>JAUCEA010000009.1:4800000-6000000 GCA_033557915.1 Phytophthora tentaculata
TGGAGCATCGACCACTGACCACATATTATTGCCAGGTCAGCGTCAACTCGTCAACCGAGAAGACGGAAGCTGGGAGCTCCCGCAGGCGCGAGTAGAGCGCTGGTATCGCGAAGATGACTTTTTTAAGGCTTGTATCACGTGTTGGACTATGGAGGCGGGAGCTGCCGTCGTCTCGAAAGTCGCTCGGGTAGTCTCGGAATGGGCAGCAGACACCTCGACCAGTTCTCCTCTTGTCGCTGGTAGCGCCAACTCCATCAACCCAGACGTGTCATTGCAGTGGATTGGTCGACAGCTCTGGGCTGTGACTGTGTCGTTACCACTCACACGCTCCGGAGAACTTCACGCTGAGCATATCACACTGGCACATCGCATTAACCAAGCAGTAGCCGAAGTATCCAAGCAAACCAGCACCCAGTTAGTTACTTCGCCCATATCTTGCCAACCTTCTCGAGATGCACTAAACGAGAATGTAGATATGGAAAATACAGACTCGAGCTCACTACAGCCACTACATTCGCCAATCCAACTCAGTCGACATGATGAAGAAGATTCCGTCATGGATACGAGTAACTCGAGTCCGTTTAGCACTCTAGCGGCAGAAGATATTGAGATTCTGCGGGTTCAACAAGCTCAAATGGCCGACACAAATGACGATAACGACGACGATCATGCTAGTGTTGATAGAAGAGTGGAAGAGGAATCAACCCAACGGGGGCAAAACGATAATGACGAAGAGGAAGAAGACAGCAGCGAGCAAGTGGCAGCGCTGCCTCTGTCGTGGTCTATGCTTTCTCTATCGTCGCAACCTTCTGGATCATCGGAACATGCGTCGTTGCAAGGCGAATTTACTCTGATGGATGATGACAGCCTTACAGATCCAGCAGCTCAGATCGCTCCAGAGAAAACTGGTTGGCTCAAAAAGAAGAAGCGCAAGCAGCATGGACTCGGCAGCTCATGGCAACCTCGCTACTTCGAGCTTAAAGGGAATCGCCTGTATTATTTCGCGAGTGAAGCTGACGGACTCCCACGTGGTGCAGTACTACTGGATCACGCCCTTGTGCAGCGAGGTCGAGGTGATCATGCTATGGCCTTCAGTATCTCCAGTGCCAGTTCACATCGTCGACTGCAAGTACTTAAGTTTTCAGCTAGACTCACTCATCAAGTTCGTCCGTACGACACTTTGTTTTACTCTTGTTTTACTCATTGTTTCTGTCTGTTTACTCACTCTTTTGTTGTTTTGCGATAGACGCAAATCCATCGAGTTACGCGTCGTCGAGGAGACGGAGACTGCTGTTAGTACGTGGATTGCAGCACTCAATCGAGCGTCGTTTTACTGTAAGCTGGCATCAGCCACAGTCGGGTCATCATCGACACTACCAGTTCATTCTTCGTCTTCCTTTGGACCCTTTTCATTCCCC
Organism: Phytophthora tentaculata; assembly: GCA_033557915.1. Classification (NCBI taxonomy): domain Eukaryota; phylum Oomycota; class Peronosporomycetes; order Peronosporales; family Peronosporaceae; genus Phytophthora; species Phytophthora tentaculata. Next base: position 4,801,419 of record JAUCEA010000009.1, read on the forward strand.
GACAAGAAACGCAAGACTCCGTTCTATCGCTTCCGCTCTCCGACCGCCACTAAAGCAGCTCTCGCGTCGTGTTCATTGTCCGTTAGAAAAGAACGGCAAGATGTGGAAAATGCCGACACGGAAGACCTTCGAACAACCACAGCGCGCTGGACGGCTTCGTACCAGCAACTAGGCAGCGTGCAGTACTTACGGGAGACAGATCCGTTATTATGGGAGATCCACCCACCGGAGCAGATCGCAATCCGCAAGAAAGCAGCTCGGGCACGAACGCGCGGTGACTATCTGGCCATTTTTTCACGTCACGCAGAGACTTTTTCCCAAATTTTTTTGCCCAGGCCCCAACCAATTTCTCTGGAGCAAACGCTGCGTGACATTCTGCCCGAATTATTTCTCATTAACGACACGCTTTACGGTGGCGGAGAACAGCAGCAACAAGCAGCGGAGCAGAGCAGTAATGACTCGACCGGACAACCGCTACAGAATCATGGACTGGAACATATTTTCGAGGTGCTTGACGCTCATATTCAACGGTTTGCAGCTGCTGCTGAGAAGCGCGTACGTGCTGTCAGTGCATTGCTGCAGGCTTGCGCACGCACGATCAGTGGAGGCGACTCGTACTTCGTGGTACATCGACTGCTGGGCAACCCGAACTTGATCATTAGACCGGCTGAAGCGCGAGGAAGACCCATCGAAATCGACGTATCTCCCGATCGCCCGAGTCGCTTCCTTATCACCGTGTTCAGTGCATTTTCCTTTCATCTACTGGACGACGTGGAGCGCTTTGGTGACTCGAACGACGCTAATGGAGGTGGAATGACTCCTGCTCCTTTGTTGCGAGTTCGTACGCGGCATATCCAGGAATTTGACTTCGCTAGCGGCACATCCACTCGTTGGCTGAAGATAGATGTAGAAGGTCGTAAAGAAGACGGAAGCCCTGGTGGCAGCGGTGGGGGAGGAACGCTAGGGCGATGGGGCAGTCGACGGCATTCGCACGAAGGCGCTGAATCTCGAATTGGAGCACTGCTCGATGCATTATCCTGATGCAGCAACCGAAAAGTGTTAACTGTATGACATACCTACGACAGACGTCCGGCTGAGTTATTACCATAATATTATCATTCAAAAAGGGACAGGAACTCGAAGCCCTCCTGCAACGGAGCATCGTAGCTGAAGTAGAGGTGTGTGTGAGAGCGCAACAGTTTATCATAGTAGAGTAGTAGTATTAAGAAATTAAGCACAAAGTGCAGTGAAATGACACAGTCGTAGTATAAAGTTATTCGTTCTCTACATGAAGTACAGAGCTCTACAGTAGTTGCTATTTGTCGTGGGTCTTCAAGGATCAAGGAGCAATTCTGTCTAGGGGCCCGTATCAAGCATCTTGGCAGTGGATGTCACTTCGTAGACGCTCCACGCGATTCGGTCGTAACCATAACAGAATGATCTCCCGCTAATTACATTCGCGTGAGCTGCTCGAATGCCTAGTGGAGATAAATCTGCAAAAGAGATGAGGTTGTTCTTGCATGCTTGGAACGAGAGGTGTGCAAACTGATGCGTGTGCTTTAAATGAACTTGCATGGTTAACAGCCAAAGCCCAACACTGACGTCTTCCAGTCCATTCAAACTCCGCAGTCGCCAATAGTTTTTCGAGATGAAGCGAGCACAGTCCATCGACACGACGTAGTGTGGACCAAAGGCATACGGGGGCAGTTCACTCAGCGGATACTGGGCTTTTGGGAGATTACTCCGATGCGATTCCTCTCGAATAGGAGCTGACTTGCGAGTATACACCGAATTCCATGATTGACCCAGATATACAGGCTTATTATTGTCCCTAAAATCTTGTAGCAGTTCTAACAACTTGTCCACTTGGAGATAAATATCGTCGTCCGCAAGCATCACATAGGGCGTTTGTAGGTACGATGTCGCTACGAGGTGAAAGAAAGCCTTGACTTTGTCAGCCAACCCTCTGTAAGAATCCTCACACTCGAGTTCCTCGGTCAGTAGATCGCGGTAGACCACCCTCTCCGTATTCACTGCATCCCGTAATCGCTCGCGATCCACCTCGTTTGGGATATCGGACATGATTGGGACACAACCGAGGAATATCACCTTAACATTGGGGTGCTTCACTCGCTGCCCCCACGTTTCTCGAATCGCTTGTCGCCGAGCGAAATTTGTCAAGACTGCGCTCTTCACTCCGATCACAAGCTGAGGGTCACTAGTGTTGGTTAATAAGGAAAAATCATCCACACTGATTGATCTTTGGCTGTGTCGTAAAGTCTGTTGCTGAGCCCATTCAAGAAGATTGGTGTCTTTGGCAATTTGTAGTGTCTCGCGACGCTCTTGTACCAAATCTGCTGTATATGCAGCATAGCCGACATCATCCACGATCGAAAACGATGCTGCGTCGGTCAAGTGATTGCGGACAACTCTGTCACTGTCTGTGATGAAGGCTCGTGTTGTGTATCGTCCTTCGGGAAGCTGGTCGAGCACAACTTCACAGTCGAGAACCGGACTACACTTGGTTACCGTGTCTAGAATTTCAATACACAGATACATGCCGTCGTAGCGTGTCGTGTAGTAGTCCATACAACTCACGCCTATTTGCAGCAAGACTTTGAGTGGCGATTTTACGACAGAGCCATTTTTTGGATAGACTACTTGAAAACTTGTTATGGGGTCTTGAGGCTCTGCAGTCCTGAAGGGGTCAACGCATTGACCAGGACCTTGAAGATCGACGGCATCCAACGCACAGGCCGCTGCTTCTATTGAGTCGAAGAGAACAGAGCTGAGGGCTAACGTAAAGATCCGCCACATCGAGCACTAAACGAATAACCAAACCAAACCTGTAGAGATCTTTTCGTACCAATTCAATTAAGTACGAAGTAACGAAGACAGGCAGCGAGCGAGAGGAATGGCAACTATCTTCTTGGCGATTGCTTTGCTGGGTTCTGTCACTGTGACTGCCACCTCGGTGGATGGCAGCGAGGAACAATTACGTCGTGCAATACCAGGAAATGCTTACATTCCTTTTGCTTATGATCCTGTGAGCGCCATTGAAGTCGTGTATCCAGCTCGTGGGGCCGTCGAAAAGGCCCCTGTTGGGTTTAACACGCAGATTAACCTCCACCCTGATAGCGCCAAACTGTTTGCTGCATTATACAAAGATGCTAGCGTGTGTCTGGAGGTGAACGGTGTCCTAGTGGATTGTTCGTCTGGTGGCATGTCTGAGTTTCGGTATCACCAAGTTGGAAATTGCACAGTCCGCGCTTACCTTAAGCGTTCTGGCTCACATGACCCGGAAGATCGAAAGTTTGATTTTGAATCTGCTCCGGTTTCTTTCACTTTAATGAACGAAGTCGACTATGACGAATATATCGCTCGTGCGATCCGCAACGATGAGTTGCAACACCGTCCGGGTTATCGACAGTCACTCATGGAATGGGCCAATTTGCAGCTCAAACGACCAAGCGACGAAGTTCTGCAACGTCTTGAACCTGCAGAACCAAGTAGTATGAGTGAAGCAGAAGTGCAGAGCGATCTACTGCTTATCGTTGGCGTTAGAACGGCGGTTGTATCCCATTTTTCTTTTCGACAAGCGATCCGGGAGACATGGGCGAGCAAATCTGCACTACCCGAAGGTGTTAAAGTATTCTTTCTGGGGTGTCGCCCATTTGCTACCGTTTTCGAGGAAGAAGGTGACAAACTCACTGAAGAACTAAAACTACGCGAAATTTGGGAAGCTATTGAGCTTGAAAAGCGTGTCTACGGCGACCTACTAACCGATGAACTCGACTGTGACGATTCGTACTTCCGTCTGGCCGACAAAACAAAACAGTTCTTGCACTTGGCGGCAACCAAATATTCAACTGCCCAGTTTGTGATGGTAGCAGATGACGACATCTATCTTCGCTTGGATGAAATATCCGCGCGACTTCAACGTCTCGACCAAAGTAATCGTTACTATGCCGGTCATGTCCGAGCAATAGAAAACGCTATGAAGCATAGGCCTATTCGTGACCCGGAGTCTCGAAACTTCCTACCCTATGCCCAATACCGATTCAACGAATTACCTCCGTTCGCGCAAGGAGCGAATTTTTTCTTGTCAATGGATTGTGCCAAGTTCGTATCGAAAAACCATCGGAGGTTGCGCGATTTAGGCGGAATGGACGACATCACAGTCGCGCTCTGGATGCTCACCATGCAGATCCATCCACAGCCGTTTAATGGCCTCCAATACCTGAACTATGATCCATGTCGGGATCACTTAGTGTCGTTGAGTGATTTATCGGAATCGGCGATTCGTGTGATTCACGCTAACATCCAGGAGCATCGTCACTTTTGCCATAACTTTCAAAAAAGAGTTTGGATAAGACAGAACATTGGCGCTCCAACCGAAGGACATCCGAGGTTACTAGCTTTCGACCGCGAGGATATATACTTTGATTTCATCTTTCCTGCATCAAGGGAAGCTTCGGGTGGGCCGTTAATCACTACAGTCTCCACTAAAACTCGTGCTGGAGTAAAAGTGTCGTATTTTCCGGCAAAGGAAACGTTTCCTACATTTTTGCGAAGATTCTGTGCCCAAGTGCGTTTAAACTTCCCGAGCGTTGTTATGCCATGCGTGAACATCACTGGCCAAGTCCGTACAGCACTACTTGAATTTTACAGCAAATTGGCAGGACTGACATCTGTAGATGCGCTGCAACTGGAAAGCTGGAATCTCTCTCTTAAACAAACATAACAGTTCTACCTTTCTCATCGATTGAGCACTTCTGCAAATCTCAGATAAATGACAACTAGTTGTGCAGTATTACTCCGTTAACTAAAAAATATGTTGAAGCACAGCATCAGCCATAAATCGGTTTGGTACAGCAGGATGCCACGAAAAGGCTTGATTCAACGCGGTCATGTTGGTCACGGGTCGCTCTTGACGCATCCGTCTATACAACTCTGGAGAATCATCCACTTCCACGACGTACTCGGCGCAATGTTGAAGGCTGTCAAAGCGACCACAATCGATAAAACTTGCAGGATTGAACAGCTGCGACACTGTTGTCGAGTCTCCCAGATAAATTGGTACACTTCCGGCAAGGAGTGCGTTCACCAACTTCTCCGTGACGTATCCAGGCGTTCGAGTGTTTTCAAAGGCAATCACGAACTTATATGGCGAGTATCGACGCACTGCGTCATCATTGTAGAAAGTGGCGCCACGTGAAGCCAATTTCGTGAAATCAGGAGGCCGTGAAGACCCTGCGCACCGTCCGAGAGCATCAACAGGTCGAAGAGCATTGAGCAGATCATATATCAGTTCGCGCCTGCTATCACAGCGAGCGTACAAATACGCGCAGAACTTAAATTTTTCCATTTCCGGATGCGATTCCGTCGCCGATAATAATGACATCGGCCCATGATCCAGACGCTCTGCGAGTGAGATACTCGCCATCGGAAGATAAACATGTTTCGCTCGATTTGCACCGGCCAGAGTCGAAATCAGCAACACCCGTTCGTCGAGCCCATCCGTGTTCCATGCTTCACCTGAAATCATGACGAGCTGTGTCGATCGGTTCCTTGTTGGTGGCTGGTCTTTGTTGTGGCCAGCATAACGCTCGAAATAATCGGCAATCATCTTCTGACAGGCAGGATTGCTCACTGGGTTGCAGCTCCCGTCTAGGACACTGAATACAAACACGTCGGGAGACGTACGATAATGTAGTTGGAGGATGGTTTCTGGTACGACTAGAAGAGGACGATTCTGCTCAGCAAACACGGGAACGAAGAGGCATTCCAACAAAACTCTCGAAAATGAGGCGCCTGTAGTATACGCCACGATTACAGGAGGCGCTGAGATATTTGCATCAAGTAAATTGAATCTCCACAGCTCCATTCGCGACGAATCGATGATTTTCGGATCACTGATGTGTTCGTAATACGTTTGAAGTTCATCGTGAGCTTGTCGAGTAAGTTCATAACAGGATAAGTTTCTGGCAGCGCCGGGAAAGTTAAGGCGAATCACGCCACACATTCTATGAAAATAATTGAGTCGCGTCTCGAATGTAGGAAAATAACGCATTCTGAATCCTGCCGATGAGGCTGTAGAAATTACGCTGGTGATCTCGAGACCGTTCGCTGTTGTTGGGTCACGCAGAGAAAACTCAAATTTCAACGTCTCAATCTGAGTTGCCAGTCTGTCATATCCTGTTGCCGGTATCAGGTTTATCGGCTTTATCCAAAGGTGAAAATTGTATCCATGACACAATTGACGCATTTGGAGAAGATTATCGTGCACTATCCGAATTGACAGCGGTGATAAGTCGCCGAGTACAACAAGAATGTCGGTGCAAGGACCACCACGGAGATGTTCCAGCCTACCAAAGGGCTGGGCGTGGACCTGAATTGCCAACATCCACAAAGCCACGCTCATGTCGTCCATCCCTCCCAAATTTATCAGACGCTTTCGATTCTTTGCTATGAACTCGACGCAATCCATTGAGAGAAAGAAATACGCCCCTAGCGCAAAAGGGAGCAGATCAGTCATCGGATAATCCTCTTTACTGAGGAAGTATCGGTAGTGTCCATCACCGGCACGGATAACTTTTTCTTTCTTGGCGTTTTGAATGGCACGAACTTGCCCACTATAGAAGCGAAGTGGCGCTGCATTTGTGCTTAACTGCTGCATCACTTGATCCACTCGCACATAGACATCATCATCGGCGATCATCACGTATCGGGCTTGTGCATATTTTGTCGCAGTAAAATGCAAAAACTCTTTGATCTTCCCAGGAAGATCAGCGTAAGAATCATCACAATCCAACTCGTCCGTCAGCAAGTCACCATAAACCAGTTTTTCTAGCTGAATAGCTCCCCAAAGCTGGCGAAGACGGGCTCCCTCGTCATCAAGAATATCGGGGCCATTGTTCTCCAGATTGGCAGATGGCCGACATCCTAAGAAGAAAACTTTGACGCCAACAGGTAGCGCATCTTTGCTGGCCCATGTCTGTCGAATAGCCTGTCGAATAGCGAAGTTGGTAGCAACTGCTGTTTTGATTCCTACCACAAGAACAACATCTTCCCCAATGAACTCGTTTCGATCCAGTGCTAGTTTCTGGAGAAGGTTCTCGTCCTGGCGACGTTGCTGTTGCGCTACCCAATCGACAATACTGAGATTAAAGTCGGGGAATTGCTTTCCTTCTTCTCGTATCTGGGCTGAAATATGGGCGTTAAAATCCACATCGGATACCACGGAGAAATAGACTGTTTTCGATTGCCAGGGACGTTCACCACTGGATGGTACAGTTTGCGTATCTGTTGTGATATAAGCAGAGACAGTGAAGTTCCCAGGGGTAAAATGCTCAATATCGACACCACTTTCACCAATGCGTGAGCACGAAGTCGTCGTATTCCAAGCTTCATTGAGGTCGTTTGTCTCGATGCACATGTATTTCCCTCTGTATTGCGCTGAAAAGTCTTCTACTTGGTCCGAATGGAGGTTTATCTGTGTTTTGAAGACCACTGGCGCCTTCTCAACTGCGCCGTCGAGAGGATACACAATCTCGATGGACGCAATGGCATCTTGTACACTAGGTAACGAGTAGGGGGCGCTGCGAGGAGGAATGTCTTGCGCAGTCTGAGTGTGGCTTGGAGATGCACGGATACACAAGAGCAGCGTTGTGGTAGTCAGCAAGCGATACATATCTTTTAAGATCTGCCTGATAATTCGAGTTGCATTCGATATTTTTGATTGGCAAAAAAAAAATTTTTTGGCCAAGGCAAATTTGACATTTCCCACCCAAATCGATTCGATACGGCAACAAACATCGTACAAGTAAAAAAAAATACTTCAGAAGTACTCGTTTTGTTCTGACTGTGACTGCTACATAGCGTAGATCTAGCTAGAGCTACCTACTTTGCATCTTTATCCCAGGTGTGCCGATTGAAATTGAGGCAAAAGTTGCGTCCGGACTTCAAGTTGTTATGGATAATTCGCATCGCGGCTGGCCCCAAGTCTGCATACGCGAGAAGATCGTCCGTGCATGGTGCCTCGCGCAAGTTTTGGAATTGAGGGAGGTGCTGTGGATGGACTTGGATGGCCAGAAGCCACAGTGCTATGGTCACATCGTCCAGACATCCGAGTCCCTGTAATTCTTCGCGATTGTACGCTATGAAATCGACCACATCCATCGACATGAGGTAGTGCGGACCCCATGCAAACGGTGGGAACTCGTCAAGCGGATACACAGATTCAGGCAGATAGTAGCGTCTCTTTGGGTCTCGCTCCGGGAGGAACGCGTTGCCTTCCTTCACGTGACCAGCATATAGGTCAGTGAGGAACCCTAAGGCTGCGAGTTGTTCCGCAAAGACATCGGTCCGTACGTACGCGTCCTCATCGGCTATCATGACGTATCCAGCTCGACGCAGGACATGGTCGGTCCCGACGAAATGAAGAAACTCCTTGACCTTCTGGGGCAGCGTCGTGAACGAATCTTCGCAGTCCAAAACGTCTGTGAGCAGGTCACCACCGTACACCTTCTGCTCGTAGGCTATGGCATCGCGAACTTCTTCACTCACATCCACTGGGACTCGGCAGGCAGCAAAAAATACGCGTACATTTACCGGCAAACTACCTTTGCTGGCCCAGGTTTGACGGATAGTCTGTCGGAACGGAAAACCGTCGATGACTCTGGTCTTCACTCCAATTACCAGCAATGGCGGATTGGTTGGGCTAGCATGTGAGATGGCTGTCTTGCCATCACCAGTCGGTGCCGTGTTGCCGGTGGCAGCATCGATCTCACGCGTCACATGATTTGTCATTGCTTCTTCTCCTTCACTTTTCCTCATTTGAAACCACTCCACGATGCTTTCTGCTTCTCCGACTTCAGGTCCGTATAACGCTGAGTCGTCAAGGCGTTGTTGTTTCAGAGACGCGGCAAAGGCTTCGTCGCTCAGGACTGTGAAGATCACGTCCTCTGACTGTAGCAGCGTATTTCCTGTCTCTGGTGTGGACGAGTCGACCAAGACGAGGCGTGCCGTGTGGTTGCCAGGGTGAATCGGTTCAATCAAGAGAGTCCCGCTATCGATTGGAATACAGCGCTGCCAGGTACCGTCCAGCTGCAGACACAGCCAACGGAGGCCAGCGTACGTGGTCATCAATGTGCTGAAGTCCGGTGTAACTATCTGAAATCGGAAAGCTAACGGAGACTTGTACTGCGCGTTTGGTTCCGGATACAACACACGCAGCCCCTTCAACAAATCGTCGTCTTGATGCAATGCACTCACTTCACTGGCAACCCTGGAGGAGGTACCACTCGAGCAATACGCCACGTGAAGAAGCAAGATAATGATGGTAAGTCGATGCATTGTCTGCGTGGGATTCCCAAGATTTTTTTTTGCTGGTCAAACGCTGGAAGATCGCAATGGGCGCAGTCCAAATTCAAATGCACCAATCAGCGGCGCCAGAAAAGATCGAAATCTGATTACGACGTTGCCATGGAAAAAAATACACGTAGTTCCTGTTGGCACCATTGCAACTTGCAAATTGCAGTGCACTGCAAGTTGCAATGCAAGCACGTTGGCAGTTTATAAATCTCGACGAAACATGTACACTAATCTCTTCATTCACTCTTGGACGCATCACAACACAAGTTGTGATGCGTCCAAGATTAATTAACAAGTACCGTCCTTCGTCTCGACTACTTTCCCTTCATCGCGTGGCGTGATACCAGCATCGACGCGATGATGTAGAGCGCGGAGCTGATCACGGCCAGGACGAACGATCCGTTGAGTGTGACGTCGTCGGCCTTGCCCAGTGGACGCGCCTGTGGAATCCACAGCGCGAACATTAGGATGGTTGCGACCTGTGCGATGCCCACAAAAATTTTGCCACCCAGCACGAAGATGGAACGCTTCTTACAGCACGCGATGCCCAGCGTGAGTGCGACGAAGGACAGAGCCCCCGCACTCATGCTGATACCTCCGAACGCAAGCGTGGCCGAACCCAGCGCGCCGCAGGACATGTCTAGAAACTTGTTGAACTGTGTCGGGTCCATGCCTGCCGTGGTGGCCAGCATGGTAGCGTAGGAAAGCTGCGTTTCGTCACTTATATCTCCTGCGCGACTGTAGCCATCACACACGCTGTAGTCGGAGAAATTTGCCATAAGATTCGAATCCACGTCCGTGACGTTGTACTTCGATGACGTGTGGAAAAGGTAACAGTGGTCGAAGCTGGCGCTTGCGTTGGCTCCATTGCTGTCCGAGGAGAACTCAACGTCTGTGCAGAAGCCCCAGACTCCTGCAGCGAAGTCGGAGCTGTCCAGTGTGTTCTGCAGTGACTCGTTCACAGTCGTACTGGTAGTCCAGAGCGGCAGTGAGAAGGCCACGATGTTGAGCGCCACGCCCACGAATAGAACGATGAGCGATACGAGACCTGCGCATGAACAAGCCATGGCTATTAAGGAGCTTCTTCTTCCACTTCGCTTGAGAACTGGAGAGTCGATCCAGGAATGACACACCACTTCGAAGCGTCGGAACTTCACCCACAAAGTGTAGCCATGTATTTGAGATTGCAGCCCATCTGATTCGCACCCATTTAATACAAACAAGTGAAGAGCGGACCTCCAGCCAGTCTTCAGTTCAGCAACTCCAGCTCAAGGTGTCAAAGGTTCTCCCGTTGAGTAAACTGCCAAATGAAGGTTTTGCAAAAGCAACAGTTGTTGTCTGTCGGTTGTTGGAGTCAGAAAATTTCGAGTTGATCTTGCCTGGGCTTATGCAAAACGATGCAACGCCGATTTTACCAGTGTGTACTGATGCTAAATTGGTCCTTTTGTTATTGATATCCATTCGATTCAAGGCTATAGATACTATTGTTTGGTGGTGGACTTTCTCGAAGCCCCACACTTCTCTTTTTCACTTCTTCTTAACGCAGGCGGGCGGTTGGCGTTCTTGGACGAGACTCGGGCCATGCTGTCCTTGTCCTGTGGTGGCAGTGCGGCGCCATCGACGCCAACTGCCTTCAAGCCGATGGCACTGCCACCTACTAATAAGCGACTCGCCTACGAGACGTTCCTAGAGAAGCGAGCGTTGGCAGCGACGGAGCTCCTACGACCTCCAGTGCCTCAAGCATGTCAAGCGTATCAGCTGGAGCGAGCGATCCGCAGCTACGACAGCCTCGTGGCCCAAGTGCGACCGCTACACCAGACAGAGAGCAACAGACCGTCGGCGTTAATGGAAATCGTTCGAACGCCTGATCCACAGACGCTGAAAGTTCGAAAGACCCGAAGTATGGCGCTGTCCAAGGTGGATCTGGACGAAATGGAGCTTCCAGACATGCACGAAGGTCTGTGTCGCGCCTTCTGTCAGCCCAACTCGTGGTCGCCAGCATTTGCATCGCCTGGAGACTTCACGATCAAAATATCGTCAGTCTTTCTGGACCACGGCGAGATCTGCTTCCGTATCGCAGTCATGTGCTGCTGTGCCAGATCCATTTGCGATGGCTCACGCGTTAAGCCGGCCTCGAAACGACAGTACTACGTCTCGTACGTCGAGCGCACGCAACATGAGATCGCCCAGCTAACAGAGGCTCTGTCCCTCCAGTATCTTGGCCATCGGTTGGCTAATAAGATGCCAACACACGGAACGCGCCTCATCACGACACCGAAGCAGCGCGCTCTGAACGAATATGGCGACGAAGTGATTCAGTTCTTGAGCTTCGTGATGCAAATCACCGAGATCGGCTTCAACGGGCTTGTCATGCTCAAAGAGCCTGTGTCGAACAATGTTCGGATACGCGATTTTCTGGGGCTGGCGCTGAGCTTTGGCGACCAGACAATCGTCGCAACAAGCTCATGTGACGCTCGAATTGAAGGCCAAGATGGCGGCAATCGACCGGTACTGCCAAGTGCTTGGCTGGACATCGACGTCAACATGTCCACGGATGCGAGTTGCTATGGCAAATGGCGATCTCCGCGTGAAGAAGCTTTTTCCCGGGTGCTCGGGCGCTCGTATGATAACGGTAGCACTTGTGGTGACTTTGGGCAGTTGATGCGGTCGACCAACTGCCTTAATCGGCCGGGCGCTGGCAAGTGTGTCCGCTTTGTTGACCCAAGCTACTGGCAGGACGAGACGCCAAACGATGGATCGTTCACTGTGGAGATTTCCAGTGTGGCGATCATGGGTGGTGTCGCTAAGTTCGCTATCAGTGTTCTCTTCTACTCCAACGGGGAGTTGGAAGTGACAACCGTTGATCGTCGTTACTCCGAATTCGACGAGCTGGTCACGACGCTCGAGGCGAAAGTGCCATCGCTGCAGATTCGTAAGCTGCTTCCGCCCAAAACTTTCTTCCGCTACCTGTCAGCAAGCTTCTTGGAGCGTCGAGCTGCGTATTTGCAGAGTTTCCTCGCGCGTATGCTTCGACTTAACTTCCAAGGCGTTCTGGACCAGGAGATTCCTCTCACGGCCGAGCCTCGTGTTCGCAATTTCCTCAAACTACCTACTGTACAGTGGATCGTAGTCCCATGGAGCAAACAGTCGCCGACCCCCAGAGCGGCTCGAGAAGGTTTTCGCTCCAACTTTTCACTGTCGCATACCGCACCGTCGGAGTTTTCGCCCAGGTACAGTTTTTCTCCTCGCCGCTATCCACGCTGCATTCCCACCGACTCGACACCGCATCGCTACGAGAGCCTGATGCTCAAGCGTAGCGACTCCATGTAGAAGCAGTACCGAAAGAGCAGCAAGCGCTCAAGAGAAGTAAACTATCTTTGAGAATGTTCCCGTCACTTCAACTTGTATTCTCACACGTCACAGATCTGTGACGTGTGTAAGCCTATCGTCTTTCATTTAGATTCCAATAGGTAGTCTAATCATCTTGCTCCAGATGGAGAAGGCGGAGGTGGACGAGCTGCGGGAGCTCACGCAGCGCGTGTGCGAGAACGTGACGGCGTATGTGGGCGCTCAATTAGACGGTGTGTAGTGAGTAAAAGTGTGGAGGTAGTAAAAGGAAAGGGGCTTCCGTGGCAGTCCAAAATCTAATACTTGCGCTTGTGTCATTGGTTCAGGCTCGCTGGAGTCGATGCAGTTGATGGAGACGGTTGTGAACAACATCAACGCAAAGTACGTGGGGATGAAGCGAGAGGCTGAGAGCGTCGGCAAGTTGTCCAAGGTGCTGGAGGCGCGAGGTATTGATGCAAGCGCAGCGGAGTAATTGGCATGCGTGGGAGTGAAAATGCATTATCTGACGGTGTGTTATGTCGACCGACCAGCAAAAACAATGGAGGACAAGATGAACATTATTGATGACATCGATGAGGAGCTCACGGAGCTCGAGGACATGGTAGATCAGCTCGAGCAGTACACGGGATCCCTTGGTTCGTTGCTGTATTTGCAGTCCGTGGAGCGCCGTTGCTGACCTATTGCTATCTTATTTTCTTGCCTCAGAGATCAAGTTTAACGATCTTCGTTAAGACTAGCAGCAACTTACCAACAAGTGATGAAGCAGTCAACCAGTACTTAAGTATTTTTTTTCGAGGAGGATAACTCGTAGCGATACAAATGCAGGAAACTCGTACGTGCGTCATCCACCGAAGGTGCACTGACCACCATTACCACATAGACCGCGATGCCTAATTGAAGAACCATTCCGTAGTGTTTTCCAGCACCTCCTGGCCACGAAGGTCTTGTTGGTGCTGGACTTAGTTGGACCAGATCGCCACCTCGCCTCAAGTAACTCGACTTCAGTATGAGGCTAAAATCGTAGTTTTCCTTCTTCTATTTTTAGTGCTGAAGTGAAGCCGGAAACGGCTAACTGCTGTATTGTGGGCATGGACGCTGTCCCTTCACTACAGCAAACGGCTCGCGGCGCACACCTCCACGATTCTTGAACAAAAGCAGTAGCAATGTCGGCGATGCAGAACATGAAGTGTGTGGTCGTTGGGTGAGTGGCAGTGATGAAGAGCGCAGAAGTATCTTGTACGGGATCGGGAGACTGACGACTACTTGTGTTTGACAATTTCCGCTAGCGACGGAGCCGTGGGTAAGACGTGCGTGCTCATCTCGTACACGACCAACACGTTTCCAGGCGAGTACATTCCCACAGTGTTCGACAACTACAGCGCCAACGTGATGGTGGACAACCGGCCGATCAACCTGGGGCTCTGGGATACTGCAGGCCAGGAAGACTACGACCGCCTGCGTCCACTGAGCTACCCGCAGACAGATGTGTTCCTCATCTGTTTCTCTGTCGTTAGGTATGTTGGCATCGCTATGGCTATGGATGCGGTGGTGTCCAGTCTAACCACGAAATTATTGCTGCAGTCGAGCCTCGTTCGAGAACGTCAAGTCCAAGTGGCTGCCGGAAATCCGCCACCACGCGCCGGGTGTGCCTTTTATTCTGGTAGGCACAAAGTCCGATCTGCGTGATGACGAAGAAACACTCGAAAAGCTCAAGGAGAAGAAGCTCGCGCCAATCACTAAGGAGCAGGTACGTCCCGAGAACGACAAGGTGAAGTGTTTAATGATGAGACTAACGAGCTGCTGGTGTTACCATGGCCAGGGTGAGACGCTCAAGACGGAGCTGGGTGCGTACACATACATGGAGTGCTCGGCACTGACGCAGAAGGGACTCAAGTCAGTATTCGACGAGGCCATTCGATGTGTGATCACCAACCAACAGAACCCCAAGGCCAAGCAGCGATCTTTTAAGTGCTCCATCCTGTAGACGTGGGTTGACGACTGGCGAGACCCCTATTATTGCTTTTACGGTTCTTACTGTACCTTTAGCACCGTGCTCGTCTCCAATTAATGCATTTCTACTTTCTTAACGATTACTTCGAAGTACTATGCTTGAAGTTGTTTGGCTAAACTGGAAGTAATTACTTAAACTTGTCTGATTATTTTCGATAGGACCATGTGCCAGATGCTTACATCAATCAAGTAGTGGCGTTAGAGTAAATATGCCTTCAGTAATATTTGTGTGGCTATATTCGCAATACTTGGACTGACTGAGCTGTTCGATACTTCCCGACGCGATGGCTGAGGGCTCCAACCTGATGTCTTGGCTGCTCAGCGCGGCCTATACGGGCGGCACGCTGTGCGTGGGGGCGCTATTCCTTCTATACATGTACCAGGACCGGTTGCTCTACTTCCCTACGATCCCAGGCGCATCCAAGTTCACGAAAGACAACCCACCAGGTGCGTCAATTTCCAATCAGTATATATTCCTCCCGTGCTGATTCCGCTGCTATTGACAGGATACCGACACCCCGGCGAGTTCTCCATCGACTATGAGGACCTAATGATCCCATGCAAAGACGGCGTGAAGATCAACGCGTGGCTCATGAAGCAGAAGGAGCACACAAAACGTCCGACACTCATCTTCTTCCACGGCAACGCTGGAAGTAAGTTTAATCGCCCGAATATTGCTGCATTATGATAAAAATGTTTTACTGACTATTGTTCTTGATTGCTGTAGACATCGGTTATCGTTTACCGAACGCCGTGCAGCTGTTTCGGAAGGTGGGGGTGAACATTTTGCTTGTGGACTACCGAGGATTTGGCCATAGTGAGGGGAACCCGTCGGAGGAAGGGATCAAGTTAGATGCTGAGGTCGTCGTTTGGCACTGATGTAGTCAATTGGAGCCCTAACAGCTTACAAATTATTGTCTTCGGTAGGCTGTTGTGGACGCCATGTACGCTCGCACGGACATCGACTCGTCGAAACTCGTGGCGTTCGGCCGATCGCTGGGCGGGGCCGTGTCGGTCTACCTCGCTGAGAAAGAGCCTTCTAGAGTACGTGGTTGGTGGTCGATATAATTCTGTCTGTACGGCTGACTGAATGTCGTGCAGGTGGCCGCTATTGTGTTGGAGAACACGTTCCTCAGCATTTCGGCCATGATAGACGCGTTGATGCCTTTCCTGTCGTACGTTAAGCCGCTGGTTCTGCGGATGGACTGGAATAACGAGCGAGCTATTCAAAAGCTGAAGCAACCGATCCTGTTCATCGCGGGCATGCAAGACGAGTTGGTGCCTCATGCCCACATGGAGAAGCTGCGCTCTCTCGCCACCTCGAGTCAACGTGTCGTATGGTTTCCCGTACCTGGTGGAACCCACAACGACTCATGGCTACGTGGAGGTGACAAATATTACTCGGAGCTGCGGCAGTTCCTGGACGCGCTAGGCGGCGACACCACGTGCTTAGCCAGCGATGAGTCCTCGGACGAAGGCGTCGCACCGCCAGCTGAAGAGAACGCCATCCCGAACATGCTACAGCAGCCGCTGCTCAGCTCGCTCCAGAAACCTAAGTCCGAGTAAACATAATAAAAGCTTATGTTGCTGCAATTCGCACTCTTATCGCCTAAGTTGAAGTGGGCTCGATTCTGATTGGCTGATTGGTCATTTTTCACGTCGGACTCTCGTCGGAAGCCTTCCGTAGCTCTTCGGGATCTTTTTCACTTCGAAATCCTGCGGTTGCCACACAAGCCCCGACCTGTTGCTTATGGTGCTCCAGACGACCTCGATCTTGCGTCGCGCGGCGCTGTCAGCGCGCCTGGCGTCCTCTCATGCGCTGTCCAGCGCGGCCTTCTCGTCAGGCGCCTTCCTGACGATGGAGACGCGCTCAAACGGCGTGGCCATCGTGCGGCTGGATGATAAGGCGGCCAAAGTGAACACGATCTCGTCCAAGATGACGGCGGAGATGACGACGATGCTGGACACGGTGGAGAGCGACCCCAACATCAAGTCGGTGGTGCTTATCTCGGCCAAACCTGGCGTGTTCATCGCCGGCGCGGATATCTCTGAGCTCAACGCGTGTAAGACGGAAGAGGAGATGCGCGCCATGTCCAGCGCCGGCCAGGCCTTTATGAACCGATTGGCTAGTTCCAAGAAGCCCTTCGTGGCAGCTATCGAAGGCTCCTGCATGGGCGGCGGCCTCGAGGTGGCGCTCGCCTGTCACTACCGCGTTGCTGCGCAGAGCAAGAAGACGCAGCTGGCGCTACCTGAAGTGATGCTGGGGCTGCTACCCGGTGCAGGAGGCACACAACGCCTACCCAAGCTGGTAGGTATCCAAGCCGCATTGGATATGATGCTCACGGGCAAGAACATTAAGCCTGACAGGGCCCTGAAGATGGGACTCGTGAACCATGTGGCCGACCCGTTCGCACTTGAGAGTGCAGCCATCTCAGCAGCTGAGCAATTGGCTGCAGGCAGTTTAAAACCCAAGAAAAAGAGCAAAGGACTGGTCAATCGCATCTTGGAGGACACACCGCTACGTCAGATTATCTTTAACAAGGCTGGGGAGATGGTGGAGAAGAAGACGGGAGGTCACTACCCGGCACCCAAGCTCATCCTGGAGGCCGCACAGACGGGGATTAAACAGGGACTTACTAAGGGTCTGGAGGTCGAAGCGTCCAATTTTGCCAAGCTGGGGATGACCAGCGAGGCCAAGGCGCTCATGAGCATCTTCTTCGGACAGACGGCACTCAAGAAGAACCGCTACGGCAAACCAGCGAAGCCTGTGGAGACGATGGCGGTCGTTGGAGCCGGTCTCATGGGCGCTGGTATCGCACAGGTCTCAGCTGCCAAAGGAGTGCGTGTCCTGCTGAAAGACCGCGATGCCGCGGCTGCTGCTAAAGGTGAAGACTACGTACGCAGCAATCTGGACCAGAAGGTGAAGCGCAAACGCATGACAATCTACGATCGCGACGCTGTGATGGCCAACGTGGTGCCTCTGTCGGACGAGGATGAGGTCTGGAAGACTCACATTAAGAAGGCGGATCTTGCCATTGAGGCGGTGTTTGAAGACTTGGCTCTCAAGCACAAGGTGCTGTCGGATCTGGAGAACTACGTGTCGAAAGATTGCGTCATTGCCACCAACACGTCGGCTCTCCCGATCGCTGACATCGCGTCGGCCTGCAAGCGACCGGAGAACGTGATCGGCATGCACTACTTCTCTCCTGTGCCCAGTATGCCGCTGTTGGAGATCATCCGCCACGCTGGTACGAGCGATGCCACCGCTGCGAAGGCTGTGGACCTGGGGCTGCGTCAAGGCAAGACGGCGATCGTGGTGAAGGACGTCCCTGGCTTCTATGTGAACCGCTGTCTTGGTCCGTACATTGCGGAGACGCTGGCGCTTGTGGGCGATGGCGTTGAACTGGAGAAACTCGACAAACTCATGACCAAATGGGGTTTGCCTGTGGGCCCCATCACGCTGGCGGACGAGGTGGGGCTGGATGTGGCGTACCACGTTAACCAGACACTGTCCAAGGCACTGGGTGTGCGAATGGAAGGTGGAGATGCGAAGCTGTTTGAAGAGATGATTGAGCAGGGATTCCTGGGCAAGAAGTCCGGCAAGGGCTTCTTCGTGCAGCCTCCGAAGGGCAAGAAGAGCAAGAAGACGTTGAACGCTGATGCCATGAACCTTGTCAAGAAGTTCCAGAAGCAAGACTTGAAGCTCAGCGACGAAGACACGGTCAATCGCCTCATCTCGCGCTTCGTGAACGAGGCTGTGCTGTGCGTGCAGGATGAAATCATCGAGTCCCCATCCGAGGGCGACATTGGCGCCGTGTTCGGCATTGGCTTTCCGCCGTTCATTGGCGGTCCCTTCCGCTACGTCGACAAGGTGGGCAGCACCAAGTTCACGGAGATGATGCAACGCTATGCAGACCAGTACGGACCGCAGTTTGCCCCTGCACCTCTACTGGAAGACATGGCCAAGACGAACAAGAAGTTCCACTCGAATTAAGACCAACGTATAATGCACAGCACAAGGAAATGCGTTGAATGCAGCAGGAATAAATGCACTTTTCATTCGTGTGTCTTGGTCTTGGGCCTTAGCATAACCTGTTCGATGTTCATGAGGAGACACCAGCTCTCTGTCGTATTGAGACGAGGGTCAAAGGATGCAGGATAGTAACTTAAACAAAGAGTACGCACCAGTTTGGCCTGCACCTTGTGCTCACGCTCTTGGCTCTGTCGACGGAGATCCTCCACACGCTGCAGCTTCTCGTCCAGCTCCACCACCTTCAGCAACAAGCTCAGCATGCTCATACTGGTATACTAGTGTATCTACTGTAGTGGTGTGCGTACCTGGTGCACTTTAAAGCTTCCCATGCTTGGCTCAGAAGCTGCTGCACTTGCAGACTCCAGCAAGTCCTGCTTCATACGACGCCCTAATGCGATACGTAATGCATTTCTGCGCTCTTCTTCCTCCGCCTTCTTGGCGTCTTCCGACGTGTTGCTCTGCAGCTTTTCGACGAGCTGTGGAGGCGGCTCGGGCGCTGTCGCCTTCTGCTCTTGCTGGTATTCTTTGAGTTGAGCCTCACGCTCACGTTTCTTCTTTTCGATGATGCGGTCGCGCTGCTTCTTCAAATATTCTTCACGACGTTTGAGTTCCATCTCGGAGATCTCAGCCGCTTGTTGCCACTCGCGCTGTTTGTTGCGGTTCTCTTCGAGAGATTCCTTGTTCTTCTTGCAGATCTCCTCGGCCTTCTTCTTACTCTCACGGATCTGCTGCTGCACCTCAGCAGGCGACAGCAGCCTCGTGTCGGAGGTACTCGCATACTTGTCTTCAGCCACCTTTGCAGCCACCGACGCAAGACGGAGCTGCTCGCCCTGTACGACCATGGACATGGCAAGAGCTGCCTCCAGCTCGGCCTGTTCCATCTCCTCCTGCTTGTAGAGCACACTGAGCTCCATGAACTGTGCCTCCAGGTCGTGTTCGTCTTCTGTGACCTCTTCACGCAGCTCCTTTATAGCCTCCAATTCGAGCTCGAGGTTGCGCTTGACCATGAGTTTCTTGAAGCTCATAAAGTCGTCCATTGCCAAGATCTGGTTGATTACGTTTGTACTGACGCCGTCGCTGACGGAGCCACCGGCAGCTTCTCGCTGCTTCTCGCAGGTGGCAGCGAAGTCCGTGGCTGTGAGCCCCATCTCGGCCAAGTGCGACCCTAATACGTTCTCCACCACGTCGCGGAACTGCGCGTGCAGCTCCGTGTAGATGAATTTGTTCTCCTCGCTCGTGTCGAAGCTGGCGCAGTTGTCGTCGATGAAGCACATGACTGGCAGCTCCCAAGCCGGAGAGCGGAACAGATTCAGCACATAATCGAACACCCAATCGCTCTCTTCGGCCGTGAACTCCAGCGCATCGTCCGCCATGGTTCGCAGTTGCGTCGTTTCGTGTGCAAGATCCAAATGGCTACATTATGGACCTAGTTTCACCCAATCATAGATCGAGTCGCTCGACAGATCCGTTTTGGTTCACCACAAAGCCCAGCACCACTTGTAGCCAAGATGGAGGAAGGTCCCATGGCGTCGACTAAGCTCTATGTGGGCAATCTCTTCTATGAGCTCACGCAACGCGACGTAGAAGCCGAGTTCGGCAAGGTGCGACCGTATATTGACACTTGCTCTAACCCTCTCCCTTAACTTTAACTCGATCTCTAATCGCTCTGCAGTTCGGTCCCATCGAACAATGCGCCGTCAAGAAAGGATACGCGTTCGTCCATTACGAGCAGCTGGAGGACGCTGAGATGGCTGTGCAAGAGATGAACGACAAGGAACTGGGCGGCCGCCGTCTGCGCGTGGCCTTCGCCGTCTCGCACGGCACGCAGCGCCGCTTCGACGGCCCGCCGCCTGTGCCGAACAACGCGAGCCAGGCGCCGCCCCCGCTCCTGCACAGCCCACGCTTCCCGGTGAACGCGTCGCCCAACCTGTTCGTGGCCAACATCCCGCCTCATATCAAGATGAGCGAGCTGGACCAGGCCTTCGGCCAGTTCGGAGAGGTCAAGAACGTCAAGGTGCTGCCCCAGGCCCGACCCGACGCCCCCATGTCCGCCTTCGTGGACTACTCGGACGTCTCGTCGGCGCAGAAGGCGCACAGCGCTACGATCATCGTGGCCGGTCAGCATCTGCGCACGGACTATAATTTCCGCAAGTACGTGAGAATGGACACATAAGTGATGTAGCCATCCTGACTGTGTTGCAATTTTTTTGTGTCGTAGGAGCAAAAGTGACGCGCCGAGACGCACGACGCGAGGCAGCTTTGACGGCAGCGGCAGCTACGACGACGAAGAGCGCGGAGGCTCTCGCTACGACTCGTTCGATTCCAGGAAGAGTCGGTACGAAGACGAGTTCGAGGACTCTGGCCACCGTCGCCACCATCACCGTCACTCGAGCCGTCACCATTCATCGCGACACAGTCGTGAGGATCCGGAAGAACGCGGACGCAGTGGTTCTCCTCCGCGTTATCGTCGCCACAGCAGCAGTAGCAGCTTGCGGAGAGCCGAGGAGGCCTCGGGTATGCGTGAACGTTCGCGTGAGTATCCCAGCGAGCGCTCGTACGCCCGTCCGGATGAAATCGACGAGTTCCAGCAGCCGGAACGTCGTCCGTACTATGAGTCGCGTTCGAGAGGAGAGGAACGGATGTCTCGTGAGTACTCGGGCAGGGGAGCGGACAAGTCCTCGCAAGAATACCGTCGCTACAGTCGACCGGAGATGTCGTCGCGCCACGGATCGCGTCGTGGTCCCCGGAATGACCGCAGCTGGTACGTGGGTGTACTTTGAGTGTGGATGTTTTCTTGTGTAATTGCTGAATCGTTTTGGTGTTAGGTCCCCTCCGCCGTCGGGACCTCGCAGCCGCAGCCGCAGTCGCTAGACTGTACAGTCCTGTGCATCACGTCACTCGGATTATGTGGAGGTTGAGGCAAATTGTCTCTTATATCTCGGAGCGAACTAGAGCAAGCTGTGGGCATCACGGAAAAATTGCCGTGGGGTTACGAGAAGGCTTTGGTCTGTAAGCACTCCCGTTGTATTTCGGACGAAATGGATAAAAGCATCCGTGGTCGCAACGTTTGGGCCACAATTGCTAGCGTGCATTAATTTTTCGTGGATGGATTTCTCGCTGGTATTTTGTTTGTGTCGACGTCTTTTTAGGGGCGTGTGTGGGGAAATTTTATGGCATTCTGAGATAACGCCGTGGTATTTTGGATACGTTTGACCTTGGCCGCCCTTATCGTTCACCACATTATTATTATTTGTTTGGATAACTCAAGGCGTGTTGACTTCGACTGGATGGAAACGAGTTCGGGGCATTTTATCTTTAATTGCTATCATTCGTGAAAACTCCGCTAACTACACACTTCTCTTCGAGACTTTTTGTCATCCCAACTGTGGTCCGAGTCGTGTGCTACGCGTCGGGCCGTACGCGTGGGGTCTGTGATAGAACCACGGCGTTCACTTTGTCCAGTATCGTTGCCTACGATCACTCCAGATAATTCAAGCTAAATAACAACCGTGGCTTTCAGCAACCGTGTTACTTCATGTATTGCGAGTTCATTTTTCAATACAGCTTCCAGCACACACCCTGAAGACGATGAAGCTGTTTACCTACATCCTCGCGCTCCTGCTATCGGCTACTGCTGTTGCGAGTTCAATCCTGGTAGAGAATGCGACTCCCCTGACCAAGAGCGATACGCGCGGACTACGCGACGAGGCCTCAAGCTTCGGTACCACCGACAACGAGGAGAAGGTCTGCTATTTCCTCTTCTGGCCCTTCCAGTGCTAAATCCTCCTGCTCGTCCCGGAGTTCGAGAGTATCGACGTTAGTGCACAAGAATCTCGTGGATAATTACATTGATCGAGCAAATGTCTTAAATACTGAATTGCGCTTTTCGTTTGGCTTTTAACTGCTGTAGTAGTGCTCTGCAGCCCAAGTATACTTAACCCCTCGAAGACGGAATTAAGCTACCATGCCGGCCTGCTGCTCCACCATTCCCCGATACTCACCACCCGGCAACCGCATCAGCTCCTCGTGACTACCCAGCTCCACGATTGAGCCGTCACGCGTCACCGCGATCACATCCGCCTTCCTAATCGTGGTACAAACGGTGGGCCACCACAGTCGTCGTGCGCTGCTTCTGCGCCATCAACGCGTCCAGCGACGCCTGCACGATGTGCTCACTCTCGTTGTCCAATGCACTCGTGGCCTCATCCAGAAGCAGCACGTCCGGGTCGCGCATGATGGCGCGCGCAATGGCGATGCGTTGCTTCTGACCACCTGACACCTGCACGCCGCGATCGCCAACCTCCGTGCCAAAACCCCGTGGGAAGTTCGAGATGAAGTCGAAGGCGTTCGCACTCTTTGCCGCCGTCTCCACCTCCGCCCTACTCGCGCCCGGTTTGCCCAGAGCGATGTTCTCCGCGATTGTCCCCGAGAACAGTACCGGTTCCTGGCTCACCAGCGAGATGCGGTCGCGCAGCCACGGCAAACTCAGGCTACGCACGTCGTGTCCGTCCAGCGTCAATATACCCGACAGCGGATCATAGAAGCGCTCTAACAGAGCGATAGCTGTACTTTTGCCGCTGCCACTCGCGCCCACCAGGGCCACCGTTTGGCCGCGTCGAACAGACAGGTTGTAGCCTTGATAAATGACGGCGTCCGGGCGTGAAGGGTACGCGAACGTGAGATTCTTAAAGTCAATGTCGCCCTGGATACTAGGCAGCACAGTTCCTGCAGTGGATGTGGCGTCGATCTCCGGCACGCGGTCGATAATCTTGAACACGTTGGCTGCGGCTCGTTTCGCCTTCTCGCCGTCCACGGACCCCTGCGAGGCCATGCTAACACTGAAGGACCCCATCATGAAGACGATGAGAACTACGAAAATATCCTCGAAGCTGATCGTTCCATGCGAGACTAATATCCCGCCAATGTAGAAGACGAAAGCCAACACCCAAAAGATCATACCTTGGGATAGTCCAAAACGAAACACCTCCAGACACACTCAGCCTCTTATCTTGGTCATTGGAGACGTCCAGGAACGACGTGTACTGAGCGGTCACCGTCTTCTCCATGCCAAATGATGCAACGGTGCGAATCGAATCGATGGTCTCCGAAAGAAGGGACCCCGTAGCGGCGTCGGCATCGTTGTTTTTCTTTGCGTTCATCTCTCCCGCCATTTGTTTCACACGCACAAGGTTGGCTCCAACAAGGAACGGAGTGATGGCGATCATTATCAGAGTCATTTCCCAACTGTAAGTAAACGAGATGGCAAAGATGACGGTGAAGGTCGTGCCGACCATCAGACTTCGGTTGAGGAAGTCCGACGTCATTGACTGGAGAATAGCGGAGTCTTGAGCCAGTCGAGACACGAGGGAACCCGAAGCGTTTTCCTTGAGATTGAACCACCTCACCTCCTGCCGCAGTATTCCACTGTATGTCGCGAGACGGACCCGGCTGATCAATCGGCTAGAAGCGATCCCAAACCAGTACTCGGTCAGCGTGAAAGACGTGCAACACACGACAGCGATGCACCCGGGGGCCAGTGAATAGTAGCGCATGTCGCGAAGCATCTCGTGTTTGGTCTTCTGGAGCTCAAAGTACAAGTGAATAATCTTGGCGATGAACATACCGGCCAGTGGATAGACAGACCCTTTGAACACCGATGACACTCCACCCAATGCCATGAACTTCCACTCTGGCAACCCCATCTTCCAGATACGAAGCGTTGAGGCGTCTGATATGGCTTCACCGTCACACTTGGAGTCGTTCGTTTTGCTTGTGTTGTAGGCGCCCACACTGGACTTGCTCGACGCCCTAGAACGCTCAAGGTTACCACGATTGCTTTCCTCTAGTCGACTCGAATCTTCCTTCAATTCTTCCTCCTCTTTTGCTGTCGGTTGCGATTGAGCTTCCAGCAGGAGGCGGTAGTGGCCATTCGGGATACGCAGCAGTTCGTCATGTGAGCCATCTCGACGATCTGACCTCCACTGTGCACGGCAATACGGGTGGCATCCCGGATCGTTGACAGGCGATGCGCTACGATGATTGTTGTGCGGTTCGACCCCGCCACCAACCGATCCAGAGACGCCTGAACAATCCGCTCACTATCCGTGTCCATCGCACTCGTCGCCTCGTCCAGCTGCAAGATCAGAGGGTTCTTGATGATAGCGCGCGCAATGGCAATGCGCTGCTTCTGGCCTCCTGACAACTGAGCACCTCGCTCGCCCACTTCCGTCTCAAAACCTTCCGGGAACTCCATGATGAAGCTGAACGCGTTCGCCATCTTGGCAGCTTCCACGACTTCGCTGTCCGCCTGGTCGGCCGTGCCGAATGTTCTCAATGATGGACGTCGCGAACAGCACAGGCTCCTGTCCAACCAGACCGATCTGCTGTCGCAGCCACTTCACATTCAGTGAGCGGACGTCCTCGCCGTCGATCTTCACAGAGCCGTCGAGCGGGTCGTAAAAACGCTCCAGCAGCGAGATCACCGTACTCTTGCCGCTGCCACTCGGACCTACCAGCGCCACCGTCTCACCAGCCTTGATTTTGAGCGAGTATCCGCGGCACACCTCCACCTCAGGACGAGACGGGTATGCGAACCGTACGTTGTCGATGTCAATGTCTCTGGAAACGTGATCGAGTTTCTTGCCTTGATTGTCATTGGTAGGTTTGATCAGCGACAGTCGCTTGATTACCTCGAAGACGTCGAAAGCGGCGGCGCATGCAGAGTAGACCGCCTGGAGACTGGGGCCTGCTTGACCCAACGCCATGGCCCCCTGCATAACTGCGAAGAAAACCGTGAAGACGCGACCACCATCGTAGCAACTGGAACCTTCACACGTGTTGCCGTCGAGATTATCGCGCGCAATGAAGACTGCACCCAAGAAGAAGCCGAGAGCGTACATAAGGAATATCATCATGTACATGAGGCCACTGCCCCAACCGACAGCAAACGACTTCTTAATCCCAGCATTCATGGCACTTTCAAGTGCTCGACTGTATTTGTCGACAAAATACTGGACGGAGTTGAACTTGTGCACCGTGCGGATGTTGCTGAGTGACTCCTGCGCCACTGCAAGTAGTGGGTCCATGTCATATTTGACCGGCAGTTTTAATTTTTCACCTACGCTCAACCAGCCCCTACCACCACTCTGTTGCGAAATCCTATCCAGATGGCTTTTCACCTAAACTCCTTCTAAACGCATCTGATGCAAAGGACCTATTTTCACAAGCACAACGCAGCACCATTAAAAGCCCTCCACCCCTCTAATCCAAAGCAAGACTAAACCCCCTCTCGCTGCATCTGATGCGAAGGTGGTACCTCCTAACCACCAAGCACCAAACACCCTCTCAGTAGGTCGCGGCACATTATACCGTCATTTTTTTCTTACCGTAATTTATCTACGTGCACGTTCGTGGAACATTCCAGTACTTTCTCACGAGCCAACCGCTCGACCACCTGAGAGCCTGAAGAGACGTCCGTTGCAGCAGGCACCAACCGTACAACCTCTCGAAGGCTCATTCCGCATTCCACCAACAAATAGTAAGATGGATCCAGCTACTCTACTCGAGGAAATTAACAATCTCATGAGCAACAACCCAGAACCATCAAATTCTACAACACCTGTCGACAGCTCTGATGCAACACAGATCAATTTCATATAAAGCAATCCTATTCTGATACTTAAATTTAAAAAAAAATACTCACACGAGCTTACTTCAGGAGTACATCGACTTTAGCCTTCAGCTTAGGCATCTTAGTCTGAACGAATTCGATCTTGCTCAACCATTCAAAGGTATTTAGTATCGATGGCTTGAATCTGTTTAATAGTCTTGGTCTTATACTTTCCAAAAGTCATCACATACGATCCATCATCATTGCTAAACTTCTAAGCGAGGAACTTACCAATATCACTACTATCTTCAACGAGACCTTTTTGATTTGATAACCAGCGGCAGTATCCCGGATCAGAAGCATTTACCTCTTGAATAGTCTTTGACTTGTGCTTACCAAAAGTTAGTGTGCTCATGTTATGTTATTATAGCTATATCTATAGCCATACCTTTTTTTCAAAATTTAATTAAATATTAGAAATCTCTTCCTTAAGCCGTAGTATAATCGATCACTTCTCCGGTTAGTCTATCGAAGGTTAGTTCCTGTTCTGACACGACCAGAATTAACAAATTACAACCTTGGCATCCGGCGTTGGTTCCACTGATCTGAATAGACTGAGTCCCTCGATCTCAGATCCGGCCTCTTGGACTTCACGGAAAAGATGGTCGTTCGGATCTTGCAGTTGATCCCGTAGATCCGACGTCCGCCGCAGACGCCGCTCCAGCTCGCGTAGCTGCAACTTTTGATCTTCGACCTGGCGACGCAGATCCCTATTTCCGGAGTCTCTCCGATGCTCCCAGCCCTGGATCTCCATCGCTTGGTCCCAAATCCGCGATCTCCGGCAGCAGATCCACGATGAACGCTTACCGAGTACAGCATCCCGCTCCCGGCGAGCAAGGACCCGTTTAGAAGTCGCTGTATGCAGCTCTGCCGTCAAGGTGTTGACCTGATTAAAGAGCGCCCGAACGAAGGAGCGTAGATCCTCCACCGGGGCAGGCGGAGACGAGGACGGATTAGAAGAAATACGAACGGAAGGTGATTTCCCGTCGCTTCGGCCGGTACGCTTGGATGGTACCATGCCCAGTGAGCTTGGGGACTCAAATGAGAAAGTGAGAACGATGATGGGTGCGCACAGTGACAGCGTTGGGCGGCGACAACTGGGCGCAGGAGGCGGCTGTGGTGAAGTGCTTTTCGAGAAATGAGAAGATGGGAAGTAACAGCTGGACACTATTCGGGATTAATGACATGGTCAATCCCAGTACGAAGATCTGGATCTAGGGAGGACTGATCGGGGCAGAAGCTATACCGATTTGGACTGGGGGGGGGGGCAACGAGGTTAACTCGGATCCAAGTGGAAGACCGCAAGATCTGATATCGTGAGATCCGGGACCCGAGCGAGTAAGTGGGAGATCTGGGCGATCTAGGCCTGAGATCTGAAATCGTCAGGATCCAGGTGTACCCACGGTCTTGAAATATTCCTGATCGGGGGTTAATCCATGATCGGCCACGATACGATGATTGCGCGACGGATCTGGGGAAGTCAGGCGCAGATACAGCTGGGGAGATGGACCAAGGAGAGAAAGGACAAGTAGCCAGACCTGGAAGACGATTTGGCGAGTAAAGGACAGAGAGGATAGAAATCCAGGCTGGTGTAGGCTTAACTTTAAATCAGACCCTAATTTGCATTGTGTTGCACAAGTGCCTTCCTGCCCTCAAGAATCGGAACTAGATTGACCGGACGAGCTCAGTGAAGGTTGGGAATAGCAGATCTAGTGTGGGTAGCGATAACTGTATAATACATTGGCCAGATCCTACCACCTAGTGAACTTTCCTTTACAAGTGCAGATATGTAAGGTTAACCGGATTTACTCCTTGGCCGGGTATACCTAAGAGGCTCTCAACTATCAAAATCCCGCTATAGGAAGCGGCAAGTACAACGAAAAGGAACTTAAAGGCAAGGGAACACACCCGCAAGGGAACCCTACGGTCGGATCTCAGATCAAGACCGCCAGATCTCGCAAGCTCGAAGGACTCGCTTGTGCTCTGGACCCTACATCGGACGTAGAGTGAAGATCTTCCACTACTACTCCAACCAAATCCCCACGTCTCGTCAAGACATTCAAGTTTCTACCCCTTGAGCACCTCTGCAGTTACCAGAGAAGCAAGATCCTGCCCAACCGACGGGTACACAAGGTGAGAAAAGTTCGGTAGATCACGGCTCTTCGGGGGACCCCCTCCGTTAGTCGGTGTGTGGGTACTGGTGGGAAGGCGGATCCAGCAATCTCGCAGATTTTGCTGATCCCGCTGCACCATAATGGTGCGCGTGCCCGGATCTTCTGGGGACTCGGGATTCCACCGTGAGTCCCAAGAAGATGTTCAAGTGAAGATTGAACCGGGGGAATCAAGCGTTGACGGACGTCGGATCGACATCGACGCCGCTGAGTGAAGCAAGATCCGCGGATCGACAAAGTGCTGGGAGGAACTTTGTCAACGGAAGAGAGCTAGATCCGGATCCGGATCTAGAAGAGAAACCTCTCTATCCTCCCCAAGTCCCCTCGGAGACTCCTGTGGATCTTGGAGTAAGTTAAGATCCGCTAACAAACAATAAAGGGAAAGTGAAGGCGAAGCGGTATTCATTTATTGATTCACCTGTTAAGTCAACAATATACCTGAGATCACGCCCGCCAGTCGATGATCCGAAAGAGATGAAGAGGAAGACGAAGACTACGCGGACGAAGATGAAAGCTCCAGGATCCGAGGAAGAAGACCGATCCAAATCGAAATCGACTTGGACCACTCAGGATCTGGAGTTTGTATACCAGCACAAGGCACTTGGCGACTTCCTGCACCGAGATCCCGTCACGAAGATCTTGGAGCTCGAGCAGATCGAGGATCCGAAGATGCCGGTGATGGCTCCGGTAGAAACGACGAGCAAGCTCACGGCGGTGACAGATCTGCTACGTCTGCTCAAGGATGCAGGTATTGTGGCGGGAGCATTCGACGCCGAAGCCCTCTTCGATCTAGATCTGAGCGTGATCCAGTCAACAGCTCAGGATCTCTTCGCCCGAGTCAAGATCATCGCCCGAGGAATGTCCTTCTCAGTCAATCTACTCACATCGGCAACAAGTACGCGGTTGGTCAGCGACCACGTCTGGTAGTCAATCAAACCATTTACAATCTCGGGAGTTAGATCACCATTGATCGCACCAAGCTTAGCGAAGCTATCAACGAACATGGCAAAGTCGTAATCATGTGAGATAGCGAACACATTCGAAGAACCGATGCGAACGTTGAAGTTGCGAATCGTCGAACCGGGATGAACGGTCCATGGAGCCGAGTCGAACGGAGATTGGAACTGTTGAACAGCGGTACTTGCGAAGTTGCCAGTTTGCTCAGCGAAAGGCATCACCGCAACGTACTTAGCATTCTTCACAGAAGCCGATAGCTGTAGGTCAAACGCAACATTGTGTTGAGTCGTTTGCTTACCAGTACCAGCGCGCTGATAGAACCACTGATCATACGTGTCAAGATAGCGAATCTTCTTCACTGGCTTCGAGATGATAGCTTGAGGGTTCTCCAAGTTATGGAAAGGAACGTAGAGACGAGCAGTCGTAAAAGGCATGTAAGTACCATCAATCGTGGGCTCAAGCGAATTGACAACAGCACCCCAAGCAATACTGAAACCTGCAGAAGCGGCGAGAACAGAGGCCATAGGGTTGCCAGTAGCAGACGAGGCAACCATGATAGGGCAGACATTACCAGACGAGAGCGTTGTGCTGGTTAGAGACATGTTCTTACCAGAATCAACAGCGATAGTAGCCGTACCCTGATTGACGCGGAAACGCAGACGAATCTGAGGGTTAGCCATCAAATCAAGCTCTTTGAAGATCGGATGAAGGTCCGTCAGCTTAATCTTAAGAATGTAGTTCCACGTTCCCATGATAGCGTTAGCAGTAGAAGCACCAGCAACGAAAGCACCACGCGAGGTCTGATTAGCAACAGTAGTCGAAGATGCTGTGCCACCAGACGACGGCCACGAAGATGATAGATCAACACCAGCAGTAGGAGGATTCGCCAGAAGACGACTCACGAAACCATCGTTATGAACAGTAGCACCACCGGGAGCGCCAGTCGTACTGAAGGATGAGGAAAACGCAGCGTTATTGACGTAGCCATCGCCACTTGTACCAGAAGCACCATTGTATGCCATTGACTGAGCGGCATCGGGGAAAAGGAAGCTTTCAGCACCGTGCTTCTCTACATAGCCTCTTGAGTACTCCGTCTGAGCACGAAGATTGTTCCAAAACAGCTTGTAGTCAGCCATACTGATAACAGTCTTACCATTGAGCTCAAGCGACATCGAGTCAATGACGTTGAAGTTGCCGCACTTAAGGGTAGCACAGTATCGGTTAGCAGCCGCGGTCTG
Source organism: Phytophthora tentaculata (assembly GCA_033557915.1). Taxonomy (NCBI): domain Eukaryota; phylum Oomycota; class Peronosporomycetes; order Peronosporales; family Peronosporaceae; genus Phytophthora; species Phytophthora tentaculata. Next base: position 4,832,220 of record JAUCEA010000009.1, read on the forward strand.
AGCAGTAGCACCATTCTTCATCGAAACCTTGTAGGGGAGCATGATGTAGGCATCACGGAGCGAGGCAAATCCTTCAGATCCGTTCAGCTGACTGGTAGCATCAATCGTGATAACACCATTCTGGTACGAGCCCTGGTTGAGATCGATTACGAACGGTACGCGCTTGTTGGACGATACCTTAATCTCCGGGTCGCTCTTCAGCGAGCTCTGGAATAGAAACTGGTCGGCGAGTTGAGTAGCAGACATCGATAAATCTATGGGTTTAACTATATGAGCATCCATATAGTTCCAAAAAAATTAAAATATTACATTATGGATCTAATCAAAGCGATTATGAGCGATCATGATTTAATTAAATTAGCAAAGACGATTGGGGTTCAGTTAGATGGTATTGTCGAATTATCTGAAATTAAAAAACCACTACCGCGGAAAGGATCGTATATTATATTGCTTCGCAAGCCTAATATGGACGTGGGACACTGGGTTTGCGTCTATAATAATGAATAATTTGATAGTATGGGAGAAGCGGGTCCAACAGTTCTCAAGATTAGTAAATACAACACTAAGCAATATCAATCCACATACGATGAATATTGTGGCATATGGAGTATATTCTGGCTATATTGCAGACAAAAAAATAGGATGGAGCTATTCGATAGATTCAAAGACCTGAATTTAACTATTCTGGATTAATTCTTGATTAATTCTCTCTGAACTGATATATAGATCAATCATGTACAAAGTCCCTGAGTCAAAGCTCAAGCGGGCTTTCAAGTCAGGGACACTGTCCTTAACGAAAGATGAGCTAAGTGGATCTAGCGCCACCCTACATCTGCACCCAGAATCGTATGTCAAAGCTCTAAGAGCTCGTAAAGCTGGTAAGGGAACGCGCTTATCAATTACTAAGAAGGAAGTCGGTTATCCCTTCAAGCATCTTAATGGTGGAGGTATGCAAAATCTGGAATGGCATTAAGCAAGGTTTTCGCTTCGCTAAAGACAGCGGACTACTTAGCAAGGCCGCCGACTTCGCCGTTCCAGCGCTAGCAACAGCAGTTGGCGCCCCTGAAGCTGGGATCCCAGCTCGTGCAGCGCTCAAGTCTCTAACCGGAGTCGGTGTATATGACAGCGATAGCGATACTGAGTTTGATAAGGGTACCGGAGCTACGTCTGGAGGATGTATATCTGTTGCTGATGTTAAGAAGACAGCTAAAGCAGCATTAGGCTATGCCAAGCGTAAGGGTCTGATCACTGATGCCATTGATCAAGGAGAGAAGTATCTCATCAGCAAGTCCGAGAACCCCGACCACCACGATATGATTCGAACTGTTCGCCGTGGTATTAAAAGCCGTTTCGGTGTGGGCGTAGCGTCTAAGAAGACTAAATTAGTCAAGGGTAGCGCTGAGGCTAAGGCGTATATGGCGAATCTGAGATCTAAGCGTAAACCCGCTAAGCTCGCTGGAAGCTTCCGTCTCTAACTAAAAAAAAGCAACTTTTTTTTCCCTTGGTTACTTCTTTGAACGGATCAGAAGCATAATCGAAACGGATGTGTCTCTAAAATGAACGCGCTGATCGTTCTGATTATAAATGGTAATCGTAATCGAAGATCGAGCACCGTTGAAGCAATTCATCCAAGCATACTGACTCGGTTTGTAAGCAATCAATTGACCAATACCAGCATCACCTCTATCGAAGCGCTCAGAATATCACCAGACACGACATAGTCATTCTTAACAAGATCACAACGTACAATGTAGCTCGATGTGGGATGAACCATGGGGATAGTGTTCGAGATCAGTGAGTAAGCGGTTGTTTGTAAAACCGACGGATATGTACCATTCGTGAAGCCAACTACCTTTCCAAACGAAGCATTGTCAATGATTAGACGAGGAACACGGGTCGTGGTTGGGAGACCTGATCCACCAGCAGAGTAAAGCCCTGTTGCAGGTCTTGTGCATGTTCCAATAGCGATTGGGGTTGGTGAGCAATCGAGCTGACAAGCATAATAGACTGAGTTCTCACTGATTTGAATGAAGAAGACATTGTTGCCGCTGACATCGATGAGATAAGCGCCAGCCGAGACCAACGCGGTCTGAATATAGCGATTGATATCGGCATAGCTGAAGCATCCATCAGGAAGATTAACACTAATCGTAGATGTGGTTCCAGCAGTCGGGACCTCTACCTCGAACGTATTGTTGGCAAAAGCCAGCGAATCAATGTTGAATTCGGAATTGTAGAGATTAATCGATTGGATCGCGCATACTGAGTCAGAGAAATTAGCAGCAGATCCGGGGAACGAGTACCGCCACTGGGAGTTAAGACCATCTTGGACCAAGTTAGTGCTATCGATTTTGACAAATGACGCCATTGTTGTTGTATAACTCTGTTAGGGTCGAAGACACTGACTACGTCTAGCTTTCTTCTCTATATTTAGGAAATCAAAGTTCCCGCGGATCTAAAATTTTATCAAAATTCCAACGCATCTGACCTTTGACTCCATCGATGACTAACGCCTGACCAATGTGCGACGTGCATTTATTGTATGCTCGGAAGATCATTTCCTGGCTTATTCCGGGCAGATTATAATCCTTGAGAATGACTTGTAGATCTCGCTTCGAATTAGCCTTTAGGATGACGCACAGCTCTGAGTTTAAGCGAATCATCTTAGGTAGCGCGAAGAAACTATGAGCCAGAAGAATTGAGCTCAGTTTGTAGTGTCGGCATCGGATGTAGAACGTCGATACCAATCTTTCGAGTACGTGTTTGTCGGTTGTGATATCATCGAAAATCACTAATTCTGGCTTACCACTCGCGAGGGGAGTTCGTCGAATCTGATCAACCGTTGGAGCTGTGTCGGGGTCGTAGAAGGAGACGAATCCATCAAGCTTGTCGCGAAGGTAATTGTACAACGGCTGATTCGGATTGCGGCAAATGACATGGAGGTATGCATAGACATTCGGCGAGCTCTTGATAATATGAAAGGCCATGTTAGTCTTGCCAGATCCGCTCGGAGCGAGCATAATCATTCTATACAACGCGGGGATAGCTAAATCCTTAATCATAATCGATTTCCCAGGTCTATACTGCTTGGGAATCGCATTCGAGTAATCAGGAACTAAGCTCATGTTTTATCGTTCGATACTATATAGATTAGAAGAAAAATGAGTGGATTCTCATATCCCCAACCAACCTTCATTTCTGCTATCTACAACCCGGGATTCTATCTCTCGTTGGATGCAAACGGCTACTTGACCTATGACTACGCCAAAACCATATTTTTGGATAGGAATGACTATCGCTTGAGTTATCTAAGTGGAATTACGGCTGGAATAGGTAGCGCTGGAACAGCCCTGGTACTTAACTCAACTGGGTCGATTACAAGTGGAATCACATCATTAACAATGACAAACTTAATTCTAGGTACAGCCACTATTGGCTCTACTGAAGCTGGATATCTTAGCGGTCTCACTGCTGGTACTGCTGCTAACAGCAAAGCGTTGGTACTTAGCAACACTGGATCCATTACCGGCATTACTTCATTGACTACCGGAACAATCAACGCGAGTACCTATCAGCAAGATGGAACAACGTACAGTCTAGCATCGTTTTTGACAGCAGTCCCGAGTTCATTCACTTCAAGTGGTACTATCACAGCAGGAACAGTCAATGCGACTACTTATTGACAATCTGGAACAACGTACAATCTAGCATCGTTTTTGACGGCAGTACCGAGTTCATTCACTTCGTCCGGTACTATCACAGCAGGAACCGTTAACGCGACTACCTATCAGCAAGGTGGAACAACGTACAATCTAGTGAATATGCTTACGACTAGTACATCATCAATCTCATTAGGCGGTACTCTTAGTGCCAACACGGTCAGTTGTACAAATTTAACCCAGAACGGTGTCTCGTACAATCTATCAAGCTTCTTAACATCAATCCCTAGCTCATTGAGTCTATCATCACTCACTGTCTCAGGCACAGGAGCTCAATTTAACACTAGTGCGGGCAACACTGATTCAATCTATTTACCAGTTGGATCATACGCTATGTATCTTCGAAACAATTCGAATATCATCTCAACCAGTGTAGGGTTAGCTTTCCTAAACGATTCGTCGGGAGCGTATAGTACAACTACCCCGAGCGCAACTATTAGCACGTTAAGACGATCTAGTACTCAGTACTATGGCAGTGATATCGAATTCTACACAAAGGGCTCTGCTAGTCAAACAGGTGCTTTATATCGATTAGCTTCGCTTCATGGTACTACTGGTCAGCTTTCTATAGGAAGCAATAATGGTTATATGGATCTCAATATTCTGAAGGACAGCGCTGGAGCATCAATTCGTATAGGAAGCTATCAAAGCACTGCCAATTGCTTCACAATCAGTTACTCGTACGTTGGCAGTTCGTACGCTCAAAATCGTCTTCAATTTGACAATTACGGCTTCAGCGGGCAACAATGTTGGTTCGGTGATAACTCAGTGGCTATCAATAGCCAAGACGTACCACCCGCGAAGTTTGCCGTTAAGGGCGATACTACAAAGATGTATGGCTCATGGGATAGGGCTCAACGCTGGTCGAACGATCAATCTACTCAGATGGCCGTTGAAATGTTAGTGTATAATGAATCAGGAGGTAGCAATAATAGCTCTGGAGGAGGAACCTATTTAGGTACTATGACGAACGACCCGTTCAAGATCATGATTAATGGCTCTGCTAGGGCTCTGTTCAACACATCAGGTCGGTTTATGGTCGGCGGCAACTTTAGCGCAGAAGCGACCATTCACAGTGGCGGCGCATCATGGGCTAACGAAGAGTTTTACACGAAGATCAACGCGTCCAGTATATGTTCATACCGAGCCAATTGGTCATCCGCGAACTACTGGGGATGGGGAAGCGACGGTACGGTGGGCTCTATCAGAGCTGGTATATGTAATGCCTCGGGATCATGGCTGGGATATGTACCAATCCGTGGAGGTGCTTATACCAGTGCCTCGGATGAAAGATTAAAGACAGATATTGCCAATGTCCCTTATGGTCTGGATGCGGTCATGCTTATGAAGCCACGTAAATATAAGATGATCCAGGAAGGAACTCAGCATGTCGGTTTTATCGCGCAGGAGCTCTATGACATCGTCCCTGAAGCAGTTCAGGAAGGCGCTAATGATGATATGAATGAGAATGGTTATCCAATCAATCCATGGGGAATTGATCTCGCTTCGCTGACATCAGTGTTGTGTAAAGCCATTCAGGATCAACAGGCACAAATCGAGGAGTTGAAGAGAATTGTCTCGACTCTAATATAGATCTACCAATGGGTTGCTTCTCGAGTAAGGAGATTGAGTCAAACCTTGAGACGAACGATGTTCGAGGTCGAAGACCCTCGGACCGAGTTCCGAGAGTCTCCTCTCCACCGTCTCAGATAATAGGCTCTACACAACTGAGAGCTGACCAAATTGTTGTACTTGGTGATAGCGTATTTTTACCGACAAAAGACCCTGAAACAGGCGAAAGTGCGATACTCGATATCGAAGTAGCCGACAGAAAAATGAGAGGCTCTCGAGGCTATAAGAATCGATTGGTTAGAAATGGCATAAGCTAAGCTCACAGCGAGAAGGTCTTTACCGTTTTTTTCTTCTTTCCATGCAGCAAAACCTGACCGCCGCTGGCGGACTCAGTCTGCGTGGATGCATCCGAAGTCGTTGGAAGTTTAGTATCAACCCATGCCTTAGCCTGCGTTGTTTGGGGCCGCTCTCGAATGATCAAGTTCTTCATGATTGTTTTAAGCTCAGCGATATTGAGATCGGCATCATCTCCATAGGAGCCGCCTGACTGAGCAATAATCCGTGGGTTAAGGAAAAACATCGTACTCTATTCGAATGAAGTTCGAAGGGTCGCAGATCTTTCGAACAAGTTCGCTAAGCTCTGCTCTATAGTAGTCGAACGATAACATTTTTGAATTCGTCATCAGAAATTAAGTGATTCGAATACATATCCACAGTGATGACCTTCAATTGCTTGAGAATACTGGGATTGTCATTACCTAACTCGATCTCGCCCTTGAGCTTAAAATACGGCCTTGAGCGCCTCCAGTGGATCAGCCAACTTCTCAGAGAAACTATGCTGGAGATGATTAGCGGCAAGAATCTCCTTGAAGATTTTTTTGTCATCGGTTGATAGTTGATCATACGATGATTGGTTGATATTCTTCGAATACACCAGATCCTTGAGCATCTTCTGAAGCTCTTCACTCACCTCTCGCTTAGGACCGATCTTACGACGATTAGGCTGAACGATAACGAGCATTCCTGCATCGAGATCAGGGATTCGAATGTACTTGCTTCCCAACGGTTTGTAGGTATAGGCGGAGGGCGTTGCCATGCCTTGATGAATGTCGTTGAGATTGTACGTCCGACCTTTGCGAACAGCACCATCTAACTTTGGCTGACCTCCAAGGTGAGCTCTGCCCGCCCCGCGTAGGCCTCGACCGACTACGTTATCTACCATTGATGATACAGTCCTCCCCACCTCGCGTTTAGATGTGATGTTGTCAAATTCATCAAGATCCATGTCAGGGTAGCCCTTTTTGAACAGTGTGTATTTCTTGAGCTTGCTGTTATAATTAGCCTTGGTAGCTCTCATTGCAGCGGTTGCAGCTTTGAGATTAGACTTCGCAGCCTTGCTATGTCTGGATTTAGTAGCTTGCTTTGCCTCATCATACCTTTTCATAGCTTCTCCATAATCCTGGAACGCAGCCTCGGCTTCGTCGTGTAGCAATTTTAGTGATACATATGGATCAATGCTCGTCTCCTTCACTCGAGATGTTGCCTCAGTGGATTTAGTATTCCTTTTAAGAACTCCATCAAGTTTTCCGAGATTCTGAGTTAGGTTATCTTGAGCAGCTTTCTTATCAGGACTCTTTCGATTGATACCCGTTAGATGTTTGTCAAATATTTGAAAGCCATCTATCAGTGCTGTGAATGTATCCATCCAACGAATATTCGCCATGAGATCGCGTAAATCATTAGCCGAGGTAGCCTTTTTATCATCAGAATATCTGACATTGAATAGACGCTTCTGAGTTGGATTACTGAAATAGAGACCGTTCTGAACCTTCACGCCATCTGTAGTATCAATAACTGGATTTGGCTCAAATGCGAGCTTTACCTTTTGTTTGCGAAGCTCTTTAAAGAATTCACTGAGAATGAGTTTGGCATCGTTATCAGCATTAGTTAGATTCTTATCCATATCGGCATCAATACCGCTTTTAATTCCATGCCGAGCCTCAGCCTCGTCTGAACTCGGTGTGTATGGATTTGGCGTTAATTCCCCTACAGTGTCATCGTCAGGCGATGTCGATGAATCAACAGCAAAGCTGTCCTCAAGCCGTTGTTTGCTACGATTTGATTCTTCAGTGGGTCAGATAATCGACGCTTTTACCGATCAGACTCTCCCATACTTTCAGCGGTTCCGTAGTCTGATATCCAGGGAATACATTGGATTTTGCCTTTCTCAAATCACTGACATACTGAAGAAATCGTGGGTTTGTCTCCATTATAATCCTAATTGAGTCATATGACGCATCCCAGTCAATTGCATCAACCTTAGCCCATTTCTTGCTCTTTGTCGTATAAATCGTGGTACCATTTTTAATTATGAATTTAGTCATAAATCGTCCGTTTTTATCCACGGGGTGTAGTTGGAACTTATTAAACACTGGATAGATCTTGTAAATCTTAACCAATGCTTCTTTAGTTTGCTGGTCCTCGTCAGACTCGTAGTCATTTGCATCAGGTTTTACAGGAACTTCCACTGGTGTCTCCGCTGGTGTCTCAGCTTTTAACTCAAGTGAGGGCTCAGGGATTTTTTGGGAGCTTGTATCACTCAGACTTTTTTTGCGGCCTCAACAGTCGCCGATGAGGTATCTGTTGAGGTATCTGTCGAAGCATCCGACGTAGTCTTTTTAGATAGTGATAGCGTCTTATCTGCATCTGACGCCCATTGAGTGTCTGCATACATCGAACGCTTGGCGAATGCTTGACGAATTCGTCGCTGGGAACGTTCTAACAAATCCAATCGCTTTTGCTCTCGTTGAGCAATGCTTGTGAAGTTCGGAAACATGGTTCTATCGTATATATTAATCAATTATTTTTGCTGTGGTTTTGAAAATTGATATCGTTTCTTCGCGATTCTTGGGACTGGCCCCTCCTCCCACTCGCCCATCGTATATTTATGAACGATGTCGTTTCGAAGCTTTAGCATAGCATAGTACGCGGGAAGAACCTCATCGATTGGTAGATCAAACAATTCCTCGACCTGATTTTTATACTTGGGATCGGTGATTACATGCTTGTAGGCTCTGTCTTTACCTCCATTGATTCGAGCGAGGTGAAGCTTGATGTAGTCGCATCGCTGAATGTCAATGATCATATCGTTGAAGCGCGAAGTTTTCTTGACATAGAACCTAACTCTCTCGTGCATTTTTGCGAGCTCTCGCTTGTACATAGCGATTTTATAGTCCTTGTCGTGTTGCTTACAATATCCACTCTTGAGAGCGGTTCGAGAGCATTTCTCATTCGATTTCGTAGTCGCGTTGCAATTGGGAGGCGGTATCCGAGGGTGTCTATAGGACCCCTGAGGGATCTTCGATCCTCTCCTTTCAACGTCGTTTGTCATGATTTTGATAAAGTTTTGGGTATATATATAGATGGGGATATTTAATTCGAAGATGAATATCGAATATATCGATACTGATCCATTCGACGCGGAGGGGGTACATGACAATCGATTCCTTGAGAAAGAAGTAAAAAAAGAGAAGCCTACGCTTGAACCAAAGCGTCGTGTGCATTTTGATCTACGGACGCCCTCAACTCCGCGAATCGTTAAATGTCCGGAGGATCTGAAGTCTATCACCCTCTAAGACTCTTGTCGCGGTGTTGAAACCCCGTTCCAATACTCCTTCTCGAGTGTCGATCTTCGATTCTTATTGATTAAGCGGAGATTATCCTGGGGCTCCCAGGAGTCGGGTTCATTACCAACCCACTTCACTAAATATTTGTATTTACCAGATCGCATTTTTTTGTGGTCTAATATCTTTTCGGCTTCTAAGATATCACCCTTGTTAATTGTGGCGTCAGTTGTCTTCGATTGCACTATTTTCAAATCGTTTGGTGATTTGTAGAGTGTATGACCATTCTTTGACCTAATTTCAACTCGGTACCCGTCCATTCCTACAATTGTATAGACAGCTCTACTCCGTCTGGCAGCTTCCTTGTCAAATGTTCGCTTCTTAAGGCGGTAAAGGACGTTTGTACCAACTTCAAGCTCGTTTTCAATTTTTTCTGCTTCCTCTTGGTTATGTGTTATCTCAGCTTCTATAACTTTACCTTTTGCATCGTTAGGACTCATACCAATCGACCGATGAATGGTGCTATTGTAGTTTGTAATAATATCATTTACCAGTTTTTGTGTGATTCGCTTCGGATCGATTTTTGTTAATCGCTGCTTTACGGTTCTGTTGAATCTTTCGATTTTACCCATAGTACCATGATCACCAGGTTCGTTATTAAAATGTTCGATCTTTTTGGATTTGAAGAATTCTTGTGCTTCGGTGTTCATGAATTCGCTTCCATTGTCGCTGGTGAGTATATCGACCTTATTACTACGAACAAATGTTTTAAAAGATGTGAGTACAGTTGGCGCAGTCTTATTCGTCAATAGCTTAGCATACCCAAGGTGAGAATTGATATTGATAGCCGTCAAAATTGGTCGTTTTTCCCAGAACGCAAGATCCATTTGCCATGAATTGGGGTTATGAGAAGCAATTTTGAATCCATCGTATTTCCGTTTTTGCTCTTGAAACCGTTGTATGCCTGTCTGGGTCGCATACCATTCCTTCACAGCTATGAATGTGATTTTGGGGTCTAACTCCTTTGCCTTCTGATACAAAGCCTGAGCACCGACATATCCCGTTTTAGGGTCATAATATAACTTTGCCAGTTGCTGATCCATCGTACCTACTAGCTCTGCTCTATATATTTATGAGACAAAAAATATATATCTAATTAGTTGCTTAGATTAGCCAACTTCGTTTAAATATCCAAAGCTACGGTGGTGATACCATCCTCAAGTACTCGACGCTTGTCGTAGTAGTAATTGAGAGCTGTTTTAGTTTGACTATAGGTAATGATTGACTTAGTCTCCTTGCTGAATCTAAAGCCTTTATTTGTACCTTGCAGTGTGATGCGATCACGGACAACACTTTCAAATCCATCTGGGTTGAGTACATCACTGTTCCGACCACCTCCCTGCTGCACTCCCTTGGCACTAACCTTGACCTTGTAAGATTGGTCAGGTAGATAGCAGATATAGTTCTTTGAAGATAGTGACACCATAGCATCACCAGACCACTCATCCTTGAACAAACCAGGTGTGCGACGATCGAACTTAGCGACCTCGTTGTTATAGTCGCGTGGGAACCAATCGTACTTATGCTGCTTGAAGTGCTCGCATAGCTCAGGCTTGATACAGTTTTGAAACGGATTTTCACAGCTGAATGCGATGTATGCCGAGTCTGTGTCCATCTCCTGGTATTGAAAGTCCGAGCGATCGAAGTAGAAGTTGATACAGTCATAGTAGAACTGTAGCATGCGTAGTTTAGCAAGCTGATAGATGGCAATCGACAAATGGATCGGATTCTTGTTCTTGAGTCGCCGTTTCTTCATGGTAATCTCACACGCATCATGAAGCTCCTCAAGTCCATGAAATGTGAAGTGCTCAATTTTGCTCTTGATGGCTTTGTCGTTAGACTCGTACTTTATCTCCTTGTGCTTACTCATGTCCATACCAGATCGCCCGAAAGCGCTGTTTCCGACCAACTTCATCATTTCAGCGATCATAGCCTTGGACTTGTCAGCATCACCCTCCCGTCGAGCGTTAGAAACCGCCTCCATAAATGGCTCAAATGCTTTGTGGGAATTGGCTTTGATGAAACAGTAAGTTTTGGTGATCTCCATTCCGTGAGCGATGTACCACTTGAGCAACGGAGCATAGATAAGAATCTTTTCACCAAAGTAGCTACCAATTAGCTTACGAGCTGGCTTTGCTCGGCTTTGTTTGCGTGCTTCGTTGTACTCAAACATGTGCTGACCAATTACATTCTCATCGCTGCAGTCGATTAGCGTGTTCTTGAAAATAGGGGTCATCTCACTAAAGTACTCTTTGAGATGTGGTGGGGTACGAATATCACACTCGAGGAAGCCAAATACTTTGTCATTGACAATGTCGTCGATAATACCAGGATAGGCATCAATCGTAGTCAATCGCCCACAAGGCATCTCATTACCGAGTGCCCACAGGTACAAAGCATTGGCATCGTATCCGATAATTTTTTTACAAACCTTGTCCCCGCGAATCATCGTCTCATTTCGCTTGGCATAGCGATTGAAGATGATTGAAGGACCGCCAGCGAAGTTAGCCTTTATCTTAGCATAGATATCTTTCTCTTCCCTATCGATGCTATAGACAAGCTTATCCGAGTTGAACTCAAGCAACTTCTTGTAGCGAAACCCTTTGATGGACATGTTTTTACGAGCGGTGTTGCACTTCACACAGCTGATCAAGATGTTGCCGTCGATATGCCCAAGCTTGTTGTTTATTCTATCGGTTGAAGCAGTATCAGCGGTCAGCTGACAGTAGCATAGACCACACAGATACTTTTGCTGTTTGAGAAGGATGTCAAGGTGCTCAGTAGTCATATTGAACTCTCTTTTAGCCTCAGCATCCTGGCTCTTGTATCCACTCATGCGTTTGGACGGGAAGCTAAATGCTTTCGCCGAATTGGTGGGGTACCGGAGATTGTTGAAGCAGGTTTGATACATGACTTTCTCTGATAGACCTGGGAGAGATACACCATCGGTAAACATATCCAGACCGAATCGCTTGAACAATTCTCGTTGAGCCTTGATAGCCTTGATAAATGGAACTACATCAAAATTGTTGTACCAAATAAGTAGGTCCTTGATCGACTTCATTCTATAGTACTTCCAAACAAACTGTACCCGCTTGTAGTCATCATCACTGATGCTGGTATTAAGGAGCTCACTGTCAAAGGCTGACTGAGGAGGCACTTCAGTTTCGTTGAATACATTGAATGAGGTAATGTACTCATATGGGAAGATACCCTTACCCAGACCGCAGACGCATCGAAACTTGTCATCACACTTGCAATCACCAAGGTATGTTGATAAATATTTAGCGTAGCCTGTACCTGCTGGTACATAGTTGCTAATGTCTAGTATTTTCATGTCCGACGTGGCGATGCACATGTAGCTTGGGTTCTTAATAACCGATTTGATGTTGTCGGTTCCAATGGTAGCGGACAAGTCTGCCTTGATTAGGTTGATATCGTAGCGCCCTGAATTAAAGCCATGGACTGGTACCTGATCCAGAGTTTGCTTGATCTTACCATAGTCCGACCGCTTCTTACCAAACCCAAGCTTGCTGTGAAAATCAAAGAAGCTGGCAAATCTCCAGATTGAATCCACGCATCCACATCCTGTGTCTTGTACGTATTACCAAGAGGAGTACCTGGAACCTCCATGCCTGTCAACTTGAGCGTCGATTATCTTACGAAGCAAGGCCTCGTACTTGGAGACATTGTATATCTGGACCTTCGCTCATCATTAATGTACTGGAACATATCCTTGAGCAATGCCTTCGGATCATCATTTACAAAGCAGCGAACCTCCTCCGTCAAGCTATCAGCTACAGAGACGGACACCGGGATGTGCTCGTTCGTGAAGACAGTATTCTCCCCATGTTGAGTCGCCGTAGGCTTAAGAATGTCCTCAAAGTCATAAACAATAAAATGATCGATGTATTGATCGGTATTCTTGATAGAGTAATTTGTCAGTAGCGAACGAATTGTATTTGAAGCTGGGCGATAAATAGTCGGGTCTTCAGGGAATGATTCAATATTTACGAGCTCACACTGGTTCTTCTTATGGTTTCGAAGCTTGTCGGAGCTGACAAACACCATCTCACACTTTGGGCATTGGTATTTACACTGAAGCATATCAATATTCTTATTGTAAAGAGCATGATTCTCGTGAGATAGAATATTGATAACATCGTATATTTATACGTCATTTGCGTCCTGCGACTTAATCCAATCCAGCACCCACTGCGAAACTATCTTAAAGTGAGGGAGGGACCTTTGGGCTTCCATTTTTCGTTTGGAGTTTTGGGTCGTTCAGCGCTTTTGTAGTATAATCGTCGAATTTGTCGCCGTAGAAAGACTGGAAGCTTCTGTTCACCGCGGCATCAAGCGGTCGAAGCAGGTTAGTTAAGTTGGGAGGTACCACCAGCACGAAAATGTTGTATCGCTTCAGAAGTTTTTCGTTGAATAGGTTGACATGACATCCGTACGAATCGATGATGTACAGTACTGGTTTTCGATAAAACCTCGTCGCACTCCGGCTACAGATTACCTCTTTAGCGTGCTCAAGCAGGATACTGCCGCTCCACATTCCTGCTGGATTCACGTCCACCAAGATGTCTTTGCTCAGTTCTCCAAGGTTTGGCTTGTTTTTTAGTTTTGAAAACAGAACATGGGGTTTCAGAAACCCTCCTTCAGCGGTGATGGAGAAGGTTGCTGTGGCTGCTACCACCCTTCCTAAGAAGGGCCTCGCGGAGTCCACGTGTGGCAATTGTCGACGTCGGCTCGGTTTAAAAATAGTGGGGGACTTGATCCATATTTATGATGTTGGATGGTTCAATTTTGTGCTCCTCGACCAGCTTTTGAGCTTTCTCGATGAACTCTAGGCATACAGTCTTTGCATTTGATGGTAGGGTTTTAGTGGTAGTCTGTCGCCTTGAAACGAGGTAATATCGCGTCTTAAACTTATCCAGCCAGCCAGACGACGCTTTGAAGTTGTTGTCCTGCAGGGAGCCATTGGCGCTCAGCATACTTAGATTCAGTGCTTGCAGCTGGATATATTTATCTTTGACTCTCAAACCTTTCTCGTTTGGGCGACGACTCACGCATATAGTTGTTGTTCGACGTCCTGGTACTGAGCTTACGGCCCCCTCCTGGAGATCTTCGCACGGTCCGGGTGGAGTCTGCGGTCCTTTGTAGCTACCCTAATTGCGTCTTCATTCTTGTGCCACTGACGGATTTTTGACGTTGACGGAAGCTTGTACCTTTTAGCAAGGGCGGCAAACCCACATCCGGGTACGTTAGGCTTGTACTCGTCGAGAACACTGCGCTTGAAAGCAAGTGTATAGCTGGTTCTCTTCTTGGGGGATGTCATTATTGATGTGCGCGATGGAGAATTGTAGAATGACAGTTTAAAGACAAACGCACACGAGCACTCCGCTCAACATGGCTGGTGAGCCACACCTGCGAGAGAGACCAGAAGCACAGCAGCAAGTTTGGCGCCAAACTGGTTGGTGCCAACAGAGTACGGCATATGTTGAAGCAGCACATGTTCAGGTAGGCGTTCTATAAAACTAAGCTTTCTAATCGAGAGTCTGCTAGAGATTGATTTTGTTATTCACCCTTGAATATAAAGCCTAGGTGTCTGGTACGAGGTAAGATGGTAGTCATGTGCTTGGTGGAAGGTATACCGATTTTATTTTGAATGGTGTAATGAGTACAAGTCAGGCGGAAAGTGATGCCTGCTATAGCTTTGTTAGATTTTACGTTTAGTTTGAGGCTAAGACTCAAGATTTCCGTTTTGTATACAATTTAAAAATGTGATGAAAAACGCTAAGAAAATTTGTTTTCTGCAAAATAGAACTGAACACTGTATTTTTCCTTTATTTTTTTTAATTTTATTCGAATTACAGGAGGCTAGAGTGACCCTGGGAAAATATGTTTTTTTCATCGTTTCTGTGCTATGTGCGATGGATATACAATAAATTGTCCAAACTTGGACGCAACAGCTAAAACCGTTTTTTTCTATGGTAGAGAGTAGGTCAGCATTGCACATGCTGGTGCAGTTAAGGTTCATATGCTCGGAAATTTATCACAACCAACCTCAAAACCAAGCGAATTTGCAGCAGACACCTTAATTATATTTTTAACCAATAGAAGGCACTAAAAACAAACTAGCAAACTGTAGTCAAACAAGACGACTGCGCCCTGGAAGAAGACCACGCGCGAGATAGAAAACCGCTGGACTTCGCGCGCCGTAGCGGCTTCAGGATCATGTTGCCCCCATCAACCCCTGCACTTCGCACTACCACACCAGATTGAGTCAATGACTGGGTCTCCGACCAAGACAACGAGTCCTGGGGCGATCGTAATGCACCCAGCCACGCGCGGTCTCAAGTGACGATGATCCCAACGTGGCCTTTCAAGGAGCCCGAGGCGGACTTCGAGGTGGGTCTCGACCCTGTCGGTAAGCCACACAAGAATTTTCCTAATGACGGACGTGCTGCGTACGCTGCAGAAGGATATCATGGGCAACTGGTCGGACTGGGATGCTGATAGCTGCAACTACAAAGGCAAGTACTTCCAGAAATATGCCTCGCAGTGTCTGATGGCAGCGGACAGCTCAGGGGTGGGTTCTGTACACGCTGCTGCTGTCGTACTGTCTGGAGAAGCCGGAAAAGATGATCGAACCGGTGCTCAAGAACTCGCTGTCGCCCCCGCTCACGTACGACGCGCTGTACCGTGGCATTATCTCGAACTCGAACATAAAGACGGGCAGCATCTACGCGGAGTTCGGCAACGGCATGTACAATCACCACCCCTACCACTACGGCTACTTCATCACGGCAGCGGCCATGCTGAAGCACCTGGTCCCGAACTGGTCTCGCATGTCGGAGCTGGAGCGAATCATTTGGACCACGCTTCGCGATGTGATATACCCAAGCGCGGAAGATAAGTACTTCCCTCGTTTTTGTATCTCTCCAGTGTACTTAGGCCACTTGCGATGACTAAATTTATTATCATTGGTATAACTTTTTGAGGTGTTGTCGATAAAGCCACAACAACTTAAACAAAGGTAGAGCTATCTATCAAGGTTTTACCATTGTATTGCAGTGAAACTTATTGTTCGTCTCCAATGTATAACAGGATCCACCCTATTGGCACCTTGCAGGCGATGTACGGCGAGCCGTTCACAGCGTACTCGCCTGGTATAATACCATCATCCTCCGACTCCAAATCGGAGTAGGCGTTCTTACGTCGACGGGCATTGTGTCCTGTTTCACCGCAGTTTCCACACTGGTATGGCGCTCTCGGATTAGTCGGGCTGCTGATATGGCTGCTCGCATTACTTCCAGCATGTCGTTGCAGGCTTCTTGAGGGGTGTGCGTATTACTTGTGCCCGTGATTGTAGATGGTAGCTCGCCTCGACTAAGCAATCGTTTTGGATACGTTTGGTGATCTTTTTTTAGGTTTCATCGGACCACTTCTGCGTCCTGCTTGGGGATAACGTGGCGGGGGCTGCATCGTGACCTCATCACTAAGTTCGGATTCAATTGGTACTGTGATGGCTACATCTGCAAAAGCTGCGTGGTAAGCTGGTACGGTGTATGCTTTGTGAAAGCTTCGCTGCAACTCACCATTAATGCTTATGCTGCTATTATTTTTTTCCCTTGTAAATTGCAGCGATCAAGTGTCAACAGGGGATCAGCTGTTGTTCTCTCGTCGCGCAGCGTGTGCAGGCCAGGTTGTCTAAGGTCACTCGAAATGAACGTGAGGCACGCACAGTGTGACCAGTCGAGGTATTTAGGGTATCGTAGTACTGCTCAACCAAATATCCTTCCGGTGGAGATCTTATCAACTTCAGCATGGTGGATGTGTGCAGCTCTTCGTCGTTAATTTTTCTTTGCGAAAAATGACGGTACCTATACCAATAAAACAACGAAAGAATCGACCCTTGTTGTCAAGTTGACAGCACACTCGCGAGTCGGGATTTAGTGATTCAATTTTTTTAAGAACCCAACTAATGTGTCGTACCCAACGTGTTTTCGGCCTCTAAAGCTCGAGCAGATAGTTTCAGCTGAAATTGCTCGATATATAGCTGCAGGTTGGCCAGGCTGCTAACAGCTTTGACAGATTCCACCACGCGCAGAAGCGATGTATCTCGGCCAGGAACAATGGCAGCGAGGAACCCACTTAGACATCGGATTTTATCTGCTGAGAGCTATGGTACAGCATCACATAGATCGCGGTGCAGCAAATGCATGTCGCTGACAAACCATGGGCCAGGTGGAATCGCACTTAGCTTTGTCTTTTTCTGATTTTTACCCCGACGCAAGCCTAACTTTACAAACCACGAGCACTGATGTCCTGTACATTTCCACATTTTGCTGGATCCGGTGTAAGTGTCCAAACGGATAGATTTTCGGTCATTTAGCGCAACGTCCTTTAGAAAAAGACTTGCGCTGTCAGCAGACAGCAAAAAAAATCCAGCAAACGGACTTGATCGCGGCCGTGTCTTTCCTAAAGGTTTAGCAGGCTCATGGTAGGGGAGTTATTTGAGTTCGTGGAAGATGTGTGAACGAAAGTGGACTCGACGAAGAGGAAAGGTGTTACATCACATTGTGTGAGACCTAGATTTATATTCGCCTTCTATTCGTTAAAAATGTAATTGAGATGTCTGCTGCAAATTCGCTTGGTTTTGAGGTGTTGTGATAAATATCCTCATACGCTCTTCATAAATTATGAAGTGCTGAGCTTGCTCAGATTCCATAATTGTGCGCTTGAACAATTTTAAATAGATTTCCGGCAATACGCGTAGCTTTTCTCAACTAACGCATTCCCAGCATAAAATGCCAAAACTCATTGCATTCTCACAAATATATTCTTCATAAAGTATATCAATTTCCTCCATCTCTCCATCTACACTTCTTCTTTTCGGGGTGGTGCGACTTCATCATCTTCGTCGAGATCGGCCATGCTACGGTGTAGAGGAACCTGGAGCGACAAGAACAGGAAAGCGAGTACTTGTAAACTCACTGCGATCAGAGCGAGCGCTGCCACGTCATAGAACCGATTGGCGTAGTCCATACCAAGTGTCTTGAGATACACCTCACCGTAAACAGGCACGGCCGGGTAACCAGGGGCGTCGAACTTCAATATCAAGCCTTTCAACTCGTTGGTCATCAGGATCTCGAACGCGTAGCTGAAGATGGACAGATGTTTGAGCCAGCCCACAGACGATGGCATGGTTTGCGAGTTGAGCAGGAAGCCTCCAAACAGCAGCATCACGAGCAGGATGACTGTCGCGCCCAGATTTGCAGCCCCAACGCGCCTTGATAGGACACCGACCAGAAGACAGATCGCGCCAGCCGCAACGTTGAACAGCACCAGCGTAAGAGAGAACAACAAGAAGCGATCGGTGGTGGCTTGAAGCCCCATGATCCAGTAGAAAATACTGGCAAACAGCGATGCCGGCAATATCCGCAACAACAATGTGTCGAGGGTTGCCTTGGCGAGGAAGTAGCTGAACGCCCCGTAGTACATGGCGCCGGTTTCACGAAGGAAAATCTGACGCTCGCCAATGAACAAATCCATTGAGCTCATACTCGCAAAGCCAAAGAAGGTCAGGATGAAGTAGAACGCGCCCATGCGGTTCTGGAATCCTGCGAGGTCGTTGGTCACGTGGTTGAAGATTAGTCCGCCGAAGAGAGCGAGTGCCAGACTCAATGCAATGTGCAGCACCAGCAAGGACCGATGACGGAGAATATTTTGCGCTGTGCGTGCGAAGAGCACTCGAATCTCAACCAGCATCGACCGGTTCGGTGTCTTGGAATCATCGAACACCTCATCCATTTCCGTCTCTGCCATAGACGGTGGAGGCGGACTGCGCGGGGTACCAGGCATCACTGATACTCCCCGTGTGCTTGGTTCCCTGGGGATTCCAGCTCCAACCGGCGACGCTAACATGTTCTCCAACCGCGGCGTGTCGAGCGACGCATCCTCTTTCATGAACGGTGAGGACTCTGCTCTCAAAGGAGGACTGCCGATTGTAAAGCGTGGGGAAATATTCTGCAGACGTGAGCGCGCTGGGGCTGGTTTATAAGAGACTGGAGAAGGTTCTCGCTTCATGCGAGACCGGATCATCGGGATGTTGTTCGTGTCGGACGCAATGTCAAGAATGAAGTCCGCAATGTTCTCATGCTGCAGTCACAACACAGTACAACACACCACAAGGTTAGGACGCCAGCGAGAGAAAACCTTGCACCAGTTTCAATACATACCTCGGGGCACTTGAAGCCCAGATCTTCAAAGTAGTTCTTGGACTCTGCAGGTTCGCCACTGTACAGCAATTTACCCTTCCCAAGCAGCATGATCTTGTCAAGTAGCAGGAAGGAACGAGCGCTCGGCTGATGGATACTCAGTACCACAATGCGTCCGTGGTTCGCCAGATCTTTCATGAGTTGCACAACCGAATGCGCCGACGAACTGTCGAGCCCAGACGTGGGTTCGTCTAAAATGAGGATCTGAGGCGACGTCACGAGCTCCATCCCGATGCTCACGCGTCTCCTCTCGCCGCCAGAAACACCTCGTCTGCTACTGTTCCCACCCACCGAACCAATGCGCGAATTGGCGACGTGGGTGAGATTGAGCTCTGCGATAACCCGATCCACCATCGTATTCTTCACGGAATCAGACAGCGTCGGAGGAAGACGCAGCTGTGCCGAGTATGAGATGCATTCACGCACTGTGAGCGTCGAGTAGAGCGAGTCATCCTGCTGCACATATGCAGCAATACGGCGGTATCCCTTGGACAACCGCTTACCATCAAGCAACAACTCGCCAGCAAACTCCGATCGGCCGTTTTCCACTGCTGCAAGCGCATTCAACAGCGTTGTTTTTCCCGATCCGCTCGGTCCCAACAACCCAAGCACTTGACCTCGTGATACACGTCCAGAAACCTTGTGTAAAATACGTTTAGGCTCACTGGATGCCTTCGAAGCCTCAGCATCACTCTCCACATAGCAGCTGACGTGATGGAACTCGAGCATATTAACCGATCGCGACGTAAACTTCAGGATTTCCGTCTCCACGTCTTCTTTCTGTCCGCGCTGAATACTCACGGTCAAGCAGCAGGAACAGAGGCAGCCACAGAGCAGCAACGCTGCTGCAAGGGCTGCACACGCCACAATCACAATCCAGAGTCCATTAATACCACCAGAATCGCCACCAGAACTTCCGCTTCCCGACGCACTGCTCCCTCCACTTCCAGTGCGTTCACATGCTGAAGCTGTGCACGTAGCAGACAGCGGAATAGGCGAGCCTTCGATGACAATGGCTAGTTGCGTCTTATTGGTCACTTCGATCTTGGCTGGTTTGCCACTCAATGCGCTCTCCACCAGCGCCTTGGTCATAGCTGAGCATTGAGGGCCGCACTTGCAGTCGATCTGTGCGCATTCGCCGTTGGCTTCACCCGTTGCAAAGGCGCACTGCGTGATGTTGCAGTCAATGACATGTACACTGTGTACCGTCTCCTTCGCTTTGAATACGGCGGCCGTGCAGTTGGCCACGCCCTGTGCGTCGCGGTCGCAGCGTACGTCCAGCGCACCGTCCGGGAAGAGCGGCTGGAGGTCTGTGGATAGCGTACAGCCGTAGGTCTTGAGCGTCGCGTGTGCGTCGTAGCTGAGCCCCGTGACGCAGGAATAATCGGACCCAAACGTGGCGCTGCAGACGTCAGAGACTGACGTGGAAGCCAACGCGCCGCTGGGCATGCACATGCGGCAGCCGAAGCCGCTGAAGCCTTCGCGGCAGTCGCATTGGCCTGTGGTGGCGTTGCGGTGCTCGTAGTGCGGGTCACAGGGAGCGCTGGCAATGGAGAGCGACGAGGAAGATGCAGAGGAAATGGCGGAGGCTGTTGGCAAGGCCAGCGCCACCACCGGAAGCAGCAGCGAGGAGCGTCGCATGGAGGAATGGAGAATGGAACTATGGGCTCATGTACGTCACAGGCTGCACATGAGCACCCATAAAAAAGGCCGATCAGATTCTTGAAGATACAAATGATAGTTTTAACCAATTGGAAGTGCCCAAATGGCTTTTTCGACCACTCACAGCGTGGTGCACAACTAGCGAAAAAGAAGAAGGATTCTGGTCGGACCTTGAACATGATGCTCATGATGCTGGCATTGCTGGGCCCATTCCTCAACAAGATTCGTAGACCTACCGGTAACTCGGGCTTCGAAACCATGCACAAGGTGGACGGTGATGTACAACGTGTACTAGGTGCAAGGGATATACGGACGCTTCGCCAAGCCAGATGATGCGAAGAAGACGGCAAGCGACTCATGGGCCATCATGAGTCATGGCCAATTTCCAAAATCTCTGTGGGTGTGAGGTGGAGTACATCAAAGGAAGCATCCTCGCTCGAGACACTCCACTCGCTCGCCGGCACACTTGCATAGCGACATATTTGACCACAACCATGAGCTATTTAACGGACAAGGACTGAGTCCAGCGCCGTTGGGTTAGCAGAGCCACAGTGGCTCTGCCAACAACATCCGTTGGCTGGTTTGTGAATACGCCCTCTAGCATGCTTCAAAGAGGCAACCTGCTGAAGAGTTCGGAGTCCGAACCGGACTGCAAAGCCAGAATGACGATTCAACAAGACAAAGCGGAAGTAAAATGGCATTGAAGCGTATCTGTCAGCAGTAAACTCCTCCTCAAACAAGATGTTGCTTTTCACAGTGCCCACGAGTCCTGGCTCACATACGACAATCCGCCACACACGTTCACAGATCCGAGAAGTGCTTTAGGTATCGCCATTGTTGATCTTGTCAATACTAATGCAGTTGAAGGCGACCTAGTTCGCTCAAGTGTGAATCTCGAAATTGACGCAGGATCGCTCGTCATGATCGTTGGAACGGTTTCCATAGGATGAGTCTGCTCAACGCCTTTCTTGGAATACTGTCCCTCAACTTGGAGAATCAAAGACACTCTCATCGTAAGTTAAAGCACCGGGAGTTACGGCGCTATGACCATTGGAACCTGAACTTCATCACTCTTGAGATAAGCATCCA
This sequence comes from Phytophthora tentaculata, assembly GCA_033557915.1. Classification (NCBI taxonomy): domain Eukaryota; phylum Oomycota; class Peronosporomycetes; order Peronosporales; family Peronosporaceae; genus Phytophthora; species Phytophthora tentaculata. The sequence continues at coordinate 4,854,234 of JAUCEA010000009.1, forward strand.
TTCGTCGATACGTAGTACGTCACAGAAGCTTGAGAAAGCGACGCGACTGTGAGTGGAACATGTTGACAGCCAAGCGAGTGATGTTGACGACGTTGATGATTGTGTAGGCATCTGTGACTGTCACGGTTCCGTTCATTGCAACGTAAATTCCCATGGCCAACCACTGGAGTGAGAGCAGAAGTGTCGTATTTGTGAGCTGATAGTGGAACTTCCGGCTGTGTTTGATCTCCTCCGCTCGAATCTTTTTCGGCTCGATTGGCAGAAGATTCTTCCCAGGAGTAGAATTTTATTACTCAGATGCCCTGCAGAGCCTCCGATATCACTTTGACCGCGATTCCTTTTGCGTGTACAGTACAACAGCCAGCAATAGCGAAGTGCTGGTACGCCGTTCCTATCTGCTACAGGATCGACGAAAACAGCGCCCCGCCGTCCCATTTTACAGACTCAGTATATTTCTACGAACGAAGGTTCTCCTCGCCACCGACTAGCTACTGTAAAACTCTGGTGTCACAAAAGTGAACGTTTTCCAATTGAGACTGCATTCAGAGCTACAGTAGCGCAGGATTGCATTGGGAGCAGCAAAGGTTGAAAAGGCTCTTTAAATCAAGGTATTAATATAATACAAGCGGGAACGTCGGTGTTGACCGAGAAACTAGCGAAGCTTAAATTTCGCTAGATTACGCGGAAGCTAGTTTAAAAAAAACTACGTGTAGGCTCTACCGGAATAGATTTCACATGACATTTTGTCCTACAAAAATAAAACTGCTCCCAGATATTATACATAGTGAATCCCTATTACTTATTGGATTACTCCGTGTTTTATTTGGACAAAGGGTGTTTGTATGAGCCACCCAAGCGCTTTTTTATGACTGCCCCGCTTACGCCGCAACTTGTCAAACGGAAACAAGTTTTGGCCAATCAGAGCTCTGTTTACCCACGCACAATGCTTACACACGGCGGTGCAGTGAAGTTCGCTTGAGGGTGTACCACCACAATTTCGAGCAAAATGCGACCCATGGCTCATTCCTCAACTTGCCAAGTCCCAGTCAATCATCCTCACTTAATGCGATGTCCTCGCAACTGGAAGAACCAAGCGACCCCGACCATCCAACGTACGTTGAAGTGCGCACACCGCGACTATCGCAACAAAACGACGCAGGAAAAGCCAACATCCTGGATACCTCGTCCGAAGACGATGCGGCACTTACAAGACATGAGCCATTGCTGAAGCTCTTCTCCTTCGCGGACTCGACCGACAAGATACTCATGGCTCTGGACACGATCGTAGCATTGGGCGCTGGTACCTTGCGCCCCCTGATGAACCTCCTGTTGGGCAACGTCATTAACTCGTTCGGTTCGACCACTGGAGAAGGATCGTCTTCCGATGACTTCTCTTCCGATGTGAATCGAGCCGCTCGCAACCTCGCAATTGTGGGCGCGGTAGGACTTGTAGGGGGCTATTTACAGGTCTACTGCTGGTCTCTCACATCGTCCCGCCAGTCCAAGCGCACCCGAAGTCTCTACGTTAACGCCATCATCACCAAGGAGATCGGCTGGTTCGACGTGAATGATCCAATGCAATTGTCGTCACGTGTGACCGATGCCACCATCACTATCCAGGACGGCATTGGGTCCAAGATGAGCGACCTGTTGCACTTCTCAGCGACGGTGGTGGCGGGCATCGTCGTCGCGTTCGTCAAGGGCTGGGAACTGACGCTGATCCTGATGGCTGTGGTCCCGTTCGTCGCTGCCAGTGGCATGATAGCCATGAAAGTGATTGTTGCTGCTATAGCGTCACATTATACCGTCATTTTTTTTACTTACCGTATTTTACCGCCGAGAACATTCCTAGAACCTTCTTTTGAGACAGCTGCTATTTTGACGACGCAACCTCTCGACCACCTGAGAGTGAAAGCGACGTCTTTTGGATCTTGGCGTATTTTTAGAACAGTTACTGCTGGACCGACAACATTCAAACTAATTGATAAAAACAATATTCGTAGAACATTACGCCGGCAGTTTTTACCGCAAGGAATAGCGACTATAATATATGTGGCGTCTCATCATTGGGTGGAAGTCAATGTGACACACCTTCATCTCCGCTTAAATACGCTCGGAAATTCTCCCTCCCTTCTTCCTCATTCCGCCCCCGCTCGAGGAAAGATGGTGAAGCTTTTCTGTGCGATCGTTGGTGCGGCGGGCAGCGCGTTCTCGGTGAGGGTAGATGAGAGCGACACGGTGGACGATCTAAAGAAGGCGATCAAGGTGGAGAATCCAGCGACTATCGCATGTGATGCCAAGGACCTGCAGCTCTTCTTGGCGAAGACGGAGGGCGGCACGTGGCTCTCGTCTCACTTGGAAGACGTGAAGAAGCTCAAGAAAGGGGAAAAGACTGCTCTAATCGAAGGGCTGACACACGAAGACAATGAACTTGATGGGGAGTTTGGCCTTGACGAGGTTCTCGAGGGGATGCCAGAACCGAAAACCAAGCAAATCCACGTGCTGGTGGTGGTTCCGGGGAAGGGGAAACGCTGTCGGGCGGATGGATGGTTTGGTGAGTCTTTCCTTCCGCTGCCGAAGAAGCGCAAAGTGGACAAGAACAAGGAAGAGATCAACCAAGTTACGAGGTTTTTCGAGATGAGAGATTTCCCTCCGTTGGCGCACAAAAAGATCGAATATAAAGTGATCGTGGAGAGGAAGGCGTATCGTGTGATTTTTACCGAGTTGATGAACGAAGTACAGTCAAGCTTCGAATACGTTGAACCAGGCAAGGATAGTGAACCAGGCAAGGATTCCAACCTGATTGTCACGGGGAATCCCGGTATTGGGAAGAGTCGGTTCTACCTGTATTGCATCTTTCAACTCATTCTTGGTGAGCGAGAGGATATTAAGAAGCTGCTCCCATACGAGTTGGTGTTGAACTATGGCTCGGACTTTCGCAAGTACGATGCCGAACGCAAGGAATTTGTTGAATTGGACGGAGAGGAGGTTGTTTCGCTGCAGACGCAACGCCGTGTGCTCCGGCTTGTCGAGGCAGCATCAACACAACTTATTGGCTATTGAGGGTTGCTGGTCTTGGGTACTGTGTACCAGTTGTACCCATTAACCGGTTAACCCGAACCGGTCCAATCCGAACCCACGTTAATTATGGTGATTACGGTAAGTTGTTTACGCCACCGATGATTAGACGAGTAGGATGATTGGATGAACACTGGTGAGTGATGGTTGATTAGATGCACTAGGTGATAGGACGCAGGGTCGCGTGTCTATAACAGTAGGATGTAAGCTCCAACAATTCAATCACTTTCGAATCTTCATTCTACCCCTCAAGTGCCTTCGCTCCGGTCCCGCCGTCTGCGACGTCCCTCCCTCCGCTTCGTCCGAGCTTCGTGTCCAAGATCCATACCTTCCATCAGGTTATGAGCCCAAGCACCATGTCCTCTGCCCAAGACGCCTCGACCAAGGTCTCCATTGACAAGTTCAACGGGGACAACTACGCGACGTGGAACCGCTACATGCGTGGCGTGTTCCTGACCAAGTCGACGTGGCATGTCGTGAACCGCGAGACGACGCCGAGCTTCACGGACTCGCGGGCCAAGGACGACTACGTCAAGTCGAGCAACATCGCGTTCGGATTGATGTTGCTCCACATGGACGCGGACTTCCACCATGTGGTCGACGACTGCGAGGAAGCGTGGTTTGCGTGGACGCGCCTGAAGACGCTGTACGGTGGTTCGCAGAAGGCTGGACGCATCTACCTGAAGCGCCAGCTCTTCAGCATGGAGATGGCGGGAACGTGTTGCATCTACTCCTTGTCAGAACGTCGGATGCATTCAACATTTCCCGTCTCCACATCCATCATGAATACATTAATGCTTAGCTGAAAGCAGTCCTCAAGCTCATCAAACTGGAGAATGTCGATTGGTTTGAAACTGCGAAACAGGCTTAGTGTATAATTGGTGTCCTTGTACGAGCTGTACTGCTTGAATGTCTGCTTTACCAGAGCTTGAATTCGACGCGGATCCTTTTTTGGTTCATCTTGCTTGTGGTATGCGATGCAGTGAAATACGCACTTGTTGTTAGTCTTTGGGAAGTTGATTACACTCTTGTTGTCGCGGATAATCTTTGGAATGACAGCTTCACTATCACCCAGTGCGTGTTCGCGCTGGTAGATGTAAATCTTAAATCCAGTGATTGCCTTTACCAGATATCCCGATTTGGGGTAGTTAAGCTTGTCAGCTAATTCCATCGAACGAATCTCCGAAATGACCTTCTTGCGAATATCACCCTTGCTATTGATAGCAATCGGTGAGCTGAACACTGAGGTGTTGCTCAAATTCGGGTGGAAGTATCGGGTATCGCTATCATCTGTTCGACTAACGAGGTTGATGGAAGGTATAGATCTTGGACACGAAGCTTGGACGAAGCGGAGGGAGGGACGTCGCAGACGGCGGGACCGGAGCGAAGGCACTTGAGGGGTAGAATGAAGATTCGAAAGTGATTGAATTGTTGGAGCTTACATCCTACTGTTATAGACACGCGACCCTGCGTCCTATCACCTAGTGCATCTAATCAACCATCACTCACCAGTGTTCATCCAATCATCCTACTCGTCTAATCATCGGTGGCGTAAACAACTTACCGTAATCACCATAATTAACGTGGGTTCGGATTGGACCGGTTCGGGTTAACCGGTTAATGGGTACAACTGGTACACAGTACCCAAGACCAGCAACCCTCAATACGCCCCCTCAATGCGAAGTCCCACGAATGCCGAGAGCCACCGACAGATCCGTATGGCGTGGTCCCGCGAGAGCCTTCGTCATGATGTCCGCTAGCATCACAGAAGTCTCGCAGTACTCAAGCTTGACTTCACCGCGCTTGACTTCATCGCGGATGTGGTGGTACTTGATGTCGATGTGCTTGGCGCGACCGTGGTTCACTGGGTTCTTCGTCATCTTGATGCACGACTGGTTGTCTTCGCGGATCATGAGTTCGGGTCCAGTCTCACTAGCGGCCGCCAGAATCTCGCATAGCAGGCGATGAATCCACTTGCCTTCTTGGATCGCCAGGCTGAGCGCGATGTACTCCGCTTCGCTCGTGGACAGCGACACACTTGATTGCTTCTTGCTTCCACAGGTCACAGGCGCACTCATGAGCATGAACGTGTAGCCTGAAGTGGACTTGCGGTCGGCGAGGTCGCCGGCCCAGTCCGCGTCCGAGTAGCCACGAAAGTCGATCTTGTCGCCCGGCTTGAAGCAGATCCCATGCGTCTTGGTGCCTTGCAGGCAGCGAAAGATACGCTTGACCGCAACCCAGTGCTCCTCTTGGGGGTTCTCCATGAAGCGCGATACACAGCCAACGGCGTACGCGATGTCTGGGCGCGTGGCGGTCATCAGGTGCATCAGAGCACCAACAGCTTCGCGAAACGGAGCGTTCACCTTGGTCGCCGCGTCGCTTGGAACAAGTCGAGTGCTCATGTCCACCGGACTCACCACGGCCTTGCACTCGTCCATGGCGAAGCGCTTCAGGATGTCGTCCACGTATCGCCGCTGGCACATGGTCACGCTGCCGTCCGGGCCGTCCACCAACTCGATCCCAAGAACAAACGCGCACTTGCCGCTGTCGGTCATCTCGAAGCGCGTCTTCAGGTCGGTCTTCGTGCGTGCGATCAGCTCGGGCGAACTCCCGGTAATCAGTACGTCGTCCACGTACACCAGTACAAGCACGCAGTGACCGTCCACCACCTTGATGTAGAGGCACGGATCGAAGGCCGACACTTGGAAGCCGATTGAGCACACGAACTCGTCGAAGGTCTCGTTCCACACTCGCGAAGCTTGCTTGAGACCGTAGATGGCCTTCACCAGTTCCAGGCAGTCGAAGTCACCATCCAGTTCGACGCCTTCCGGAACCACGCAGAAGACCACTGCCTTCATTATCCCGTACAGGAATGCTGTCACCACGTCGAGTTGGTCGAGGGGCCAGCCAAAATACTTGGCAATCGCGATCACCATGCGCAGCGTCACATACTTGACCACGGGCGAGAACGTCTCGGTGTAGTCAATGCCGTACTTCTGCTTGAAGCCCTTGGCCACGAGGCGCGCCTTGTACTTCTCAATCGATCCGTCCGCTTTGCGCTTGATCTTGAACACCCACTTGGTACCGATGGCGCGTTGTCCGTTAGGCAACTTGGCAGCTCGAAACACACCACGCAGTCGCATCGACTTGAGCTCCGCGCGGATCGCCTTGCGCCAGTGCACTTGATCAGGACCGTTCACAGCCTCTTGGAACGTCGTCGGCTCCGATAGATCGGCTGCTGCTTCCACAGCGTTGGCACTGGCACGCCAAAACACTGGAGGCGTCGAGTCGTCGTCATCATCTTGGTCCCCAGAGTTTTCTTCTTCGTCGGGGTCGGCTCGGCGCGAGGAGGATACGTCCGGCGCACTTGCTTCTTCTAAGCCAGCTCGGTGGCGAACGGGGCGCGATCTTCTGGCAGTGTCGTCGTCGCCACTCGGTCGGTACTTGCGCTTCCCCGCCTGCTTGAAGCTCGTTTGGCGCGGTCCATCGCTGTCGTCCAGGTCCAGCGCGTCCAGGTCCAGCGCGTCCAGGTCCAGCACAGCATCATCGACGTCTTCATCCGAAGTATGCGTCGAAAGTCCAAAGGTGGACTCATCGAAGTTGACATCGCGACTGATAACCACCTGCCCCGCTTCGATGTCATAAACTCGATACGCCTTGGACACTTCTTCGTAGCCGGGGAACAGCCCGGCGCGAGCCTTGGGGTCCCACTTGCGCCGTTTTTCCTTCGGCATCAGGATGTACGTCTGGATGCAGTCTTCACTCTCTGACTTGGCACGCAGACAGAACCCCTTCATGCATCCGCTGGCTTCGTCCACGATCAGCAGCAGGTACTTGCTGCCACCAAGTGAGTTTTCCTCCATGGGTCCGCAGATGTCGAAGTGGAGCAGCTCGAACGTGTCGTAGCGACGCTTGTCACGGTTGCTTGGGAACGGCTTCTGGACCATTTTTCCCTTGCTGGCAGCCGCGACACACGCTTGGTCCACTCGACTTGAAAAGTGCCTTCGCGTCCTTGATCATGTTGTTGTCGACCATCTTGCGAAGCACCTCGACCGGAGCGTGACCCATGCGCGCGTGCAGGTCGACCGTCTTCCCACTCGTCGCCGCATTCGCCGATCGCTGAGGCGTCTGGAGCCAGTAGAGTCCATCCACGAGGTTTGCCGTCGCCACCACTTGCTTGGAGCCCTTGTGCGCAATCTGCATCTTGGTGCCGTCGAACACCACTTGGAACAGACCACTCTTGTTGATCTGTGGCACCGAAAGTAGATTCTTGCTCATGCTTGGGATGTACAGCGCGTTCTTGATCTCGATGTCGCGCTCGTCGCCGTTGGGCAGAACCACTCGTTCCACGATGGTCCCCACACCCATGATGGCTGCCTTGTTGCCGTCGGCCACCGAAAGTTCGCCTTCATTCCGCTCAATCAAATGAGCGAACTTGGCCTTGTCGTTGCAGATGTGGTGCGTTGCGCCGCTGTCGACCGCCCACAACCCGGACACATTCTTGCCCGTCGAAATGCCACACTCCAGTGAGACCGCGAACGCCACTCGATCATAGCCATAGTCGTAGTTGTAGCTGGCGTCGTCGTTCCTCCACTGGGCATTGTTGGCCCCGCGTCCACGGCCATTGCCATTGCCGCCGCGTCTTGGGCCCCGATTCTCGTCCTTCTGCTTGGTCCAGCACTTGTCAATCGTGTGCCCCAATTTCCCGCAGTACGTGCACTGGCGAGACTCTCGGTCGGTGTTGAACGCCTTGGCCGCATTCTCCGTTTTCACCGTCGCCGTCTTCTCGCCTTGTCTCTTGATGTGCTCATTCGTCAGCACCTTCACGACGTCTTGCGATCGTAGTTCAGCGCTGCTCATCTCCAAGTTCAGCACGACGTTCTCGTAGCTCTTGGGGAGGCTGCGCAACAGGCAGATCGCCACGTCCTCATCCTCCATCTTGGCGCCGATGCTGCTGAGCTTGGCGCTGAGGCTGAGGACCTCGTTGCAGTGATGCAACACGTTCCCGCCATCTCCATGCTGAAGAGCTGGCGCTTCAGGTAGATGCGTCCAGCCTTCTGCGAACCACCGTACAGCGTCTTCAGGCGCGTCCACGCAAACCACGCTTCCTCGCAGTCGTCGACCACATGGTGGAAGTCCGCGTCCATGTGGAGCAACATCAATCCGAACGCGATGTTGCTCGACTTGACGTAGTCGTCCTTGGCCCGCGAGTCCGTGAAGCTCGGCGTCGTCTCGCGGTTCACGACATGCCACGTCGACTTGGTCAGGAACACGCCACGCATGTAGCGGTTCCACGTCGCGTAGTTGTCCCCGTTGAACTTGTCAATGGAGACCTTGGTCGAGGCGTCTTGGGCAGAGGACATGGTGCTTGGGCTCATAACCTGATGGAAGGTATGGATCTTGGACACGAAGCTCGGACGAAGCGGAGGGAGGGACGTCGCAGACGGCGGGACCGGAGCGAAGGCACTTGAGGGGTAGAATGAAGATTCGAAAGTGATTGAATTGTTGGAGCTTACATCCTACTGTTATAGACACGCGACCCTGCGTCCTATCACCTAGTGCATCTAATCAACCATCACTCACCAGTGTTCATCCAATCATCCTACTCGTCTAATCATCGGTGGCGTAAACAACTTACCGTAATCACCATAATTAACGTGGGTTCGGATTGGACCGGTTCGGGTTAACCGGTTAATGGGTACAACTGGTACACAGTACCCAAGACCAGCAATCCTCAATAGAGGTTGTATCCAAGTGCAATATTAATCTTGAAAGCAGATTTCTGGCTCGCAAGTACGTTCTCGAGTTTGTCGTAGAATTCTGCTGGCTGAATCCCCTCGTATAAATGAGACTCGACATGGTTTCCTTGGTAGAAGCGATATTTCGGGTAAGCCTTGTAGTCAGGAGACATGTGCTTCTTGAGAGTATCGATACCAACATTGTACTGCTTAGCTACCAGCTTCATATTTTTGGGGTTGGAGATGTTGCTGACAAATACCATCTTTCCAGTACGACCGCGTACCTTAACACGGTAGCTACTACCCCATTTGATAGGTGTAATATTCAATCTCTTTAGACCTTCGAGCTCGTATGCAAACATGTTGCCTATATATAAGCGTGGCTATATTATTCTCGTAAATTTGACTTTATAATATTTTGGATCTTGTCTCAGCATCGACTTTATATCATACTAATATACAAAAAATCTGAAATTAATTAATTCAAATATTTGACTTATGCATTGTTGGAGGTTTTAAGCCGCCTGGTGTTGTCATTGCCTATATTAGGCTTGACTTTTTATCAGAAAAAAATTAATTAATTAAGTTCGGTTTCGCTGTTAGGTTCGACTTTGTCTTCAATAAGTTCGGTTTTAGGCTTACGCTTTTGAGCTCGAATTTGGTCTCTATTCTTATCGTCGTAGCTCTTTTGGTATGACAAGCGAGTGTCCCGTGTGCGCTGATAGTAGCGCTTTTGTGCGGCATTGATTCGCTCTTTGGTAGCTTGGTATTGCTTGGCTGAGTACGCCATCTTTGTATATTACAAACTTTATATTTATCAGGATGAAAAAAAAAAATATTAATGCAGCATGACGTCCCAAGAATCAGCTGAAATAACTCAACGTGGGAATAGATCGAGTGACCTGCCCTTATCGCACGCGCCATGTCCAAGTCGGGACCTAACATACTGGCGATGTTATAGTATCGTTCGATGCTCTCACGAATCCCGCCACTTTCACCCTCTCCGATAGGTGGTAACACATTTTTCAGCTTCAATCTCTTCACGGGATTTTGAATGTACGGGAGTTTGATCTCGGTACCAATAATGGGAGACTGCGCCAACAGCTTCCTGATCACCTCGAAAGCCTCCCCTCGATTCGCGATGGTCGCCGTCTGGATGAAAGCACAGCCATCTTCATCTCCGGAGAACCAGAAGAACATCCACACGGCGTTCAAGTCAGTAAGAAGTGCCATTACTGGGTCTTTGCGAACGATTAGATCCAAAGCGATCAGCTCCCGACGCAGCCTGGAACTCGGAGTTACTTTGAAGTGTGGACTAAAAAAATCAATTGCCCCCACTGAATACGTCCAGTGCTGTTACAAACTGGTTCACCTTCGCCGAAGCTCCAGGATTTTGGCTGACTGCACCGGTTGTCGTCCTGGTTGCTTGTTTGCGATATGAATCTGCAATCTTTCTTGGAACCACGAATATGAAGTAAAACTGATCCGTGTTGAGGCGAGCATCATCCTTCAACCACTTGAGAAACTTGTTCATTGGCGCAGCTTTGATACCATGGTCCTCGTTGAGTGTCATCTGCAGCCCGTAACACTTGTTTCCATCTGAGATGAATGCATCCAGTGCTCCAAACGTTTTCGATGTCGGCCGGTAGTACGTCCAGCCCTCAGCAAGCTGTAGTTTGTCAAGAGCAGTGAAGCGTACCGTTTGCATCTCTTGTGAAATGCTCAAATCGTTCAGAGTTGTCGAGCACAGCGAGCGAAAGTGTAGTTTTTTCTGCTGGGGCAGACTAAACCATTTGTGGCAGAGCATCTCGTATATCTTGCCGCGGACCACAGACGTACTTCCCGAGTCATCATCATCGTGAGTTATAGCGAATTCCGATATTTTATCGAGGCTCTCTCCATGCACTTTGGCAACAACCAATTCGGCGATGTGCTTGGACAGAAAATCCAAATGGTAGTCCGCGCGAAAATCAGCCCGGGTAGGTACCATTTCAAGGACACGGTGGCTATAGTCTTCCTCCTTCACAGAGTGATTGCTTCTTGCATAAGAAATGATGTTCATCGCACTGAATGAGTTGACTGCCTCATCCAGTATTTTTGACGTTCACGTTAGACGCTCTCGTGAAGAGGAACCGAGGAATTCCACCGAAGATGTCGTATCTCGAAACCAAGTCGTCTTCGGCAAGTTGCAAGTTATCGGGAAGCAATGAGTTGTACTCTCTCAGCTCCTCCAAGGTCCACACTGGCATGATATACGTCCCCCCGTCCACTTTTGCGAAATCCTGTATGCCTTTAACACCAGGTGAAGCAAACAAAATCGAGACTCCGCTCCAGCCAATGATGGAAGGTATGGATCTTGGACACGAAGCTCGGACGAAGCGGAGGGAGGGACGTCGCAGACGGCGGGACCGGAGCGAAGGCACTTGAGGGGTAGAATGAAGATTCGAAAGTGATTGAATTGTTGGAGCTTACACCCTACTGTTATAGACACGCGACCCTGCGTCCTATCACCTAGTGCATCTAATCAACCATCACTCACCAGTGTTCATCCAATCATCCTACTCGTCTAATCATCGGTGGCGTAAACAACTTACCGTAATCACCATAATTAACGTGGGTTCGGATTGGACCGGTTCGGGTTAACCGGTTAATGGGTACAACTGGTACACAGTACCCAAGACCAGCAACCCTCAATACGCCCCCTCAATGCGAAGTCCCACGAATGCCGAGAGCCACCGACAGATCCGTATGGCGTGGTCCCGCGAGAGCCTTCGTCATGATGTCCGCTAGCATCACAGAAGTCTCGCAGTACTCAAGCTTGACTTCACCGCGCTTGACTTCATCGCGGATGTGGTGGTACTTGATGTCGATGTGCTTGGCGCGACCGTGGTTCACTGGGTTCTTCGTCATCTTGATGCACGACTGGTTGTCTTCGCGGATCATGAGTTCGGGTCCAGTCTCACTAGCGGCCGCCAGAATCTCGCATAGCAGGCGATGAATCCACTTGCCTTCTTGGATCGCCAGGCTGAGCGCGATGTACTCCGCTTCGCTCGTGGACAGCGACACACTTGATTGCTTCTTGCTTCCCCAGGTCACAGGCGCACTCATGAGCATGAACGTGTAGCCTGAAGTGGACTTGCGGTCGGCGAGGTCGCCGGCCCAGTCCGCGTCCGAGTAGCCACGAAAGTCGATCTTGTCGCCCGGCTTGAAGCAGATCCCATGCGTCTTGGTGCCTTGCAGGCAGCGAAAGATACGCTTGACCGCAACCCAGTGCTCCTCTTGGGGGTTCTCCATGAAGCGCGATACACAGCCAACGGCGTACGCGATGTCTGGGCGCGTGGCGGTCATCAGGTGCATCAGAGCACCAACAGCTTCGCGAAACGGAGCGTTCACCTTGGTCGCCGCGTCGCTTGGAACAAGTCGAGTGCTCATGTCCACCGGACTCACCACGGCCTTGCACTCGTCCATGGCGAAGCGCTTCAGGATGTCGTCCACGTATCGCCGCTGGCACATGGTCACGCTGCCGTCCGGGCCGTCCACCAACTCGATCCCAAGAACAAACGCGCACTTGCCGCTGTCGGTCATCTCGAAGCGCGTCTTCAGGTCGGTCTTCGTGCGTGCGATCAGCTCGGGCGAACTCCCGGTAATCAGTACGTCGTCCACGTACACCAGTACAAGCACGCAGTGACCGTCCACCACCTTGATGTAGAGGCACGGATCGAAGGCCGACACTTGGAAGCCGATTGAGCACACGAACTCGTCGAAGGTCTCGTTCCACACTCGCGAAGCTTGCTTGAGACCGTAGATGGCCTTCACCAGTTCCAGGCAGTCGAAGTCACCATCCAGTTCGACGCCTTCCGGAACCACGCAGAAGACCACTGCCTTCATTATCCCGTACAGGAATGCTGTCACCACGTCGAGTTGGTCGAGGGGCCAGCCAAAATACTTGGCAATCGCGATCACCATGCGCAGCGTCACATACTTGACCACGGGCGAGAACGTCTCGGTGTAGTCAATGCCGTACTTCTGCTTGAAGCCCTTGGCCACGAGGCGCGCCTTGTACTTCTCAATCGATCCGTCCGCTTTGCGCTTGATCTTGAACACCCACTTGGTACCGATGGCGCGTTGTCCGTTAGGCAACTTGGCAGCTCGAAACACACCACGCAGTCGCATCGACTTGAGCTCCGCGCGGATCGCCTTGCGCCAGTGCACTTGATCAGGACCGTTCACAGCCTCTTGGAACGTCGTCGGCTCCGATAGATCGGCTGCTGCTTCCACAGCGTTGGCACTGGCACGCCAAAACACTGGAGGCGTCGAGTCGTCGTCATCATCTTGGTCCCCAGAGTTTTCTTCTTCGTCGGGGTCGGCTCGGCGCGAGGAGGATACGTCCGGCGCACTTGCTTCTTCTAAGCCAGCTCGGTGGCGAACGGGGCGCGATCTTCTGGCAGTGTCGTCGTCGCCACTCGGTCGGTACTTGCGCTTCCCCGCCTGCTTGAAGCTCGTTTGGCGCGGTCCATCGTTGTCGTCCAGGTCCAGCGCGTCCAGGTCCAGCACAGCATCATCGACGTCTTCATCCGAAGTATGCGTCGAAAGTCCAAAGGTGGACTCATCGAAGTTGACATCGCGACTGATAACCACCTGCCCCGCTTCGATGTCATAAACTCGATACGCCTTGGACACTTCTTCGTAGCCGAGGAACAGCCCGGCGCGAGCCTTGGGGTCCCACTTGCGCCGTTTTTCCTTCGGCATCAGGATGTACGTCTGGATGCAGTCTTCACTCTCTGACTTGGCACGCAGACAGAACCCCTTCATGCATCCGCTGGCTTCGTCCACGATCAGCAGCAGGTACTTGCTGCCACCAAGTGAGTTTTCCTCCATGGGTCCGCAGATGTCGAAGTGGAGCAGCTCGAACGTGTCGTAGCGACGCTTGTCACGGTTGCTTGGGAACGGCTTCTGGACCATTTTTCCCTTGCTGGCAGCCGCGACACACGCTTGGTCCACTCGACTTGAAAAGTGCCTTCGCGTCCTTGATCATGTTGTTGTCGACCATCTTGCGAAGCACCTCGACCGGAGCGTGACCCATGCGCGCGTGCAGGTCGACCGTCTTCCCACTCGTCGCCGCATTCGCCGATCGCTGAGGCGTCTGGAGCCAGTAGAGTCCATCCACGAGGTTTGCCGTCGCCACCACTTGCTTGGAGCCCTTGTGCGCAATCTGCATCTTGGTGCCGTCGAACACCACTTGGAACAGACCACTCTTGTTGATCTGTGGCACCGAAAGTAGATTCTTGCTCATGCTTGGGACGTACAGCGCGTTCTTGATCTCGATGTCGCGCTCGTCGCCGTTGGGCAGAACCACTCGTTCCACGATGGTCCCCACACCCATGATGGCCGCCTTGTTGCCGTCGGCCACCAAAAGTTCGCCTTCATTCCGCTCAATCAAATGAGCGAACTTGGCCTTGTCGTTGCAGATGTGGTGCGTTGCGCCGCTGTCGACCGCCCACAACCCGGACACATTCTTGCCCGTCGAAATGCCACACTCCAGTGAGACCGCGAACGCCACTCGATCATAGCCATAGTCGAAGTTGTAGCTGGCGTCGTCGTTCCTCCACTGGGCATTGTTGGCCCCGCGTCCACGGCCATTGCCATTGCCGCCACGTCTTGGGCCCCGATTCTCGTCCTTCTGCTTGGTCCAGCACTTGTCAATCGTGTGCCCCAATTTCCCGCAGTACGTACACTGGCGAGACTCTCGGTCGGTGTTGAACGCCTTGGCCGCATTCTCCGTCTTCACCGTCGCCGTCTTCTCGCCTTGTCTCTTGATGTGCTCATTCGTCAGCACCTTCACGACGTCTTGCGATCGTAGTTCAGCGCTGCTCATCTCCAAGTTCAGCACGACGTTCTCGTAGCTCTTGGGGAGGCTGCGCAACAGGCAGATCGCCACGTCCTCATCCTCCATCTTGGCGCCGATGCTGCTGAGCTTGGCGCTGAGGCTGAGGACCTCGTTGCAGTTACGCAAAGCATTTCGTGTGTGTGTCCTGGTGGCACACCAGCTCTTCTCTACACATGATCTGCACCCTCCTCTGCGTGAACTTCTGGACTCGAGCATTGATTTGGACGCATGGCACAAGAAGTACGAGTCTCTACTTGACGACGAAGATGATAATCGCGAGGAGGTAAGCATTGGCCCGCCGTCCTAGTACATTCCTGAAGACATAAGTGCAAGTCTGTTCATGTGTCTACGCTTCAAGTTCGCCCGTTCAAGTGCTGACTACATGGAAATCTTGCTGGAACTAGGAGATAAAGGATCTGGAAGGTCTTACAGACGACGAGTACATCACAGCAATCAGGACTGGCAAGACCGCACTTGGAGAGCTGGAGCTCTTTGCTGCAATATCGAGCTGAAAACGCGCAACGAAGACTGCAAAGTGATCGCGACCTATACGTACAGCGTTCCTAATATCACTCTCGAAGTATGCATTGCACGACTCGGTCCACTCTTCACTTTACAAGTAGGAAGCCCCTCGAAAACTTGAATAATGGCTTTGTGTTTTCTCATTCTTCAAAGTTTTGATGTTTCACTTGAATATTACGCCTAGGCGTCGTGTTCAAATACAACGCCTACTAGGCGTTTTATTTTTTTATAACACCTAGATGTCTGGCACAAGGTAAGACGGCCGACTCTTCGTGAATTTGACTAATCGAGGCTTCGGTAGGCTCCAGGACAATGGGTTCTAGGGCTTTCCACTTGACTTGTACTCGCTATACTATTCAAACTTACATCAATAAGATTTTTGACCAGTCAGATAGCTTCGATTACGGAACTTGGTTTTTTGGGATTGTGGTGATGAACGAAGTCGAAGAACGTGTATATATACGGAATACTCGAGTACGTTTTGTGGTGCATGTCAACAAGCTGCGCTCTTTGTGAGCAACGTAACTGGTGCGCTACAAAAGCGTGAAAACGATATCATGCCTCAATCACAAGTTGCTATCAACTCAATGGTGCAGGAAGGGGTTGAAGCTGCGCTGGAATCGTCCGGCATTATCCAAATAATCCGAATTATCAGCGAATCATCCCGATTAATTGTACAAAAGGCTGACTGCGGGCCAGCAAAGATAGCAGTAAAATCGATTGGTGGCGTCATGGTTTCCAACCAGTCTTCTGGCGATCTTCCGGCAGACTCAGCAATACGGGACAACCATCTAATTGGAAAAGGAAGGTAAGGAAGAAGAGCGCTGAAGGATGAGTCGTTGAGATGAGGAAGGGCTTGTTGGCGAGGTTGAAAAACCAAAAGTGGGTTTGAGATTGAGTTGGTTAAATCTAACGACTTCTACTTGTCTCTCTCTATGAATTCTACTCTCAAAGCCTCCTATCCCATCGGTATCCCTGATGCTGAGGCCGAACGTGCCACAAGTCGTAAGATTACGCACAACGTACAGTACGATTATGCTAGTAGAGTCGTACGATTTTATGCAACACGCGAGTCGTACGATTCTGCAACACACGAGTCGTACGATCCTGCTTGCACCGTCTCCCACACGCAGTATCCAGTGAACACAAGCGTGCGACATCACACCAATCAACAATTGGTTGGAACGGCCTGGGACGCAGCAGTTTGTTTCCCTAAAACTACGCTGACTGTGGTGGTTTAGGTCCTTAAGCAGCACGTGGCCGACATTTCGCTCTATTGCGCTAATTGACTTACCGAGTAGGAGGCAACAAAGAAATTATCAGATTTATTTTAAAAATCGAGGCTATAGCGAAGGGGAACGGTTTCTACGTGAACAATCCGTCATTGGATGTGGTTCTACTACAAATGCTGCGTATTGCAACGGAATGTAGCTCTATCCGTGATTGTAGTCCTCACCATTGTACCCGCCGCGAAGAACAACTGCAGTGGCCGACAGTCGTGAATATATTCTGCGCAAGCACGCCAAGAAACAAGGCGACAATACGAATTGAAATTTCTGATGCTGTGACGAGTCAAAAAGATTTTCGACAGCTGTGAGGTTTGAACTCACGCGGGTTACCCCAATGGATTTCAAGTCCATCGCCTTAACCACTCGGCCAAGCTGTCACATATCAGACCTTATTTTTAATTTTGTATACCTACAAAATAATGTGACAGCAATCGCATCCAACATGAATGAAAAAGCAAATAAGCGACCGCAGGCTTCAAGTAATAGCTGAATTCCTGGTGTATATCTCTTTCCGCGTTACCTAATTCTGCCGCCAACGTTAGGTGGGTGGATGATCGTGGAGGCTGCATTAGCTCGAGGCTTGTGATGTGCCATTCTTTAATGATAGAAAGAAGCGAAAATTGTTGTGAAGCACGTATGTGAGTGGAGAAAGTATGTGTCTGTGAGTTTGTAGGGTGATCTGTGAGTGAGTGTGAGTGAGTGAGTGAGTGAGTGAGCGAGTGAGTGAGTGCGCGACTTAGTGGGTGAGTTTGTGAATGATAGTTTTTGTTAAAAACTACTTCCTCCGTCCGGAAATATAAGCGGGGCGTCTATTTAATCCGTGTCCGAAAATATAGGTGTGCATACAAATTCAAGTCATTTGGTAGTACCGTCGTATTTCGACTAAGTACGCCCATACATATGCTGTTGTTGTTGCAGACCAGACCCTAGGGGTATTCAAGCGTTTTAGGTGGCACCTTTCCATAGATAATTACAAGCCCTATATCTCTACAGGTTTCTATAGCATTTCGTGTAAAATTGACATCCCGGCGAAAGATTTTCAAATTTCACATCTTCACCACGAACTTTGCATTACGCTATCTTCGCGACCAGGTGGTCGATTTGCTTCACACTTCGACCAAAAAATTCATCGTAATCTAAACGGTAATTTAGACCAATCAGTTGTTCGTTTAAAGGCTTTTTGCTCTAAGATCGATGGGTGCAAAAACAGTCTTTCTGTTAGTGGGTTTGAAAACAATTAAATTGCAATGAAAATAATTACTTAGACGGGCAGGACATCTACAGCCAGCAAAGTTTGCGAAATCTTTGAACGTGTTATTTTCAAATCTTGGTAACGATAAGCTGAAGTAGGGACGTTTGCGAAACCCAGTCGATCGTGGTCCTGGTTCGGTACAGCCCTAATCGCAACCACAGCGAGATGGTAATAAAAGCAACCATCATGAAAATCTAGCAGGTATATGCAAATTTCGGAAATCACAAGAAAACATCATTATTTTCAGTTTCAAATTTTCCCGTGTATAAATAGAATACTGGTTTCGAAACCGCTCTCTAGATACACACTAGTGCCCCCCCCCCCCTTTCAGTCCAAACTCAGATTCATTCAGCACTTTACACCAACAGAAAGGTAAGGAAGCGTCGAAGGGCGAGTCGGTGAGATGAGGAAGGGTTTGTTGGCGAGGTTGAAAAACCAACAGTGAGTTTGAGATTGAGCTGGTTAAAACTAACGACCTCTACTTGTCTCTCCCTATGAGTCCTGCCCTTAAAGCCTCCTATCCCATCCTGCACATGTCGCACCCGTGAGCTGCCACCCCCCACAGACTTGCGCTCCGACCACAACGCAGAGTTGTCGAGCGACGCGGTGAACACATTCGAAGGGCCATCAGCGCAAATTAATCTCGAATCTCGCATAACAGAAGGGCCTCACATAAATCTCCCTAGCTTACTGTATATACGCTCTAATCCCACGTCATACAACACGGGGAATAAAGACAAAACAGTGTGTTAGAAAGCAAATGTTGAAAAAATCCAGCTGGACGCGGATTTGTTAGATCCGCTTGCATTTATATTAATCAATGTGGCCATGAGGCTATACCAGCAAGCAGTGCCTTGTGTTTTAGCTGATAGTTCCATCCCCTTTTGATTGTGGGTCTTGTTGATTGGGGAGCTTGCGCTCACTGGATATTGCATATTGGAGATGGTGCAAGCAGAATCGTATGACTCGTTCGTCGCAAAATCGTGCGATCCGCAAGTTGCGTAAGCCCGTGCGACTCTACTAGTATAATCCTACGACTTTACGGAGAAATTAAACTTTTAAGTAGGGTGAAGTTAGTTTTGCAAAACTTAAGTAGGCGAGCGGACCTACTTATAAGTAGATCCTATTGTATGTATGGCGCACCATTTGCAAATACAGCTAATAACTCACTCGTGAGGTCATACACTGTTACTAAAATGGTTTGCCACCACACCTCAGATTTTGTCGACATGCATTCGCTGAAAACCACCGTTTTCAAAGGGTTCAAGCAGAACCAGGCACTCTGGGTAGCCCTATAAGCTCAGAGACCTCTTTGTGTGTGTGCACTGCGTTCAATTTGGGTTTAACAAATATCGACAAAAGGCTTATAACGTAGGAAGCATGTCTAATAACTCTTAGGATTTCACGAAACATTTCCAAACACATACTCTACTAAAATGCTTGGTTTGCTTCGAAGATTTCAAATTTACAGGCTAGTTATCTCGAATGGGCTCGAGTGTTGGTTGGAAGTGTTTGGTAGCGCATTCCGGAAGTCCGCTGCCGTCATGATGCTTCGCACCAGTATGACTTGCCGATGCTACTCTCCTTGAGCATGCAGCGAGTCATCTCGACCAAAGTTCGGTTCATCCGCTCCGCCATGCCATTTTGCTGCGGGTAGTACGGCACTGTAAACTCCTGCTTGATCAGCTCGTCGTTGCCAAGCGCCTCCATCGCAGAGTTGCAATACTCCCCGCCGTTGTCACTTCGAAGCACCTTGACCGTCAGACCCGTTGCAGTCCTGGTTTCCCTCAGAAACTTTTTGAACGCCTCGCATACCTCGCTCTTCTTACGCATCGGGTAGATCGTCACGTAGCGGCTCTTCATCATGAAGAACGTTACGATGTACTTGTACCCCGACTTCGATGCAGGTGTGATGGGACCCAGCACATCAGAGCACAGTCGTGTCAACGCGCGCGCTCTCCTTGGCTTCCAACTCTTCTGTCGTTGAGCTGAAAGGCTTGCGTGCCAGCTTGGTAGTGGCGGACTAGAAGATTCTCGGTGGTTTTGCAAGTATGGACTGGGCGGTCGTGGGTCAAAGCCCGCTTAGAGAACACTCTCCACGTCCAAGACTTGAGAAAGAACTTGTTCTCGCTGACTGCAGCTACGGCACGTGGGATGACAGTGACCATGGACAGCGAGAAGTGCGTCGTGAAGCGCGGCAACGAAGCTGTGGCTACTGGGAGAAAGCAAGGCAAGTTGATGTACCTGAACACGGAGGAGATGGACGAGTGCCACACAAGCGAGAAAGACGTCGACCTATGGCATCGGTGGTTTGGACATGCGTCGTTTAGTACGCTGAACACCATGATCAAAGACGGACGTCTTCATGGATCTCCGGCTGAGGATGACGTTGTGTGTGGTATTTGTGCTTTTCTCTTGGCGCTCAAAACGCTACATCCATTCGTCACAGCCGTATACTCGCTGAAGGCACCACGCGTCTTGCACATGTGCGCGGACGCTCCGCTGCCCATCACCCAGCTCTCGCCCGCAAAACCTTCGGTTACATTGAAAGCGACGTTGGACTGATCTTGAACTTTGCCCTGCAAATTTGAGTCCGACGTGCAGTCTCTTGCGTAATGGCCTGTTTTGCACAGTTATAGCAAGCGCCGGTAGATCCCCTCTTGCGCCCGCCGCGCTGATTCTTCTTCTTGAACTGCTGCTTCCTGTTGCCTTTACCGGCAAGGAGCGCAGTCACCTCTTCGGCGCGCGTCGTGTCCTTTTGACGCACTTCCTCTGCGATCAGCTTGCTCACGAGGTCTGCCAAACTGAACGTTGTCACTGACATGTGAAACGCTTGCACCAAGCTCTCTTAGCTTGCGGGTAGACTCCGCAACATCGTCGCGCAGACGTCTTCTTCACTTGGCCCACAATCTGCGTTCTTCATCTTCATCACCAGCTTCTCCAGCTCCATCACGTGTTCCTCGATAGGCGACGCGGCGTACTTGAACGATGAAAACGTCTCCTTGAGCCAAAGCCGATTCGCCATGTCTTGCGTGCGGTGGGAACTCTCCAGCTTCTCCCACGCATTCTTCGGTAGTTGCGCCGATCACGTGCATCAACTGCAAGTCCTTGAGGTTCAGCACAATAGCCGCATGCGCTTGCTGCTCCGTCGTCGCAGTAACGTTCTCGGCACCGGAGACCGCGTCCCACAACCCCTTGGTCATCAAATACATCCTTATCTTGTAGCTCCACAGCGCGTAGTTGGAACCGTCGAAGGCTTCGACCTTGAACTTGCAGTCTTCGTTATTTGGGCTCATAACCAATAGGAAGATGGGGAAGAAGAGCGCTGAAGGATGAGTCGTTGAGATGAGGAAGGGCTTGTTGGCGAGGTTGAAAAACCAAAAGTGGGTTTGAGATTGAGTTGGTTAAATCTAACGACTTCTACTTGTCTCTCTCTATGAATTCTACTCTCAAAGCCTCCTATCCCATCGGTATCCCTGATGCTGAGGCCGAACGTGCCACAAGTCGTAAGATTACGCACAACGTACAGTACGATTATGCTAGTAGAGTCGTACGATTTTATGCAACACGCGAGTCGTACGATTCTGCAACACACGAGTCGTACGATCCTGCTTGCACCGTCTCCCACACGCAGTATCCAGTGAACACAAGCGTGCGACATCACACCAATCAACAATTGGTTGGAACGGCCTGGGACGCAGCAGTTTGTTTCCCTAAAACTACGCTGACTGTGGTGGTTTAGGTCCTTAAGCAGCACGTGGCCGACATTTCGCTCTATTGCGCTAATTGACTTACCGAGTAGGAGGCAACAAAGAAATTATCAGATTTATTTTAAAAATCGAGGCTATAGCGAAGGGGAACGGTTTCTACGTGAACAATCCGTCATTGGATGTGGTTCTACTACAAATGCTGCGTATTGCAACGGAATGTAGCTCTATCCGTGATTGTAGTCCTCACCATTGTACCCGCCGCGAAGAACAACTGCAGTGGCCGACAGTCGTGAATATATTCTGCGCAAGCACGCCAAGAAACAAGGCGACAATACGAATTGAAATTTCTGATGCTGTGACGAGTCAAAAAGATTTTCGACAGCTGTGAGGTTTGAACTCACGCGGGTTACCCCAATGGATTTCAAGTCCATCGCCTTAACCACTCGGCCAAGCTGTCACATATCAGACCTTATTTTTAATTTTGTATACCTACAAAATAATGTGACAGCAATCGCATCCAACATGAATGAAAAAGCAAATAAGCGACCGCAGGCTTCAAGTAATAGCTGAATTCCTGGTGTATATCTCTTTCCGCGTTACCTAATTCTGCCGCCAACGTTAGGTGGGTGGATGATCGTGGAGGCTGCATTAGCTCGAGGCTTGTGATGTGCCATTCTTTAATGATAGAAAGAAGCGAAAATTGTTGTGAAGCACGTATGTGAGTGGAGAAAGTATGTGTCTGTGAGTTTGTAGGGTGATCTGTGAGTGAGTGTGAGTGAGTGAGTGAGTGAGTGAGCGAGTGAGTGAGTGCGCGACTTAGTGGGTGAGTTTGTGAATGATAGTTTTTGTTAAAAACTACTTCCTCCGTCCGGAAATATAAGCGGGGCGTCTATTTAATCCGTGTCCGAAAATATAGGTGTGCATACAAATTCAAGTCATTTGGTAGTACCGTCGTATTTCGACTAAGTACGCCCATACATATGCTGTTGTTGTTGCAGACCAGACCCTAGGGGTATTCAAGCGTTTTAGGTGGCACCTTTCCATAGATAATTACAAGCCCTATATCTCTACAGGTTTCTATAGCATTTCGTGTAAAATTGACATCCCGGCGAAAGATTTTCAAATTTCACATCTTCACCACGAACTTTGCATTACGCTATCTTCGCGACCAGGTGGTCGATTTGCTTCACACTTCGACCAAAAAATTCATCGTAATCTAAACGGTAATTTAGACCAATCAGTTGTTCGTTTAAAGGCTTTTTGCTCTAAGATCGATGGGTGCAAAAACAGTCTTTCTGTTAGTGGGTTTGAAAACAATTAAATTGCAATGAAAATAATTACTTAGACGGGCAGGACATCTACAGCCAGCAAAGTTTGCGAAATCTTTGAACGTGTTATTTTCAAATCTTGGTAACGATAAGCTGAAGTAGGGACGTTTGCGAAACCCAGTCGATCGTGGTCCTGGTTCGGTACAGCCCTAATCGCAACCACAGCGAGATGGTAATAAAAGCAACCATCATGAAAATCTAGCAGGTATATGCAAATTTCGGAAATCACAAGAAAACATCATTATTTTCAGTTTCAAATTTTCCCGTGTATAAATAGAATACTGGTTTCGAAACCGCTCTCTAGATACACACTAGTGCCCCCCCCCTTTCAGTCCAAACTCAGATTCATTCAGCACTTTACACCAACAGAAAGGTAAGGAAGCGTCGAAGGGCGAGTCGGTGAGATGAGGAAGGGTTTGTTGGCGAGGTTGAAAAACCAACAGTGAGTTTGAGATTGCTCCGTGATCGGCTGAACTTGGTCTCACCTTGTGTACCCGTCGGCGGGCTGGATCTGCTCTCTCAGGGATCCGAAGGTGTCCGATAAGCGAAAACTTGACTGTCCTGGCAGGGCGTGGGATGTGTGGGGCAGCGCGGAACTTCTTCGCTCTGCTCCCGGTTGATAAATCCTAAATACGGCCTGATTAGTGACGATCGGCCTCGATCTAGGAACTTTTTGTCTAATTTAGGCACCGAAATGCCTAAATAAGCGTTTTTCTTGTTCTTCCTCTCCTTTCCGGGTTGCTTGCCGCTTCCAATAGCGGGATCTTTAGTCTTGAGAACGGATCTGACCTCCAGTCAAGCACCAAAGTCTGGATAATCAGGGACTTGCACGCTTAAAATAGGGAAAACTAGTGTAGGTAAATCTGGCTAATAAAGAACCGAGATCTTACACTACGACGCTAGTAACCACTATCTAAGGTTCCTTTTAGCACTTCGTAACGAGCCAATATGTCTTTAAGACGTCTCGAGTGCGGGAAAGGCCACTTGTGCACTTCAAAGTAAATTCCGGTCTGATTGATGTTTATCCTAAGTGTATCCACTACCTGCCCATCTTACCATGCATCATGCGCCGTCCTATGTCTCATCCTTGGATAAGATCGGCTCTCACCATCCTCGATTGGGCGACCGATCTTGCGATCTTTAACTTTGTCTCTTGGCCGCCGATCTCTCCTCTGATTGGCGATCTTCGCCAAGATCGCCGATCTTGATCTAGTCAGGCGATCTCGATGTTAATTGGTGATCTTCGCTAAGATCGCCGATCTTGATCTAGTCAGGCGATCTCGATGTTGATTGGTGATCCCCGCCAAGACTGCCGATCTTGATCTAGTCCGGCGATCTCGCTGCTGATTGGTGATCTTGGCCGAGATTGGCGATCTTGATCATTCTGATCGGGGTCGACGATCCCGACGATCTCGATCTTGCCCGACGATCTTGATCTCCCCTGAGGATCTTGATCCAGTCTGGCAACCTTGATGCTCGGCGGTCTTCGTGACGATCGTCGACCTTCGCATCCCCGATCACCAGTCTTCAGCTTGATCGCAGATTTCCTGCTCTGACCTACCGACCTCGCCCCGATCTCAACCCGTTGCCGTCGGGCTCGAGCCACGGGTACTCGATCTTCATCTCTTGGCCTTCTTCCGGATCGTATGGCTACCCTGATCGTCAAGATCGTCAGGACGATCTCAGGCTGATCTTGTGCTTGGGCGGGGAATCTTGGTCCCTGGTGTCCTGATCCCTCCTCCGGGCCTCCCCGCCATCGTATTAGGTAGGCACCACGTTCGCGACGCTGACTGTGGATATCCATTACGATCCCCGATCCTTGGAAAATCCTGATGGCGCTTCACCACAGCCGCCCCTCGTCCATAAGTTGGGTCACCCGATGATGCACTTCGGACGCACGCACCTTGATCCCAATTGACCCGATGTCAGGCGGGCCGACGTCTTGTCTAAAGTCCACTTATCACATGATGTTCCCATGGTCTGGACTCGCACGCCAATATTGGTCCGGACCTACCCACCCATCACACATCAGCCTCCACCTCTCCATTACGCCTCAATCTTGATCGGTCTCTTCCCGTCAGTTTCAGATCCGACTTCGCCCGCGTCAAATTCTCATTTCCACTTTCATGCCATGAGCGCCGATCCTGCCGACAACTCCGGAGGCGATGGATCCCCACCGCCTTCTCCAAGCAGTGTTCGCTCTCGGCAGTCTCACTCATCCCCGCGCGCACGCGATCAGCGTCGAGTAGCCTTCCTGGAAACGGAACTCCGGCGTGTAGCACGAAGCTACGAGATCCTCGAGCACGATCGGGATCGTATGAAAAACACTATCACTCGTATGCGCATGGATCATCACGACCTAGAGCACCTACGCCATGACCAAGAGGTCGAGATCACCCGCCTCCAAGCTGAGCTCGATCTACTCCACCATGTTTCCCCCAACGGCTCTTCTTCCACATCTGCTCTGGCCATACGCGAGCTGCGCGTCCACATCGGTCAGCAGAGAGGAGATCTCCGGGATATTGAGAGCAACCTCTCGCGATCGCTACTTGCCGTGGATGAAGCTAACGCTCGGATCCAGCAGCTGGAGCTCGAGCTGCAAAGATCCGGCCATGAGATCGACTCCCTCCAAGTCCAACTTCGGCAGGCAGGCGCAGAGGCCGACGCCCTCCGTGGTCAGGTTGTCGATCAGGAAGGGAGTTGGATAACTTACGCGACGACCTCTCTACGGCCGAGAACAGCCTGGATCGCCTCCGTTCTGCCTTGGCCTCGGCAATATCGGATTTAGCGGCGGCTCGATCTGCCGCTGGGAATACTCAGACCACCCAGGCGGCGCGTGATCAGGCCACGACTGCCTCGACCCGGCTGGAGGGTGAGCTTTGCCGCGTCCGAACTTCCCTAGCTCAGGCCAAGACTACTCTTGCCTCGGTCGAAGCTGATGGCAACACTGCGGCGGCCGACAGGGACACCGCCCGGGATGTCGCCTCGAAGGCTGAAGCAGATCGTGATCACGCCCGGGACGAGGCATATGCTGCGCATAAGTATCTTGATCTTGTCCGATCTCAATTCCTTCTTGCTGATCTTGTCTCGATATCTTCACGCAGGTCAGGATCTTAACACTGCCCTCGCCGATCTGCATCGCGTGTCCAAAATGTACGACGAGCTTCAGCAGGACGTTACCGATCTCCTGGGTATGTACGCCGAAGCTCTCGAGGTATACGACAAATCGGCGGCGGATCTGACAAGTGCGACGGAGCGCCTTCGAGATCTCTGTGACTATTTGCGGGATACCGCATCCGATCAGCAGTCGTCTGGACAACCTTCGGGGAAGCGCGCCCGCAGTCAGCCATCATCTCCGCTACGCGGTCAGCCCTCCTCCAAGAAACCAGCTCGACGTGATTCCGTTCCTGCCGGCAGTGGATCTGCGGGACCAAGATCCTCTAGCTCCCAGATCAACCTCCCATTGGGTTCGGACCGAGGCGAGGGAGGATCGCCCCCGCCCGAAATCCAAGACGACGGCGGGTTTGAAGAAGAGGAGGAAAAAGAGGAGGAAGAGGAGATCGAGGAGGAACACGATCAAGATAAAGCAGAAGGATCTGGTAACGGATCCCCAGCCTCGTCCCCCCAGCAATCCGGTCAAGGCCAAACTTCCCCGTCTGACTCAGATTCCGACGACGCCACACGAGCTGCCCTCGCACGATCTCGATCTGATGCCCGGCGTCACAGGCTTTGCAGCTCGAGAGCAAAATGGAGAACGTGATGCGATAGCCAACGACGATTCAACCAACGGAGTTTCATCGAACCACCCCTCCAAGACAATGTCACCTGAAGTGCCTAATGTGGTGTAGCGGGATCAGCCAAAATCTGGTTGAGGCCTATCTCCACTCACACATTGCGCCTTGACACCGACTAACGGAGGGGGTCCCCCGATGATCCGTGATCGGCTGAACTTGGTCTCACCTTGTGTATTGTTGATGGGTTGGATCTGCTCTCTCAGGGATCCGAAGGTGCTCGATGAGTGAAAACTTGACCGTCCTGGCGGGACGCGGGATGTATGGGGCAGCGCAAAACTTCTTCGCTCTGCGCCCGGTAATGGGTCCTAAATACGGCCTGATTAGTGACGATTGGCCTTCATCTAGGGGATTTTGCCTAATATAGGCACCGAAATGCCTAAATGAGCGTGTTCCTTGTTCCTCTTCTCCTTTCCGGGTTTGCTTGCCGCTTCCAATATAGCGGGATCTTTAGTCCTGAATACGAATCTAACTTCCCGTCAAGCACCAAAGGCTGGATAATCAGGGACTTACACACTTAAAGTAGGGAAAACTAGTGTAAGCAAATCCGGCTAATATATTAATCAAGATCTTACACTACGACGCTAATAAAATCTATCTAAGCTTCCTTTTAGCACTTGGGGCCGGGCCAATATGTCTTTAAGAAGTCTCGGGCGCGAGGAAACCACTTGTGCACTTCTAAGCAAATTCTAATCTGCTTGATGTTTATCCTAAGTGTACCTACTGCCTACCCATCTCAACGTGCATCCTGCGTCTCCCTATATCCCAACTTCAGATATGATCGGCTCTCACCATCATCGATCGGGCGACCGATCTCGCGATCTTCAACTACGCTCCTTGATCGACGATCTTGCCTCTGATTGGTGATCTTCGTTTTGATCGGCGATTTTGCTCTCGGCTGGCGATCTTGATCCAGATCAGCGGCCTTCACCAAGGTCGCCGATCTCCTTCCTCTTGATCGCCGATCTTTCTCCTGATCATCGATTTCAACTTGATCGCGGACCCTTCGATCCCACCTATATCTCCTCTCCGTACAGCGGATCTCGGGCCGCGAGACCTTGATCTCGACTTATTAGCCTTCACCTGACTCGTCCTGCGAATCCGAGCGACTTGACCATCCGGACGATCTTGGCCTGATCATGTCCTTCGAACGTAGATCCTGACTTCTAGTGTCTTGATCCCTCTTCCATGTACCTTGGCCGATGTCTTGAGACCTTCAGTTACTGTGTTGATAGCGGTCCGTCGCAGCCCGATCGTGGCCGTCGTCTACTCTGGATCTTCGCTCCTTGGCATCAGAACTGCTACGGGGAACACCAGATCTCCGTTCCCTCGCGCCATCTCGGTCGAGATCACCTTATCTTGATTCCCCGATCGTGAGTCCTCCTGGGGAAAATTCCGATGGCACTTCACCACAGCTGCCCCTCGCCCGCAAGTTGGGTCACCAGTGGCACACTTCGGACGCACGCACTCGATTTCTGCTTGATCTGATACTGGTGTACAGGTGTCTCGTCTATGGATGCCTGATCACATGGTGATCCCATAGTCTGGACCCATCCATCACGTCGCACGCCGGTCCTCGATATGGACCCATCCATCCTATCCTGCATCAATCTCAACCCATCCGTTGTGCCTTGATCCCCGTCAATCTCATCCTTTCACTCCCCGATCCGACATCGCCCGCCTTAAACTCCTCACTCTTGCTTCGACCTCTTGAGCGCTGATCATCCTGAAGATTCCGGTGGCAATGGGTCGCCACCGTCTTCTCCAAGCAGCATTCGGTCCCGGCCTTCCCACTCTTCTCCACGCGTATGTGCTCAGCGTCGCGTGTCTTTCTTGGAAGCGGAGCTCCGGCGCGTGGCGCGGAGCTATGAAACCCTCCAGCACGATCGGGATCGCTTGGAAAATACCGTCACCCGTATGCGCATTGACCGTCATGACCTGCAACGTCTACGTAGCGATCAAGAGGCCGAGATCAACCGCCTTCAAGCTGAGATCGACTTATTCCAACAGGCTCCCCAAAACGGCACTTCACCTGCGTCCGCTCGCACTATTCCCGATTTGCGTGTTCCGATCGACCAACAACACGGCGATCTCCGTGACATGGAACGCAACCTCACGCGATCGCAGCTCACCGTGGATGATGCCAGCGCTCGAGTTTGGCAGGTGAAGCTCGAGCTTCAGAGATCTGGCCATGAGATCGACTCTCTCCGGGTTCAACTCCAACAAGCTGGCGCGGAACATGACACTCTGCGTGGTCAGGTAGTCGATCAAGAGCGCGATCTCGATCATTTGCGCGACGACCTCTCCACCGCGGAAAACAGCATGGATCGCCTTCGCTCGGCTTTGGCCTCGGCGGAATCTGATCTTGTAACTGCCGGATCTGCCGCCGGGGCCACCCAGAATACTCAGGCAGCCCGTGATCAGGTCATGGCGACCTTGACTCGTCTGGAAGGTGGGTTGCGTCGCGTCCGCGCGTCTCTAGCCCAGGTACAAGCTGCTCTTGCCTCTGTCGAAGCTGATCGTGATTCTGCGGTAGCCGCCAGGGACACAGCCCGCGATGTTGCCTCGAAAGCCGAATCAGATCGTGATCACGCCCGGGACGAAGACCAAGCCACACGTAAGTATCTTAGTCTTGACCGATCTCGCCTTCTCTTTACTAATCCCCACTCTCCGTTCTTGCTTAGACCATGATCTCGCCTTCTCTTTGCTGATCCCCACTCTCCGTTCTTGCTTAGACCATGATCTTAACCGTGTCATCGCTGATCTGCATCGTGTATCTGAGATGTACGACGATCTCCAACAAGACGTTACCGAAATCCTGAGTATGCATGACGAGGCTATCGAAGATCTCGATAAATCTGCTGCCGATCTGGCCAGGGCTGCCGACTGCTTCCGGGATAATTGCGCTCACCTGCGAGAGACTACGTCAGATCAGCAATCCTCTGGCCAACCAACAGGCAAGCGCGCGCAGTCGGCCATCGTCTCCGCTGCACGGTCAACCCACCTCGCTCGATGCGGTTCCATTCCGGCCGGCGGCGAATCTGCAAGACCTGGCTCTACCAGTCCACAGATCGACCGTCCTTTAGGTTCCAATCGGGGCGCCGAGGAAGGATCACCCCGGCCGAGATCCAGGACGAGGGTGGGACCAAAGAGGAAGAGGAGGGAGAACAAGAAATTGAGGAAGATCGTGATCAGGCTGGTGCAGAGAGATCTGGTGAAGGATCCCCGGCCTTATCTCCCCAACGATCTGGTCAAGGCCAGCCTTCTCCCTCCGACTCGGATTCGGACGACGCTACGCGAGCCGCTCTCGCCAGATCCGACGCCAGGCGCCATAGACCCTCCGGTCGTGCTGGAACCGCCGACCGCCCGATCTTCCTTCCCGGTCCGAGCAGTCCTGGCGCTTCTCCGGGGGATCGCCACATGGTAGTCCCGGCGCTCCTCCGGGAGGGTCGCCCCACCGAACGCCACCACCTTCCCCTCCTCGAGGCGCGCCGTCAGTAGAGGGGGGGGGGCTTCGATCTCATCTCCGCCTCTCGCCCGGGAACCTCCTGATTCAGCTCCTCCTTCTCCTGCTCCGTCATTGAATCCTCCGCTCTCCCCCGAGGTCGACATGATCCCGGGGTTCAATCATCCGTGGCAGTTAGTCCAGGCTGATACGGAAACACGGAGAGCTGATATCTTGAGTACTCTTCAGATCATGATCGGCGATCGCAATCCCGATCGGATGGCTATTCCCTGTTCGAGCGGCAAGACCTTCTCGTTCAGTTCCTGGTTCGGGATATCTCGACAGCTTAATCACTGGGGCCAACCTCGTCGCCCTCATGACAATTCATCCGTGGAGGGTTCTCAATATTCATCACCTTCCTTTCACCTTCGATATGTCCCTCCACCGGCGTCACAACGCCGGATTATATCGGTTCGCCCGAGCATATTTAGCCTTCGAGTGGCGACATCGGATCGCCTTCTGGGAAAACACTCACTTTCTTCCCATTACCACCGAACAGCGAGTCGGTCCCGTTGTGGAACGATATTATCAAGCGCGACGTAACAGCCGGATGCGCGCTGGAGATCAGTGGAAAGGGATCATGACTTCCCTCCTTCCGATGCTGCGAGAGCGCTGGGCGGACATCAACGTCTTGCTGGATCCGTTTTTCTTATACCTGATCGCCGATGCTGATTGTATTCGCTTGTATCCTGGATCGGTCTCCAGGAGTCGCAACGTGGGTGATCCTAGCCGGCACCAAGGTGAGCCGGACGGCCTGATCGAGGCCCTAGCTGAATGTGACGCGGCTGATCCTTGGCAAAATCACTTTCGGGATCGACCCCAGCAGCATCAGGCCCAATTTATCGCCCGCCTTCACAACAAATTCAACCCACCCGGTGCTCCTGGCAATCCCTTAGGGGGTTCGCCCCCAGGTGGTAATCCTCCCACGGGTGGCCATCCGTGAATCTTCAGCTCGTCTCAGTCGATCCCAGTTCCCCTTGGACAGAACTTCTTGATCATCGCAGTTTCCACTTGTTTCTTGAGTTTGAATGCATATACTTCACTTTCACACGTAACCCTATCCTCCGATCTGCAGTCTCCTTGCAGATCCTTCTTCCCACTTCTCTACCGGGGCAACCAACTCGCCCCAGTATCCTGATCTCACTCCTCCTCGTGAGACTGCATCACCTCGAAACCGGTTTCTGCTCGCGCGATCTCGCAGGAAGTCGTGTAGGAGTGTCCCGCAGCTGAGATCGACTTCGTCCACCCAAGTAGGACCGTCGTAGCCTTTCCAAAACACCAGGAGCTCTCGCAAGACACTTCCATATCGCGTTTCCGACCAGTCCTCATTTAGGCGATCTTCTCTACTTTGTATTCGTCCTCGTCTAATTCTCGGGTCCAGCTATCTTCGGGCAGCAAGGCTTCGTCGAAGTCAAAGCGCTCCGATCCTGGCTGAACTAACTCCACTTGGGGTCGCTCAGAATACTCGTTGGCCAACTTCAACTTGGAAACGTGTACGATCGGGAAGAGACGATACTCCGATCTCGCTATTTGCAACCTGACGGAGTACTCGTTAATCTTTTCCGCGACTCGGAAAGGCCCATGCCATAAGTGGGCTAGCTTCCGGGCGTATCCTTCCTTCACTCAGCCACACTTGAGATCCGGTGTCGATCTGGCGAGGTCGCACCTCGTCGTTATGATCTTCGGCCCGATCGTGGATCGTGGCTTTCAGCTTAGCATTGACCTGTCGTCTCGAATGATCGTAGTATCTCTGGATCCAATATCTCCATCGCCGGGTGTCTCGGTCTCGGATCTTGGTACTCCTTAACGGGGCCATCGCTTCGAGGGTGGATCTTGGATCCCTGCCATGCACCAGATGGAACGGCGTACCTCCGCGGATCCGATCTTGAGCCGTGTTGATCGCGAACGTTAACCTTTCGGCATATTTGTCCCGTCGCGTTGATCATCGTCCTGGACATACATCTTCAAATATCGCGTTAGCGTCTGTACCATGCGTTCCGCCGTTCCATTTGCCTGTGGTCGGTAAGCCAGTGTCGCTCGTTGCCTCTGTGCTAGGATCCGGTTGAACGATCCGACATAAAGCTCGGGTCACGGTCATGTCGGATCGCTTCACTAGCTCCGAATCCCAGGAACACACATTTTTCGTACGATTCGGCGATCGTCTGCGCTGTTCTGGAGGCGCTCGCTTCGCGATCACATACCCGCTGAAGAGACCCACCCAGATCAGCAGCTCGGAGTTACCCTTCCGCGACTTAGGAAGCGACGGGATATGGTCCATGCCTATGATCTCGAAAGGATAGGTGGCCTGCAGATTTCCGGGTGACTCCCCCCCGGATCGTAGGCCTTCCTTCACTTCGGAACAGACCTCGCCACTGGAAATGTTTCCTGATTCGTTGATAGGTGCGTCCGATGCCTTGGTGACCTCCTTCCAAGCTCGCATGATAATGATGCAACACGTCTGCTTGCAATGAATCCGGTACTACCACTCTCATCAATCCAGCGCGATCCTCTTCTGATCTCGGTGTAAGCGGGCAGTAGTACAACAGATCATCGCTGCCGACCGCGTAATCTTCAGCCACTTTTCCCAGTTCCCATACTTCGGCTTGGGTTAATCGATCCAGATCACCAGCTAGATACTTCTTCATGTTGGAGATCCCCGCTTCCTCGGCCTGAGCTTGCCTGATTCGATCCGCCCGTAGCTGTTGAACTACCTCCTCTCGCAAGACTGGTGGATCTGGCTGAATATTTGCGCGGGATCGTGTACGCACTGCACCGATCTTGATCGGATACCCCGACCGTTCTTCTTCCGGGCTGATCAGTATTTCGTCCAGCCGGTTCAAAGTCATTAGATCTTGTATCTCGCTCTCTTCAAACACCTCGACCCCCTGTCTGCGATTGTAGGGATTCACTCGCCAGCTTATCCGCACTTGCGTTCCAGTCCCGCTTGACGTGTACCAGATCCTGATTTGGCCAACGTATCAGCCGATCCATGACCTTCTGCCTCAGCAGGGTGAGCCCAGGCGCCTTGCACTCGATCTTCCCACGCACTTGTCTGACGATCAGGTTAGAGTCGCCACAGATCACCAACCGGGTCTGATCCATGGGGCCCAATAGGTCGAAGCCTAACAACAATCCTCGATATTCCGCTTCGTTCACCGTCAGATCTTCCTCATACTCGGACCCGGCCTTCAAGATCGTCCACTCTGGAAGCTTCCATATGATCGCTCCAAACGCACCCCCACCGCGTTTCACTCTAGCCGAGCCATCAAAACTCAGAACTAGCAGCTCCTCCTCGCCTCGCACGGTCGGGGTCGGGGCTTGGAGCTTCTTCCTCCGTTCTTTCTTAGGCGCAATCTTTATCAGCGCTTGATACACTTCGGATCTTGGCGTGAAATGGCAACGATCGTTCCTAGGGTTTCATCCTTTCCTTTGCCGCACTTCACTACCTCCAGTGTCCAGGGTGAAAGGAGAGCAGCCCGTTGAGCTAACCGCCCTGGTAGATCGGAATAGCCACGCGAGCGTAGAATACCGTGTTATGACTTTGATCTCCCGACCGACCAACGCATTGTAGTTCAGGTCGATCACTCTGAGCAGCGCCAAATTCTCCTTCTCCACCACGTTGTAGTTCAACTCATTCCATTTTAGCGTCCGACTAACGAAGGTGATCGGATAATAGATTCCGTCATGTTCTTGCATCAGCGCCACCGAGATCGCCCAATCACTAGCGTTCACGATCACCGCCGGTTGTCGATCGGTATCGAAGTGCCGTAGGATCGGCGTCGAGGCGATCTTCTGCTTGAGGACATCAAAAGCTTTTCTGGCCCGATTCCATCTCTCTTCTTCCCGGGTAGTCGAAATCGCCGGGGTGGGAGTCAGATCACACCCGGCCCCTCGAGATCCTGGACATCCGTCCGAGCGCGATCGTCTAGATGCATAGTCCTGCTGCTCGATCGCAGCCCCGCGAAGTCTACCTCTCTCAAATCATATAGAATCACGGCATAGATCGCGTTGTCCTCGATAAATCGACTGTAGTAGTTCAGACTTCCGAGGAACGATTGCACGGATCGCAACGAACTTGGAAACGGTAAAGCGGTCCATGACGCCAGATCTCTCGGGTTGGCCTCCAATCCTTCCCTCGACACTCGATGTCCGAGATAATCCACTTTCCGCAAACCCCAAGAGCTCTTTTCAGCGCTGATCGACAGGTTCCACTTATCCCATGCCTCCAACAGGCGATCTACCTTGTTGCACAACTGATTCCATGACTCCGCTGTCACCAGGATATCGTCGATGTACGATCTCCGGCCTAGCACGGATGGCCAACCCGGATCCGCGGAGTCTCCGTCCTCAAACACATTCGATGGTTCTTCTTGACTTCCTGATCGCGAGATCTTCCTGAACCTGTACAGTGTGTTATCTACCAACCGCTGATAGATCCGAGGAGCGTTTGTTAGACCAAACGGCATCCGATTCCACTCGAACAAACCAAAAGGAGTGACGAAAGCCGAGATCGCTCTCGCCCGATCTGTCATTCGGACCACCAAAACTCCATTGGCCGTGAAGAGAGAGTATTACCACAACGCCTTGTCGAGACCTTCTAGCAGATCGTTGATCAGCGGCACGGGTACACCATGAGCCGAGTTAGGCTGTTTACCACCCTGTAGTCTATACAAAGGCGGATACCCACGCCATTCTTCTTGATAATAACCACGATCGACGAGGCCCAGGGTGACTTTAATGTCGGATAATCTGTGCGGAGAGCAACGCCTTTAACAGATCGGACACCTTCTCCCGGAAACGAGGAGCGATCTTCCTGACCCGCTGGGCGACTGGCTTCGCCCTTGCACATCGATATCACAGTACACCCGCTTGACCGCAGGTGACAACGCATTACATTTCCCGATCAGGAGGTGATATTTGTTCCAGATCAGCTTTCCTAACCTCTCGATCTCTTCGGTCGAGTTCACTTCGGAGTCTCCGACCTGGAGATCTCCCGCTTTAACCTCTTGAACGTGATCGCGACCTCTGGGATCACTGCCAACTCACTTTCCACATCTTCCGCGAAGAAATCACTCCCCTCGTGCAGATACACTCCGTCGTCTGACTTCTCACCATTACTTTCGGGTCGAGGTTCTGGCTCCTATTTCCGAATCGGCTCAGGCTGTGCTGCTCCCATTTCAGGATATTCAATCGTCTTGAGATCAGGCCGAATTCCGTCTTTGGTCTTCCGACTACCGGCATCCTGATCGCTCTTCTCTAGCTTGATCTCGGCATTCATCAAGGCGGATCAAAGGTTGGGGTCTTCAGACTTCTTAGGATCAGGACCAAAAACACCCACTTCCAGCTTCACCTCGGCTTCTGACTCGCTTGATCGCTCCTCCGGCTTCGCTTCAGACCCCACTCTATTCGGCCATCCTCTAAGCCGGATCCCTGTGGATTTGGTTGGTCCTTATGATCAGAGCTGGCACCCGCCTCAAGATCGCCTTCGGTGTCGGATAGACAGGATGATCCACCAAAGGTCCTGGATCCGCGATCTGTTGTGCTGTCGGGCGGAACTCAGTCGTAGCCAGATAACCTAATGTCTGCCACTCCCGATACCTCTTGATCCTTCACTGACATATCCGTCTCTGTGAGGAAATCGATCGGCCGATAGCCACATTCCGACTGTGGTAGCAGGACTTAAGCTCACCACACGATCCCCGATGTTGGTTATCTTCCCATACCGCAACGCCCCTGGTCCATGGACTAGCGTGGGGACCCATTCGTCTCCCCGCGTCAGCCACAACTTCTCTTCAGTTACCCTCGATCGCAGCTTGACCGGCAACCCGATCGCTTCTCCCGGATCGACCAGATCGATCTCTCCAATCCACACGGTTCGGGCGTTGTTGCTATACAGCAGCCTGCGCATGCGGTTGGATCTTGATCTCGTCAAGCAAGGACACCTTTCCTTCGGATACGTTCAGCCTGATCCCCGCAGATACCATGAAATCCATCCCTAAGATTGCCTCTTGTCCTGCTAGTTCCCCAGCCCATATGTTGAAATAGTACACCAACGATCCTGCCAGCGTGATCTTGATCTTTGTACGTCCTTCTGTGATGTACACATTTCCCCCGATGCCAACACATTCTTGCCTCTGACTTCCATCCACTTGACATCCTACCTTACGAACAAAGGAGGTGTCCAGTGTTGAGACCTCTGCGCCGCTATCAATTAGCATGACTGCCTCATCGTTATCGATCTTCCCCGTAACCTTAGCTTGGCGAAATCATTTTCCTGGAGCGTAATGTTTCCAGAATTCTCGGACTTCACCTGGCAAGAGATCTAGACTCATCTTCACCTGCGATCTCTGATATTCGTCCGCGCGCAGACTTAAGATCGGAGGAGCAGAAGCAGTAGGTCGGAGTAGATCATGTGTATTATTCGATCGGTTTGATCGAGTGCTAGACTGATCTACCGACTTCTTCTCCACAAATGCATATATGGATAACGTAGAGCGCTCGTACCGGATTCCAACTCGGCGAGCGTCCTAGTTTAACATCTCCTTCGCTGATTCCGGCAGTATGGCTTCATGTTTCGCCAGATCGTACCACTGCCGGATGAGATTGTAATATTCCTCCATCGGACATTTGCCTATTTCATGGACCTCTCCGCAGCCGCGACAGACAAACAGGCAGTGATCGGACGGGTGTCCGCGACGGCCACACTTCTGACAGGTCAGATTCTTCCAACATCCCAGATCGCTTTGCTTCCTCGATACGCAGTGCGAACACAGGGATCGGTCGGGTGACCGATCGCGGAAACTCCGATCTCTCGATCCCGACCCCTCCCGGTCAGTGGTCGGGTGGGTCGGCGCCGCAGATTCCCGTGCTTGGCGAACGGATCGTCCGGTATCGCCACTGGCAGGGGTCCGATCTCCTTCGGCCGAAGCTAG
This sequence comes from Phytophthora tentaculata, assembly GCA_033557915.1. Classification (NCBI taxonomy): domain Eukaryota; phylum Oomycota; class Peronosporomycetes; order Peronosporales; family Peronosporaceae; genus Phytophthora; species Phytophthora tentaculata. Next base: position 4,891,266 of record JAUCEA010000009.1, read on the forward strand.
AAATACGCGTCGTAAGTCTCCTTCTCCATCCGATCCATCAGATCCTTCTGAAGTCTCGGGATCGGAAGCCGCGCAGGGAGCTTGGACGGCTAGAACAGCTCTCTTATTTGCGGGCGCCGCCGACGACGGAACTTTCTGGCGAAACCTAGAGCCGAACGCTGATCGCTTCTGCCTGAGCTTGGCCCGATCACGAGCTCGGAGTATTTCCTCGAGATTGTCCGCGTCGGAGATCCGGAGTAACATCAGCTGATCAGCTAACTCTTGATCACCTAAGGTTTTGATGAAATGTTCGACATGTTTCTGTCGAGCCTTGTGATCTCCATCCTTGATCTTCAACTTGGCACGTAGTGCGGCGACGTTCAAACGATAGAGATACTTCAACGGGAATTCGTCCGATCGCTTGCGAGCATGATAATAGTGCCATGCCACTGATACCCCAGGCCACAGTATTGTGTCTGCAAGCTCTTGAGCAGATTGCTCCATTCGTTCCGCGTAGATCGGCCCAGTTGTCTGTACCAGTTCTTGGCTGATCCCGACATTAGATCTGCGAACACCAGATATTTTACTTCTTCCGAGGCTTGATCTCGTAAGAACGCCGACTTAATCTTGCTCAACCATGCTCGAGCTCGATCTAGGTCCATATCTTTTCCCGTGAACTCCTTGAGATCTGATATAGCTGAGATGCGAACTCATTGGATCATGGCTGACTCCGATCTCCCTCCGGTGGATCCAGAGCGGGACAACCCCCCCCCCCCCCCCGGATCTCGAAGACGCTGGATCGGATGGCCTTGAGGAAGAGACGATTGTGGATCCCTGAGTAGCGGGCCGCTGGGAGGCGTCAACCTGCATGCGGCAGCCACGAAAGCAAGACGGGCTAACGCCGTGTCATGTTCTCGGCGGAGATCATCCCGTTCGTGCTCGATGTTCTGCAAATTGGATTACAATACTCGACGCTGGCCTTCGATCTCAGATACCTGGCGCTTGATTTTTGCAACGGCTGAGCGAGTGGACGCTAATTTGGCATCTATTAACGAAAGGGAGAATCAGAAGCGGGACATTGGACACAAAACAGTAGATCAACACTTACGCAACTCGGAGCTTTGAGCCTTCTCGTTATCGGCGTCCCGGAGAGCGTTATCGCGTTCTCGAATCATGCGATCGAGATCGGCCTGGATGGCATAGCGGCGTTTTCGAGTGTTCCGGAGATCGGTGAGAGTTTGGGCGAGCGTCTGCTTCCCATCATCCCGTTCGCTGGTTACCTTGGTCAGAGAACTCTTCAGCTCGGCGAGTTGTTTAGATATGCGGCGGTAGTCTGCTGACGATATACTGAGCATCGATCCAGAACCAGATGCAGCAGCACTGGCCCGAGGCGAAGTGCCTTGTGATACTGGAGAAGGAGTGGCTTGGGATGCGATCTGCGCCTCGACTGTTTGCAAAGCAATCATTACTCGATCCAGTGTGTGGTGAAGTGACTTTCGAAAGAGACGAGTATCGATCAAGATCCAGAGCGGATCCGGATCCAAGAGGTAAGGCGATCTGGATCCTGGTTGATGGCAATCTGGATCACGGATCTCGGATCCCGACATTACGATTGAGGACGATCTCAAGATCTACGATAGGATGATGGCGAGCCCACGTTGAAGAAGGTACCTCGAGATGGGTAAGAGTGCGAAGGACATAAAGGCGGTGATAGGTGGTCTGGCAGGTATGAGGATAGTGACTGAGGATGGGACCATACTTAACCATAAATGAGAAGCGAATTGCATTGGAAACAACAAGTGCTTCACGCGCCGCGAAGAAGAGGAACTACATCAGCCGCGCGCCGTGTTAGCAAGTTTAGGGATAAGTGTCCTAGTGTTGGTTATTAATATCTGGTAGTATACATACCGGATCTAGCCACCTAGTGACCTACCCTCAAGTGCAAATCCCAGATCGACCAGAGTTCCATGCTTATCCGGGAGATCCTTCGGTTCTCAACCACCCCCAAGATCCCGCTATAGGAAACGGCAAGCAAGTGTAAAGGAAGACCGTAGAGTCAAACACACCCCATCAAGACAACCCCACGGCCGGATCCAGATCCAGGCCACCAGATCCAAGCTCGAGTAATCGCTTAGGATCTGGACCTTATCGGCAGCAGAGCGAAGAGTTTCCGCGCTGCTCCACCCCATCCCAAACGTCTCACCAAGACGTTCAAGCCTTCACCACATGGACCTTCACAAAGTCACCAGAGGAGCAAGATCCAGCCCTGCCGTCGGGTACACAAGGTGAGCAAAGTTCAGCACAAGATCACGGATCATCGGGGGGCCCTCCGTTAGTCGGTGTCCGGGCTTAGTGGAAGTTGGGTTTAGCCGTCTCGCAAGATTTTGCTGATCCCGCTACACCACAAGTGAGCTCGTGATCTCCTGGGGCTTATCAACGGCACCCTCTTCCTCTTCATCTGAGGATAAGAAGAGACCCTTGTAGGAACAACCTGTCCCCTTCTCCTCGCGGAGTGGGGACTTCGAAGCCACGCGCTTCTTTGAGTGTTAGGCCTCTCCGGCTGCCGCTTTAGCAGCCTGAGGACGCTCAAGGTCCTCAGCAAGCGAGAAGTTCTTCAGAAGTTTCTCTTCCTCGTCCTCGCCAGCTTTGGGCGAGCCCTTAGCTCGTCGCGGGGGCTCTTGGAGCGATCAGGCGTCTCGGAGTCGTGATCACCGTGGTCACTAGCGTGCGAGTGTACGCTGTCGTCGTCGTGCTTGCTGGACACTGGAGTGTGCCCTCCCTCGGAGCTCCCAGATACGCTGTGGAGGCTCCTGGCCTTAGCCTCGTCCTCAATACCCGGACTGTGCTCACGGTATGTGTTATCGGCGGCAGCCTTGGCGTGTGCTTCTGCACCGCTCTTCGCAGTGCCACGGGGCATGCTGTAGGTCGAAGTGGAGACCGAGAAGAAGAGCGCGTTTGCTGCTCGAGGCTCCAACTGTGGAATGAGCCACCGCCGAGTTCTTGCAGCTTGTCGATACCTTTCGACTTTGAGAATGAGAGTTTGTGACTCATTCTCCCTCATTCTGTTTGGCCGGTAAGCCGAACCTAAGTGGGGGAGGATGTAACGGGGTACGGGCCAGTGTACCCAAGTTACATGGAGGAGTGACTGGTCACTCTTCGGAAGGACTGGTACATGGTACCAGGTTCTCTAGGAGCCAACCATTGGATAATTACATAGGTGATTTATAGTTTGTATTAGCTCAAGCTTAAGCTTACCTATAAATACATTCAGTCTTAAACGTACCTTTAACTGGATACTTCGTCCAGGGACACATGAACTACCGTTCACTTAGAGTTTGTATACTCTCGGAAGCCCTTACTTCCTCAAGCGCAAGGTGCTAGGTGACCCCGTCACAGTTGAACACTCAGTGCCCTCGTAAAAGGCTTACCCGTGCCTGGCACCCTTCCGCTGTTGGGACCACGAGGATTTATTACACCTGCTAGCTTTGCTCGTGCTAGTAGCGTGTTCTCATTTCCACTGGTTGGCCAATATAAGTAGTTCGCAAGGTCCAGCCTGTCCCGGTGCAAGGGCAGAACTGAGGTCTTCAGGTCCGCACGAACGATCGCTTGCTATCCTAGTAGACGTATTGTTGCGAGAGCATCTAACTACACTAGTAGCTAGAGTTCACGCGGGATTTCCAACACCACAAGACTGTCGTCTTAGCCATTGTCTCCATATTTCATTGGCTAACAAGCAATGAAATATGGTGACAGTGATCACGCTGCTGTAAAAAAGTTCAAGAGTGTGAATGCATCATGAAAATTAGTTTTTAGATAGAGGCAAACTATTTTTAATGTTCAAAGAGAATAGTGCTACTGTATTTAGCGCATTGGCCTACCCGGAAGGGGCGCAAATCTTTACCTGACTAGCGAACACTTTGTTAAGGGCACGTTTTTAATATATATTTAAGTATTACTACTTAAAAGTACATTATTTATATTAATCCTTGTGTTTCAAATAAAACTAAATGCATTACTAAGTTTTAATATGTTCTTAGGTACTTAGTGGTACCAAAAATTTTAAATTTGGTATTAAAAATTCCCCAATGCTAATAATTTTATCATGTTCTAATACGATAAAATTATTAGCACTTGAAAGTATTAATTCGCTCTATTATTCTGAGCTACTACCGTTTTAACATTTGTAAGTTGCTAAAACGTTTTAAACCGTACGGAAATTTCGACACCCAACGGAATAACAAACAGTTTGCATTTCACTGAATGCGCAGCCAATTGCGAGAGTGACTGCTTCAGATATTTTGTTCAGCCTCTCGGTCTCTACAACGGTACTAACGTTAATAGTACAGGTTCTTAGTTACATCTACGGCTGGTCAAATGATTCCCTTTCAAGTCCAAACTTTGGACTCCCTTTGAAGTCCAAACTTTGGACTCCAAAGGGAACCATTTGACCCGTAGGTATCCACTGGACCAAAGGGAACCAAAGCTGTGGTGGTTGCACAGTGCAACTTGCACTTGATGCATCAAACTCGTCGTTTATTTTTCGAATCTTGATACCTTGCTGCCAATCTCACTTTTGTGCAAAAAAAGGTAAACCGTCACAGCTATTATTTTGCTTTTACACTCTCAAGGCCACACGTCGAAATGGACCTGATTGCCGACGGCGGCTCCGGCGGCGACACCACGTCTGCAGCCGCATGGGCCTCGTGCTCGTTGCTGCTTCTTGGGCTCCTTAGATCTCTGCTGCTGCACACGACGCGTGACTTCTCGGCGCTGGCTCAGCTGCTCCTACTGCAATTGACACTGCACGTGACCACAACCCGCAACTCAAAACTCGCACGGCGCTTCTTGTTCGACCCGCAACGCGCGACTTTAGATGCTGCACGTCGACTGGCGAGTCTCTACGTGACATTGCAGGCGCTCCACCACTTCGGACTGCTCTTCGCCTTCCTGTTGCAACATTTGGACGTGTTGCTGCTGCAACTCAAGCGATGGCACAGCACTGGAGACAGGAACGGCGCGCTGTTGCTACTTCTGGGCCACGTATTGGTAGCTGGAGTCAGTGCAGATGAGTATGGGGCGCTACTGTATACTCTACTGCTATTGGGGGCGGCATTGGGGCTGCAACTGGCCGCTCAAGCATCCACACTTCGAGGAACAACGACAGACAATGACGCGGTGTCTTTATCCATTGCTGGGGCCGCAGCAATCGCTACTGTACTGGCCTTCCTGACCCCCGAGAGTGTCGTGCATGCTCAGCAGATTGCCAACGACCGAGCGAGTGCTGACGGGGGCGTGATGAACGTGTCCACGTGGACATTTTATCTGATAATTGCAGCTCTGATGCAGTTGGCTGCCACACACTTGGAGAGGAAAGCTAACTCGTTATCGTCAGCCAGTCAAGTGAAGGCGCAGCTGGTGCGTTCGTCCACGGGGATGGGGCTGGCAATAATCGCTGCAATCTCGGAGTTTGGCTGGTTCCGCGGCTTTTTAAGCGCCGTGGCGTGTGGGTTAATCCTCTACGTGCTAGTGGATCGGTGGCAACGTATTAAGAATTCCTTTCAAGGTGGTGAAGACGATCTGGACACGTACAGATCTAGTACGGAGCATGGATTTGCTGAGCGTGGAGTGGCAGCGCATGTGCTTGCGGTGCTGTGGGCAAAGCGAGCCTCGCGTCATATGCTCATGTTTCTATCGGTTAACGTTGCCTTCATGTTCGTGGAGCTCGCAGTTGGTCTGTACACCAACTCACTGGGGCTAATGGGCGATGCAGGACACATGCTATTTGACAATGGAGCTCTCGTGATTGGCCTTGTGGCCTCCTACATTGGCCAATTGCCACCTGATGCAACATTTACCTATGGATATGGTCGCGTAGAAGTTCTATCGGGATTTTTGAACTCTCTGCTCCTGCTAGTGGTGTCGTTCCACCTGATCACTGAAGCAGCATCGCGATTTATGGACCCCCCTGAGGTCACAACGGACCATTTGCTACTCACGTCAACGGCTGGACTACTTGTGAACCTGGTGGGACTATTTTTCTTCCACGATCATGTTCATGGCCACAGTCACAGCCACGGAAGCGACTCGGGAGGCTGCGGAAGTGGCCACGGACATAGTCATGGGAATAGCCACCACCAGGCTCATGGTGAAGACGCCTCGGAAGACGGTCAGCCTGGCGGGAACAGTAACATGTATGGGGTGTATCTCCACGTACTGGCAGATACACTGGGGAGTGTGGGCGTGATCATTTCGTCCATACTGATCCATTTGTACGAGTGGCATGTGGCCGACTCGGCGTCTTCTGCGCTCATTTCGCTGCTGATTTTGGGCAGTACAATTCCTTTGCTTCGAGATACTGCTCGTCAATTGCTGCAGGGGGCGCCAGAAGAGCTCCAAAGTAGTGTCAGTGCAGCTTTACAAGAAGTGCAAGCGTCCGTCTCAGGTGTGGAGCGTATTGCGCAGTGGAATATCTGGCATCACGCAGGAGACATGCGCGTTGCCACGTTGCATCTGGAGGTCGCCAACTCGGTAGATGAACAGCGAGTACTGCAGCAGACCCGAATGATCTTTCGACGCCATGCTCAACTGGACAAGTTCCTGTCTGTGCAGATTTCAAAGCCTCAGGTGATTGCCACAATGCGACTGGATGGTTTGGGGGCTGAGCAAGCGACCAGTATGAACGGATGCAGTGCTGGTCACAGCCACAGTCACAGCCACAGTCACAGCCACAGTCACAGCCAAGGGATGGAGCCTCCGCTGGAAGCCCACACGATGTCTTCGTTGCAGCCTCACCGCCCATACAACTACTCCCAACAGCCGACGATGAGCACACACGAGAACCCAGTGAGCGACGACTCTCGCTTCGGCATAGCTTCGCCAGAACTCCCACTGAAGTCCCATCATGGTCACAGCCATGCCCACAATCATGAGCACACACATCAGTTCCATTCATCTTCCACATTGGATACTTTCCCACACACCCAGCACCAACGTCAGCAGACCAGCACCACAAACTTTTCAGGAGCGCAACGTTGGTAGTGGACCTGAATCAATCTCGGATGTTATGACGCTAACATCCGATCGTGTTATGAATCATTTTTGCCGTGTAAACAAAAATCTTTAAAGTGTGCGCGTGGATCTTTCGGATTTTATTATGGAGAGGACTATTTTCAGTGACTACGAACATGATCTGGTTGCCTATTCTTGCCTCGAGTCGAGTCACGAGGCAGTCATGCAGTTTTTGCCAAGTGATCAACAGCATGAGCGACGATCGAGTAGCCTCAGCAGTCGGCAGACCCTTCTCCGATGCCTCAGCACTTCTTCTAGTCGATACACGTGCGTCCCAATTACTGGAGCCGATACGTTTACCTGCCAAGCTGAGAGATCGAATTTACCGTGCACAGCGTCGTGCCAATGCTGCCAAAGAAGGCGTCTCGATTTTCACCAAAGATGCCAAAGACTCAGCCATTCCTGCATCTACAGCGACATTGGGGAGACGAATTGCCACTGCTCCGACACCTGAGACCTCAACAGCCTCAATCTTTGGTGACTTTGCCGACTCTCATCGAGTTTCAACTGCAAACGGTGGAATGGAAGACAAAATGCACCTACCCAACGTCGTGCTTAGTCACAAAATGCGGGACTTTGAAGCGCGTGCAAACGCAGGAGGAAACGTGGCGCTGTTTTCAGTGGAGCCAGCAGACCGAAGTTTGCAAGGATTGTCACTGGAAGACCGTGAGCGGGTGATGCTGGCCATGCAGGCAAAAATCCGACAGATTGCTAGCGATGTGGACGCCAGCTTCGCTCGGATTACGAAGGAACTTGATGCGAATGGGATTTTCGACTCCGCCGCTAACATCCAACGGGCACAAACGCTTTGTCTTGTGGATCTGCAGCGTCGATGTAAGCTGGACAAACTTCGAGACGAGGCCATGCGTGAGGTTCTAGGTCTGTCGTCATCAGCCACGGCGGGTCAAAAGGGTCCTACTAACGCGTCTCGTAAGCTTAGTCAGCTTCTGAGACCGACAAGTCGATCAAAATCTGCCGAGGCTACAGCAACACTAAAGTCAACGAACAGGCGTAGAAAGCGGAAGCCAGTCCGTGCCTCGAAGCTTCCTGCGCTCGGTACGACTGGGAAGAGTAACAATCAGACGTCGTCTTCGCCACAACCTCAGCAGCTAAATACTGAGAGTATCGACGACCCTAAGAGTCCTGGAGTGACGCGGATGCTAACGCGTCGCGGTGGCCTTGCACCTCCTGCTTCGGCGTCTCAGAGTCTGGCACGAGAGGAGGTTGGATTCAACTCTGTGGCCACAGCTAACAAGAACACCAACGAGTGGGAACTCCACACCCGACACTCTCACGTGACACAGATCCTGCAGTTCCTGGCGACAGGTGAGACATCGAACAGCAAGACATCGATTGCCTTCAATGCGAATAGTGCCGAAGCCGACATGGACCATTCACGAGTGTTGGATCCAGTGGATGAGTGGACTCAACGCTCTGCTAGCTACCAGGCAGTTGGTGCACGCGCTGCTGAAGCTGTTCGTAAATGCGGTGAACGTCAGCGGTGGGATACACTTGGACACTTTCACTCTATCTCTTCTCGATTCGGCATCTCTGCTGCACTCCGACAGCGACTAGAAGCTCAAGATGTCACCTGGAGGAAGGGGCAAGACACGACAAGAAGTGAAAACGGCGAAGAGATAGCAGACTATGGGAGAGGAGGCAGCGACCAGCAACAACGCGATAGAGAAATTTATGCAGAGCTTCAGGCAAATATCCGCGAGCGCCTCATTGCCAGCGAGAGACGAACACGGACAGCAGCTGCAGCGGTGCGAGCAGTGAGGACTTCGAGTATATTGCGACTGCCACAGACAGCACCAGCCAAGATAATAGCAGCAAGCAGCTCGATGGTATCCCTTCCAATGGGTGAAATATCTCCGCTTCAAGGAGATCAGCTACAGCCGCTACAAGATGACGCTCCCTCCCCCACTCTCGGTATATCCGTGTCTACTCCAGTGCTATCGACGACTTTGGGAGGCTCCTCTGAGCTGACATCTTCGTCATCTCAGAAACATTCGCGGTTTGGTTCTCGAGTGCGAATGTCAGTGTTGGAGCTGAAGATGATGCGAGACCCTTCTCTATTAATGTCAAGGCACGGGAGGCGGAAAGAGTCACTCATTGGAGCACCACATGCCCAACTAGGCAACAAAGCCATCGGTCGTCATTCAGAAGCTCGGATCGCGTATCGAAGAGATACAGCCCAGACGTGGGCGTGGCATCATTCACCTGACTCAAACCCTACTAGTGCAGTGGACACCATTGCAGAAGATGGAGACGAACGTGACGAGGATCGATTCAATGAAGAAAGATACGATCAAAATGAGGAGGAGAACAGTGAGGAAGGAGAAGAAAGAGAAGACGGAACGGAGTACGGCGAGGACGACGCGGAAAGTGTGGATAGTAATCGCACCGGTTTCTCAGCGAGGAGCTCGATGAGCATGTCGTCAGTCAAGAGAACAATCCAAACCAGCAATGGCAACAGGAAACATGGCAAGAACAAGAGACCACCAACTGTGCAGCGTCGAGCAAGTCGCGGCTCTGGCGGTCGGTCTGCGGTGAATACGTTGACAGGCCACGCACTGAGTCTTCATGCTCGATTGGAAGTCATCTGGCGTGTACTGCAGTTCCCGTACTCGAACAAATTGACCATGTTGGAACGGCTTTCGTCGCTGCAGGAAGCTGACGACTTCGTATCGGTGCTGGAGCATTGGGAACGTGTCACTCCGTTGGTTGCTATTTGCCAACGCATGAAGCTCGCTTTGTCCGGATACGCCGAGCGTGGCGAGTTGCGGCCAAATGAATGGCTTACACAATCTGAAATCGCACTTGTGTCTGCGCTGCCACAAGCGTCCGAACCAGGTTCAGATGTTATGCCACATCGCAAGACTTCGCTTGGTGAGTTTGAGTCCATGTCTTCGTCTGCTTTCATTGACTGGGTGGGTTTGCATCTGATTGTTACCTTTAAGTGTTGTTATGGGGTTTCTAATGATTGTTGGTGGTTATGTAGATTCGACACCATTTCGATGCAGTGACGTTGCAGATACAAAAACTTGCAAATGACCTCAAAACCTACACGGGTGAAGAACTTCAGTTCCAGGGACATCCGTATCCACGCCGCGGATAGCTTACAACTTTGTAAAAGTGTAAGAATAAGTGAACCTGTTTGCACGTGGATGGTCTTAGGACCTTCAACTTCTAGAGATCTGTCTACTGCCATTAAGTTTACCGATGGCAACTCGTTGCGTTTGCTAGTTCGCCTCGTTTTGATCCATGGAAGTATCTTGTTGGTCTGCCCACGCCTGAATCGCGGCCAGAAGTGCACCCACGCCTAAATACAAATATCGAAACGAGTAGCTAAGTGCACTGCACTTGGTTTGTAGACCCCGCTTGCCAACTTACCGTCTCCAAATGCGAGCTTGGCAGCACCTGCGGAAGGATCCAACCCGAAATTGGCCATCACCGCGTTGAAGTTGCCTGTCTGCAGAGCATTCACAAGAGATCCGATGCTTTGACGTAACTGGGGCGATCGCAGCTTCAAGATCAGCGATAAGGGAGAACAAGTTAGCTTGGAGTCAATCGCTCGCAGATTACTGGAGCTTGTTCTCACCGTTGCACGAAGCTCAGCAGGAGTCTGGGAGCCTTCTGGGAGGTGCTGGAGCAGTGCTTCAACGCTTGCTGGGTAGTCGAGGATGGCGCCCATGTTGTCGGCACTTAGCAGTTTGGTCAGGGACACAGGCTTTGGTTGCTACAAGAAATCCAACACAGCATCATTGGTATTGAGCATTCAGGAAACACTCCAAGCCAAACGAAACCATTTACCGCTAGCTGCTGGAAAGAAGCCATGGCACGATGGAGATCTGCAGTCGTGAGGGTTCCAGCAGCAGGAGTCGTCGATGCAGGAGCAGCGGTCGGAGCCGACGGAGCTGCAGCAGGTGTCGGAGCAGGAGCTGGAGATGCTGGGCCTGTAGGGGACGAAGCTGTAGCAACAGAACGCTAAGTCAATACGGAGTTCACCTTTCCTAAGTACTACATGTAGTAGGCCTTAAGACACCGCAGGACCGTGACCAGCAGGCCTACACATGCACAGCAGCACAAAAAGATGTGAGAAAATCTAACGAACTCAAGCGAGAAAAGAGCGCAAACTCACATGAGTGGGAAAGCTCCATGGAACCGAACAAAAGGGGTACTTTGTTGGAAAAATTACATGCTACCTACCCACACGCGGTACACAGCCTCCCATCCTTCAAGACTCCCAGCAGCGTATTTAGGACGACGTGTCCATGTTGCCTCCCCCAGAGCCGCTGCCACTGTTCCCGCCGCGTCTGTTGCCGCTGTCTGAGTCACCTGTCGCGTTGCCTCCAGAGGCGTTGGGGTTGGTGCTGCCTCCGTCGCGCATGCTTTCCTCGATCGCCAGACGTAGCAGCTCGTCCTCGTCCATCTCGTCCACTTCCATGCCGCCCACATCGTGTTCGTGCTGCGTCGACGCCGTTGTAGCAGCCGCCGAGCTGCCGCCGCCATTCTGCGATGCCTGGGACGATGACACGGCCGACGTGGCAGGCGACGAGGCCGCCGACTGGGCTCCTGCAGGCAATCCCATGTTCTGTAGGATGTTCTGCAGCTCCGACATTTGCACAGCCTGGCCGCTGCCGCCAGCGCCGCCGCGTCCCTGGTCTCCCGCGCCCATGGCGCCCAGCATCTGCATGATGGCGTTGTGGTCCAGCTGCACGTTGTTGCCGGAGCCGCGGCTGCCGTCGCTGCTGGAGGCCGCTTGGGCGTTGTTCATACAGTCGTTCACCTTCTTGACGAGCTCCTCGTCGCGTGAGGCGTCCTTGTTCTATAGTATCGATACAGTAGGTAAGAGGGTTTGTTACGAGCGCTAAGCTCTCTATAGAAGTTAGCACACCTGCATCCAGAAGAAGAAGCGACGCGAAGAGTTCTTGTACTGCAGAATGTACACGCGGTCGTCCGGGCGGCCAGTGTCCACCTTGGCGAAGTGGGCGTCGTCCGGGAAGATGATAAAGTCCTCGGGACTGGCGCCGGTCTGGCGGTCAACCCACTGGAAGTGCAGCAGCTGGTCGTCTCCACGCGAGAGACACACTTTGCCCTTCTCCAGCTGAGGAGTAATTAGGAATTTGCCGTTGGCACTTGGCTTGACTGTCAGTTTGCCGGCGTTGAACGACACCAGCTCGTTCTTTACAGACAGTAAACAGCGTTAGATGCCGAGGGAGACAAGGAGTATAAATACTGATGCAATGTACGCACGCGGCCGGCGCTGCTCGGTGCGAACACGTTGCCAAACTGAGGGAAGAGCGACGATGCCATGACGTTGAGCTCGAGAAGTTTTTTTTGCTAATGGAGCGGAAGATACTAAAACGTTCGATTGCGGTAAAACAAACGTTTTATTCACGTTAAATGTGAAATTAGCAACGTTTTATTGTCATTTTCAATTATGGCCCGACAGGTGCTAAACTACCACGACGTGCAGTTGTACGAGTCGGATGTGGCGCTGTTCACAGGGCATCAGTGGCTCAACGACAATGCCATCAACTTCAGTTTTCAATATCTGACGCAGACGGTGGCTCCACGCGACGTGTTGCTCATGGATCCGGCCGTGGTCTCGTGTTTGCTGCATCAGTGCGAGGATGAGGACGAGTACCAGGATCTGGCAACGGGGCTCGATTTAAAAAGTAGAGAGCTCTACATTATTCCAGTCACAGACAATGATGCACTGGGCGGGGACAGCAGCCATTGGTCACTGCTGCTTTACAGCAACGGAAAATTCAGACACTTTGACTCGAGCTCAAGCCACAACAAAAACTCAGCACGGCGCGTGGCGGAATCCTTTGAGCTTCTGCTGCAGGCGGCTGGGAGACATGATGGAAAAGAAGCTTCCCGTCGAGTGGAAGAGGTGCTGGATGCCCCACAGCAGCAGAATGGGTACGACTGTGGCATGTACGTGCTGGTGCTGGCCGAATACATTTGTCGTCAACATGTGGGTGAGATGGAGATGATATCACTAAAGAATTATGCAACGCCCGAGAGGGTGACGGAACTTCGACTGCAGATGCCCAAACTCATCGAGAAGCTGAAGATGGAGGCACGACGAGCCTAGATTTTAGGCAAGTACCACGCATGATTCTGATTGGATAAAACATGAATTTCTTGCGTAACTGTAAAACTGCGCAACATGCAGATCGCGATTGTGCAGTATGGTGCGCGCGTGCCTACACTTAGATGGTATTAAAACGAATACTGATGACGTAGGGTACTCTTTTCGTCTTCCAGACCCGCAGCTTGGGCAGGTGGAGCGCAATATGGAGGTCAGTTTTGATGCTGAGTTTTAGGCGATAGCGAGCAGAAGCAAGCTGATTATTTTCTTCTTCTTGGGCTACAGCATGTAGATAAAATGGTGGCGTCTCTCTCCAAAGAGGAAAAAATCGATGTATTGATGTTGTCGGAGGTGAGGTAAACAAAGTCATGGTTTGTGTTTGCTGACTGACTGTGAGCTACTTTTGTGAAGATGGCGTTTACAGGGTACGTGTTCAAGTCCAAAGCTGACGTGGCTCAAGTGGCCGAGGTGGCGGGTCAGGGACAGACCTTCCACTGGTGTCAGCTTCAAGCGCGTCGACTGGACTGCATGGTGACCTGTGGCTACGTGGAGAAAGAAGGCGAGTTGCTGTACAACTCCATGCTCGTCGTTAGCCCCGACGGTGAACTCGTTTGCAATCCACGCAAGACGTTTCTGTACGAGACTGACAAGTCGTGGGCCACAGCTGGAGACGGTTTCCGCACATGGCACTGCCCGTGGCTCGACAAGACCATCTCCTTTGGCATCTGCATGGACATTAACCCGGACGATTTCAAGGCTCCGTTCTCGGCATATGAGTTTGGCACGCATGTCGTGGAGAACGAGAGCGATTTGGTGCTATTCGCTTGTGCCTGGAATGACTTTGAGGACCATGATATCGAGCCGTACCAGACACTCTCCTACTGGGCACAACGTCTATCTCCAGTCATTGACGCGCTGGGGAAAGGCGAGTATGCCAAACCAAACTGCCATTTCCTGTGCTCAAATCGAATCGGTAGTGAGAACGGCACGTTTTTCGTTGGTGCGAGCTGTGTCCTCTCTCTTAAGGAGCCTGCTGTGGTAGCACACGCTGGACGTCGATCAGAGGAACTACTCCGCGTTGAGATTCCTGACGAAGACATGGCCGCAAAGGAGTAATACTGTAAACCGAGCGCCCCGCAGTAAATCGAGAAAATATTATTTTCGTGTGTGAAACGGATGTATTGCACTTGCCCCCGTTCGATAGCAGTTTTGCACTTGTGAGAGATGATTATCATGTGTGTGTCATCGTTCAGATTTTTTGAAAACACCTTCTGTTGAAAAAAGTCAAATAGTAGTAGAGTTAACAAAGGTGTAGTAATGTAGAAAGCAAATGTATTCTGCGTTTAAAAATTAAGATCGAGTTGTTGAGGAGTGTAACCTTGACGTCACGTTTTGAGCTAACTGCAGTATCAAGACCCTACAGCGAACCTGCCTCATGTCAGTTGATTTGGCATCCTCCAGTGCCTTAGCAAGCTCTTGGGCCTTGAGCTGCTTGGTGTCGCCGTTGTCAAATTCTACTTTCCAGTGATAGATTCCTCCGCGTTTGCTCCAAGAGCATACCTAGCCTTGGACGTTCTCGAATGCTGTCACTCCGTCTATCGTCTCCTTGAACTCCTTGGTACAAAACCAGTTAAAGGGCATAGCTGGTCGCTTTGGCAGGTCTCTCAACAGACAAATAAAGCTTCATCATCCTTGTTTAAGGCGCGGGATATTTACCGTGGTCGTCCGGGTGGCCGGCGAGCTGGTAGGCGCTTGAGGATTCGACTCAGATCGAAGTTGTCTGCAAGCGCTGGAGTGGCCAAGACATGGCTACATATCCGTCCTGATGAATCGTGAGCCCCTTTGCAATTGCTTCGTTTAATACTACTTGTATTAATATCTTATTGAAATGTATTAATACGTTTTTGTACATATTATGTACTAAGAGTGTCGTAGTACTATTTTACTGACATCTGTGTTGTCCAGCTGTGTTTTCACTTGACAAGCTGCCATGGCACATGAAAGTCTGCCGTTTGGCGGTCACACATGAAATTCATCCAAATGCAACATGAAAATAATCCGCACCCCAATAAATCGGTGTTCCTCTTTTCAAAGTTCTGTACATTATTGATATGAGCATTTACAAATTGAAAACTACACTTCGAAGTACAATCCACTGATAACATCCACTATCTCATTGTACATTTTGTGCGGGTAGCTCTACCGCTCAACCCACATTAGTGGGTGTCAAATTCCGAGTTGATTCCCATACAAACTTTGACACTGTCAGAAAGGGGCTACTATTCGAGTGTTATTTCATGCAGAGTAGTGGTTCTCATGGTTGGCAGGTTAGCAGGCTGCAGGTTGTACTGCCCAATCAGATTCGCGGAACGTTGACAGAAGGCTAGCCTGCAGATGGGTAGAAAACAAGCATTGCAGGGTGGCCACCATACCGACTCTCAGTTTGCAGGGTGTGTGCAGCTTTGCAGGTAAAAATGACAGGAATCCTATTGGCTGGTGAAACATGCAAAACATGCGAACCGTGAGAACCACTACACTCCTGGACACAATTATACGGCCACCTCTTCGAGTGCCCATAACTCGGTCAATTTGTATCGTTTTAAGGTGCGGTTTTAACAGATGCCTCAAAACACGCGAAGAATCAGCTAGGATGTCCCAGCGTTCGCGTTTTTTGCACTTTATAGGGTAGCTCACATACAAAAAAGAGATTTGTCAAGGTGGACACAATTTACGGCCTCCACCGACCCCATACAAAAAATTAAAACATGTGGAAATTGGCTAGACTAGGAATTTGTATGCGGAGAGTTTTCGTAGGTGGTTAAATGGACTCCAGGGATTCGAGAGCCGCCAGCAGTCACATCGTCGTGTAAAACGTAGTTATATCTACGATGTGGTACAGTGGCAGCGCCGGGTGGGCGACATTGAAATGGAAGAGAGAAGTAAGCGATAAGGCTATTCAGCCATGTGTACAGTTATAGCAAATCAAATGGAGAGCACCATGTTGATGATACCATTTTTCTTTTGCCTTATTTATTTTTGCAATGTCGCCCACCCGGCGCTGCAGCTGTACCACATCGTAGATATAACTACGTTTTACACGACGATGTGACTGCTGGCGGCTCTCGAATCCCTGGAGTCCATTTAACCACCTACGAAAACTCTCCGCATACAAATTCCTAGTCTAGCCAATTTCCACATGTTTAATTCATATAGGTTTTTGTATAGGGCCGGTGGTGGCCGTAAGTTGTGTCCACCTTGACAAATCTCTTTTTTGTATGTGAGCTACCCTATAAAGTGCAAAAACCGCGAACGCTGGGACATCCTAGCTGATTCGCGTGTTTTGAGGCATCTGTTAAAACCGCACCTTAAAATGATACAAATTGACCGAGTTATGGGCACTCGAAGAGGTGGCCGTATAATTGTGTCCAGGAGTGTAGTAACTTACCTAAGAAACGAAAAAACGTTGAAGTAGAGCTTACTACTTCTTGGTTTGTAGAAAGCTGTTATTTTAATAAATAGAAATAGCCTTTTCTTACCCCGTTTCTGTTTCTCGAACAACCTAAGAAAAAACGTTGAAGTAGAGCTTACTAGTAGTAGAAAAAACGTTCAAGTAAAGCTTACTACTAGTAACTACTAGTAGAGCTTACTAGTAGAGTAGAGCATACTAGCAGAGTAGAGCTTACTAGTAGAGTAGAGCTTACTAGTAGAGCTTACTAGTAGTTACTAGTAGTAAGCTCTACTTCAACGTTTTTTCTTAGGTTGTTTGAGAAACAGAAACGGGTAAGAAAATACTATTTCTATTTATTAAAATAACAGCTTTCTAAATTCTGATATAGTTTCTGATACCGGTATTATATTGGTATTAGAGCGTGTTCACTACACACCTGGAGATGAAGATCTTCAAATCCTGTAGGATAAAAGCAGAAAGCCATTGGCTAAATCTAATGCCAACAACAACACAACTCGAGATAAAATCAGGATTTCTTCTCTACCTTTTTGAGGTGGAGAAGGGAGCGCTATCTAGAGATCGTCCCGTCCTTGTGCAAAAAGATGTTTGCCGACTTCAATCTGACTTTATTTTGTGAATTGGATAACACAGATAGTTGTTATATTCTCAAAATTGCGTTGAAGTCGGAATTCAGCAGCAAAGACGAGCAGTGCTTGATAACTGCGGAAGTAGGAGCACAGCTGTGTGACTGGGAATCATGCAAAGGCTTGAACTAAGGCAAGAATGCTTGCATTTAGAATTTGGTCGGTGATAAAGCATTTAATTGGTTTAAATAGTATAACTGGATCATGCTAATTGGATAAAAAGGTAGCTGGAGATGGAGACACCGCGAACAACATAGAGATGGAGATTGCCGCAAATCTCCATCTCTAGGTGTATAGTGAACACGCTCTAAGAGCGTAATAAATTTTGTGATGGAGATGGAGACAATTATTTTTAATAATTGTCTCTTTTATTAATAAAATAGCACGCATTACAAAGGCCGCCTCGGCTTGCAAAGAGTTTTTCAACTAAAAGACCGGGGTATGTTTTCTTTCTGGCTCACCGTACAAATAACCCAAAATATGCGGGCTGTTACAGGCAATGCGTGTTGCAGAGCATTAAAATGCTTTGCTACAAATACATGTTTTGTATCTCTAGCAGTATGAGCGATGGTTCCATTGATTCAACCAATGAAACCATCGCCAAAAATCTACATCTCTACATAGTAGTACTACTGTGGCACGGTTGAACTCGAAGGGTCAGACGTTGGATCTTCAGTTCGTCTACCGACTGCGGCTTCCGGTAATGCAATGACTGGCAGGCAATCGTCTGCAACTTGCAGCACAGTACAATTAGTGCTTCTCAATGACAAGCACTGATCTCTGGTGCAATCCACCACTGGTGCCACCACTGGTGGCCCACCAGAGTCAGCGCTCTACCGACGAGGATTTGATACCGGTGACGCGTTTTGGCCAGCCGTAGCGACGTCATCGGGCCGGAAAGTGACGCGTCGTGAGATTGTGTCAGCAAGTCGTCCCATGCTCTAAGCTCTACAGTCCTGTACATGTACAGTAGCACGTCTTCACCTTTTTACTGGTCACAAACTTACAGCCACGTTCTCCACGAGGCTTCTTCTCCACGAAACTTAAAACATCTTCAAAATATACATGTATTAATACATGTAGGAAACATTTCCACCAGAACAGTATAATGTGACGTCGCCACCCACGTAGCTTCTTTGTAACGGCGACGAGTCCCACGTGGCTCTCCGCTTAAGTATCGCATCTGGAACTGATTTAGATTTTGTAGATTCCGACCAAATTTGATAATTTAATGAATCCCTCCTATTTTGAAACTCATGAAAACTTTGAGCTGAACGCACAATAACCTGTACAGCTCTCTTTTTTTCAATGTATACAGATTATACTGTTTTCGGGGGCGATCAATCTTCAAGAGCTGTGCATTTTCTAAATTTATAAAACAGTTTGCACGACAGAATGATATCTAATCAGAACGATACGTATCGTAAAAAAAAATATTTAAGAAGGTTCTTGCTTACCTATGCGGGAGATCATATCGTGACGCGGATGGGTCATTTTCACAATTGGGTCTCAGCTCGGCCGACGGTACGCTCGTCATTGCCATTTTTGCGCCGTCACCCGCAGACCGGTCACCAATCGAAGAAGCTTGGACGATCGTCACCACCGGCAGCAGCACCAGCAATAGTGGCAGCCTGGCGGCAGGCTGACGACCGAATGCGTGTGAAGAAGCTGAACGTGAACCGGCGCCACAAACCAGGTGAAGACGAGGCCGTCGCGGCGGGTGGAGACAGCGAGCAGCGCAAGTGGGTGAGCCCCACCAAGCCCCAGCGAGGCGCAGCGGCCAGCACCGGAAGCAACAGTGGATCCAGTAGTCCCACAGACGTCCATCAACAGCAGAAGCAGCAGCAATTGGGTGAGCATTCGCCGCTACACTTCAGGAACCACAACAGCCCAGAGCTCTTCGCCGTACACGGCGGATCCGGTGACGTCTCAGTGATGCCCAACGCAGCGACGGCGAATGTCGTAATGCAAGAAGATGAGGCGACGGATAAAAGTCCCATGCGCGAGGCGATGATCGACCGGATTGTCGAGACCCTACGCGCCATGAAACCCCACGCTCCCGAGAAGGTGCTGGCTGCACTGCCCAGACTGGCACTACACATGGAGAAGACACTGTTTAAACTGGCCAAAAACGAGGCCGAGTACTGCGATATGTCCACGCTGAGACTTCGTATCGCTCACATCCAGGAAAATAATGCCAAGCGGTTACTAGCTCAGCAGCAGCAGCAGCAGGTCCCAGAGCAGAGCAGCAACAAAGCCGCTACCTCGCTCAAGCCGCTGGCTGAGGAACAGGCTCGCGTCGTCTTCCAGCACCTGCAATCCTGGCGCCAAATGCTCGTCAATATGTACGGTGTGGCGCCCTGGGACATTTTGCCAAACGCAACGCTGGCCAAGGTGGCACTCTACCTGCCGTCCACGGAGCATGAACTCTCCTTATGTGGCGTGGGCAACGAGCAGATCGCGCGCTTCGGTTCCTCGTTGGTGCAGGAGCTGCAGCGTCTTCGTGGTCCCGTTCCCACCAAGCCAGTCACGCGGCCGATCAAGGCCAAGCAAGGGCGCAAACCTGGTAAACGCGGGTCTTCTGACTCGTCGACTGCCGGCACCAACAAGAAGAGGAAGAACGGAGATGCAGCACGGCTAGCCCCAGCAGTTCCAAGCTTCAACAACGGTACGTCGCTCATGGCCACAGCGCCTTTGCTGCCTGCTGTGGACTCGCTCCCGACACTATTACCGACGGTCTCAATGATTCCTGGGGGTGTCACGGCCTCTGCCAGCATCACTAGCAATTCAATGGCAATGAAGCAGCCACAGTTTACCAATACAACACCCACACGGTTATCTCCAGGCCAGCAACAGCCATTCTTCGCGCGATTGCAACCCCAGCAGCCTCCTGCTCCTGTACAGGAGAATCACATGCACCTGCTAGCCCAAGGAGCAGGCCAGTTGAGTAAACAGCAAAACGTCAAGAGTCTGGAGGCGTATGAACAAGAAGTGCAGTCGCTGCGGTGGATGTTGCACCAGTCTCAGCAGGAAAAGTCGCAACTAGAGATGGAAGTCCAGCGTCTGCGCGCCCAGTTGCAAGGTGCAAATGGCAAGTGAAGTGGACGACAGTATCCCCGTATTTAAGTTTTGTATGTGCACTCATGTCCCCTTCACGGACGCGCTGGGGGACAGAGTATGTAGACGGATATAGCTAGTGGTGCACCGAGAATATACAACCAACATAATATGCATTCACTCTGATATCTTTTTATCCACAAGTTTTAGTGTTACAGTTCAAATTTGGCGGCAATTTGTTCAAAAAATGCAGACGCTGGTGGAGGGCCAAACGCTGTTGCATGACGGTCGCTACCGCTTCCTGCGCCGCATCGGCAGCGGCACCTTCGCTGTCATCATGCGGTGCGTGCGTCTAGCAGTGTAAATTCCCAACACTAAAGATTTCCTGACGTCCTCGTCGTCTGTCGATCTTTGTAGAGCTCTAGACGTGCAGCACCAGCTCCACGTGGCCATTAAATGCGTGCGCCAGCGAGAGCTCAACACACTAGGCGAGCACGAAGCTGCAGCGCTGCGGAAAGTAAACAACCAGGACGTGGACGCCTCCTGTGCCGGTAGGTCGACACTCAAGGTCTCTGCTAAGTTATGACGCTCAATTAACTCGTAAAATGCTGCCCAGTGGTGCGTTTGCTGGAGACGTTCGAGGAACAAGGTCACTTCTGTCTCGTATTGGAGCTACTGGGATCTCCAGTACTGGACGTGGGGCTCTGGGGGCCGTGGCGTCAAGCGCCTGGAGCAGCTCGAGCCCTCGATTGGACGCAGCAGCTCTTTAAACGCAAGAGAAAACGCTCATCGCTTCCTCCAACTGATCCCACCAGCATCCAGTCGCCTGAAGCTCAGAAGCAACAAGAGACAAGCGCTACCGTCTTCACGCCTTCGTTGTCGTTAGCGGAGGTGCGGCAGATGGCCGTGCATCTTTGTGGAGCTCTGGCTTTCCTCCACGACCAAGGACTCATCCACGCCGACGTCAAGCCCGAGAACGTGGTGCGCTCCAATGCCGAGGCTCCAGTGGGACCATCCTCTTCCCAGTCGCAGTGTTCTTCGCCAGTGAAGCTCGTGGACTTTGGCAACTGCCTCGATGCGACTGCGTTGGCGTCGTACGCTCAAGAGCAGACAAGTGGAGGCTTCGACGTGCAGACCGTCACGTATCGAGCGCCAGAGGTGGCTGCGGGACTGTTGCTGTGCTCTGCTATGGATATGTGGTCTCTAGGCTGTCTACTGCTCGAGTGCGTGTCTGGTAAACCTTTATTCACTTTGCCAGCTCTGAATGCGTCAGTACAGGAGCGTTCTGCTGTCCCCAAGGTCGAGAACGACGATCTACTGGAGCAGATCGAAGACATCGTGACCAACGGAGTCTCGCTCAGTGCAGCGTGTGCCCCGTACAGATCTGCTCCACGATATAAAGACAAGAGTGAGAAGAGCCCCAGGACGCAGACGTCATCAACGTCACTTAAGGCTCGTTTGGAAGCTGCAGCCCCCGGGAATCGCCAGTTCCACGACTTTATCTGCAGTCTATTGGATGTAAACCCAGCCACGAGGGTCACAGCAAAGCAGGCGCTGTTCCACCCTTTCCTGCAAGCATTCTTCCCCTTCAGAACGGTGTTTGCCCCTAAAGTCGACAGAGAGCGTGAATCTGTTAGAGTTGATCCCTCTGTAGGCAAGACGAAGCGATCCAGAGCACGCGAAGGTGAGACCGAACGTCGAGTACACAAGAAGAAAACGGCTGAAAGAGTAGCTTCAGCGCGCAACAAGGACCTACGCCAGGTCCTCAAAATCATCCCGCGTGACGTGCCTGGTCGATCTTCGTTATCACCGCGCTGACTCCCGTGGCTGTCGTCTACCTGTGCCGAAGTATCTTCTACTAGTAGTATTAGTCTTGGATAGATCACAATCAGACGTCCATGGAGTCCTGATTGGTTCTAGATGGAGTCGTGTACGTCGGACTTGCTTCAGCGCGCTGATCCCACGCCGCCTCAAAATGCCGTAACCGGACAGTGCGCGCCTCGATATCTTCCCGAAGTGCACGGAATGCGGCCTCCTTGCAGACTGCAGCAATGTCAGCTCCCGTGAACGTGCGAGAACTGTTTGAAGCAAGTACAAACCAGGTTAGTGGAGTCCATATCACGCGGAAAAGATCAATCCACTGTACCCTCGGGGTCGTCCAGCCAGGTCTTGGATGTTGACGTCGTCATCTAACGGCATCTTCCTCGTGTAAAGCGCAAGAATATCCTGCAACCAAAACGCCGTTTAATCAATCGCCCATCGCGCGTATGATTTCGTGAATGTGCGTTTTTCCTCACCTGAATGTCTTCTTGAGTCGGGTATCCGATCTCCACAGTCTTGTCGATGCGGCCTGGCCGAACGAGGGCGGCATCTAGAGCATCTTTTCGATTCGTAGCGGCCACCACAAGAATGCCACCGCTATCCGCTATTGATGATCCCTCAGTACGCGAGACAGATGATGCTGTTACGCGCTGTGAGCCCACGCCGTCCATCTCGTTGAGGAGTGTAGATAGCACTCGAGCGTAGACTCCACCACCACTGCTTCCTCCATCACCCTCACCAAATGAGCGCTTGTGAGCGATAGAATCGAACTCGTCAAAGAACAAGAGGCAGGGGGAGGCAGCACGTGCTCGAGCTACAGATAAACGAGGAGAAGTGGTTAGCATGTCACCGTTGTCTGTACAGTAAGAGTGATTCTTGCAGACGACTGTGCTTCATACCGAAGAGCTGACGAACTGCTTTTTCACTGTCGCCAAAATACTTGGACAGCAACTCGGACGACTACAAAAGCGTACAGTTAACAGCTAAAATGAGTGAATAGTTGTAGCACATATACTATGCAGAATTACCTTGACAGAGACAAAGTTCACCTTGGCTTGAGCTGCCAGTGTCTGCACCAGCAACGTCTTCCCACAGCCTGATGGACCTGACAGCAAAATTCCTGATGCATTAGAAATTCCTAAACGCTGTAAAAACAAAACAATTGTCAGTGGCGGGATAGTACATACAAGACCCAGTACGTACGTCCATGGCTGTAGTTGGGTGGAACTTCCACGAAACAAAATCGTAAAGCTGTTTCTGCACAGCAGCATAGCCAGCAAACGCGAGTCTTCCGTCCACCGGCGCACCAGGTGATGCCACATTCAATTCCCTCAGTTGCGACGGTTTCACTTGTTGCTGGGCTTGTAAAAGCTCATTAAATCCAACTGAAGGCTTCGTTGATCCACCATTGCGCACTGATTCAGCGTGAGCCTTTGCAGCCGCGTTTCGACAGATTCGCGCCAGATCTTTCGCCACGTAGCCCCCGGTCAGTACAGCTAGACGTGAGGCCAGCCTTTCGGCACTGCTGTCTGCTTCTTCACTTCGTAGTGGCAGCCCCATGAGATGTCGTCTCAGGATCTCACGGCGAGATTGCTCAGTAGGAACGACCAGGTCCAATACCTTTCCGAATCGCCCGGCACGCTTGGCAGCCAGCGGAACATTGGCGTCGGCACTCGCAGTCGTTCCGACAACAACCAGACGTGAATTGCGCGAGCTAAGCTCGTCAAGTAAACGCAGCAACGCACTGCCAAGTTGCGGATACTGCGTGTTCGAACCATCAGCAGTTTGACCGTCTGCCGACTGGAAAAGCACATCCAAGTCGTCAATTAGCACAACTCCAACACACGTAGACGACGCTTGATCGGTATCACGATCAGTTAGCGGTTCTAACTCTGGAAAGCGCTGTTCCAGTTCGCGAGTCAAGTATTCATAGGCTGTGGGGAACGCTGGAGTCTCAGCTCCCATTAACAGCGACATCCCATCCGTCCGCCACGTTCCAATCTTCTCCCGTACTAGCTCACGATGTAGAGCCACCAACGCCAGTGACTTCCCCACCCCACTCACACCCGAGATAACCAGTCCATGCGACCCAATCTGCTCCATCTCCTTATCGTTGTCAAGATTCTTCTTTCCACGCTTCAGCACCAGTGCGAGGTTGAGTAGAACATCCTGTATAAATGCTGTGTATCCTGCAAAGCCACTCTGCCATAGTCGAGCATTCAGTTCGCTTTCATACGACGCATCAGTCGTTCCACCTGATTCTTTAATACTCAGCGCCGAGAGCTGCTTTGTTAACTCTGCCTGCTTCTCCTCTTCTCCTGCAGCATCACTCCATCCCTTTACGAAAACCTGCATATTCTCCTCTGTTGCTTCTCCATTCTCCTCCAGTTTAACAATTCGGAAGACGTATGTTTCCCCCAATAGCCTCACAGGCACGAGCTGGCCTACGATAGGTGCTCGAAGTGTTCCTGCTGCAAGTAGCTGGCGTCGAATCACCGCCTCCACGTTAATCTGCCTCTTGTGGACACTCTCGGGCAGCAGGTCGACGCGTGAATCACCTAGTTCCAGGCCGACGCTGTCGCTACTGGAGGTCGCAACGGACGGGAATTTGGTCTGCAAACTCAGCCAAATGGTCGCGAACGGAACCATTCTAACCTTATCCAGCGTTGCAAAAGTGTCCTCTAATTGTCTATGCATGTCGATCACCCATGGATGCAGCTGGATGCGTCCTCCACTGAGCGCAGCACTAGCGCTAGAATCCTTGGACGACTGGCAACGGTCGATCACGCACTCCAGCACGACAAAAGCGGAATGTGACGCAAAGGCGACGCGCACCAGGTCCAGCTGCTTGATAGAGTGCAGTAATGCGTCTTGGTGCGAGATTAGGATCTGGTGCGGCTGCAGCGACGTGCTAGCGGCGTCCCCGCTACGTGCATGAGCTTTCCAAGACATTAATTATTAATGGTTGCGTTGGGGCTAATAAAACATCTTAGTAGAATAATAATACTATTTTAATAAATACTATTTAAAACATAATATTTCTAATTTTAAAAGTAATATTCTAATCTAAAATAGTATTTATTAAATAGTATTATTATTCTGCATACATTAGTGTGAGCCAGAGGTCGCAAACCTAAATTTCTGGTTAGCCATACCGTCCAACTGTCCGACCGCGATACCGGTATCGAATGTACCCATTTGTAGCACGTCCAGACTCAAAAAAAAGTGCGTGATTATTTTATAACATATTTTAGTTTAACTAAATAATAGAAATTCCCATTGTGACGGGGTCACACAGCACCTTGCGCTGGAGGAAGTAAGAGCTTCCGAGGACCAGTACGTCCGCGCTCAAAGTCTCCCAGCAGCGCGCCACAATTATGATCCGCCTCGTTGATCCTCAAAGGTTCGGCGTAGCCCTTCCAGTATACCAGGTATTCGCGTAAAGCCCGGTCGTAGCGAGTTCGTCGACCTGTGCGTACGTCCGCGATCCGGTCAACTTTGAACTCGTCTTCGTCCAACTCACGTTCCCAACTGTTTTCGGTTAGCAGGCCCTCGTCAAAGTCTATGCGATCTGCCTCGTCAATTGTCAGCGAAGTGATCGGACGATCCGATCAACTTCGAACTCGTCTTCGTCCAACTCACGTTCTCAACTGTCTTCGGGCAGCAGGCCCTCGTCAAAGTCTATGCGATCTGCCTCGTCAATTGTCAGCGGAGTGATCGGACGTTCAGTCTTCACCAGCTTCAGCTTCGTCATATGCACGATCGGGAACAGTCGGTACTCCGTGCCCACGGTTCCAGCCTGGCGGCATGTTGGTCGATCATCTCCGCCACCCTGAAGGGCCCGTACCACATGTGCGCCAGCTTCCTGGCATAGCCTTCCTTAACGCGATTCAAATATAACCATACTTGATCGACTGTCTTGATTTCGTGTGGGTGCACCTCTTCGCCTTGGTTGTGTTGGTCTGCTCTCGTCGCGATCGCCTCACGTACTGCCTCGTTGACCTACTCTCGTGCTTGCTGGTACTGTCGCTGAATGATGTAACGCCATCGACGCGGCTCTGCATCCCGACATAATATTAGTTTTAAATAAAAAACTGTCTTAAATTAATAATTATTTTAAGTTGAAAAATATTATTTAATAATAATAATAAATAAATAAATATTATAAATATATAAATAAATGATGAAAAAATAAAATTAAAATAATTATTAACGACGCGTACTGCCGAGCGGAAGCGTCGCCTCCAAGGTGGACCTTGCGCCCCACCCGTGGATCAAGTAAAATAGCGTCTCACCGCGAATGCGATCGTGTGCTATGTTGAGGGCAAACGTCAAGCGCTCAGCGTACTCGTCCCAGTCCTTCTGATTTACTTCGGCGACGTACATCTTCAACTATCTGGTCAGCGTCTGCACCATCCGTTCAGCCGTTCCATTGGCTTGTGGGCGGTACGCTGCCTCTGTCTCACGATACGGTTGAATGCACGGAAGAATTCAGGCATGAAGCCTGGCTCTCGATCGTGTCGGATGGCTTCGCTTGCGCCAAACCGGCAGAAGACACAATCTTTGTAGTTCTCGGCGATCGTCTGTGCGGTTCTGGACGCGCTTGCCTTGGCCACCACGTATCCTGACAACAAGTCCACCCAGAGAGCAGCTCCTTGCTGCCTTTGTACGATTTCGGCACAGACGGGATGTGGACCACCGCGATGTACTGAAATGGGTACGTCGCCTGCATGTTCCCTGGCGATTCTGCTTGAAGTATCGGACGCCCTTTTCCTGTCTCACAATCCATACATTGCCCCACGAAGCGCTGCACACTTTTGAACAGGTCGCGCCGATGGAAGCGCGATCTAACTCGCTGGTACGTTCTTCCGATTCCTTGGTGTCCGCCTTCCAGGCTGGCGTGGTAATGATGAAGCACGTCTTGCTGTAGATCTTCCGGTACTACCAGCTTCGCCACTCTATCGCGATCGGCATCGCTTTCTCTTACGCGCGGGCAATGGAAGAGCAGCCCGATCTCGTCGACTTCGTAGTCGTCGGTGATCTTGCCGCATGTGCGCGCCTCAACGGCACTCAGTTTCTCCAAGTCACCAGGCAGGTACGTCTTGAGATCTGTGATCCATTTCTCCTCGTCTTGTACTTGTCGGATTCGATCTATTTCATGCGCTGTACGATGTTTGTATGCAGCACTTCTGGAGAGCTCTCCAAACGCGTCCGTGACTGCGTCGCGGCCGCTACGCGTCTCGTCCTTCGGGTGCAGCAACTCCGGCAGCCGATTGAGGACGACCAGGTCTACTCGGTCGGCCCCCAAAGTAATCATGGTGCCTGCTTGTTGCTGCAACGCCTTTCTTGCCATCCGACCTGCGCTTCGATTCCAATCACGTTCGACGTGCAGAAATTCGTGAGATGGCCACGACATTAGTCGATCCAGTGCTCGCTGCCGCAGGGGCGTCAAACCAGGCGCCTTGTACTCGATTTTGCCACGCATCTGTCGGATCACCAGGTTGAAGTCGCCGCAGACAATCAGACGTCCCCTGTCTGAGTTGGACAGTAAGTCGAACGCCAACAATAGCCCGTGGTAATCCGCCTCGTTTACCGTGTAGACCTCGGTTCCGCTGTGACCACAAACCACTCAGGTAACTTCCAGACGATGGCGCTGCATGCGCCTCCGCCGCGCTTGACGCGTGCCGATCCATCGAAGCTCACGACTAACAACTCCTCGCCTTGTTCAATTGTAGGCGGGATTGCGACAACAGTTTGGCGCGGCTGCTTCCTTGGAGCGACCGACGCCAGGATCAAGTCAACGTTCTTACGTGGGGAGATGCTTGCTGCGTTCACACCCAGGATTTCGTCTTCTCCTTGTGTGCACTTGACGATCTCCAGCGTCCAAGGCAAAATCGGTGCGGCCCAATTGCTCAGCCGGCCCTGCAGGCCAGGTGATCGCACCAGCCACGCCAACGTGGTATAACACACGTCCAGTTTCCGGAGAAGAGCCAAGATCTCCTTTTCGACGGTGCCGTAGGTCAACTCGTTGGACTCTAATGTAGGGCTGGTGAACGTTACCGGCATGTACGTGCCGTCGTGCGCTTTCGTCAAGGCCGCAGAGATCGCCCAGTCACTGGCATAGACGGCGATCACCGGCGTCCGATCTGCGTCGAAGTGGTTGAGCGCTGGTGCGTCCGCGATCTTGCTCTTCAGCATCTCGAACGCCACTCGAGCCCGAGCCAACTTGTCCGTTTCGCCCGCCGAGGTGATCTATTTCTTGTCCCAGCAGGATTCTGGTTCATCTCGTGAAAATCCACTTCACGCAGCTCGTACAAGATCGACGCGTAGATCGCGAAGTCCTCGATAAATCTACTATAGTAGTTGAGTCTACCGATGAAAGACTGCATCGATCGCAGTGTGCGCGGGAATGCCAGAGTCGTCAGCGTCTCCAGGTTCTTCGGGTGAGTTTCGAGGCCATCCGCCGACACACGATGTCCCAGGTAATCCGCCTTGCGACATCCCCATGAACTCTTCACCACGCTGATCGACAAGTTCCAACGGTCAGACGCGCCCAGAAGTCGATTCACTTTGTCGTAGAGAGAGTCCCACGATTCAGCGGTCACCAGGATGTCGTCAATGTGCGAGCGGCGCCCAAGCACAAGTGGCCCAGAGTGCATGTCCGGCTCACAGGCCTGAAACACCTCCGCCATGCCCGACGGGTCATCACTTTCTGGGATCTGAAGATAGCCATACAGCGCGTTGTCCAAGAGCTGCTGATAAATCTGTGGTGCGTTCTTCAGCCCAAAGGGCATACGCGGCCATTCGAAGAGACCAAACGGCGTGTTGAACGCCGACACCAGGCGAGCTTGCTCTTCGAGCAGATCGTTGATCACCGACATGGGGTACAACCATGAGACGCGTCAGGCTGCTCACGACGCGATAGTCGATGCAGAGCCTGATGTTGACGTCATTTTTCTTCCAGACGAAGACACTGTAGAGACTGGATAACGTGGAATTTGAGCCCCGTGTACATGTTGTGACTTGTACCGAGGCTTCTCAGCGGAAAACCTTCGATAATTTCGTGCGGGACCACATTTTGAACAATTATTGCGATTATGGTAAAAGTGGAGTAATGGCTCAACCACAGCCGAATACCAGGAGAAACGACACATACACAGATGATCCTCAATAGATACCCCAGAAGCTTCAACAGGTGCGAATGATGCTGTGGGAGGTCCAGCGAGGTCTCGTTTTGAAATTGGAATCCGAGTGTGGTCGTACATGGAGCGCGGTAAACAGGGCTAGACCAGTAAAATGGCCCATCCGTTGCACGGATCTTTCCGGATCGCGCGGCATGTGGAGTCCATTCTCGATGATCGTCCGCCACGTGTTGGACACGAGTTCAAAGTCAAATGAGTCGGCTGCAACGAGCTAACATGGGAATCACCGTCAAACATGTCATGCTGTGACTTGTTGTACGAATATCTTCGGACCAAAAGTGAATACCAGCTGCAGATCATTCAGGTGGCTGATGAAGACTAGCATGACGTGCTCACGTGATAAACTGAACACCGGGAGGCGCAGCCGGTGATATCAGACGAAAAGTGCTACTGCATCAACACTTTGCATTCGCATTTGATGATTTACGTGAACAAGATTACGTTGTTAGGTATGGATTAAGAAACGTAAACATGAACGCACGATGAACGGCAACGACCAAAGATGAGCAGTCACAGATATCCTCAGTAGTTTGCTGTGCTGCAGAGGAAGGTGAAGGACCCGGCAGCGAGGATTCAATGGCCACTGGTCAAAATACCGTCCCAAGTGGAATATAAGTATCACGATTGATTATTATTCGTAATCCAAGGTGTAATGGAGGAGGTCACGACGGAGAGACTGCGGATGCCGCGGAACGCTCGCTGGTAGTGACAGCGACGTTTCAAGTTGCGCCAAGCTGACCTCGGGACTGATTTGTACAAAACGTACACCTTCACGACCTACCATGTTGTGGTACGTCGTGCACGAGACACCACATACCGCTTCGTTCAACGAAGCCTCGGTGCTTGGCGTGCTCGACTCAAACAAGATAAGCGAGGCGGTCGATGTGTGCGCCGTGGTCTGTGATGCGCCGGTGGTGCCGACGGCCATCGACAGGCGAACAGGAGCGGACGATGACACGGTCGACGCTTGTGTCTTTGTTGCGGACACAGATGATGCGAATGAACACTCGTTGGTGCCTTCCGCTACTTCGTCACTATCCATAGGTGGATATTTGCACCGGATGGGCGTCGCAGAAGGTCCGACGGTCATGAGCACATCGATGGTCATCGACACGAGTAGGGACGTGGCGCCATTGACGACACCGGTCAGCCCGTACGACATACAGTAACTGGAGAGTGACATGGGTGTCAACCCGTACGACTTACAGCGACTGGTGTGACATGACAGTCAAGTCGTACGGCATGCGGTGACATGCGGGAGACATGGGTGTCACAACAGTCACCATTTCGGGGGTTCCCATGGCGACAGGGGCAGCTGTGGTGTAGTGATTACCCCATAATTGTCACCAAGGCAGAAGCGGTCAAGACTAAGCTGCTCACGCTTCCAACATTTGGTCGCATGATGCACAGTGACGTCATGGTGCAAGAGACTTGACCATGTCATGATCGAGTACTCACCGAGTCCCAGTTACGGTCAAGAGGTCACTCGACCCAGGCTGTCCTTCTTATGAGTAATGAGACTGGCCGGGCTCGCATTCAGTGGCCAAAAACTGTCCAACCACGGTATGAAGACTCGGTGGTGGTTGGGATGAGTTCGTGGAAGTCTCCACGACCTTTTGAGTGCTCGGTAACGGCCTGGGAAGGGACGTTGGACGATGAAAAGACACATGTGACGGTATGAGCGTCGCTTGGCGTGCAAGAGGATCCATAACGGGTTGATATTACTATACATGGCGAGGATTATATATTAGGACATGGCCCAAAAGGGCAACACAAACACAGAACAGAAATTCCACTCTCAATCACAAAGAGCGAGGTCCAGCTTCAAGGTAAGCGTCTGGTCAAGCTTGCGTGAACGTGTTATGCCTGTCAGTGGACTCGAAGCTTATTAGCGAGAACTCATCCGGCAAGGCCAAGAGACTGTGTGTGTATTGACCGATTAGTATCGGAGGGTTTACGTGGCGGCTATATCTTGCCTATTTGCACGGTTAGGGGTGATTGTGTCGCCTCCTGTATATTTTTCCACCCGATGTTTAACTGTCCTCGTAGAAGGCTTAACCGTGTCTGGTACTCTTCCACTGTTGGGACCACGAAGATTTATAGGACCTGTTAGTGTGGTGTAGCGGGATCAGTAAAATCTTGCGAGACTGCTAGATCCAACTTCCACTAAGCCCGGACACCGACTAACGGAGGGGGTCCCCCGATGATCCGTGATCTTGTGCTGAACTTTGCTCACCTTGTGTATCCGACGGTAGGGCTGGATCTTGCTCCTCCAGTGACTTCGTGAAGGTCCAAATAGTAAAGGTTTGAACGTCTTGGCGAGACGTTGGGGATGGGGTGGAGCAGCGCGGAAACTCTTCGCTCTACTGCCGATAAGGTCCAGATCCTAAGCGATTACTCGAGCTTGAATCTGGCGGCCTGGATCTGGATCCGGCCGCGGGGTTGCCTTATGGGAAAATGTTCGCTTCTACGGTCGTCCTTTACACTTGCTTGCCGCTTCCTATAGCGGGATCTTGGGGTAGTTAAAAATTGAGGGATCTCCCGGCCAAGCAATAAACTCCGGACGATCTGGGACCCGCTCTTGAGCGTATATCACTAGGTGGCTAGATCCGGTATGCACATTACCAGATATTAATAACCAACACTAGGACACTTATCCCTAAACTTGCTAACACGGCGCGCGGCTAATGTGGTTCCCCTTCTTCGCGGGGCGTGAAGCACTTGTTGTTTCCAATGCAAATTCAACTCTGATTTATGGTTATGTATGGTCCCATCACTATTCTCACAACTGCCAACCGACCACCTATCACCGCCTTTGTGTCCTTCGCACTCCTACCCATCACAACGTACCTTCTTCAACGTGGGTTCGCCATCATCCTATCGTAGATCTTGAGATCGCCCCCGATCGCCATGTCGGGATCCGGGGTCTGGGATCCGAGATCCAGATCGTCATCCGCCTGGATCCAGATCGCCTTACCTCTCGGATCCGGATCCGGTCCTCTTTTTTTGGGCCTCTAGCGTCCTGTTGCTGCTTGATCCGGCACTGCATCCGCTTGCTATTCACCGGGGAGTACGACGTTTGCATCCGTGGTCCCTTGATGTCTGATCGGAGATCGCCTCTTCTGTCCCACCGGATCTCCAGTGGTCACTCATCGGAGAAATGACCGGGTCCAATATTGTCACTCAGGTCACGACCCATCCTTCTCTCTCCTTTTTCAAAGTCCAATTTACCACAGCCGCCCCCTGCGTGAAGCTGTTGCCGCATACGGCATCGTTCTACGCACTCACTCCGCCATCTCTTCGCTTCCGAACACACTGCCGCCTTTTGGTGGTACAGTCTTCCTGTCTTTCACCTCCCAACGTGCTTCGCCGTCATGTCGGACTCCGGTGGCTCCCCGTCTGGTGTCGGGCTGCGGAATCCGCCAGCTTCGCCATCGCCATCGCCTTCCAGATCGCCATCCCCGGCCTCCACTCATGACCGTATATCAACCGCCATGATCTTGCACCCGCCGTCGCCTCCAGTCACTCAGCCGTGTCGGCGACGTCAGCCTCAGGATCCAATCCTTTGCATCCGCGTCGTTTATCGCTACCAGCGCTTACACCTCCACGCCAGCAGGCTCCCGCGTTCTCGGGATCCGCTCAGCCAACTCCGCCCCCGCGTCAGCAGGTTCCTGCATCCTCTGGATCCGCTCAGCCGACTGCGCCCCCAGCCGATACCTCTTCGGACAGCCTGCGCCGTACGATCTGAGAGTTATCGGCTCGGGCGGCTCAGCTTACTGCGGAATTGCGTACTGCGCAGGCGGATCGTGATACTACCGTCGCCACCTAGCGCCGATCCACGATCACCGTCCTCCGGCAGGTGTGGGACATCCGACAGCTTGAGCGTAAGGAAGTCGACCGGGTGACCGAGATCCACGACTTGCAACACGAACTGGCACATCTCCGAGACTCTTTGGTTGGAGCGGCTCAAACGCCTGATCCCGACTTCCAAGAACAGATAGATCTGCAGCAAACCCAGATCCAACAACTGGAAGAGCTCGTAGATCGCCTCACTGGACTCCGTGATATCCTCATGGGTGCGAACGACCGCCTTGCCCAAGAGATGGATCACGCGCATAACGAGATCCTGGATCTCCAGGTCCAGCGGAATAACGCTGATCGTGGTCGCTCGGACGCCGAAGATCTACTCCAACGAACTAAGAACTCACTGCATCGAGTAAAGACTGCTTTGCAAACCGCTGAGGCGCAGATCACACCCCAAGCCGCTCCTTCTCAAGCATCACGGGGCACTTCACCACCGGCCAGTACCGCTGCTTCAGGCTCTGGATCGATACTCACTATATCACCTGCTGATTATCACCACGTATCCAAACAGCTCGCTGAGCTGAAGAGTTCTCTGGCGAAGGTAACCAGTGAGCGCGACGGTGGGCGACAGATGCTTGTCTAAACACTTACTGATCTGCGGAACACCCGTAATCGTCACGATGCCATCCAGGCCGATCTCAATCGAATGATTCGGGAGCGAGATGATGCTCTCCGAGACGCCGACCTCGAAAGGGCTCATAGCTCCGAATTGCGTAAGTACCGATCTACCTCTTTTTGCCCGATATCCAGTCGCTGATCCTCTCTTGCATTAACAGGTGCCAAGTTGGCGTCCACCCGCCAAGCCGTCGCAAGGCCCGAACGTCAAGTTGCCGAGAGCGAAGGTCAGTGTCGGGTGTTGTGATCCGATCTGCAGAAGATCGAGCATGAACGAGATGACCTCCGCCGAGAACACGACTCCGCATTGGCTCGTCTGGCTTCTGTAGCCGCCGCGATCCATGTCGACGCCTCTCAGCAGCCCGCTACTCAGGGACCCACAATTGTCTTTTCCTCATGGCCATCCGATCCAGCGCCTTCGAGATTCGGGGGTCATCCCGCTCCGTATCGGCTGTTCTACCACAGTCGACAACTCCGGATCCCATGCCTGCATCGTCATCCGGTTACTTTAAGCGTCCTCGGAGCACGTCTCCGCCGCCAGGATCCTCTTCCTCTCGTCTCAACAAGCGGATCTCTCGTCCCCTCTCCTTCGATGACAACGAAGATCCCAATTTCAACATGGGTGAGGATGGCGATATCCCGCCATTGCCCCAAGCCAGTAATTTTCCCTCTACACCTCGTCCTGATTCGCCGCCCAAGTTCTTGCGTAAACCTAAAACGGCATCCTCCACGGCTCCTGATGCGATTACACTTCGCACTCCAACCAGGAGAGGCAAAAACAAGGCCACCGAGCAGAGCACCAAGGAGGGGGAGGACGACGAGGAGTCGGCCGAGATGGCCAACTTCGTACTGGAAGAACAGACGCTGCAGACGCTTTCTCAATCCAGATCCGAGGAACGTCGTCGGCAGCATGCCACTACACGCCGCAATCAGCCTGCGTCAGGATCTGGCCCGAACGGCCCAGACGATCCAGACAATGGTGGCGATGCGGATCCTGCTCCCATCGATCTTACATCAGGATCTCCGCGGTCTCCGAATCACTCTCGTCTCGGTAGTATCGGCGGAGCTGGTGGTGCAAGCAGTGTTTTTCCGGGTGCCCCCATGACACCTATAGTGCCATTCGCCCCAGTGCATTGCAGGCCGTACCCGCTCCCGGCACATGACAGTAGCCGAAATCGACCCGTGGCTCATGGCTTCGCTGGTCGATGTCACGATCGCAAACCTCACTGTGGATCTGCTGCTCCCGGCGCTGCCATTTCGTCCCGAGTGGGTCTTCCCCGTCCGCACTAACGGCCCCCGGCCTGCGGCCAACGAATATCTTGAAAGTCTGGTCACAATGTCAAAACCCTGATGAACGAGACGCCTTGGGACATCTTAGAGGGGGTGGATCTGTGCATCAGCTTTGAGATCGAAACTGACGGGCGGCTCGGAATCGTGATCGGCCGATACCAAGGCTACGAGAGCAGCAAGCTGTTGACATACTGCAAATTCACACACTCGTTCCCGATCACCAAGGCCATGTTCAAGCGAGATCCGTGGCTAGCAGAATATCGTAAGAAGCGCAGCAATCGCCTATCGCATGCCAACAGCAAACGGAAAGGGATCCAATGGCTCTTCATCATAGCGATGCGAGAAGGCTGGTGCGATCTGGATCTGGTACTAGACCCGTTCTTCATGCACTTTCCGAAGAAGACCGACGATGTCGCCTGGTACCTAGGGACCGAAGCCCGCCGTACCAACTTAGTAGACCCTCAGCTTCACCGCCGTGAACCCACCAATCTGGTGGAGGCTCTGCGTGACTGTGATGCCGCCGATCCATGGCGCAACAACTTCCGGGACTCTCCTGGAGATCACCCTGTCGACAAATTCT
The DNA here is from genome assembly GCA_033557915.1 of Phytophthora tentaculata. Classification (NCBI taxonomy): domain Eukaryota; phylum Oomycota; class Peronosporomycetes; order Peronosporales; family Peronosporaceae; genus Phytophthora; species Phytophthora tentaculata. The sequence continues at coordinate 4,926,940 of JAUCEA010000009.1, forward strand.
TCGGCGTCCCTGTGTCCAACACACCGTGATGCTCTCGTTTTAGCACACTCGTCGTAGTCACAAGTCTCTTCTTGATTTGACCCTACACGTTTGATTCAATCACCATCGCCTTTGTCCTGGGTCCACACATCCAGTTTAGCAACCTGCAGTTCTCGCGTCCATACCGCCATCCTCGTCGCTGAAATTCCCCCTATGTAAACCCGTAACCCAGTCCACCGATCTACATCCTCCATTTAGATCCTTCAGCTCATCTCCACCAGCGCAGCCACTCCTGAGCTAGCGGATCGCAGTCCACTATTCTTCGTGGGACTGCATCACGTTAAACCGATTCCGGTTCACGTAATCCCGCGAAACCTCATGCAACAAAGCGCCACAATAAGATCTGCTTCATTCACCCAAGTAGGTTCATCATACCCTTGCCAGTGCACTAGGATTTCTCGGTAGATCCGACCATATCGCGTCTTCTTGCCGGTTCGCATATCCGAGATTCGTTCGACTTCGTATTCATCATCGCCCCGATCCTGGATCCAGCTATCTTCCGGCAATAAATTCTCGTCGAAATCCAGCCGATCGATGTCTTGCACAGTCAACTGCAATCTCGGGCGATCAGGAAACTCTTTGCCTAACTTCAGCTTAGAGACGTGCACCACCGGGAACAGGTGATAATCTGTACCTGTTGTCTCGATCTTCACAGCATGCTCGTCGATCTTCTCGATCACGCGGAACGGGCCATGCCAGAGATGTGCCAACTTGCGAGCGTATCCCTCCTTTACTCGATCCAGGTAAAGCCACACGCGAGGTCCAACGTCGATCTGATGAGGTCGGCTTACGTCGTTATGCAGTTCGGCACGTTCTGAGATCGCCTCTCGTAATAGATCTTTCACTTGTTCTCGAGCACGCTGGTAATACTTCTGGATCCTATACCTCCATCGACGTGGAACGCGATCTCGCCTCCTGGTACTTCCCATTGGGACAGTAGCTTCTAGCGTAGATCGAGGATCCCACCCGTGTACTAAGTAGCAAGGTGTTTCCCCGCGGATCCGATCGTCAGCCGTGTTGATCGCGAAAGTAAGCCTCTCGGCGTATTCGTTCCAATCCCGTTGGTCCGAATCCTGCACATACATCTTCCGAGCTCGCGTGATCGTCTGTACCATGCGTTCTGCTGTCCCGTTCGCCCGAGGCCGATAAGCCATCGTAGCCCGTTGCCGCTGTCCCAGAATCTTGTTGAACGCACTGAAGAAATCGGACATGAATCCAGGCTCGCGGTCGTTGCGGATCGCCTCGCTAGCACCGAATCTCCTGACCACATACTCCTCGTACGACTCTGCGATAGTCTGCGCCGTTCTCGATGAACTCGCCTTCGCGATCACGTATCCCGAGAAGAGATCCACCCAGATCAGCAACTCGGTGTTACCATTGTAGGATTTCGGCAGAGAAGGGATGTGGTCCAAAGCCCGGATCTGGAAAGGATACGTGGCTTGGACGTTTCCCGGCGACTCTCCTTGGATCGTCGGCCGGCCATTTTCCCGTTTCGCATTCCACACACTCGCCCACATAGTGCTGTACGCTCTTGTACAGACCTCTGCAGTAAAAATGATACCGGATCCGCTGGTTGGTCCGGCCGATCCCTTGATGGCCGCCTTCGCGTTTCCCATGTACCAGCTCGTGATCTGGCCAGACTCGCAATTTGTCCAGCACCTTCTGCTTCAGCAACGTCAATGCCGGGGTCTTGCAGTCGATCTCGCCACAAACTTGTCATACCGCCAGATTCGAGTCGCCACAGATCATCAGTCGCTGTCGATCCATGTCTTCGAGTAGATCCAACCACAACATCAGTCCATGGTACTCTGTTTCGTTCACAGCCAGTCCATCAGCGTATCGCGATTTGGATCACTGTCCACTCAGGCATTCGCCATACGATCGCGCTGTAAGCGGCCGCCTCGCTTCACTCTTGCAGATCCATCAAAACTAACCACCAGAACTTCTTCATCAACTCGCACAGTCGGTATGGGCATCTGGATCTTGCGACGCGGTCCCATCTGGGGTGCGACCGTGATCAGTGCCTTGTCGACTTCGGATCTTGGCGTGATACCAGATGCGGTCGCCCCCAAGATCTCGTCTTCACCTTTAGTACACTTCTCGATTTCCAGTGTCCACGGCGATAGAAGAGCAGCCCAGTGTCCCAACCTTCCTTGCAACCTCGGTGATCTGAACAACCACGCTAACGTAGAGTGCCGAGTCGAGATCCGAATGTGTCGTCCGACCAGGATGTTGTCGTTGACATCTAAGATCCGCAGCAAAGCCAGCACTTCCTTCTCCACTACGACATAGTTCAGTTCATTAGACTTCAGCGTCCTATTAGCAAACGTCACCGAGCAGTAGACTCCGTCGTATTCTGGGGTCAGCGCGGCGGCGATCGCCCATTCACTCGCGTACACGATCACCACTGGCTGTCGATCCGGATCAAAGATCGGAGTCGTTGCAATCATGGACTTCAGAGCTGTAAGAGCACGATACGCTTGAATCCATCGCGTTTCCACTTCGCTTGGATCGTGGGTCGGTACTTCTCGATCCGTTGTTCTTTCGGGGTCCCTAGCTTCAGGATCTTGGCCCACGAGATCGTCGTCCTCAGCACGTGGGTTCGCTGATGCTGGATCTGCGAGATGTTGATCCTGCGTTCCAGCCAGCCGCTCGATCCGCGTCAGTTGGCCTGGACTGGCGATCGCCACGAAATCCACCTCGCGCAACTCGTATAGGACCGCAGCATATATCGCGTAGTTCTTAATGAAGCGGCTGTAATAATTCAGACTGCCCAAGAACGATTGCATTGCACGCAACGATCCCGGAAACGGCAGATCCACGAGCGCGGCGAGGTCCTTCGGATTCGCCTCCAGGCCATCGACCGACACTCGATGACCGAGGTAACCAACCTTCCGCATTCCCCAGTAGCTCTTAACCACACTGATCGAGAGATTCCACTCGTCGCACGCATCCAACAGCTTATCGACACGTTCGCATATCTGATCCCATGACTCTGCCGTGATGAGGATGTCGTCGATGTACGATCTCCTTCCCAACACCGATGGCTTGTCTGGATCGCCCGATTCGCCTCCTCCTTCGAAGAGATCTAGCTGATCTTGGCATCCGGATAGCGCGATCCGGGTGAATCCATACAGCGCGTTGTCGATCAAACACTGGTAGACCTGCGGTGCGCTCTTGAGTCCAAACGGCATGCGATTCCACTCGAAAAGGCCGAAAGGCGTGATGAACGCTGAGATTGCGCGGGCCCGATTCGCCATCTCCACCACCCACAATCCGCTAGCCATATCCATCGAGCAATACCACAGCGCCTTGTCGAGATCTTCTTGCAGCTCGTTGATCAAGGGCATCAGGTAGACCATCAGCTTCGTCAGGCTATTCACCAGTCGTTAATCAATACACAGCCTGATGTCCACGCCGTTCTTCTTGGTGATCACGACGATCGGAGATGCCCATGAGGATCTCGTGTGCTTGATGATCTTGGTCGGCCGTCCCTTGATGAGCGCTACCAGCTTCTCCCTGAATCGCGGGGCGATCTTCCTCACACGCTGAGCGATCGGCTTTGTGTCCCCGACATCGATGTCGCACTTGACGTCTCTGGCTGCCGGTGGCAGCGCGTTGCCTTTGCCTATGAGAAGGTGTTCGCACCGCCATATCAGCCGACGCAGGCGTTCCTCTTCATCCTTAGTGTTGAAGACAAAGATCGGATCACCGACGTTGAGATCTTCGACAGTCACTTTGTCAGTCGTCAGTACGACTTCCGGTAGAACGGCCATCTCAGCTTGAACATCTTCCGCAAATAGCTCCCCCCATGCGTGGGAACAGACTTGCTCATCTTCAACGGCACTGGCCCTTGTTGTCGGACTTGGATCCGGCGAGATCGACTAAGTTTCACTATGCCTATCCGCACCTGGTGCCTGTCTGCGACCCGGATCTGATGAGTCCGGTTGACTTTCCGGCGCCTGCCCCGTTTCTGCTGAGACAGGAGTGTGGTGTAGCGGGATCAGCAAAATCTGCGAGATTGCTGGATCCGACTTCCCACCAGTACCCAGACACCGACTAACGGAGGGGGTCCCCCAAAGAGCCGTGATCTGCCGAACTTATCTCACCTTGTGTACCCGTCGGTTGGGCGGGATCTTGCTTCTCTGGTAACTGCAGAGGTGCTCAAGGGGTAGAAACTTGAATGTCTTGACGAGACGTGGGGATTTGGTTGGAGTAGTAGTGGAAGATCTTCACTCTACGTCCGATGTAGGGTCCAGAGCACAAGCGAGTCCTTCGAGCTTGCGAGATCTGGCGGTCTTGATCTAAGATCCGACCGTAGGGTTCCCTTGCGGGTGTGTTCCCTTGCCTTTAAGTTCCTTTTCGTTGTACTTGCCGCTTCCTATAGCGGAATCTTGATAGTTGAGAGCCTCTTAGGTATACCCGGCCAAGTAGTAAATCCGGTTAACCTTACAGATCTGCACTTGTAAAGGAAAGTTCACTAGGTGGTAGGATCTGGCCAATGTATTATCCAGTTATCACTACCCACACTAGATCTGCTATTCCCAACCTTCACTGAGCTCGTCCGACCAATTTAGTTCCGATTCTTGAGGGCAGGAAGGCACTTGTGCAACACAATGCAAATTAGGGTCTGATTTAAAGTTAAGCCTACACCAGCCTGGATTTCTATCCTCTCTGTCCTTTACTCGCCAAATCGTCTTCCAGGTCTGGCTACTTGTCCTTTCTCCCCTTGGTTCATCTCCCCAGCTGTATCAGCACCTGACTTCCCCAGATCCGTGGCGCAATCATCGTATCGTGGTCGATCATGGATTAACCCCCGATCAGGAATATTTCTGGATCGTGGGTACACTTGGATCCTGACGATTTCAGATCTCGGGCCTAGATCGCCTAGATCTCCATCTCACTCACTCGGGTCTCGGATCTCACGATATCCAGATATCAGATCTTGCGGCCTTCCACGTGGGTCCTAGTTAGCCTCGTCGCCCCCCGTCCAAGTCGTTATAGCTTCTGCCCCGATCCGTCATCCCCGGATCCAGATCCTTGCGCTCGGATCGACCATGTCATTAATCTCGAATAGTGTCCAGCTGTCGCTTTCCATCTTCTCATTCTTCAAAAAGCGCTTAACCACAGCAACGAGGCTAACTAGGACCCACGTGGAAGGCCGCAAGATCTGATATCTGGATATCGTGAGATCCGAGACCCGAGTGAGTGAGATGGAGATCTAGGCGATCTAGGCCCGAGATCTGAAATCGTCAGGATCCAAGTGTACCCACGGTCTTGAAATATTCCTGATCGGGGGTTAATCCATGATCGGCCACGATACGATGATTGCGCGACGGATCTGGGGAAGTCAGGCGCAGATACAGCTGGGGAGATGAACCAAGGGGAGAAAGGACAAGTAGCCAGACCTGGAAGACGATTTGGCGAGTAAAGGACAGAGAGGATAGAAATCCAGGCTGGTGTAGGCTTAACTTTAAATCAGACCCTAATTTGCATTGTGTTGCACAAGTGCCTTCCTGCCCTCAAGAATCGGAACTAAATTGGTCGGACGAGCTCAGTGAAGGTTGGGAATAGCAGATCTAGTGTGGGTAGTGATAACTGGATAATACATTGGCCAGATCCTACCACCGAGTAAACCTTCCTTTACAAGTGCAGATCTGTAAGGTTAACCGGATTTACTACTTGGCCGGGTATACCTAAGAGGCTCTCAACTATCAAGATCCCGCTATAGGAAGCGGCAAGTACAACGAAAAGGAACTTAAAGGCAAGGGAACACACCCGCAAGGGAACCCTACGGTCGGATCTTAGATCAAGACCGCCAGATCTCGCAAGCTCGAAGGACTCGCTTGTGCTCTGGACCCTACATCGGACGTAGAGTGAAGATCTTCCACTACTACTCCAACCAAATCCCCACGTCTCGTCAAGACATTCAAGTTTCTACCCCTTGAGCACCTCTGCAGTTACCAGAGAGCAAGATCCCGCCCAACCGACGGGTACACAAGGTGAGATAAGTTCGGCAGATCACGGATCATGGGGGGACCCCCTCCGTTAGTCGGTGTCTAGGTACTGGTGGGAAGTCGGATCCAGCAATCTCGCAGATTTTGCTGATCCCGCTGCGCCACAATGGTGCGCGTGCCCGGATCTTCTGGGGACTCGGGATTCCACCGTGAGTCCCAAGAAGATGTTCAAGTGAAGATTGAACCGGGGGAATCAAGCGTTGACGGACGTCGGATCGACATCGACGCCGCTGAGTGAAGCAAGATCCGCGGATCGACAAAGTGCTGGGAGGAACTTTGTCAACGGAAGAGAGCTAGATCCGGAACGGATCTAGAAGAGAAAACCTCTCTATCCTCCCCAACTCCCCTCGGAGACTCCTATGGATCTTGGCGTAAGTTAAGATCCGCTAACAAACAATAAAGGGAAAGTGAAGGCGAAGCGGTATTCATTTATTGATTCACCTGTTAAGTCAACAATATACCTGAGATCACGCCCGCCAGTCGATGATCCGAAAGAGATGAAGAGGAAGACGAAGACTACGCGAACGAAGATGAAAGCTCCGGGATCCGAGGAAGAAGACCGATCCAAATCGAAATCGACTTGGACCACTCAGGATCTGGAGTTTGTATACCAGCACAAGGCACTCCGCGACTTCCTGCACCGAGATCCCGTCACGAAGATCTTGGAGCTCGAGCAGATCGAGGATCCGAAGGCCGGTGATGGCTCCGGTAGAAACGACGAGCAAGCTCACGGCGGAGACAGATCTGCTACGTCTGCTCAAGGATGCAGGTATTGTGGCGGGAGCATTCGACGCCGAAGCCCACTTCGATCTAGATCTGAGCGTGATCCAGTCAACAGCTCAGGATCTCTTCGCCCGAGTCAAGATCATCGCCGGCGAAGCCCCGAGGACCCAACACCCGGTAGCTTCACCTCAGATCAGCCAGACCGCGTCGTCCAACTACGCGTCGGCTGCGGAGGACGGATCCGACACCTCGTCGGAGCCACGGCGTATGCGCTTGGACCGTCAGGTGCGTCGATGCTGAAGACGCGGGCCAAGGCCCAAAGGCAGGACCCAGCGCCGCTGAATTACGATGTGACTGAATCGAACCAAGTGCAAGCCGGATCTGCCCAACGATCTACTAGCAGATCCCGTGTGAACGGTGCAAAGGAGGTGTCGACAGTGCCAGATCAGGTGACGACGACCGCAACGTCGGAGGGTCGACTGGATCGCTGCAGCGATATTTTCAAGCAGCAATGACCCGGTTACTGGCAGAGCGAGACGCGATCGCTGCACCCTCGACGACAACAGCGCCGATCAATCCCGGATCGCGCGACGTGGAGATGGAATCGGTTAAAGGAGACAGTTCTCAGGATGTACGACCCAGATGACTTGAACTTTCCGTCATCCGCTCCTGCAGCTGTAGCCACGACGGTAGTCGGCACAGATGGCTCGACTATGATCCAGCGAGTCCAGATCTCGGCAATGTCAGGTCTGAAGGAGTTTATCGGCAAAGATCAAGATGAAGATCGAGCGCGAGCATGGATCAGCAAGGTCAAATCGGCACTCATGCGGGATCAAGCATCCGACGCAGAGAAATGCCTGACCTTTGCGGATCGGCTAGCAGGACCCGCGAGAAATCGGTATCGACAACTTGGCATATCTACCAGGAACAAGTGACCGAATCTGCTGCGAAGTTATCACATCCAGTATTGTGGGCTGGGAGTATCTGTCGCAAAACAGTACTACCATGCTCGTCGACGATGGGACGAATCACCACTGGAATAACTTCATTGTCTCAACGTGGCCGGCCTGCGTGCAAAGCTGAAGATCAAGGATGGGGGATTGAAGGTACTGCGAAAATATGTGAATCGTTTCATTGAGACATTGGGGGACCCGGATCTCGCCGACCGGCTGACACTGTTGCGATTACCGGATGCAGACGAGCTCGAAGAAGTGCTACGTGCGCTGGATCGCGCTAAACATCGTCAGAAGAAGGCAGCAGCTGGATCTGGTAAATATCGGCTAAAGGCTCCATTGCCCACAGCCCCAGCGAGACGAGTGCACAAGATCCAAGCGCCCGACTCAGGATCCGAGTCGGATTCTGAAGGATCCAACTCCGACATGGAAGATTACCGCCGGATCTGCATAGCCGCCCCTGAAGATCGTGTGATTAAGGCAGGAGGCAGCTCGAAGAACCCTGATCTGATTTCTGGAGACCGCGGAGTTTACGGGTCTCGGGATCAAGGAGATGGGACAGGGCAGATCCGCTGTCAACAATGTGATTCAAGGAAGCATACGGACGCCGGATGTTGGAAACATCTGATCTGAGAGAAGTGCGGCCGGAGAGGACATCCAGGCGATCACTGCTTCTACGTGTGCCGCGGGTGCGGCGAGATCCATGACGCTGGTAAATGTCCAATGGAAAAATTCTACAATCAGATCCGCCAGTGGTTCAACCCAGCCAAGCATGGAGGACTGCTACCAGAGGAAGCGGAGAAGATGTTAAGTTAGGACGCTCGCCGGGTTGGAATCCGGTACGAGCCGAGCGTTCTAGGTATTGCATTTATGTATTTGTGAACAAGATGTCGCTAGATCAAGGTAGCAATATACGAGATCAAGTCGATAATACACGTGATCTGCATGGGATGTCTGTTGTCAAGATCTCAAGTCTCAATCGAATCGCTGAATATACTAGATCCGAAGTCTCTTCGACCTTGACACCCACTGAAGGTGAGATCGTCACTGAACCTCCCAAGATCCGCCGAATCGCAGAAGTCCGCGGATCTGAGGTCGGATCTATGCCACTGGCAGGTTGCCTAGTGAATTGGTTTGAGATCTGGGTCGGGGATCTAGCCGGCCAAGACGCGATCCTAGGTACGGATTTTATGGTACCTGCCGGACTGAGACTGGATCTCCCGACGGGACTAAGTGTTTCCCTGACGAGATGCGGATCCAGCTTAGTGGACGTCGACCCTTGTACGGTACCAAGATGAGGATCGTGAGGGCAGATCAAACGACTTGGATCGAGCCTGGAGGAGTGTGGGAGTTGCCTGAGCGTCTGAAGTGGACAGATCGCGAGAAGCTGTGGGCCACTCGAGGCGAGAAGTGTGTGCCTACGGTGGTCCAAGGACCTGGTTGATCCCAGTATCTTCAGATCACGAACATCAGTGATCGGGGTTGCTGCTAGATCTTTATCAGGAAATGGGTCGCTGGCTGCACGCGGACGGAGTACCGAGGCGCCCAGGATATGTGTCGATTGGATCTCGTCGCTATCGAGAATGGCAGAATCTGGTCTATGAGGCGACTACCGAGATCAGTTCCGAGGCGTCAAGCGAGCTGCCGGAAGAGCCGATCGGACCACTAGTGGAGAAACCGGTGTATCCCACGCCGCGTATGATACTAAAAAGGGGCCGGCAGACTCCGATCAAGGTCGTAAAAGCTAGATCTCATGTGCCGAAGGGTGATCACGACGACCCTATCTGGATCTGGAGTCGGTAGAGTCCGGATCTCAAATCGCGGAGATGTACCGCGAAGATGCAGGAGGTTCGCTGTCGGATCCAGGGACTACGTCAGCCAGGATGCCCAGATAATTTCCGGTGAAGTTGACGCTGGCGAAGCAAGAGACATCACCCGGAGATCTGCCTTTGGATGTCTCAGATCCTGAAGTATTGAAGAAGGAGGAGCAAGTGCCAGTGCCACCTATATCAGAATCGGGTGAGCTGAAGCCAGATCCCAATCCGTTTTCTGCGGCGGAAGAATCTCCACAAGAGACATCGCCGCCGGATCCGGGTCCGCCGCTGGATGTGAAGGTCCCTGAGGAGACGAAGCATCTGACATCTGAGGACCCGCCAATCTTGCGACTAGAGCAATCGGACGTCGTGAAGGGACAAGACTCAGATCTGGGTCTCGACCCTGGTATGCAGCCGGCTAACGCTGATCGAGATCAAGATCGAACAGCGAATTCGGAGGAGATGGAGGGTGAGCACATCTGCTATCATGAAGGTGGCCATCTGTGCGCGGAAGATATCGGAGATGACATGACCGTAATCCCTGAAGTACCATAAACAACAGAAGAAGTGAAGATCGAGGATATTCAGCTAGATCCCGGCGCAAATCATCCTGCGGAAGTGGAGAAACTACGCCAGGAGATCTGGAATAGCCGAGATCTGCTAATTGGCAAGGGCAACGTGCCGCTGCCGGCGGCGGCGCGTGGGGTCAGGTGCGATATCGATGTCGGCGGCGCGAAGCCGACCGCCCAAAAGGTGCGAAAGGTGGCACCCCAGTTTCGTGAAAAGCTGTCAGATCTGATAAAAGGACTGTTCCAAGCCAAGATCATCAACGTCTCGACGTCGCCACGGGCATCTCCGATCGTGATCATCGTCAAGAAGAATGGAGTGGATATCCGATTGTGTATTGATTACCGACTGGTTAATAGTCTGACAAGGTTGATGATCTACCCTATGCCCCTGATTAACGACCTGTTAGAAGACCTCGACAAGGTACTCTGGTATTGTTCGTTGGACATGGCAAGTGGATTCTGGGTGGTGACTATGACGGATCGGGCTCTTGCTATCTCAGCTTTCATCACTGCGTTCGGGCTCTTTGAGTGGAATCAGATGCCCTTCGGATTAAAGAACGAACCTCAGATCTACCAACGTCTGGTCGATAATGCGCTGTATGGGTTCACCCGAATCCCATGATCGGGTGAAGATCCTGACAGTGGAGACCCGTTTGAGGCAGGCGAACCTGAAGATCCTGGTACGCCGTTAGTCCTTGGACGAAGATCCTATATCAACGATATCCTTATCCCAGCGGATTCGTGGGATCAGCTCTGCGAACGAGTGGAAGCTCTACTGGAGGCGCGCAATAAGTGGGGGATTCAGGGGCACAGCCGGAGATGGAGGAGCCGAGTCAGGAGGCTCCGTAGTACCGGGAGGAGACGGGATAGGCGGACCTCCACCGGCAGGGGGACCTGGCGGCAGACCTCGAGGTGGAGACAGCGGAGGTGTCCGTTCAGGCGATCCCCTAGGAGAAGCATGAGGACTTATATGAGGCGATCCCCCTGGGAAAGCACCAGGGCTGCCAGAACCGGAAAGAGAGATCGGGCGGTCGGCAGTCCCGGAGGGACCGGACTTGCTCCGAGTGTTCATCGGCAAATTTGACTAGTTTCCTAGCTTTTGCTTGTTGACGAATCATCAACGCAATATTATAGTCTCCACAATCGTTCGAATGTCATCTCGCTCGAAATTTTCGAACGTTTTCCACTGGGAAGTCTCGGTACAAGTCAGAACATTGACACAGGGCTCCGATTCTCGTTGTTCAACCTCTGCCGCGTCTTCGTTGGGTTCGTAAAAAACATCACTTCCTGGATACGGTTCAGCGTCGCTAATTCCACCTTGCGAGTTTCAGCAAGCACCACTCAGCTAACCTTCGATTCTAAAGCCTCGGTGGCTAGCGAATCCGCGGAAGCATTGTATTCTCACACTACATGAAGATAGTTTACTGATCGAAGCTTAGCAGTGAGGTCCTTGTGAAAATTCAGCATTACCAGCAGGGGTTCTTTCCGACAACCGATCACCCCTAGTGATTGTTGGATCGCGAGCCGCGAGTCGCCTACGATGACTAAGTCCTCGGAACCATGGGCGATGGCGGTTTGACACCGTTTATCATCCCCGAGTACTCGGCGAGGTTTACCGTAGTTGACGAGAGGTAAGCGTTACTATCATCCATTCTGGTAGATTCCACAGTATCCACGAGCAGCTTCCGTAGCCACCGTATTGTTCAGTCTTCGCGGATCCGTCAAACGACAAGACAAACCCTAGGTAGTTGCGTGGTAGCTTCGCATAGAGCAGAGCAGGGTCCAACCGAGCTGTCGGTGAGCCTTTGCTCGGTGGTGCTAGCGGTGCTAGGGAAGCTTCCTGTTCCACAAAGTTCGTAATACTGGATCGGAGCACTGTGTGAAGGCAGCATCCTTTCCTTGACTCGTTGGATCTTCACGCGCTATGGCAAAAGCAGTACCGCAAACTGTACAGCACGACCGAACAACGATTTCGATTTGTGTACCCCACTCGAGTGACGAAAATTTGGTGTCTTCCCAGCCAACTGTGCGTAATACATCTTCAACAGTAGTAACAAGGCTAGTACCTCCTTCTCAGCTGGATGGTAGTTCATTTCGGACTCCTTGAACACACGGCCGAGGAAACGTACTGGGTGTAACATGTATTTGTGCGCTTGCATCATCGTCGTACTAAGCGCCCATTCATTCGCAAAGGGCATTACATGGACATCATTTACTCGGTCGAAGTGCTTTAAGATGGAAGTTTCGACAAGTTTCGTTTGTAGCGCCGCGAAGGCACGGCGTGTCACGAAAAGGACGCCTCCGGCGCCAAAACCTTCCTCTTTCAGCTGGTAGAGAGCTGCACCATACACCGTGAAATCTTGAATAAAGCGGTTATAGTAGTTCAATGCACCAAGAAATGACTGTATTCCTCGCTTGCTCGTTGGAAACGAAAGCTCGTTGATTGCAGCAAGCTTCTACGGGTCGGCTCTGATACCTAGGGACGAAATCTCGTGGGACAAAAAGTCCACCTTGGTCTGGCAGAAGATGTTTTCGTAAAGCTGTTATTGCTCCTGTACTCCGCCAATCGTGCTAAAAGTCGGTTGGGCATCACCGATCGTGATTGTGATGAAGAAGAACGGCCAAGACATCCGGCTCTGCATTGGCCACAAGATGGCGAATGCGAATACTGCAATCAGGGAATACGCTATGCCGCTAGTCGATGACCTCGTAACAGATCTCGAGTGCTACCTATGGTTCTGTTCGCTGGATGCTGCAAGTGGCTTCTGGGCTATCATGATGACTCTCCAAGCACACAAGGTCTCAGCATTTGTGTGTGCGCTGGGGCACTTTGAGTGGCTACGAATGCCCTTCGGGTTGAAGAATGCCCCAATGATAGACCAGCATATTATCGATAATGCGCTATGGGGTTTCATCCAACCGAAAGGCGGATGGTTTGAATACTCGGAGATGATGCGACTAGCGGAAGAACAAGTCAAGGAACGACGTGAGATCAGCAACGAGGCTTCGTCCCAAGCCAAGTTTGCGCCAGATCGCGAAGCATCGGCGGAGCCCGACCCTGTATTACAGCTCGTCAATAGCCCAGTGATTGGTATGTTTACGACCGGAGAACCGGATGAATCAACGTTGGTGCCTGAGTTCGGTTGTCGGTCATTCGTGGTTTTGTGCCGAGGTTTTTGACGGTTGTCTGGCTACACTAGCTCGGTGAAGACTCGGTAGTGACATGGTTGAGTCTCTCGCACCATGAAGTCACTGTACATAAGGCGACCGAGTGTTCGTGGCTTGAGCAGCTCGAAGGCGGCCGGGTCTTTGTCTGCTGATGATTGTCGGCAATGGCGCAGAAATCACTACACCACAGTCTTTAAGGTGCCACCAAGGTAGTGGGGCCGTAGTAAAATGTAGTGATTAGGTCGACTGGTCGACAAAGACGTGTTGCCTCATCTGCGTTACGTTATTTATTGGGGGCGGGTGCCATCTCTCTAATTTCCAGCGTAAACAACGGGGATAAGCTACTTCGAGTGCATCTAGCTACGTGATTGTTTTTTTTCCTTTTGGTACATCCCGACCGTGTATCTAAACGCAATAAAGCATAATTAAGCTGCAAATGTGTAATTTATAAAATGCGCGGAGCTTATGTTTTTGGATTTACCTACTAATCAAACCCCTTTTAGCTGCAATCACCGCGAACAGTGTGTAGGCGATGAGTGGAGTGGATAGACCGAGTGGGGATCACACAGACAACAGAGGACACAGAAGATGTCAAGCAAGGAGAGCAGGCGAGAGGATGAGCAGAACGCGACGTTTAGTGGGCCAGTACGTGAACCCCGATGGAAATGGAAGCCTACTGGTCAGTGGAGGCTGGGTAACGTCCGTGCGGCAAACCCGCACTCATGACCAGTGACTCCCGCGGCGCGCTCTGGAAAGTGGTGACTGGGGGTAGCAGGGCGGGTGAGATGAGCGAGTACCGGTGACGAGGGGTAGGCAAGTCTGTGGGAATAAACTTGTGAGCTGACAGCGAGGACAGAGAGAGATTCAAGTTGAAGTATGGATGATCGACGGACAACTGGGATGGCGCCACGATAACGGACGACAGCGACGGAAATGGTATGCCAACGGAGAAATCGGCAGAACGAGATCTGCGTGGTCGGAGATACAACAGAATGTGTCAACACCGACAAGGCCAAGGCGACTAGTGCTAATAAGAAAACCTTCAGCGGTGTACAACCAAGCCCTCCAGATCAAATCAATCAATACATTGAAGTTACCTGAGTGAGGACAGCATGAGTCAGTTAAAGGAGACGAATGAAGAAGCCATTGCCTCACGGTTGAGAGAGAGAGAGAGAGAGAGAGAGAGAGAGAGAGAGAGGGCGTTGACGAGTTAATGTCGACGAACCGTTGAGACAGGCCCCGCGACTTGACGTTGCTGGAAGTGGAGTCGCGCAGGACTGGTGTGCACGCGGACCAACCGATGTCTCGAGCACTCTAAGCTAGTCACCCCTACCCGAGGAACTCCAAGAAGAGCCGAGTGAAGGGTGCGTGCGAATCGTACCTTGGAGTGTCTGGCGGACAAAAGCCTTACATATCTAAACGAGTCAGGCTACGTGATTGTTGTATTAGTGATGGAAGGCGACGATAGCCGCCGAAGTCTTCTGATCTGCAGCAAAGAGGCTTCGAACAAGGTATTGGGCGTGACTAGACAAGGAAGCTGCTTATTCTACCTTTACCCGACTAGCAAACGCTCCTCCAGTGTAATTATTAAACATCGAAGAGATTTTTAATAATTAAGCAGGAGGAGCGAAGTTCAACCTTCCAAGCGCTGTTAAGCAGCTGTAACAGACCTCCTATAGAGCAGGTACAGAATTATCTTTCCATACCATTCAAAAGCTCTCAGCCAGATCGCGTCCAAGTACTAGGAGGGAAAACGCTTGGCGTTTGTTTGTGAACAAATGTCATTTTATTTGAGCCTATTTACAAGAACGCTGCAGATTCGCGGCGAAGGTCGTAGCGAAAAAGATGATCATGGTTCTGCAAAGATACTCGCTTTTGCTCCATTAATCTAATATTCTCACGAGGCAATGGGTAAACGAGTTGGCTCATGGGTTGAGGGCACGTTATTAAAAAATAAATATTTTGAGGGACTTCAGTAAATCACGCAAATCACAATTTATCGCAAATTGCGACGAAAAAATCGATGGATTTGAGTCAACATGTGCGTGCATCACATTCGCAACAGCCAAATAAATGACAAAAATTTAGCGATAAAACAGTAAACTGAGCAAATAATTGGCTGAGGGCTTCAGAAGTAATGATGCTGACACGATATACCAGCATGCTTAGGCCGTTACTTCCTGTCGCAGGCACAGTATTAGCGTCAAAAATATTTCTTATAACGATAACCCACGTATTTTACTATGTAGTACCTAATGTAAGTTGGAGGGCCTACCTGGAACGTTTCTGCCCGGCAGCGAGGAAACGGTAGCGACTCCCTCCTGCCGGCCGCGCTCATTGTGCTTTGAGCCAGAATATTAACGTTCTACATCATCAGGTATACCCACCTGCCTACCCAGGCTGCACTGGTCCACGATTTCTGCAAAGTAGTTCAGCGATATGCAATTAGGATAGACATACAAATTGAGTTCGTGAGGTCGCATTTTGCAGAGACCGCAAAACCGTCTCGCAAAATGTGAGTGAATTTGTGTCACCTACCTCCGCATATGCAACGAAATTTGCGATTGTCATTTTCGTGCTTTCTGAAGGCCCATTACTCTTGTTGTTTAAAAATATTCGCCCTCTGTTCTGACACCGTACCTAACTAATAACCTGAATGTTGCTTATAGTATTATGTTTTGGAGGGGTTCATCCCCCCGCTCGCATTTTGAAATCTAAAGTAAGGCAGGGAATGCACGTGTAACGGGGCACAGGCCTGTGTACCCAAGTTACATAAAAGAGTGACTGGTCACTCTTCTGAAGGACTGGTACACGGTACCAGGGACTCTAGGAGCCAACCATTGGATAACTACATAGCTTCACTATAGGTGACTTATAGTTTGTATTAAACTCAAGCTTAAGCTTACCTATAAATACATTTAGTCTGAAACTTACGTTTAACTGGTTACTTCGTTCCCTTTGATAAGGGACTTGCGAACTGCCGTTCACTTAGAGTTTGTATACTCTTGGAAGCCAGCTTCCTCTAGTGCAAGGTGCTGTGTGACCTTGTCACACGTGGTAGCACTCGTAGACGATCCACGCCAACGCGGGTAGACTACCTCTGAGGTTCTGTCGTCATGGACCGGAACATCTTTCCTCATCTGAACGACTCGCAGTTCGAGTCTGTCCTGAACCTCTGAGGTTCTGTCGTCATGGACCGGAACATCTTTCCTCATCTGAACGACTCGCAGTTCGAGTCTGTTCGGAAGATGTAAGGTATCTTCGGGACAAGGGCTCATCGCGCACGTACGGGGAAACCTGCAGGCGCCGGCGGCTGAAGGGAAGCCGCCTCACCCGAAGCCGTTGCGGCTGAAGGTGAAACCGTACGAAGGGAAGGAAGGTGAGAACCTTCACTTCTGGGTTCGAAAGGTAGAGCTCGCGATGGACGCAGCTCTGATCTCGACCGAGCAACTCCGCGTTGCTTTCGCGCTCTCTAACCTTAGCGGTCGAGCCAAGAGTTGGGCGTGCACGCGGGAGGCGACCTCGCCTGGATGCTTCACATCCTGGGCTCTGCTGTGCGAATGGCTTCGAGCCGCGTTCCTCCCGGCGAACTACGAGTACCGCCAGCGCTCGCGCTTCCTTTCATGCAAACAAGGAAGTGTGAGCTGCACCAGTACATCCAAGAGATGCGGGAGCTTAAGCATCCCTAGTGGGCAACCCACTCAACGAACACATCAAGGTGACAGTGTTCATGGACGGCCTTCGAGTGGGCCCTGCGCGCATTCAGCTGCTACGGGTGCAGTCAAGCACCCTCCAAGAGGCGATTCAAGTGGTTCTTCAAGAAGAGTACAGCCATCGCCAGGCGCGTAAACCGGCCTCAGCGTGACCAGGAAGTTCATCGCGAACCCCAGTCGGGCAAGTCCCACCGCCGAACAGCACGACATTCGCTGTTTCGGCTGCGGAAAGCTGGGCCACTTCAAGCAAGACTGCCCCGCGGAGAGACACCGCAGGTGGTTCAACCCCAAGCTTTTTCTGCTGGCAGAAGCCACGATCCTCAGGTCTGGGGAACGCCGGAAACCAGTAGGGGCGGGGGGCCCTACTGGGGAAGATCTAAGTCTTCGTGAGCGGTACGCAGGTGGTGCGTACCACGGGGACTTAGCCTCTGAGAGTATTCGCACTCTCGAATCGGCGAAGGGCAGCGATGGGCTGCTTGTAGTACACGGACGTGTACGGGGATACGATCATCTCTTTAGAATCTTGATCGATTCTGGGGCGTCGAAGAACTTCGCACGCCGCCGGACTGTTGCTCGTAACAGCAACAAGTTGGCCGATGCTTTGAGAGAAAGCAAAGGGAACGGGGCCGTGTCAGTGCGACTGGCCGACGGGAACAATATTACTGTTCCCAACATCCAGATGGATCTGGCTGTCAAGTTCGAAGACTTCGAGAGCCCAGAACAGTTTACTGCTCTCGGCATGGATCCATATGATTTGATCCTGGGTATTCTCTGGCTCGAGAAACATGAGCCGGGGATCGACAGGCGAGGCAAGGCAATTGGTGCCAGCCGCCCTGCAGTAACCGACAGAACATTGGTGAGTCATGTTCCAACCTCTGTCAGGACCTGGAGCGCCCGAAAGGGCCGCCGAGGTACCGAAGCAACCGGCGGATGCCTGGAGGCCGTCGACGCATATGACGACTCCGAGGAAGCTTCGAAGGTGGCGACGCAGACAGGCGTCGGCCAAGTGGGTAACGGAGGTCCACAGACGGTCGCCCAGGCCTTGACTGAAAAGGAAGACGTGGGACGCGCTTCCTGTGTGGGATACACAGTTCCACACGAGGTCGCCCAGACCATAACTGAAGAGGAAGACGCGGGACGCGCTTCCTGTATGGGTAACATAGTTCCACACCTAGCCTCGAGCGCCTCAGATGTCAGTACCACGACATCCCCAGGCGTGGGTAAGGAAGTTCCACGTCACGGTCGCCGTCGACGACGCCGCCGCCGCAGTTCAAGTCTGAACCATGTTCATACTGGAGTCGTGCGTAACGACTCGGAGTGCAGGGCCCGGGCTCCTTCGACACCGTCGGTGGAAGAGTGTTTTCACATCTTCGATGGCGAGACCGGTTTACCCGTCAAGGCATCTGGTGTCCACTTGGAGCCGTTGCCAGAGGTTGCAGAGGTTCTGAATCTCGAGGAAATGACGGCAGAGTCTTTCCTGGCTAACCTCAAGGAGAGATTGCCGAGATGGTTCTCATCAAACACGAGACCTCTCAGGAAGACTTGAACTCCTCATCTGTCTTGGACGAAGACGTCCTCGAGGAGTTGAGTTAGCAGCGTCAATCGCGCTTGGGTTCTGAGATTCTTAAGAACCCCAAGGATCCGGTGTATCCTTTGGTGTCGGAGTATGCGGACGTGGTGACAAAGAACCCACCGACCCAACTCCCACCAAATCGTGGAGTACGGCACGAGATTGATCTCGTGCCTGGCACAAAGTACTGCGTCACGAGGCAGTGGCCTCTCCCTCGCGAACACTGCGAGGTGATTGATGCCTTCGTCGCTGCGAAAGCGAAGGCGGGCATGGTGCGGGAGTCGAAGTCCCCGCACTCGACGCCGACCTTCTGCGTTCGAAAGTCGAACGGGAAGTGGCGTCTGGTTCATGCTTATAACAGGCTGAACAACGCGACGGTGCCGGCCCAGACACCAATCCCACGGAAGGATGTGTTCTTGAACAATATAGCCGGGTGCGTACTGTACAGTGCGCTGGATTTGGTAGACGGATACTATCAGATTCAGTTGAGCGAGAGCGACATCCCGCTCACCGCGGCAGCACTCCAAGTGTCATGCTTTGGGAGTGGCTCGTCATGCCGCAGGGCCTGTCTAACGCCCCAGCGACATTCAATTGCTTGGTTACGCAGCTGTCAGGCCGCTGCGTGCCTTCGTACAGACGTATTTCGACGACATGTTCGTCCATAGTCGTGCCGAGGCCATGGAGGTGGATCTGGGGCATCTCCGTCGAGTGTTGGACGTGATGAGAGCGAACAAGCTCTACGCCAACATCGACAAGTGCGTCTTCACGTCACCAGAGATCAAGACTCTCGGTTGCTTCATCAGCAACGTGGGCGTTCGGGCTGACTCTGACAAGGTCAAGGCTATTGCAGTCTGGCCGACGCCCCGATCCCAAAAGGGTCTTCGGAAGTGGTTGTGTGGTGTAGTAAATCTCACGTGAGCTCTAGTTACTAGTGTACTTAGGATGTTCCCACAACAATACGTCAGCTAGGATAGCTAACGATCGTTCGGGCGGACCTGAAGACCTCAGTTCTGCCCTGCACCGGGACAGACTAGGCCTTGCAAACTACTTATATAGGCCAATCAGTGAAAATAAGAACACGCTACTAGCACGAGCAAAGCTAGCAGGTGTTATGAATCCTCGTGGTCCCAACAGCGGAAGGGTACCAGGCACAGTTAAGCCTTTTACGATGGCACCGAGCGTTCAACACTCGGTTGTTTGGTGTAGAGGGATCAGCAAAATCTGCGCTATTGCTGGATCCGACTTCCCACCAGTACCTAGACACCGACTAACGGAGGGGGTCCCCCCATGATCCGTGATCTGCCGAACTTATCTCACCTTGTGTACCCGTCGGTTGGGCGGGATCTTGCTCTCTGGTAACTGCAGAGGTGCTCAAGGGGTAGAAACTTGAATGTCTTGACGAGACGTGGGGATTTGGTTGGAGTAGTAGTGGAAGATCTTCACTCTACGTCCGATGTAGGGTCCAGAGCACAAGCGAGTCCTTCGAGCTTGCGAGATCTGGCGGTCTTGATCTAAGATCCGACCGTAGGGTTGCCTTGCGGGTGTGTTCCCTTGCCTTTAAGTTCCTTTTCGTTGTACTTGCCGCTTCCTATAGCGGAATCTTGATAGTTGAGAGCCTCTTAGGTATACCCGGCCAAGTAGTAAATCCGGTTAACCTTACAGATCTGCACTTGTAAAGGAAAGTTCACTAGGTGGTAGGATCTGGCCAATGTATTATCCAGTTATCACTACCCACACTAGATCTGCTATTCCCAACCTTCACTGAGCTCGTACGGCCTATGTAGTTCCGATTCCTGAGGGCAGGAAGGCACTTGTGCAACACAATGCAAATTAGGGTCTGATTTAACGTTAAGCCTATACCAGCCTGAATCTCTATCTCCTCTGTCCTTTACTCATCAAATCGTTTGCCAGGCCTGGCTACTTGTCCTTTCTCTCCTTGGTCCATGCCCCCAGCTGTATCAGCACCTGACTTCCCCAGATCCGTGGCGCAATCATCGTATCGTGGGCGATCATGGATCTACCCCCAATCCGGAATACCTCCGATCAGGAATATTTATGGATCTTGGTTTTGGGTCCTGGGCTTAGATCGCCCAGATATCCATCTTACTCACTCGGATTTCGGGTCTCACGATATCCAGATCTCGGTCCTTGTGGTCTTCCACTTGGGTCCTAGTTAGCCTCGTCGCCTCCCGTTCAAATCGTTATAGCCTCTGCCCCGATCCGTCATCCCCGGATCCAGATCCTTGTACTCGGATCGACCATGTCATTAATGTCGAATAGTGTCCAGCTGTCACTTCCCACCTTCTCATTTCTCGAAAAGCACTTCACCACAGGTGGAAGAATATATAGGAGGCAATACAAGCACTCCTAGCCGTGCCATTAGGCAAGATATAGCCGTCACGTAAACCTTCCGATATGTAATCGGCCAATACACACATAGTCTCTTGGCCTTGCCGGATGAACCCTCGCTAGTAAGCTTCGAGTCCACCGACAGGCATAACACACTCAAACAAGCTTGACCAGACGCTTACCTTGAAGCCGGACCTCGCTCTGTGTGCTTGAGTGGAAATTCTGTTCTGTATTTATGTTGCCCTTTCGGGCCATGTCCTAATATGCAATCCTAATCATGTATACTAATATCAAGTGAGCTACGATCCGTTATGGATTTTCTTGCATGCCAAGCGACACTCACACCGTCGCATATGCCTCTTCATCCTTCAACGTCCCCTCCATACCGCGGCCGAGCATTCAAAACGTCGTGGAGACTTCCACGAACTCATCCCAACCGCCACCGAGTCTTCGTACCGTGGCTGGTCAGTTCATGGCCGCTGAATGCGAATCCGGCCAGTCCCATTATTAATAATAAGGACAGCCTGGGTTCAGTGACATCTTGACCACTAACTGGGCTCAACGAAGACTCGTTGAAGACTCGGTAGTGACACGGTCGAGTCTCTCGCACCGTCAAGCCACTGTACGTCATGTGACCGAGTGTTCGTGGCTTGGGCAACTTGAAGGCCGTCGGGTCTTTGTCTGGTGACAATTGTCGGCACAGGCGCAGAAATCACTACACCACAGTTGGACTTGTCCAAATACCTCCACAAGTAAAGCGCAGGGTACGCGGGTCTCGTAAAACCCTTGTCGGACCTCCTGAAGAAGGACGTCGACTGGCGCTGGGAGCAGAAGCACCAGGACGCTTTTGACAGCGTCAAGGCCAGCCTTCAAGAGGCGCCGGTCCTGGCCATGCCGGACGAGACGAAGCCGTTCAGCGTCGTCTGTGGTGCTTCCGATTATGCGATCGGATCTGCATTACTGCAGAACGATGCAGACGGACATGAACGAGTCATCTCGTTCTAGTTCAGGCAGCTTAAGGCCGCCGATCGGAACTATCCAGCTCACGACAAGGAGCTCCTCGCCATGAAGTATGCCCTCGTGAAGTTTCGGGTACATCTTCTGGGCTCAAGGCCCTTTGTGATCTACACAGATCACGCATTCTTGAGGACGGCGACCAATTCGCCTCACCTCTCCAAACGGATGGCGAGGTGGCTATCCTTCTTCGCGGAGTACAACTTCCGCGTTGACTACAAGCTGGGCAAGCTCAATGTGCTTCCTGACGCCCTGTCTCGGCGTCCGGAATATGAGTTGGCTAACATCACGCGAGTGACAACGGATCTCTATGATCGGATACGCTTGGCGTATCGAGACGATGAGGCTATCGCGCCTATTGTCAGGTTCCTGGCAGCAGGAACGGACGCAAAGTCCGCCTGGCTTTCGCCGCGACAGCGTTCCCGGCTCCACCGATATGAGTTGGCGGATGGCCTCCTCTATTACCGGGTGGGGCCTAGTGATCCTCTACGGGTGGTCGTCCCCAACGATGAGGATCTGAAGTTCGCCATCCTCGCGGAGGCGTCCGATGCACCCTCCAGTGGCCACTTGGGCCGTGAGAAGACCTTCCTATCGGTCTCTCAGGCCTTCTGGTGGACCCACATGTACAAGTGGGTCGCCAAGTATGTGAAGACATGCGAAACATGTCAGCGGGTGAAACCCGCGGGGCACGCTTCGGCTTCATTACAGAGCCTGCCCGTACCAGCTGACTGTTGGAAGTCGATGAGCCTTGACTTCAGCTTTGGGCTTCCCTCCGATGATCACGGCAACACCGGGATTGTGGTGTTCATGTGTCGGCTGAGCAAGATGGTCCATCTTGCTCCAGTGCCCGTCACGGCACAGGCGAACAGACCGCACGGCTGCTCGTCGATAGGTGTTCCGCTATCACGGTCTGCCCGAGACCATTGTCTCTGACCGAGACCCGCGGTTCACCGCTGCGTTCTGGAAGACGCTGTTCCCTTTGCTCGGAACTCGTCTACAGATGTCCACTGCCGACCACCCGCAAACGGACGGCCAGACGGAGCGCGTCAACTGAGTGCTCGAGGACACTCTGCGCAGCGTATGCGCTGAGGCCCCACGTGCGTGGTCGGCACAGCTCCCAGTAGTTGAGTTTGCGCTCAACAACGCTGTGCACGCGTTCACGGGGCTCACGCCGTTCTACTTGAACGGCTTTCGCACCCCAGAGTGCCTCTCACTCTTCGAGGAGACGCTACGTCCTCTATTTTAAGTGGGGGAGAGGCTCGGAAAGCCCTTTCCTCCCAGGTCTCAGATGTGAGACCGGTTTTTCTGCGGAAACAAGTGGAGTTCTTTGTGGACGCCGAGCTGATTGTGATCAGCAGGGTCCGCGATGCGATGGCAGCGGCCCAGGACAGACAGAAGGAGTACTTTGACAAACTTGGAAGAGAAAACTTAAATGTGTTCAAAGTGGGTGAATTTGTGTTATTAGACACTAGAAACCTACCGCTAGACACTGTCAGCTCTGTCAGCAGTAACAAATTGATGCACCGCTTCATCTGACCGTTCGCGGTCCTGGCCAGACACGGTGCGTCATACACCATCGACCTACCAAAGTCAATGACGACGCGCCCGACATTCTACGTTGGACGTCTTAAGCGGTACCACGACCCGCAGGGGGTTGCGGACTCGCAGACCCACCTTGGTTCAGCTCCTCGAAGCGAGAAGCGGCCTCAGACGTCGACGGGCGCGCAAGAGCTTGCGCCCAAGGCTCGCGCTGGACAGCAAGGCTGCGATCGAGATCGTACGCCGAGTACGTCGGGTACGCACCATACGCATACGACTGGGAGTGCGCCAACGGCGGCTCCGGACGTTGTTGCGTATACTCAACACGTCGGATCAAGCGGACGGCCTCCTCCAGAT
Source organism: Phytophthora tentaculata (assembly GCA_033557915.1). Classification (NCBI taxonomy): domain Eukaryota; phylum Oomycota; class Peronosporomycetes; order Peronosporales; family Peronosporaceae; genus Phytophthora; species Phytophthora tentaculata. The sequence continues at coordinate 4,950,765 of JAUCEA010000009.1, forward strand.
CGGACGAGAGTACGCGACGGTCGGCCCGCGCATGGAGGCCCGCTTCCTCCCGTTCCAACCGGTCCAGGCGCTCCTCAAATCGAGCATGGACCCCGCGGTTCCCGGCCTGGGCAGCAGCATCACCGCCAGTCCTAAGGCCAAGTGCGATCTCAAGCACGAGGACGCGTTTACGAAGACGGTCAACTTTGGGGCTCTATGATGGACCCGCCAGTGGAGCACCTGGGCGAGAAGAACGCCCCTGAGGCGCCTCGTAATCGTACTCGTACGAGGGCCCGTCCGCCCCTCCTTGGCCGGAACGGAGAGGTCCACTACCATGTGGAGCGGGTTCTCCAGGAACGGCGACTTCGCCGTAAGCGCCAGCTCCTTGTGAAGTGGAGGGGTTATGCCAACTCCGAGAACTCGTGGGAGCCGATTGAACGGCTCCAGGCAGACTGCCCGAAGGCTGTCGCGATCTGGGAACAGAAGCGGCGGTAGCGTCGTAAGTACTCCGGGGCTTCTTGCCCGAACGGGGTACGGACGGTGATGACACTCCGTACCCGCGCTCATCACGAGCGCTGGAAGCCGCGCGCTTCTGGATGTCCCTTGGCAGCTGCCGCTTGATGACCATGTGGACAAACCGAATGCAAAGATCGCGCTGGTCCAGGATCTTGGACAGCAGCTGATCTTCTCGGAGTTCCTGTAACTCCCTGGGTGAGTACTTGAGAGTCTCAACCCATGCCCAGAACATGTCCTCGCATGACCTCCAGCTCGGGCAGTTCTCGGAAAGAACCCAGATGTAGCCCCATACAGGGTAGAGACCACCCCGGTTCTCGGGCTTCTTGCGACAAGTCGTGAAGTCCTTCAGAGGGATCTGGTGCTGCGCGAGAAGCACGCACCGAGCAGCCTCCACATTGTCGACGAACAACTCTTCCTTCTGGACCAGGGCGCGTTCGTAAGCGCCCTTAGAAGTGTGGCCACCAATAAGCCCACGGGGAGGAGTGAGCTTCTCCAAGAAGAGATCAGCCCCGAAGCTCTCCTCGGGTGGCCAATAACCTCTCGGGTGGGCGGCAACTCCCTGGCTGACGGATGCCACCACCGAGCCCCCATGCGTTCGCTGGGCAGCCTGGAAGATCTCTTGCTGCCGGTCGAGGTCGTTGGTGATCTCCCGGGGCTCGTCAACGGCATCCTCCTCCTCTTCATCCGAGGATGCGAAGAGATCCTTGTACAAACAACCGGTCCTCTTCTCCTCGCGAAGTGGGGACTTCGAAGCCATGCGCTTCTTGGAGTGCTTCGCCTCCTCGGCTGCGGCTTTAGCAGCCTGAGCACGCTCAAGGCCCTCTGTCAGCGAGAGGTTCCGCTGAGGTTTCTCTTCCTCGTCATCGCCCGCTTTGGGCGAGCCCTTAGTCTCGTCGGCGGGGCTCTTAGAGCGCTCAGGCGCCTCGGAATCGTGACCCTCGTGATCAATAGCGTGCGAGTGTACGCTGTCGTCGTCGTGCTCGCTGGGCACTGGAGTGTGCCCTCCCTCGGAGCTCCCAGATACGCTGTGGAGGCTCCTGGCCGTAACCTCGTCCTCAGTATCCGGACTGTGCTCACAGTATGTGAAGCGCGGGTTCGGACGGGTGTCAGGCGGCACCGAAGGCGAACGACTATGGCGTGAGCTCGCGCCTTTGCTGACAGCCGCGTCGCCAGGCGTATCGATCGCCTCGGAAGCCACCTTGGTAGCCTCCTTGAGTGCAGAGCCTTTGCCGCGAGGCTTAGTGCTCTTGGCTTTCGCCTTATCGGCGGCAGCCTCGGCATGTGCTTCTGCACCGCTCTTCGCAGTGCCACGGGGCATGCTGTAGGTCGAAGTGGAGACCGAGAAGAAGAGCGCGTTTGTTGCTCAAGGCTCCAACTGTCGAATGAGCCACCGCCGAGTTCTCGCAGCTTGTCGATACCTTTCGACTTTGAGAATGAGAGTTTGTGACTCATTCTCCCTCATTCTGTTTGGCCGGTAAACCGAACCTAAGTGGGGGAGGATGTAACGGGGTACAAGCCTGTGTACCCAAGTTACATAAAAGAGTGACTGGTCACTCTTCTGAAGGACTGGTACACGGTACCAGGGACTCTAGGAGCCAACCATTGGATAACTACATAGCTTCACTATAGGTGACTTATAGTTTGTATTAAACTCAAGCTTAAGCTTACCTATAAATACATTTAGTCTGAAACCTACCTTTAACTGGCTACTTCGTTCCCTTTGATAAGGGACCTGTGAACTGCCGCTCACTTAGAGTCTGTATACTCTTGGAAGCCAGCTTCCTCTAGTGCAAGGTGCTGTGTGACCCCGTCACAGCACGTGTACCGCGGCGCGGTAGGCATTGCCTACTAGGCAGTAATGGATCATTCCGCAAGACACCACCCAGCGACACACCTTGTGTCACACAAACAAGCTTCATTGCCGCCGCGACTTCTCTTAAAACTAAGATGAATGTTGGATGACTGTCGACCAGAAGAGGAAAACAATCGCCAGGCATCCTGAGATTCTTAGATGACGCATGCTAAACTCCCTGAATGGACGATAAGCAACCGCTTCTGTCACACTGGGATTGTGCTCAACGCGAAGATGTTGATACGTGCTGGTATGAACCGATGTAAGTACCGAAGAGATCATTTTGCGTGCGTCTCAATCCACTTGTGAAATGTAATCAACCGCAATAATAAATATCAATTTAAAAGTTTTATAGTGGTACCGATGTCAGAATAGAGGGCAAAATCTATAGTACTAAAAGCTTGAAATATTATTATAAATGGCTACCAAATTTTGTAAAGTAGTCCCTGTACAAGTGCTAATTATTTTGTCTAATTTTAAATATTAAACTTCTAATATTTTGGATTACTACCGCTTAACATCTTAAGTTGTTAAAACGTATAAACTGCCAAGACTTCCAAACCGAAGTTGTCGATACATGGGGTCGGAAGTCCCGACTACATGTACTGTAGAATCGCCATTTGTAGCTCAGCTAATAGGAGGAATTTGCTGAGTCGTCGACGGTGGCTCCAGTCCAACAAGTCGTTGTCAACGATCGAAAAAAAACTAGTTTTACAGCAGGAATAACGTATAATAACTAGAGGACGTTGTGAATACTTGACACCTTGGATAAACAGAAGCGTTACTATTGACATATGTAGCGACTTTTGGAAACCACTACTCGAAGTCCCCGTCTACTAGTATTCTGAGTCAATATTTATTCTCGCAGCCAAATGCTACTCGAATAGGCCATACCGGCGGCGAAGTGTGCGTTTTCGATCGTTTCCGCCGGTAACCATTGGCTACCAACCAACTCGCACTGTGGGCAACATCCACAATGCTGAGTACCGGTATGTCACGCGATCATGCAAATCTCACATCGTCGTCAGCGGTTTCCACTCATCAACTCTTCGTTTAGACTCATCAACCGCGTTGATTATCCTTAGCTGCCCAGGATTAAAACTTAGGCTGTCTTCAACGTCACTCGATCCTGGGTTCCTCACGAAAGGCTCCTGGCCGCTAACGGCTGGTTGGCATCAATCACCTTCATTCTCGAATTGGTGTCGCCCCATACAGATCCACGATGGACAGTCACTACGTCGGAGTCCCGCCCACGCCGAGTACCGGACCCCAGTCCGACGATGGTGCCAAGCGCTCTCAAAAGCTGCGCTTGGCTGAGCGATACGCTCAAGAGGAACCATTTCGATGCCGTGCCAACCCGTTGCAACACGTATCACTAGCGTCCGTGATCTCTGCTCACTGGCTGCAGCCTCTCGTGTCCCTGGGAGCCCAAAAAGTGCTCGAAAAGGAGGACATTTGGGCAGTTGCTCCAGAAGATTCATGCGACGTGCTATACGAACGATTCCGTCTTCACTATGCGCCTACAAACAAGGAACCACTCAACCTTCCACATGTTGCGATGGCGTTCCTCAAGACGTTTCGTCGGGAGATCATGACGATCATCGCCAACTACTGCGTCTACATGACGGCGATGGTCCTGCAGCCGTTCATCGCCAAGGCCATTCTGCAGTATCTTGGCGACGAGTCGAACGTCTTTCACATTGACAATGGCTACATCCTCGTGGCGTTGATGGTGGTCGTGTCTTTCGTGGGTATCACATGTCTTAACTATGGCTTCTTCCTATCGTCCCGAGTAGGGGCCAACATGCGTGCGATTGCGATGGATATTGTGTACCGCAAGGCTCTGAGTCTCTCGTGCATCGCTCGACAGGCCTACACTACCGGTGAGATCACCACGTTGATGAGCGTCGACTCGGAACGGATTTTCTTCGCTATTATCAACGGGCCGTGGGTTCTGGTGGCTCCACTGGCTTTCCTCGTGACCATCGTCCTGGTTGGAGTATTATTTGATGGCGTGTCGGCTGTGTGTGGGGCTGCACTGTTGGCTATTGTACTGTACACGTCGATGCAACTCGCAGACCACATCGGAGACGTCCAGAAGGAGCTGCTGTCGATCGCGGAGGAGCGAGTCAAAGTGACGTCGGAGGCTCTGCAGGGCATCCGAGTGATGAAATTCTACGCCTGGGAAGAATCTCTAGCCAATCGAGTCGAAAAGATCCGAGCAGAAGAGATCAAACACTATCGGAAGTTCCACTATCTTCAGATCACCAATACGATTCTACTCTTCCTCACTCCAGTGTTTCTCGGTGGGTTAGTCATGGGGATTTACGTTGCAATGAATGGGACCGTGACAGTCACAGACGCCTACACAATCATCAACGTCGTCAACATCACTCGCTTAGCTGTCAACATGTTCCCACTCGCAGTCGCGTCGCTTTCTCAGGCTTCTGTGACGTATCGACGTATGGACGAATATCTCGGGAGCGATGAAGTTAAGAGTTCCAAGGATAGTGCCATAATCCCTGGTGCTTTAGCTTCCGATGATAATGTTATGGATTCTCCAGCTTCAGGGTCTATATCCATTCGGAACGCACACTTCAGGTGGTCTCCAGAGCCGAGAATCGCTCCAGATATCGTCATTGTTGATCCTGACACCTCTGGTCCAGTTGGAGACGACCAAGTTCACTTGGCTCAGGTGCACGATCTCTCGCTAGAAGGCGTGAACCTCGAAATTGACGCGGGATCGCTCGTCATGATCGTCGGAACGGTAGGATCTGGCAAGTCGAGTCTGCTCAATGCTCTCCTCGGAGAGATGATCCTGGTGGATGGAGTTGTGAACGTTTGTGGCGGCCTGTCGTATGTGAGTCAGGAGTCGTGGATTCGCAACGCCACAGTGAAGGATAATATCTTGTTCGAGGAGGAGTTTGACGCCGACAGATACGCTTCAGTGCTGGAGGCGACGCAATTGGCGTTGGATCTTGACGCTCTGCCTGACGGCGACCAAACTGAGATCGGAGAGCGAGGTATCAACCTAAGTGGCGGCCAGAAGGCTCGAGTTGCCATCGCTAGGGCCGTTTATCACTCCAAGTACGACATCTTGATTCTGGACGACCCACTCAGTGCAGTGGACCCACACGTAGCCCACGCGATTTTCAGTCGCTGCATCATGGGCCTTGCGAGAGAGAAGACGCGCTTGCTTGTGCTGAACAGCCACTACGATCTGCTCAAGCACGCAGACAAGATCATCGTACTCCAAGATGGTCACATTGCTGGCGACGGCTCTTACACGGACATTCTGGCCCAATTCCCAGAGTTGCAGAGCATTGGCGACACGCTGGATAAACTCGAGCATGACGTGATTGATGAATACGAAGATGATGAAAAGACAACGACGTCAGTGCCATCAGCCACCGCTATCCCTGTCAACAAGGATCATCCTCTTGCACCCGAGCAGAGTAAAGTCGAAGGGAATGCCACGGCCTTGATCAGCAGCGAGGACCGCGTCAAGGGCCGAGTGAGTGGCCAAACGTACAAATCTTACTTCGACGAGACTGGATTCAATGGCATCCTCGTCGTGGTTACCATTGTAGTCGCATATCTAGCCGGTCAAGCCATGCGCGTAGTAGTGGATTGGTGGCAGGGACACTGGGCCGACAAGATGGAAAGCGCGTCGTCGTCCGATTCGAGCTACTCGGAACTGTCGTATGGTTTGTGGTACTTTGGCTTCATCGCAATTTGCTCAGTTGTAACTATCGGTCGGGGTCTCTTGATGATGGAATCCTGCATCCGCAGCTCGAAAAGTCTGCACAACGAGCTCTTCCGGCGCGTTCTCAGCGCTCCGGTCAATTTGTACTTTGACGTGACTCCCGTGGGTCGAATTCTCAACCGTTTCTCCAACGATCTCGATCAAATGGACTCGGTTTTACCTCAGCACTACCAGACTCTCTTCCAGAGCTTAGGAGTCTTCGTCGGGTGTTTGGTGGTCTGCGGATTGGCTTCGGTCTGGGTCGGCTTGTCGTATCTGCCCATGCTCGTCATCTTCGTCATCACTGGTGTTTATTTCAAGCAAACGTCTCGAGAAGTCAAGCGACTGGAAGGCGTCACTCGCTCGCCCGTCTTCAACTTGTTCGGGGAGACTCTGAACGGTCTGCACACGATTCGAGCTTTCAGAATGCAAGACACGTTCATGGAGCTCAACAAGGCAGCGGTAGACGACAATACGTCCTTCTACTTTACGTATTGGGCGGCTGGACGTTGGCTGGCGATTCGTTTGGACTGGTTGTCGGTGGTTGTGATTTTCGTGGTGACTATTTATCTAGTTACGTCCAAAGGCCAAACGGACTCGGTTGTTGCTGGCATTTCGCTGTCGTATTCGTTAATGTTGACGTCGATGATCCAGTGGGTTGTACGAGCAGTTGACTTGACGGACAACGCCATGACAAGTGTCGAGAGGCTGCTACACTTTCGGAACATCCCAGTGGAGATGGACAGTGCGGACTGTGCGCCAATCAACGAAGATGCTTGGCCGGCGCGAGGAGCCATTCGCTTTGACAATTTGTGTTTAAGATATCGTCCAGACTTGCCGCTCGTGCTTCGTGGCGTCAGTATGGACATCCAACCAGGGGAGAAAGTGGGAATCTGTGGTCGAACGGGGGCTGGCAAGAGTTCGCTTATGATCGCGCTGTTTCGTATTTGCGCTTTTGACAGCGGATCGATCGTTATCGATGATATTAACATTGAGAAGGTGCGACTGGCAGATCTTCGTCGTGGTTTGGCTATCATTCCTCAAGATCCGGTACTTTACAGCGGCAGTCTACGTGACAATCTGGACCCGTTTGGAGACTACAGTGACGAAGCAATTTGGTCGGTTCTGCAACAAGTGCACTTGGCAGCCACAGTCACGAAGTGGGGCACTGGATTGGACTTTGTCGTGTCTGAGCGTGGTGATAATCTGTCCGTGGGTCAGCGGCAACTGCTGTGCATTGGTCGGGCGCTTCTCAAGGACAGCAGAATCGTCGTGCTTGATGAAGCCACTGCCAATGTGGACACCTCCACCGACCGCCTCATCCAGGAGACAATCCAAGAGACTTTCGCAGACAAGACGGTGCTCATCATCGCCCATCGGATCAACACCATCTTGCACTGCAACAAGATCGCTGTCATGGACGCTGGCAGAGTCGCAGAGTTCGGATCCCCATCGTCGCTTTTGCAGCAACCTGACTCGATATTTGCCTCTCTTGCAGGTGGTGCACTAAAAAATAAAATATAAAATTACACTTCAACTTGGTTGTGATTGGTCCGTTCATACACACCAAATGTACATAGAATATCAGATTCAAAAACCCAGGTTAAACTCACAAAGCGAAAAGAATCGTATCAGCGATGAACCTGCTACAGGGCAAGAGCAACCAGTATCTGCGCGAGGCTATACTGGAGGGAAGCGTGGAGAAGGCGCGACGCTATCTGACGCTCAAGATCGGCAAGGCAGATGTGGCGGCGCTTACCGAGAGTGGCGGCTTCTCAATGCTTCACTGTGCCTGCCTCGTGGGGAACACGCAGATCGCCATGATGCTGCTACAGTACGGAGCCGACGTGCTCGCCCTCACCGACGTAACGCCGACTACGCTTCTGATACTATAGTACTCGCAGTCTTTTTAACTCGCCGATATTGCTGCCAGGACGGCTACACGGCGCTGGATCTGGCCATTTGGAGGGGTCACCTGCAGATCATCGAGTTGCTGCGGTCCCAGGGCTGCGTGGCGCCCATGAAAGGTGGGCTATACAGTATTGTAGTAGTGTTATATATTACTTGTAGTGCTAATATTGTGTTGCCGCCAGAGCCCGAGACCTTAAACGGCAAAGTGATTTCCCACCTCGGACGCAAAGCCACCGTCGTCTTCTTCGAGCCGAGTACGAGCATCCGCACGAGCAGTTTACGCGGCCTTTACTATGAAGATAAAGGAGAAGCCAAGCTTGTGAACCTCTGGGCCGGTACAGACTACAAGATCGTTGGCTCGAACCCTTACTACGAGGAGCTACGGAAGTTTGACTACCAGTACGCAGAGATCCCGGTGACGCTGCCACAAGACTACGACGCCATGCTCCAGGGAGCTCTACAAGGAGCTGCATTCTTCGACAATGACAGCGACAGTGAGAGTGACAATGAGATCGAAGAGATCGTGGAAGTCCGCGTGCCTCCAGGGCCTCTGGGTGTGCTACTGGACAGCGGCATCCAGGAATGCGCGGTCGTCCATGGCTTCACCAACCTCCCGACTGGCGAGAAAGGACCCATCGAGCAGCATGGAGACGTGTATCCAGGCATGTACATCATGAGCATCAACGAGACCAACGCGTCCTTAATGTCGCTGCAGCAGGTCACACAGCTACTGGGCAAACTGGCGCGCAAGGAGAAACTCATTCGCTTCGCCGTCTTCCGGCCAGGATCTCCACGCAACCGCAGCATGACCGACACAGCCTCCGAGGTCTCCAACCAGCGCTCGTCCGTCACCTCCAGCGCCTCGTTGCCTCCTCCCGTGTCAGTTGCAGCCAAGCCGCCAACTCCAAGCTCCGGACTCGCAAGCTTCTCGTCTCGATTCGCCAACCTGGCAGCCTCTGTCATGCATGATAAACGACCGCCCACCCCTCGCACCAGCATCACGTCGTCTACAGATGCAGGAACCCCCAAGGGTGCGGAGTGTGCTCACTGCAGTATGCCTGCCACAGCGCACAGCTCGGAGGAATGTCCGTATCGGTAAATTGGGGAAAGCGTTCGATGGACGTCACTTTTCTTTTATTTTGTTGCTTTGCTCTGGTTTCCTTAGACGCAGAACTGTAAACGGTATTGGACTCAAGTTGTCTCCTTTCTTTTGCTAGCTAAATAATACGGCGGGTCTCTCTCCAGGTCTAGAGCACCATATACACCATTCCCCGGAAGACGTCGGGGCCTGGCAACGTCCAGGACGCAAGCGCGCAGTTCTGGTTGAAGAAATACTGCTTGCCCGTCGTCTGACAGACCACGGCCTGCCACCCGATCCCTGTGCCGTCGGGGCTCTCCCCGACGTCCTCAAATGTCGAGTCCACCAGGTAATCCACGAAGCTGCCATCGCCCATGGCTAAAGTCAAGTTGAACAGACTCGTACGAGGTCCGTCGTGCTGCTTTAGATGCTGCTGCGCGCGTCGAGCGGCGGGGGCTGCGTTCCGGTCCAATAAGCTGATGAAGTTGGCCGCGATCTTAGCTGCACGCTCGGCGTTGGCCTTAAATTCGAAGGACGTGAGTGCAGCCATTGCCGTCTGTGTACTGGCTGGAGCCGCGGTCGTCGACTTCATCTCCTTGCGAAGGTCACGCAGACTGGCCGAGATCTGGTTCATCCGGTCCAGATGCACCTGCAAGTCCTCGAGCTTCAGCGTCTCCTCTTCAGGTTCTGGCGCAGGTGTTGGGGGTGGCACTGGTGCGGGGGATTCTTGGGCTGTCGTTGGGGTGGGAGGTGGCGCAGCGCGTGCCTTCTTCGTGGCACTAGCGTTGGCCATACTGTTTGTCAGCATGTCTGCCACCTTCGGAGGGGGAGGAGGGGCACCTGTAGGTCTTGGGGCTGGCGCGCGTCTGGAATCGCGACTGCGTCGTCCACCGGACCCAACGAGCAATTTTTTGGCCACTTTACGCACCACCATGGGCACGTCCACCTCCTCTGTCTCCATACTCAGTCGCGAAGAGCTCTCTGACTGGAATTCTTCCACCACGAATTCCTCCGAGCGTCGTGGGACGATGCCTACGTTTACAGGCTGGATCTCCTCTATGACCAGCTCCTCCACGTCCACTTCCTCCAACTCCAAGCTGCGACGCGGCACCGTCCGAACATTTTCGGGCCTTATTTCCTCTACGATCAGCTCCTCCACCTGCACGGGGATAGGCACGTGGTCCAGCTTGCCACTGAATCTGCTCTCCACGATCTTCGAGTTCTCGTCCACCGTCAGAAAACTGGCCGAGTCCGAGTCGTTGGACATGGTGTCCAGGCTGGCGTTCTCTTCCTCCGTGAGGAAACTCGCCACTTCCACTTTGTGCACCGTCGGGCCGTCCACATCCAGCGTCATGACTGTAGCCTGCGATAGCGACTGCCGTACCGCGTCGTGTCTGTGGCCTTCCGTGTTGAGAAAGTTGCCAGCGTCGTCTTCCGAGTATTCCTCCTCCTCCTCCTCGTCGTCGCTGTACTCTGCCAGTTCAGCGGCTTCAGCTTCGTAGTCTCTCTCAGTCCGCGTCGGCTGCTGCGTGAACGTTTCCTTGTACTTGCCAATGCCTAGATCAAGTTCCACAGGCGCAGGAGGGGCGAGAATGCTGTCACCTAACAGCTGCGGCTGCAGTTCCTCCACGTCTAATCTGTCGTCTTCATCTCCAGGCGACGAGGGCGACGTAGAAGCCTTGGACAAGCGGTCGTTCTTGCCCATGGACGACGATGTTGGGCGGAACTGGAACATGTTGGGCACCTGCTTACGAATGCCAGAGGACGAGGAGGATCCATTGCCACTGCCTCTGTTGCCTTCTTCCACCGAATCCTGCGAGCTTGTGCCAGTCGTCGAGTCCGAGAGAAAACTGCGTCGAGTCTCGTCCGACGTTTTCCCTGCCGACGCGTGCGAGCGCGCCAAGAAGGAGCTGTTGGACGCCAGAGAACTACGAATGCTGCCGTCCGAACTGACGCGAGAGATGTCGCTCTGTCGCGCAGACGACGCGCGACGCGGCAGCTCTCGGTTCTGCATTTTGCTGCTACATTTGACGCAGATCCGAGTCTTGCGCTTGCCTCCGGGCGCTGACAGATCACTCAGGCGTTGATGCGCTGTCACGAGTTCCTGGATGCTGCACTGGCTGCAGATGACGTCGCCACAAGCTGCGCAATTGTACTTCTTCCGTACGAGCGAGAAACTGCGAGTACACACGATACAGCACACACGACGACTGAGAGGAACCATATCTCGAGGCCCAGCGTACACGAGCATATCCAGGCGACGCTGGTTGATGTGGTCTCGTATGCAGGCGGAGCGCATGGCTGCAGTGTCCATCATTTTGTGCACCAGCCACGAGGGCAGACGATCGCCCAGGTCGTTGATCACCATCGTCATAAACTCCAGACTCCCCGGCGCTCGCTCGTTCCACGTCTGCAGCGTCAGCGTCTTGGCGCGTACAAACAGGTGCTTGGTATCACGAGAAGGGAGCACGTCCAGCTCCACACTTTTGCACAGTCGGTAGCCCACACGGCGGCCGTCGCCGTCTTCGAAGGAGTCCACGAGCTCCACGTACACGTAGTCGCGATGCTTGGCCACAGAGGGCGCTAAGGACCGTACACAGTGCCATTTGACGCACACGAAGCGCTCTTCAGGTGTGCGTGGCACCAGCGTGTACAGCACCTGTCCGTCGAGAAATTCACTGGGGTTTACTGCGCTCTCGTGGTCTGCAAAGTCGACGGAGGACTCGGTGATGAGCAGGTCGCTGATCTCTCGGAACGTGGCGCTGACGTTGCATTTGCCCCTCACAGCCGCATCCAGCAAAGTGTTGTCCGGTCCGCTCCTCGCTCGATGGATCGTCACGCCCTCTCTCGCTCTGCTGGGCGTCCAACGCACGCGCCCGAAGCCCAGACTGAGGTTGTACGCGTCGTCTACGGACCTGTCGATGAAGTTGACGAGCGCCTCGATGCGTTCGGTCGAGAGTTCCGGCAGATTCTGCGCCATATCACTCACCATTGATGACATGCTCGCGTCGCGGAGACTCGAGGGCGACGTAGCCGACGATGAACGCGCAGACGGCGAGCGGGTTGACAGCGAGGCCATGGACGTAAAGCCTTCCGATCGCGTGGAAGACGCTGAGCCTCGTGACGGCGACGGAGCCGGCGATCTGGACGAGGAAGGCGAACGCGTGGGTTTCCTGGGTCTAGGCTGACTGCGATATCTCTCCTGGTGCTGCTGTTGCGGGGGTTCAAAAGGGTCCTCCTCTTCGTCGTCGTCTCGGTCCAAGTAGGGAGTGCGTCTGCCATGGCTGCGGCTGTTGCCTGCGGGAGCGTTCGAGTCTGTGAGCGTCTGACGTCGACGTCTGTGTAGATTGAGCTTGGCGACACTGAGAGCGGCGCTGAAGGTCTCGGACGCGGCGGCCGTGAGAGCCGATACAGCCGAAGGGGCCGATCCTGCGATGGAGGAAGAACCTCCTCCATGCATGGGCGCGGACGCTCCTCGGGGCGACGTGATGTAGGGCGCGTACTCGGGACGCGGCATGCCGCTGCGAAGGTACTGCCCTGGCAGACGAGCAATACCGTACTGTATGGAACTCTGAGCAGGCTTTTTGGACTGTAGTGGGGGTAGGTCATCAGATCATTTGAGTGATAGAGCCGGGTCTCTCCATACTTTTTCCAGGTCAACGGCCGTTGCTTGATCGTGGTTGGAGCCATTTCGCGAGAGAAATCGAAAAGCGCAACTTTTTGGCAAGAAATTCAAAGGGACAAGTCTATCGAGAAGACGACTATCCATACTTAACTCGACATTTTGACAGCCCTCGAGTCGAGTTTTTTGCTTTTTGCTTTCAGAAACGGGCTGCAAATCGGCAGTGGGAGTGCGAGCCAAGTTTGTTTGATCTGCGTGTGTGCCAGCGAAACAGGCGACAGAGGGTTTTGTGGCGAGTGTGGACGCCGAGCGGGTACAGACTTACTGGCGACTGTTGTGGAAGTGGGAGTGTATTCAGAGTTGCTGAGATCGGCCGACGTATTCAGTACGTTACGCAGTGAGTACATGATGTATGTATTTTCAGGGGTCAGAGTGAGGCATTCGCCACTGCACGGAAAATACTCCTGCACCAGCAAGTGCTTGCATTTTCACAGAAGTTCGCGCTACCTCTACGGTTGGGGTTACTAACAGAAGGCGCAAGTATGTCAAGGTTGACCAGCAGGTATTTGCGGCTGCATCCAACAGCTCTCGCTCTCTCTACTCCGCGGACAATACAGTGACAGTCAGAGGCTCTCAGAGCTGGCCAAGGTGAGCAGCGGGCAACACGCTTGCAAGTGATTAATCGAGGCAAGAGGATCACGCCACAGTCTCAACAACAGCAGATAGCAACGGTCGCAACTGTAGCACCTGTAAGCGACAGCCACCACTCAAGAGACACAAACACGCACAGCGCATTGCCATCGCCTCCACCGAGCTTCTTCCATCGCTTCAGCCTTGGCGCCAGTTCCGCCCTCCGCTTCCAGCAGATACAGGTACATCTCTGCAGTTCGGTCGAACGGGTGCGACTTCAATACAACGTTGCACTTTCGGTACAATGTGACGATACGTCACTCTCTCGGGGTCATAGTGATCTTACAAACATCAAGTATACGTAACGATCCATTTTTGACAACCAAGCAGTCAATGGCGCAGGAAGTGACGATCGGTGGACGCAGCTACTCGCTGTCCGAGACACTACGCAGCGCCGAGCTGGCTCCGATCTTCGAGGACGCGTGGACAGCTTCGCGTGTATGGGAGGCAAGCCGCTTCTTGGCCGGGCGCCTCGTACACTTCGCCTCTGAATCGCCCTCTACCTTCAACGTCAGCGCTGGACAATCAGTACTGGAGTTGGGCAGCGGGTGTGGCCTCGCGGGGATCGTGGCAGCCACATTGGGTGCCGATGTGCTGCTCACGGACCAGCACGAGGCGCTGGAGCTGCTGCAGCGGAACGTAGAGACCAACGCGGCGTCCGAGAGCGAGCGAGCGCGTCTACACGTGGCTGAGTTTGTCTGGGGCTCCGACTGGACACCGCCCTGCAGTAGCTACCACTACATCCTCGTGTCGGACTGCATCAATCCCATCTACGGACAGGACAGCTGGAGAAATCTGGCACGTAGTATCCATAGATTTAGCAACGAGGAGACGATCACCTACTTGGCCCACGAAGCCAGAGGAGAGGACGAAGCCATGACAGACTTTTTAGCCTTTAGTGCTGCGATGTTGCAGTGCGAACGCATCGATCAGCAAGGCAGGACCAGTCTTTTTAGGATCAGGAAACTATATAAATAGAGGAAGAGCGATTGATTTAGTGGCGGATATCAGAATGACATCGTCGGAGAGCTCCATCGGGATCTTCTGGGGTCGCACAGGGAAACTTCCTTCGGCTCGCCAAAGTTTTAGCTCTGTCGTTTTGCCAAGACTAGTGCAGTCTCCTTCAACCAGGAGCTCATCGTCGTTAGAAACCCAGACGTTACCGCGAGACCGAGCAGCGACTTCGCTGTTGGAAGTGCTACACACGTTGGCACGCAGCATCAAAGGTGACATGAGCAACTTCATGAAGAGCATGCGAGCGATGGACTCGCCGGCAGACAACACAATCAACTTCGTCGGACAGAACGGGCCGCGTTACTATTCTCCAGTGGTTGCAGCTGAAGATCGAGAGTTCTTCGTCCGCGAGCGCGAGATGGAGGCTGACAAGGAAGTGGCAATAGCTGCGGTTCGTTTCCTGCTCTGCTGTGATCTCTATTAAAGATCTCTCACTCTGTACTTGGCATTACTTATAGTCAGCGCTGGCACGAGAGCGTCATTGTGCTGTGATCGACAAACAGTTTTACACTTTCGATCGACGGAAGCAAATCCGTGGCAGCAAGTAAGTGAGATCATGGATTCCACTCGAAATACTTACTGTTGTCTTGGTTTAACGCCTACATCTCGCAATGTCTGCTTTAGTATAGGCAAAGGTACTTCCAGCCGACAAAGCAGCAAAGACGTAACTGCTACAGAAACTGCTCGTATCGATCGACATCGCAGGAAAATCGAGCACCTGCTGCATGTTCTTCAGGACGAGATGGCAAAGGAGACACGGAGAGAAATTGGTAATTTATATAGAGGTCTGTTGTGCCTGGCGGACATCTGACCTACTGTTGTGCTGTAGCATTCCTGGAGTTTAGCGGACCGAATGGACCGGGACCGCGGCAGTCTCGACGACGCATAGCGTTGATCATCAAGGCTCGATACGAGGCAGCAGATCGGATCATGCGCATATTAGAGGTACAGTGTACATGCACGAGCTTCCCACTCCAACCAAATAACGTGCGATGCTGGCTGCAGGAATACAAAATCGTGATCGGGGTGCCAGCCGCAGACTATTTAATCAAGGCGATCGAAGAAGGGAAAGCGCTCATGTCTTAAATATGTTTAAGTCTTCATTCAATCCACCATTGCCATGCAATCGTGTTGCTAACCATTGATCAGAATAAAAATATTCTGGATTCCACGTCGAGTTCCAGGCGTTAGCAGAAAAAAAATCTCCAGTACTGCTCATTCTTTTTAATAACGAACTCCTCGTCTAACGAGCAGTTTGCAAACAAAGTGGTCCTGATTATTTCCGGCGAGTCGTTTGAAGTCTACTTGTAGTGGGCTTGGGTGCTTTCGATGTCGCGGCGGATTTTGCCGTCTTCGAGCTCCGTTTGATAGTTTTCTAGGCGCGAACAGCAGAAAAATTAAGGGACTTGTGTTACGCTTGCTTGGTTAACTGCACTTTGTACCTTTATCAACGTCGAATGTGTCCGTGGTGGCATTTCCTCCGTTGCAATACTGGAAATGTACCCGGAAGACGCAATGGACGACTTGGAAGTGTAGCCACGCTCAGGAAACAGAATACGCTGCTCTTCCTCACTTTGAGATCTTCGATGTAGCCGTTCTTCAAGCTCTCGGATCCTCTGTTGGTAGTATTGCTCATCATTTGATCGCTGGATAACACCATCCGAACAAAACGATCGTTATCCTTAGCGAATAAAGCCCCCAATACATGTATGCGCAAGTAAGTACCTCTAGCAGCAGATCTCTGTCAAATGGGGATTTACTGAAATCGGTCGCAATCTCTAGTGAAGAGACTTTATTAGCGCCGACCTGACCCAAAGCTTCCGAGATCGCTCGACTGCGTTGCACATTCGTCTACGTAGAACGAAAGAATATCAGTACAGTTAGCATATGAGAAACAAGTTTATCTATTGAGGCAGCACACAGTGCTGTATACTGTAGTACTGTATACCTCCAGCGACAGAACGGTGTGCTCCAAAATGCGAAGACGATTCTCAAGTGTCGTCGAGAATTCCATTATGCGTGCAAATTGAGACTCGGATTCCTTCCGTGCCGCCTGAAGCTGCCAAAATCGGGATATTTTACACTTGAATCGACTTCTCTACCCAGGATCAGTGCAGATCTTACCGTGTTTTCTGTTGTCGTGCCTGCCTCTTGATGAAGTTTATCTCCAACGTCTTCAAGTGCAGCGAGCATTCGCCTCCGCTAGAGTTAGATGCAGTTAACAATGCATAAGTCAAGCGTGCAATAAGAGTTAGAAATGTTCAATTACAAACCAGATCGTCTGTCCGAGTTTCCACCAAATCTTCAGCAGCGGCCAATCTGTCAGCTAACTTGCTACTGCGGTCTTCGCTTGCTTGTTGAGCTTCAAGCGCACAAGCTTGCAAGAGTTGCAATGCGTTTTTCAGTGTGATCTGCTTCTCTCGTAGATCTTCGATCGCAGTCGACAGGACCTCATTGTCCCTGTGGAAAGCAGCAGCTCCTTCTCTCTTCACTTCATCAACTTCGGACTGAAGTGCCACCACAGTTCCACTGAGAAGGTGCTGACTGTCGCGACATTTCTTCAGCACGTCCTTGACTTCTGTGTGTCCGCGTTCAAGATCCTGCTGAAGTTGGTTAACACGTTGCTGAAGTTCGCCGCTGTGTGCTTTATATCGGTCTGCAGTCTCCGATGCTTCAGCTCGCCAGGACGCGTCTATTTGGTGCACTAGCTGCTCTATATCTTGGCCCTGGGACGAGTAAAGCACGAGAACGTCAACACTACTCCTCCATTTCTTAGAGAAACAATGCAAGGAATCTTCACCAGTTGATCCACCGTTCTCTCCAGCTGAAAGCTCCTCTCCGACACTGACGAACGCACCAATGCCAACTCCTGTACAACCACAAAAATACTAAGCTCTACCTTCTCCAAATACGGTATCAGTCATTGTTCGCGCACCTTGTCGAGCTTGTGAGTTGCTGTGTCTGTCAGAGTCTCCACTTTCCGATCTGTAGCTGCTTGACTCGAGTAAATATCTTCAATTCGAGCCTCCAGTGCAAATATCTGCGCCTTCAGCTCCTCAATCTCTTGCTGGGCCTGGTGCTTAACATCATTGAGCGCTGAATCGTTGGTTTCCACCAGGCGTGGCAAATACTCTTGGCATTGTCGGAACTGTTCATCTAACGTGGCCATACGCGGTTGCTGTCGCTCCAATTCGGCCGAGAGTTTTTCCATCCAGGCGTCCACTTTAGCTGCGTGTCCTGCAAGTTCGCTCTGTGCCTGTTGTGACGTCTGCTCCACGTATTCCTGGTTGAGCCTAAAGACCTTGGAGAGGGAACCGAGCTTCTGATCGTTGGTCATTTGTGCACTCTCGAGCTCTGCCAGTCGCTTCTCGAACGTCTGCGTCGTTAAACAAGCGGCCGATACCCGTTCCAACTGAACCTCGAGAAACGAGATGTAGGCATTGCGATCTGTTAGTAGTTTCTTGGTGTTCTTCTCGTTGCAGTGCTTGAGCATGGCATTGCTGCGCATGTAGTCGTCGTAGTAGGAACCAGAGCCCTGTGCCATTTGGGCCGATAACCCAGCAGTTAAAGCGGAACGATTTTGCGTCGGTTCGGGTCATTTCGCAAAGCTCGACAAGGCACAGCGGAAGATATGGCGGCGGCGGCTCCGAACGAGGTGGAGGAAGTGATTAAGCAGCTTAAGAGTAAGCCTGGCTTCTCGTCTTACATTCTCATGAATAATGACGGCATCGTGGTCAAGTACGAGAACCTCGAGTACAAGGAGGCCATCATGCACGCCTACCACGTGCTCAGTCTCTACGGTCGCACCAAGAAGCACCTGCACAAGCTCTTCCCGGATCCGAACGAGAGCGAGATCGAGTGGTTGAGACTGCGCACCAAGATGCACGAGATGATCATCGCTCAGCATCTGAGGTTCACCCTCGTGGTACTACAGCAGGCGGAGGCGACTGATACAGCGCCAGAACCCATCGGGCGTGGAGTCGTGGAGGAGACTGCGAACGGAGCCAAGGAGGAGGAAAAACCTGTAGCTGCCACATGAGCATAAATAAGAATGATGGTCGTAACTTGAAGTTGCTGTGCAACATGATCGAAGAGTGATGATCATTCTAGTTGAAGTTGCAGTGATATAACAAATCACGTGTTTTTCTTTACAGTTAATGCACTAGACAACTTATATGTTTTGTTCGGCTTCTGAGGATTAACACGCAACTGACCATCTTGAGGGTTACTCTACGCGGGTAACAGGAGCCGATGGGAGCTCACTCTTTCTCGAGCGCTTGCGCGTTAAGAAATCTTTCACGTTGATGATGGTGCTGTGCAGCACAGGCAGTAACATCATGCCATTGAGCTCCCCACACACCACCACCATCATGTACATGCGGAAGTAATATTTCTTGAACACGCGCGAGTCAGCAAGAGTCAATACACTTAGACCGATGACCTTTGTGATAGTAATTCGAACAGCACCGACGTCAACCCTTGACGCAGAGCATCCCGAGCACGTTCGTTCCCCGTACCATTTGCCTTGGCAAAGAATCTCACGTAATGACCACAGAACTCCACCGAGATACCAGCGGCAATAATCAAGTTCACAATCGACAGCCCGTTGAGCATAATGTCCAGAGGCTGCATCAGACCCAACACTAGCACCACAATATTCGTCGCCGTCAACGTAATCACCAGCGAGTACAACACGTTGCCCAAGTACAGCGTCGTGATCACGAAGATAGCAGCAAGCGACAAGCCGATGAGCTCGTACGCATCATTAATGATGGTCAGATACTGCTCGAAGTAAACGTACGTCAAGTTGTATACCCAGACATCCACGCCAGTCTTCTCACTGATCCACTCGGCAGCTGCCAGGTTCTGCTTGTACGAGTTGATGTAGCGCTGCTGCGTCGGGTTTGAAGTGCCCGTTACCATGTACGACCACGCCGTGATCTCGTCTCCATAGCCGCTGCTGTTGAGCTTCACTGCTGGCGTCGAAGATGTGACGGTCGGGATGGGATCCGTGTCAATGCTGAAATGGCCACGGTAGATGGAGCCACCGCCGTACGAGCAGGACGTGCCGGCACTAGCAGTAGCGAACATACTGAAGAGTGACATGTACTCATCTTCAGGCACGGGCGGGACAGTCTCGGACGAAGGGAGACAAGTGTCGTCAGCGGATCGCAGAGTTGTGTACGTGTCGTTGCCAGTCTCGATCGGAACGTACGCACCCTCGGAATCCACACGA
The DNA here is from genome assembly GCA_033557915.1 of Phytophthora tentaculata. Classification (NCBI taxonomy): domain Eukaryota; phylum Oomycota; class Peronosporomycetes; order Peronosporales; family Peronosporaceae; genus Phytophthora; species Phytophthora tentaculata. The sequence goes on from JAUCEA010000009.1 coordinate 4,970,408, forward strand.
CAACACTCACTGTCAGGGTTGACGAAGCCCCAGAAATCATCCATCCACGAGTACGTCGTCCCAGGGCTGCTGTGAGTGACAGACTCGTCGCCGTGGTTGGCTAGTGCGTTCATGATGTTCGGGATGGAGTAAGTACCGCAGATATCCTTCGACTTGCAGAAGATCGTCTCCACACTTTCATCGTTTAGCGACCAGGACTCTGGATTCCGACCGTAACCAGTTTCCACAATGAAATAAACCGGCGACCCCGTTTGCTAGGTACACGTCCAGTGCGTTGAAGTAGTCAATCATGTATGAGTTGGACGGCATCGCCTCTTTCTGAGGAAGTCCCTGGTCCAAGGATTCCATCGAGTAGATCGACCACAAAGTCCAAGCAAGGAACGCCACCGACACGATCATCTTGACAAGTTTGTGCATCAAAGTCGACGCGTAGACGTCCACGCAATAGTCCAGAACCTGTGTAAGCGAGTGCTTCTCTGGCGTAACAGAAGGCCGAACATCGTCTGCTACCGGAGTCTTGCTTGGGCTGTAACGACACAAGAGGCTCCGACGACTGCTCTGCAGTGTCACCACGTGACTGTGCTGTCACAAATGAGGCACGTTTGAAGATGATATCGTACTTGCCACTCAGTTCACGGCGTTTGTCCAGAGTGAGAACAGACAGGAAGAAGGTCATCTGGAAGCAGAAGTTGATCGCCACGGCGCAACAGGCCATAGCTGCGAACCACAGATCCACAGGCATCGCAGAGATGGAACCGAAGGCAAACGCCACTGACTCAGCCGCAGAAGCCATGAAGATACTGGGGCCAATGTACGCCAGACTCTCAGACACGATCGCCGTGGTGATTTCTTCAATCGCCTTCGGGTTGTGCTCGAGACCAACAAAGAAACTGGGCTATTCACGACGCATCTGGTCCTCCTTCTCCGTCATAGCGTGGATCAACAAGAAGATGTTGTCCACACCGATAGCCAGCGACAGGAACGGAACGACCTCCATAATAATCAGCTGAAGTTTGACTCCGAACCACACGTACAGACCGATAGTCGACGCCACACCACACACAATACTCATCACACCGCAGAATCCAGCCACGATCTTGGACGAGATGAAGAATTCACGGCTGAACTTAATGCGGTTGATTCCCAGCGAAATGTAGATGATCATCAGACAATAACTCAGTGCCACAGGTCCCATATCGTTGCTCGATTCCGCATCCACCTCGTCCTGGACAGAAATCTCAGCGTAGAAGTAGACGTTAAACACCGTGTTGGACTCGGCCTCCTTCTTCATCGTCTTGATGTACTCACGCTCCCACTTGATCGCAGGCTCGTTCTTGTCATCGTCAGCGTAGTTGTAGTTCAGGTACGAAGACACAAACGCGATCGAGTCCAGGAACAGCGTGAAGTTGCTCTCAGCGCCTTCAGGGAATCCACCAAGGTACGTATTGTACAGGTTCATGGGCGACCCGAACGCCGACAAGCATGGACAATCACTCATACTGGAAGGGAGCGAGTCGCCGTCCTCCAAAGCATTCTTCAATTCCGTGCATAGCGCCACATCCGACGTCGCTGGAGAGTACAGACAGTTGCTAAAGTGCTCCAATTCGAAGCCATACTTCTCGTAAAACTCAAAATGCTCCATATTGTTCTGGAAATATTGAGTAATCGAGTTGACAGTACAGCCAGTACCCGTGGCTTTCCAGCAGATTTCGTCCAGAGCTACCGTTGTGTCTCCATCGTCTGAAGTATACGCCACGTTAGCTGCTACATTCTGGACGCGTATGGCTTCCTTCAGAATCGACGAGCGGTAGATGTTTCCACCGTCTTTTGGCACGAGAATAATCTGTTCCGAGCGGTAGAACGGGCTGAAGATATCGCCGTAATGCTGACGTTCCTCATACGACGTACTGGATGTGGAAACCCACAGCTTGATGGGATCTGTTTCGATGACAATATTGTACAGACCAACAGCGCACACCACAACAGCAACCAGCACCATAGGGGATAATCTTCTTGGGTCGGTTGCCCTTCCAGACGAACGCAACCCACAGTCGCAACTTCTGGTCATGAAATCATCGAGAAAACTCAAGTATTCGCTACTTCCAACCATCGCACTGGCCACCCCATGGAAATCTGAAGTGTCCGGTCCAATGACTTGAGGAGTTCCAGAGCGACGATCGACTGTGTTGTACCTCCTCTCACGCAGAATAGCGACGATAAAGCCCGTGATTATCAGAATACCAACCACTCCACCAAAGATCACAAGGAAATAGTTGAGCGGTGTCCAGTCTGTTTGGGGAACGTTGGTAGCCAAGTATTCGTTCAGTTCGGCCCAAGTGGAGTCACTATTGCTGACTGTAGCGCTAGTAGTAGGTCATGGAACATTACGCCGGCAGTTTTTTTCCGTACCGTAATTTACCACCGAGAACATCCTGAAACCTTCTTTCGGGTGAAGTGCCATTTCAACGACGCAACCTCTCGACCACCTTAGAGCGAGAGCCTCGTCTTTTCGATATTAGGGTAGTTTTAGAAGCGCTCAACCGGTGAGATCTAACAGACGTTGATTTGACGATGCAACCTCTACCACCTTATAGCGAGAGCCACGTCTTTTGGGTCTTAGGGCGTTTCGGGACCGCTCGACCAACAACGTTCAAACTATATTGATAAAAACATTTTTACGCCGGCAGATTTTTACCTCAAGGATTAGTTCGGACCAGTCTCATCATTTAGTTGAAAATCTATGTAACACACCTTCATGTCCGCTTAAGTACGCCAGAAATTTCTTCCTCATTCCAGAATCTGCCGGCTCGAGGAAAGATGGCGAAGCTCTTCTGTGCGATCGTTGGCGTGGCGGGCAGCGCGTTCTCGGTGCGAGTGGATGAGAGCGACTCGGTGGATGACTTGAAGAAGGCGATAAAGGAGGAGAAGCCTGACACTATCAAGGGAGAAGCCGACAAGCTGCAGCTCTTCCTGGCGAAGACGGCGGACGGCGGGTGGCTCTCATCGAAGGATCCTGTCGTCATTGCTATGAGGAGTGGAGGTGTTCCCGAGCAAGTTAATTCACTGTTGGACGTGGAAATGGATCCCGCAGACGAGATTGGTGACTTGTTTGGTGATGCTCCGACGAAGAGGACGATCCACGTGCTGGTGGTGTCCGATGTGCCATATCAAGTCGCCAAGGATAGCCCTTTGCCCTCGGCAATAACTCACAGTAAAAATCGACGGAAGCGCTGGCGTGAACTCAACGATATCCTCGACAAGAACAAGAAGGCTAAGACGAACGGTGGAGATTGCACATCAACCGGATACTCCTATGTGAGATGGAGCGAGGTTAAGAGTGTGCTCGACTACGAACTCTACAGACAGAATCGCGAACTGATTCCCGATGATGAATTTAATTTTCTGTGGGAATACCTGACATACGCTTCGAAAGCGATGAACGGATACGCCGACGCAGCGAAGGAAGCAAAGCGTTATCACTTCATCGCGCCCGTACTCATTATGCTTTGCAACTTGTTCGACGACGTAAACCTCGAGGTCGAAGAATCGGTGGACGGCAACAATGTTCATGCAAACGGTTTTTTTGAGTTCGTGCTCACCCGCGGTAAGACGAAGATCTGTATTGTGGAAGCCAAAAGGAACGACTTTGATCAAGGAAAAGCACAGGCGCTCATCGGATGCGAAGCGGTTGCTGACCGCGAAGGTGTGTATGTCGTTTACGGCATTGTGACGGACTTCATCAAGTGGCAACTGTACCGAAGCGGTGAGATCAAGATTGCGATGGACTCCTGCACGATTGGTGGGTCAGCGGAAACAATAGACATCAAGACGTTGCGAGATATGTGCGAGATGATCTACGGCGCGTTGTCGGACCACGAGCAGGAATGCAAGCAAGAAAAGTCGAAGTGAGAACGTTGCTTACAATCGAAAGGCTATTCCGAAAACTAAGTCAATAATTATGTTAGGTCCCACCCAACCTTGGACATGGCGCGTGCTGTTAGTAACTCACATTTCGAATAGCCTGTCTAGTCAAATATTTTTTAATCCTGATAAATATAACATTAGTAATATACAGAAATGGCGTACTCACCTGAGCAATACCAAGCTAAAAAAGAGCGCATTAAAGCAGCACAGAAGCGCTACTATCAGCGCACACGCGACGCTCGATTGTCGTATCAAAAGAGCTACGACGATAAGAATAGAGACCAAATTCGAGCTCGAAAGCGTAAGCCTAAAACCGAACTTATTGAAGACAAAGTCGAACCTAACAGCGAAACCGAACTCAATTAATTAATTTTTTTCTGATAAAAAGTCAATCCCAATATAGTCAATGACAATGGCTTAAAACCTCCAAAAAGGTATAACCCAAATATTTGAATTAATTAATTTCAGAATATTTTGTAAATGACTAAGATATAAAGTCGATCCTGATACAAGGTCAAATAATTATAAAGTCATATCTACGGAGAATAATATAGCCAAGCATATCTAGGCAACATGTTTGCATACGAACTCGAAGGATTAAAGAGATTAAATATCCAACCTATCAAATGGGGTAGTAGCTACCGTGTTAAGGTGTGAGGTAGAACAGGCAAGATGGTTTATGTTAGCAACGTTTCGCGTCCAATCAACCAGAGATTGGTAGCTAAGCAGTACAATGTTTCGTTTGAAACCCTTGAGAAACACTTGTCGCCCGACTACAAGGCTGATCGTAAGTACCGTTTTTACAATGGTAATCACATGGAATCACATTTGTACGAGGGTGTTGAGCCTTCTGATTTCTACAACAAGCTCGAGAACGTCCTTTCGACTCAAACGAGTGCGTTTAAGATAAATATTGCTCTCGGGTACGAACTTGTAAGCAAGACCGATCCTGACGACACTCGCTACTTCTACCCAAATCTCGCTAATACTCATGTATTCAATAATCCTGTCGCTATCAATAGCAAGGCTGATATTCAAAAGAAGGTGATTTTGGAAATCCGTTCTATGGAGTTGGCTGACAAACTGAACTATCCCAGCTCTGGGTATAAGCTAAAGGCGATCACTGCATTCAAGATTTTCATCTACCATCGCGACCAAGCTCTCGGGGATAGCGAAGCTGTCATCCCTAAGATTATTCGCGAAAACAAGCATGTGATCAACTTCCCCAAGACCAACAACAAGTGCGTCTTCCACTGTATCGCCTGGCATACATTCCAGAGTCCTAAGAAGGATCCTCGAAGGATTCAGGCTCAGGTAAAGGAGGCATTCAAGCGCTACTGCACTTTCAAGGGGGTTAAATATTCGTTGAGCCTGTTTCGAAGCTTTAAGCCCATTGACCTACTACAGCTCGATGAGGTTGAGGACTGCTTCCAGCTTGGTATTAACGTATATAAGATGGATGTTGTTTCTGGAAATGTAGAATGCATTCGTAGATCGGACAAGGGGTATGAAGCAATGGATATTTTATCCTTCGAGAATCATGCTCTTTACATCAAGAACATAGATATGCTTCAGGCTATGTATCAATGTCCTAAGTGTGAAATGGTTTTCGTCAGCGCTGAAAGGGTTAAAAACCACAAGAAGAATCAGTGCGGGCTTGTGAATATCGAAAGCTTCCCAGCTGAACCAACTATCTACAAACCAGCTCAGAACGCGATACGATCACTGATTACAAAGTATTCAATCAAGAATGCTGACCAGTACATCAATCACTTCATCGTTTATGACTTTGAGACCATCCTTAAGTCTACTGCGACTCAACACGGGGAGAATACTGTCTTCACGAACACATTCCGGTGTCTGTACCAGTAGCTGATAGCTTAACCGAGGAGGTGCGTTGCTTTGTAAATGATGATCCGAAGATGCTACTTACGGATATGTTCAAATACATCGGTGATGTATCCGTGAAAATCCAGCAGTACAATGTCAATAAGTACAAGTCGCTTCTACAGAAAATCATCAACGCTCACGGTCTGACAGGTATGGAAATTTCAGGAGTCAATCTTGGTAAGACCTACAAGATGTCTGATGTCGAGGGTTGGATTGAACAAGGAAAGTATGCCAGCTTTTCGACTTTCATAGCAGTCTTGGCTTTGGTAAGCAAAGGTCTGATTACGGGAAACTAAACCAGCAGCTTGATCAGGTACCAGTATTCGGTTTCAATTCTGATCGATACGGTATTAACTTGATTAAGAAGGATTTGTTTGCCGTTATCGGTACCGACAACATCAAATCTGTCATCTAGAATCCCAGCTACATGTGCATTGCTACATCGAACATGAAAATGCTCGATATTAGCAACTATGTACCAGCTGGTACCAGCTATGATAAGTATCTTACAACATATCTTGGTGGCTGCAAATGTGATGACAAAATTAGATGTGTTTGTGGTCTTGGTAAAGGTCTTTTCCCGTACGAGTACATCACCGCGTTCAATGTACTAAGCCAGACCACTATCCCGCCTAAGTCAGCTTTTGACAGTAAGCTTCGAGGAACAAGCATCACCGGTGATGACTACGAACGAGTGAAGTTCATGTGGTAGTACTACGAGATGAAATCGATCAAAGACCAACTGATCTGGTATAACAATCTCGACGTAGTCCCATTCATCAAGGCTATCAAGGCTCAACGAGAACTTTTCAAGCGTTTCGATCTGGATATGTTTGCGGATGGAGTGTCGCTATCTGGTCTTTCAGAGAAGGTCATGTATCAGACTTGCTTCAATAATCTCCAATATCCGGATAAGAACCCGGCTAACGCATTCCAATTTCCAGCTAAGCGCATGGGAGGGTACAAGAATCAGGATGCTAACGCACAGCAAAAATTTGGTATGACACTCGAGCACTTGAATGCATTGCTGCAAAAGCAAAAGTATCTGTGTGGTCTATGCTACTGCCAGTTAACCGCTGATACCGCTTCAGCTGATCGTATCAATAATAATTTTGGCCACATCGACGGCAACATCTTGATCAGCTGTGTGAAGTGCAACTCAGCTCGTAAAGATATGTCCCTCGGGGGATTTCGGTATAATAAGTTGCTTGAGTTCAACTCGGACAGACTGGTATATTCTATTGATCGAGAGGAAAATGATATCTACGCTAAGATGAAATCCAACATCGCTGGAGGTCCATCCATTATCTTTAATCGCTACGCTAAGCGTAATGAAACCAAGATTCGCGGTGGTAAGGTCTGTAAAAAAAATATCGGATACGATGTTAACGCTCTGTATCTTTGGGCTCTTGGTAATGAGATGCCATGCGGTCGATTGACTACCGTTGAAGCGTATGAAGGTATCATCGACGACATCAACGCTGATAAAATATTTGGCTTTCTTGAATGCGATATTCGCACTCCAGACCATCTAAAAGACTACTTTAGTGAAATGACCCCCATTTTCAAGAATGTATTAATCGATTGTACCGACGAGAGTGTCATTGGTAAGCACATGTTCGATTACAACCAGTCCCGTACATCAAATCGTTCTAAGCCTGCTCGCAAGTTAATTGGTAGCTACTTTGGTGAAAAGATTATCGTCTACACCCCTTTGCTTAAGTGGTACCTTTCTCACGGTATGGAGATCACCAAGACTTACTGCTTTGTCAAGGCCAGCTCTCACAAGGCGTTTGCTCCATTTATGGAGGCTGTATCAAATGCACGACGAGAGGGAGACGTCGATAAGTACAAGGCTATGATTGCCGAGATGATGAAACTGGTAGGCAACAGTGCTTTTGGTCCATCTGGAATGGACATGAGCAAGCATAAAGAGGTTAAGTATAAGTCGAGCGACATAGCTATTAAGTACAAGATCGAACACTTTACGTTCCATGGTCTCGAGGAGCTTAATGGCGCCTGTGAAATCACCATGAAGAAACGGCGACTCAATAACAAGAACCCCATCCATTTGTCGATTGCCATCTACCAGCTCGCCAAGCTACGCATGCTTCAGTTCTACTACGACTGCATAGACTTCTACTTCGATCGCTCTGACTTCGAGTATCAGGAGATGGACACTGATTTAGCTTATATCGCTTTCAGCTGTGAGAATCCGTTTCAAAACTGTATGAAGCCCGAGCTACGTGCCCACTTCAAGGAGCATAAATACGATTGGTTCCCACGCGACTACAGCACAGAGGTAGCTAAGTTTGATCGCCGCACCCCGGGTCTGTTCAAGGATGAATGGTCAGGCGATGCTATGGTCTCACTATCGAGAAAGAACTATATTTACTATCTAACCGACGAATCTTACAAGGTCAAAGCTTCAGCAAAGGGTGTGCAGCAGGGTCGTTGTCGGAATGAGCATGTCCTTAAACCTGACGGATTTGAGACTGTTGTACGGGACCGCATCACACTTCAAGGGACTAACAAGGGGTTCAGACTTTCGGAAGAAACAAAATCTATCATAACCTATACTCAAAGAAAGAGCGCCCTTTCATATTTCTACGATAAGCGACAGGTACTAGTGGACGGCATTTCTACGATTCCACTTAATATCTAAGGGGGTATATTTAGCTGATGCTCAGACTTCTAAGTCTGACCATTTTTTTGCTATAAAATATAGGATCATGTCGTTTCAAGATTTACTAACAAAACTCTACTATGATCCAAAACCCGGTTTTATCGGGGCTCAAGCACTATATCAGAAAGCAAAGGAATTAGATCCTAAGATAACTCTCAAAATCGTAAAGGATTGGTATTCCAGTCAGACCGATATTCAACGATTCCAGGAACAGAAGAAGCGATTCGATGGATTCAAAATTGCTTCACATGATCCTAACTCATGGCAAATGGATCTTACGTTTTATGAAAAACGACCAATTTTGAGTGCTATCAACATCAACTCACGGTTGGGCTACGCAAAGCTCTTGTCAAACAAGACTGCGCCAACTGTTTTAGCAGCGCTTAAAGCGTTTGTTCGCCATCACAAAGTTGATATCCTGACAAGTGATGATGGTGGCAAGTTCATGAACTCACAGGCTCAAGAATTCTACAAATCCAAGAAAATTGAGCACTACAATAACGAGCCCGGTGATCATGGTACTATGGGAAAAATCGAGCGATTCAACAGAATGTTAAAGCAGAGACTAACTAAAATGTCTCCCAATAGGATTACACACAAGCTTATTGGCGATGTCATCGAAAACTACAATAGCACGTTTCATCGCTCAATTGGTATGACCCCAAGTAAGGCAAAAGGCAAAGTAATGGATGCGGATCTATGTCATAATCAGGTGAAAGCTGATAGAATTGAGAAGGAGTTTGAGGTCGGATCAAACGTATTATACCGTCTCAAGAAGCAGCCATTTGATAAAGAAGCTGCTCGATGGAGCAAATCAGTTTATACAATCGTTGGATTTGATGGCTACCGAGTCCAAATCCGTTCGAAAATGGTCATACCCTCTACAAGGCACCAAACGATCTTAAAATCGTTAAAACAGAGACCACGGATGCTACTATTAGTCGAGGCGATATTCTTGAGGCGGAGAAGATCTTGGACCAAAAGAAGATACGCTCTGGGAAGTACAAATATTTGATAAGATGGGTTGGTAATGAGTCTGATTCCTGGGAGCCACAAGGTAATTTGAGGTCAGTTAACAAGAACAGAAGATCAACTCTACAGAGAGAGAGTATTGGACACTAAAAAAAATGAGCCATGATTAGCTTTTTTTTAGATTAAGTTGATAAGATATCCTCTGTAAGCTTTGGCCCATATACTATTTTTAATATTTTTCGTTAGGATATGAATTATCTAACTTTATGTATAGATACTGATCTCGTAATAATGTGCCCAAATTGTATAGAGAAGGAACGTGAGCTTGAAAAGCTTCGACGCAAACTGTGGATCATCCAAGAAGTAAGTCGAATCAAGAATGAGTTGCTGAACCTTGATGCGACCGCGAATTTTCGCAAAACGGTAGTCAATCAAAAGTACAAACACGAATTGGAAGCAATCTTTGGCGTTCCGTTCCATTGTATCAAAGACCGATATTTAAATCTTCTCAATGAACGAAACCGCATCTGTCATTCTTATCTACCTTTCCGTCATGACTCAGTTATGCCAAGCTACTGGTAGAAACGTAATTACGGCGCTCAATTTTTTTATGACTCGCCACATATAGGATCAATATGTTTCCAAATTTCACATCGCTTGCTCAGAGAGAGCAAAAACGGCAGGAGCTACTTGAACGAGCTCAGCGTCGCGTTCGTCAAGCTAAAGCGAAGCGTGAGATGTACGAAGGTGCTTCGTGGGCTACTGACATTCCCAATGGCATTACTACAGCCCCCAGTAAAACAACTGCAGCAACTCAGACAGACTCAACATCCGAGTCATCTGAGCTCTTAAAAAAACGCTGATTGATGAATACTCCCAGACAAACCCTGAGGTATCAACTTCAACTATGGTAGATGTCGAAGCTACTGCTAAGCCTGATACTAATCATGCTGGAACACAAGCAAAGCCTTCAGTAGTTGATGTTGGTATCAGCAACACCCCTGTCATGAATGATGCTATGGTTGGCGAAGATGCTAAGGAAAAATATACATTCAGTGAAGATGACACCGATGAATCGAAGACCAAAAGAGATCAAAACAAGCTGTTGCACAGATATTTGATGTTTATCCAATTCTTGCAGACTTACGCATTCATCCTCTTGCATCGAAAGGACGTCAGCTAACGAAGTATTACATTGGTAAAGATGCTAAGACATACAGCATTAGATTAAACAAGGTTGTTTTAGTTCCAAGCATTGATTGGATCGAGACCTACGAGAATATTGGAGTTCTTATCACCAACGATGTTAGATTTCTCGCCTATATCAATGAAAAGAGGGAACGCAACGAAATGGGAAAAGAGGATAAAAATACTCCATTACAGGTTTGGCAGCGAATTGGATCAAAACGGAAAAGAGTCAATGCATCAGACGGAGATATTGCCGATCGTACCAAACAAAGACTTGAGGACAGTTTTCTCTTTGATAATTCAACTTCCACAACTTCTGATCAAACTGATAGCAAAATCAAAATGTTTTGGATCATTAGTAAAAATAAGGGTTTGCTTGAATCCAATGGATTAAGAAAGAAGATTGTTCCGATCCTTATTGGAACAAGCAAATCATCTCCCATCGATAATGATGGATACGTTTGGGTTGATGGAAATTCAATTAGCGTCTATGGAAAAGAAAGCGATAGGGCTAAGTCAGCTATCACTAAAAGGGTGAATTGGCAACTCACCCTTCAATCACTTATCAATATGGTCAGAGCGAAAGGTCTTGAGCAAGAAATAATAGGTAAGAAGGACGAGGAAATTGACCTCAAGGAATTCACACCAGTCGATGGGGAAGCGAGACATGGAACAATCAGTGGTATCGATGAAGATATGGATCAAAAGCTGAACAACGCGGACAATGAGGCTAAAATGATATTGGCTGATTACTATACACAGCTTCATTCGAAGGATATTGAAATACCTTTTAGGCTAATACCGGTGGTTGATACAAAAAAATGGAGTAAAACCTCATCCGACATACTATTTTGGTCAGCCAATTGAATCCAGACCTATAAATATCATGACGGAAGATACATATAAAAAACATAAGCAACTATCTGGCGCAGCTTGGAAGGGTTTGATGAGAACTATCAAATGGATGGATACATTTACAACACTACTTGATTGGTTTGAGGATTTGGATAGATACCTTAAGAATATCGAATATTCATTCCCATCAAATGATGAAGAAGCAGCTAAATTGATTAAAGAGACAAAATTGAACGAACAAAGACGCAAAAACCTTGATGATAACCTGGAAGCATTAAATGATGCGATACTGAAGTCTATTTATGATATCAGACGTCAAAGTATGGAGGAATACGACCATGACGATAATTTGCAAAAGCTTCATGATGACTCGGAGGCAGCTTTCCAGGCGTATTTCGAGGCTCATAATCGCTATGAAGAAGCAAAGAAAGTTGTTGGAGGATCAAACTCAAAATCAGCGAGATCAGCCCTAAAAGCAGCTACAGCAGCAACGCGAGCTACAAAGGCTCTATTCCAAGCGAAGTCACAAAAATATAATCAAGCTTCAAATGGTAAAACTGATGTCGATGACTTTAATGACCGGCAAGATCAACGTAAGGTAGAAGGGGCTCTTAATGAAATGGTTCATGTAGTTAGTGGGAGTTGCTTGAAAGGACGTAGTCTTAGAGGAGCGGGTGTTGCTCCATTAGAAGGTGTAGTTCATCGTGGTCGTACGTACAATCTCAATGAGATTCAAGGATTAGCTACACCGTCAGCATATACCTATAAGCAGCTCGGTAGCAACTATATTCGTATTCCTGACCTTGATGCTATGTGGCCCTAAATGTCAAATTAGCGATAGCCTTCAATCTATGATTAAAACTCTCGTCTATAAGCAGCATATCGATCAAGCCGCTTACGATAAGCTTAGTATTGATGATAATAAGCTCTTCAAGGAGATCCTTGCGATCACTCATCTTCAGTACAATTTTCATGATAAGCTCACGGACCCATTAGAGACACTTCGAGCTGAGTATGATAAGCTGAAAGGAGAGATGGAGTTAGGGAATGACAATCCAAGCATCATCAAGCAACTAAAGTCTCTCACAGTAGATATGTACAGCAATCAACTAATTGGTGATAATGAGTTTAAGGAAATTATCACACGTCTCTATTATAAATCTCAAACCATGAGGATCCCGCTTTTATTAATCTGGTACGCGACAGTTTTATATATTATACTATAAACATGTTCTTCTTCAACCCACGCATTATTTCCAGTTCAGGTGGTAGCTACGGTGATAACGCCGATCTCAACGTTGCTGAGCTTAAAGCCATTATGAAGAATCTTATCATCCATGATCGCCCCCAGAAGACTCAGGCAGCTGTTTGGGCTACTGACCTTGATAAGTCTATCAGGAAGGTGGATGCATCGACTCAGACAGAGGGCGGTCGCGTATGGGCTTACCAACCCAAGAAAAAAAGACTAAAACTGTTAAGACTTTTGCTATCTAAGCAATACCGCTTCGTACACGTCTATTTGCATAGCCTTGATAGACTGAATTTTTTTATCGCTGATAGAAACCTCAAGTATGGCAGACTCTCCTTCGGGGGTCTTGGTGGGGAGGAAAACACTATCACCAAGAACAATAATTTTGTCAGCTTGGAGCATTGTCGATCCGACAATCTGACGCGGTTCATCGGTAGTTAAATTGGTTTTGAGCTCTTTACTTGGTACGCAACCCATTGTATATCACTACCAGAGAAAAAAAAGTACGTACTTACATGATTTCGAACCATTCGATAAACTCAACGGCATTTCGTACATCTAACAGCCACTGTTCGGCAAGGGCAGCCGTTCTAAAATTCTTCTGATATCGGTCTTTATGAATTATGATTACCGCACAATAGGTACCCCACTCATTCTTGCATACCCGTCCAGTTCCACGTTTTCGTATCTTCGGTCCACCAGTTCGTTTGTAGTAGGACTCAGAACTCATTATGTTAATTCGCTTTTGAATATCGGTTTCATTGATATCTACACGGTATCGGTCAGAAAATTTACTATTCTCTTTATAAGTGATGTAGCGGAGATTGACAACGGCATTATTAAGCTTATTGCGGTCAATGTGATCAATTACCAGCCCTTCTGGACGCTTGTGATAAAGTATTCAGCAACTAATTGGTGAATCAGATAGTTGATTCTATTGTTACCTCGTTTTAGTTGAAAATATCGGTATCCAGGATTTGCCACAGACCCTTTGATCGGTTTGTAAGTACTATTCTTCATCAAACGTCTCACATTACCGAAATTTGAAATTTCATATGAATCGAAGCAAGGCTTATAGATTTCCATAACTATATATTTATATTAATGTCGGCTTGTATCAGGATGGTAAATTTACCATTCAACTCCAAAGAAAAGTTTTAGAAAACCAATCGGCTGTGTATTTATTATCACTATCTATTGGTCCATGTCGTTTGTAGTATCTCTCTCTACGCTTCTTATCTTTGTGATCATATTCCCGATATGCTTTTAATGATGTACGGTCTCTAAATTGTTGATAAGGCTCACCACTCCGCTTAATAGCACCAAAAGATACAATTCTACCATCAGCAAACACAGCATCATTTTTCTTACCTATATGAGTTAAAACGCGGAAATGATAAGCTGAGATCATGATTATACTTACTCTGAGATAATTGAGCGTAGTTCATTTATTTGCTTCTGGAGATCCTCATTAACAATTAACAGATGTTGAATCATCTTCATGTTATATGCCGAAATCCGGCTGTAATCGACGTTGAGCTGTTGCTTACCGGGTTCAAGCGATGGGTCGTCTCCCTCTTGGATATCATCGCGATAGGAAACACTGATTAAGTCGGTTAAATGGGCTGAGACGAGATCTTGAGCTATGAGACCAACTTCTTGACCAGGGCGATTCTCCGATTCGATCCAGTCGTATAATTTGACATCACAATTGTCGTAGAGACGTTTTGCGCGATCGATTGGACATGGTTGGATGTTTCGTTTGAGACGTCTATCACTCGTCATCGCCATCGCGGTACAAGCGATGTATCCACCGAATATAGCTGCAACGCTGTATGATATGGGTCCGAGAGCGCTTTCTGTATTACCATTGTCAGTTCGCAAGCGATATACTGTCAAGCCGCCGGCTCCAAAATTATAGGAATTGCTGCCAGGGACATGTAGAGGAGCGGATGGCGATGTTGTACCAACGCCGAGGCGCCCTGTTGTTGTTAGAATCATTGATGTACTATTATTTATACCAAAACGAAGGTCATTGTTTGTGATGTTCCCGATCCATGTCGCATTAGCGGCTGTTGCATTAGTACCATTATGGCCCTCTATTTGAAATTGTACGGGCGTAGCATTCGATCACGAGAACGTAAGCATTCGAATGTAGGAACCGTCAAGATAGTCCAATCCACTACCAGTGGTCGTAAAATACTCATTCGTAGGTGTAGAATGGATACCGAGTTCTGTCAGACTACCTACTGTGGTGATGTTCGATTGATTACCATCAGCCAAAAAACCATTTATAGCACCCGAACAAGTTATGTCTCCGCTTGTTGAAACGCTTGCTGCTGATATCGAGCCAATACCACTAATGCTCCCTATTGATCCGAGTACTAATGCTTTACCATTTACAGCGGAACCAGCTGATGACCTTGCTAATAAATTTAACTCAGCCGCTGACGTGGTGATTGCAACTCCTCTCAGTTGCAAAGTAGTAGGATTGAGATTTAACGTTGTTGCATTCATTATTTGCGTCCCGGATTTGGATATTGAATCACAAGTTAGTGCAGGTGTTGCCATTGCGGTGGATGCTGTTATCGTACCAAAGCAAATAAGGTTGCGAATGCTATTAAAATCCTTTGTCGAGTTCAATACTACCGCTTGAGAGAAGCCAGCTGCCCCCTCTGTGATATTGATGTAATAATTTTGATTAAAAGTGGTCCCAGAGAATTTGAGCGATGGAACGTCAAGACCTGTCCCTCCAGCGCTTAAAGTCAGACTGCTACACGAAAGCGCCCCGATACCACTGATATTACCACCAGTCCCCGGCACCAGTGCGACCCCTGGTGTTGCAATTCCTTGTGTAATTCCTGTTAGATAAGTTAAACGATAATCATTTTTACTGAGATACAGTGTTTGAGCGTAATCATAAGTGAGATAGCCACTGGCATCCAACGTCAGATAGAATGCGGGGTTAAAATCGGTGATTTGAAAATTGGTTGCGGATATGAAAAACCTGAACTCATTTTGTTTGATCCTATATAGATCAGACGATACTCATGAGTGCTATACCTGATTTCGGGGCTTCTATCCCCAAAAAGTTCAAATCAGCATCAATGGGCGGCATTCCTGCGCTTGATATTAAATCGTTGTTTAGAATGGTTGTGCTTGGTCCCTCGTTTTCAGGGAAGAATAATCTATGCATGTTCATTCTCAAGAATTCCCCTCACGTGTTTGCTCATCTAACGATTATTGCTCGTAATCCTCATCAAGAGCTCTATGAGTATCTCTGTGATAAGCTGGATGGATTTATTACCTTTGCTGATCCAGATACACTCCCTAGCGTTGATCAAGTGCGATAAACTCCAATCAGTTCTAACAAGCCTGAGCTCGTCATCATAGACGACTACAGCAACGATAAGCTACTTCAGAAGAATATGTTCTCACATTACTACACCAGGGGCCGCCACTTCAAGTTGAGTACCATATTCCTAAGCCACAGCTACTTTGCGACCGATAAGATGACTCGCTTGAATTCGGAGTATGTAGCGATCCTAAAGGCTAATTCGAAGCGTGATTTACAGATGTTTGTGAAAGACTTCAATATCAAGGGCGTTGATGAACGATCAATCGTCTATTACTACAATAAAGCCACGGAGCGCAAAGGACAGATGTTGTTCATAGATTCTGTTAAAGGCCAAATCCGCTACAACTTCGACAGACCAATCATGATTGATAACTAAATCAAATTTATTGATCAGAATTATGGCTAGAATCATATACTATTACAATGGCAAGCTTTCTGAAACTTGACAGTACTAACCTTGTTCAAGATGGAACGAAGTCAACTTGGAAGTATTCGTTTCCTGGTTCAGCTGCTGACTTCCGTGATGTAGTCTGCGCTATCCAATCGATCACGATGTACAATAGTGAGTACAACATTGATTCGTTTCAGTTCCAGAACACAACATTCAAAGTTGAAGTACCTACTGCTGCTACTACTTCTACCATAAGTATCAGTCCTCAAGACGGTATTTACTCGTATGATGATATCAATCGATCAATCCAGACTGCTCTCGTCAATGCTGGAGCGTACTTGATCAATCCATCAGGGGAAAATGTTTTCTACCTGAAAGTAAGTGAGAACAGTGTTTATTACGCGTGTTAGATTGATTTCTCTCCAACCCCAACAGCTTTACCGACGGCCGGTGGTACTTGGACAAGACCTGCTACAGGTCTAGACTCATCTGGTGGTACTGGATTGCCGACTACTACACGAGTTCCGCGTCTAATCATCGATAATGCTGAGTTCGGAAAGGTATTGGGCATGACCACGGGTACTTACCCATCAGCTTCTGCTACCGTAGCCAGCGCTCAGCTATCGAACATCATCCACAGATTCACCCCACCATTTCATACATCGTTCGTTGCGATTTAATTAAAAGTGAATATGTTGCATCAGGTGATATTGTTAGTGCATTTGATAGAGGTGATGCTGAAATTGGAAAATTGATTTCGTACAAACCCAGTCAGTATGCTTGGATGAATTGTCATAATGGTTCGCGATCAACGATCAGTCAGTATCTTCAACCAGAACGACAAAAAGGTAATCTTCCGTGATACTTCAGTATCGATCATGCTACTGTTGAGACCAAAAAAATAAGCTGATCGCTTTATTTTTTCCTTACAATCTAAAACTTCCTCCGGACTTATCCTTCTTTCGCATAGGTCGGAGCTTTGCCATATGACCCTTTGCCTCTTGCGAGCCCTTCGCAAATTTTCTACCCTTCATAGCTACGCCAACACCATAGCGACGACGGACTTCGCCACGTAGAGACTTGACGAGATGTTCATGTTCTGGTTTGGTTGCCTTGGAAAGTAGGTATCGTTCTCCAGCATCGTCCGCATCTGTTAAAACTCCTTTTCGCTTAGCATAACCAATCGCGGATTTAGCTGCCTTCTTAACGTCAGCTACTGAGACACGACCACCTTCCTTATCTACATCACTATCACTGTCATAAACACCGATGCCTGTCATAGAACGGATGGCTGCTCGCGCTGGGATAGCTGCTTGAGGTGCACCTAAGGCCGTTGCTATTACTGGGACAGCTGCATTGGCCGCTTGGGTTAGCAAACCAGAATTCTTCGCGAACTTAAAGGCGGATTTGATACCTCCCTAGATCTTAGACCAAATAGAACCACCTTGGGCCTTCTTGTATCCTTTCTTGACCTCGTGTCTTGTGATGTCGAGTCTAACACCACGTCCAGCCTTGCGAGCCTTGAGTGCCTTTTCGTAAGAAGCCGGGTGGAGATGGATAACGGAGCCGCTACCCTTGAGTTGATCAGCTGTCAGACTTAGCTTATCAGTCTTGAAAGCTTTGGTCAGCTTTGGAGCTGGTACGTCGCTTGAAATAGTTAGTTCGCGATACATTATTGCTATATAGCTTGAAACATCTTATTAAAGAATAGTTAAGTTAAAATCCTTGAATCGATTTAGGAGATTCATCTTATTTTTTTGCTTGCAATATAACCACAGCATACACCAAATTCCACAATAATCGCCATACGTACCTTGGAATTGCTTTGGATTGTATTTACCGACTCCGTACTTTGTCGGAGCTGCCTCGCCCATTGAATCGGAGAATTCACCATCATGAACAGCCGTCCAGTCTCCTACATTCATATCAGGTTGTCGCAACAAAATCAGATATGAACCTTTCTTCGGGAGAGGCTTTGTTATCTCACTTGACTCGTATATATCATCCAGATGTACATTCAACCGCTCTGCGAGTTCAATGAGATCATGATCGCTGGTAATGGGCTTGATAAGTTGAGACATAATAATTAATTTGCGCAAAGTATATTAGGATCCATATAGAATCAACGATGAGTGAAACTCAACTATCCGACCAGTATTTGTACCAGAGCTCGCTAAAGAGCGACCCGGAGATCAAGGTATCTTCCAGCAAGCGTACGCCTTTTGTTATTGACCTAAACCAGGGTTCGTATCAGAATGGTGTTATCACAATTGATGCTACGGCTCAGCTTAACGGCTCCGAAGGATTTGCTTCGCTCCGTGATGCTTACATTATGCTTCCATACAAGGTCTCGATGAAGAATGGTGCTACGGCCCAAACTACTGCTGCTAACCGTCTATGTACTACACTAAAGTGCGGCAATTGGAATGTCATTGATTCGTTGTCGCTTGAGCTAAATGGCAAGACCATTGTATCTATGGCTGATTATAAGCTGTTCTGGAACAATGTTCGTGCTCAGACTGGATACAGTCCTCAGTATGTTGAAAAGCATGGAGCTGAGTCTTTCCTATTCCCTGATGCCGGTCAACCAGTACTTTACAGCGCAGCTGCTGCTACGGCTGGTGATGCGTACTCCAACAACACCGCATTCACCAGCTCGCTCGGAGTACAGGCTCAAGGTGGAGCAACTATCCCTAACGATGGCTTTGCTAAGCGATTACTATCGAACCCTCCTACTTCAGGTGCCGATTTCCCTACCAGTTGGCCGTCATTTGGTGGTGCTTCTGCTTCTACTACCATTTCGAATCAAACCGCTCGTGGCGCCTTCTTAGCTGGTGCTTCAACGGCTAATGCAATCATGGGTACTTGGAACTACATGCTTAAGATCAAACTAACGGACTTGCACCCTATCTTCCGTGAGCTTGATCTCATGGCTAACCCTCAGATCCGACTACGTTTCCGTGTCAATCAGGGTACTGCTGTTGTCGCTGTGGATGCTTCTAAGAATATGTCGCTAACTTCTACTACCCTTGCCTCTGGTAATAGTTGCCCCATTATGATCGCCAGCGCTGCTACAGGTAATCCTATGGCGAGTGTTCTTGCTACTTCCGCTGGTTTCAGTGTTTCGTAAGGAGCGGTTGTTAATGCACTTGAGCCCACTAGTGATGAAACTTACATGCCTTTCACGACTGCTCGCCTCTATGTACCTTTTGTACATCTTGAGAACCCTCAGGCAATCATTTCCAAGCCTGTCAAGAAGGTTCGATACAATGACTGCTACGCTCAATGGTCCTACCAGCGTGCCGGTATTGGTAAGCAATCGGCTCAGTTCAATGCTTCTTTCGACTCACAACTATCCGCGAGTGTTAAGAATGCTAAATACGTTGTAGTACTTCCTTTCGCTGAGCAGACAAGTAGTTTCACAACCGCAGCGGTACAGGAATTCCAAAGCCCCTTCGATTCGGCTCCTTGGGCGCTACAGCCAGGGTCGTCGATTCGCAACTTCAATGTTCGCATCGGTTCGACGCAGGTATTCGATATCAGTCATGACTATGATTTCCACCATTTCGCTAACGAGATTGCTAAGATTGGAGCCATTAAGGGTGATCTAACTCCTGAGCTTGTCAATGGACTACTTGACTATCAGACTTGGTCGCTATCTAACCGCATGCTTATCGCCGATGTCAGTCGCCTGACGGAGCGTGATGTACCTCAGTCGATTCAGATTCAGGGTACCAACGCTGGCTGTCAGGGTGTAAATCTATTGGTTCTTGTGGTCAGTGAGCAAGAGCTAACGCTGGATCGCCTGACCGGGGAGGTTTTAGATTTTACCACTGCATAGGTTCTTAATACTTCGAAGTACGATCTTATGAAACAAAAAGAAATGGTCTCTTAGTTAAGCTCCTTGAGTAGCTTGGGACATTTCTCAATTACAAATTCACTCTTGCGAAGCCAGTCGATGTAATTTGGATCCATACGACTGATCTGCTTAAGAGTCTTACCCTTGTATTTACCCCAAGGCATCATATACGAGTTATCATTATTGAGAAACTTGGAGTGTAGGAATATCTTGATGTCCTCGCTAATGTTAAGATTAAGTTGATTATGCATCCATTGATATACTTCCTCAATAGGCTTGTTCTTGTATTTTCCAAAAGTAAGTTCGAACGACATGTTATTATCAAGGTGTATGTATCTATATACATAGCCTCTTTAATTTTTTGAGAAAAAAATAATATTAATAAGTCGCTTGGCTACCATTTACTATAGTCCGGACCCCACCACCCAAGGTCTTGCGGATATGACATAGTATTTATCCACTTCGAATGCTTTTCTTTATTACAGTGTTTTGCAAAGTTCCATCTTTCCATCGATGATCACACAAGCAAGTAATTCTCATATTCATCGGAGCTGAAATCATTTTTTTCATCATTACTTCACTGACTTCTGGTGAGAATTTTTCAAAGGGAGGCAATTTCGAAAATGTGTGCATACCACAACGTTCTTGCAGCGGTTTTGCTTTACACTTTAATCCATTATCCAAAATGTAATTGCAAATTCCTAACTTGTAGTAAATATTATGTACTTTATTATTTGTTTATCAGGATCAACTCGTTTTAGCCATCGAAATCTCTATCACCAGTCGAGCGGTCCCGAAACTATTGAGGGTTGGTGGTCTTGGGTACTGTGTACCAGTTGTACCCATTAACCGGTTAACCCGAACCGGTCCAATCCGAACCCACGTTGATTATGGTGATTACGGTAAGCTGTTTAGGCCACCGATGATTAGACGAGTAGGATGATTGGATGAACACCGGTGAGTGATGGTTGATTAGATGCACTAGGTGATAGGACGCAGGGCCGCGTGTCTATAACAGTAGGATGTAAGCTTCAACAATTCAATCACTTTCGAATCTTCATTCTACCCCTCAAGTGCCTTCGCTCCGGTCCCGCCGTCTGCGACGTCCCTCCCTCCGCTTCGTCCAAGCTTCGTGTCCAAGATCCATACCTTCCATCAGGTTATGAGCCCAAGCACCATGTCCTCTGCCCAAGACGCCTCGACCAAGGTCTCCATTGACAAGTTCAACGGGGACAACTACGCGACGTGGAACTGCTACATGCGTGGTGTGTTCCTGAACAAGTCGATGTGGCATGTCGTGAACCGCGAGACGACGCCAAACTTCACGGACTCGCGGGCCAAGGACGACTACGTCAAGTCGAGCAACATCGCGTTCGGACTGATGTTGCTCCACATGGACGCGGACTACCACCATGTGGTCGACGACTGCGAGGAAGCGTGGGTTGCGTGGACGCGCTTGAGGACGCTGTACGGTGGTTCGCAGAAGGCTGGACGCATCTACCTGAAGCGCCAACTCTTCAGCATGGAGATGTCGGAAGGCGGCAACGTCTTGCATCATTGCAACGAGGTCCTCAACATCAGCGCCAAGCTCAGCAGCATCGGCGCCAAGATGGAGGACGAGGACGTGGCGATCTGCCTGTTGCGCAGCCTCCCCAAGAGCTACGAGAACGTCGTGCTGAACTTGGAGATGAGCAGCGCTGAACTACGATCGCAAGACGTCGTGAATGTGCTCACGAATGAGCACATCAAGAGACAAGGCGAGAAGACGGCGACGGTGAAGACGGAGAATGCGGTCAAGGCGTTCAACACCGACCGAGAGTCTCGCCAGTGTACGTACTGCGGGAAATTGGGGCACACGATTGACAAGTGCTGGACCACGCAGAAGGACGAGAATCGGGGCCCAAGACGCGGCGGCAATGGCAATGGCCGTGGACGCGGGGCCAACAATACCCAGTGGAGGAACGACGACGCCAGTTACAACTACGACTACGGCTATGATCGAGTGGCGTTCTCAATCTCACTGGAGTGTGGCATTTCGACGGGCAAGGATATGCTCGGGATGTGGGCGGTCGACAGCGGCGCAACGCACCACATCTGCAACGACAAGGCCAAGTTCGCCCATTTGATTGAGCGGAACGAAGGCGAACTTTCGGTGGCCGACGGCAACAAGGCGGCCATCATGGGTGTGGGGACCATCGTGGAACGAGTGGTTCTGCCCAACGGCAACGAGCGCGACATCGAGATCAAGAACGCGCTCAGATGCGCGTCGCGCACAAGGCCTCCAAGCAAGTGGTGGCGGCGGCAAACCTCGTGGATGGACTCTACTGGCTCCAGACGCCTCAGCGATCGGCGAATGCGGCGACCAGTGGGAAGACGGTCGACTTACACGCGCGTATGGGTCACGCTCCGGTGGAGGTGCTTCGCAAGATGGTCGACAACAACGTGATCAAGGACGCGAAGGCACCTTCCAAGTCGAGCGGACCAAGTCTGTGTCGCGGCTGCCAGCAAGGTAAAATGGTCCAGAAGCCGTTCCCAAGCAACCATGATAAGCGTCGTTACGACACGTTCAAGCTGCTCCATTTCGACGTGTGCGGCCCCATGGAAGAAGAGTCACTGGGTGGCAGCAAGTATCTGCTGCTGATCGTGGACGAAGCCAGCGGATGCATGAAGGGATTCTGTCTGCGTGCCAAGTCGGAGAGCGAGGACTGCATCAAGATGTACGTCACGAAGGTGCAGACGCAGTTCGGCAAGAAGGTCAAGTTTGTGCGGCACGACGGAGCCCGTGAGTTCGCGACCAACTCGCTCAAGGCCTTCTACGAAGTCGAAGGCATCGAGCAGCAAACCACGGTTCCGTACGCGCACCAGACCAACCGCACGGCAGAACGCGCCATCCGGACCATCGTCACGATTGGCCGCAGCATGCTGCATCACGCCAAGCTGGACAAGAGCTTCTGGGCTGAGGCGGCCATGACAGCCATCTACGTGAAGAATCGTCTGCCATCACCCAAGATCGAACACAAGACTCCGTTCGAGATCGTGTACAAGTCCAAGCCGAGTGTGAAGCACATGCGTGTGTTCGGATGCCAGACGTACATCCTGACGCCGAAGGGAAGACGGCGCAAGTGGGACCCCAAGGCTCGCGCCGGGCTGTCCTCGGCTACGAAGAAGTGTCCAAGGCGCATCGAGTTTATGACATCGAGGCGGGGCAGGTGGTTATCAGTCGCGATGTCAACTTCGATGAGTCCACCTTTGGACTTTCGACGCATACTTCGGATGAAGACGTCGATGATGCTGTGCTGGACCTGGACGCGCTGGACCTGGACGACAACGATGGACCGCGCCAAACGAGCTTCAAGCAGGCGGGGAAGCGCAAGTACCGACCGAGTGGCGACGACGACACTGCCAGAAGATCGCGCCCCGTTCGCCACCGAGCTGGCTTAGAAGAAGCAAGTGCGCCGGACGTATCCTCCTCGCGCCGAGCCGACCCCGACGAAGAAGAAAAGTCTGGGGACCAAGATGAAGACGACGACTCGACGCCTCCAGTGTTTTGGCGTGCCAGTGCCAACGCTGTGGAAGCAGCAGCCGATCTATCGGAGCCGACGACGTTCCAAGAGGCTGTGAACGGTCCTGATCAAGTGCACTGGCGCAAGGCGATCCGCGCGGAGCTCAAGTCGATGCGACTGCGTGGTGTGTTTCGAGCTGCCAAGTTGCCTAACGGACAACGCGCCATCGGTACCAAGTGGGTGTTCAAGATCAAGCGCAAAGCGGACGGATCGATCGAGAAGTACAAGGCGCGCCTCGTGGCCAAGGGCTTCAAGCAGAAGTACGGCATTGACTACACCGAGACGTTCTCGCCCGTGGTCAAGTATGTGACGCTGCGCATGGTGATCGCGATTGCCAAGTATTTTGGCTGGCCCCTCGACCAACTCGACGTGGTGACAGCATTCCTGTACGGGATAATGAAGGAAGTGGTCTTCTGCGTGGTTCCGGAAGGCGTCGAACTGGATGGTGACTTCGACTGCCTGGAACTGGTGAAGGCCATCTACGGTCTCAAGCAAGCTTCGCGCGTGTGGAACGAGACCTTCGACGAGTTCGTGTGCTCCATGGCTTCCAAGTATCGGCGTTCGACCCATGCCTCTACATCAAGGTGGTGGACGGTCACTGCGTGCTTGTACTGGTGTACGTGGATGACGTGCTGATTACCGGAAGTTCGCCCGAGCTGATCGCACGCACGAAGACCGACCTGAAGACGCTTCGAGATGACCGACAGCGGCAAGTGCGCGTTTGTTCTTGGGATCGAGTTGGTGGACGGCCCGGACGGCAGCGTGACCATGTGCCAGCGGCGATACGTGGACGACATCCTGAAGCGCTTCGCCATGGACGAGTGCAAGGCCGTGGTGAGTCCGGTGGACATGAGCACTCGACTGGTTCCAAGCGACGCGGCGACCAAGGTGAACGCTCCGTTTCGCGAAGCTGTTGGTGCTCTGATGCACCTGATGACCGCCACGCGCCCAGACATCGCGTACGCCGTTGGCTATGTATCGCGCTTCATGGAGAACCCCCCAAGAGGAACACTGGGTTGCGGTCAAGCGTATCTTTCGCTACCTGCAAGGCACCAAGACGCATGGGATCTGCTTCAAGCCGGGCGACAAGATCGACTTTCGTAGCTACTCGGACGCGGACTGGGCCGGCGACCTCGCCGACCGCAAGTCCACTTCAGGCTACACGTTCATGCTAATGAGTGCGCCTGTGAGCTGGGGAAGCAAGAAGCAATCAAGTGTGTCGCTGTCCACGAGCGAAGCGGAGTACATCGCGCTCAGTCTGGCTATCCAAGAAGGCAAGTGGATTCATCGCCTGCTATGCGAGATTCTGGCGGCCGCTAATGAGACTGGACCCGAACTCATGATCCGCGAAGACAACCAGTCGTGCATCAAGATGACGAAGAACCCAGTGAACCACGGTCGCGCCAAGCACATCGACATCAAGTACCACCACATCCGCGATGAAGTCAAGCGCGGTGAAGTCAAGCTCCAGTACTGCGAGACTTCTGTGATGCTAGCGGACATCATGACGAAGGCGCTTGCGGGACCACGTCACACAGATCTGACGGTGGCTCTCGGCATTCGTGGGACTTCGCATTGAGGGGGCGTATTGAGGGTTGCTGGTCTTGGGTACTGTGTACCAGTTGTACCCATTAACCGGTTAACCCGAACCGGTCCAATCCGAACCCACGTTGATTATGGTGATTACGGTAAGCTGTTTAGGCCACCGATGATTAGACGAGTAGGATGATTGGATGAACACCGGTGAGTGATGGTTGATTAGATGCACTAGGTGATAGGACGCAGGGTCGCGCGTCTATAACAGTAGGATGTAAGCTTCAACAATTCAATCACTTTCGAATCTTCATTCTACCCCTCAAGTGCCTTCGCTCCGGTCCCGCCGTCTGCGACGTCCCTCCCTCCGCTTCGTCCAAGCTTCGTGTCCAAGATCCATACCTTCCATCAGAAACTAATCTAAGATTAACGGGACGCGACCTTTCGCTCTAGGTGGTTGAGAGGTCGCGTCATTGAAAATATTCAACTGTTAGATACCAGTAGTTTAGCATCTCTAAAACTACCCTTATATGTAAAAGACGTTTCTAGCGCTCTCAGGTGGTCGAGCGGTTGCGTCATTGAAATAACAGCTGGGCCGAAGAACGTTCTAGGAATGTTCTCGGTGGTAAATTACGGAAAGTAAAAAACTGCCGGCGTAATGTTCCACTATATGCTACTAGCGCTGCCACTCCAGAAGATGAAGCTGATTCAGCGCCGTAACACGCTTAAGTGTACGTTCGAGTGTCACCAGAACTGACAGCATACAACGACCCGCACACGCCAACAGGACGTCATCTTGTCGTTCATGGGCGAGATGCAGTTGGTCTCGTTGGCGTAGTCGCAGTGGCAGAACTCGGTCATTTGGATTTCCTCTGAAAATTTATCCATCGTGGTCACATTGATCTGCTCTGGAGATCCGATGCTGTTGAAGGCGTACTTGCCCATGTACTCCATGAGTCCGTTGCCGTCGGTACAGTCCTGGTTGGGGTTACACAGCAGAGAGAAGGAGCTGTCGTCCTCGCAGAAGTCATAAATGTCACGGATCCAGTCCTTCCCAACGTAGTAAGTGGCTTCCTCAACCGCAGGGAAGATCTGACCTTCCGTGTTCGTCATCACCAGATATGATACGGACCTCGTTGATGTCCAGGAAGAGACTGTTGTTCGGGTTGCATGTGAATTGGCAGAAAATGTTGCGTAGGTTTTCCTTACAGGCCGAGCACAAACCAGGGATCATGCGGACCTGTGTGGACAGAGCATGTCCTCACCCAGAGCGATGGTCTCATTGTAGAGCAAGCGGCAGTCCACTTCGAACTGTTCTCGGTTGGTGTCTGACCACTCGTGAGAATTTATTGGTGAAGCCAGCGTCATACACTTCCTCGACAGACGTTGGGTAGTATCGGTTGGGGATAGCGGCGCTTGTGGTGGTGATGTTGACGTAGGCAGAGTCCATGGCGATGCAGTAGCCTGGTGCACGGTAGAGCGAGCCCAGTTCCGAGACGAGTTTGGGGTCCTGGATGCACTCCTCTACTTTGGAGTAGGTGCCATGGTGAGCTGCGACTCGATGATGGCCAGGCTGGTTTTGTTGTCGGCGAGACTCCATGGTACGTGACTGGAGGCGAACGACACGCCTGATGAGGATGTGGAGCCCGAGCTGCTGGCGGCCAGGGCAGAGCCCAGAGGCAGCAGCAACGCGGCGAAAGTCGAGACGCGCATGCCAGTCGAGAGCTTGTGCGATAGCCAGCCAATTCGTGAATGAGTTAACGTCGTGGAAGATGAAGAGAGAAGGTCGCATAGGTCTTGAAGGGATTCCTAGCGAGATAGAGCTGCGTGTTTGAGACGGATCAGATGTATCCAAGTGTGGCACTGGTGGATCATGAGGCAAATGGCAAGGCAATAGCTTAAATGGAGTCCATTTGATGGAGTGACGCTGTGGCTGCCGTAGTGCCGTTTAGCTCCGTTGGTCGGGCCTGCTTCATTCTGCAATGCCTGCAGCTTCAAGCTGCCAGCTTGTGCGATCACAGTGGACCAGTGATCAAAATGCACCAACTGGTTAGGTACCTGGGGCATCTGCGTGGAAAACAGCGAGTAGATCTTGGGGGTGTTACAAGCGATCGCTGGATGACATGAGCCTCGCTTGATCAGCGTTGGCTAGCGTTGGTACAGTACATGCGCGGCGGACCCCCGAGAAAGTGATGAATCAACACTGACGAAGTGAGAGGTTTACACACATCGAAAAGCGGAAATGATTATCGTTCTGTGTTGGAAATGGACCGTGGGTACGGTCTCTTAACCGGTTCGGGCGCCGACTATACAGAGTGCAAGCAAGTGAGGCAACGGATGGTTGCCGGGAGATATTGTAGGAAGAGGGACTTTTTGCATAATGCGGAGTTCTTCCCATCTTCATTTGCATTTGCAACTCTTTGCTGCAGAAAGCTTCGGAGTTTTCCGATCTTTTTTTGCAAAGAGCGGAGTTCCCCTTCAGCTTAACCCTTTTAATATACTGTAATATGCTAAACAGATCCAATCTGGCGTGACCGACAACGGCATGGCGCCGCAATCTGCGCCACCACCGCCTCTTACGTCGGAAGCTGACGCTATTACCGAGGGTAGGTACTTCCTGGACCAGAAGACATGCACGCAGGCCATACGCGACTACACAACCAGAAACAACATGAGTTCATGTTACATGACCGTTAAGTTTGCGATAGAAAATGATGAGCATCTGCATTTTTTGCATTGTCGAACTCAGTGATAGCCGCTGCGATGTCCGATACGCTCATGGTGCTCGTGTATCCACGATCGTGCATTAAACGTGGATGCTCGGACGTGCTTGTGTAATGTATTTGATCAGTATGATTTACCCTGTAAGCACTACATTGCGTCACAAGACTTTTTGGATCGGTCTACAGAGCGTTTCAGGGTTGTCGGCGAATGCTACCGGTTTCCAATTGGTTCTATACGAAGAACTCGCTATGAACCTCCAGCACCGCCCATCTCGAAACCCGGAAGAAAAAAAAATGAAAAAAGACTGCCGAGCAAAGGTAATACTAACTTACAACGAAAGTAGGCAAGGACGTGCACATGTAACCGTGGCCAAACCAGCCACAACAAGCGTGGCTACCTTTTCAAGCAAACGAAATCTGCCAAACAGGTACCCGCTTTGGTGTCCGCCCAGTCGGCAGTATTGTCGTCTTTAAGTCTGAGCTCTCAATAACGTCGCGAAAGTTGAATACTTCAGTACATGTTTCCTTTGTACAAGCAAAACATCTCGGATACTTGTCGTAAGTTTGCAAACTTTTACTTTAACAGTCAAGCTTGCTTGTTGAACGGAACTCCGCTTTCTGCAGCAAAGAGTTGCAAATGCAAATGAAGATGGGAAGAGCTCCGCATTATGCAAAAAGTCCGTAGGAAGAGAGTTAAGTACGCAATATCACTTCTACATTTTCACTGTATCACCTCAGTCTAGCATTCTGTACGTGGGATTCAGGATGCAGCAGCTTTAACGACATACGCCGAGAAATGGCTCACCAAGAGGCATGAGAGCAACCGGTAGTATCATAGGACCGTAAAAAAACTATCATAATTCTCTGAAATTTATTTCAGAGCTAAGGATGGTGTTTTCAATTTCCGTAAACTAATATCTCGGATATTATATTCGAGATACCCCATAAATTTATGATGAGGAAAACACAAACACAGTCAGACAGTACCGTGATGGCCATACCTATATTGAATTAATAAACAATACAAATGTTTCCTGTGTCGTCGCCCTCACGCTTAAGTACACCTATTTTAATATAGAATGTTGCACGAACTATTTGCGGAAATTAATACCTGTCTGAATGGCGGGTAAATGCGGGCGGTCTTAGGTGTCGTATTGTTCCTGTCGTTCATAGTGTGAGCGTAGATACTGACATTCCACGTATTATGTATTCAGTTGTTGCCTAGGATCTTACACACGCTCGTGTAGGCGAGAACACTTCAGATGACAGTAAGTTAGCAGGCGGTACGCGCCACTTGAGTAGTCCATATTGGGGGCACCTAGCACTCATGAAGATCTTCCTAAATATCCCAACCGGTAGATGATCTTCAACCATACAACTTTGGGACCATTGCTCATGCCCGACTTGCTTCTCAGACAAACAAAAGCCATCACGCTAAAGAGCGTAACAAGCCGTGTATCTTGGTGTACCGCATGCCCTATATAGCCCAGTAGAAAGCTAAAAACACGTACACGCATCGCAAAAATAGTATATCAAAGCTCAGATCCAATTTCAGCGCTAAAAACGCCTTTTTAGGTAAATTTGACCGGTAGGGATATGCAGCGCGCACTGAACGTAACATGTACAATAATGTGTACATGTACTTGTTTGCGGTTGCTGTACTAAGACGAAAGTGCTGATTCACATATCAGCAATGCGGATGCTGCGGCGGCGAAGCAGGCGCAGGAGATGCGCAACCTTCATAACTCTAATTCTCTTGAATTTGTTGGCGTCTGACGCCTTTTTCGTATGAAAACTTTTGCGTTTTCTGTGCGTCTGCGCGCACACGAATTCGTTTTAGCCCGGACGACTTTTCCATACAAATCGCTGCTTTTTTGGGGAGTAAGCAAACTGCTTACGAATTTGTTGGCGCCAAACGCACAGAAAACTCTACTGTGAAACACAAAACTAAAAGCCATATCGCGCTGACTAGCATTGCATAACACGAGGCGTTAAGCTCAAGGTGGAGCAGCGTGTTGAGGAGCTGCTTTAAAAGGAGATGACGTTATATGGCTAAATCTTAGTACGATCGCCACTCTTGCAGTAGCTGTTCAGGTTTACATTGCAGTGGCTCGGCCACCGTCACAGTCGACGCCGCCATGGTTTAATAATCTAGAGCTACGCGCGACCACCTCCCTCCAATACCGGTAGCTGGATACGCAAAACCTTCACTAAGATGCCCCGCGTAGTGTAGGTTCTGCGTATTCAGCTACCGAGTCGTGGCAGGACGATCTTAAATCATTATATCGTGGTTGCGTCTACTGCAACGTTCGCGCGGTGGCATTGCTGAGGATATGTGTCATAGTGTGATTTATTTCAACTCCATTGTTGGCAGTACTACTATAGTACAACTTTTGGCGCTTCGTTAAAATGACAACAATGCTTGAAAGCCTGGCCTGGGCCAAATCGTCACCGAGTCGCTAAAGCTCACAAACACACATAAAAACTACCAGGGCTAATAAATGCTCGTGAAACCCGCGATATCTATCAAAGAATTTGAACTGCATTTCGTAGTCTCTCGCTGTGTTTCCCAGAGTTGAGAGCGGTGCGATTATGACATGCATGCCCAGTGTCAGAAGTGAGTTACTCTACCAAAAGTCACGCACCATTCGACTAAGTACGGTCACAGGATTGTCAAACAAATTCTTGCTACATATAAAACTACTTTCACAGCTTTAATGGATGGAAAAACCTCGAATTACCCAGATTTAGAAGTAGGTATGTGGAGTATCAAAAATTGAACGGCCCTTATAGACCTTCAGAGAATAACAATGTCGTTATTAATAGCCGATCGTGCCGCATCGAAATGGATAAAAATGGGGGTGACACAGACAAATATAAGGCGCTCTGCTGACGTAGGCATCAAGCTGGATCAATTATTCATTTCTATCTACTCTACAGCAGATACAAAGCTATACAAAGTAAATTGTGTAGACATACTACCAAAGTTTGCATAGCTACTATTAGGAGTAGTGGTTGATAATGGAACTAGCGAGCAGAACGTTATTCACTTTTTATAGGTCCGCGTGCAATGTATTGGTCACGTCCGCATCGGATTGATCACATCCAGAAACGCCTACTTTTTCGCTTCGTTGCTCCGTGCATAAGTCAAATTTACGGGGATCTCGGGTTGGGTTCGCTGCATACGTACTACCACTATAACTATATCCTTTTGCACGTCCTACCAACATGGCGGTGTAGATTTATTTTACAAGAAATTCTTCACTGACAAAGCTTACCGTTTGTGTCTTTAAAGACGTGATGAGTTACTGAAGTAAGGGTTCTTGCCCAAGCCAACACTTCTGCAATGCTTCACTTGCATGCTTAGAACAATGTAGGTAAATCTGGAGACTTAGAAGATTCATTTTGGGTATATCATGTCCTATTTCTAAATTTGGGCACCTCGAGCCTTCAAAGCTCGATACTCCATAGATTTTCCCTAATAGATTTTGTCTAAACGGTAGGGAATCATTATATTGAAAAGGAAAAAGGATGGTAAATTTCAGAGCTTCTTCGGGCGAAGCACGACTTTGTCTATCTAAAAATGGCCAAATATTATTTTACCTGCCAGAGGCTCAGTATTATTGTCAAGTTTCAATGCTGAACCTGTGGCGCTGGTTGGTGCCAGCATTCTCAGCGAAGCAAAAGGAATTATCAACAAGACAAGGGCTGCAGCATCCGCACACTCGCTGCTCCTGGAGCATGCGCAAGTCTCATGGGAATGATGGTCGTTGAAGTAGCCTATATTGCTTCAACTATCAACGATCACAAATCTACACGCCCTGATTCAGTAGCACAGCATCAAACACACAAATGACAGCTGCAGAGAATGCCAATTGAGTAGGCACTGACACTAAGCATTAGGCGAAACAAAGTAAAAAAATCGCGCAAAGATCGATTGCGGAGTGTTGGTCGTTGAAGTAAAATCTGTAATACTTTTTCACGATTCCGCGAGACAAAAATACGCAACCATGGACATTTGCTGTTGCACCACGATGCCCCCGCCTCGACTAGTCGAGTTCTCCGGCTCAGGGCCCCTCCTTTTCCCTCGCTATGTGGACGCTGACAATCTTCAAACGGAGGACGAAGACTCTGACCGGGTCGTCCACAACCAATCCGTACTGCGGGTAGCAGATCTCCTCGGAGTTCCAATGTCGCGTCTAACGCCTAGGAAACACTGTAATAGTCCACGCACAGCGGCCTTTACTACCCCGTTGGTACCTGAGAGTCCCTCGCTCTTTGACCGCGCGAGCCCATTCACCAAAAGGAAGCGCGCCGCATCTCCACGCGTGAATGCAATGAGTCCGCTGAATGTCGTCCCACGAGCTCCGTCACCTGTAGGTGAGCTGCCCACCGACTCGGTCGTGTCGTTTGCGTCCTTATCGTCTGGAACTGCTGGCATCCGATCGCCCAGGCGAGCTATTCTGGGTCAGTCTGATGTGTACAAGATCACTAAGTGGCTACAGTCACTCTCGCACGAAGCTGCAAGCTTCTCGTCGTACGCGCTCTATTGCGATATGGTCTTCCGAGAGAGTCGCGTGTTGACACAGGGCAAACCTGTTCCCAACCGTCTTCAGACAGCCATTGCATTCCACTGTCTGTGTAAAGCCACCAGTGTGTTTGCGAGACACGAAGGCATTCTACTTCGCATTTGCAAGTACGTGTTCCTAGTTATCTCCCACTTAATTAAAGTAAACACTTATCTAGAACACGTTGTTGATACGCAGCGACTTGGGGGCAGCGATTTACATGAATCACGATCCTTCATTGATTCACAATGGCGAGATTGACGCACTCGAGTTCTTCACGCGGCTCACCACGTTTTATGAGCAGCACACGGTTTTCCATCAGCAGAAGCAGGACCTCCAGCAAGGTTTGAATCTCTTAACTGCTACGGGATACTTTGTAAGGAGTACTGATGAAACCGTGTTCTTGTAGAGATGTTGAGACAGCAAGCCTTACACCACAAGCGTCTGGACGAAGAGCGGGCCCGCAACGAACAGTTTAAGCAATTACACCAACAACTTCAAGCGAATAAGCTGGACACTATCAGCTCGAAGAAAACGCACGCAAAGGATTTGAATGGCAAACTACAAAATGTGCTTCTGAACTTTCAATACGTAAATGACCAGGAGAAGGAGAAGATCGTGCTCGGAGCAGTTGAGGCTCTGCAAGCACAAGTATCGGCCACTGCGATTGTAGCAATAGCAGACCAGATGGATCCACTGGAGAAAGACAAGCTTATGAGCAACTTACTGCAAGACAAAATGACGGGAATCACACAGTACGTAGCCTTCTGTCATATCCAGGCTATTGCAACTAACGCTACCGATCAGGCAAATTGAAGAGCAGTTTCTCCTTAAATCTAACGCACAGCAAAACATGATCGTCGAGCGATCAGCAGCCCGAATCACGCGCTTCCAAGCGCTAATGCTGGACGTCATCAAGAATCCGAACAGCGGTGAAGTGCGTAAGGAGAATTCCACCGCTGAAGTCGATGACTGTTTGTGTGAACACGACCGCAAAGTGCTAGAAATCGTCGGGGATGTGGTCGACGAGTTGGAACGCGAGAAGCAAAAGGCGACGAGCCTGGAGGAGAAGCTTGCAGAGGCTGAAAAACTGGCGAACGATCTCCGATTGAAGAATAATTCTTTAATGAATGAGGCCCAGGAACGGTCAAGGAAGTACGAACAGCAGCTCCAGGAAATGAGAGACCAGATAGCCAACGCTCCAACCTCGACCGATGACAAATCCTTTCAAACGGATGAAGATTTCGAGGAGCTCCGACGGCACAACGAGAGTGGAGTCAAACGGAAGCGGCACTTGGCTGCAGCCGACAGCGATGACGATCTGATCTTGAAGAACCGAGCCAAGAACAAATTCGGCTACGGCATCGCAAACATCATTGATCAAGCGAAGATTGCGCCGTCCAAAGTGCGCAAGAT
Source organism: Phytophthora tentaculata (assembly GCA_033557915.1). Taxonomy (NCBI): domain Eukaryota; phylum Oomycota; class Peronosporomycetes; order Peronosporales; family Peronosporaceae; genus Phytophthora; species Phytophthora tentaculata. The sequence continues at coordinate 5,004,583 of JAUCEA010000009.1, forward strand.
CCTGCTGAAGCGCAAGCCTCTTACTCTAAATGAACTTCACTCCATCATCGTTGGGTATTATCAGGCAAAGATGTTCCAGGACGTACAGGACGATTCCTCCGGCAAGCCCCGAACCAACCTGGCGCAGTTTATTATGGAAATGTACGTCCTGCACTACGGACTCAAGGACCTCGCAATCAGCCAACTAGTTTTCTTGGACGCTGCCATTCGCAAAAATGCTCGCGTACGTGCATCATTATTGTAGCTTTTTGTTATTTTCTGAGGCTGACTATCTACTGCTACAGGAAAGCGCCCGAGTGCGAACCTTTGGTCTTCTCACGGGATCACTAGATCCTGAATCTCACGCCTGCTCTGTCCAAGGTGTCGACTTTTTCCTATTGGTAGTCGTGATCATCTTCAATGGTAATGCATTCCTTTGTTGGATAGAGTTGTATTTCAGAACTGACAGAGCTCCATTTCAGCTGGTGTGTACAAGAAAGGTAGGAAACAAGCCGTCACTATCGCACAGAACCTCAAAACTTTCTTCGGGGATGGCATCTTTGTTAGTCCCAAGTCTGTGACTGTCAAACACGAGCTTGTGTGCCAGGCGATCGACTTGGCTTTTTCTTTTACGCGGAACGAGCCTGGAGGGCCCCTTAGTCAGCTCAAAGACGAGATTCACCAGCGATGCTTAGCAAACGGTGGAGGGTTGGACATTGATATGGTGCTGGAGAAGATCATGAATTACTGGTTCGTACTGTACGAGCATCAGATCCAAGACATCCACAATATGTTCACAATTGTCGATACAAATGGAGACGGAGCTTTGGACTTCCAGGAATTCTGCGAACTGGTTGCAGTTCTGGAGCCGACGATGGACCGACGTGATGCTCTGGCACTTTACAATCGTGCTGCTGGAGAGGATAATGTCATTGATAAGGATGAGTTTGTACAGGTCATGCTGGCTCATCAACGTGGTGTCATCCTCGAGGAATTTTATGGCGGAGTTTCTAACAAGAAGATCCTCATGGGCATTGAGCAGCGTAAGAACACGCTGCTACCGCTTGGGTCTTCACCCGCGACAAGCCAAGAGAAGGAAGAAGGATCTTTCGACTTGTTAACTGCTGCTATGGCCTCCGTCTCGATGACATCGGAGTCGCTCGAAGATGACGAGGAGGAAGACAAGAATGTGGACGAGAAGACTGAAACACAGCGTGTCCAGGAGAACGTTTCATTCCAAGCGCTAACGAGACTCTCCACGTGGGCCACCCAGGCGAAAAGGAAGCTGAGACGAGGAATACCACGGAATTTCGAATCGACCAAAGAAGAAGAGAAGCGAACAGCGGCCAGAGAGGCCACTCCAGACAGCTTCCAGGGAGATACGGCTCGGTTGCTACGGCAAGCGCTGCAAAAAGCCAACATTAGTGGTCCTTCTACAACACAATAGACAGCCATACCATCGAACAAATATCGCTTATCGCTCTATGGATGGTGTTTATCGTTGGCACCGAGATGATAATAGGTGAAATACCACCCACAGATCGAAGCTAAAAGTTTTAGTAATTTTCAATGCCCCAAGACGGTTTTCAGTAAAGCTGTCACTTTCCAACTTTCTCACCACTGCAACACTTCGCAATTATGCTGTCCAAGCGAACCTGCGCTCTCACTTTCTGGTGCCAACTCGTCGGCTCCCTCCTCACAGCCAAACACGCCTATGCTGCGACTGCCACCTTCCGTAACCAATGTGCTTTCCAGATTAACGTGCACGACACTCATTCGAACTGCCACATTGACGGCGGTGATTCAGCGTCGCCAACCTCTGGATGTGATCGAGATATCGACCAGAGCGCCGTATACCGCCACGGCACAGGCGATCAAGGCATGCGTACGTAGTAAAATGATACCCCCCTCTCTCTCTTAACCCTTCACTGACCAGTGCGTATATTCTTATTGAAGTTGTCGAGTTCTCGTACGGAGACAACAAAGTCTGGTATGACATCACAACTCTCCCACCGGGCGCTGTGGACTGCAGCAGCTACGAGGAATGCGCAACGACGACAGGCAAAGTAGGGTTCAACATTGGTGTAATGATCGAGCCGACTTCTCCAGACGACGATGCATCCTTCGCCTGCAGCTCGCTATTGTGCCAGTACGCAGAGTGTCCGGACTCGTTCCACTTCCCTTCGGACGCAATCAAGGTCAAGAACTGCCCAGAGCACCAGCACTTCAACATCACCTTTTGCCCGTAATCCAGATCGGGTTTTACCTCTTTCAGTTTCTACCTTTCAAGTTTTATTTTTTCATTTTCGCAATTTATTTCATCAATTCCTGCTCCAATTCAAGATCTCGCACTGTCAAAGTGTACTTGGGCTTCTTCTCGTTCTCACTTTTGGTCGCAGCAGTCTCATCAGAGCTGCTCTCGGTCTGCATCTTCGTCTCCATCGTCACCTTCATGATCATCTCCTCGATGAGACCAGGAGTTGCCTCACGCGAAACGGCATGGCCGCACACTTGCAGTATTGCGTGTCCCGGACGAAGCAGACCTGTTTTTTCTGCTGGCCCCGGGCTGGAGATGAACGCTCGAATATAGATCGCTTCGTCCTTCCAGTTGCCAAACAAAATTCCCAGCGGAGCCTTCGGAAACAAAATTTCTTTCGTCGGAGTAGCTGACAGGATGTCTGCAATCGTGATGGAGTCGCTGAGTTGCTCACCGCCCTCGCTGTCGTTAATTTTCTCCTTCTCTTTCTCACCAACCTTGACAGAATCTCCGTCACTTGTACACTCCGAGAAACGGCGTTGCTGGAGCTGAGTGCGTATCGCAATGTAATGCTCCCGACTCACAAATACTGCCCTCATCGGCTCCTTTTTGCTAGCAATATCACGCAGCGTCACCATAATATCCGCAAAGTTGGCGTAGTCTGGACCAGTAAGCGGGACATCGTTCACTTGCAGCAACACGTCGCCCTTGTTCACTAAATGAGTCCGCTGAGCGAAGGATGGGACACGTGCGAAGGCTGACAGCACCACGTACTTCCTGCCAGTCGACGGCGGGTCGTCTTCGTCGCACGCAAAGGAAGATGCGTCCTCCATTTCGATCATAGGAGGCCAGTCGCGCAGCTTTATGATGGCGTCGGGACTTGAGGCGAACTGCATCGTCACAGGTCGAGCCTTTAGGTCTCGAAGAACAGTCAACACTTCCGACAGCGTCTTGAAGCGCAGATCTTGGTTGTTAACCTTCGTCAGGAGTTGACCCACTCGAATCTTGCCACTGAGTTCCGCTGGGCACTTTTTACCATCCTTTAACGCAGTGAACCCCACAACGATGATGCCACAAGACGCAAGTGGACGAGCTCGCAGTCGTAAGCCGAAAGGACCGTCTTGACGGAAAGTAAACGTTGTAAACTCAGGCTGTGGCCTCATCTGCTGTCGTCGGTTCTTGGCTGGGTCTTCTGGGAGAAAAGAGAAGCGCATGGTGAACGGAAGAGGAAGAGTTTCCAGTAATCCTCGGAGTTCCTCCACTGTCAATTTACTGCAGCATAAACCATTAATCGCCAAGACGCTGCTGCCCACGGGTACGCGCTTGAGGTCACCTGTTAAGTGGAAATCATGGTTGTCATCCGACTCGTTCTGGTTGGAAGATGACGCGTCAACGTCGAGAATGCGCGAGACGACCACGTATTTGTTCAGTACACCCTTTGAAAAGGTAAATGCAACAGTGTTCCGCTCTGTGAAGGTGCATTCGAGCTCTTGCGGCTGAATTTCAACCTCCTTAGCGCCTCGCCACGGACTCGCAGTGGGCAAATCTTCCATGCGGATGTCCAGTAGCTGGAAGATCAGCGGCCAGTATTCATCCATTTGCTTGTTCAGTGTACCGAGGAGCTTAATCATATGCTTCAGCAGTTTGGTTTCCATCGTCTTGGCCAGATACTCACGAATCAGCTCAGCAAACAGAGACGTCAGCATGTTGTAGACGGCGCTAAACCAACTTCCTTGCACCGTTAGCTTCAGTTCTTGGCGAATCTCAATCGCCATCGAGTTGAGCACCAACACAGGCTTGAACTCTCCCGTCTCCTGGTTCACCACTTTCTTTTCGGCTTTAAAGCCAAGAGAAATTACGCCACCACTAAGCGCAGCATCCGCTACACCGCCACCATGCAGATAAGGGAAGTATTTCTGCTCGAAAGTCCAGTTAAATCCCTTGAGTAGCGCCGTCAGATGCGTCGCTCGGACCGTGAACAGTTCCTCGTCGATTACAGTCCCCATCCGCACTTTGACTCGCTCCTTCTTCACACGGAAATTCGACAAGTCCAGCTTGGAAATTGAGTACGCAACGTCGTCTTCTACGCCCGAAATCGTGTCGATTTTTAAGGTTGGCAGCACGGACGTGAGGAAATCTAAGCAGTGATCTTTCATCCGGTCCACGAACTCCTGACGCTTCTCGCGGTTCTTGGACATTGTGCTCCCCCACTCGGCCAGTTTGTCCAGCTTGACTTCTGCAATCGCCTTTGTCACGTTATCGCAGAACTCGTCTGGATTCTCGACTGACTGGACCAGCGCTTTGGCCTTCTTCATCAACGTCTGGCCATGCGTCGTTTGCTGCATCTGTAGCCAGTATTTCTCAGATGCGTGCACCAAAACTTCGGCCTTTGAGGACAATTTGGGCAGCAATTCCTCGGCTTTTTGCGCCAATGCGCTCGGGTCCAAGTCGGTCATGGAGTTTACGCCCAGTTTTCTACTTGCCATTTGCTCAAGACGAGCGATCGTCTCTTGAGCCTTCAATAAGTCGCTTTCGTGCTGCTGCATTTTGGCCAGCACTTCGGACTGCAGAGTCTGGTGCTCCAAAGAGGCTTTCAGAGCCTCCAAACGAGGCTTTTCCGTGTTCAATTTGCTCTCCAGGACCTGTAAAACTTCCGACAGAACAATCTTCTTCTCCTCCTGCGATGACGCCACCGCTCCTGGCTCGCTACCTCGAGAGAGGAGCCTCTGCCGAGCTGAAGACAATTCAGCGTTGGCCTTCTCACGAAGACTCGACTGGAGACTCTTGACCTCCTTGCTGTTCTTCAGTTGGCTCAGAACATTCACTGCCTTTGCCAAGAAAGCAGCAGAGTCCTTCCCATCGAGCAGGTCGCTCTCCAGCATCGATTTCGCAGACGTTGCCAGCTCCTTTAAGCGCTTTAACTCCTTCCCACTGGCATCTTTCAAGCGCTTCGTTGCATCTGAAAAGCTGGGGTCCAGCAACGAAGCCAGCGCTCGAGTGTACTGATCTCCGTATGAAGCGTTGGTGGAGATGAACGAGATGGCCTCGGCGTGCTGTTCACAGAAAACCTGGAGCTTCTGGTACGTCTGCTTTGCTCTGACACTCAACACCAGAGCGTCGTCCATTGTGATCCGTCCCTGGAACTCTTCGTAGATCCTCTCAGCAGACAGAGGCTTGGGGACCTTCGCCAGGAGCCTCAGATCGACGCATGAGACGTCTTTGGCTTGGAAATAGCCGACACTGCCGCAGTCCAACTGCACCGCGTAAGAATCGTTTGAGCTCCTGTAGTCCGTGATGGTTCCTAACCCGAAACTCGTCCGTATGCGGGTGTCTTGAGCCAGTCGAAGCCCCTCTCTCTATCAGGAATACAAATACACAAGAGTAACGTCACAATATAGCCACTACTGTAGACTACAGTGGACAAAACCGACGTACCGACAGCAGCTTCATGGGCCTGTGGTCCTCTTCAGCTTCCTCCTTGTCTTCAGTCGCGGTGTCTCCAACCCGCACCTCATATTTCTGGTCTGGCACTCTGTAAAGTAATGAAACAGTGGTCGAGTCAGTGTAGAGCTACAGACTGGGTAGAGTTCGGCTTTATCTATCACATGTAATTGAGCACGACGCCCCCCTGCTGCTCCTCTCCTGCCATTACAATCACTCTCGTATGTCTTGGAATCTCTCCGCACTGCAGCATGCGCAGCTCGGGTACTAGGCAGCCCCTCTGAAAGCAGAGAAAACAGAGCTGTTAATCATACTGAAAACAAGTGAGTGAGTGACTTCTGAGATGGGGAAAACTTACTCTCGCGTACAGCACGGCGCCTCCGGCCAGCGCCACCTCCACGTGCGTCTTGCGGTCGCTGCAGCTGCGCACACGCCCAGGTCCGAACGGCGTTTTGACGTCATCCCCGGCGCGGTAGCGGACAGCCATCGCGAAAAGCGGCGGCACCTCTTCGCTCATGGTCGTCCGCTGGATTATGGCAAGCTTCAATACATCGCATCAGCGTCAAGTCATCTCTATGCGTATTGTATAATTGCAATGTTTCGTGTATTTTGTTTTGTTCCACAGAGACTTCGCTTACAAAGATCAAGTGATACTGTAGGTCAGTAAAGCTACATTTTCCATTTAGCCGTGTAATTTACCACTCTATCGGCCAAGGAAAGCATCTAATGGGCCTTTCCTCTTCTTCGCTGCTGCTGCACTCGCCATCGCCTCGTTGCGCTGCGTCTGACTGAGCTTCAGCGCGAAGTGGAAGTCTGCATGCTCGTCTCGAGGCTCCGACACGACGCGCTTGCACTCCTCGCAGAAGTGATCGGGCGTAGAAGCAGCAGTTTTTGCTTGGGTGCTGCATGTTGAAGGAGCCTCGATGCCACTGTCCGAGTGCGCAGTTGCAGAAATGGGTGGAGTGATGGTCACCTCTGTGTCGTCGCCATTGCAGCTGCTGCTTGGCGGTTCGAAGAACGCTGATATCTTGTGTCTGCTGCTCTTCCGCGTCGGTGATCTGCCCCTGTCTCGTTTGGCAGTGAACTGCTTGATCTCCTCCTCCATCCGCTGAGCTGCCAGATCTGCCGACGTCGCTTGCTGCATATTCCGCGTGAAGAAGCTCGAGATGGTGGTGACAGCTTGGGAGTCCAGATCGTGGAAGTTCTTGGCGTTCATGATCAGCGTCGACATGGGGAACATACTGTCCAAGTGGAGCCTCATGACGTTCATCGCTGCTGTGTACAGCTCGTCCACGGTCGTGTCTTGAGCGATACCAAGTTTGTATGTACGCGGTTTGTCTCCAGGCTTAGCACGAACGAACTGGATCGTCAGCTGCGACGGGAAGCGCTTGTTCTCGATGCGCTCGTCCTCGCAACGCATGACCACCTCCTCGCACAAAAGACGCACCCAGTACTTGAGCTGCTCCACACGCATTAACGCCGACCCGGAGCGCTGGTCGAACTGCTTGACGCAGCTGAACATCTTGACTTGAACATTCTTCTCTTCCACCGGTTCATCGTCGTCATTGCCCTGGCAAATACGGTGAACGTACGCAGCCGTTTCTTGTCCCACATGCTTAGCCAGCTCAGCCAGCCCACAGCGCTGTAAGAAGGCGTATGCTGACAGCTTCTTGAACGTCTCTTCACTAGCGTTTTCTGCTACTGTTTTCTCTGTCTGACCAGAGGCTTCAGATCCCTCAGAGTCGAGACTTGAATAAATACTTTCGAGCTGCTTGCCAAGCTTACCGCCAAGTCCTCGGATCTTTCGCATCGGCAAACTTTTCATGAGGTCGGTGACAAAGCGAGACGCCACCACGACTTGACCGTTAGGCTTGTTCAGTGGAGACGCCAACTTGGCAAGGAGCTTGTTGCCTGCAATACCCGTCGAGCACGTGTAGCCAAGCTTGCTATAGATCGCCTGCCGGATTTCCCGGGAGATCTCTGCTCCAATGCACAGTAGCTGCTCATTATCCGTCAAAGGGAACGCCTGGAAATTGTCGCCCTTGGCTGTTGCGTCTTCATCTTTCCGACCAATGCCAAACACTTTCGTGTCGTGGTTGGCGGGGTCCTGGCAGAAATCTGACGAAGATGCAGTCTGGACTCGAGCAAAAAGCACCATAAGTTACATCACCTTTGACGTCTGCAGTAGTAGACCTCACTCACCGTCTGAGCGAGTCTCTCCGTGGCCATGTCAGTGACGTCCATGAACGCCTCATCGATGCTTGCCTTCTCGATGGTCGACACCATGGAGCCAAGAATGGCAAAGATTTCGCGACTCGCGACGCGATACCTCCGTAGAATGGCCTTTTGATGCGTGCGATCGAAGGGCTGTCCTGGCTTGCGGTTCTCGCCCAGCGTATCTACATGCGGCTGAAAACAGCACAGCAGTAAGAATATTGCAGGCCGATTTCAGGGCGCTGCCAACCCATACCAGGTGAATCTGCGGGCATTTCTTTTTAGCGTCGTCGGTGAAATCCCCTGAGCTCAGCGTTAGAGTTTAATCGCTGCCTGTTTGGATACATTCAACGTTCAGCATCCCACCTCGTTCCACGCCGAACCTGCGCGCGTCGTAGTTGACGGCCAGCAGACTCCCCCACTGCTGCACTGCGACGGGTTGTCCATCCAGAATATGGAGGCGCCGCTGTTCCACCTGCGCGTAGAAGCAGTCGAGGTCCAGGTGGATGATCACCCGCGTGGTCGAGTTATCCAGCATGCTAAATTGCGGATTGCACTATTAATAATTGAAAGTTTGTTTATATTATTAATTTATGGAGGGTGTCTTCCCGCGCTCAAATTTTGAAATTCTCAGGAAGGCGGCAAATGATATCCGTATGGATACGAGCATAATAAGATTTCTTTTAAAAAAGAGACGACCAGAAACAAAAATTCAAGGCCTGCACCTGCTACAAGCACTTGAGTTTTTTTACCACATACATGTAGACATCAGAGCACTGTTGTCAACACAGTCCGGGGAAGCAACATACATGTAGTTGAGCGAGAATATGCGGTAGATTTTTTTCCATTTCGATACAAGAGAGTGGTACAGGTTATTTGCAGACGTTAGAGCACACGTAGCTTCAAGTGACACAAGTACGTCCAACAGCAACTTCCCTCGAGACGTATTATTAATAATACTCGACAATACACCTTGGTAAGAATAGCCCATTCGTAACTTATTGAAATGACTTTCAACAAGCTACGACGCAGAATCCAACTTTTTGACTGTACCGTCGCTCTCCAGTGTTTCTATTGAAGAGAACAACGATTTCTTCAAATATTAACACTTGCTCTTTGAGTAGTAGTCCCGCGCATTTTCAATCAGTACTATCCATACATGTATTTAAAAAGTCAGAAGAGGCAAGTCAAGTTCAGAAATCGGTTCAGAAAGCGTCACCGAAACGACACTTAATTAAATCAAACTGGATAGTTACATGATAGCGAGTATCCACACCATTTCCTCAATGATTCTCTTTTGGTGGATAGATAATTAATAAATAAACCGTTCCACGTCTGTAGCGATGCAGATGGCAGCTTGCCCATCATGTTTCCCTTGAAGTGGCTTGTCCAAGCCCAAGTCTCCTCAGTGAGCCTCACTCACTGTGAAGACCTCACTGCTTCGGAACTTCCGAATCGGAAGCAGCGGTAGACTTTCTAGTCCAGAAGCAACTTTGGGGCATCCAAGCTGGCCATTTGAAAAAAAAATTCAAGCTGTAGTGACCACATTCAGCTTATCGAATAGAGAAACTGTACCAGCACGAGGATATACTTCCTTGTGCTCGTGCTGGTACATTTCCTCAGGAAGTAAGCCGTGTTCCCCAGCGATCCTTGCATTGCACGGCTGCCTTGACACTGTCCACTCGACAGTGTCAATGACACGCCCGCTGTCTGGGCACAACGACCAAACATAATCCCATTGCAGGCGTATGGTGCCTTGCAGGTCGCTCAGGCTGGCGTGGCCGCTTCAGTTGCAGTTACGGACCACGGTGGTGACCACCAACCATGCACATATCGGCGATAATATCGCTTCGCATGCTCTGAGCAATGCTCAGTGAGCATGAGAGCCGGGTGCCGGGGGATCCATTCCGACCAGCAGTGAATCCTTGTTTTCGCGTACCTGACCTGATTCAGGCGCACCGCAGTCTGCGGCAGACTCTGTCATCTTGTTTCGTGTCTGGTTACTCACGATTCGTGAGTACCGGTAACCACACGAAGACAAGCCGTTCGTCTCCAAGTCTCCAAGACGTGGAATCCACGTCGTGGATGAAAACGAGCACTAACGTCTGTCAAATTGGATTTTGGATTATTTGGGTTTTTGGTATATTGAACGACCCACCCACCCATCTTTATGTAGATAAGGGTTTTTTGGGTACCGGTAAGAATAAAAAGATAAAATTCAGAGATTATTGAAGCAACCATGAGCATGACGTCACCGTTTTTTAAAAACCCTCGATGTTTAACCCACCCACCACTTCGGTACGTAACACCCCGGTCTTCCTCAAAAATGTGGGTAATTTAGAACACTGGTCACAGCGTGGCACATGGGATCCAGACATAGCCGCGTCCAGTCGACGTCGCAGGCGCAGTATCCGCAGGAGCTCGTTGCACTTCTGATCTCAATTGGAAGCTCGGATGCTGATCAATGTCTTTTCAATCTTGCATGGATGGGCGTGGATTCACTGCTCACTCTGTCCGAGTGTGCCATCCACCCGTGGAGAGCTCATTTTGAAATCTACCGACAATCGAGCAAGCTGCGAGAGTGTTCGGCTGATTAGGGTTTGCCGCTCTCACCTTGGTAGTCCTCCCTTCTACACTATCCTCTCGACCATGCGCGTCTCGACCTTCGCGGCGCTGCTGCTGCCCGTGGGCGGCGTCGTTGCTCAGACTACTACGACGACAGCGACGACTAGTGCCACCTCTACAGCCACAGCCTCATCGGGCACTTCGTCCGTCTCTAGTTACGTGCCATGGACACTCGCTGATAATGCGACTGTCTTGGCCGACATCAGGTCTCAGCTCACTATGTGCAGCTACTCCAAAGTGGAGGAATGCATCCACGACCCGGCGCTAGTGCACGAGCTCGGTGTCCTCGTGCGTGCCCCAGGTCACTGCGTAGCCTTCGACTCATCCTACGTGAACGTCACGACCCCAAGTGCCGCCATCCCCAATCGATACTACCCGACGTCTGTCGAGGACGCCTACGACGCAGGCTTCTCCAACAAATTCTCCGAGTGGTCAGACTCCAACCGCGAGCAGTTCGAGGTCGACTGCCCTCTACTCTATAACCAAACCATCGGCCAGGGCGACGACATGCTCTGCTGTACTGAGTCTCAGTACACAGGTCTGTCCACTCAAGTCCGTATGATCCCCGGTCTGTGCTCAGCTTGCAAGGAGAACCTGCGCAACATTTTCTGTCAGATGACATGCAGTCCTAACAACAGTCTCTTCCTCGACGTTAGCGAGGTTCGCATCATGGGAGGCGACGACGAACACGCAGACGCAGTTTTCCCTGCGGTGGAGGAGCTCACTTACTACGTGGGCAACGACTGGATCCGTGACATTTACGATTTCTGTGAGGACGACAGCTCCTTCTCTCTGCTGTGTAACCCGAACCAGGACTGCCACGACGGCTACGGCCTGATGGAGTACATGGGCAAGTACGCGTACAACAGTATCGGATCTCCGCTCCAGATCAACGTGACTACTATGGACAAGACGCCTGAACTAACGCAGATGACCGAGTTCTGTCACTGTGATAATGTGAACGCTACCAACTGTATTCTACCTATGAACAACCGGATGACGTCCTGTGTCGGCGTCTGTGGTTCTCTGTGTGCCGTAAGCTCCAACGACGATCGCACGTACACTGAATCTTGCTACGGAGCTGTCAGTGCTGTTGCAGCTTCGACTTCAGGTAGCGGAAGCGCTGGCTCAGGCGACGACTCGACGTGGGCTGAGCTGAACGCGTATCTGGCTGCGAACATTCCCGTGACGGACTGGACACCCCTCAATTACTTCCTTGTGATCTTCGGTGCAGTTGTGGCTTTGCTGCTGATCGTGGGCTTCAGCTGCCGCGAACGCAGATCTCGCATTCCGAACCCGCACACTGGCACGCCCCAGGTCGGGCCGTACACACCCGAGGCTCATGGTGTTGCCCACGCGATTGAGACGAACACTAGACGTCTGAGCTACGTAGACGAACTCATGACAAACAAGCTGCGCAGTTGGGCCGTGTACGTCTCGACCGGCAACCGACCGAAGAAGATCATTCCGATCGTGCTGTGCGTCGTTGCAGCCTGCTGTATTGGCCTGTACAACATTGAAATCGAGACGGATCCGATCAAGTTGTGGGTGTCGACGTCAAGTACGTCCTACCAGGAACGTCAGCACTACGGCGACCTGTTCAACCCGTTCTACCGTTCCGAGCAGGTCATTATGGTGCCTAAGGACGGCGGCAACATCTACCGTTCCGCCATCTTGAAGGAGGCTATCCGTGTCCAGAATGTGGCAGCTGATGTGGTGTACAAGTCGGACGACGGCGAAGAGACCATCGCTCTGGACGATATTTGCTGGAAGGCTACGGGTACCGGTTGCACGATCAACTCTATCACTCAGTACTTCCAGAACAACATGGAGCACTTTGAGTTCTACGAGAAATACGGTCTGGAGATGGAGCACTTCAGTAACTGTCTCTACTCTCCAACGACGTCGGATGTGGCGCTGTGTACTGAGCTAAAGAATGCTCTGGAGGACGGTGACTCGCTTCCCTCGACTATGAGTGATTGTCCGTGTTTGTCCACTTTCGGGTCGCCCATGAACCTGTACAACACGTACCTTGGTGGATTCCCTGAAGGCGCTGAGAGCAACTACACGCTGTTCCTGGACTCGATCGCGTTTGTGTCTTCGTACCTGAACTACAACTACGCTGACGACGACAAGAACGAGCCTGCGATCAAGTGGGAGCGTGAGTACATCAAGACGATGAAGAAGGAGGCCGAGTCCAACACGGTGTTTAACGTCTACTTCTACGCTGAGATTTCTGTCCAGGACGAGGTGGATGCGGAATCGAGCAACGGTATGGGACCTGTGGCACTGAGTTATTGTCTGATGATCATCTACATTTCGCTGGGAATCAACCGCATTAAGTTCAGCCGTGAATTCTTCATCTCGTCCAAGATCGTGGCTGGATTCTGCGGTGTGATGAGTATTGTGTGTGGTGTGGCGTCGACTATCGGTCTGTACATGTGGTTCGGAGTCAAACTTCAGCTGATTATTATGGAGGTCGTTCCGTTCCTGTCGCTGGCTATCGGTGTGGACAACATCTTCTTGTTGATCCACGCTATGACGGAGAAGGAGGACCAGATGCGTCGTGAACAGCCCAGTTTCTTTGTTGGTCTCGAGCACAACCCGAAGGCGATTGAAGAAATCACCACGACGATCGTGTCTGAGAGTCTGGCGTACATTGGCCCCAGTATCTTCATGGCTTCTGCGGCTGAGTCAGTGGCGTTTGCCTTCGGTTCCATCTCTGCGATGCCTGTGGTGCTGTGGTTCGCAGCTATGGCCTGTTGCGCCGTTGCAATCAACTTTTGCTTCCAGATGACCTTCTTCCTCTCTGTTCTCACTCTGGACAAGCGTCGTGAACTGAGTGGCAAGTACGATATCATCTTCAAACGTGCCTCGTACGTGAAGGCTCAGGCTCGTGCTGCTGGCCCACAGACCCAGCAAACAGCAGAGCCACTGGTCTCACTGGAGCCCAAGACGCCTGCACCCGAAGATGCTCGTCGTTCTGTGACCCCGGAGAACCGCACACTGACGGATGTCCTCGACCACTGCGTGGACGTCTACGCGACCTTCTTGACCTACAAGCTCGTGAAGCTGGTCGTGCTGCTGGCCTTCCTTGGATGGACTTTGTGGTCGATCTACTCGATGGAATCACTGGACCAGGGTCTTCCTCAGAAGGAGGCAATGCCGTCCGACTCGTACATGATTGACTATTTCAATGCGCTGGACGTGTATCTGGCAACTGGTGTGCCTGTGTACTTCATTGTGGAAACGGGCTACGGTCGGAACCCTGAGAAATGGTCGCTGAACGATGAGAGTGTGGAGACGATTTTCTGTAAGTCGAAGGATATTTGTGGTACGTATTCGATCCCGAACATCATGAACGCGCTGGCCAACCACGGCGACAAGGAGGTCACTCACATCAGTCCTGGTACGACTTACTCGTGGATGGACGACTACTGGGGCTTTGTGAACCCTGACAGTGAGTGCTGTCGCGTGGATTCCGAGGGTGCGTACGTTCCGATCGAGAGCGGCAACGACACGTACACGTCCCTGCGAGCGGAAGCTGACACTTGTTTGGCTACGTCGGTGACCGTCCCGCCTGTACCGGAGGCTCAGTACATGTCGCTCTTCAGTATGTTCGCTACTGCTAGTGCTGGTACATCCTGCTCGTACGGTGGTGGCTCCATCTACCGTGGCCAGTTCAGTATTGACGATGAGCCTATTCCGACTGTGAACGCTTCGACGCCTGCGGTGAAGCTCAACAGCAGTGGCTACGGTGACGAGATCACGGCTTGGTCGTACATGGTGACGGGCACGTCCAACCCGACGCAGCAGCGCTACATCGACTCGTACAAGCAGAACCTTGCGGCGGCCGAGTGGATCAGCGAGAAGACTGGTGTCGACATCTGGGTGTACTCGCTGACGTACGTGTACTTCGAGCAGTATCTGACTGTGATCGAGGACGCCTACAGACTTATCGGTCTTGCGTTGGCTGCTATCTTCGTGATCACGACGCTGTATCTGGGCAACGTCTTCTACTCTCTGACGATCGCGTTGATGGCGACGAACCTCGTGGTGCTTGTGCTGGGTCTGATGCAGCCTCTGGACATCATGCTCAACGGTCTGTCGATTGTGAACCTCATTATTGCCGCTGGTATTGCAGTGGAATTCTGTGGTCACTACGTTCGATTCTTCGCCAAGGCTCAAGGCACGGGTGACGAGCGTGCTCGCGATGCACTTCGTCAAGTATTCACGTCGGTCATTTTCGGTATCACTATCACCAAGGTCATCGGTCTCAGTGTGTTGACTCTTGCCGACTCGCGCGTGTTCAAAAAGTATTACTTTCGCATGTACATGATGGTGGTGCTCTGTGGTGTGCTCAATGGCATGTTACTACTGCCTGTGCTACTCAGCACCATCACCGACGTGAAAAACTTTTTCCTTCGCCGAGGCTCGCAGAAGACGGAGTTGCGGTCAGCACCTGTGACTCGTGTCGATTAAAGGAGGTGATCCAAGCTGCTAGCGTTCATGTATCCTGTGCCCAAGGCAAATATAAGGGCAACACCGTTGGTGCCAAGGAGAAATAGAGAAGCCTGAGTGTGACTACTAGCGTAGTACCAGTCGTTAAGTAAATAAATTGGGAAGCCCCTATGTTTCATCAAGAACGTTGCGATTTTATCTTGCTTAGTCTTTTGTTCCTCTATTTAGCGTTGGTGAGTGTTAGTTCAGGAAATTGGGCAGCACGGGCATCGAAATCGCCGGCCAAGAAAGCGGCCGACAACCGGCCGATAGCCTGGAGAGCGTAGAAGTGATCAATCTTGCCGGCAGACTCGAGGAGGCGGTTAATTGTCGGTGAAAACACGGGAATGTCCGAAAAATTGTTGTGTCGCGTGTCACGCAGCCACGTGAGGCGCGACTGTGCGTGAGTACACCCACGTGCATGACGCTCGGTGCTCTCGGCATTGGGACGCCAGTGCAGGAAGTGCTCTGACATCAAATGCAGCGCAGGAACACGCGGGCCTAATCCGTCACGCACATTGAGATCCAGCGGCTCCATCCACGCGTCCAGGAGCACCATCTTCTTGAAGCGCGCGTCTTGGTGGGCAGCACTGAGCGCTGTAGCGGCCCCAAACGAGTGTCCGGCAACACTCACGTTGGTCAGATCGCAGTGACTGAAGAGGCTGTCTGCTGTAGCCTCTTGCTTGATCGCATCCAGCACTGCACGCACCTCACTAACGCGCTGCTGCAGTTGTCCGTTGCGGAAGCGAAAGCCTGCTCCATCAATGTCGTCTCGTACTTCTGGTGTAATCTGCTGGTAGTACTCAATACGGCCAGGCTCCGGGCTGCAGACGCAAGCCGATCCGTCGCAGTGGTTGGGCACCACCACCACGTTCCCATGGCTCGCGAGCTGCTGGTTCACGTACGAGTAGAGCTCGAGTGACCCAGCCAGTCCGTGACTGAAGATAACCAGTGGCCAGCCGTCTGAAGACGACGCCACCGGAGCGTCTTGAAAAGCTGCGAGATGCGCGTTGCTCATGTTGTGGAAGAGCCACGCTGGCATCTTGGAGAAGACGCCCAGCCCCTTCATGAGGTGGCGGCCATGGTGTAGATACGGCACCAAGTTCTGGTTGTTGTCAGCTGACGGGTAGAAGACGCGGCATTCGACACCTCCGAGACGCATGGAACGACAACCGATGGTCTGAAACGGACCGTGTAGCTGGGAGAAATCTGGCCAGGGGAAGAGAAGCGATGAGGCCCAAGCCAGAGCCACAAAGATAGAGGTTAAGGTGTCAAATACTGAATGTAGTGACCAGAAGGAGGCGGCGGCAGGCGTAGAAGATGGGAGCAGCACCGGACTGAGGACGCACAGACCGAGCGATGCATAGAGTGGCAAGAGCTCGTGTCGTGGGAAGTGCAAAACCAGCAGCAAAGAAATAGCGCACCAACCAGCGATAGACACAATGCCACCAGTCGTGGTCGAGTAGAACTCGACAGCCAGTTGGCACGTGCAAGCGCCCAGCAGAAGACGCTCCCGCACATCGCGATGCATTTTCGGAACGCCCTTATCGTTTACTTACTACTAAACTGCTCGCCTAAAAGAACCGAACCAGATTAACGGTTCTAAATAATATACGGTATACAACTCCGTTAAGTACACGAATACCCGCAAACTGCGCTACGGTATGCACTACTGATGCATGCACGAAAGTCGCCGCGGATTAACATTGTAACGGGGTACAACCCAAGTGTACCCTGGTTACATGAAGAGTGACGTGTCACTCTTCCTGGTACATGGTACATGGTACCAGATGCTCGCTTAGCCAACCATTGGATATCTACATAGTTTCACTATAGGTGACTTCTAGTTTGTATGAGAACTCATGCTAAGTTTACCTATAAATACATCAGTCTTTAGTCTACTCTTCTAAGTAGCAAACCGTTCCCTTTGAGGCCGGGAACACGTGAACTGACGTTCACTTGGATAGAGTATACCCGTAAGCACTTCCTCTGTGCAAGGTGCTGCGTGACCCCGTCACACGCGGTAGCACTTGTAGTCAATCCTACGCCTGCGCGGGTAGATTGCACTGCCTGAATCCGCTGTGGTTTGAGCCACGATGGACCGAAGTGAGTTTCCTCACTTGAACGACTCGCAGTTCGAGTCTGTTCGGATGATGGGAGGCATCTTTGGGCAAGATGTCCTCCACAGCTTGGCGGCGGTGACGCCTGCCGAGCAACACGTGCGCGTGGCCGCGTTTGAGACCTACGAGCGTGGTCTCACCGCGCACGTCCGCGGGAGCTTGGAGGCTTCAATGGCCGCATCCCAGGCAACCAGGCCTAAGCCGGTAAGGCTGAAGGTCCCCGCGTTTGAAGGGAAGGAAGGGGAAAACCTTCACTTCTGGGTCCGAGAGGTCGAGATCGCCATGAAAGCGGGCCTCATCGCGGACGAGCCACTTCGGGTGGCTTATGCCCTGTCCAACCTTGGTGGGCGTGCCAACAACAGGGTATACACCAGGGAGACGACATCTCCTGGATGCTTCGCATCCTGGGCGCAGCTGTGTGATCAGTTGCGCGCCACCTTCCTACCGGCGAACAGCGAGTTCCGCCAGCGCTCGCGCTTTCTCGCCTGTAAACAAGGGGGACGAGCGCTGCACGTGTGTGGTGAAGCACCCGTTAAGTTTTGGCAGCTGGGGCTGAGTGATGGATATTGACTCGATCTGACCAGGCGGGTTCGGGGTGGAGCTGGAGCGACCACGTCCCAGAGAAGGATGCGATCGGATCGCTGCTAGCTAGATTGGATCGTCGCCGCGTGGATCGGATCGGCTTGGGACGGGAGATCGGATGTACGATCCACCTGAGAATGCCCGGGAGTCATCGTGTACGGGTCAACTGATTTGTACCCAAGTTTGGTAAAGTACGATTGGACCTTGAAGCACCAGATCGGTAATCATAGGATACGCAATGTAGTGGGCCAGAAGGACCTTAAGTAATAACAGAGTGAGTTTTGCTTTGTCAACGACAAGTGGCCTTCGACTTTGGATTGTAGCGGGAAATTGCAGTGGCCCATACAATAACCAAGTCAAATCTACCAAGTCCACGTGTCAGTCGCCGGAGTTAGCAGCTTGGCCACCCCGACTGTCGTCGCTCTCGCCCTCAACTCCCCCGCTATAGGAAGCGGTCAAGCCTCGCAAGTAAAGCTTTATCTACCCCTAAGTAAAGGAACCCTATACACCCCAAGTCGATCAAGATCGACAACCTACCTAGCGCGTAGCCTGAAGAACTTCCACGCTACGCCAACCCCCACCGTCCTGCGCCTCGCCAAGGCGGAACCAACCGCAGGCCAAGCTTCCCCTCGAGTCCACCAGAGGAGTGTAACCAGTCCCGCCGACGGGTACACAAGGTGAGCCCTCAGCAACCCCACGGTTATCGGAGTACCCCCTCCGTTAGTCGGTAGTCCGGGGCACTGTGTGTGAGATAGGATCGCAACGCGATTTTGCGATACCCACTCCACCACACGTGTACGTGCAAGAGGTGCGCACGTTGGTGGCCTCACTGGCAGGCAATCCACTGCCTGAAGACATTAAGACATCAGTCTTCATGGACGGCCTGAAGGTCGGTCCTGCACGCGCACAGCTATCCGCGTGCATGCGACCACAATGGAGGAGGCGATTCGAATCACCCTCCAAGAGGAATACAGTCACAAGCAGGTTGGTATTCCTCGGGAGGTGGAACACCGCCAAGAGCAGGCTGGTGCACCTCGAGGACCGGGGCAGAGCCACCGTTCGGGCGCTTCTCCTGCTGTTTTGCAGCCCGTAGGCACCGTTGCAAACAACGAGCCTGAACCTATGGAGTTATGCTCAGTCGAGAGCTTGGTCCGCAGCTACGGCTGTGGCGGGCATGGACACTACCAGCGTGTTTGTCCCCCACCAGTCTTCGGGAAGAAGACAACCCGTGGATCCCAGGGCCGGTAGCGTAGGCCACGGTCAGGTAGGCGAGTGCTCCCCAGCCACCAGTAGAGGCAGAATTCCCTACTGAAGAGCGCTGAGTCTTCGTGATGAGTGTGCAGGTTGTGCACACCACGAGACTTAGCCCAGAGAGACATGATTCTCTCAAACCGGTGAAGAGCAATGGCGGGCTGCTGGTAGTACACGTGGTGTACGGGGGTACGGTACCCCTTGAACGTTTGATGAGTTCTGGGGCGTTGACACACCGCCGGAATGTCGCTTGGCATAGCGACACCTGATTGCACTCTACGTCAGAGTGGCGGTCGTGGGCTGGTCGTTGGTAGACTAGCCTTTGGTACGGTGAAGGAAGTACCAATGGTCCTCAACGGACCTGAACGTTTGTGTTCGATGAGCTCGCGCACCACGGTGTCGCTCGCAGCTCTCGCCATGAACAATATGGCTGTGCCAAACATAAGGCACAGGCCCGGACATTTGGTGCGGCAAAGCTACGAAGACCTGCCTGTCCAGATCTATGACGGAGCATTGGTGAGTCATGTCCCCACCTCCGTCATGCCTTGGGCGTCTGAAAGAGATCGCCAGGACGCAGTATCGTCACGGAGTTGTCGGTTCGAGGACAGCTCCACGTACAAAAAGGCCATGCCCCGCTGCGGCAATGCCGTGGGCATGGGTCTTTCGCCCGGCGTGTGGACCTGCTACGCCAGCAGCGTCCAACGCCGAAGGTCGTCGCGCCGTATGGGCTTCGAGAGTGATTATGCCTCTTAGCGCTAGCCCGGTGGGTAACTTAGGTCCACACACGGTCGCCCAGACCTTAACTGAAGAGGAAGACGCTGTTTGCGCTTCCTGTGTACACCCAGTCGCCCATACTATAAATGAAGAGGAAGACGCTGTTTGCGCTTCCTGTGTGAGTAACACAGTTCCACACAAGGTCGCCCAGACCATAACTGATGAGGAAGACGCGGGGTGCGCTTCCTGTGTGGGTAACATAGTTACACACGAGTTCTTGAGTGCCTCCGATACCGCCTTCGAGACATCACACGACATGGGTAACGGCGTTCCAGCCGCTCTCGTCTCCTGGGCTCACTGTTGGTCGGTCGTGTTGCTTGTGGCGGTGCTGGCGTTCTCTGTGTTGGTGTGGAGTCTGCGTCCGCACTCGAAAAAGCAGTTGGTGGAGTTGGCGGTGCTGGTTCGGACGCCGCTCTCGTCTCCTGGGTTCACTGTTGGTCGGTCGTGTTTCTTGTGGCGGTGCTGGCGTTCTCTGTGTTGCTGTGGAGTCTGCGTCCGCACTCGAAAAAGCAGTTGGTGGAGTTGGCGGTGCTGGTTCGGACGCCGCTCTCGTCTCCTGGGTTCACTGTTGGTCGGTCGTGTTTCTTGTGGCGGTGCTGGCGTTCTCTGTGTTGGTGTGGAGTCTGCGTCCGCACTCGAAAAAGCAGTTGGTGGAGTTGGCGGTGCTGGTTCGGACGCCGCTCTTGTCTCCTGGGTTCACGGTGGGTCGGTCGTGTTGCTTGTGGCGGTGCTGGCGTTCTCTGTGTTGGTGTGGAGTCTGCGTCCGCACTCGAGAAAGCAGTTGGTGGAGTTGGCGGTGCTGGTTCGGACGCCGCTCTCGTCTCCTGGGTTCACTGTTGGTCGGTCGTGTTTCTTGTGGCGGTGCTGGCGTTCTCTGTGTTGGTGTGGAGTCTGCGTCCGCACTCGAAAAAGCAGTTGGTGGAGTTGGCGGTGCTGGTTCGGACGCCGCTCTTGTCTCCTGGGTTCACGGTGGGTCGGTCGTGTTGCTTGTGGCGGTGCTGGCGTTCTCTGTGTTGGTGCGGAGTCTGCGTCCGCACTCGAAAAAGCAGTTGGTGGAGTTGGCGGTGCTGGTTCGGACGCCGCTCTTGTCTCCTGGGTTCACTGTTGGTCGGTCGTGTTGCTTGTGGCGGTGCTGGCGTTCTCTGTGTTGGTGTGGAGTCAGCGTCCGCACTCGAAAAAGCAGTTGGTGGAGTTGGCGGTGCTGGTTCGGACGCCGCTCTTGTCTCCTGGGTTCACGGTGGGTCGGTCGTGTTGCTTGTGGCGGTGCTGGCGTTCTCTGTGTTGGTGTGGAGTCTGCGTCCGCACTCGAAAAAGCAGTTGGTGGAGTTGGCGGTGCTGGTTCGGACGCCGCTCTCGTCTCCTGGGTTCACTGTTGGTCGGTCGTGTTTCTTGTGGCGGTGCTGGCGTTCTCTGTGTTGGTGTGGAGTCTGCGTCCGCACTCGAAAAAGCAGTTGGTGGAGTTGGCGGTGCTGGTTCGGACGCCGCTCTCGTCTCCTGGGTTCACTGTTGGTCGGTCGTGTTTCTTGTGGCGGTGCTGGCGTTCTCTGTGTTGCTGTGGAGTCTGCGTCCGCACTCGAAAAAGCAGTTGGTGGAGTTGGCGGTGCTGGTTCGGACGCCGCTCTCGTCTCCTGGGTTCACGGTGGGTCGGTCGTGTTTCTTGTGGCGGTGCTGGCGTTCTCTGTGTTGGTGTGGAGTCTGCGTCCGCACTCGAAAAAGCAGTTGGTGGAGGTGGCGGTGCTGGTTCGGACGCCGCTCTCGTCTCCTGGGTTCACTGTGGGTCGGTCGTGTTTCTTGTGGCGGTGCTGGCGTTCTCTGTGTTGGTGTGGAGTCTGCGTCCGCACTCGAAAAAGCAGTTGGTGGAGTTGGCGGTGCTGGTTCGGACGCCGCTCTCGTCTCCTGGGCTCACTGTTGGTCGGTCGTGTTTCTTGTGGCGGTGCTGGCGTTCTCTGTGTTGGTGTGGAGTCTGCGTCCGCACTCGAAAAAGCAGTTGGTGGAGTTGGCGGTGCTGGTTCGGACGCCGCTCTTGTCTCCTGGGTTCACTGTTGGTCGGTCGTGTTTCTTGTGGCGGTGCTGGCGTTCTCTGTGTTGGTGTGGAGTCTGCGTCCGCACTCGAAAAAGCAGTTGGTGGAGTTGGCGGTGCTGGTTCGGACGCCGGTCTCGTCTCCTGGGTTCACTGTGGGTCGGTCGTGTTGCTTGTGGCGGTGCTGGCGTTCTCTGTGTTGCTGTGGAGTCTGCGTCCGCACTCGAAAAAGCTGTTGGTGGAGTTGGCGGTGCTGGTTCGGACGCCGCTCTCGTCTCCTGGGTTCACTGTTGGTCGGTCGTGTTTCTTGTGGCGGTGCTGGCGTTCTCTGTGTTGGTGTGGAGTCTGCGTCCGCACTCGAAAAAGCAGTTGTGGAGTTGGCGGTGCTGGTTCGGACGCCGCTCTCGTCTCCTGGGCTCACTGTTGGTCGGTCGTGTTTCTTGTGGCGGTGCTGGCGCTCTCTGTGTTGGTGTGGAGTCTGCGTCCGCACTCGAAAAAGCAGTTGTGGAGTTGGCGGTGCTGGTTCGGACGCCGGTCTCGTCTCCTGGGCTCACTGTTGGTCGGTCGTGTTTCTTGTGGCGGTGCTGGCGTTCTCTGTGTTGGTGTGGAGTCTGCGTCCGCACTCGAAAAAGCAGTTGGTGGAGTTGGCGGTGCTGGTTCGGACGCCGCTCTTGTCTCCTGGGTTCACTGTTGGTCGGTCGTGTTTCTTGTGGCGGTGCTGGCGTTCTCTGTGTTGGTGTGGAGTCTGCGTCCGCACTCGAAAAAGCAGTTGGTGGAGTTGGCGGTGCTGGTTCGGACGCCGGTCTCGTCTCCTGGGTTCACTGTGGGTCGGTCGTGTTGCTTGTGGCGGTGCTGGCGTTCTCTGTGTTGCTGTGGAGTCTGCGTCCGCACTCGAAAAAGCTGTTGGTGGAGTTGGCGGTGCTGGTTCGGACGCCGCTCTCGTCTCCTGGGTTCACTGTTGGTCGGTCGTGTTTCTTGTGGCGGTGCTGGCGTTCTCTGTGTTGGTGTGGAGTCTGCGTCCGCACTCGAAAAAGCAGTTGTGGAGTTGGCGGTGCTGGTTCGGACGCCGCTCTCGTCTCCTGGGTTCACGGTGGGTCGGTCGTGTTTCTTGTGGCGGTGCTGGCGTTCTCTGTGTTGGTGTGGAGTCTGCGTCCGCACTCGAAAAAGCAGTTGGTGGAGTTGGCGGTGCTGGTTCGGACGCCGCTCTTGTCTCCTGGGTTCACTGTTGGTCGGTCGTGTTTCTTGTGGCGGTGCTGGCGTTCTCTGTGTTGGTGTGGAGTCTGCGTCCGCACTCGAAAAAGCAGTTGGTGGAGTTGGCGGTGCTGGTTCGGACGCCGCTCTCGTCTCCTGGGTTCACTGTTGGTCGGTCGTGTTTCTTGTGGCGGTGCTGGCGTTCTCTGTGTTGGTGTGGAGTCTGCGTCCGCACTCGAAAAAGCAGTTGGTGGAGTTGGCGGTGCTGGTTCGGACGCCGCTCTCGTCTCCTGGGTTCACTGTTGGTCGGTCGTGTTTCTTGTGGCGGTGCTGGCGTTCTCTGTGTTGCTGTGGAGTCTGCGTCCGCACTCGAAAAAGCTGTTGGTGGAGTTGGCGGTGCTGGTTCGGACGCCGGTCTCGTCTCCTGGGTTCACTGTTGGTCGGTCGTGTTTCTTGTGGCGGTGCTGGCGTTCTCTGTGTTGGTGTGGAGTCTGCGTCCGCACTCGAAAAAGCAGTTGTGGAGTTGGCGGTGCTGGTTCGGACGCCGCTCTCGTCTCCTGGGTTCACTGTTGGTCGGTCGTGTTTCTTGTGGCGGTGCTGGCGTTCTCTGTGTTGCTGTGGAGTCTGCGTCCGCACTCGAAAAAGCTGTTGGTGGAGTTGGCGGTGCTGGTTCGGACGCCGGTCTCGTCTCCTGGGTTCACTGTTGGTCGGTCGTGTTTCTTGTGGCGGTGCTGGCGTTCTCTGTGTTGCTGTGGAGTCTGCGTCCGCACTCGAAAAAGCAGTTGGTGGAGTTGGCGGTGCTGGTTCGGACGCCGCTCTCGTCTCCTGGGTTCACGGTGGGTCGGTCGTGTTTCTTGTGGCGGTGCTGGCGTTCTCTGTGTTGGTGTGGAGTCTGCGTCCGCACTCGAAAAAGCAGTTGTGGAGTTGGCGGTGCTGGTTCGGACGCCGCTCTTGTCTCCTGGGTTCACTGTTGGTCGGTCGTGTTTCTTGTGGCGGTGCTGGCGTTCTCTGTGTTGGTGTGGAGTCTGCGTCCGCACTCGAAAAAGCAGTTGGTGGAGTTGGCGGTGCTGGTTCGGACGCCGCTCTCGTCTCCTGGGTTCACTGTGGGTCGGTCGTGTTGCTTGTGGCGGTGCTGGCGTTCTCTGTGTTGCTGTGGAGTCTGCGTCCGCACTCGAAAAAGCTGTTGGTGGAGTTGGCGGTGCTGGTTCGGACGCCGCTCTCGTCTCCTGGGTTCACTGTTGGTCGGTCGTGTTTCTTGTGGCGGTGCTGGCGTTCTCTGTGTTGCTGTGGAGTCAGCTTCAGCACTAGAAAAAGCAGTTGTGGAGTTGGCGGTGCTGGTTCGGACGCCGCTCTCGTCTCCTGGGTTCACGGTGGGTCGGTCGTGTTGCTTGTGGCGGTGCTGGCGTTCTCTGTGTTGGTGTGGAGTCTGCGTCCGCACTCGAAAAAGCAGTTGGTGGAGTTGGCGGTGCTGGTTCGGACGCCGCTCTTGTCTCCTGGGTTCACTGTTGGTCGGTCGTGTTTCTTGTGGCGGTGCTGGCGTTCTCTGTGTTGCTGTGGAGTCTGCGTCCGCACTCGAAAAAGCAGTTGGTGGAGTTGGCGGTGCTGGTTCGGACGCCGGTCTCGTCTCCTGGGTTCACTGTTGGTCGGTCGTGTTTCTTGTGGCGGTGCTGGCGTTCTCTGTGTTGGTGTGGAGTCTGCGTCCGCACTCGAAAAAGCAGTTGGTGGAGTTGGCGGTGCTGGTTCGGACGCCGCTCTTGTCTCCTGGGTTCACTGTTGGTCGGTCGTGTTTCTTGTGGCGGTGCTGGCGTTCTCTGTGTTGCTGTGGAGTCTGCGTCCGCACTCGAAAAAGCAGTTGGTGGAGTTGGCGGTGCTGGTTCGGACGCCGGTCTCGTCTCCTGGGTTCACTGTTGGTCGGTCGTGTTTCTTGTGGCGGTGCTGGCGTTCTCTGTGTTGCTGTGGAGTCTGCGTCCGCACTCGAAAAAGCTGTTGGTGGAGTTGGCGGTGCTGGTTCGGACGCCGCTCTCGTCTCCTGGGTTCACTGTTGGTCGGTCGTGTTTCTTGTGGCGGTGCTGGCGTTCTCTGTGTTGGTGTGGAGTCTGCGTCCGCACTCGAAAAAGCAGTTGTGGAGTTGGCGGTGCTGGTTCGGACGCCGCTCTCGTCTCCTGGGCTCACTGTTGGTCGGTCGTGTTTCTTGTGGCGGTGCTGGCGTTCTCTGTGTTGCTGTGGAGTCAGCTTCAGCACTAGAAAAAGCAGTTGTGGAGTTGGCGGTGCTGGTTCGGACGCCGCTCTCGTCTCCTGGGTTCACTGTTGGTCGGTCGTGTTTCTTGTGGCGGTGCTGGCGTTCTCTGTGTTGCTGTGGAGTCAGCGTCCGCACTCGAAAAAGCTGTTGGTGGAGTTGGCGGTGCTGGTTCGGACGCCGCTCTCGTCTCCTGGGTTCACTGTTGGTCGGTCGTGTTTCTTGTGGCGGTGCTGGCGTTCTCTGTGTTGGTGTGGAGTCTGCGTCCGCACTCGAAAAAGCAGTTGTGGAGTTGGCGGTGCTGGTTCGGACGCCGCTCTTGTCTCCTGGGTTCACTGTTGGTCGGTCGTGTTTCTTGTGGCGGTGCTGGCGTTCTCTGTGTTGGTGTGGAGTCTGCGTCCGCACTCGAAAAAGCAGTTGGTGGAGTTGGCGGTGCTGGTTCGGACGCCGCTCTCGTCTCCTGGGTTCACTGTTGGTCGGTCGTGTTTCTTGTGGCGGTGCTGGCGTTCTCTGTGTTGCTGTGGAGTCAGCTTCAGCACTAGAAAAAGCAGTTGTGGAGTTGGCGGTGCTGGTTCGGACGCCGCTCTCGTCTCCTGGGTTCACTGTTGGTCGGTCGTGTTTCTTGTGGCGGTGCTGGCGTTCTCTGTGTTGCTGTGGAGTCAGCTTCAGCACTAGAAAAAGCAGTTGTGGAGTTGGCGGTGCTGGTTCGGACGCCGCTCTCGTCTCCTGGGCTCACTGTTGGTCGGTCGTGTTTCTTGTGGCGGTGCTGGCGTTCTCTGTGTTGGTGTGGAGTCTGCGTCCGCACTCGAAAAAGCAGTTGGTGGAGTTGGCGGTGCTGGTTCGGACGCCGCTCTCGTCTCCTGGGTTCACTGTTGGTCGGTCGTGTTTCTTGTGGCGGTGCTGGCGTTCTCTGTGTTGCTGTGGAGTCAGCGTCCGCACTCGAAAAAGCTGTTGGTGGAGTTGGCGGTGCTGGTTCGGACGCCGCTCTCGTCTCCTGGGTTCACTGTTGGTCGGTCGTGTTTCTTGTGGCGGTGCTGGCGTTCTCTGTGTTGCTGTGGAGTCAGCTTCAGCACTAGAAAAAGCAGTTGTGGAGTTGGCGGTGCTGGTTCGGACGCCGCTCTCGTCTCCTGGGCTCACTGTTGGTCGGTCGTGTTTCTTGTGGCGGTGCTGGCGTTCTCTGTGTTGGTGTGGAGTCTGCGTCCGCACTCGAAAAAGCAGTTGGTGGAGTTGGCGGTGCTGGTTCGGACGCCGCTCTCGTCTCCTGGGTTCACTGTTGGTCGGTCGTGTTTCTTGTGGCGGTGCTGGCGTTCTCTGTGTTGCTGTGGAGTCAGCGTCCGCACTCGAAAAAGCTGTTGGTGGAGTTGGCGGTGCTGGTTCGGACGCCGCTCTCGTCTCCTGGGTTCACGGTGGGTCGGTCGTGTTTCTTGTGGCGGTGCTGGCGTTCTCTGTGTTGGTGTGGAGTCTGCGTCCGCACTCGAAAAAGCAGTTGTGGAGTTGGCGGTGCTGGTTCGGACGCCGCTCTCGTCTCCTGGGTTCACTGTTGGTCGGTCGTGTTTCTTGTGGCGGTGCTGGCGTTCTCTGTGTTGGTGTGGAGTCTGCGTCCGCACTCGAAAAAGCAGTTGGTGGAGTTGGCGGTGCTGGTTCGGACGCCGGTCTCGTCTCCTGGGTTCACTGTGGGTCGGTCGTGTTGCTTGTGGCGGTGCTGGCGTTCTCTGTGTTGCTGTGGAGTCTGCGTCCGCACTCGAAAAAGCTGTTGGTGGAGTTGGCGGTGCTGGTTCGGACGCCGCTCTCGTCTCCTGGGTTCACTGTTGGTCGGTCGTGTTTCTTGTGGCGGTGCTGGCGTTCTCTGTGTTGCTGTGGAGTCAGCGTCCGCACTCGAAAAAGCTGTTGGTGGAGTTGGCGGTGCTGGTTCGGACGCCGCTCTCGTCTCCTGGGTTCACGGTGGGTCGGTCGTGTTTCTTGTGGCGGTGCTGGCGTTCTCTGTGTTGGTGTGGAGTCTGCGTCCGCACTCGAAAAAGCAGTTGTGGAGTTGGCGGTGCTGGTTCGGACGCCGCTCTCGTCTCCTGGGCTCACTGTTGGTCGGTCGTGTTTCTTGTGGCGGTGCTGGCGTTCTCTGTGTTGGTGTGGAGTCTGCGTCCGCACTCGAAAAAGCAGTTGGTGGAGTTGGCGGTGCTGGTTCGGACGCCGCTCTCGTCTCCTGGGTTCACGGTGGGTCGGTCGTGTTTCTTGTGGCGGTGCTGGCGTTCTCTGTGTTGCTGTGGAGTCAGCGTCCGCACTCGAAAAAGCAGTTGTGGAGTTGGCGGTGCTGGTTCGGACGCCGCTCTCGTCTCCTGGGTTCACTGTTGGTCGGTCGTGTTTCTTGTGGCGGTGCTGGCGTTCTCTGTGTTGGTGTGGAGTCTGCGTCCGCACTCGAAAAAGCAGTTGGTGGAGTTGGCGGTGCTGGTTCGGACGCCGGTCTCGTCTCCTGGGTTCACTGTGGGTCGGTCGTGTTGCTTGTGGCGGTGCTGGCGTTCTCTGTGTTGCTGTGGAGTCTGCGTCCGCACTCGAAAAAGCTGTTGGTGGAGTTGGCGGTGCTGGTTCGGACGCCGCTCTCGTCTCCTGGGTTCACTGTTGGTCGGTCGTGTTTCTTGTGGCGGTGCTGGCGTTCTCTGTGTTGCTGTGGAGTCAGCTTCAGCACTAGAAAAAGCAGTTGTGGAGTTGGCGGTGCTGGTTCGGACGCCGCTCTCGTCTCCTGGGTTCACGGTGGGTCGGTCGTGTTGCTTGTGGCGGTGCTGGCGCTCTCTGTGTTGGTGTGGAGTCTGCGTCCGCACTCGAAAAAGCAGTTGGTGGAGTTGGCGGTGCTGGTTCGGACGCCGCTCTTGTCTCCTGGGTTCACTGTTGGTCGGTCGTGTTTCTTGTGGCGGTGCTGGCGTTCTCTGTGTTGGTGTGGAGTCTGCGTCCGCACTCGAAAAAGCAGTTGGTGGAGTTGGCGGTGCTGGTTCGGACGCCGGTCTCGTCTCCTGGGTTCACGGTGGGTCGGTCGTGTTGCTTGTGGCGGTGCTGGCGTTCTCTGTGTTGCTGTGGAGTCTGCGTCCGCACTCGAAAAAGCAGTTGGTGGAGTTGGCGGTGCTGGTTCGGACGCCGCTCTCGTCTCCTGGGTTCACGGTGGGTCGGTCGTGTTTCTTGTGGCGGTGCTGGCGTTCTCTGTGTTGGTGTGGAGTCTGCGTCCGCACTCGAAAAAGCAGTTGTGGAGTTGGCGGTGCTGGTTCGGACGCCGCTCTCGTCTCCTGGGTTCACTGTGGGTCGGTCGTGTTGCTTGTGGCGGTGCTGGCGTCCTCAGTGTTGGTGTGGAGTCTGCGTCCGCACTCGAAAAAGCAGTTGTGGAGTTGGCGGTGCTGGTTCGGACGCCGCTCTCGTCTCCTGGGTTCACGGTGGGTCGGTCGTGTTGCTTGTGGCGGTGCTGGCGTTCTCTGTGTTGGTGTGGAGTCTGCGTCCGCACTCGAAAAAGCAGTTGGTGGAGTTGGCGGTGCTGGTTCGGACGCCGCTCTTGTCTCCTGGGTTCACGGTGGGTCGGTCGTGTTTCTTGTGGCGGTGCTGGCGTTCTCTGTGTTGGTGTGGAGTCTGCGTCCGCACTCGAAAAAGCAGTTGTGGAGTTGGCGGTGCTGGTTCGGACGCCGCTCTCGTCTCCTGGGTTCACTGTGGGTCGGTCGTGTTGCTTGTGGCGGTGCTGGCGTCCTCAGTGTTGGTGTGGAGTCTGCGTCCGCACTCGAAAAAGCAGTTGTGGAGTTGGCGGTGCTGGTTCGGACGCCGCTCTCGTCTCCTGGGTTCACGGTGGGTCGGTCGTGTTGCTTGTGGCGGTGCTGGCGTTCTCTGTGTTGGTGTGGAGTCAGCGTCAGCACTCGAAAAAGCAGTTGGTGGAGTTGGCGGTGCTGGTTCGGACGCCGCTCTCGTCTCCTGGGTTCACTGTTGGTCGGTCGTGTTTTTTGTGGCGGTGCTGGCGTTCTCTGTGTTGGTGTGGAGTCAGCGTCAGCACTCGAAAAAGCAGTTGTGGAGTTGGCGGTGCTGGTTCGGACGCCGCTCTCGTCTCCTGGGTTCACGGTGGGTCGGTCGTGTTGCTTGTGGCGGTGCTGGCGTTCTCTGTGTTGGTGTGGAGTCTGCGTCCGCACTCGAAAAAGCAGTTGGTGGAGTTGGCGGTGCTGGTTCGGACGCCGCTCTCGTCTCCTGGGTTCACGGTGGGTCGGTCGTGTTGCTTGTGGCGGTGCTGGCGTTCTCTGTGTTGGTGTGGAGTCAGCGTCAGCACTCGAAAAAGCAGTTGGTGGAGTTGGCGGTGCTGGTTCGGACGCCGCTCTCGTCTCCTGGGTTCACTGTTGGTCGGTCGTGTTTTTTGTGGCGGTGCTGGCGTTCTCTGTGTTGGTGTGGAGTCAGCGTCAGCACTCGAAAAAGCAGTTGTGGAGTTGGCGGTGCTGGTTCGGACGCCGCTCTCGTCTCCTGGGTTCACGGTGGGTCGGTCGTGTTGCTTGTGGCGGTGCTGGCGTTCTCTGTGTTGGTGTGGAGTCTGCGTCCGCACTCGAAAAAGCAGTTGGTGGAGTTGGCGGTGCTGGTTCGGACGCCGCTCTTGTCTCCTGGGTTCACTGTTGGTCGGTCGTGTTTCTTGTGGCGGTGCTGGCGTTCTCTGTGTTGCTGTGGAGTCTGCGTCCGCACTCGAAAAAGCAGTTGTGGAGTTGGCGGTGCTGGTTCGGACGCCGCTCTCGTCTCCTGGGTTCACTGTTGGTCGGTCGTGTTTCTTGTGGCGGTGCTGGCGTTCTCTGTGTTGGTGTGGAGTCTGCGTCCGCACTCGAAAAAGCAGTTGTGGAGTTGGCGGTGCTGGTTCGGACGCCGCTCTCGTCTCCTGGGCTCACTGTTGGTCGGTCGTGTTTCTTGTGGCGGTGCTGGCGTTCTCTGTGTTGCTGTGGAGTCAGCTTCAGCACTAGAAAAAGCAGTTGTGGAGTTGGCGGTGCTGGTTCGGACGCCGCTCTCGTCTCCTGGGTTCACTGTTGGTCGGTCGTGTTTCTTGTGGCGGTGCTGGCGTTCTCTGTGTTGCTGTGGAGTCAGCGTCAGCACTCGAAAAAGCAGTTGGTGGAGTTGGCGGTGCTGGTTCGGACGCCGCTCTCGTCTCCTGGGTTCACTGTGGGTCGGTCGTGTTGCTTGTGGCGGTGCTGGCGTCCTCAGTGTTGGTGTGGAGTCTGCGTCCGCACTCGAAAAAGCAGTTGGTGGAGTTGGCGGTGCTGGTTCGGACGCCGGTCTCGTCTCCTGGGTTCACTGTGGGTCGGTCGTGTTTCTTGTGGCGGTGCTGGCGTTCTCTGTGTTGCTGTGGAGTCAGCGTCTGCACTCGAAAAAGCAGTTGGTGGAGTTGGCGGTGCTGGTTCGGACGCCGCTCTCGTCTCCTGGGTTCACTGTGGGTCGGTCGTGTTGCTTGTGGCGGTGCTGGCGTTCTCTGTGTTGGTGTGGAGTCTGCGTCCGCACTCGAAAAAGCAGTTGGTGGAGTTGGCGGTGCTGGTTCGGACGCCGCTCTCGTCTCCTGGGTTCACTGTGGGTCGGTCGTGTTTCTTGTGGCGGTGCTGGCGCTCTCTGTGTTGGTGTGGAGTCTGCGTCCGCACTCGAAAAAGCAGTTGTGGAGTTGGCGGTGCTGGTTCGGACGCCGCTCTCGTCTCCTGGGTTCACTGTGGGTCGGTCGTGTTGCTTGTGGCGGTGCTGGCGTCCTCAGTGTTGGTGTGGAGTCTGCGTCCGCACTCGAAAAAGCAGTTGGTGGAGTTGGCGGTGCTGGTTCGGACGCCGGTCTCGTCTCCTGGGTTCACTGTGGGTCGGTCGTGTTTCTTGTGGCGGTGCTGGCGTTCTCTGTGTTGCTGTGGAGTCAGCGTCTGCACTCGAAAAAGCAGTTGGTGGAGTTGGCGGTGCTGGTTCGGACGCCGCTCTCGTCTCCTGGGTTCACTGTGGGTCGGTCGTGTTGCTTGTGGCGGTGCTGGCGTTCTCTGTGTTGGTGTGGAGTCTGCGTCCGCACTCGAAAAAGCAGTTGTGGAGTTGGCGGTGCTGGTTCGGACGCCGCTCTCGTCTCCTGGGTTCACGGTGGGTCGGTCGTGTTGCTTGTGGCGGTGCTGGCGTTCTCTGTGTTGGTGTGGAGTCTGCGTCCGCACTCGAAAAAGCAGTTGGTGGAGTTGGCGGTGCTGGTTCGGACGCCGCTCTCGTCTCCTGGGTTCGCTGTGGGTCGGTCGTGTTGCTTGTGGCGGTGCTGGCGTTCTCTGTGTTGCTGTGGAGTCTGCGTCCGCACTCGAAAAAGCAGTTGGTGGAGTTGGCGGTGCTGGTTCGGACGCCGGTCTCGTCTCCTGGGTTCACTGTGGGTCGGTCGTGTTTCTTGTGGCGGTGCTGGCGTTCTCTGTGCTGGTGTGGAGTCTGCGTCCGCACTCGAAAAAGCTGTTGGTGGAGTTGGCGGTGCTGGTTCGGACGCCGCTCTCGTCTCCTGGGTTCACTGTTGGTCGGTCGTGTTTCTTGTGGCGGTGCTGGCGTTCTCTGTGTTGGTGTGGAGTCTGCGTCCGCACTCGAAAAAGCAGTTGTGGAGTTGGCGGTGCTGGTTCGGACGCCGCTCTCGTCTCCTGGGTTCACTGTTGGTCGGTCGTGTTTCTTGTGGCGGTGCTGGCGTTCTCTGTGTTGGTGTGGAGTCTGCGTCCGCACTCGAAAAAGCTGTTGGTGGAGTTGGCGGTGCTGGTTCGGACGCCGCTCTCGTCTCCTGGGTTCACTGTTGGTCGGTCGTGTTTCTTGTGGCGGTGCTGGCGTTCTCTGTGTTGGTGTGGAGTCTGCGTCCGCACTCGAAAAAGCAGTTGTGGAGTTGGCGGTGCTGGTTCGGACGCCGCTCTCGTCTCCTGGGTTCACTGTTGGTCGGTCGTGTTTCTTGTGGCGGTGCTGGCGTTCTCTGTGTTGGTGTGGAGTCTGCGTCCGCACTCGAAAAAGCAGTTGGTGGAGTTGGCGGTGCTGGTTCGGACGCCGCTCTCGTCTCCTGGGTTCACTGTTGGTCGGTCGTGTTTCTTGTGGCGGTGCTGGCGTTCTCTGTGTTGCTGTGGAGTCAGCGTCTGCACTCGAAAAAGCAGTTGGTGGAGTTGGCGGTGCTGGTTCGGACGCCGCTCTCGTCTCCTGGGTTCACTGTGGGTCGGTCGTGTTGCTTGTGGCGGTGCTGGCGTTCTCTGTGTTGGTGTGGAGTCTGCGTCCGCACTCGAAAAAGCAGTTGGTGGAGTTGGCGGTGCTGGTTCGGACGCCGGTCTCGTCTCCTGGGTTCACTGTGGGTCGGTCGTGTTTCTTGTGGCGGTGCTGGCGTTCTCTGTGCTGGTGTGGAGTCTGCGTCCGCACTCGAAAAAGCTGTTGGTGGAGTTGGCGGTGCTGGTTCGGACGCCGCTCTCGTCTCCTGGGTTCACTGTTGGTCGGTCGTGTTTCTTGTGGCGGTGCTGGCGTTCTCTGTGTTGGTGTGGAGTCTGCGTCCGCACTCGAAAAAGCAGTTGTGGAGTTGGCGGTGCTGGTTCGGACGCCGCTCTCGTCTCCTGGGTTCACTGTTGGTCGGTCGTGTTTCTTGTGGCGGTGCTGGCGTTCTCTGTGTTGGTGTGGAGTCTGCGTCCGCACTCGAAAAAGCAGTTGGTGGAGTTGGCGGTGCTGGTTCGGACGCCGCTCTCGTCTCCTGGGTTCACTGTTGGTCGGTCGTGTTTCTTGTGGCGGTGCTGGCGTTCTCTGTGTTGCTGTGGAGTCAGCGTCTGCACTCGAAAAAGCAGTTGGTGGAGTTGGCGGTGCTGGTTCGGACGCCGCTCTCGTCTCCTGGGTTCACTGTGGGTCGGTCGTGTTGCTTGTGGCGGTGCTGGCGTTCTCTGTGTTGGTGTGGAGTCTGCGTCCGCACTCGAAAAAGCAGTTGGTGGAGTTGGCGGTGCTGGTTCGGACGCCGCTCTCGTCTCCTGGGTTCACTGTGGGTCGGTCGTGTTGCTTGTGGCGGTGCTGGCGCTCTCTGTGTTGGTGTGGAGTCTGCGTCCGCACTCGAAAAAGCAGTTGGTGGAGTTGGCGGTGCTGGTTCGGACGCCGCTCTCGTCTCCTGGGTTCACTGTTGGTCGGTCGTGTTTCTTGTGGCGGTGCTGGCGTTCTCTGTGTTGGTGTGGAGTCTGCGTCCGCACTCGAAAAAGCAGTTGTGGAGTTGGCGGTGCTGGTTCGGACGCCGCTCTCGTCTCCTGGGTTCACTGTTGGTCGGTCGTGTTTCCTGTGGCGGTGCTGGCGTTCTCTGTGTTGGTGTGGAGTCTGCGTCCGCACTCGAAAAAGCAGTTGGTGGAGTTGGCGGTGCTGGTTCGGACGCCGCTCTCGTCTCCTGGGTTCACTGTTGGTCGGTCGTGTTTCTTGTGGCGGTGCTGGCGTTCTCTGTGTTGCTGTGGAGTCAGCGTCTGCACTCGAAAAAGCAGTTGGTGGAGTTGGCGGTGCTGGTTCGGACGCCGCTCTCGTCTCCTGGGTTCACTGTTGGTCGGTCGTGTTTCTTGTGGCGGTGCTGGCGTTCTCTGTGTTGGTGTGGAGTCTGCGTCCGCACTCGAAAAAGCAGTTGTGGAGTTGGCGGTGCTGGTTCGGACGCCGCTCTCGTCTCCTGGGTTCACTGTTGGTCGGTCGTGTTTCTTGTGGCGGTGCTGGCGTTCTCTGTGTTGGTGTGGAGTCTGCGTCCGCACTCGAAAAAGCAGTTGTGGAGTTGGCGGTGCTGGTTCGGACGCCGCTCTCGTCTCCTGGGTTCACTGATGGTCGGTCGTGTTTCTTGTGGCGGTGCTGGCGTTCTCTGTGTTGGTGTGGAGTCAGCGTCAGCACTCGAAAAAGCAGTTGTGGAGTTGGCGGTGCTGGTTCGGACGCCGCTCTCGTCTCCTGGGTTCACGGTGGGTCGGTCGTGTTTCTTGTGGCGGTGCTGGCGCTCTCTGTGTTGGTGTGGAGTCTGCGTCCGCACTCGAAAAAGCAGTTGGTGGAGTTGGCGGTGCTGGTTCGGACGCCGCTCTCGTCTCCTGGGTTCACGGTGGGTCGGTCGTGTTGCTTGTGGCGGTGCTGGCGCTCTCTGTGTTGGTGTGGAGTCTGCGTCCGCACTCGAAAAAGCAGTTGGTGGAGTTGGCGGTGCTGGTTCGGACGCCGCTCTCGTCTCCTGGGTTCACTGTTTGTCGGTCGTGTTTCTTGTGGCGGTGCTGGCGTTCTCTGTGTTGGTGTGGAGTCTGCGTCCGCACTCGAAAAAGCAGTTGTGGAGTTGGCGGTGCTGGTTCGGACGCCGCTCTCGTCTCCTGGGTTCACTGTTGGTCGGTCGTGTTGCTTGTGGCGGTGCTGGCGTTCTCTGTGTTGCTGTGGAGTCAGCGTCAGCACTAGAAAAAGCAGTTGTGGAGTTGGCGGTGCTGGTTCGGACGCCGCTCTCGTCTCCTGGGTTCACGGTGGGTCGGTCGTGTTTCTTGTGGCGGTGCTGGCGTTCTCTGTGTTGGTGTGGAGTCTGCGTCCGCACTCGAAAAAGCAGTTGGTGGAGTTGGCGGTGCTGGTTCGGACGCCGCTCTCGTCTTCTGGGTTCACTGTTTGTCGGTCGTGTTTCTTGTGGCGGTGCTGGCGTTCTCTGTGTTGGTGTGGAGTCTGCGTCCGCACTCGAAAAAGCAGTTGTGGAGTTGGCGGTGCTGGTTCGGACGCCGCTCTCGTCTCCTGGGTTCACTGTTGGTCGGTCGTGTTTCTTGTGGCGGTGCTGGCGTTCTCTGTGTTGGTGTGGAGTCTGCGTCCGCACTCGAAAAAGCAGTTGTGGAGTTGGCGGTGCTGGTTCGGACGCCGCTCTCGTCTCCTGGGTTCACTGTTGGTCGGTCGTGTTTCTTGTGGCGGTGCTGGCGTTCTCTGTGTTGCTGTGGAGTCAGCGTCAGCACTCGAAAAAGCGGTTGGTGGAGTTGGCGGTGCTGGTTCGGACGCCGGTCTCGTCTCCTGGGTTCACTGTGGGTCGGTCGTGTTTCTTGTGGCGGTGCTGGCGCTCTCTGTGTTGGTGTGGAGTCTGCGTCCGCACTCGAAAAAGCAGTTGGTGGAGTTGGCGGTGCTGGTTCGGACGCCGCTCTCGTCTCCTGGGTTCACGGTGGGTCGGTCGTGTTTCTTGTGGCGGTGCTGGCGTTCTCTGTGTTGGTGTGGAGTCTGCGTCCGCACTCGAAAAAGCAGTTGGTGGAGTTGGCGGTGCTGGTTCGGACGCCGCTCTCGTCTCCTGGGTTCACGGTGGGTCGGTCGTGTTTCTTGTGGCGGTGCTGGCGTTCTCTGTGTTGGTGTGGAGTCTGCGTCCGCACTCGAAAAAGCAGTTGTGGAGTTGGCGGTGCTGGTTCGGACGCCGCTCTCGTCTCCTGGGTTCACTGTGGGTCGGTCGTGTTGCTTGTGGCGGTGCTGGCGTCCTCAGTGTTGGTGTGGAGTCTGCGTCCGCACTCGAAAAAGCAGTTGTGGAGTTGGCGGTGCTGGTTCGGACGCCGCTCTCGTCTCCTGGGTTCACGGTGGGTCGGTCGTGTTGCTTGTGGCGGTGCTGGCGTTCTCTGTGTTGGTGTGGAGTCAGCGTCAGCACTCGAAAAAGCAGTTGGTGGAGTTGGCGGTGCTGGTTCGGACGCCGCTCTCGTCTCCTGGGTTCACTGTTGGTCGGTCGTGTTTTTTGTGGCGGTGCTGGCGTTCTCTGTGTTGGTGTGGAGTCAGCGTCAGCACTCGAAAAAGCAGTTGTGGAGTTGGCGGTGCTGGTTCGGACGCCGCTCTCGTCTCCTGGGTTCACTGTGGGTCGGTCGTGTTTCTTGTGGCGGTGCTGGCGCTCTCTGTGTTGGTGTGGAGTCTGCGTCCGCACTCGAAAAAGCAGTTGTGGAGTTGGCGGTGCTGGTTCCGACGCCGCTCTCGTCTCCTGGGTTCACGGTGGGTCGGTCGTGTTGCTTGTGGCGGTGCTGGCGCTCTCTGTGTTGGTGTGGAGTCAGCGTCCGCACTCGAAAAAGCAGTTGGTGGAGTTGGCGGTGCTGGTTCGGACGCCGCTCTCGTCTCCTGGGTTCACTGTTGGTCGGTCGTGTTTCTTGTGGCGGTGCTGGCGTTCTCTGTGTTGGTGTGGAGTCTGCGTCCGCACTCGAAAAAGCAGTTGTGGAGTTGGCGGTGCTGGTTCGGACGCCGCTCTCGTCTCCTGGGTTCACTGATGGTCGGTCGTGTTGCTTGTGGCGGTGCTGGCGTTCTCTGTGTTGGTGTGGAGTCAGCGTCAGCACTCGAAAAAGCAGTTGTGGA
The DNA here is from genome assembly GCA_033557915.1 of Phytophthora tentaculata. NCBI lineage: Eukaryota > Oomycota > Peronosporomycetes > Peronosporales > Peronosporaceae > Phytophthora > Phytophthora tentaculata. Next base: position 5,041,017 of record JAUCEA010000009.1, read on the forward strand.
GTTGGCGGTGCTGGTTCGGACGCCGCTCTCGTCTCCTGGGTTCACGGTGGGTCGGTCGTGTTTCTTGTGGCGGTGCTGGCGCTCTCTGTGTTGGTGTGGAGTCTGCGTCCGCACTCGAAAAAGCAGTTGGTGGAGTTGGCGGTGCTGGTTCGGACGCCGCTCTCGTCTCCTGGGTTCACGGTGGGTCGGTCGTGTTGCTTGTGGCGGTGCTGGCGTTCTCTGTGTTGGTGTGGAGTCAGCGTCAGCACTCGAAAAAGCAGTTGGTGGAGTTGGCGGTGCTGGTTCGGACGCCGCTCTCGTCTCCTGGGTTCACTGTTGGTCGGTCGTGTTTTTTGTGGCGGTGCTGGCGTTCTCTGTGTTGGTGTGGAGTCAGCGTCAGCACTCGAAAAAGCAGTTGTGGAGTTGGCGGTGCTGGTTCGGACGCCGCTCTCGTCTCCTGGGTTCACGGTGGGTCGGTCGTGTTTCTTGTGGCGGTGCTGGCGCTCTCTGTGTTGGTGTGGAGTCTGCGTCCGCACTCGAAAAAGCAGTTGTGGAGTTGGCGGTGCTGGTTCGGACGCCGCTCTCGTCTCCTGGGTTCACGGTGGGTCGGTCGTGTTGCTTGTGGCGGTGCTGGCGTTCTCTGTGTTGGTGTGGAGTCAGCGTCAGCACTCGAAAAAGCAGTTGGTGGAGTTGGCGGTGCTGGTTCGGACGCCGCTCTCGTCTCCTGGGTTCACTGTTGGTCGGTCGTGTTTTTTGTGGCGGTGCTGGCGTTCTCTGTGTTGGTGTGGAGTCAGCGTCAGCACTCGAAAAAGCAGTTGGTGGAGTTGGCGGTGCTGGTTCGGACGCCGCTCTCGTCTCCTGGGTTCACTGTGGGTCGGTCGTGTTTCTTGTGGCGGTGCTGGCGCTCTCTGTGTTGGTGTGGAGTCTGCGTCCGCACTCGAAAAAGCAGTTGTGGAGTTGGCGGTGCTGGTTCGGACGCCGCTCTCGTCTCCTGGGTTCACTGTGGGTCGGTCGTGTTGCTTGTGGCGGTGCTGGCGTCCTCAGTGTTGGTGTGGAGTCTGCGTCCGCACTCGAAAAAGCAGTTGTGGAGTTGGCGGTGCTGGTTCGGACGCCGCTCTCGTCTCCTGGGTTCACTGTTGGTCGGTCGTGTTTCTTGTGGCGGTGCTGGCGTTCTCTGTGTTGGTGTGGAGTCAGCGTCCGCACTCGAAAAAGCAGTTGTGGAGTTGGCGGTGCTGGTTCCGACGCCGCTCTCGTCTCCTGGGTTCACGGTGGGTCGGTCGTGTTGCTTGTGGCGGTGCTGGCGTTCTCTGTGTTGGTGTGGAGTCTGCGTCCGCACTCGAAAAAGCAGTTGTGGAGTTGGCGGTGCTGGTTCGGACGCCGCTCTCGTCTCCTGGGTTCACTGTTGGTCGGTCGTGTTTCTTGTGGCGGTGCTGGCGTTCTCTGTGTTGGTGTGGAGTCTGCGTCCGCACTCGAAAAAGCAGTTGTGGAGTTGGCGGTGCTGGTTCCGACGCCGCTCTCGTCTCCTGGGTTCACGGTGGGTCGGTCGTGTTGCTTGTGGCGGTGCTGGCGTTCTCTGTGTTGGTGTGGAGTCAGCGTCCGCACTCGAAAAAGCAGTTGTGGAGTTGGCGGTGCTGGTCCGACGCCGCTCTCGTCTCCTGGGTTCACTGTGGGTCGGTCGTGTTGCTTGTGGCGGTGCTGGCGTTCTCTGTGTTGCTGTGGAGTCAGCGTCCGCACTCGAAAAAGCAGTTGGTGGAGTTGGCGGTGCTGGTTCGGACGCCGCTCTCGTCTCCTGGGTTCACGGTGGGTCGGTCGTGTTGCTTGTGGCGGTGCTGGCGTTCTCTGTGTTGGTGTGGAGTCAGCGTCCGCACTCGAAAAAGCAGTTGTGGAGTTGGCGGTGCTGGTCCGACGCCGCTCTCGTCTCCTGGGTTCACTGTGGGTCGGTCGTGTTTCTTGTGGCGGTGCTGGCGTTCTCTGTGTTGGTGTGGAGTCTGCGTCCGCACTCGAAAAAGCAGTTGGTGGAGTTGGCGGTGCTGGTTCGGACGCCGCTCTCGTCTCCTGGGTTCACTGTTGGTCGGTCGTGTTTTTTGTGGCGGTGCTGGCGTTCTCTGTGTTGGTGTGGAGTCTGCGTCCGCACTCGAAAAAGCAGTTGGTGGAGTTGGCGGTGCTGGTTCGGACGCCGCTCTCGTCTCCTGGGTTCACTGTTGGTCGGTCGTGTTTCTTGTGGCGGTGCTGGCGTTCTCTGTGTTGCTGTGGAGTCAGCGTCTGCACTCGAAAAAGCAGTTGGTGGAGTTGGCGGTGCTGGTTCGGACGCCGCTCTCGTCTCCTGGGTTCACTGTTGGTCGGTCGTGTTTCTTGTGGCGGTGCTGGCGTTCTCTGTGTTGGTGTGGAGTCTGCGTCCGCACTCGAAAAAGCAGTTGTGGAGTTGGCGGTGCTGGTTCGGACGCCGCTCTCGTCTCCTGGGTTCACTGTTGGTCGGTCGTGTTTCTTGTGGCGGTGCTGGCGTTCTCTGTGTTGGTGTGGAGTCTGCGTCCGCACTCGAAAAAGCAGTTGTGGAGTTGGCGGTGCTGGTTCGGACGCCGCTCTCGTCTCCTGGGTTCACTGATGGTCGGTCGTGTTTCTTGTGGCGGTGCTGGCGTTCTCTGTGTTGGTGTGGAGTCAGCGTCAGCACTCGAAAAAGCAGTTGTGGAGTAGGCGGTGCTGGTTCGGACGCCGCTCTCGTCTCCTGGGCTCACTGTGGGTCGGTCGTGTTTCTTGTGGCGGTGCTGGCGCTCTCTGTGTTGGTGTGGAGTCTGCGTCCGCACTCGAAAAAGCAGTTGGTGGAGTTGGCGGTGCTGGTTCGGACGCCGCTCTCGTCTCCTGGGTTCACTGTTGGTCGGTCGTGTTTCTTGTGGCGGTGCTGGCGTTCTCTGTGTTGGTGTGGAGTCTGCGTCCGCACTCGAAAAAGCTGTTGGTGGAGTTGGCGGTGCTGGTTCGGACGCCGCTCTCGTCTCCTGGGTTCACTGTTGGTCGGTCGTGTTTCTTGTGGCGGTGCTGGCGCTCTCTGTGTTGGTGTGGAGTCTGCGTCCGCACTCGAAAAAGCAGTTGGTGGAGTTGGCGGTGCTGGTTCGGACGCCGCTCTCGTCTCCTGGGTTCACTGTGGGTCGGTCGTGTTGCTTGTGGCGGTGCTGGCGCTCTCTGTGTTGGTGTGGAGTCTGCGTCCGCACTCGAAAAAGCAGTTGGTGGAGTTGGCGGTGCTGGTTCGGACGCCGCTCTCGTCTCCTGGGTTCACTGTTTGTCGGTCGTGTTTCTTGTGGCGGTGCTGGCGTTCTCTGTGTTGGTGTGGAGTCTGCGTCCGCACTCGAAAAAGCAGTTGGTGGAGTTGGCGGTGCTGGTTCGGACGCCGCTCTCGTCTCCTGGGTTCACTGTTGGTCGGTCGTGTTGCTTGTGGCGGTGCTGGCGTTCTCTGTGTTGCTGTGGAGTCAGCGTCAGCACTCGAAAAAGCAGTTGGTGGAGTTGGCGGTGCTGGTTCGGACGCCGCTCTCGTCTCCTGGGTTCACTGTTGGTCGGTCGTGTTTCTTGTGGCGGTGCTGGCGTTCTCTGTGTTGGTGTGGAGTCAGCGTCCGCACTCGAAAAAGCAGTTGGTGGAGTTGGCGGTGCTGGTTCGGACGCCGCTCTCGTCTCCTGGGTTCACTGTTGGTCGGTCGTGTTTCTTGTGGCGGTGCTGGCGTTCTCTGTGTTGGTGTGGAGTCAGCGTCAGCACTCGAAAAAGCAGTTGGTGGAGTTGGCGGTGCTGGTTCGGACGCCGCTCTCGTCTCCTGGGTTCACGGTGGGTCGGTCGTGTTTCTTGTGGCGGTGCTGGCGTTCTCTGTGTTGCTGTGGAGTCAGCGTCAGCACTCGAAAAAGCAGTTGTGGAGTTGGCGGTGCTGGTTCGGACGCCGCTCTCGTCTCCTGGGTTCACTGTTGGTCGGTCGTGTTTCTTGTGGCGGTGCTGGCGTTCTCTGTGTTGGTGTGGAGTCTGCGTCCGCACTCGAAAAAGCTGTTGGTGGAGTTGGCGGTGCTGGTTCGGACGCCGCTCTCGTCTCCTGGGTTCACTGTTGGTCGGTCGTGTTTCTTGTGGCGGTGCTGGCGCTCTCTGTGTTGGTGTGGAGTCTGCGTCCGCACTCGAAAAAGCAGTTGGTGGAGTTGGCGGTGCTGGTTCGGACGCCGCTCTCGTCTCCTGGGTTCACTGTGGGTCGGTCGTGTTGCTTGTGGCGGTGCTGGCGTTCTCTGTGTTGGTGTGGAGTCTGCGTCCGCACTCGAAAAAGCAGTTGGTGGAGTTGGCGGTGCTGGTTCGGACGCCGCTCTCGTCTCCTGGGTTCACTGTTTGTCGGTCGTGTTTCTTGTGGCGGTGCTGGCGTTCTCTGTGTTGGTGTGGAGTCAGCGTCAGCACTCGAAAAAGCAGTTGGTGGAGTTGGCGGTGCTGGTTCGGACGCCGCTCTCGTCTCCTGGGTTCACTGTTGGTCGGTCGTGTTGCTTGTGGCGGTGCTGGCGTTCTCTGTGTTGCTGTGGAGTCAGCGTCAGCACTAGAAAAAGCAGTTGTGGAGTTGGCGGTGCTGGTTCGGACGCCGCTCTCGTCTCCTGGGTTCACGGTGGGTCGGTCGTGTTTCTTGTGGCGGTGCTGGCGTTCTCTGTGTTGCTGTGGAGTCTGCGTCCGCACTCGAAAAAGCAGTTGGTGGAGTTGGCGGTGCTGGTTCGGACGCCGCTCTCGTCTCCTGGGTTCACTGTTTGTCGGTCGTGTTTCTTGTGGCGGTGCTGGCGTTCTCTGTGTTGGTGTGGAGTCTGCGTCCGCACTCGAAAAAGCAGTTGGTGGAGTTGGCGGTGCTGGTTCGGACGCCGCTCTCGTCTCCTGGGTTCACTGTTGGTCGGTCGTGTTTCTTGTGGCGGTGCTGGCGTTCTCTGTGTTGCTGTGGAGTCAGCGTCAGCACTCGAAAAAGCAGTTGGTGGAGTTGGCGGTGCTGGTTCGGACGCCGCTCTCGTCTCCTGGGTTCACGGTGGGTCGGTCGTGTTTCTTGTGGCGGTGCTGGCGTTCTCTGTGTTGGTGTGGAGTCTGCGTCCGCACTCGAAAAAGCAGTTGGTGGAGTTGGCGGTGCTGGTCCGACGCCGCTCTCGTCTCCTGGGTTCACTGTGGGTCGGTCGTGTTGCTTGTGGCGGTGCTGGCGTTCTCTGTGTTGCTGTGGAGTCAGCGTCCGCACTCGAAAAAGCAGTTGGTGGAGTTGGCGGTGCTGGTTCGGACGCCGCTCTCGTCTCCTGGGTTCACTGTTGGTCGGTCGTGTTGCTTGTGGCGGTGCTGGCGTTCTCTGTGTTGGTGTGGAGTCTGCGTCCGCACTCGAAAAAGCAGTTGGTGGAGTTGGCGGTGCTGGTTCGGACGCCGCTCTCGTCTCCTGGGTTCACTGTTGGTCGGTCGTGTTGCTTGTGGCGGTGCTGGCGTTCTCTGTGTTGCTGTGGAGTCAGCGTCAGCACTCGAAAAAGCAGTTGGTGGAGTTGGCGGTGCTGGTTCGGACGCCGCTCTCGTCTCCTGGGTTCACGGTGGGTCGGTCGTGTTTCTTGTGGCGGTGCTGGCGTTCTCTGTGTTGGTGTGGAGTCTGCGTCCGCACTCGAAAAAGCAGTTGGTGGAGTTGGCGGTGCTGGTCCGACGCCGCTCTCGTCTCCTGGGTTCACTGTGGGTCGGTCGTGTTGCTTGTGGCGGTGCTGGCGTTCTCTGTGTTGCTGTGGAGTCAGCGTCCGCACTCGAAAAAGCAGTTGGTGGAGTTGGCGGTGCTGGTTCGGACGCCGCTCTCGTCTCCTGGGTTCACTGTTGGTCGGTCGTGTTGCTTGTGGCGGTGCTGGCGTTCTCTGTGTTGGTGTGGAGTCTGCGTCCGCACTCGAAAAAGCAGTTGGTGGAGTTGGCGGTGCTGGTTCGGACGCCGCTCTCGTCTCCTGGGTTCACTGTTGGTCGGTCGTGTTGCTTGTGGCGGTGCTGGCGTTCTCTGTGTTGGTGTGGAGTCTGCGTCCGCACTCGAAAAAGCAGTTGGTGGAGTTGGCGGTGCTGGTTCGGACGCCGCTCTCGTCTCCTGGGTTCACTGTTGGTCGGTCGTGTTTCTTGTGGCGGTGCTGGCGTTCTCTGTGTTGGTGTGGAGTCTGCGTCCGCACTCGAAAAAGCAGTTGGTGGAGTTGGCGGTGCTGGTTCGGACGCCGCTCTCGTCTCCTGGGTTCACTGTTGGTCGGTCGTGTTTCTTGTGGCGGTGCTGGCGTTCTCTGTGTTGCTGTGGAGTCAGCGTCAGCACTCGAAAAAGCAGTTGTGGAGTTGGCGGTGCTGGTTCGGACGCCGCTCTCGTCTCCTGGGCTCACTGTGGGTCGGTCGTGTTTCTTGTGGCGGTGCTGGCGCTCTCTGTGTTGGTGTGGAGTCTGCGTCCGCACTCGAAAAAGCAGTTGGTGGAGTTGGCGGTGCTGGTTCGGACGCCGCTCTCGTCTCCTGGGTTCACTGTTGGTCGGTCGTGTTGCTTGTGGCGGTGCTGGCGTTCTCTGTGTTGCTGTGGAGTCAGCGTCAGCACTCGAAAAAGCAGTTGGTGGAGTTGGCGGTGCTGGTTCGGACGCCGCTCTCGTCTCCTGGGTTCACTGTTGGTCGGTCGTGTTTCTTGTGGCGGTGCTGGCGTTCTCTGTGTTGGTGTGGAGTCTGCGTCCGCACTCGAAAAAGCAGTTGGTGGAGTTGGCGGTGCTGGTTCGGACGCCGCTCTCGTCTCCTGGGTTCACTGTTGGTCGGTCGTGTTTCTTGTGGCGGTGCTGGCGTTCTCTGTGTTGGTGTGGAGTCTGCGTCCGCACTCGAAAAAGCAGTTGGTGGAGTTGGCGGTGCTGGTTCGGACGCCGCTCTCGTCTCCTGGGTTCACTGTTGGTCGGTCGTGTTTCTTGTGGCGGTGCTGGCGTTCTCTGTGTTGCTGTGGAGTCAGCGTCAGCACTCGAAAAAGCAGTTGGTGGAGTTGGCGGTGCTGGTTCGGACGCCGCTCTCGTCTCCTGGGTTCACTGTGGGTCGGTCGTGTTTCTTGTGGCGGTGCTGGCGCTCTCTGTGTTGGTGTGGAGTCTGCGTCCGCACTCGAAAAAGCAGTTGGTGGAGTTGGCGGTGCTGGTTCGGACGCCGCTCTCGTCTCCTGGGTTCACTGTTGGTCGGTCGTGTTGCTTGTGGCGGTGCTGGCGTTCTCTGTGTTGCTGTGGAGTCAGCGTCAGCACTCGAAAAAGCAGTTGGTGGAGTTGGCGGTGCTGGTTCGGACGCCGCTCTCGTCTCCTGGGTTCACTGTTGGTCGGTCGTGTTTCTTGTGGCGGTGCTGGCGTTCTCTGTGTTGGTGTGGAGTCTGCGTCCGCACTCGAAAAAGCAGTTGGTGGAGTTGGCGGTGCTGGTTCGGACGCCGCTCTCGTCTCCTGGGTTCACTGTTGGTCGGTCGTGTTGCTTGTGGCGGTGCTGGCGTTCTCTGTGTTGCTGTGGAGTCAGCGTCAGCACTCGAAAAAGCAGTTGGTGGAGTTGGCGGTGCTGGTTCGGACGCCGCTCTCGTCTCCTGGGTTCACTGTTGGTCGGTCGTGTTTCTTGTGGCGGTGCTGGCGTTCTCTGTGTTGGTGTGGAGTCTGCGTCCGCACTCGAAAAAGCAGTTGGTGGAGTTGGCGGTGCTGGTTCGGACGCCGCTCTCGTCTCCTGGGTTCACTGTTGGTCGGTCGTGTTTCTTGTGGCGGTGCTGGCGTTCTCTGTGTTGGTGTGGAGTCTGCGTCCGCACTCGAAAAAGCAGTTGGTGGAGTTGGCGGTGCTGGTTCGGACGCCGCTCTCGTCTCCTGGGTTCACTGTTGGTCGGTCGTGTTTCTTGTGGCGGTGCTGGCGTTCTCTGTGTTGCTGTGGAGTCAGCGTCAGCACTCGAAAAAGCAGTTGTGGAGTTGGCGGTGCTGGTTCGGACGCCGCTCTCGTCTCCTGGGTTCACTGTTGGTCGGTCGTGTTGCTTGTGGCGGTGCTGGCGTTCTCTGTGTTGCTGTGGAGTCAGCGTCAGCACTCGAAAAAGCAGTTGGTGGAGTTGGCGGTGCTGGTTCGGACGCCGCTCTCGTCTCCTGGGTTCACTGTTGGTCGGTCGTGTTTCTTGTGGCGGTGCTGGCGTTCTCTGTGTTGGTGTGGAGTCTGCGTCCGCACTCGAAAAAGCAGTTGGTGGAGTTGGCGGTGCTGGTTCGGACGCCGCTCTCGTCTCCTGGGCTCACTGTGGGTCGGTCGTGTTTCTTGTGGCGGTGCTGGCGCTCTCTGTGTTGGTGTGGAGTCTGCGTCCGCACTCGAAAAAGCAGTTGGTGGAGTTGGCGGTGCTGGTTCGGACGCCGCTCTCGTCTCCTGGGTTCACTGATGGTCGGTCGTGTTGCTTGTGGCGGTGCTGGCGTTCTCTGTGTTGGTGTGGAGTCTGCGTCCGCACTCGAAAAAGCAGTTGGTGGAGTTGGCGGTGCTGGTTCGGACGCCGCTCTCGTCTCCTGGGTTCACTGTTGGTCGGTCGTGTTTCTTGTGGCGGTGCTGGCGTTCTCTGTGTTGGTGTGGAGTCTGCGTCCGCACTCGAAAAAGCAGTTGTGGAGTTGGCGGTGCTGGTTCGGACGCCGCTCTCGTCTCCTGGGTTCACTGTTGGTCGGTCGTGTTTCTTGTGGCGGTGCTGGCGTTCTCTGTGTTGGTGTGGAGTCTGCGTCCGCACTCGAAAAAGCAGTTGTGGAGTTGGCGGTGCTGGTTCGGACGCCGCTCTCGTCTCCTGGGTTCACTGTTGGTCGGTCGTGTTGCTTGTGGCGGTGCTGGCGTTCTCTGTGTTGCTGTGGAGTCAGCGTCAGCACTCGAAAAAGCAGTTGGTGGAGTTGGCGGTGCTGGTTCGGACGCCGCTCTCGTCTCCTGGGTTCACTGTTGGTCGGTCGTGTTTCTTGTGGCGGTGCTGGCGTTCTCTGTGTTGGTGTGGAGTCTGCGTCCGCACTCGAAAAAGCAGTTGGTGGAGTTGGCGGTGCTGGTTCGGACGCCGCTCTCGTCTCCTGGGTTCACTGTTGGTCGGTCGTGTTTCTTGTGGCGGTGCTGGCGTTCTCTGTGTTGGTGTGGAGTCTGCGTCCGCACTCGAAAAAGCAGTTGGTGGAGTTGGCGGTGCTGGTTCGGACGCCGCTCTCGTCTCCTGGGTTCACTGTGGGTCGGTCGTGTTTCTTGTGGCGGTGCTGGCGTTCTCTGTGTTGGTGTGGAGTCTGCGTCCGCACTCGAAAAAGCAGTTGTGGAGTTGGCGGTGCTGGTTCGGACGCCGCTCTCGTCTCCTGGGTTCACTGATGGTCGGTCGTGTTTCTTGTGGCGGTGCTGGCGTTCTCTGTGTTGGTGTGGAGTCTGCGTCCGCACTCGAAAAAGCAGTTGGTGGAGTTGGCGGTGCTGGTTCGGACGCCGCTCTCGTCTCCTGGGTTCACTGTTGGTCGGTCGTGTTGCTTGTGGCGGTGCTGGCGTTCTCTGTGTTGCTGTGGAGTCAGCGTCAGCACTCGAAAAAGCAGTTGGTGGAGTTGGCGGTGCTGGTTCGGACGCCGCTCTCGTCTCCTGGGTTCACTGTTGGTCGGTCGTGTTTCTTGTGGCGGTGCTGGCGTTCTCTGTGTTGGTGTGGAGTCTGCGTCCGCACTCGAAAAAGCAGTTGGTGGAGTTGGCGGTGCTGGTTCGGACGCCGCTCTCGTCTCCTGGGTTCACTGTTGGTCGGTCGTGTTTCTTGTGGCGGTGCTGGCGTTCTCTGTGTTGGTGTGGAGTCTGCGTCCGCACTCGAAAAAGCAGTTGGTGGAGTTGGCGGTGCTGGTTCGGACGCCGCTCTCGTCTCCTGGGTTCACTGTGGGTCGGTCGTGTTTCTTGTGGCGGTGCTGGCGTTCTCTGTGTTGGTGTGGAGTCTGCGTCCGCACTCGAAAAAGCAGTTGTGGAGTTGGCGGTGCTGGTTCGGACGCCGCTCTCGTCTCCTGGGTTCACTGATGGTCGGTCGTGTTTCTTGTGGCGGTGCTGGCGTTCTCTGTGTTGGTGTGGAGTCTGCGTCCGCACTCGAAAAAGCAGTTGGTGGAGTTGGCGGTGCTGGTTCGGACGCCGCTCTCGTCTCCTGGGTTCACGGTAGGTCGGTCGTGTTTCTTGTGGCGGTGCTGGCGTTCTCTGTGTTGGTGTGGAGTCTGCGTCCGCACTCGAAAAAGCAGTTGGTGGAGTGGCGGTGCTGGTTCGGACGCCGCTCTCGTCTCCTGGGTTCACTGTGGGTCGGTCGTGTTTCTTGTGGCGGTGCTGGCGTTCTCTGTGTTGGTGTGGAGTCTGCGTCCGCACTCGAAAAAGCAGTTGTGGAGTTGGCGGTGCTGGTTCGGACGCCGCTCTCGTCTCCTGGGTTCACTGATGGTCGGTCGTGTTTCTTGTGGCGGTGCTGGCGTTCTCTGTGTTGGTGTGGAGTCTGCGTCCGCACTCGAAAAAGCAGTTGGTGGAGTTGGCGGTGCTGGTTCGGACGCCGCTCTCGTCTCCTGGGTTCACGGTAGGTCGGTCGTGTTTCTTGTGGCGGTGCTGGCGTTCTCTGTGTTGCTGTGGAGTCTGCGTCCGCACTCGAAAAAGCAGTTGGTGGAGTGGCGGTGCTGCTTCGGACGCCGGTCTCGTCTCCTGGGTTCACTGATGGTCGGTCGTGTTTCTTGTGGCGGTGCTGGCGTTCTCTGTGTTGCTGTGGAGTCTGCGTCCGCACTCGAAAAAGCAGTTGGTGGAGTTGGCGGTGCTGGTTCGGACGCCGCTCTCGTCTCCTGGGTTCACTGTTGGTCGGTCGTGTTTCTTGTGGCGGTGCTGGCGTTCTCTGTGTTGCTGTGGAGTCAGTGTCAGCACTCGAAAAAGCAGTTGTGGAGTTGGCGGTGCTGGTTCGGACGCCGCTCTCGTCTCCTGGGTTCACTGTTGGTCGGTCGTGTTTCTTGTGGCGGTGCTGGCGTTCTCTGTGTTGGTGTGGAGTCTGCGTCCGCACTCGAAAAAGCAGTTGGTGGAGTTGGCGGTGCTGGTTCGGACGCCGCGCTCGTCTCCTGGGTTCACTGTTGGTCGGTCGTGTTGCTTGTGGCGGTGCTGGCGTTCTCTGTGTTGGTGTGGAGTCTGCGTCCGCACTCGAAAAAGCAATTGATGGAGTTGGCGGTGCTGGTTCGGACGCCGCTCTCGTCTCCTGGGTTCACTGTGGGTCGGTCGTGTTTCTTGTGGCGGTGCTGGCGTTCTCTGTGTTGGTGTGGAGTCTGCGTCCGCACTCGAAAAAGCAGTTGGTGGAGTTGGCGGTGCTGGTTCGGACGCCGCTCTCGTCTCCTGGGTTCACTGTTGGTCGGTCGTGTTTCTTGTGGCGGTGCTGGCGTTCTCTGTGTTGGTGTGGAGTCTGCGTCCGCACTCGAAAAAGCAGTTGTGGAGTTGGCGGTGCTGGTTCGGACGCCGCTCTCGTCTCCTGGGCTCACTGTGGGTCGGTCGTGTTTCTTGTGGCGGTGCTGGCGTTCTCTGTGTTGGTGTGGAGTCTGCGTCCGCACTCGAAAAAGCAGTTGGTGGAGTTGGCGGTGCTGGTTCGGACGCCGCTCTCGTCTCCTGGGTTCACTGTTGGTCGGTCGTGTTTCTTGTGGCGGTGCTGGCGTTCTCTGTGTTGGTGTGGAGTCTGCGTCCGCACTCGAAAAAGCAGTTGGTGGAGTTGGCGGTGCTGGTTCGGACGCCGCTCTCGTCTCCTGGGTTCACGGTGGGTCGGTCGTGTTTCTTGTGGCGGTGCTGGCGTTCTCTGTGTTGGTGTGGAGTCTGCGTCCGCACTCGAAAAAGCAGTTGGTGGAGTTGGCGGTGCTGGTTCGGACGCCGCTCTCGTCTCCTGGGTTCACTGTTGGTCGGTCGTGTTTCTTGTGGCGGTGCTGGCGTTCTCTGTGTTGGTGTGGAGTCTGCGTCCGCACTCGAAAAAGCAGTTGGTGGAGTTGGCGGTGCTGGTTCGGACGCCGCTCTCGTCTCCTGGGTTCACTGTGGGTCGGTCGTGTTTCTTGTGGCGGTGCTGGCGTTCTCTGTGTTGGTGTGGAGTCTGCGTCCGCACTCGAAAAAGCAGTTGGTGGAGTTGGCGGTGCTGGTTCGGACGCCGCTCTCGTCTCCTGGGTTCACTGTTGGTCGGTCGTGTTTCTTGTGGCGGTGCTGGCGCTCTCTGTGTTGGTGTGGAGTCTGCGTCCGCACTCGAAAAAGCAGTTGGTGGAGTTGGCGGTGCTGGTTCGGACGCCGCTCTCGTCTCCTGGGTTCACTGTTGGTCGGTCGTGTTTCTTGTGGCGGTGCTGGCGTTCTCTGTGTTGGTGTGGAGTCTGCGTCCGCACTCGAAAAAGCAGTTGGTGGAGTTGGCGGTGCTGGTTCGGACGCCGCTCTCGTCTCCTGGGTTCACTGTTGGTCGGTCGTGTTTCTTGTGGCGGTGCTGGCGTTCTCTGTGTTGGTGTGGAGTCTGCGTCCGCACTCGAAAAAGCAGTTGTGGAGTTGGCGGTGCTGGTTCGGACGCCGCTCTCGTCTCCTGGGTTCACTGTTGGTCGGTCGTGTTTCTTGTGGCGGTGCTGGCGTTCTCTGTGTTGGTGTGGAGTCTGCGTCCGCACTCGAAAAAGCAGTTGTGGAGTTGGCGGTGCTGGTTCGGACGCCGCTCTCGTCTCCTGGGTTCACTGTTGGTCGGTCGTGTTTCTTGTGGCGGTGCTGGCGTTCTCTGTGTTGGTGTGGAGTCTGCGTCCGCACTCGAAAAAGCAGTTGTGGAGTTGGCGGTGCTGGTTCGGACGCCGCTCTCGTCTCCTGGGTTCACTGTTGGTCGGTCGTGTTTCTTGTGGCGGTGCTGGCGTTCTCTGTGTTGGTGTGGAGTCTGCGTCCGCACTCGAAAAAGCAGTTGTGGAGTTGGCGGTGCTGGTTCGGACGCCGCTCTCGTCTCCTGGGTTCACTGTTGGTCGGTCGTGTTTCTTGTGGCGGTGCTGGCGTTCTCTGTGTTGCTGTGGAGTCTGCGTCCGCACTCGAAAAAGCAATTGGTGGAGTTGGCGGTGCTGGTTCGGACGCCGCTCTCGTCTCCTGGGTTCACTGTTGGTCGGTCGTGTTTCTTGTGGCGGTGCTGGCGTTCTCTGTGTTGGTGTGGAGTCTGCGTCCGCACTCGAAAAAGCAGTTGTGGAGTTGGCGGTGCTGGTTCGGACGCCGCTCTCGTCTCCTGGGTTCACTGTTGGTCGGTCGTGTTTCTTGTGGCGGTGCTGGCGTTCTCTGTGTTGGTGTGGAGTCTGCGTCCGCACTCGAAAAAGCAGTTGTGGAGTTGGCGGTGCTGGTTCGGACGCCGCTCTCGTCTCCTGGGTTCACTGTTGGTCGGTCGTGTTTCTTGTGGCGGTGCTGGCGTTCTCTGTGTTGGTGTGGAGTCTGCGTCCGCACTCGAAAAAGCAGTTGTGGAGTTGGCGGTGCTGGTTCGGACGCCGCTCTCGTCTCCTGGGTTCACTGTTGGTCGGTCGTGTTTCTTGTGGCGGTGCTGGCGTTCTCTGTGTTGGTGTGGAGTCTGCGTCCGCACTCGAAAAAGCAGTTGGTGGAGTTGGCGGTGCTGGTTCGGACGCCGCTCTCGTCTCCTGGGCTCACTGTGGGTCGGTCGTGTTTCTTGTGGCGGTGCTGGCGCTCTCTGTGTTGGTGTGGAGTCTGCGTCCGCACTCGAAAAAGCAGTTGGTGGAGTTGGCGGTGCTGGTTCGGACGCCGCTCTCGTCTCCTGGGTTCACTGATGGTCGGTCGTGTTGCTTGTGGCGGTGCTGGCGTTCTCTGTGTTGGTGTGGAGTCTGCGTCCGCACTCGAAAAAGCAGTTGTGGAGTTGGCGGTGCTGGTTCGGACGCCGCTCTCGTCTCCTGGGTTCACTGTTGGTCGGTCGTGTTTCTTGTGGCGGTGCTGGCGTTCTCTGTGTTGGTGTGGAGTCTGCGTCCGCACTCGAAAAAGCAGTTGTGGAGTTGGCGGTGCTGGTTCGGCCGCCGCTCTCGTCTCCTGGGTTCACTGTTGGTCGGTCGTGTTTCTTGTGGCGGTGCTGGCGTTCTCTGTGTTGCTGTGGAGTCTGCGTCCGCACTCGAAAAAGCAATTGGTGGAGTTGGCGGTGCTGGTTCGGACGCCGCTCTCGTCTCCTGGGTTCACTGTTGGTCGGTCGTGTTTCTTGTGGCGGTGCTGGCGTTCTCTGTGTTGGTGTGGAGTCTGCGTCCGCACTCGAAAAAGCAGTTGTGGAGTTGGCGGTGCTGGTTCGGACGCCGCTCTCGTCTCCTGGGTTCACTGTTGGTCGGTCGTGTTTCTTGTGGCGGTGCTGGCGTTCTCTGTGTTGGTGTGGAGTCTGCGTCCGCACTCGAAAAAGCAGTTGTGGAGTTGGCGGTGCTGGTTCGGACGCCGCTCTCGTCTCCTGGGTTCACTGTTGGTCGGTCGTGTTTCTTGTGGCGGTGCTGGCGTTCTCTGTGTTGCTGTGGAGTCTGCGTCCGCACTCGAAAAAGCAATTGGTGGAGTTGGCGGTGCTGGTTCGGACGCCGCTCTCGTCTCCTGGGTTCACTGTTGGTCGGTCGTGTTTCTTGTGGCGGTGCTGGCGTTCTCTGTGTTGGTGTGGAGTCTGCGTCCGCACTCGAAAAAGCAGTTGTGGAGTTGGCGGTGCTGGTTCGGACGCCGCTCTCGTCTCCTGGGCTCACTGTGGGTCGGTCGTGTTTCTTGTGGCGGTGCTGGCGCTCTCTGTGTTGGTGTGGAGTCTGCGTCCGCACTCGAAAAAGCAGTTGTGGAGTTGGCGGTGCTGGTTCGGACGCCGCTCTCGTCTCCTGGGTTCACGGTGGGTCGGTCGTGTTGCTTGTGGCGGTGCTGGCGTTCTCTGTGTTGCTGTGGAGTCAGCGTCCGCACTCGAAAAAGCAATTGGTGGAGTTGGCGGTGCTGGTTCGGACGCCGCTCTCGTCTCCTGGGTTCACTGTTGGTCGGTCGTGTTTCTTGTGGCGGTGCTGGCGTTCTCTGTGTTGGTGTGGAGTCTGCGTCCGCACTCGAAAAAGCAGTTGTGGAGTTGGCGGTGCTGGTTCGGACGCCGCTCTCGTCTCCTGGGTTCACTGTTGGTCGGTCGTGTTTCTTGTGGCGGTGCTGGCGTTCTCTGTGTTGCTGTGGAGTCTGCGTCCGCACTCGAAAAAGCAATTGGTGGAGTTGGCGGTGCTGGTTCGGACGCCGCTCTCGTCTCCTGGGTTCACTGTTGGTCGGTCGTGTTTCTTGTGGCGGTGCTGGCGTTCTCTGTGTTGGTGTGGAGTCTGCGTCCGCACTCGAAAAAGCAGTTGGTGGAGTTGGCGGTGCTGGTTCGGACGCCGCTCTCGTCTCCTGGGCTCACTGTGGGTCGGTCGTGTTTCTTGTGGCGGTGCTGGCGCTCTCTGTGTTGGTGTGGAGTCTGCGTCCGCACTCGAAAAAGCAGTTGTGGAGTTGGCGGTGCTGGTTCGGACGCCGCTCTCGTCTCCTGGGTTCACGGTGGGTCGGTCGTGTTGCTTGTGGCGGTGCTGGCGTTCTCTGTGTTGCTGTGGAGTCAGCGTCCGCACTCGAAAAAGCAATTGGTGGAGTTGGCGGTGCTGGTTCGGACGCCGCTCTCGTCTCCTGGGTTCACTGTTGGTCGGTCGTGTTTCTTGTGGCGGTGCTGGCGTTCTCTGTGTTGGTGTGGAGTCTGCGTCCGCACTCGAAAAAGCAGTTGTGGAGTTGGCGGTGCTGGTTCGGACGCCGCTCTCGTCTCCTGGGCTCACTGTGGGTCGGTCGTGTTTCTTGTGGCGGTGCTGGCGCTCTCTGTGTTGGTGTGGAGTCTGCGTCCGCACTCGAAAAAGCAGTTGTGGAGTTGGCGGTGCTGGTTCGGACGCCGCTCTCGTCTCCTGGGTTCACGGTGGGTCGGTCGTGTTGCTTGTGGCGGTGCTGGCGTTCTCTGTGTTGCTGTGGAGTCAGCGTCCGCACTCGAAAAAGCAATTGGTGGAGTTGGCGGTGCTGGTTCGGACGCCGGTCTCGTCTCCTGGGTTCACTGTTGGTCGGTCGTGTTGCTTGTGGCGGTGCTGGCGTTCTCTGTGTTGCTGTGGAGTCTGCGTCCGCACTCGAAAAAGCAGTTGTGGAGTTGGCGGTGCTGGTTCGGACGCCGCTCTCGTCTCCTGGGTTCACTGTTGGTCGGTCGTGTTTCTTGTGGCGGTGCTGGCGTTCTCTGTGTTGCTGTGGAGTCAGTGTCAGCACTCGAAAAAGCAGTTGTGGAGTTGGCGGTGCTGGTTCGGACGCCGCTCTCGTCTCCTGGGTTCACTGTTGGTCGGTCGTGTTTCTTGTGGCGGTGCTGGCGTTCTCTGTGTTGGTGTGGAGTCTGCGTCCGCACTCGAAAAAGCAGTTGGTGGAGTTGGCGGTGCTGGTTCGGACGCCGCTCTCGTCTCCTGGGTTCACTGTTGGTCGGTCGTGTTTCTTGTGGCGGTGCTGGCGTTCTCTGTGTTGGTGTGGAGTCTGCGTCCGCACTCGAAAAAGCAGTTGTGGAGTTGGCGGTGCTGGTTCGGACGCCGCTCTCGTCTCCTGGGTTCACTGTTGGTCGGTCGTGTTTCTTGTGGCGGTGCTGGCGTTCTCTGTGTTGGTGTGGAGTCTGCGTCCGCACTCGAAAAAGCAGTTGTGGAGTTGGCGGTGCTGGTTCGGACGCCGCTCTCGTCTCCTGGGTTCACTGTTGGTCGGTCGTGTTTCTTGTGGCGGTGCTGGCGTTCTCTGTGTTGGTGTGGAGTCTGCGTCCGCACTCGAAAAAGCAGTTGTGGAGTTGGCGGTGCTGGTTCGGACGCCGCTCTCGTCTCCTGGGTTCACTGTGGGTCGGTCGTGTTTCTTGTGGCGGTGCTGGCGTTCTCTGTGTTGCTGTGGAGTCAGTGTCAGCACTCGAAAAAGCAGTTGTGGAGTTGGCGGTGCTGGTTCGGACGCCGCTCTCGTCTCCTGGGTTCACTGTTGGTCGGTCGTGTTTCTTGTGGCGGTGCTGGCGTTCTCTGTGTTGGTGTGGAGTCTGCGTCCGCACTCGAAAAAGCAGTTGGTGGAGTTGGCGGTGCTGGTTCGGACGCCGCTCTCGTCTCCTGGGTTCACTGTTGGTCGGTCGTGTTTCTTGTGGCGGTGCTGGCGTTCTCTGTGTTGGTGTGGAGTCTGCGTCCGCACTCGAAAAAGCAGTTGGTGGAGTTGGCGGTGCTGGTTCGGACGCCGCTCTCGTCTCCTGGGTTCACTGTTGGTCGGTCGTGTTTCTTGTGGCGGTGCTGGCGTTCTCTGTGTTGGTGTGGAGTCTGCGTCCGCACTCGAAAAAGCAGTTGTGGAGTTGGCGGTGCTGGTTCGGACGCCGCTCTCGTCTCCTGGGCTCACTGTGGGTCGGTCGTGTTTCTTGTGGCGGTGCTGGCGCTCTCTGTGTTGGTGTGGAGTCTGCGTCCGCACTCGAAAAAGCAGTTGGTGGAGTTGGCGGTGCTGGTTCGGACGCCGCTCTCGTCTCCTGGGTTCACGGTGGGTCGGTCGTGTTTCTTGTGGCGGTGCTGGCGTTCTCTGTGTTGGTGTGGAGTCTGCGTCCGCACTCGAAAAAGCAGTTGTGGAGTTGGCGGTGCTGGTTCGGACGCCGCTCTCGTCTCCTGGGTTCACTGTGGGTCGGTCGTGTTTCTTGTGGCGGTGCTGGCGTTCTCTGTGTTGGTGTGGAGTCTGCGTCCGCACTCGAAAAAGCAGTTGTGGAGTTGGCGGTGCTGGTTCAGACGCCGCTCTCGTCTCCTGGGTTCACTATTGGTCGGTCGTGTTGCTTGTGGCGGTGCTGGCGTTCTCTGTGTTGGTGTGGAGTCTGCGTCCGCACTCGAAAAAGCAGTTGGTGGAGTTGGCGGTGCTGGTTCGGACGCCGCTGTCGTCTCCTGGGTTCACTGTGGGTCGGTCGTGTTTCTTGTGGCGGTGCTGGCGTTCTCTGTGTTGGTGTGGAGTCTGCGTCCGCACTCGAAAAAGCAGTTGGTGGAGTTGGCGGTGCTGGTTCGGACGCCGCTCTCGTCTCCTGGGTTCACTGTGGGTCGGTCGTGTTTCTTGTGGCGGTGCTGGCGTTCTCTGTGTTGGTGTGGAGTCTGCGTCCGCACTCGAAAAAGCAGTTGGTGGAGTTGGCGGTGCTGGTTCAGACGCCGCTCTCGTCTCCTGGGTTCACTATTGGTCGGTCGTGTTGCTTGTGGCGGTGCTGGCGTTCTCTGTGTTGGTGTGGAGTCAGCGTCAGCACTCGAAAAAGCAGTTGTGGAGTTGGCGGTGCTGGTTCGGACGCCGCTCTCGTCTCCTGGGCTCACTGTGGGTCGGTCGTGTTTCTTGTGGCGGTGCTGGCGCTCTCTGTGTTGGTGTGGAGTCTGCGTCCGCACTCGAAAAAGCAGTTGGTGGAGTTGGCGGTGCTGGTTCGGACGCCGCTCTCGTCTCCTGGGTTCACTGTTGGTCGGTCGTGTTTCTTGTGGTGGTGCTGGCGTTCTCTGTGTTGGTGTGGAGTCAGCGTCAGCACTCGAAAAAGCAGTTGGTGGAGTTGGCGGTGCTGGTTCGGACGCCGCTCTCGTCTCCTGGGCTCACTGTGGGTCGGTCGTGTTTCTTGTGGCGGTGCTGGCGCTCTCTGTGTTGGTGTGGAGTCTGCGTCCGCACTCGAAAAAGCAGTTGTGGAGTTGGCGGTGCTGGTTCGGACGCCGCTCTCGTCTCCTGGGTTCACGGTGGGTTGGTCGTGTTTCTTGTGGCGGTGCTGGCGTTCTCTGTGTTGGTGTGGAGTCTGCGTCCGCACTCGAAAAAGCAGTTGTGGAGTTGGCGGTGCTGGTTCGGACGCCGCTCTCGTCTCCTGGGCTCACTGTGGGTCGGTCGTGTTTCTTGTGGCGGTGCTGGCGCTCTCTGTGTTGGTGTGGAGTCTGCGTCCGCACTCGAAAAAGCAGTTGTGGAGTTGGCGGTGCTGGTTCGGACGCCGCTCTCGTCTCCTGGGTTCACTGTTGGTCGGTCGTGTTGCTTGTGGCGGTGCTGGCGTTCTCTGTGTTGGTGTGGAGTCTGCGTCCGCACTCGAAAAAGCAGTTGGTGGAGTTGGCGGTGCTGGTTCGGACGCCGCTCTCGTCTCCTGGGTTCACTGTTGGTCGGTCGTGTTTCTTGTGGCGGTGCTGGCGTTCTCTGTGTTGCTGTGGAGTCAGCGTCAGCACTCGAAAAAGCAGTTGGTGGAGTTGGCGGTGCTGGTTCGGACGCCGCTCTCGTCTCCTGGGTTCACTGTTGGTCGGTCGTGTTTCTTGTGGCGGTGCTGGCGTTCTCTGTGTTGCTGTGGAGTCAGCGTCTGCACTCGAAAAAGCAGTTGGTGGAGTTGGCGGTGCTGGTTCAGACGCCGCTCTCGTCTCCTGGGTTCACTATTGGTCGGTCGTGTTGCTTGTGGCGGTGCTGGCGTTCTCTGTGTTGGTGTGGAGTCAGCGTCAGCACTCGAAAAAGCAGTTGTGGAGTTGGCGGTGCTGGTTCGGACGCCGCTCTCGTCTCCTGGGCTCACTGTGGGTCGGTCGTGTTTCTTGTGGCGGTGCTGGCGCTCTCTGTGTTGGTGTGGAGTCTGCGTCCGCACTCGAAAAAGCAGTTGGTGGAGTTGGCGGTGCTGGTTCGGACGCCGCTCTCGTCTCCTGGGTTCACTGTTGGTCGGTCGTGTTTCTTGTGGCGGTGCTGGCGTTCTCTGTGTTGGTGTGGAGTCAGCGTCAGCACTCGAAAAAGCAGTTGGTGGAGTTGGCGGTGCTGGTTCGGACGCCGGTCTCGTCTCCTGGGTTCACTGTTGGTCGGTCGTGTTTCTTGTGGCGGTGCTGGCGTTCTCTGTGTTGGTGTGGAGTCAGCGTCCGCACTCGAAAAAGCAGTTGTGGAGTTGGCGGTGCTGGTTCGGACGCCGCTCTCGTCTCCTGGGCTCACTGTGGGTCGGTCGTGTTTCTTGTGGCGGTGCTGGCGCTCTCTGTGTTGGTGTGGAGTCTGCGTCCGCACTCGAAAAAGCAGTTGGTGGAGTTGGCGGTGCTGGTTCGGACGCCGCTCTCGTCTCCTGGGTTCACTGTTGGTCGGTCGTGTTTCTTGTGGCGGTGCTGGCGTTCTCTGTGTTGGTGTGGAGTCTGCGTCCGCACTCGAAAAAGCAGTTGTGGAGTTGGCGGTGCTGGTTCGGACGCCGCTCTCGTCTCCTGGGCTCACTGTGGGTCGGTCGTGTTTCTTGTGGCGGTGCTGGCGCTCTCTGTGTTGGTGTGGAGTCTGCGTCCGCACTCGAAAAAGCAGTTGGTGGAGTTGGCGGTGCTGGTTCGGACGCCGCTCTCGTCTCCTGGGTTCACTGTTGGTCGGTCGTGTTTCTTGTGGCGGTGCTGGCGTTCTCTGTGTTGGTGTGGAGTCAGCGTCCGCACTCGAAAAAGCAGTTGTGGAGTTGGCGGTGCTGGTTCGGACGCCGCTCTCGTCTCCTGGGCTCACTGTGGGTCGGTCGTGTTTCTTGTGGCGGTGCTGGCGCTCTCTGTGTTGGTGTGGAGTCTGCGTCCGCACTCGAAAAAGCAGTTGGTGGAGTTGGCGGTGCTGGTTCGGACGCCGCTCTCGTCTCCTGGGTTCACTGTTGGTCGGTCGTGTTTCTTGTGGCGGTGCTGGCGTTCTCTGTGTTGGTGTGGAGTCTGCGTCCGCACTCGAAAAAGCAGTTGTGGAGTTGGCGGTGCTGGTTCGGACGCCGCTCTCGTCTCCTGGGCTCACTGTGGGTCGGTCGTGTTTCTTGTGGCGGTGCTGGCGCTCTCTGTGTTGGTGTGGAGTCTGCGTCCGCACTCGAAAAAGCAGTTGTGGAGTTGGCGGTGCTGGTTCGGACGCCGCTCTCGTCTCCTGGGCTCACTGTGGGTCGGTCGTGTTTCTTGTGGCGGTGCTGGCGCTCTCTGTGTTGGTGTGGAGTCTGCGTCCGCACTCGAAAAAGCAGTTGGTGGAGTTGGCGGTGCTGGTTCGGACGCCGCTCTCGTCTCCTGGGTTCACTGTTGGTCGGTCGTGTTTCTTGTGGCGGTGCTGGCGTTCTCTGTGTTGGTGTGGAGTCTGCGTCCGCACTCGAAAAAGCAGTTGGTGGAGTTGGCGGTGCTGGTTCGGACGCCGCTCTCGTCTCCTGGGTTCACTGTTGGTCGGTCGTGTTTCTTGTGGCGGTGCTGGCGTTCTCTGTGTTGGTGTGGAGTCTGCGTCCGCACTCGAAAAAGCAGTTGGTGGAGTTGGCGGTGCTGGTTCGGACGCCGCTCTCGTCTCCTGGGTTCACTGTTGGTCGGTCGTGTTTCTTGTGGCGGTGCTGGCGTTCTCTGTGTTGGTGTGGAGTCTGCGTCCGCACTCGAAAAAGCAGTTGTGGAGTTGGCGGTGCTGGTTCGGACGCCGCTGTCGTCTCCTGGGTTCGCTGTTGGTCGGTCGTGTTTCTTGTGGCGGTGCTGGCGTTCTCTGTGTTGGTGTGGAGTCTGCGTCCGCACTCGAAAAAGCAGTTGGTGGAGTTGGCGGTGCTGGTTCGGACGCCGCTCTCGTCTCCTGGGCTCACTGTGGGTCGGTCGTGTTTCTTGTGGCGGTGCTGGCGCTCTCTGTGTTGGTGTGGAGTCTGCGTCCGCACTCGAAAAAGCAGTTGGTGGAGTTGGCGGTGCTGGTTCGGACGCCGCTCTCGTCTCCTGGGTTCACTGTGGGTCGGTCGTGTTTCTTGTGGCGGTGCTGGCGTTCTCTGTGTTGGTGTGGAGTCTGCGTCCGCACTCGAAAAAGCAGTTGGTGGAGTTGGCGGTGCTGGTTCAGACGCCGCTCTCGTCTCCTGGGTTCACTGTTGGTCGGTCGTGTTTCTTGTGGCGGTGCTGGCGTTCTCTGTGTTGGTGTGGAGTCTGCGTCCGCACTCGAAAAAGCAGTTGGTGGAGTTGGCGGTGCTGGTTCGGACGCCGCTCTCGTCTCCTGGGTTCACTGTTGGTCGGTCGTGTTTCTTGTGGCGGTGCTGGCGTTCTCTGTGTTGGTGTGGAGTCTGCGTCCGCACTCGAAAAAGCAGTTGGTGGAGTTGGCGGTGCTGGTTCGGACGCCGCTCTCGTCTCCTGGGTTCACTGTTGGTCGGTCGTGTTTCTTGTGGCGGTGCTGGCGTTCTCTGTGTTGGTGTGGAGTCTGCGTCCGCACTCGAAAAAGCAGTTGTGGAGTTGGCGGTGCTGGTTCGGACGCCGCTGTCGTCTCCTGGGTTCGCTGTTGGTCGGTCGTGTTTCTTGTGGCGGTGCTGGCGTTCTCTGTGTTGGTGTGGAGTCTGCGTCCGCACTCGAAAAAGCAGTTGTGGAGTTGGCGGTGCTGGTTCGGACGCCGCTCTCGTCTCCTGGGTTCGCTGTTGGTCGGTCGTGTTTCTTGTGGCGGTGCTGGCGTTCTCTGTGTTGGTGTGGAGTCTGCGTCCGCACTCGAAAAAGCAGTTGGTGGAGTTGGCGGTGCTGGTTCGGACGCCGCTCTCGTCTCCTGGGTTCACTGTGGGTCGGTCGTGTTTCTTGTGGCGGTGCTGGCGTTCTCTGTGTTGGTGTGGAGTCTGCGTCCGCACTCGAAAAAGCAGTTGGTGGAGTTGGCGGTGCTGGTTCAGACGCCGCTCTCGTCTCCTGGGTTCACTATTGGTCGGTCGTGTTGCTTGTGGCGGTGCTGGCGTTCTCTGTGTTGGTGTGGAGTCTGCGTCCGCACTCGAAAAAGCAGTTGGTGGAGTTGGCGGTGCTGGTTCGGACGCCGCTGTCGTCTCCTGGGTTCACGGTGGGTCGGTCGTGTTTCTTGTGGCGGTGCTGGCGTTCTCTGTGTTGGTGTGGAGTCTGCGTCCGCACTCGAAAAAGCAGTTGGTGGAGTTGGCGGTGCTGGTTCCGACGCCGCTCTCGTCTCCTGGGTTCACGGTGGGTCGGTCGTGTTTCTTGTGGCGGTGCTGGCGTTCTCTGTGTTGGTGTGGAGTCTGCGTCCGCACTCGAAAAAGCAGTTGGTGGAGTTGGCGGTGCTGGTTCAGACGCCGCTCTCGTCTCCTGGGTTCACTATTGGTCGGTCGTGTTGCTTGTGGCGGTGCTGGCGTTCTCTGTGTTGGTGTGGAGTCAGCGTCAGCACTCGAAAAAGCAGTTGTGGAGTTGGCGGTGCTGGTTCGGACGCCGCTCTCGTCTCCTGGGCTCACTGTGGGTCGGTCGTGTTTCTTGTGGCGGTGCTGGCGCTCTCTGTGTTGGTGTGGAGTCTGCGTCCGCACTCGAAAAAGCAGTTGGTGGAGTTGGCGGTGCTGGTTCGGACGCCGCTCTCGTCTCCTGGGTTCACTGTTGGTCGGTCGTGTTTCTTGTGGCGGTGCTGGCGTTCTCTGTGTTGGTGTGGAGTCTGCGTCCGCACTCGAAAAAGCAGTTGGTGGAGTTGGCGGTGCTGGTTCGGACGCCGCTCTCGTCTCCTGGGTTCACTGTTGGTCGGTCGTGTTTCTTGTGGCGGTGCTGGCGTTCTCTGTGTTGGTGTGGAGTCTGCGTCCGCACTCGAAAAAGCAGTTGTGGAGTTGGCGGTGCTGGTTCGGACGCCGCTCTTGTCTCCTGGGTTCACTGTTGGTCGGTCGTGTTTCTTGTGGCGGTGCTGGCGTTCTCTGTGTTGGTGTGGAGTCTGCGTCCGCACTCGAAAAAGCAGTTGTGGAGTTGGCGGTGCTGGTTCGGACGCCGCTCTCGTCTCCTGGGTTCACTGTTGGTCGGTCGTGTTTCTTGTGGCGGTGCTGGCGTTCTCTGTGTTGGTGTGGAGTCTGCGTCCGCACTCGAAAAAGCAGTTGTGGAGTTGGCGGTGCTGGTTCGGACGCCGCTCTTGTCTCCTGGGTTCACTGTTGGTCGGTCGTGTTTCTTGTGGCGGTGCTGGCGTTCTCTGTGTTGGTGTGGAGTCTGCGTCCGCACTCGAAAAAGCAGTTGTGGAGTTGGCGGTGCTGGTTCGGACGCCGCTCTCGTCTCCTGGGCTCACTGTGGGTCGGTCGTGTTTCTTGTGGCGGTGCTGGCGCTCTCTGTGTTGGTGTGGAGTCTGCGTCCGCACTCGAAAAAGCAGTTGTGGAGTTGGCGGTGCTGGTTCGGACGCCGCTCTCGTCTCCTGGGTTCACTGTTGGTCGGTCGTGTTTCTTGTGGCGGTGCTGGCGTTCTCTGTGTTGGTGTGGAGTCTGCGTCCGCACTCGAAAAAGCAGTTGTGGAGTTGGCGGTGCTGGTTCGGACGCCGCTCTCGTCTCCTGGGCTCACTGTGGGTCGGTCGTGTTTCTTGTGGCGGTGCTGGCGCTCTCTGTGTTGGTGTGGAGTCTGCGTCCGCACTCGAAAAAGCAGTTGTGGAGTTGGCGGTGCTGGTTCGGACGCCGCTCTCGTCTCCTGGGCTCACTGTGGGTCGGTCGTGTTTCTTGTGGCGGTGCTGGCGCTCTCTGTGTTGGTGTGGAGTCTGCGTCCGCACTCGAAAAAGCAGTTGGTGGAGTTGGCGGTGCTGGTTCGGACGCCGCTCTCGTCTCCTGGGCTCACTGTTGGTCGGTCGTGTTTCTTGTGGCGGTGCTGGCGTTCTCTGTGTTGGTGTGGAGTCTGCGTCCGCACTCGAAAAAGCAGTTGGTGGAGTTGGCGGTGCTGGTTCGGACGCCGCTCTCGTCTCCTGGGTTCACTGTTGGTCGGTCGTGTTTCTTGTGGCGGTGCTGGCGTTCTCTGTGTTGGTGTGGAGTCTGCGTCCGCACTCGAAAAAGCAGTTGGTGGAGTTGGCGGTGCTGGTTCGGACGCCGCTCTCGTCTCCTGGGTTCACTGTTGGTCGGTCGTGTTTCTTGTGGCGGTGCTGGCGTTCTCTGTGTTGGTGTGGAGTCTGCGTCCGCACTCGAAAAAGCAGTTGGTGGAGTTGGCGGTGCTGGTTCGGACGCCGCTCTCGTCTCCTGGGCTCACTGTGGGTCGGTCGTGTTTCTTGTGGCGGTGCTGGCGTTCTCTGTGTTGGTGTGGAGTCTGCGTCCGCACTCGAAAAAGCAGTTGTGGAGCTGGCGGTGCTGGTTCGGACGCCGCTCTTGTCTCCTGGGTTCGCTGTTGGTCGGTCGTGTTTCTTGTGGCGGTGCTGGCGTTCTCTGTGTTGGTGTGGAGTCTGCGTCCGCACTCGAAAAAGCAGTTGGTGGAGTTGGCGGTGCTGGTTCGGACGCCGCTCTCGTCTCCTGGGCTCACTGTGGGTCGGTCGTGTTTCTTGTGGCGGTGCTGGCGCTCTCTGTGTTGCTGTGGAGTCAGCGTCCGCACTCGAAAAAGCAGTTGTGGAGTTGGCGGTGCTGGTTCGGACGCCGCTCTCGTCTCCTGGGCTCACTGTTGGTCGGTCGTGTTTCTTGTGGCGGTGCTGGCGCTCTCTGTGTTGGTGTGGAGTCTGCGTCCGCACTCGAAAAAGCAGTTGTGGAGTTGGCGGTGCTGGTTCGGACGCCGCTCTCGTCTCCTGGGCTCACTGTGGGTCGGTCGTGTTTCTTGTGGCGGTGCTGGCGCTCTCTGTGTTGGTGTGGAGTCTGCGTCCGCACTCGAAAAAGCAGTTGGTGGAGTTGGCGGTGCTGGTTCGGACGCCGCTCTCGTCTCCTGGGTTCACTGTTGGTCGGTCGTGTTTCTTGTGGCGGTGCTGGCGTTCTCTGTGTTGGTGTGGAGTCTGCGTCCGCACTCGAAAAAGCAGTTGTGGAGTTGGCGGTGCTGGTTCGGACGCCGGTCTCGTCTCCTGGGTTCACTGTTGGTCGGTCGTGTTTCTTGTGGCGGTGCTGGCGTTCTCTGTGTTGGTGTGGAGTCTGCGTCCGCACTCGAAAAAGCAGTTGTGGAGTTGGCGGTGCTGGTTCGGACGCCGCTCTCGTCTCCTGGGTTCACTGTTGGTCGGTCGTGTTTCTTGTGGCGGTGCTGGCGTTCTCTGTGTTGGTGTGGAGTCTGCGTCCGCACTCGAAAAAGCAGTTGTGGAGTTGGCGGTGCTGGTTCGGACGCCGCTCTCGTCTCCTGGGCTCACTGTGGGTCGGTCGTGTTTCTTGTGGCGGTGCTGGCGCTCTCTGTGTTGGTGTGGAGTCTGCGTCCGCACTCGAAAAAGCAGTTGTGGAGTTGGCGGTGCTGGTTCGGACGCCGCTCTCGTCTCCTGGGCTCACTGTTGGTCGGTCGTGTTTCTTGTGGCGGTGCTGGCGCTCTCTGTGTTGGTGTGGAGTCTGCGTCCGCACTCGAAAAAGCAGTTGTGGAGTTGGCGGTGCTGGTTCCGACGCCGCTCTCGTCTCCTGGGTTCACTGTTGGTCGGTCGTGTTTCTTGTGGCGGTGCTGGCGTTCTCTGTGTTGCTGTGGAGTCAGCGTCAGCACTCGAAAAAGCAGTTGTGGAGTTGGCGGTGCTGGTTCGGACGCCGCTCTCGTCTCCTGGGTTCACTGTTGGTCGGTCGTGTTTCTTGTGGCGGTGCTGGCGTTCTCTGTGTTGGTGTGGAGTCTGCGTCCGCACTCGAAAAAGCAGTTGGTGGAGTTGGCGGTGCTGGTTCGGACGCCGCTCTCGTCTCCTGGGTTCACTGTTGGTCGGTCGTGTTTCTTGTGGCGGTGCTGGCGTTCTCTGTGTTGCTGTGGAGTCAGCGTCAGCACTCGAAAAAGCAGTTGTGGAGTTGGCGGTGCTGGTTCGGACGCCGCTCTCGTCTCCTGGGTTCACTGTTGGTCGGTCGTGTTTCTTGTGGCGGTGCTGGCGTTCTCTGTGTTGGTGTGGAGTCAGCGTCAGCACTCGAAAAAGCAGTTGTGGAGTTGGCGGTGCTGGTTCGGACGCCGCTCTTGTCTCCTGGGTTCACTGTTGGTCGGTCGTGTTTCTTGTGGCGGTGCTGGCGTTCTCTGTGTTGGTGTGGAGTCTGCGTCCGCACTCGAAAAAGCAGTTGGTGGAGTTGGCGGTGCTGGTTCGGACGCCGCTCTCGTCTCCTGGGCTCACTGTGGGTCGGTCGTGTTTCTTGTGGCGGTGCTGGCGCTCTCTGTGTTGGTGTGGAGTCTGCGTCCGCACTCGAAAAAGCAGTTGTGGAGTTGGCGGTGCTGGTTCCGACGCCGCTCTCGTCTCCTGGGTTCACTGTTGGTCGGTCGTGTTTCTTGTGGCGGTGCTGGCGTTCTCTGTGTTGCTGTGGAGTCAGCGTCAGCACTCGAAAAAGCAGTTGTGGAGTTGGCGGTGCTGGTTCGGACGCCGCTCTCGTCTCCTGGGTTCACTGTTGGTCGGTCGTGTTTCTTGTGGCGGTGCTGGCGTTCTCTGTGTTGGTGTGGAGTCTGCGTCCGCACTCGAAAAAGCAGTTGGTGGAGTTGGCGGTGCTGGTTCGGACGCCGCTCTCGTCTCCTGGGTTCACTGTTGGTCGGTCGTGTTTCTTGTGGCGGTGCTGGCGCTCTCTGTGTTGGTGTGGAGTCTGCGTCCGCACTCGAAAAAGCAGTTGGTGGAGTTGGCGGTGCTGGTTCCGACGCCGCTCTCGTCTCCTGGGTTCACTGTTGGTCGGTCGTGTTTCTTGTGGCGGTGCTGGCGTTCTCTGTGTTGCTGTGGAGTCAGCGTCAGCACTCGAAAAAGCAGTTGTGGAGTTGGCGGTGCTGGTTCGGACGCCGCTCTCGTCTCCTGGGTTCACTGTTGGTCGGTCGTGTTTCTTGTGGCGGTGCTGGCGTTCTCTGTGTTGGTGTGGAGTCAGCGTCAGCACTCGAAAAAGCAGTTGTGGAGTTGGCGGTGCTGGTTCGGACGCCGCTCTTGTCTCCTGGGTTCACTGTTGGTCGGTCGTGTTTCTTGTGGCGGTGCTGGCGTTCTCTGTGTTGGTGTGGAGTCTGCGTCCGCACTCGAAAAAGCAGTTGTGGAGTTGGCGGTGCTGGTTCGGACGCCGCTCTCGTCTCCTGGGCTCACTGTGGGTCGGTCGTGTTTCTTGTGGCGGTGCTGGCGCTCTCTGTGTTGGTGTGGAGTCTGCGTCCGCACTCGAAAAAGCAGTTGTGGAGTTGGCGGTGCTGGTTCGGACGCCGCTCTCGTCTCCTGGGCTCACTGTGGGTCGGTCGTGTTTCTTGTGGCGGTGCTGGCGCTCTCTGTGTTGGTGTGGAGTCTGCGTCCGCACTCGAAAAAGCAGTTGGTGGAGTTGGCGGTGCTGGTTCGGACGCCGCTCTCGTCTCCTGGGCTCACTGTGGGTCGGTCGTGTTTCTTGTGGCGGTGCTGGCGCTCTCTGTGTTGGTGTGGAGTCTGCGTCCGCACTCGAAAAAGCAGTTGGTGGAGTTGGCGGTGCTGGTTCGGACGCCGCTCTCGTCTCCTGGGTTCACTGTGGGTCGGTCGTGTTGCTTGTGGCGGTGCTGGCGTTCTCTGTGTTGGTGTGGAGTCTGCGTCCGCACTCGAAAAAGCAGTTGGTGGAGTTGGCGGTGCTGGTTCGGACGCCGCTCTTGTCTCCTGGGTTCACTGTTGGTCGGTCGTGTTTCTTGTGGCGGTGCTGGCGCTCTCTGTGTTGGTGTGGAGTCTGCGTCCGCACTCGAAAAAGCAGTTGTGGAGTTGGCGGTGCTGGTTCCGACGCCGCTCTCGTCTCCTGGGTTCACTGTTGGTCGGTCGTGTTTCTTGTGGCGGTGCTGGCGTTCTCTGTGTTGCTGTGGAGTCAGCGTCAGCACTCGAAAAAGCAGTTGTGGAGTTGGCGGTGCTGGTTCGGACGCCGCTCTCGTCTCCTGGGTTCACTGTTGGTCGGTCGTGTTTCTTGTGGCGGTGCTGGCGTTCTCTGTGTTGGTGTGGAGTCAGCGTCAGCACTCGAAAAAGCAGTTGTGGAGTTGGCGGTGCTGGTTCGGACGCCGCTCTTGTCTCCTGGGTTCACTGTTGGTCGGTCGTGTTTCTTGTGGCGGTGCTGGCGTTCTCTGTGTTGGTGTGGAGTCTGCGTCCGCACTCGAAAAAGCAGTTGTGGAGTTGGCGGTGCTGGTTCGGACGCCGCTCTCGTCTCCTGGGCTCACTGTGGGTCGGTCGTGTTTCTTGTGGCGGTGCTGGCGCTCTCTGTGTTGGTGTGGAGTCTGCGTCCGCACTCGAAAAAGCAGTTGTGGAGTTGGCGGTGCTGGTTCGGACGCCGCTCTCGTCTCCTGGGCTCACTGTGGGTCGGTCGTGTTTCTTGTGGCGGTGCTGGCGCTCTCTGTGTTGGTGTGGAGTCTGCGTCCGCACTCGAAAAAGCAGTTGGTGGAGTTGGCGGTGCTGGTTCGGACGCCGCTCTCGTCTCCTGGGCTCACTGTGGGTCGGTCGTGTTTCTTGTGGCGGTGCTGGCGCTCTCTGTGTTGGTGTGGAGTCTGCGTCCGCACTCGAAAAAGCAGTTGGTGGAGTTGGCGGTGCTGGTTCGGACGCCGCTCTCGTCTCCTGGGTTCACTGTGGGTCGGTCGTGTTGCTTGTGGCGGTGCTGGCGTTCTCTGTGTTGGTGTGGAGTCTGCGTCCGCACTCGAAAAAGCAGTTGGTGGAGTTGGCGGTGCTGGTTCGGACGCCGCTCTCGTCTCCTGGGTTCACTGTTGGTCGGTCGTGTTTCTTGTGGCGGTGCTGGCGTTCTCTGTGTTGGTGTGGAGTCTGCGTCCGCACTCGAAAAAGCAGTTGGTGGAGTTGGCGGTGCTGGTTCGGACGCCGCTCTCGTCTCCTGGGTTCACTGTTGGTCGGTCGTGTTTCTTGTGGCGGTGCTGGCGTTCTCTGTGTTGGTGTGGAGTCTGCGTCCGCACTCGAAAAAGCAGTTGTGGAGTTGGCGGTGCTGGTTCGGACGCCGCTCTCGTCTCCTGGGTTCGCTGTTGGTCGGTCGTGTTTCTTGTGGCGGTGCTGGCGTTCTCTGTGTTGGTGTGGAGTCTGCGTCCGCACTCGAAAAAGCAGTTGTGGAGTTGGCGGTGCTGGTTCGGACGCCGCTCTCGTCTCCTGGGCTCACTGTGGGTCGGTCGTGTTTCTTGTGGCGGTGCTGGCGCTCTCTGTGTTGGTGTGGAGTCTGCGTCCGCACTCGAAAAAGCAGTTGGTGGAGTTGGCGGTGCTGGTTCGGACGCCGCTCTCGTCTCCTGGGCTCACTGTGGGTCGGTCGTGTTTCTTGTGGCGGTGCTGGCGCTCTCTGTGTTGGTGTGGAGTCTGCGTCCGCACTCGAAAAAGCAGTTGGTGGAGTTGGCGGTGCTGGTTCGGACGCCGCTCTCGTCTCCTGGGTTCACTGTGGGTCGGTCGTGTTGCTTGTGGCGGTGCTGGCGTTCTCTGTGTTGGTGTGGAGTCTGCGTCCGCACTCGAAAAAGCAGTTGGTGGAGTTGGCGGTGCTGGTTCGGACGCCGCTCTCGTCTCCTGGGTTCACTGTTGGTCGGTCGTGTTTCTTGTGGCGGTGCTGGCGTTCTCTGTGTTGGTGTGGAGTCTGCGTCCGCACTCGAAAAAGCAGTTGGTGGAGTTGGCGGTGCTGGTTCGGACGCCGCTCTCGTCTCCTGGGTTCACTGTTGGTCGGTCGTGTTTCTTGTGGCGGTGCTGGCGTTCTCTGTGTTGGTGTGGAGTCTGCGTCCGCACTCGAAAAAGCAGTTGTGGAGTTGGCGGTGCTGGTTCGGACGCCGCTCTCGTCTCCTGGGTTCGCTGTTGGTCGGTCGTGTTTCTTGTGGCGGTGCTGGCGTTCTCTGTGTTGGTGTGGAGTCTGCGTCCGCACTCGAAAAAGCAGTTGGTGGAGTTGGCGGTGCTGGTTCGGACGCCGCTCTCGTCTCCTGGGCTCACTGTGGGTCGGTCGTGTTTCTTGTGGCGGTGCTGGCGCTCTCTGTGTTGGTGTGGAGTCTGCGTCCGCACTCGAAAAAGCAGTTGGTGGAGTTGGCGGTGCTGGTTCGGACGCCGCTCTCGTCTCCTGGGTTCACTGTGGGTCGGTCGTGTTTCTTGTGGCGGTGCTGGCGTTCTCTGTGTTGGTGTGGAGTCTGCGTCCGCACTCGAAAAAGCAGTTGGTGGAGTTGGCGGTGCTGGTTCAGACGCCGCTCTCGTCTCCTGGGTTCACTATTGGTCGGTCGTGTTGCTTGTGGCGGTGCTGGCGTTCTCTGTGTTGGTGTGGAGTCTGCGTCCGCACTCGAAAAAGCAGTTGGTGGAGTTGGCGGTGCTGGTTCGGACGCCGCTGTCGTCTCCTGGGTTCACGGTGGGTCGGTCGTGTTTCTTGTGGCGGTGCTGGCGTTCTCTGTGTTGGTGTGGAGTCTGCGTCCGCACTCGAAAAAGCAGTTGGTGGAGTTGGCGGTGCTGGTTCGGACGCCGCTCTCGTCTCCTGGGTTCACGGTGGGTCGGTCGTGTTTCTTGTGGCGGTGCTGGCGTTCTCTGTGTTGGTGTGGAGTCTGCGTCCGCACTCGAAAAAGCAGTTGGTGGAGTTGGCGGTGCTGGTTCAGACGCCGCTCTCGTCTCCTGGGTTCACTATTGGTCGGTCGTGTTGCTTGTGGCGGTGCTGGCGTTCTCTGTGTTGGTGTGGAGTCAGCGTCAGCACTCGAAAAAGCAGTTGTGGAGTTGGCGGTGCTGGTTCGGACGCCGCTCTCGTCTCCTGGGTTCGCTGTTGGTCGGTCGTGTTTCTTGTGGCGGTGCTGGCGTTCTCTGTGTTGGTGTGGAGTCTGCGTCCGCACTCGAAAAAGCAGTTGGTGGAGTTGGCGGTGCTGGTTCGGACGCCGCTCTCGTCTCCTGGGTTCACTGTTGGTCGGTCGTGTTTCTTGTGGCGGTGCTGGCGCTCTCTGTGTTGGTGTGGAGTCTGCGTCCGCACTCGAAAAAGCAGTTGTGGAGTTGGCGGTGCTGGTTCGGACGCCGCTCTCGTCTCCTGGGTTCACTATTGGTCGGTCGTGTTGCTTGTGGCGGTGCTGGCGTTCTCTGTGTTGGTGTGGAGTCAGCGTCAGCACTCGAAAAAGCAGTTGTGGAGTTGGCGGTGCTGGTTCGGACGCCGCTCTCGTCTCCTGGGTTCGCTGTTGGTCGGTCGTGTTTCTTGTGGCGGTGCTGGCGTTCTCTGTGTTGGTGTGGAGTCTGCGTCCGCACTCGAAAAAGCAGTTGGTGGAGTTGGCGGTGCTGGTTCGGACGCCGCTCTCGTCTCCTGGGTTCACTATTGGTCGGTCGTGTTGCTTGTGGCGGTGCTGGCGTTCTCTGTGTTGGTGTGGAGTCAGCGTCAGCACTCGAAAAAGCAGTTGTGGAGTTGGCGGTGCTGGTTCGGACGCCGCTCTCGTCTCCTGGGCTCACTGTGGGTCGGTCGTGTTTCTTGTGGCGGTGCTGGCGCTCTCTGTGTTGGTGTGGAGTCTGCGTCCGCACTCGAAAAAGCAGTTGGTGGAGTTGGCGGTGCTGGTTCGGACGCCGGTCTCGTCTCCTGGGTTCACTGTTGGTCGGTCGTGTTTCTTGTGGCGGTGCTGGCGTTCTCTGTGTTGGTGTGGAGTCTGCGTCCGCACTCGAAAAAGCAGTTGGTGGAGTTGGCGGTGCTGGTTCGGACGCCGCTCTCGTCTCCTGGGTTCACTGTTGGTCGGTCGTGTTTCTTGTGGCGGTGCTGGCGTTCTCTGTGTTGGTGTGGAGTCTGCGTCCGCACTCGAAAAAGCAGTTGGTGGAGTTGGCGGTGCTGGTTCGGACGCCGCTCTTGTCTCCTGGGTTCGCTGTTGGTCGGTCGTGTTTCTTGTGGCGGTGCTGGCGTTCTCTGTGTTGGTGTGGAGTCTGCGTCCGCACTCGAAAAAGCAGTTGGTGGAGTTGGCGGTGCTGGTTCGGACGCCGCTCTCGTCTCCTGGGTTCACTGTTGGTCGGTCGTGTTTCTTGTGGCGGTGCTGGCGCTCTCTGTGTTGGTGTGGAGTCTGCGTCCGCACTCGAAAAAGCAGTTGTGGAGTTGGCGGTGCTGGTTCGGACGCCGCTCTCGTCTCCTGGGCTCACTGTTGGTCGGTCGTGTTTCTTGTGGCGGTGCTGGCGTTCTCTGTGTTGGTGTGGAGTCAGCGTCAGCACTCGAAAAAGCAGTTGTGGAGTTGGCGGTGCTGGTTCGGACGCCGCGCTCGTCTCCTGGGTTCACGGTAGGTCGGTCGTGTTTCTTGTGGCGGTGCTGGCGTTCTCTGTGTTGGTGTGGAGTCAGCGTCCTCACTCGAAAAAGCAGTTGGTGGAGTTGGCGGTGCTGGTTCGGACGCCGCTCTCGTCTCCTGGGTTCACTGTTGGTCGGTCGTGTTGCTTGTGGCGGTGCTGGCGTTCTCTGTGTTGGTGTGGAGTCTGCGTCCGCACTCGAAAAAGCAGTTGTGGAGTTGGCGGTGCTGGTTCGGACGCCGCTCTCGTCTCCTGGGTTCACTGTTGGTCGGTCGTGTTTCTTGTGGCGGTGCTGGCGTTCTCTGTGTTGGTGTGGAGTCAGCGTCCGCACTCGAAAAAGCAGTTGTGGAGTTGGCGGTGCTGGTTCGGACGCCGCTCTTGTCTCCTGGGTTCGCTGTTGGTCGGTCGTGTTTCTTGTGGCGGTGCTGGCGTTCTCTGTGTTGGTGTGGAGTCTGCGTCCGCACTCGAAAAAGCAGTTGGTGGAGTTGGCGGTGCTGGTTCGGACGCCGCTCTCGTCTCCTGGGTTCACTGTTGGTCGGTCGTGTTTCTTGTGGCGGTGCTGGCGCTCTCTGTGTTGGTGTGGAGTCTGCGTCCGCACTCGAAAAAGCAGTTGTGGAGTTGGCGGTGCTGGTTCGGACGCCGCTCTCGTCTCCTGGGCTCACTGTTGGTCGGTCGTGTTTCTTGTGGCGGTGCTGGCGTTCTCTGTGTTGGTGTGGAGTCTGCGTCAGCACTCGAAAAAGCAGTTGTGGAGTTGGCGGTGCTGGTTCGGACGCCGCGCTCGTCTCCTGGGTTCACGGTAGGTCGGTCGTGTTTCTTGTGGCGGTGCTGGCGTTCTCTGTGTTGGTGTGGAGTCAGCGTCCTCACTCGAAAAAGCAGTTGGTGGAGTTGGCGGTGCTGGTTCGGACGCCGCTCTCGTCTCCTGGGTTCACTGTTGGTCG
Source organism: Phytophthora tentaculata (assembly GCA_033557915.1). Classification (NCBI taxonomy): domain Eukaryota; phylum Oomycota; class Peronosporomycetes; order Peronosporales; family Peronosporaceae; genus Phytophthora; species Phytophthora tentaculata. Next base: position 5,074,728 of record JAUCEA010000009.1, read on the forward strand.
GTCGTGTTGCTTGTGGCGGTGCTGGCGTTCTCTGTGTTGGTGTGGAGTCTGCGTCCGCACTCGAAAAAGCAGTTGGTGGAGTTGGCGGTGCTGGTTCGGACGCCGCTCTTGTCTCCTGGGTTCGCTGTTGGTCGGTCGTGTTTCTTGTGGCGGTGCTGGCGTTCTCTGTGTTGGTGTGGAGTCTGCGTCCGCACTCGAAAAAGCAGTTGGTGGAGTTGGCGGTGCTGGTTCGGACGCCGCTCTCGTCTCCTGGGTTCACTGTTGGTCGGTCGTGTTTCTTGTGGCGGTGCTGGCGTTCTCTGTGTTGGTGTGGAGTCTGCGTCCGCACTCGAAAAAGCAGTTGTGGAGTTGGCGGTGCTGGTTCGGACGCCGCTCTCGTCTCCTGGGTTCACTGTTGGTCGGTCGTGTTTCTTGTGGCGGTGCTGGCGTTCTCTGTGTTGGTGTGGAGTCTGCGTCCGCACTCGAAAAAGCAGTTGTGGAGTTGGCGGTGCTGGTTCGGACGCCGCTCTCGTCTCCTGGGCTCACTGTGGGTCGGTCGTGTTTCTTGTGGCGGTGCTGGCGCTCTCTGTGTTGGTGTGGAGTCTGCGTCCGCACTCGAAAAAGCAGTTGGTGGAGTTGGCGGTGCTGGTTCGGACGCCGCTCTCGTCTCCTGGGCTCACTGTGGGTCGGTCGTGTTTCTTGTGGCGGTGCTGGCGTTCTCTGTGTTGGTGTGGAGTCTGCGTCCGCACTCGAAAAAGCAATTGGTGGAGTTGGCGGTGCTGGTTCGGACGCCGCTCTCGTCTCCTGGGTTCACTGTTGGTCGGTCGTGTTTCTTGTGGCGGTGCTGGCGTTCTCTGTGTTGGTGTGGAGTCTGCGTCCGCACTCGAAAAAGCAGTTGGTGGAGTTGGCGGTGCTGGTTCGGACGCCGGTCTCGTCTCCTGGGTTCACTGTTGGTCGGTCGTGTTTCTTGTGGCGGTGCTGGCGTTCTCTGTGTTGGTGTGGAGTCAGCGTCAGCACTCGAAAAAGCAGTTGGTGGAGTTGGCGGTGCTGGTTCGGACGCCGCTCTCGTCTCCTGGGCTCACTGTGGGTCGGTCGTGTTTCTTGGGGCGGTGCTGGCGTTCTCTGTGTTGGTGTGGAGTCTGCGTCCGCACTCGAAAAAGCAGTTGTGGAGTTGGCGGTGCTGGTTCGGACGCCGCTCTCGTCTCCTGGGTTCACTGTGGGTCGGTCGTGTTTCTTGTGGCGGTGCTGGCGTTCTCTGTGTTGGTGTGGAGTCTGCGTCCGCACTCGAAAAAGCAATTGGTGGAGTTGGCGGTGCTGGTTCCGACGCCGCTCTCGTCTCCTGGGTTCACTGTTGGTCGGTCGTGTTTCTTGTGGCGGTGCTGGCGTTCTCTGTGTTGGTGTGGAGTCTGCGTCCGCACTCGAAAAAGCAGTTGGTGGAGTTGGCGGTGCTGGTTCGGACGCCGGTCTCGTCTCCTGGGTTCACTGTTGGTCGGTCGTGTTTCTTGTGGCGGTGCTGGCGTTCTCTGTGTTGGTGTGGAGTCTGCGTCCGCACTCGAAAAAGCAGTTGTGGAGTTGGCGGTGCTGGTTCGGACGCCGCTCTCGTCTCCTGGGTTCACTGTGGGTCGGTCGTGTTTCTTGTGGCGGTGCTGGCGTTCTCTGTGTTGCTGTGGAGTCTGCGTCCGCACTCGAAAAAGCAGTTGTGGAGTTGGCGGTGCTGGTTCGGACGCCGCTCTCGTCTCCTGGGCTCACTGTGGGTCGGTCGTGTTTCTTGTGGCGGTGCTGGCGTTCTCTGTGTTGGTGTGGAGTCTGCGTCCGCACTCGAAAAAGCAGTTGGTGGAGTTGGCGGTGCTGGTTCGGACGCCGGTCTCGTCTCCTGGGTTCACTGTTGGTCGGTCGTGTTTCTTGTGGCGGTGCTGGCGTTCTCTGTGTTGGTGTGGAGTCTGCGTCCGCACTCGAAAAAGCAGTTGTGGAGTTGGCGGTGCTGGTTCGGACGCCGCTCTCGTCTCCTGGGTTCACTGTGGGTCGGTCGTGTTTCTTGTGGCGGTGCTGGCGTTCTCTGTGTTGCTGTGGAGTCTGCGTCCGCACTCGAAAAAGCAGTTGGTGGAGTTGGCGGTGCTGGTTCGGACGCCGCTCTCGTCTCCTGGGTTCACTGTTGGTCGGTCGTGTTGCTTGTGGCGGTGCTGGCGTTCTCTGTGGTGGTGTGGAGTCAGCGTCCGCACTCGAAAAAGCAGTTGGTGGAGTTGGCGGTGCTGGTTCGGACGCCGCTCTCGTCTCCTGGGTTCACTGTTGGTCGGTCGTGTTTCTTGTGGCGGTGCTGGCGTTCTCTGTGTTGGTGTGGAGTCTGCGTCCGCACTCGAAAAAGCAGTTGTGGAGTTGGCGGTGCTGGTTCGGACGCCGCGCTCGTCTCCTGGGTTCACTGTTGGTCGGTCGTGTTTCTTGTGGCGGTGCTGGCGTTCTCTGTGTTGGTGTGGAGTCTGCGTCCGCACTCGAAAAAGCAGTTGTGGAGTTGGCGGTGCTGGTTCGGACGCCGCGCTCGTCTCCTGGGTTCACGGTAGGTCGGTCGTGTTTCTTGTGGCGGTGCTGGCGTTCTCTGTGTTGGTGTGGAGTCAGCGTCAGCACTCGAAAAAGCAGTTGGTGGAGTTGGCGGTGCTGGTTCGGACGCCGCTCTCGTCTCCTGGGTTCACTGTTGGTCGGTCGTGTTTCTTGTGGCGGTGCTGGCGTTCTCTGTGTTGGTGTGGAGTCTGCGTCCGCACTCGAAAAAGCAGTTGGTGGAGTTGGCGGTGCTGGTTCGGACGCCGCTCTCGTCTCCTGGGTTCACTGTTGGTCGGTCGTGTTTCTTGTGGCGGTGCTGGCGTTCTCTGTGTTGCTGTGGAGTCTGCGTCAGCACTCGAAAAAGCAGTTGTGGAGTTGGCGGTGCTGGTTCGGACGCCGCGCTCGTCTCCTGGGTTCACGGTAGGTCGGTCGTGTTTCTTGTGGCGGTGCTGGCGTTCTCTGTGTTGGTGCGGAGTCTGTGTCCGCACTCGAAAAAGCAGTTGGTGGAGTGGCGGTGCTGGTTCGGACGCCGCTCTCGTCTCCTGGGTTCACTGTGGGTCGGTCGTGTTGCTTGTGGCGGTGCTGGCGTTCTCTGTGTTGGTGTGGAGTCAGCGTCAGCACTCGAAAAAGCAGTTGTGGAGTTGGCGGTGCTGGTTCGGACGCCGCTCTCGTCTCCTGGGTTCACTGTGGGTCGGTCGTGTTTCTTGTGGCGGTGCTGGCGTTCTCTGTGTTGGTGTGGAGTCTGCGTCCGCACTCGAAAAGCAGTTGTGGAGTTGGCGGTGCTGGTTCGGACGCCGCTCTTGTCTCCTGGGTTCACTGTTGGTCGGTCGTGTTGCTTGTGGCGGTGCTGGCGTTCTCTGTGTTGGTGTGGAGTCAGCGTCCTCACTCGAAAAAGCAGTTGGTGGAGTTGGCGGTGCTGGTTCGGACGCCGCTCTCGTCTCCTGGGTTCACTGTGGGTCGGTCGTGTTTCTTGTGGCGGTGCTGGCGTTCTCTGTGTTGGTGAGGAGTCTGCGTCCGCACTCGAAAAAGCAGTTGGTGGAGTTGGCGGTGCTGGTTCCGACGCCGCTCTCGTCTCCTGGGCTCACTGTTGGTCGGTCGTGTTGCTTGTGGCGGTGCTGGCGTTCTCTGTGTTGGTGTGGAGTCTGTGTCCTCACTCGAAAAAGCAGTTGGTGGAGTTGGCGGTGCTGGTTCGGACGCCGCTCTCGTCTCCTGGGTTCACTGTGGGTCGGTCGTGTTGCTTGTGGCGGTGCTGGCGTTCTCTGTGTTGGTGTGGAGTCTGTGTCCTCACTCGAAAAAGCAGTTGGTGGAGTTGGCGGTGCTGGTTCGGACGCCGCTCTCGTCTCCTGGGTTCACTGTGGGTCGGTCGTGTTGCTTGTGGCGGTGCTGGCGTTCTCTGTGTTGGTGTGGAGTCAGCGTCAGCACTCGAAAAAGCAGTTGTGGAGTTGGCGGTGCTGGTTCGGACGCCGCTCTCGTCTCCTGGGTTCACTGTGGGTCGGTCGTGTTGCTTGTGGCGGTGCTGGCGTTCTCTGTGTTGGTGTGGAGTCAGCGTCAGCACTCGAAAAAGCAGTTGTGGAGTTGGCGGTGCTGGTTCGGACGCCGCTCTCGTCTCCTGGGCTCACTGTGGGTAGGTCGTGTTTCTTGTGGCGGTGCTGGCGCTCTCTGTGTTGGTGTGGAGTCTGCGTCCGCACTCGAAAAAGCAGTTGGTGGAGTTGGCGGTGCTGGTTCGGACGCCGCTCTTGTCTCCTGGGTTCACTGTTGGTCGGTCGTGTTGCTTGTGGCGGTGCTGGCGTTCTCTGTGTTGGTGTGGAGTCTGTGTCCGCACTCGAAAAGCAGTTGTGGAGTTGGCGGTGCTGGTTCGGACGCCGCTCTCGTCTCCTGGGTTCACTGTGGGTCTGTCGTGTTGCTTGTGGCGGTGCTGGCGTTCTCTGTGTTGCTGTGGAGTCTGCGTCCGCACTCGAAAAAGCAGTTGTGGAGTTGGCGGTGCTGGTTCGGACGCCGCTCTCGTCTCCTGGGTTCACTGTTGGTCGGTCGTGTTGCTTGTGGCGGTGCTGGCGTTCTCTGTGTTAGTGTGGAGTCTGTGTCCTCACTCGAAAAAGCAGTTGTGGAGTTGGCGGTGCTGGTTCGGACGCCGCTCTCGTCTCCTGGGTTCACTGTGGGTCTGTCGTGTTGCTTGTGGCGGTGCTGGCGCTCTCTGTGTTGCTGTGGAGTCAGCGTCCGCACTCGAAAAAGCAGTTGGTGGAGTTGGCGGTGCTGGTTCGGACGCCGCTCTCGTCTCCTGGGTTCACTGTTGGTCGGTCGTGTTTCTTGTGGCGGTGCTGGCGTTCTCTGTGTTGCTGTGGAGTCTGCGTCCGCACTCGAAAAAGCAGTTGTGGAGTTGGCGGTGCTGGTTCGGACGCCGCTCTTGTCTCCTGGGTTCACTGTTGGTCGGTCGTGTTGCTTGTGGCGGTGCTGGCGTTCTCTGTGTTGGTGTGGAGTCAGCGTCAGCACTCGAAAAAGCAGTTGTGGAGTTGGCGGTGCTGGTTCGGACGCCGCTCTCGTCTCCTGGGCTCACTGTGGGTCGGTCGTGTTTCTTGTGGCGGTGCTGGCGCTCTCTGTGTTGGTGTGGAGTCTGCGTCCGCACTCGAAAAAGCAGTTGGTGGAGTTGGCGGTGCTGGTTCGGACGCCGCTCTTGTCTCCTGGGTTCACTGTTGGTCGGTCGTGTTGCTTGTGGCGGTGCTGGCGTTCTCTGTGTTGGTGTGGAGTCTGTGTCCGCACTCGAAAAGCAGTTGTGGAGTTGGCGGTGCTGGTTCGGACGCCGCTCTCGTCTCCTGGGTTCACTGTGGGTCTGTCGTGTTGCTTGTGGCGGTGCTGGCGTTCTCTGTGTTGCTGTGGAGTCTGCGTCCGCACTCGAAAAAGCAGTTGTGGAGTTGGCGGTGCTGGTTCGGACGCCGCTCTCGTCTCCTGGGTTCACTGTTGGTCGGTCGTGTTTCTTGTGGCGGTGCTGGCGTTCTCTGTGTTAGTGTGGAGTCTGTGTCCTCACTCGAAAAAGCAGTTGTGGAGTTGGCGGTGCTGGTTCGGACGCCGCTCTCGTCTCCTGGGTTCACTGTGGGTCTGTCGTGTTGCTTGTGGCGGTGCTGGCGCTCTCTGTGTTGCTGTGGAGTCTGCGTCCGCACTCGAAAAAGCAGTTGGTGGAGTTGGCGGTGCTGGTTCGGACGCCGCTCTCGTCTCCTGGGTTCACTGTTGGTCGGTCGTGTTTCTTGTGGCGGTGCTGGCGTTCTCTGTGTTGCTGTGGAGTCTGCGTCCGCACTCGAAAAAGCAGTTGTGGAGTTGGCGGTGCTGGTTCGGACGCCGCTCTTGTCTCCTGGGTTCACTGTTGGTCGGTCGTGTTGCTTGTGGCGGTGCTGGCGTTCTCTGTGTTAGTGTGGAGTCTGTGTCCGCACTCGAAAAAGCAGTTGTGGAGTTGGCGGTGCTGGTTCGGACGCCGCTCTCGTCTCCTGGGTTCACTGTTGGTCGGTCGTGTTTCTTGTGGCGGTGCTGGCGTTCTCTGTGTTGGTGTGGAGTCTGCGTCCGCACTCGAAAAAGCAGTTGGTGGAGTTGGCGGTGCTGGTTCGGACGCCGCTCTCGTCTCCTGGGTTCACTGTGGGTCGGTCGTGTTTCTTGTGGCGGTGCTGGCGTTCTCTGTGTTGGTGTGGAGTCTGCGTCCGCACTCGAAAAAGCAGTTGTGGAGTTGGCGGTGCTGGTTCGGACGCCGCTCTTGTCTCCTGGGTTCACTGTTGGTCGGTCGTGTTGCTTGTGGCGGTGCTGGCGTTCTCTGTGTTAGTGTGGAGTCTGTGTCCTCACTCGAAAAAGCAGTTGTGGAGTTGGCGGTGCTGGTTCGGACGCCGCTCTCGTCTCCTGGGTTCACTGTTGGTCGGTCGTGTTTCTTGGGGCGGTGCTGGCGTTCTCTGTGTTGGTGTGGAGTCTGCGTCCGCACTCGAAAAAGCAGTTGGTGGAGTTGGCGGTGCTGGTTCGGACGCCGCTCTCGTCTCCTGGGTTCACTGTGGGTCTGTCGTGTTGCTTGTGGCGGTGCTGGCGCTCTCTGTGTTGCTGTGGAGTCAGCGTCCGCACTCGAAAAAGCAGTTGGTGGAGTTGGCGGTGCTGGTTCGGACGCCGCTCTCGTCTCCTGGGTTCACTGTTGGTCGGTCGTGTTTCTTGTGGCGGTGCTGGCGTTCTCTGTGTTGCTGTGGAGTCTGCGTCCGCACTCGAAAAAGCAGTTGTGGAGTTGGCGGTGCTGGTTCGGACGCCGCTCTTGTCTCCTGGGTTCACTGTTGGTCGGTCGTGTTGCTTGTGGCGGTGCTGGCGTTCTCTGTGTTGGTGTGGAGTCAGCGTCAGCACTCGAAAAAGCAGTTGTGGAGTTGGCGGTGCTGGTTCGGACGCCGCTCTCGTCTCCTGGGCTCACTGTGGGTCGGTCGTGTTTCTTGTGGCGGTGCTGGCGCTCTCTGTGTTGGTGTGGAGTCTGCGTCCGCACTCGAAAAAGCAGTTGGTGGAGTTGGCGGTGCTGGTTCGGACGCCGCTCTTGTCTCCTGGGTTCACTGTTGGTCGGTCGTGTTGCTTGTGGCGGTGCTGGCGTTCTCTGTGTTGGTGTGGAGTCTGTGTCCGCACTCGAAAAGCAGTTGTGGAGTTGGCGGTGCTGGTTCGGACGCCGCTCTCGTCTCCTGGGTTCACTGTGGGTCTGTCGTGTTGCTTGTGGCGGTGCTGGCGTTCTCTGTGTTGCTGTGGAGTCTGCGTCCGCACTCGAAAAAGCAGTTGTGGAGTTGGCGGTGCTGGTTCGGACGCCGCTCTCGTCTCCTGGGTTCACTGTTGGTCGGTCGTGTTTCTTGTGGCGGTGCTGGCGTTCTCTGTGTTAGTGTGGAGTCTGTGTCCTCACTCGAAAAAGCAGTTGTGGAGTTGGCGGTGCTGGTTCGGACGCCGCTCTCGTCTCCTGGGTTCACTGTGGGTCTGTCGTGTTGCTTGTGGCGGTGCTGGCGCTCTCTGTGTTGCTGTGGAGTCTGCGTCCGCACTCGAAAAAGCAGTTGGTGGAGTTGGCGGTGCTGGTTCGGACGCCGCTCTCGTCTCCTGGGTTCACTGTTGGTCGGTCGTGTTTCTTGTGGCGGTGCTGGCGTTCTCTGTGTTGCTGTGGAGTCTGCGTCCGCACTCGAAAAAGCAGTTGTGGAGTTGGCGGTGCTGGTTCGGACGCCGCTCTTGTCTCCTGGGTTCACTGTTGGTCGGTCGTGTTGCTTGTGGCGGTGCTGGCGTTCTCTGTGTTAGTGTGGAGTCTGTGTCCGCACTCGAAAAAGCAGTTGTGGAGTTGGCGGTGCTGGTTCGGACGCCGCTCTCGTCTCCTGGGTTCACTGTTGGTCGGTCGTGTTTCTTGTGGCGGTGCTGGCGTTCTCTGTGTTGGTGTGGAGTCTGCGTCCGCACTCGAAAAAGCAGTTGGTGGAGTTGGCGGTGCTGGTTCGGACGCCGCTCTCGTCTCCTGGGTTCACTGTGGGTCGGTCGTGTTTCTTGTGGCGGTGCTGGCGTTCTCTGTGTTGGTGTGGAGTCTGCGTCCGCACTCGAAAAAGCAGTTGTGGAGTTGGCGGTGCTGGTTCGGACGCCGCTCTTGTCTCCTGGGTTCACTGTTGGTCGGTCGTGTTGCTTGTGGCGGTGCTGGCGTTCTCTGTGTTAGTGTGGAGTCTGTGTCCTCACTCGAAAAAGCAGTTGTGGAGTTGGCGGTGCTGGTTCGGACGCCGCTCTCGTCTCCTGGGTTCACTGTTGGTCGGTCGTGTTTCTTGGGGCGGTGCTGGCGTTCTCTGTGTTGGTGTGGAGTCTGCGTCCGCACTCGAAAAAGCAGTTGGTGGAGTTGGCGGTGCTGGTTCGGACGCCGCTCTCGTCTCCTGGGTTCACTGATGGTCGGTCGTGTTTCTTGTGGCGGTGCTGGCGTTCTCTGTGTTGGTGTGGAGTCTGCGTCAGCACTCGAAAAAGCAGTTGTGGAGTTGGCGGTGCTGGTTCGGACGCCGCTCTCGTCTCCTGGGTTCACTGTTGGTCGGTCGTGTTTCTTGGGGCGGTGCTGGCGTTCTCTGTGTTGGTGTGGAGTCTGCGTCCGCACTCGAAAAAGCAGTTGGTGGAGTTGGCGGTGCTGGTTCGGACGCCGTTCTCGTCTCCTGGGTTCACTGTGGGTCGGTCGTGTTTCTTGTGGCGGTGCTGGCGTTCTCTGTGTTGCTGTGGAGTCTGCGTCCGCACTCGAAAAAGCAATTGGTGGAGTTGGCGGTGCTGGTTCGGACGCCGCTCTCGTCTCCTGGGTTCACTGATGGTCGGTCGTGTTTCTTGTGGCGGTGCTGGCGTTCTCTGTGTTGGTGTGGAGTCTGCGTCCGCACTCGAAAAAGCAGTTGTGGAGTTGGCGGAGCTGGTTCGGACGCCGCTCTCGTCTCCTGGGTTCACTGTTGGTCGGTCGTGTTGCTTGTGGCGGTGCTGGCGTTCTCTGTGTTAGTGTGGAGTCTGTGTCCTCACTCGAAAAAGCAGTTGTGGAGTTGGCGGTGCTGGTTCGGACGCCGCTCTCGTCTCCTGGGTTCACTGTGGGTCTGTCGTGTTGCTTGTGGCGGTGCTGGCGTTCTCTGTGTTAGTGTGGAGTCTGTGTCCTCACTCGAAAAAGCAGTTGTGGAGTTGGCGGTGCTGGTTCGGACGCCGCTCTCGTCTCCTGGGTTCACTGTGGGTCGGTCGTGTTTCTTGTGGCGGTGCTGGCGTTCTCTGTGTTGGTGTGGAGTCTGCGTCCGCACTCGAAAAAGCAATTGGTGGAGTTGGCGGTGCTGGTTCGGACGCCGCTCTCGTCTCCTGGGTTCACTGTTGGTCGGTCGTGTTGCTTGTGGCGGTGCTGGCGTTCTCTGTGTTAGTGTGGAGTCTGTGTCCTCACTCGAAAAAGCAGTTGTGGAGTTGGCGGTGCTGGTTCCGACGCCGCTCTCGTCTCCTGGGCTCACTGTGGGTCGGTCGTGTTTCTTGTGGTGGTGCTGGCGTTCTCTGTGTTGGTGTGGAGTCAGCGTCAGCACTCGAAAAAGCAGTTGTGGAGTTGGCGGTGCTGGTTCGGACGCCGCTCTCGTCTCCTGGGTTCACTGTGGGTCGGTCGTGTTTCTTGAGGCGGTGCTGGCGTTCTCTGTGTTGGTGTGGAGTCAGCGTCAGCACTCGAAAAAGCAGTTGGAGGAGTTGGCGGTGCTGGTTCGGACGCCGCTCTCGTCTCCTGGGTTCACTGTGGGTCGGTCGTGTTTCTTGTGGCGGTGCTGGCGTTCTCTGTGTTGGTGTGGAGTCTGCGTCCGCACTCGAAAAAGCAGTTGGTGGAGTTGGCGGTGCTGGTTCGGACGCCGCTCTCGTCTCCTGGGTTCACTGTGGGTCGGTCGTGTTTCTTGTGGCGGTGCTGGCGTTCTCTGTGTTGGTGTGGAGTCTGCGTCCGCACTCGAAAAAGCAGTTGTGGAGTTGGCGGTGCTGGTTCGGACGCCGCTCTTGTCTCCTGGGTTCACTGTTGGTCGGTCGTGTTGCTTGTGGCGGTGCTGGCGTTCTCTGTGTTAGTGTGGAGTCTGTGTCCTCACTCGAAAAAGCAGTTGTGGAGTTGGCGGTGCTGGTTCGGACGCCGCTCTCGTCTCCTGGGTTCACTGTTGGTCGGTCGTGTTTCTTGGGGCGGTGCTGGCGTTCTCTGTGTTGGTGTGGAGTCTGCGTCCGCACTCGAAAAAGCAGTTGGTGGAGTTGGCGGTGCTGGTTCGGACGCCGCTCTCGTCTCCTGGGTTCACTGATGGTCGGTCGTGTTTCTTGTGGCGGTGCTGGCGTTCTCTGTGTTGGTGTGGAGTCTGCGTCAGCACTCGAAAAAGCAGTTGTGGAGTTGGCGGTGCTGGTTCGGACGCCGCTCTCGTCTCCTGGGTTCACTGTTGGTCGGTCGTGTTTCTTGGGGCGGTGCTGGCGTTCTCTGTGTTGGTGTGGAGTCTGCGTCCGCACTCGAAAAAGCAGTTGGTGGAGTTGGCGGTGCTGGTTCGGACGCCGTTCTCGTCTCCTGGGTTCACTGTGGGTCGGTCGTGTTTCTTGTGGCGGTGCTGGCGTTCTCTGTGTTGCTGTGGAGTCTGCGTCCGCACTCGAAAAAGCAATTGGTGGAGTTGGCGGTGCTGGTTCGGACGCCGCTCTCGTCTCCTGGGTTCACTGATGGTCGGTCGTGTTTCTTGTGGCGGTGCTGGCGTTCTCTGTGTTGGTGTGGAGTCTGCGTCCGCACTCGAAAAAGCAGTTGTGGAGTTGGCGGAGCTGGTTCGGACGCCGCTCTCGTCTCCTGGGTTCACTGTTGGTCGGTCGTGTTGCTTGTGGCGGTGCTGGCGTTCTCTGTGTTAGTGTGGAGTCTGTGTCCTCACTCGAAAAAGCAGTTGTGGAGTTGGCGGTGCTGGTTCGGACGCCGCTCTCGTCTCCTGGGTTCACTGTGGGTCTGTCGTGTTGCTTGTGGCGGTGCTGGCGTTCTCTGTGTTAGTGTGGAGTCTGTGTCCTCACTCGAAAAAGCAGTTGTGGAGTTGGCGGTGCTGGTTCGGACGCCGCTCTCGTCTCCTGGGTTCACTGTGGGTCGGTCGTGTTTCTTGTGGCGGTGCTGGCGTTCTCTGTGTTGGTGTGGAGTCTGCGTCCGCACTCGAAAAAGCAATTGGTGGAGTTGGCGGTGCTGGTTCGGACGCCGCTCTCGTCTCCTGGGTTCACTGTTGGTCGGTCGTGTTGCTTGTGGCGGTGCTGGCGTTCTCTGTGTTAGTGTGGAGTCTGTGTCCTCACTCGAAAAAGCAGTTGTGGAGTTGGCGGTGCTGGTTCCGACGCCGCTCTCGTCTCCTGGGCTCACTGTGGGTCGGTCGTGTTTCTTGTGGTGGTGCTGGCGTTCTCTGTGTTGGTGTGGAGTCAGCGTCAGCACTCGAAAAAGCAGTTGTGGAGTTGGCGGTGCTGGTTCGGACGCCGCTCTCGTCTCCTGGGTTCACTGTGGGTCGGTCGTGTTTCTTGAGGCGGTGCTGGCGTTCTCTGTGTTGGTGTGGAGTCAGCGTCAGCACTCGAAAAAGCAGTTGGAGGAGTTGGCGGTGCTGGTTCGGACGCCGCTCTCGTCTCCTGGGTTCACTGTGGGTCGGTCGTGTTGCTTGTGGCGGTGCTGGCGTTCTCTGTGTTGGTGTGGAGTCTGCGTCCGCACTCGAAAAAGCAATTGGTGGAGTTGGCGGTGCTGGTTCGGACGCCGCTCTCGTCTCCTGGGCTCACTGTGGGTCGGTCGTGTTTCTTGGGGCGGTGCTGGCGTTCTCTGTGTTGGTGTGGAGTCTGCGTCCGCACTCGAAAAAGCAGTTGTGGAGTTGGCGGTGCTGGTTCGGACGCCGCTCTCGTCTCCTGGGTTCACTGTGGGTCGGTCGTGTTTCTTGTGGCGGTGCTGGCGTTCTCTGTGTTGCTGTGGAGTCTGCGTCCGCACTCGAAAAAGCAGTTGGTGGAGTTGGCGGTGCTGGTTCGGACGCCGCTCTCGTCTCCTGGGTTCACGGTGGGTCGGTCGTGTTTCTTGTGGCGGTGCTGGCGTTCTCTGTGTTGGTGTGGAGTCTGCGTCAGCACTCGAAAAAGCAGTTGGTGGAGTTGGCGGTGCTGGTTCGGACGCCGCTCTCGTCTCCTGGGTTCACTGTGGGTCGGTCGTGTTTCTTGTGGCGGTGCTGGCGTTCTCTGTGTTGCTGTGGAGTCTGCGTCCGCACTCGAAAAAGCAATTGGTGGAGTTGGCGGTGCTGGTTCGGACGCCGCTCTTGTCTCCTGGGTTCACTGTTGGTCGGTCGTGTTTCTTGTGGCGGTGCTGGCGTTCTCTGTGTTGGTGTGGAGTCTGCGTCCGCACTCGAAAAAGCAGTTGGTGGAGTTGGCGGTGCTGGTTCGGACGCCGGTCTCGTCTCCTGGGTTCACTGTTGGTCGGTCGTGTTTCTTGTGGCGGTGCTGGCGTTCTCTGTGTTGGTGTGGAGTCTGCGTCCGCACTCGAAAAAGCAGTTGGTGGAGTTGGCGGTGCTGGTTCGGACGCCGCTCTCGTCTCCTGGGCTCACTGTGGGTCGGTCGTGTTTCTTGTGGTGGTGCTGGCGTTCTCTGTGTTGGTGTGGAGTCAGCGTCAGCACTCGAAAAAGCAGTTGGTGGAGTTGGCGGTGCTGGTTCGGACGCCGCTCTCGTCTCCTGGGTTCACTGTGGGTCGGTCGTGTTTCTTGTGGCGGTGCTGGCGTTCTCTGTGTTGGTGTGGAGTCTGCGTCCGCACTCGAAAAAGCAGTTGGTGGAGTTGGCGGTGCTGGTTCGGACGCCGCTCTCGTCTCCTGGGTTCACTGTTGGTCGGTCGTGTTTCTTGTGGCGGTGCTGGCGTTCTCTGTGTTGGTGTGGAGTCTGCGTCCGCACTCGAAAAAGCAGTTGGTGGAGTTGGCGGTGCTGGTTCGGACGCCGCTCTCGTCTCCTGGGTTCACTGTGGGTCGGTCGTGTTTCTTGTGGCGGTGCTGGCGTTCTCTGGGTTGGTGTGGAGTCTGCGTCCGCACTCGAAAAAGCAGTTGGTGGAGTTGGCGGTGCTGGTTCGGACGCCGCTCTCGTCTCCTGGATTCACTGTTGGTCGGTCGTGTTTCTTGTGGCGGTGCTGGCGTTCTCTGTGTTGGTGTGGAGTCTGCGTCCGCACTCGAAAAAGCAGTTGGTGGAGTTGGCGGTGCTGGTTCGGACGCCGCTCTCGTCTCCTGGGTTCACTGTGGGTCGGTCGTGTTTCTTGTGGCGGTGCTGGCGTTCTCTGGGTTGGTGTGGAGTCTGCGTCCGCACTCGAAAAAGCAATTGGTGGAGTTGGCGGTGCTGGTTCGGACGCCGCTCTTGTCTCCTGGGTTCACGGTGGGTCGGTCGTGTTGCTTGTGGCGGTGCTGGCGTTCTCTGTGTTGGTGTGGAGTCTGCGTCCGCACTCGAAAAAGCAGTTGGTGGAGTTGGCGGTGCTGGTTCGGACGCCGCTCTCGTCTCCTGGGTTCACTGTTGGTCGGTCGTGTTTCTTGTGGCGGTGCTGGCGTTCTCTGTGTTGGTGTGGAGTCTGCGTCCGCACTCGAAAAAGCAGTTGGTGGAGTTGGCGGTGCTGGTTCGGACGCCGCTCTCGTCTCCTGGGTTCACTGTTGGTCGGTCGTGTTTCTTGTGGCGGTGCTGGCGTTCTCTGTGTTGGTGTGGAGTCTGCGTCCGCACTCGAAAAAGCAGTTGTGGAGTTGGCGGTGCTGGTTCGGACGCCGCTCTCGTCTCCTGGGTTCACTGTGGGTCGGTCGTGTTTCTTGTGGCGGTGCTGGCGTTCTCTGTGTTGCTGTGGAGTCTGCGTCCGCACTCGAAAAAGCAGTTGGTGGAGTTGGCGGTGCTGGTTCGGACGCCGCTCTCGTCTCCTGGGTTCACGGTGGGTCGGTCGTGTTTCTTGTGGCGGTGCTGGCGTTCTCTGTGTTGGTGTGGAGTCTGCGTCCGCACTCGAAAAAGCAGTTGTGGAGTTGGCGGTGCTGGTTCGGACGCCGCTCTCGTCTCCTGGGTTCACTGTGGGTCGGTCGTGTTGCTTGTGGCGGTGCTGGCGTTCTCTGTGTTGGTGTGGAGTCTGCGTCCGCACTCGAAAAAGCAGTTGGTGGAGTTGGCGGTGCTGGTTCGGACGCCGGTCTCGTCTCCTGGGTTCACGGTGGGTCGGTCGTGTTTCTTGTGGCGGTGCTGGCGTTCTCTGTGTTGGTGTGGAGTCTGCGTCCGCACTCGAAAAAGCAGTTGTGGAGTTGGCGGTGCTGGTTCGGACGCCGCTCTCGTCTCCTGGGTTCACTGTTGGTCGGTCGTGTTTCTTGTGGCGGTGCTGGCGTTCTCTGTGTTGGTGTGGAGTCTGCGTCCGCACTCGAAAAAGCAGTTGTGGAGTTGGCGGTGCTGGTTCCGACGCCGCTCTCGTCTCCTGGGTTCACTGTTGGTCGGTCGTGTTTCTTGTGGCGGTGCTGGCGTTCTCTGTGTTGGTGTGGAGTCTGCGTCCGCACTCGAAAAAGCAGTTGTGGAGTTGGCGGTGCTGGTTCGGACGCCGCTCTCGTCTCCTGGGTTCACTGATGGTCGGTCGTGTTGCTTGTGGTGGTGCTGGCGTTCTCTGTGTTGGTGTGGAGTCTGCGTCCGCACTCGAAAAAGCAGTTGTGGAGTTGGCGGTGCTGGTTCGGACGCCGCTCTCGTCTCCTGGGTTCACTGATGGTCGGTCGTGTTGCTTGTGGTGGTGCTGGCGTTCTCTGTGTTGGTGTGGAGTCTGCGTCCGCACTCGAAAAAGCAGTTGTGGAGTTGGCGGTGCTGGTTCGGACGCCGGTCTCGTCTCCTGGGTTCACTGTTGGTCGGTCGTGTTTCTTGTGGCGGTGCTGGCGTTCTCTGTGTTGGTGTGGAGTCAGCGTCCGCACTCGAAAAAGCAGTTGTGGAGTTGGCGGTGCTGGTTCGGACGCCGCTCTCGTCTCCTGGGTTCACTGATGGTCGGTCGTGTTGCTTGTGGCGGTGCTGGCGTTCTCTGTGTTGGTGTGGAGTCTGCGTCCGCACTCGAAAAAGCAGTTGGTGGAGTTGGCGGTGCTGGTTCGGACGCCGGTCTCGTCTCCTGGGTTCACTGTTGGTCGGTCGTGTTTCTTGTGGCGGTGCTGGCGTTCTCTGTGTTGGTGTGGAGTCTGCGTCCGCACTCGAAAAAGCAGTTGTGGAGTTGGCGGTGCTGGTTCGGACGCCGCTCTCGTCTCCTGGGTTCACTGTTGGTCGGTCGTGTTTCTTGTGGCGGTGCTGGCGTTCTCTGTGTTGGTGTGGAGTCTGCGTCCGCACTCGAAAAAGCAGTTGTGGAGTTGGCGGTGCTGGTTCGGACGCCGCTCTCGTCTCCTGGGTTCACTGTTGGTCGGTCGTGTTTCTTGTGGCGGTGCTGGCGTTCTCTGTGTTGGTGTGGAGTCTGCGTCCGCACTCGAAAAAGCAGTTGTGGAGTTGGCGGTGCTGGTTCGGACGCCGCTCTCGTCTCCTGGGTTCACTGATGGTCGGTCGTGTTGCTTGTGGTGGTGCTGGCGTTCTCTGTGTTGGTGTGGAGTCTGCGTCCGCACTCGAAAAAGCAGTTGTGGAGTTGGCGGTGCTGGTTCGGACGCCGCTCTCGTCTCCTGGGTTCACTGATGGTCGGTCGTGTTGCTTGTGGTGGTGCTGGCGTTCTCTGTGTTGGTGTGGAGTCTGCGTCCGCACTCGAAAAAGCAGTTGTGGAGTTGGCGGTGCTGGTTCGGACGCCGGTCTCGTCTCCTGGGTTCACTGTTGGTCGGTCGTGTTTCTTGTGGCGGTGCTGGCGTTCTCTGTGTTGGTGTGGAGTCAGCGTCCGCACTCGAAAAAGCAGTTGTGGAGTTGGCGGTGCTGGTTCGGACGCCGCTCTCGTCTCCTGGGTTCACTGATGGTCGGTCGTGTTGCTTGTGGCGGTGCTGGCGTTCTCTGTGTTGGTGTGGAGTCTGCGTCCGCACTCGAAAAAGCAGTTGGTGGAGTTGGCGGTGCTGGTTCGGACGCCGGTCTCGTCTCCTGGGTTCACTGTTGGTCGGTCGTGTTTCTTGTGGCGGTGCTGGCGTTCTCTGTGTTGGTGTGGAGTCTGCGTCCGCACTCGAAAAAGCAGTTGTGGAGTTGGCGGTGCTGGTTCGGACGCCGCTCTCGTCTCCTGGGTTCACTGTTGGTCGGTCGTGTTTCTTGTGGCGGTGCTGGCGTTCTCTGTGTTGGTGTGGAGTCAGCGTCCGCACTCGAAAAAGCAGTTGTGGAGTTGGCGGTGCTGGTTCGGACGCCGCTCTCGTCTCCTGGGTTCACTGATGGTCGGTCGTGTTGCTTGTGGCGGTGCTGGCGTTCTCTGTGTTGGTGTGGAGTCTGCGTCCGCACTCGAAAAAGCAGTTGGTGGAGTTGGCGGTGCTGGTTCGGACGCCGGTCTCGTCTCCTGGGTTCACTGTTGGTCGGTCGTGTTTCTTGTGGCGGTGCTGGCGTTCTCTGTGTTGGTGTGGAGTCTGCGTCCGCACTCGAAAAAGCAATTGGTGGAGTTGGCGGTGCTGGTTCGGACGCCGCTCTCGTCTCCTGGGTTCACTGTGGGTCGGTCGTGTTTCTTGTGGCGGTGCTGGCGTTCTCTGTGTTGGTGTGGAGTCTGCGTCCGCACTCGAAAAAGCAGTTGGTGGAGTTGGCGGTGCTGGTTCGGACGCCGCTCTCGTCTCCTGGGTTCACTGATGGTCGGTCGTGTTTCTTGTGGCGGTGCTGGCGTTCTCTGTGTTGGTGTGGAGTCTGCGTCCGCACTCGAAAAAGCAGTTGTGGAGTTGGCGGTGCTGGTTCGGACGCCGCTCTCGTCTCCTGGGTTCACTGATGGTCGGTCGTGTTGCTTGTGGCGGTGCTGGCGTTCTCTGTGTTGGTGTGGAGTCTGTGTCCGCACTCGAAAAAGCAGTTGGTGGAGTTGGCGGTGCTGGTTCGGACGCCGCTCTCGTCTCCTGGGTTCACTGTTGGTCGGTCGTGTTGCTTGTGGCGGTGCTGGCGTTCTCTGTGTTGGTGTGGAGTCTGTGTCCGCACTCGAAAAAGCAGTTGTGGAGTTGGCGGTGCTGGTTCGGACGCCGCTCTCGTCTCCTGGGTTCACTGTTGGTCGGTCGTGTTGCTTGTGGCGGTGCTGGCGTTCTCTGTGTTGGTGTGGAGTCTGCGTCCGCACTCGAAAAAGCAGTTGTGGAGTTGGCGGTGCTGGTTCGGACGCCGCTCTCGTCTCCTGGGTTCACTGTGGGTCGGTCGTGTTGCTTGTGGCGGTGCTGGCGTTCTCTGTGTTGGTGTGGAGTCTGCGTCCGCACTCGAAAAAGCAGTTGTGGAGTTGGCGGTGCTGGTTCGGACGCCGCTCTCGTCTCCTGGGTTCACTGTTGGTCGGTCGTGTTTCTTGTGGCGGTGCTGGCGTTCTCTGTGTTGGTGTGGAGTCTGCGTCCGCACTCGAAAAAGCAGTTGTGGAGTTGGCGGTGCTGGTTCGGACGCCGCTCTCGTCTCCTGGGTTCACTGTTGGTCGGTCGTGTTTCTTGTGGCGGTGCTGGCGTTCTCTGTGTTGGTGTGGAGTCTGCGTCCGCACTCGAAAAAGCAGTTGTGGAGTTGGCGGTGCTGGTTCGGACGCCGCTCTCGTCTCCTGGGTTCACTGATGGTCGGTCGTGTTTCTTGTGGCGGTGCTGGCGTTCTCTGTGTTGGTGTGGAGTCTGCGTCCGCACTCGAAAAAGCAGTTGTGGAGTTGGCGGTGCTGGTTCGGACGCCGCTCTCGTCTCCTGGGTTCACGGTGGGTCGGTCGTGTTTCTTGAGGCGGTGCTGGCGTTCTCTGTGTTGGTGTGGAGTCTGCGTCCGCACTCGAAAAAGCAGTTGTGGAGTTGGCGGTGCTGGTTCGGACGCCGCTCTCGTCTCCTGGGTTCACTGTGGGTCGGTCGTGTTGCTTGTGGCGGTGCTGGCGTTCTCTGTGTTGGTGTGGAGTCTGCGTCCGCACTCGAAAAAGCAGTTGTGGAGTTGGCGGTGCTGGTTCGGACGCCGCTCTCGTCTCCTGGGTTCACTGTGGGTCGGTCGTGTTGCTTGTGGCGGTGCTGGCGTTCTCTGTGTTGGTGTGGAGTCTGCGTCCGCACTCGAAAAAGCAGTTGTGGAGTTGGCGGTGCTGGTTCGGACGCCGCTCTCGTCTCCTGGGTTCACTGTTGGTCGGTCGTGTTTCTTGTGGCGGTGCTGGCGTTCTCTGTGTTGGTGTGGAGTCTGCGTCCGCACTCGAAAAAGCAGTTGTGGAGTTGGCGGTGCTGGTTCGGACGCCGCTCTCGTCTCCTGGGTTCACTGTTGGTCGGTCGTGTTTCTTGTGGCGGTGCTGGCGTTCTCTGTGTTGGTGTGGAGTCTGCGTCCGCACTCGAAAAAGCAGTTGTGGAGTTGGCGGTGCTGGTTCGGACGCCGCTCTCGTCTCCTGGGTTCACTGATGGTCGGTCGTGTTTCTTGTGGCGGTGCTGGCGTTCTCTGTGTTGGTGTGGAGTCTGCGTCCGCACTCGAAAAAGCAGTTGTGGAGTTGGCGGTGCTGGTTCGGACGCCGCTCTCGTCTCCTGGGTTCACGGTGGGTCGGTCGTGTTTCTTGAGGCGGTGCTGGCGTTCTCTGTGTTGGTGTGGAGTCTGCGTCCGCACTCGAAAAAGCAGTTGTGGAGTTGGCGGTGCTGGTTCGGACGCCGCTCTCGTCTCCTGGGTTCACTGTGGGTCGGTCGTGTTGCTTGTGGCGGTGCTGGCGTTCTCTGTGTTGGTGTGGAGTCTGCGTCCGCACTCGAAAAAGCAGTTGGTGGAGTTGGCGGTGCTGGTTCGGACGCCGGTCTCGTCTCCTGGGTTCACTGTTGGTCGGTCGTGTTTCTTGTGGCGGTGCTGGCGTTCTCTGTGTTGGTGTGGAGTCTGCGTCCGCACTCGAAAAAGCAGTTGTGGAGTTGGCGGTGCTGGTTCGGACGCCGCTCTCGTCTCCTGGGTTCACTGTTGGTCGGTCGTGTTTCTTGTGGCGGTGCTGGCGTTCTCTGTGTTGGTGTGGAGTCTGCGTCCGCACTCGAAAAAGCAATTGGTGGAGTTGGCGGTGCTGGTTCGGACGCCGCTCTCGTCTCCTGGGTTCACTGTTGGTCGGTCGTGTTTCTTGTGGCGGTGCTGGCGTTCTCTGTGTTGGTGTGGAGTCTGCGTCCGCACTCGAAACAGCAATTGGTGGAGTTGGCGGTGCTGGTTCCGACGCCGCTCTCGTCTCCTGGGTTCACTGTTGGTCGGTCGTGTTGCTTGTGGCGGTGCTGGCGTTCTCTGTGTTGGTGTGGAGTCAGCTTCAGCACTAGAAAAAGCAGTTGGTGGATTTGGCGGTGCTGGTTCCGACGCCGCTCTCGTCTCCTGGGTTCACTGTTGGTCGGTCGTGTTTCTTGTGGCGGTGCTGGCGTTCTCTGTGTTGCTGTGGAGTCTGCGTCCGCACTCGAAAAAGCAGTTGTGGAGTTGGCGGTGCTGGTTCGGACGCCGCTCTTGTCTCCTGGGTTCACTGTTGGTCGGTCGTGTTTCTTGTGGCGGTGCTGGCGTTCTCTGTGTTGGTGTGGAGTCTGCGTCAGCACTCGAAAAAGCAGTTGGTGGAGTTGGCGGTGCTGGTTCGGACGCCGCTCTCGTCTCCTGGGTTCACTGTGGGTCGGTCGTGTTTCTTGTGGCGGTGCTGGCGTTCTCTGTGTTGGTGTGGAGTCTGCGTCCGCACTCGAAACAGCAATTGGTGGAGTTGGCGGTGCTGGTTCCGACGCCGCTCTCGTCTCCTGGGTTCACTGTTGGTCGGTCGTGTTGCTTGTGGCGGTGCTGGCGTTCTCTGTGTTGGTGTGGAGTCTGCGTCCGCACTCGAAAAAGCAGTTGGTGGAGTTGGCGGTGCTGGTTCGGACGCCGCTCTCGTCTCCTGGGTTCACTGTTGGTCGGTCGTGTTTCTTGTGGCGGTGCTGGCGTTCTCTGTGTTGGTGTGGAGTCTGCGTCCGCACTCGAAAAAGCAATTGGTGGAGTTGGCGGTGCTGGTTCGGACGCCGCTCTCGTCTCCTGGGTTCACTGTTGGTCGGTCGTGTTTCTTGTGGCGGTGCTGGCGTTCTCTGTGTTGGTGTGGAGTCTGCGTCCGCACTCGAAAAAGCAGTTGGTGGAGTTGGCGGTGCTGGTTCGGACGCCGCTCTCGTCTCCTGGGTTCACGGTGGGTTGGTCGTGTTTCTTGTGGCGGTGCTGGCGTTCTCTGTGTTGGTGTGGAGTCTGCGTCAGCACTCGAAAAAGCAGTTGGTGGAGTTGGCGGTGCTGGTTCGGACGCCGCTCTCGTCTCCTGGGTTCACTGTGGGTCGGTCGTGTTGCTTGTGGCGGTGCTGGCGTTCTCTGTGTTGGTGTGGAGTCAGCGTCAGCACTCGAAAAAGCAGTTGGTGGAGTTGGCGGTGCTGGTTCCGACGCCGCTCTCGTCTCCTGGGTTCACTGTTGGTCGGTCGTGTTTCTTGTGGCGGTGCTGGCGTTCTCTGTGTTGGTGTGGAGTCTGCGTCCGCACTCGAAAAAGCAGTTGGTGGAGTTGGCGGTGCTGGTTCGGACGCCGCTCTCGTCTCCTGGGTTCACTGTTGGTCGGTCGTGTTTCTTGTGGCGGTGCTGGCGTTCTCTGTGTTGGTGTGGAGTCTGCGTCCGCACTCGAAAAAGCAGTTGGTGGAGTTGGCGGTGCTGGTTCGGACGCCGCTCTCGTCTCCTGGGTTCACTGTGGGTCGGTCGTGTTGCTTGTGGCGGTGCTGGCGTTCTCTGTGTTGGTGTGGAGTCAGCGTCAGCACTCGAAAAAGCAGTTGGTGGAGTTGGCGGTGCTGGTTCGGACGCCGCTCTCGTCTCCTGGGTTCACTGTGGGTCGGTCGTGTTGCTTGTGGCGGTGCTGGCGTTCTCTGTGTTGGTGTGGAGTCTGCGTCAGCACTCGAAAAAGCAGTTGTGGAGTTGGCGGTGCTGGTTCGGACGCCGCTCTCGTCTCCTGGGTTCACGGTGGGTCGGTCGTGTTGCTTGTGGCGGTGCTGGCGTTCTCTGTGTTGGTGTGGAGTCAGCGTCAGCACTAGAAAAAGCAGTTGGTGGAGTTGGCGGTGCTGGTTCGGACGCCGCTCTCGTCTCCTGGGTTCACTGTGGGTCGGTCGTGTTGCTTGTGGTGGTGCTGGCGTTCTCTGTGTTGGTGTGGAGTCAGCGTCAGCACTCGAAAAAGCAATTGGTGGAGTTGGCGGTGCTGGTTCGGACGCCGCTCTCGTCTCCTGGGTTCACTGTTGGTCGGTCGTGTTTCTTGTGGCGGTGCTGGCGTTCTCTGTGTTGGTGTGGAGTCTGCGTCCGCACTCGAAAAAGCAGTTGGTGGAGTTGGCGGTGCTGGTTCGGACGCCGCTCTCGTCTCCTGGGTTCACTGTGGGTCGGTCGTGTTGCTTGTGGCGGTGCTGGCGTTCTCTGTGTTGGTGTGGAGTCAGCGTCAGCACTCGAAAAAGCAATTGGTGGAGTTGGCGGTGCTGGTTCGGACGCCGCTCTCGTCTCCTGGGTTCACTGATGGTCGGTCGTGTTGCTTGTGGCGGTGCTGGCGTTCTCTGTGTTGGTGTGGAGTCTGCGTCCGCACTCGAAAAAGCAATTGGTGGAGTTGGCGGTGCTGGTTCCGACGCCGCTCTCGTCTCCTGGGCTCACTGTGGGTCGGTCGTGTTTCTTGTGGTGGTGCTGGCGTTCTCTGTGTTGGTGTGGAGTCAGCGTCAGCACTCGAAAAAGCAGTTGGTGGAGTTGGCGGTGCTGGTTCGGACGCCGCTCTCGTCTCCTGGGCTCACTGTGGGTCGGTCGTGTTTCTTGTGGCGGTGCTGGCGCTCTCTGTGTTGGTGTGGAGTCTGCGTCCGCACTCGAAAAAGCAGTTGTGGAGTTGGCGGTGCTGGTTCGGACGCCGCTCTCGTCTCCTGGGTTCACGGTGGGTTGGTCGTGTTTCTTGTGGCGGTGCTGGCGTTCTCTGTGTTGGTGTGGAGTCTGCGTCCGCACTCGAAAAAGCAGTTGTGGAGTTGGCGGTGCTGGTTCGGACGCCGCTCTCGTCTCCTGGGCTCACTGTGGGTCGGTCGTGTTTCTTGTGGCGGTGCTGGCGCTCTCTGTGTTGGTGTGGAGTCTGCGTCCGCACTCGAAAAAGCAGTTGTGGAGTTGGCGGTGCTGGTTCGGACGCCGCTCTCGTCTCCTGGGTTCACTGTTGGTCGGTCGTGTTGCTTGTGGCGGTGCTGGCGTTCTCTGTGTTGGTGTGGAGTCTGCGTCCGCACTCGAAAAAGCAGTTGGTGGAGTTGGCGGTGCTGGTTCGGACGCCGCTCTCGTCTCCTGGGTTCACTGTTGGTCGGTCGTGTTTCTTGTGGCGGTGCTGGCGTTCTCTGTGTTGCTGTGGAGTCAGCGTCAGCACTCGAAAAAGCAGTTGGTGGAGTTGGCGGTGCTGGTTCGGACGCCGCTCTCGTCTCCTGGGTTCACGGTGGGTTGGTCGTGTTTCTTGTGGCGGTGCTGGCGTTCTCTGTGTTGGTGTGGAGTCAGCGTCAGCACTCGAAAAAGCAGTTGTGGAGTTGGCGGTGCTGGTTCGGACGCCGCTCTCGTCTCCTGGGCTCACTGTGGGTCGGTCGTGTTTCTTGTGGCGGTGCTGGCGCTCTCTGTGTTGGTGTGGAGTCTGCGTCAGCACTCGAAAAAGCAGTTGGTGGAGTTGGCGGTGCTGGTTCGGACGCCGCTCTCGTCTCCTGGGTTCACTGTTGGTCGGTCGTGTTGCTTGTGGCGGTGCTGGCGTTCTCTGTGTTGGTGTGGAGTCTGCGTCCGCACTCGAAAAAGCAGTTGGTGGAGTTGGCGGTGCTGGTTCGGACGCCGCTCTCGTCTCCTGGGTTCACTGTTGGTCGGTCGTGTTGCTTGTGGCGGTGCTGGCGTTCTCTGTGTTGGTGTGGAGTCAGCGTCAGCACTCGAAAAAGCAGTTGGTGGAGTTGGCGGTGCTGGTTCGGACGCCGCTCTCGTCTCCTGGGTTCACTGTTGGTCGGTCGTGTTGCTTGTGGCGGTGCTGGCGTTCTCTGTGTTGGTGTGGAGTCTGCGTCCGCACTCGAAAAAGCAGTTGGTGGAGTTGGCGGTGCTGGTTCGGACGCCGCTCTCGTCTCCTGGGTTCACTGTTGGTCGGTCGTGTTGCTTGTGGCGGTGCTGGCGTTCTCTGTGTTGGTGTGGAGTCAGCGTCAGCACTCGAAAAAGCAGTTGGTGGAGTTGGCGGTGCTGGTTCGGACGCCGCTCTCGTCTCCTGGGTTCACGGTGGGTTGGTCGTGTTTCTTGTGGCGGTGCTGGCGTTCTCTGTGTTGGTGTGGAGTCAGCGTCAGCACTCGAAAAAGCAGTTGTGGAGTTGGCGGTGCTGGTTCGGACGCCGCTCTCGTCTCCTGGGCTCACTGTGGGTCGGTCGTGTTTCTTGTGGCGGTGCTGGCGCTCTCTGTGTTGGTGTGGAGTCAGCGTCCGCACTCGAAAAAGCAGTTGGTGGAGTTGGCGGTGCTGGTTCGGACGCCGCTCTCGTCTCCTGGGTTCACGGTGGGTTGGTCGTGTTTCTTGTGGCGGTGCTGGCGTTCTCTGTGTTGGTGTGGAGTCAGCGTCAGCACTCGAAAAAGCAGTTGTGGAGTTGGCGGTGCTGGTTCGGACGCCGCTCTCGTCTCCTGGGCTCACTGTGGGTCGGTCGTGTTTCTTGTGGCGGTGCTGGCGTTCTCTGTGTTGGTGTGGAGTCAGCGTCAGCACTCGAAAAAGCAGTTGGTGGAGTTGGCGGTGCTGGTTCGGACGCCGCTCTCGTCTCCTGGGTTCACTGTGGGTCGGTCGTGTTTCTTGTGGCGGTGCTGGCGTTCTCTGTGTTGCTGTGGAGTCTGCGTCCGCACTCGAAAAAGCAGTTGGTGGAGTTGGCGGTGCTGGTTCGGACGCCGCTCTCGTCTCCTGGGTTCACTGTTGGTCGGTCGTGTTTCTTGTGGCGGTGCTGGCGTTCTCTGTGTTGGTGTGGAGTCTGCGTCCGCACTCGAAAAAGCAGTTGGTGGAGTTGGCGGTGCTGGTTCGGACGCCGCTCTCGTCTCCTGGGCTCACTGTGGGTCGGTCGTGTTTCTTGTGGTGGTGCTGGCGTTCTCTGTGTTGGTGTGGAGTCAGCGTCAGCACTCGAAAAAGCAGTTGGTGGAGTTGGCGGTGCTGGTTCGGACGCCGCTCTCGTCTCCTGGGTTCACTGTTGGTCGGTCGTGTTTCTTGTGGCGGTGCTGGCGTTCTCTGTGTTGGTGTGGAGTCTGCGTCCGCACTCGAAAAAGCAGTTGTGGAGTTGGCGGTGCTGGTTCGGACGCCGCTCTCGTCTCCTGGGCTCACTGTGGGTCGGTCGTGTTTCTTGTGGCGGTGCTGGCGCTCTCTGTGTTGGTGTGGAGTCTGCGTCCGCACTCGAAAAAGCAGTTGTGGAGTTGGCGGTGCTGGTTCGGACGCCGCTCTCGTCTCCTGGGCTCACTGTGGGTCGGTCGTGTTTCTTGTGGCGGTGCTGGCGCTCTCTGTGTTGGTGTGGAGTCTGCGTCCGCACTCGAAAAAGCAGTTGGTGGAGTTGGCGGTGCTGGTTCGGACGCCGCTCTCGTCTCCTGGGTTCACTGTGGGTCGGTCGTGTTTCTTGTGGCGGTGCTGGCGTTCTCTGTGTTGGTGTGGAGTCTGCGTCCGCACTCGAAAAAGCAATTGGTGGAGTTGGCGGTGCTGGTTCCGACGCCGCTCTCGTCTCCTGGGTTCACTGTTGGTCGGTCGTGTTTCTTGTGGCGGTGCTGGCGTTCTCTGTGTTGGTGTGGAGTCTGCGTCCGCACTCGAAAAAGCAGTTGTGGAGTTGGCGGTGCTGGTTCGGACGCCGCTCTTGTCTCCTGGGCTCACTGTGGGTCGGTCGTGTTTCTTGTGGCGGTGCTGGCGTTCTCTGTGTTGGTGTGGAGTCTGCGTCCGCACTCGAAAAAGCAGTTGGTGGAGTTGGCGGTGCTGGTTCGGACGCCGCTCTCGTCTCCTGGGTTCACTGTGGGTCGGTCGTGTTTCTTGTGGCGGTGCTGGCGTTCTCTGTGTTGGTGTGGAGTCTGCGTCCGCACTCGAAAAAGCAGTTGTGGAGTTGGCGGTGCTGGTTCGGACGCCGCTCTCGTCTCCTGGGCTCACTGTGGGTCGGTCGTGTTTCTTGTGGCGGTGCTGGCGCTCTCTGTGTTGGTGTGGAGTCAGCGTCAGCACTCGAAAAAGCAGTTGTGGAGTTGGCGGTGCTGGTTCGGACGCCGCTCTCGTCTCCTGGGTTCACTGTGGGTCGGTCGTGTTTCTTGTGGCGGTGCTGGCGTTCTCTGTGTTGGTGTGGAGTCTGCGTCCGCACTCGAAAAAGCAATTGGTGGAGTTGGCGGTGCTGGTTCCGACGCCGCTCTCGTCTCCTGGGTTCACTGTTGGTCGGTCGTGTTTCTTGTGGCGGTGCTGGCGTTCTCTGTGTTGGTGTGGAGTCTGCGTCCGCACTCGAAAAAGCAGTTGTGGAGTTGGCGGTGCTGGTTCGGACGCCGCTCTTGTCTCCTGGGCTCACTGTGGGTCGGTCGTGTTTCTTGTGGCGGTGCTGGCGTTCTCTGTGTTGGTGTGGAGTCTGCGTCCGCACTCGAAAAAGCAGTTGGTGGAGTTGGCGGTGCTGGTTCGGACGCCGCTCTCGTCTCCTGGGTTCACTGTGGGTCGGTCGTGTTTCTTGTGGCGGTGCTGGCGTTCTCTGTGTTGGTGTGGAGTCTGCGTCCGCACTCGAAAAAGCAGTTGTGGAGTTGGCGGTGCTGGTTCGGACGCCGCTCTCGTCTCCTGGGTTCACTGTGGGTCGGTCGTGTTTCTTGTGGCGGTGCTGGCGCTCTCTGTGTTGGTGTGGAGTCTGCGTCCGCACTCGAAAAAGCAGTTGTGGAGTTGGCGGTGCTGGTTCGGACGCCGCTCTTGTCTCCTGGGCTCACTGTGGGTCGGTCGTGTTTCTTGTGGCGGTGCTGGCGCTCTCTGTGTTGGTGTGGAGTCTGCGTCCGCACTCGAAAAAGCAGTTGGTGGAGTTGGCGGTGCTGGTTCGGACGCCGCTCTCGTCTCCTGGGTTCACTGTGGGTCGGTCGTGTTTCTTGTGGCGGTGCTGGCGTTCTCTGTGTTGGTGTGGAGTCTGCGTCAGCACTCGAAAAAGCAATTGGTGGAGTTGGCGGTGCTGGTTCCGACGCCGCTCTCGTCTCCTGGGTTCACTGTTGGTCGGTCGTGTTTCTTGTGGCGGTGCTGGCGTTCTCTGTGTTGGTGTGGAGTCTGCGTCCGCACTCGAAAAAGCAGTTGTGGAGTTGGCGGTGCTGGTTCGGACGCCGCTCTTGTCTCCTGGGCTCACTGTGGGTCGGTCGTGTTTCTTGTGGCGGTGCTGGCGTTCTCTGTGTTGGTGTGGAGTCTGCGTCCGCACTCGAAAAAGCAGTTGTGGAGTTGGCGGTGCTGGTTCGGACGCCGCTCTTGTCTCCTGGGCTCACTGTGGGTCGGTCGTGTTTCTTGTGGCGGTGCTGGCGTTCTCTGTGTTGGTGTGGAGTCTGCGTCCGCACTCGAAAAAGCAGTTGGTGGAGTTGGCGGTGCTGGTTCGGACGCCGCTCTCGTCTCCTGGGTTCACTGTGGGTCGGTCGTGTTTCTTGTGGCGGTGCTGGCGTTCTCTGTGTTGGTGTGGAGTCTGCGTCCGCACTCGAAAAAGCAGTTGTGGAGTTGGCGGTGCTGGTTCGGACGCCGCTCTCGTCTCCTGGGTTCACTGTGGGTCGGTCGTGTTTCTTGTGGCGGTGCTGGCGCTCTCTGTGTTGGTGTGGAGTCTGCGTCCGCACTCGAAAAAGCAGTTGTGGAGTTGGCGGTGCTGGTTCGGACGCCGCTCTTGTCTCCTGGGCTCACTGTGGGTCGGTCGTGTTTCTTGTGGCGGTGCTGGCGCTCTCTGTGTTGGTGTGGAGTCTGCGTCCGCACTCGAAAAAGCAGTTGGTGGAGTTGGCGGTGCTGGTTCGGACGCCGCTCTCGTCTCCTGGGTTCACTGTGGGTCGGTCGTGTTTCTTGTGGCGGTGCTGGCGTTCTCTGTGTTGGTGTGGAGTCTGCGTCAGCACTCGAAAAAGCAATTGGTGGAGTTGGCGGTGCTGGTTCCGACGCCGCTCTCGTCTCCTGGGTTCACTGTTGGTCGGTCGTGTTTCTTGTGGCGGTGCTGGCGTTCTCTGTGTTGGTGTGGAGTCTGCGTCCGCACTCGAAAAAGCAGTTGTGGAGTTGGCGGTGCTGGTTCGGACGCCGCTCTTGTCTCCTGGGCTCACTGTGGGTCGGTCGTGTTTCTTGTGGCGGTGCTGGCGTTCTCTGTGTTGGTGTGGAGTCTGCGTCCGCACTCGAAAAAGCAGTTGGTGGAGTTGGCGGTGCTGGTTCGGACGCCGCTCTCGTCTCCTGGGTTCACTGTGGGTCGGTCGTGTTGCTTGTGGCGGTGCTGGCGTTCTCTGTGTTGGTGTGGAGTCAGCTTCAGCACTAGAAAAAGCAGTTGGTGGAGTTGGCGGTGCTGGTTCCGACGCCACTCTCGTCTCCTGGGCTCACTGTGGGTCGGTCGTGTTTCTTGTGGCGGTGCTGGCGTTCTCTGTGTTGGTGTGGAGTCTGCGTCCGCACTCGAAAAAGCAATTGGTGGAGTTGGCGGTGCTGGTTCGGACGCCGCTCTCGTCTCCTGGGTTCACTGTGGGTCGGTCGTGTTGCTTGTGGCGGTGCTGGCGTTCTCTGTGTTGGTGTGGAGTCTGCGTCCGCACTCGAAAAAGCAGTTGTGGAGTTGGCGGTGCTGGTTCGGACGCCGCTCTCGTCTCCTGGGTTCACTGTTGGTCGGTCGTGTTTCTTGTGGCGGTGCTGGCGTTCTCTGTGTTGGTGTGGAGTCTGCGTCCGCACTCGAAAAAGCAGTTGTGGAGTTGGCGGTGCTGGTTCGGACGCCGCTCTCGTCTCCTGGGCTCACTGTGGGTCGGTCGTGTTTCTTGTGGCGGTGCTGGCGCTCTCTGTGTTGGTGTGGAGTCTGCGTCCGCACTCGAAAAAGCAGTTGGTGGAGTTGGCGGTGCTGGTTCGGACGCCGCTCTCGTCTCCTGGGTTCACTGTGGGTCGGTCGTGTTTCTTGTGGCGGTGCTGGCGTTCTCTGTGTTGGTGTGGAGTCTGCGTCCGCACTCGAAAAAGCAATTGGTGGAGTTGGCGGTGCTGGTTCCGACGCCGCTCTCGTCTCCTGGGTTCACTGTTGGTCGGTCGTGTTGCTTGTGGCGGTGCTGGCGTTCTCTGTGTTGGTGTGGAGTCTGCGTCAGCACTCGAAAAAGCAGTTGTGGAGTTGGCGGTGCTGGTTCGGACGCCGCTCTTGTCTCCTGGGCTCACTGTGGGTCGGTCGTGTTTCTTGTGGCGGTGCTGGCGCTCTCTGTGTTGGTGTGGAGTCTGCGTCCGCACTCGAAAAAGCAGTTGGTGGAGTTGGCGGTGCTGGTTCGGACGCCGCTCTCGTCTCCTGGGTTCACTGTGGGTCGGTCGTGTTTCTTGTGGCGGTGCTGGCGTTCTCTGTGTTGGTGTGGAGTCTGCGTCCGCACTCGAAAAAGCAATTGGTGGAGTTGGCGGTGCTGGTTCCGACGCCGCTCTCGTCTCCTGGGTTCACTGTTGGTCGGTCGTGTTGCTTGTGGCGGTGCTGGCGTTCTCTGTGTTGGTGTGGAGTCTGCGTCAGCACTCGAAAAAGCAGTTGTGGAGTTGGCGGTGCTGGTTCGGACGCCGCTCTTGTCTCCTGGGCTCACTGTGGGTCGGTCGTGTTTCTTGTGGCGGTGCTGGCGCTCTCTGTGTTGGTGTGGAGTCTGCGTCCGCACTCGAAAAAGCAGTTGGTGGAGTTGGCGGTGCTGGTTCGGACGCCGCTCTCGTCTCCTGGGTTCACTGTGGGTCGGTCGTGTTTCTTGTGGCGGTGCTGGCGTTCTCTGTGTTGGTGTGGAGTCTGCGTCCGCACTCGAAAAAGCAATTGGTGGAGTTGGCGGTGCTGGTTCCGACGCCGCTCTCGTCTCCTGGGTTCACTGTTGGTCGGTCGTGTTTCTTGTGGCGGTGCTGGCGTTCTCTGTGTTGGTGTGGAGTCTGCGTCCGCACTCGAAAAAGCAGTTGTGGAGTTGGCGGTGCTGGTTCGGACGCCGCTCTTGTCTCCTGGGCTCACTGTGGGTCGGTCGTGTTTCTTGTGGTGGTGCTGGCGTTCTCTGTGTTGGTGTGGAGTCAGCGTCAGCACTCGAAAAAGCAGTTGGTGGAGTTGGCGGTGCTGGTTCGGACGCCGCTCTCGTCTCCTGGGTTCACTGTGGGTCGGTCGTGTTGCTTGTGGCGGTGCTGGCGTTCTCTGTGTTGGTGTGGAGTCAGCGTCAGCACTCGAAAAAGCAGTTGGTGGAGTTGGCGGTGCTGGTTCGGACGCCGCTCTCGTCTCCTGGGTTCACTGTGGGTCGGTCGTGTTGCTTGTGGCGGTGCTGGCGTTCTCTGTGTTGGTGTGGAGTCAGCGTCAGCACTCGAAAAAGCAGTTGGTGGAGTTGGCGGTGCTGGTTCGGACGCCGCTCTCGTCTCCTGGGTTCACTGTGGGTCGGTCGTGTTGCTTGTGGCGGTGCTGGCGTTCTCTGTGTTGGTGTGGAGTCAGCGTCAGCACTCGAAAAAGCAATTGGTGGAGTTGGCGGTGCTGGTTCCGACGCCGCTCTCGTCTCCTGGGTTCACTGTTGGTCGGTCGTGTTTCTTGTGGCGGTGCTGGCGTTCTCTGTGTTGGTGTGGAGTCTGCGTCCGCACTCGAAAAAGCAGTTGTGGAGTTGGCGGTGCTGGTTCGGACGCCGCTCTTGTCTCCTGGGCTCACTGTGGGTCGGTCGTGTTTCTTGTGGTGGTGCTGGCGTTCTCTGTGTTGGTGTGGAGTCAGCGTCAGCACTCGAAAAAGCAGTTGGTGGAGTTGGCGGTGCTGGTTCCGACGCCGCTCTCGTCTCCTGGGTTCACTGTTGGTCGGTCGTGTTGCTTGTGGCGGTGCTGGCGTTCTCTGTGTTGGTGTGGAGTCTGCGTCCGCACTCGAAAAAGCAATTGGTGGAGTTGGCGGTGCTGGTTCGGACGCCGCTCTCGTCTCCTGGGTTCACTGTTGGTCGGTCGTGTTTCTTGTGGCGGTGCTGGCGTTCTCTGTGTTGGTGTGGAGTCTGCGTCCGCACTCGAAAAAGCAGTTGTGGAGTTGGCGGTGCTGGTTCGGACGCCGCTCTCGTCTCCTGGGCTCACTGTGGGTCGGTCGTGTTTCTTGTGGCGGTGCTGGCGCTCTCTGTGTTGGTGTGGAGTCTGCGTCCGCACTCGAAAAAGCAGTTGTGGAGTTGGCGGTGCTGGTTCCGACGCCGCTCTCGTCTCCTGGGTTCACTGTGGGTCGGTCGTGTTGCTTGTGGCGGTGCTGGCGTTCTCTGTGTTGGTGTGGAGTCAGCGTCAGCACTCGAAAAAGCAATTGGTGGAGTTGGCGGTGCTGGTTCGGACGCCGCTCTCGTCTCCTGGGCTCACTGTTGGTCGGTCGTGTTTCTTGTGGCGGTGCTGGCGTTCTCTGTGTTGGTGTGGAGTCTGCGTCCGCACTCGAAAAAGCAATTGGTGGAGTTGGCGGTGCTGGTTCCGACGCCGCTCTCGTCTCCTGGGTTCACTGTTGGTCGGTCGTGTTTCTTGTGGCGGTGCTGGCGTTCTCTGTGTTGGTGTGGAGTCTGCGTCCGCACTCGAAAAAGCAGTTGGTGGAGTTGGCGGTGCTGGTTCGGACGCCGCTCTCGTCTCCTGGGCTCACTGTGGGTCGGTCGTGTTTCTTGTGGCGGTGCTGGCGCTCTCTGTGTTGGTGTGGAGTCAGCGTCCGCACTCGAAAAAGCAGTTGGTGGAGTTGGCGGTGCTGGTTCGGACGCCGCTCTCGTCTCCTGGGTTCACTGTGGGTCGGTCGTGTTTCTTGTGGCGGTGCTGGCGTTCTCTGTGTTGGTGTGGAGTCTGCGTCCGCACTCGAAAAAGCAATTGGTGGAGTTGGCGGTGCTGGTTCCGACGCCGCTCTCGTCTCCTGGGTTCACTGTTGGTCGGTCGTGTTTCTTGTGGCGGTGCTGGCGTTCTCTGTGTTGGTGTGGAGTCTGCGTCCGCACTCGAAAAAGCAGTTGGTGGAGTTGGCGGTGCTGGTTCGGACGCCGCTCTCGTCTCCTGGGTTCACTGTTGGTCGGTCGTGTTTCTTGTGGCGGTGCTGGCGTTCTCTGTGTTGGTGTGGAGTCTGCGTCCGCACTCGAAAAAGCAGTTGGTGGAGTTGGCGGTGCTGGTTCGGACGCCGCTCTCGTCTCCTGGGCTCACTGTGGGTCGGTCGTGTTTCTTGTGGCGGTGCTGGCGCTCTCTGTGTTGGTGTGGAGTCTGCGTCCGCACTCGAAAAAGCAGTTGGTGGAGTTGGCGGTGCTGGTTCGGACGCCGCTCTTGTCTCCTGGGCTCACTGTGGGTCGGTCGTGTTTCTTGTGGTGGTGCTGGCGTTCTCTGTGTTGGTGTGGAGTCAGCGTCAGCACTCGAAAAAGCAGTTGGTGGAGTTGGCGGTGCTGGTTCGGACGCCGCTCTCGTCTCCTGGGTTCACTGTGGGTCGGTCGTGTTGCTTGTGGCGGTGCTGGCGTTCTCTGTGTTGGTGTGGAGTCTGCGTCCGCACTCGAAAAAGCAATTGGTGGAGTTGGCGGTGCTGGTTCCGACGCCGCTCTCGTCTCCTGGGTTCACTGTTGGTCGGTCGTGTTTCTTGTGGCGGTGCTGGCGTTCTCTGTGTTGGTGTGGAGTCTGCGTCCGCACTCGAAAAAGCAGTTGGTGGAGTTGGCGGTGCTGGTTCGGACGCCGCTCTCGTCTCCTGGGTTCACTGTTGGTCGGTCGTGTTTCTTGTGGCGGTGCTGGCGTTCTCTGTGTTGGTGTGGAGTCTGCGTCCGCACTCGAAAAAGCAGTTGGTGGAGTTGGCGGTGCTGGTTCGGACGCCGCTCTCGTCTCCTGGGCTCACTGTGGGTCGGTCGTGTTTCTTGTGGCGGTGCTGGCGCTCTCTGTGTTGGTGTGGAGTCTGCGTCCGCACTCGAAAAAGCAGTTGGTGGAGTTGGCGGTGCTGGTTCGGACGCCGCTCTTGTCTCCTGGGCTCACTGTGGGTCGGTCGTGTTTCTTGTGGTGGTGCTGGCGTTCTCTGTGTTGGTGTGGAGTCAGCGTCAGCACTCGAAAAAGCAGTTGGTGGAGTTGGCGGTGCTGGTTCGGACGCCGCTCTCGTCTCCTGGGTTCACTGTGGGTCGGTCGTGTTGCTTGTGGCGGTGCTGGCGTTCTCTGTGTTGGTGTGGAGTCAGCGTCAGCACTCGAAAAAGCAGTTGGTGGAGTTGGCGGTGCTGGTTCGGACGCCGCTCTCGTCTCCTGGGTTCACTGTGGGTCGGTCGTGTTGCTTGTGGCGGTGCTGGCGTTCTCTGTGTTGGTGTGGAGTCTGCGTCCGCACTCGAAAAAGCAATTGGTGGAGTTGGCGGTGCTGGTTCGGACGCCGCTCTCGTCTCCTGGGTTCACTGTTGGTCGGTCGTGTTGCTTGTGGCGGTGCTGGCGTTCTCTGTGTTGGTGTGGAGTCTGCGTCCGCACTCGAAAAAGCAGTTGTGGAGTTGGCGGTGCTGGTTCGGACGCCGCTCTTGTCTCCTGGGCTCACTGTGGGTCGGTCGTGTTTCTTGTGGTGGTGCTGGCGTTCTCTGTGTTGGTGTGGAGTCAGCGTCAGCACTCGAAAAAGCAGTTGGTGGAGTTGGCGGTGCTGGTTCGGACGCCGCTCTCGTCTCCTGGGTTCACTGTGGGTCGGTCGTGTTGCTTGTGGCGGTGCTGGCGTTCTCTGTGTTGGTGTGGAGTCTGCGTCAGCACTCGAAAAAGCAGTTGGTGGAGTTGGCGGTGCTGGTTCGGACGCCGCTCTCGTCTCCTGGGTTCACTGTGGGTCGGTCGTGTTGCTTGTGGCGGTGCTGGCGTTCTCTGTGTTGGTGTGGAGTCAGCTTCAGCACTAGAAAAAGCAGTTGGTGGAGTTGGCGGTGCTGGTTCCGACGCCACTCTCGTCTCCTGGGCTCACTGTGGGTCGGTCGTGTTTCTTGTGGCGGTGCTGGCGTTCTCTGTGTTGGTGTGGAGTCTGCGTCCGCACTCGAAAAAGCAATTGGTGGAGTTGGCGGTGCTGGTTCGGACGCCGCTCTCGTCTCCTGGGTTCACTGTGGGTCGGTCGTGTTGCTTGTGGCGGTGCTGGCGTTCTCTGTGTTGGTGTGGAGTCTGCGTCCGCACTCGAAAAAGCAGTTGTGGAGTTGGCGGTGCTGGTTCGGACGCCGCTCTCGTCTCCTGGGTTCACTGTGGGTCGGTCGTGTTTCTTGTGGCGGTGCTGGCGTTCTCTGTGTTGGTGTGGAGTCTGCGTCCGCACTCAAAAAAGCAGTTGTGGAGTTGGCGGTGCTGGTTCGGACGCCGCTCTCGTCTCCTGGGCTCACTGTGGGTCGGTCGTGTTGCTTGTGGCGGTGCTGGCGTCCTCAGTGTTGGTGTGGAGTCTGCGGCCGCACTCGAAAAAGCAGTTGGTGGAGTTGGCGGTGCTGGTTCGGACGCCGCTCTCGTCTCCTGGGCTCACTGTGGGTCGGTCGTGTTTCTTGTGGCGGTGCTGGCGTTCTCTGTGTTGGTGTGGAGTCTGCGTCCGCACTCGAAAAAGCAGTTGGTGGAGTTGGCGGTGCTGGTTCGGACGCCGCTCTCGTCTCCTGGGTTCACTGTGGGTCGGTCGTGTTGCTTGTGGCGGTGCTGGCGTTCTCTGTGTTGGTGTGGAGTCTGCGTCCGCACTCGAAAAAGCAATTGGTGGAGTTGGCGGTGCTGGTTCGGACGCCGCTCTCGTCTCCTGGGTTCACTGTTGGTCGGTCGTGTTGCTTGTGGCGGTGCTGGCGTTCTCTGTGTTGGTGTGGAGTCTGCGTCCGCACTCGAAAAAGCAGTTGTGGAGTTGGCGGTGCTGGTTCGGACGCCGCTCTTGTCTCCTGGGCTCACTGTGGGTCGGTCGTGTTTCTTGTGGTGGTGCTGGCGTTCTCTGTGTTGGTGTGGAGTCAGCGTCAGCACTCGAAAAAGCAGTTGGTGGAGTTGGCGGTGCTGGTTCGGACGCCGCTCTCGTCTCCTGGGTTCACTGTGGGTCGGTCGTGTTGCTTGTGGCGGTGCTGGCGTTCTCTGTGTTGGTGTGGAGTCTGCGTCAGCACTCGAAAAAGCAGTTGGTGGAGTTGGCGGTGCTGGTTCGGACGCCGCTCTCGTCTCCTGGGTTCACTGTGGGTCGGTCGTGTTGCTTGTGGCGGTGCTGGCGTTCTCTGTGTTGGTGTGGAGTCTGCGTCAGCACTCGAAAAAGCAGTTGGTGGAGTTGGCGGTGCTGGTTCGGACGCCGCTCTCGTCTCCTGGGTTCACTGTGGGTCGGTCGTGTTGCTTGTGGCGGTGCTGGCGTTCTCTGTGTTGGTGTGGAGTCAGCTTCAGCACTAGAAAAAGCAGTTGGTGGAGTTGGCGGTGCTGGTTCCGACGCCACTCTCGTCTCCTGGGCTCACTGTGGGTCGGTCGTGTTTCTTGTGGCGGTGCTGGCGTTCTCTGTGTTGGTGTGGAGTCTGCGTCCGCACTCGAAAAAGCAGTTGTGGAGTTGGCGGTGCTGGTTCGGACGCCGCTCTCGTCTCCTGGGTTCACTGTTGGTCGGTCGTGTTTCTTGTGGCGGTGCTGGCGTTCTCTGTGTTGGTGTGGAGTCTGCGTCCGCACTCGAAAAAGCAGTTGGTGGAGTTGGCGGTGCTGGTTCCGACGCCACTCTCGTCTCCTGGGCTCACTGTGGGTCGGTCGTGTTTCTTGTGGTGGTGCTGGCGTTCTCTGTGTTGGTGTGGAGTCAGCGTCAGCACTCGAAAAAGCAGTTGGTGGAGTTGGCGGTGCTGGTTCGGACGCCGCTCTCGTCTCCTGGGTTCACTGTGGGTCGGTCGTGTTGCTTGTGGCGGTGCTGGCGTTCTCTGTGTTGGTGTGGAGTCAGCTTCAGCACTAGAAAAAGCAGTTGGTGGAGTTGGCGGTGCTGGTTCCGACGCCACTCTCGTCTCCTGGGCTCACTGTGGGTCGGTCGTGTTTCTTGTGGCGGTGCTGGCGTTCTCTGTGTTGGTGTGGAGTCTGCGTCCGCACTCGAAAAAGCAATTGGTGGAGTTGGCGGTGCTGGTTCCGACGCCGCTCTCGTCTCCTGGGCTCACTGTGGGTCGGTCGTGTTTCTTGTGGCGGTGCTGGCGTTCTCTGTGTTGGTGTGGAGTCTGCGTCCGCACTCGAAAAAGCAGTTGTGGAGTTGGCGGTGCTGGTTCGGACGCCGCTCTCGTCTCCTGGGTTCACTGTGGGTCGGTCGTGTTTCTTGTGGCGGTGCTGGCGTTCTCTGTGTTGGTGTGGAGTCTGCGTCCGCACTCGAAAAAGCAATTGGTGGAGTTGGCGGTGCTGGTTCGGACGCCGCTCTCGTCTCCTGGGTTCACTGTTGGTCGGTCGTGTTTCTTGTGGCGGTGCTGGCGTTCTCTGTGTTGGTGTGGAGTCTGCGTCCGCACTCGAAAAAGCAGTTGGTGGAGTTGGCGGTGCTGGTTCGGACGCCGCTCTCGTCTCCTGGGTTCACTGTGGGTCGGTCGTGTTTCTTGTGGTGGTGCTGGCGTTCTCTGTGTTGGTGTGGAGTCAGCGTCAGCACTCGAAAAAGCAGTTGGTGGAGTTGGCGGTGCTGGTTCGGACGCCGCTCTCGTCTCCTGGGTTCACTGTGGGTCGGTCGTGTTGCTTGTGGCGGTGCTGGCGTTCTCTGTGTTGGTGTGGAGTCAGCTTCAGCACTCGAAAAAGCAGTTGGTGGAGTTGGCGGTGCTGGTTCCGACGCCACTCTCGTCTCCTGGGCTCACTGTGGGTCGGTCGTGTTTCTTGTGGCGGTGCTGGCGTTCTCTGTGTTGGTGTGGAGTCTGCGTCCGCACTCGAAAAAGCAATTGGTGGAGTTGGCGGTGCTGGTTCCGACGCCGCTCTCGTCTCCTGGGCTCACTGTGGGTCGGTCGTGTTTCTTGTGGCGGTGCTGGCGTTCTCTGTGTTGGTGTGGAGTCTGCGTCCGCACTCGAAAAAGCAGTTGTGGAGTTGGCGGTGCTGGTTCGGACGCCGCTCTCGTCTCCTGGGTTCACTGTGGGTCGGTCGTGTTTCTTGTGGCGGTGCTGGCGTTCTCTGTGTTGGTGTGGAGTCTGCGTCCGCACTCGAAAAAGCAATTGGTGGAGTTGGCGGTGCTGGTTCGGACGCCGCTCTCGTCTCCTGGGTTCACTGTTGGTCGGTCGTGTTTCTTGTGGCGGTGCTGGCGTTCTCTGTGTTGGTGTGGAGTCAGCGTCCGCACTCGAAAAAGCAGTTGGTGGAGTTGGCGGTGCTGGTTCGGACGCCGCTCTCGTCTCCTGGGTTCACTGTGGGTCGGTCGTGTTTCTTGTGGCGGTGCTGGCGTTCTCTGTGTTGGTGTGGAGTCTGCGTCCGCACTCGAAAAAGCAGTTGTGGAGTTGGCGGTGCTGGTTCGGACGCCGCTCTCGTCTCCTGGGTTCACGGTGGGTCGGTCGTGTTTCTTGTGGCGGTGCTGGCGTTCTCTGTGTTGGTGTGGAGTCTGCGTCCGCACTCGAAAAAGCAATTGGTGGAGTTGGCGGTGCTGGTTCCGACGCCGCTCTCGTCTCCTGGGCTCACTGTGGGTCGGTCGTGTTTCTTGTGGCGGTGCTGGCGTTCTCTGTGTTGGTGTGGAGTCTGCGTCCG
Organism: Phytophthora tentaculata; assembly: GCA_033557915.1. Classification (NCBI taxonomy): domain Eukaryota; phylum Oomycota; class Peronosporomycetes; order Peronosporales; family Peronosporaceae; genus Phytophthora; species Phytophthora tentaculata. The sequence continues at coordinate 5,111,379 of JAUCEA010000009.1, forward strand.
CACTCGAAAAAGCAGTTGTGGAGTTGGCGGTGCTGGTTCGGACGCCGCTCTCGTCTCCTGGGTTCACGGTGGGTCGGTCGTGTTTCTTGAGGCGGTGCTGGCGCTCTCTGTGTTGGTGTGGAGTCTGCGTCCGCACTCGAAAAAGCAGTTGGTGGAGTTGGCGGTGCTGGTTCGGACGCCGCTCTCGTCTCCTGGGTTCACTGTGGGTCGGTCGTGTTGCTTGTGGCGGTGCTGGCGTTCTCTGTGTTGGTGTGGAGTCAGCTTCAGCACTAGAAAAAGCAGTTGGTGGAGTTGGCGGTGCTGGTTCCGACGCCACTCTCGTCTCCTGGGCTCACTGTGGGTCGGTCGTGTTTCTTGTGGCGGTGCTGGCGTTCTCTGTGTTGGTGTGGAGTCTGCGTCCGCACTCGAAAAAGCAATTGGTGGAGTTGGCGGTGCTGGTTCCGACGCCGCTCTCGTCTCCTGGGCTCACTGTGGGTCGGTCGTGTTTCTTGTGGCGGTGCTGGCGTTCTCTGTGTTGGTGTGGAGTCTGCGTCCGCACTCGAAAAAGCAGTTGTGGAGTTGGCGGTGCTGGTTCGGACGCCGCTCTCGTCTCCTGGGTTCACTGTGGGTCGGTCGTGTTTCTTGTGGCGGTGCTGGCGTTCTCTGTGTTGGTGTGGAGTCTGCGTCCGCACTCGAAAAAGCAATTGGTGGAGTTGGCGGTGCTGGTTCCGACGCCGCTCTCGTCTCCTGGGCTCACTGTGGGTCGGTCGTGTTTCTTGTGGCGGTGCTGGCGTTCTCTGTGTTGGTGTGGAGTCTGCGTCCGCACTCGAAAAAGCAGTTGTGGAGTTGGCGGTGCTGGTTCGGACGCCGCTCTCGTCTCCTGGGTTCACGGTGGGTCGGTCGTGTTTCTTGAGGCGGTGCTGGCGCTCTCTGTGTTGGTGTGGAGTCTGCGTCCGCACTCGAAAAAGCAGTTGGTGGAGTTGGCGGTGCTGGTTCGGACGCCGCTCTCGTCTCCTGGGTTCACTGTGGGTCGGTCGTGTTGCTTGTGGCGGTGCTGGCGTTCTCTGTGTTGGTGTGGAGTCAGCTTCAGCACTAGAAAAAGCAGTTGGTGGAGTTGGCGGTGCTGGTTCCGACGCCACTCTCGTCTCCTGGGCTCACTGTGGGTCGGTCGTGTTTCTTGTGGCGGTGCTGGCGTTCTCTGTGTTGGTGTGGAGTCTGCGTCCGCACTCGAAAAAGCAATTGGTGGAGTTGGCGGTGCTGGTTCCGACGCCGCTCTCGTCTCCTGGGCTCACTGTGGGTCGGTCGTGTTTCTTGTGGCGGTGCTGGCGTTCTCTGTGTTGGTGTGGAGTCTGCGTCCGCACTCGAAAAAGCAGTTGTGGAGTTGGCGGTGCTGGTTCGGACGCCGCTCTCGTCTCCTGGGTTCACTGTGGGTCGGTCGTGTTTCTTGTGGCGGTGCTGGCGTTCTCTGTGTTGGTGTGGAGTCTGCGTCCGCACTCGAAAAAGCAATTGGTGGAGTTGGCGGTGCTGGTTCCGACGCCGCTCTCGTCTCCTGGGCTCACTGTGGGTCGGTCGTGTTTCTTGTGGCGGTGCTGGCGTTCTCTGTGTTGGTGTGGAGTCTGCGTCCGCACTCGAAAAAGCAGTTGGTGGAGTTGGCGGTGCTGGTTCGGACGCCGCTCTCGTCTCCTGGGTTCACTGTGGGTCGGTCGTGTTTCTTGTGGTGGTGCTGGCGTTCTCTGTGTTGGTGTGGAGTCAGCGTCAGCACTCGAAAAAGCAGTTGGTGGAGTTGGCGGTGCTGGTTCGGACGCCGCTCTCGTCTCCTGGGTTCACTGTGGGTCGGTCGTGTTGCTTGTGGCGGTGCTGGCGTTCTCTGTGTTGGTGTGGAGTCAGCGTCAGCACTCGAAAAAGCAGTTGGTGGAGTTGGCGGTGCTGGTTCGGACGCCGCTCTCGTCTCCTGGGTTCACTGTGGGTCGGTCGTGTTGCTTGTGGCGGTGCTGGCGTTCTCTGTGTTGGTGTGGAGTCAGCGTCAGCACTCGAAAAAGCAGTTGTGGAGTTGGCGGTGCTGGTTCGGACGCCGCTCTCGTCTCCTGGGTTCACTGTGGGTCGGTCGTGTTGCTTGTGGCGGTGCTGGCGTTCTCTGTGTTGGTGTGGAGTCTGCGTCCGCACTCGAAAAAGCAATTGGTGGAGTTGGCGGTGCTGGTTCGGACGCCGCTCTCGTCTCCTGGGCTCACTGTGGGTCGGTCGTGTTTCTTGTGGTGGTGCTGGCGTTCTCTGTGTTGGTGTGGAGTCAGCGTCAGCACTCGAAAAAGCAGTTGGTGGAGTTGGCGGTGCTGGTTCGGACGCCGCTCTCGTCTCCTGGGTTCACTGTGGGTCGGTCGTGTTGCTTGTGGCGGTGCTGGCGTTCTCTGTGTTGGTGTGGAGTCAGCTTCAGCACTCGAAAAAGCAGTTGGTGGAGTTGGCGGTGCTGGTTCGGACGCCGCTCTCGTCTCCTGGGTTCACTGTGGGTCGGTCGTGTTGCTTGTGGCGGTGCTGGCGTTCTCTGTGTTGGTGTGGAGTCTGCGTCCGCACTCGAAAAAGCAGTTGGTGGAGTTGGCGGTGCTGGTTCGGACGCCGCTCTCGTCTCCTGGGTTCACTGTGGGTCGGTCGTGTTGCTTGTGGCGGTGCTGGCGTTCTCTGTGTTGGTGTGGAGTCTGCGTCCGCACTCGAAAAAGCAATTGGTGGAGTTGGCGGTGCTGGTTCGGACGCCGCTCTCGTCTCCTGGGTTCACTGTTGGTCGGTCGTGTTTCTAGTGGTGGTGCTGGCGTTCTCTGTGTTGGTGTGGAGTCTGCGTCCGCACTCAAAAAAGCAGTTGTGGAGTTGGCGGTGCTGGTTCGGACGCCGCTCTCGTCTCCTGGGCTCACTGTGGGTCGGTCGTGTTGCTTGTGGCGGTGCTGGCGTCCTCAGTGTTGGTGTGGAGTCTGCGGCCGCACTCGAAAAAGCAGTTGGTGGAGTTGGCGGTGCTGGTTCGGACGCCGCTCTCGTCTCCTGGGCTCACTGTGGGTCGGTCGTGTTGCTTGTGGCGGTGCTGGCGTTCTCTGTGTTGGTGTGGAGTCAGCGTCAGCACTCGAAAAAGCAGTTGTGGAGTTGGCGGTGCTGGTTCGGACGCCGCTCTCGTCTCCTGGGTTCACTGTGGGTCGGTCGTGTTGCTTGTGGCGGTGCTGGCGTTCTCTGTGTTGGTGTGGAGTCAGCGTCAGCACTCGAAAAAGCAGTTGGTGGAGTTGGCGGTGCTGGTTCGGACGCCGCTCTCGTCTCCTGGGTTCACTGTGGGTCGGTCGTGTTGCTTGTGGCGGTGCTGGCGTTCTCTGTGTTGGTGTGGAGTCTGCGTCCGCACTCGAAAAAGCAATTGGTGGAGTTGGCGGTGCTGGTTCCGACGCCGCTCTCGTCTCCTGGGCTCACTGTGGGTCGGTCGTGTTTCTTGTGGTGGTGCTGGCGTTCTCTGTGTTGGTGTGGAGTCAGCGTCAGCACTCGAAAAAGCAGTTGGTGGAGTTGGCGGTGCTGGTTCGGACGCCGCTCTCGTCTCCTGGGTTCACTGTGGGTCGGTCGTGTTGCTTGTGGCGGTGCTGGCGTCCTCAGTGTTGGTGTGGAGTCTGCGGCCGCACTCGAAAAAGCAGTTGGTGGAGTTGGCGGTGCTGGTTCGGACGCCGCTCTCGTCTCCTGGGTTCACTGTGGGTCGGTCGTGTTGCTTGTGGCGGTGCTGGCGTCCTCAGTGTTGCTGTGGAGTCTGCGGCCGCACTCGAAAAAGCAGTTGGTGGAGTTGGCGGTGCTGGTTCGGACGCCGCTCTCGTCTCCTGGGCTCACTGTGGGTCGGTCGTGTTGCTTGTGGCGGTGCTGGCGCTCTCTGTGTTGGTGTGGAGTCTGCGTCCGCACTCGAAAAAGCAATTGGTGGAGTTGGCGGTGCTGGTTCCGACGCCGCTCTCGTCTCCTGGGCTCACTGTGGGTCGGTCGTGTTTCTTGTGGTGGTGCTGGCGTTCTCTGTGTTGGTGTGGAGTCAGCGTCAGCACTCGAAAAAGCAGTTGGTGGAGTTGGCGGTGCTGGTTCGGACGCCGCTCTCGTCTCCTGGGTTCACTGTGGGTCGGTCGTGTTGCTTGTGGCGGTGCTGGCGTCCTCAGTGTTGGTGTGGAGTCTGCGGCCGCACTCGAAAAAGCAGTTGGTGGAGTTGGCGGTGCTGGTTCGGACGCCGCTCTCGTCTCCTGGGTTCACTGTTGGTCGGTCGTGTTTCTTGTGGCGGTGCTGGCGTTCTCTGTGTTGGTGTGGAGTCTGCGTCCGCACTCGAAAAAGCAGTTGGTGGAGTTGGCGGTGCTGGTTCGGACGCCGCTCTCGTCTCCTGGGTTCACTGTTGGTCGGTCGTGTTTCTTGTGGCGGTGCTGGCGTTCTCTGTGTTGGTGTGGAGTCTGCGTCCGCACTCGAAAAAGCAGTTGGTGGAGTTGGCGGTGCTGGTTCGGACGCCGCTCTCGTCTCCTGGGTTCACTGTTGGTCGGTCGTGTTTCTTGTGGCGGTGCTGGCGTTCTCTGTGTTGCTGTGGAGTCTGCGTCCGCACTCGAAAAAGCAGTTGTGGAGTTGGCGGTGCTGGTTCGGACGCCGCTCTCGTCTCCTGGGTTCACTGTTGGTCGGTCGTGTTTCTTGTGGCGGTGCTGGCGTTCTCTGTGTTGGTGTGGAGTCTGCGTCCGCACTCGAAAAAGCAGTTGTGGAGTTGGCGGTGCTGGTTCGGACGCCGCTCTCGTCTCCTGGGTTCACTGTTGGTCGGTCGTGTTTCTTGTGGCGGTGCTGGCGTTCTCTGTGTTGGTGTGGAGTCTGCGTCCGCACTCGAAAAAGCAGTTGTGGAGTTGGCGGTGCTGGTTCGGACGCCGCTCTTGTCTCCTGGGTTCACTGTTGGTCGGTCGTGTTTCTTGTGGCGGTGCTGGCGTTCTCTGTGTTGGTGTGGAGTCTGCGTCCGCACTCGAAAAAGCAGTTGTGGAGTTGGCGGTGCTGGTTCGGACGCCGCTCTCGTCTCCTGGGTTCACTGATGGTCGGTCGTGTTGCTTGTGGCGGTGCTGGCGTTCTCTGTGTTGCTGTGGAGTCTGCGTCCGCACTCGAAAAAGCAATTGGTGGAGTTGGCGGTGCTGGTTCGGACGCCGCTCTCGTCTCCTGGGTTCACTGTTGGTCGGTCGTGTTTCTTGTGGCGGTGCTGGCGTTCTCTGTGTTGGTGTGGAGTCTGCGTCCGCACTCGAAAAAGCAATTGGTGGAGTTGGCGGTGCTGGTTCCGACGCCGCTCTCGTCTCCTGGGCTCACTGTGGGTCGGTCGTGTTTCTTGTGGCGGTGCTGGCGTTCTCTGTGTTGGTGTGGAGTCTGCGTCCGCACTCGAAAAAGCAATTGGTGGAGTTGGCGGTGCTGGTTCGGACGCCGCTCTCGTCTCCTGGGTTCACTGTTGGTCGGTCGTGTTTCTTGTGGCGGTGCTGGCGTTCTCTGTGTTGGTGTGGAGTCTGCGTCCGCACTCGAAAAAGCAGTTGTGGAGTTGGCGGTGCTGGTTCGGACGCCGCTCTTGTCTCCTGGGTTCACTGTTGGTCGGTCGTGTTTCTTGTGGCGGTGCTGGTTCGGACGCCGCTCTTGTCTCCTGGGTTCACTGTTGGTCGGTCGTGTTTCTTGTGGCGGTGCTGGTTCGGACGCCGCTCTTGTCTCCTGGGCTCACTGTTGGTCGGTCGTGTTTCTTGTGGCGGTGCTGGCGTTCTCTGTGTTGGTGTGGAGTCTGCGTCCGCACTCGAAAAAGCAATTGGTGGAGTTGGCGGTGCTGGTTCCGACGCCGCTCTCGTCTCCTGGGCTCACTGTGGGTCGGTCGTGTTTCTTGTGGCGGTGCTGGCGTTCTCTGTGTTGGTGTGGAGTCTGCGTCCGCACTCGAAAAAGCAGTTGTGGAGTTGGCGGTGCTGGTTCGGACGCCGCTCTTGTCTCCTGGGTTCACTGTTGGTCGGTCGTGTTTCTTGTGGCGGTGCTGGTTCGGACGCCGCTCTTGTCTCCTGGGTTCACTGTTGGTCGGTCGTGTTTCTTGTGGCGGTGCTGGTTCGGACGCCGCTCTTGTCTCCTGGGTTCACTGTTGGTCGGTCGTGTTTCTTGTGGCGGTGCTGGCGTTCTCTGTGTTGGTGTGGAGTCTGCGTCCGCACTCGAAAAAGCAATTGGTGGAGTTGGCGGTGCTGGTTCCGACGCCGCTCTCGTCTCCTGGGCTCACTGATGGTCGGTCGTGTTTCTTGTGGCGGTGCTGGCGTTCTCTGTGTTGGTGTGGAGTCTGCGTCCGCACTCGAAAAAGCAGTTGTGGAGTTGGCGGTGCTGGTTCGGACGCCGCTCTCGTCTCCTGGGTTCACTGTTGGTCGGTCGTGTTTCTTGGGGCGGTGCTGGCGTTCTCTGTGTTGGTGTGGAGTCTGCGTCCGCACTCGAAAAAGCAGTTGGTGGAGTTGGCGGTGCTGGTTCGGACGCCGCTCTCGTCTCCTGGGTTCACTGTGGGTCGGTCGTGTTTCTTGTGGCGGTGCTGGCGTTCTCTGTGTTGCTGTGGAGTCTGCGTCCGCACTCGAAAAAGCAATTGGTGGAGTTGGCGGTGCTGGTTCGGACGCCGCTCTCGTCTCCTGGGTTCACTGTGGGTCGGTCGTGTTGCTTGTGGCGGTGCTGGCGTTCTCTGTGTTGGTGTGGAGTCTGCGTCCGCACTCGAAAAAGCAGTTGTGGAGTTGGCGGTGCTGGTTCGGACGCCGCTCTCGTCTCCTGGGTTCACTGTTGGTCGGTCGTGTTTCTTGTGGCGGTGCTGGCGTTCTCTGTGTTAGTGTGGAGTCTGTGTCCTCACTCGAAAAAGCAGTTGTGGAGTTGGCGGTGCTGGTTCGGACGCCGCTCTCGTCTCCTGGGTTCACTGTGGGTCTGTCGTGTTGCTTGTGGCGGTGCTGGCGTTCTCTGTGTTAGTGTGGAGTCTGTGTCCTCACTCGAAAAAGCAGTTGTGGAGTTGGCGGTGCTGGTTCGGACGCCGCTCTCGTCTCCTGGGTTCACTGTGGGTCGGTCGTGTTTCTTGTGGCGGTGCTGGCGTTCTCTGTGTTGGTGTGGAGTCTGCGTCCGCACTCGAAAAAGCAATTGGTGGAGTTGGCGGTGCTGGTTCGGACGCCGCTCTCGTCTCCTGGGTTCACTGTTGGTCGGTCGTGTTGCTTGTGGCGGTGCTGGCGTTCTCTGTGTTAGTGTGGAGTCTGTGTCCTCACTCGAAAAAGCAGTTGTGGAGTTGGCGGTGCTGGTTCCGACGCCGCTCTCGTCTCCTGGGCTCACTGTGGGTCGGTCGTGTTTCTTGTGGTGGTGCTGGCGTTCTCTGTGTTGGTGTGGAGTCAGCGTCAGCACTCGAAAAAGCAGTTGTGGAGTTGGCGGTGCTGGTTCGGACGCCGCTCTCGTCTCCTGGGTTCACTGTGGGTCGGTCGTGTTGCTTGTGGCGGTGCTGGCGTTCTCTGTGTTGGTGTGGAGTCTGCGTCCGCACTCGAAAAAGCAGTTGGTGGAGTTGGCGGTGCTGGTTCGGACGCCGCTCTCGTCTCCTGGGTTCACTGTTGGTCGGTCGTGTTTCTTGTGGCGGTGCTGGCGTTCTCTGTGTTGGTGTGGAGTCTGCGTCCGCACTCGAAAAAGCAGTTGGTGGAGTTGGCGGTGCTGGTTCGGACGCCGCTCTCGTCTCCTGGGTTCACTGTGGGTCGGTCGTGTTTCTTGTGGCGGTGCTGGCGTTCTCTGTGTTGGTGTGGAGTCTGCGTCCGCACTCGAAAAAGCAATTGGTGGAGTTGGCGGTGCTGGTTCGGACGCCGCTCTCGTCTCCTGGGTTCACGGTGGGTCGGTCGTGTTTCTTGTGGCGGTGCTGGCGTTCTCTGTGTTGGTGTGGAGTCTGCGTCCGCACTCGAAAAAGCAGTTGGTGGAGTTGGCGGTGCTGGTTCGGACGCCGGTCTCGTCTCCTGGGTTCACTGTTGGTCGGTCGTGTTTCTTGTGGCGGTGCTGGCGTTCTCTGTGTTGGTGTGGAGTCTGCGTCCGCACTCGAAAAAGCAGTTGGTGGAGTTGGCGGTGCTGGTTCGGACGCCGCTCTCGTCTCCTGGGTTCACGGTGGGTCGGTCGTGTTTCTTGTGGCGGTGCTGGCGTTCTCTGTGTTGGTGTGGAGTCTGCGTCCGCACTCGAAAAAGCAGTTGTGGAGTTGGCGGTGCTGGTTCGGACGCCGCTCTCGTCTCCTGGGTTCACTGTGGGTCGGTCGTGTTTCTTGTGGCGGTGCTGGCGTTCTCTGTGTTGCTGTGGAGTCTGTGTCCGCACTCGAAAAAGCAGTTGTGGAGTTGGCGGTGCTGGTTCGGACGCCGCTCTCGTCTCCTGGGTTCACTGTTGGTCGGTCGTGTTGCTTGTGGCGGTGCTGGCGTTCTCTGTGTTGGTGTGGAGTCTGCGTCCGCACTCGAAAAAGCAGTTGTGGAGTTGGCGGTGCTGGTTCCGACGCCGCTCTCGTCTCCTGGGTTCACTGTGGGTCGGTCGTGTTGCTTGTGGCGGTGCTGGCGTTCTCTGTGTTGGTGTGGAGTCTGCGTCCGCACTCGAAAAAGCAGTTGTGGAGTTGGCGGTGCTGGTTCGGACGCCGCTCTCGTCTCCTGGGTTCACTGTTGGTCGGTCGTGTTTCTTGTGGCGGTGCTGGCGTTCTCTGTGTTGGTGTGGAGTCTGCGTCCGCACTCGAAAAAGCAGTTGTGGAGTTGGCGGTGCTGGTTCGGACGCCGCTCTCGTCTCCTGGGTTCACTGTTGGTCGGTCGTGTTTCTTGTGGCGGTGCTGGCGTTCTCTGTGTTGGTGTGGAGTCTGCGTCCGCACTCGAAAAAGCAGTTGTGGAGTTGGCGGTGCTGGTTCGGACGCCGCTCTCGTCTCCTGGGTTCACTGTGGGTCGGTCGTGTTTCTTGTGGCGGTGCTGGCGTTCTCTGTGTTGGTGTGGAGTCTGCGTCCGCACTCGAAAAAGCAGTTGTGGAGTTGGCGGTGCTGGTTCGGACGCCGCTCTCGTCTCCTGGGTTCACGGTGGGTCGGTCGTGTTTCTTGAGGCGGTGCTGGCGTTCTCTGTGTTGGTGTGGAGTCTGCGTCCGCACTCGAAAAAGCAGTTGTGGAGTTGGCGGTGCTGGTTCGGACGCCGCTCTCGTCTCCTGGGTTCACTGTGGGTCGGTCGTGTTGCTTGTGGCGGTGCTGGCGTTCTCTGTGTTGGTGTGGAGTCTGCGTCCGCACTCGAAAAAGCAGTTGTGGAGTTGGCGGTGCTGGTTCCGACGCCGCTCTCGTCTCCTGGGTTCACTGTGGGTCGGTCGTGTTGCTTGTGGTGGTGCTGGCGTTCTCTGTGTTGGTGTGGAGTCAGCTTCAGCACTAGAAAAAGCAGTTGGTGGAGTTGGCGGTGCTGGTTCGGACGCCGCTCTCGTCTCCTGGGTTCACTGTTGGTCGGTCGTGTTTCTTGTGGCGGTGCTGGCGTTCTCTGTGTTGGTGTGGAGTCTGCGTCCGCACTCGAAAAAGCAATTGGTGGAGTTGGCGGTGCTGGTTCGGACGCCGCTCTCGTCTCCTGGGTTCACTGTTGGTCGGTCGTGTTTCTTGTGGCGGTGCTGGCGTTCTCTGTGTTGCTGTGGAGTCTGCGGCCGCACTCGAAAAAGCAGTTGGTGGAGTTGGCGGTGCTGGTTCCGACGCCGCTCTCGTCTCCTGGGTTCACTGTTGGTCGGTCGTGTTTCTTGTGGCGGTGCTGGCGTTCTCTGTGTTGGTGTGGAGTCTGCGTCCGCACTCGAAAAAGCAATTGGTGGAGTTGGCGGTGCTGGTTCGGACGCCGCTCTCGTCTCCTGGGTTCACTGTTGGTCGGTCGTGTTTCTTGTGGCGGTGCTGGCGTTCTCTGTGTTGCTGTGGAGTCTGCGTCCGCACTCGAAAAAGCAGTTGGTGGAGTTGGCGGTGCTGGTTCGGACGCCGCTCTCGTCTCCTGGGTTCACGGTGGGTTGGTCGTGTTTCTTGTGGCGGTGCTGGCGTTCTCTGTGTTGGTGTGGAGTCTGCGTCAGCACTCGAAAAAGCAGTTGGTGGAGTTGGCGGTGCTGGTTCGGACGCCGCTCTCGTCTCCTGGGTTCACTGTGGGTCGGTCGTGTTGCTTGTGGCGGTGCTGGCGTTCTCTGTGTTGGTGTGGAGTCTGCGTCCGCACTCGAAAAAGCAATTGGTGGAGTTGGCGGTGCTGGTTCCGACGCCGCTCTCGTCTCCTGGGTTCACTGTTGGTCGGTCGTGTTTCTTGTGGCGGTGCTGGCGTTCTCTGTGTTGGTGTGGAGTCTGCGTCAGCACTCGAAAAAGCAGTTGGTGGAGTTGGCGGTGCTGGTTCGGACGCCGCTCTCGTCTCCTGGGTTCACTGTGGGTCGGTCGTGTTGCTTGTGGCGGTGCTGGCGTTCTCTGTGTTGGTGTGGAGTCTGCGTCCGCACTCGAAAAAGCAATTGGTGGAGTTGGCGGTGCTGGTTCGGACGCCGCTCTCGTCTCCTGGGTTCACTGTTGGTCGGTCGTGTTTCTTGTGGCGGTGCTGGCGTTCTCTGTGTTGCTGTGGAGTCTGCGTCCGCACTCGAAAAAGCAATTGGTGGAGTTGGCGGTGCTGGTTCGGACGCCGCTCTCGTCTCCTGGGTTCACGGTGGGTTGGTCGTGTTTCTTGTGGCGGTGCTGGCGTTCTCTGTGTTGGTGTGGAGTCTGCGTCAGCACTCGAAAAAGCAGTTGGTGGAGTTGGCGGTGCTGGTTCGGACGCCGCTCTCGTCTCCTGGGTTCACTGTGGGTCGGTCGTGTTGCTTGTGGCGGTGCTGGCGTTCTCTGTGTTGGTGTGGAGTCAGCGTCAGCACTCGAAAAAGCAGTTGGTGGAGTTGGCGGTGCTGGTTCCGACGCCGCTCTCGTCTCCTGGGTTCACTGTGGGTCGGTCGTGTTGCTTGTGGTGGTGCTGGCGTTCTCTGTGTTGGTGTGGAGTCAGCGTCAGCACTCGAAAAAGCAGTTGGTGGAGTTGGCGGTGCTGGTTCCGACGCCGCTCTCGTCTCCTGGGTTCACTGTGGGTCGGTCGTGTTGCTTGTGGCGGTGCTGGCGTTCTCTGTGTTGGTGTGGAGTCAGCGTCAGCACTCGAAAAAGCAGTTGGTGGAGTTGGCGGTGCTGGTTCGGACGCCGCTCTCGTCTCCTGGGTTCACTGTGGGTCGGTCGTGTTGCTTGTGGCGGTGCTGGCGTTCTCTGTGTTGGTGTGGAGTCAGCGTCAGCACTAGAAAAAGCAATTGGTGGAGTTGGCGGTGCTGGTTCGGACGCCGCTCTCGTCTCCTGGGTTCACTGTTGGTCGGTCGTGTTGCTTGTGGCGGTGCTGGCGTTCTCTGTGTTGGTGTGGAGTCTGCGTCCGCACTCGAAAAAGCAGTTGTGGAGTTGGCGGTGCTGGTTCGGACGCCGCTCTTGTCTCCTGGGCTCACTGTGGGTCGGTCGTGTTTCTTGTGGTGGTGCTGGCGTTCTCTGTGTTGGTGTGGAGTCAGCGTCAGCACTCGAAAAAGCAGTTGGTGGAGTTGGCGGTGCTGGTTCGGACGCCGCTCTCGTCTCCTGGGTTCACTGTGGGTCGGTCGTGTTGCTTGTGGCGGTGCTGGCGTTCTCTGTGTTGGTGTGGAGTCTGCGTCAGCACTCGAAAAAGCAGTTGGTGGAGTTGGCGGTGCTGGTTCGGACGCCGCTCTCGTCTCCTGGGTTCACTGTGGGTCGGTCGTGTTGCTTGTGGCGGTGCTGGCGTTCTCTGTGTTGGTGTGGAGTCAGCTTCAGCACTAGAAAAAGCAGTTGGTGGAGTTGGCGGTGCTGGTTCCGACGCCACTCTCGTCTCCTGGGTTCACTGTGGGTCGGTCGTGTTTCTTGTGGCGGTGCTGGCGTTCTCTGTGTTGGTGTGGAGTCTGCGTCCGCACTCGAAAAAGCAATTGGTGGAGTTGGCGGTGCTGGTTCCGACGCCGCTCTCGTCTCCTGGGCTCACTGTGGGTCGGTCGTGTTTCTTGTGGCGGTGCTGGCGTTCTCTGTGTTGGTGTGGAGTCTGCGTCCGCACTCGAAAAAGCAGTTGTGGAGTTGGCGGTGCTGGTTCGGACGCCGCTCTCGTCTCCTGGGTTCACTGTGGGTCGGTCGTGTTTCTTGTGGCGGTGCTGGCGTTCTCTGTGTTGGTGTGGAGTCTGCGTCCGCACTCGAAAAAGCAATTGGTGGAGTTGGCGGTGCTGGTTCGGACGCCGCTCTCGTCTCCTGGGTTCACTGTTGGTCGGTCGTGTTTCTTGTGGCGGTGCTGGCGTTCTCTGTGTTGGTGTGGAGTCTGCGTCCGCACTCGAAAAAGCAGTTGTGGAGTTGGCGGTGCTGGTTCGGACGCCGCTCTTGTCTCCTGGGCTCACTGTGGGTCGGTCGTGTTTCTTGTGGTGGTGCTGGCGTTCTCTGTGTTGGTGTGGAGTCAGCGTCAGCACTCGAAAAAGCAGTTGGTGGAGTTGGCGGTGCTGGTTCGGACGCCGCTCTCGTCTCCTGGGTTCACTGTGGGTCGGTCGTGTTGCTTGTGGCGGTGCTGGCGTTCTCTGTGTTGGTGTGGAGTCAGCGTCAGCACTCGAAAAAGCAGTTGGTGGAGTTGGCGGTGCTGGTTCGGACGCCGCTCTCGTCTCCTGGGTTCACTGTGGGTCGGTCGTGTTGCTTGTGGCGGTGCTGGCGTTCTCTGTGTTGGTGTGGAGTCAGCGTCAGCACTCGAAAAAGCAGTTGTGGAGTTGGCGGTGCTGGTTCGGACGCCGCTCTCGTCTCCTGGGTTCACTGTGGGTCGGTCGTGTTGCTTGTGGCGGTGCTGGCGTTCTCTGTGTTGGTGTGGAGTCTGCGTCCGCACTCGAAAAAGCAATTGGTGGAGTTGGCGGTGCTGGTTCGGACGCCGCTCTCGTCTCCTGGGCTCACTGTGGGTCGGTCGTGTTTCTTGTGGTGGTGCTGGCGTTCTCTGTGTTGGTGTGGAGTCAGCGTCAGCACTCGAAAAAGCAGTTGGTGGAGTTGGCGGTGCTGGTTCGGACGCCGCTCTCGTCTCCTGGGTTCACTGTGGGTCGGTCGTGTTGCTTGTGGCGGTGCTGGCGTTCTCTGTGTTGGTGTGGAGTCAGCGTCAGCACTCGAAAAAGCAGTTGGTGGAGTTGGCGGTGCTGGTTCGGACGCCGCTCTCGTCTCCTGGGTTCACTGTGGGTCGGTCGTGTTTCTTGTGGCGGTGCTGGCGTTCTCTGTGTTGGTGTGGAGTCAGCGTCAGCACTCGAAAAAGCAGTTGGTGGAGTTGGCGGTGCTGGTTCGGACGCCGCTCTCGTCTCCTGGGTTCACTGTGGGTCGGTCGTGTTGCTTGTGGCGGTGCTGGCGTTCTCTGTGTTGGTGTGGAGTCTGCGTCCGCACTCGAAAAAGCAATTGGTGGAGTTGGCGGTGCTGGTTCGGACGCCGCTCTCGTCTCCTGGGTTCACTGTTGGTCGGTCGTGTTTCTAGTGGTGGTGCTGGCGTTCTCTGTGTTGGTGTGGAGTCTGCGTCCGCACTCAAAAAAGCAGTTGTGGAGTTGGCGGTGCTGGTTCGGACGCCGCTCTCGTCTCCTGGGCTCACTGTGGGTCGGTCGTGTTGCTTGTGGCGGTGCTGGCGTCCTCAGTGTTGGTGTGGAGTCTGCGGCCGCACTCGAAAAAGCAGTTGGTGGAGTTGGCGGTGCTGGTTCGGACGCCGCTCTCGTCTCCTGGGCTCACTGTGGGTCGGTCGTGTTGCTTGTGGCGGTGCTGGCGTTCTCTGTGTTGGTGTGGAGTCAGCGTCAGCACTCGAAAAAGCAGTTGTGGAGTTGGCGGTGCTGGTTCGGACGCCGCTCTCGTCTCCTGGGTTCACTGTGGGTCGGTCGTGTTGCTTGTGGCGGTGCTGGCGTTCTCTGTGTTGGTGTGGAGTCAGCGTCAGCACTCGAAAAAGCAGTTGGTGGAGTTGGCGGTGCTGGTTCGGACGCCGCTCTCGTCTCCTGGGTTCACTGTGGGTCGGTCGTGTTGCTTGTGGCGGTGCTGGCGTTCTCTGTGTTGGTGTGGAGTCTGCGTCCGCACTCGAAAAAGCAATTGGTGGAGTTGGCGGTGCTGGTTCCGACGCCGCTCTCGTCTCCTGGGCTCACTGTGGGTCGGTCGTGTTTCTTGTGGTGGTGCTGGCGTTCTCTGTGTTGGTGTGGAGTCAGTGTCAGCACTCGAAAAAGCAGTTGGTGGAGTTGGCGGTGCTGGTTCGGACGCCGCTCTCGTCTCCTGGGTTCACTGTGGGTCGGTCGTGTTGCTTGTGGCGGTGCTGGCGTCCTCAGTGTTGGTGTGGAGTCTGCGGCCGCACTCGAAAAAGCAGTTGGTGGAGTTGGCGGTGCTGGTTCGGACGCCGCTCTCGTCTCCTGGGTTCACTGTGGGTCGGTCGTGTTGCTTGTGGCGGTGCTGGCGTCCTCAGTGTTGCTGTGGAGTCTGCGGCCGCACTCGAAAAAGCAGTTGGTGGAGTTGGCGGTGCTGGTTCGGACGCCGCTCTCGTCTCCTGGGCTCACTGTGGGTCGGTCGTGTTGCTTGTGGCGGTGCTGGCGCTCTCTGTGTTGGTGTGGAGTCTGCGTCCGCACTCGAAAAAGCAGTTGTGGAGTTGGCGGTGCTGGTTCGGACGCCGCTCTCGTCTCCTGGGTTCACTGTTGGTCGGTCGTGTTTCTTGTGGCGGTGCTGGCGTTCTCTGTGTTGGTGTGGAGTCTGCGTCCGCACTCGAAAAAGCAGTTGTGGAGTTGGCGGTGCTGGTTCGGACGCCGCTCTTGTCTCCTGGGTTCACTGTTGGTCGGTCGTGTTTCTTGTGGCGGTGCTGGCGTTCTCTGTGTTGGTGTGGAGTCTGCGTCCGCACTCGAAAAAGCAGTTGTGGAGTTGGCGGTGCTGGTTCGGACGCCGCTCTCGTCTCCTGGGTTCACTGATGGTCGGTCGTGTTGCTTGTGGCGGTGCTGGCGTTCTCTGTGTTGCTGTGGAGTCTGCGTCCGCACTCGAAAAAGCAATTGGTGGAGTTGGCGGTGCTGGTTCGGACGCCGCTCTCGTCTCCTGGGTTCACTGTTGGTCGGTCGTGTTTCTTGTGGCGGTGCTGGCGTTCTCTGTGTTGGTGTGGAGTCTGCGTCCGCACTCGAAAAAGCAATTGGTGGAGTTGGCGGTGCTGGTTCCGACGCCGCTCTCGTCTCCTGGGCTCACTGTGGGTCGGTCGTGTTTCTTGTGGCGGTGCTGGCGTTCTCTGTGTTGGTGTGGAGTCTGCGTCCGCACTCGAAAAAGCAATTGGTGGAGTTGGCGGTGCTGGTTCGGACGCCGCTCTCGTCTCCTGGGTTCACTGTTGGTCGGTCGTGTTTCTTGTGGCGGTGCTGGCGTTCTCTGTGTTGGTGTGGAGTCTGCGTCCGCACTCGAAAGAGCAGTTGTGGAGTTGGCGGTGCTGGTTCGGACGCCGCTCTTGTCTCCTGGGTTCACTGTTGGTCGGTCGTGTTTCTTGTGGCGGTGCTGGTTCGGACGCCGCTCTTGTCTCCTGGGTTCACTGTTGGTCGGTCGTGTTTCTTGTGGCGGTGCTGGTTCGGACGCCGCTCTTGTCTCCTGGGCTCACTGTTGGTCGGTCGTGTTTCTTGTGGCGGTGCTGGCGTTCTCTGTGTTGGTGTGGAGTCTGCGTCCGCACTCGAAAAAGCAATTGGTGGAGTTGGCGGTGCTGGTTCCGACGCCGCTCTCGTCTCCTGGGCTCACTGTGGGTCGGTCGTGTTTCTTGTGGCGGTGCTGGCGTTCTCTGTGTTGGTGTGGAGTCTGCGTCCGCACTCGAAAAAGCAGTTGTGGAGTTGGCGGTGCTGGTTCGGACGCCGCTCTTGTCTCCTGGGTTCACTGTTGGTCGGTCGTGTTTCTTGTGGCGGTGCTGGTTCGGACGCCGCTCTTGTCTCCTGGGTTCACTGTTGGTCGGTCGTGTTTCTTGTGGCGGTGCTGGTTCGGACGCCGCTCTTGTCTCCTGGGTTCACTGTTGGTCGGTCGTGTTTCTTGTGGCGGTGCTGGTTCCGACGCCGCTCTCGTCTCCTGGGCTCACTGATGGTCGGTCGTGTTTCTTGTGGCGGTGCTGGCGTTCTCTGTGTTGGTGTGGAGTCTGCGTCCGCACTCGAAAAAGCAGTTGTGGAGTTGGCGGTGCTGGTTCGGACGCCGCTCTCGTCTCCTGGGTTCACTGTGGGTCTGTCGTGTTGCTTGTGGCGGTGCTGGCGTTCTCTGTGTTAGTGTGGAGTCTGTGTCCTCACTCGAAAAAGCAGTTGTGGAGTTGGCGGTGCTGGTTCGGACGCCGCTCTCGTCTCCTGGGTTCACTGTGGGTCGGTCGTGTTTCTTGTGGTGGTGCTGGCGTTCTCTGTGTTGGTGTGGAGTCAGCGTCAGCACTCGAAAAAGCAGTTGGTGGAGTTGGCGGTGCTGGTTCGGACGCCGCTCTCGTCTCCTGGGTTCACTGTGGGTCGGTCGTGTTTCTTGAGGCGGTGCTGGCGTTCTCTGTGTTGGTGTGGAGTCAGCGTCAGCACTCGAAAAAGCAGTTGGTGGAGTTGGCGGTGCTGGTTCGGACGCCGCTCTCGTCTCCTGGGTTCACTGTGGGTCGGTCGTGTTGCTTGTGGCGGTGCTGGCGTTCTCTGTGTTGGTGTGGAGTCTGCGTCCGCACTCGAAAAAGCAATTGGTGGAGTTGGCGGTGCTGGTTCGGACGCCGCTCTCGTCTCCTGGGCTCACTGTGGGTCGGTCGTGTTTCTTGGGGCGGTGCTGGCGTTCTCTGTGTTGGTGTGGAGTCTGCGTCCGCACTCGAAAAAGCAGTTGGTGGAGTTGGCGGTGCTGGTTCGGACGCCGCTCTCGTCTCCTGGGCTCACTGTGGGTCGGTCGTGTTTCTTGTGGTGGTGCTGGCGTTCTCTGTGTTGGTGTGGAGTCTGCGTCCGCACTCGAAAAAGCAGTTGGTGGAGTTGGCGGTGCTGGTTCGGACGCCGCTCTCGTCTCCTGGGTTCACTGTGGGTCGGTCGTGTTTCTTGTGGCGGTGCTGGCGTTCTCTGTGTTGGTGTGGAGTCTGCGTCCGCACTCGAAAAAGCAGTTGGTGGAGTTGGCGGTGCTGGTTCGGACGCCGCTCTCGTCTCCTGGGTTCACTGTGGGTCGGTCGTGTTTCTTGGGGCGGTGCTGGCGTTCTCTGTGTTGGTGTGGAGTCTGCGTCCGCACTCGAAAAAGCAGTTGTGGAGTTGGCGGTGCTGGTTCGGACGCCGCTCTCGTCTCCTGGGTTCACTGTGGGTCGGTCGTGTTTCTTGTGGCGGTGCTGGCGTTCTCTGTGTTGCTGTGGAGTCTGCGTCCGCACTCGAAAAAGCAGTTGGTGGAGTTGGCGGTGCTGGTTCGGACGCCGCTCTCGTCTCCTGGGTTCACTGTTGGTCGGTCGTGTTTCTTGTGGCGGTGCTGGCGTTCTCTGTGTTGGTGTGGAGTCTGCGTCCGCACTCGAAAAAGCAGTTGGTGGAGTTGGCGGTGCTGGTTCGGACGCCGCTCTCGTCTCCTGGGTTCACTGTGGGTCGGTCGTGTTTCTTGTGGCGGTGCTGGCGTTCTCTGGGTTGGTGTGGAGTCTGCGTCCGCACTCGAAAAAGCAATTGGTGGAGTTGGCGGTGCTGGTTCGGACGCCGCTCTCGTCTCCTGGGTTCACGGTGGGTCGGTCGTGTTTCTTGTGGCGGTGCTGGCGTTCTCTGTGTTGGTGTGGAGTCTGCGTCCGCACTCGAAAAAGCAGTTGGTGGAGTTGGCGGTGCTGGTTCGGACGCCGGTCTCGTCTCCTGGGTTCACTGTTGGTCGGTCGTGTTTCTTGTGGCGGTGCTGGCGTTCTCTGTGTTGGTGTGGAGTCTGCGTCCGCACTCGAAAAAGCAGTTGGTGGAGTTGGCGGTGCTGGTTCGGACGCCGCTCTCGTCTCCTGGGTTCACGGTGGGTCGGTCGTGTTTCTTGTGGCGGTGCTGGCGTTCTCTGTGTTGGTGTGGAGTCTGCGTCCGCACTCGAAAAAGCAGTTGTGGAGTTGGCGGTGCTGGTTCGGACGCCGCTCTCGTCTCCTGGGTTCACTGTGGGTCGGTCGTGTTTCTTGTGGCGGTGCTGGCGTTCTCTGTGTTGCTGTGGAGTCTGTGTCCGCACTCGAAAAAGCAGTTGTGGAGTTGGCGGTGCTGGTTCGGACGCCGCTCTCGTCTCCTGGGTTCACTGTTGGTCGGTCGTGTTGCTTGTGGCGGTGCTGGCGTTCTCTGTGTTGGTGTGGAGTCTGCGTCCGCACTCGAAAAAGCAGTTGTGGAGTTGGCGGTGCTGGTTCCGACGCCGCTCTCGTCTCCTGGGTTCACTGTGGGTCGGTCGTGTTGCTTGTGGCGGTGCTGGCGTTCTCTGTGTTGGTGTGGAGTCTGCGTCCGCACTCGAAAAAGCAGTTGTGGAGTTGGCGGTGCTGGTTCGGACGCCGCTCTCGTCTCCTGGGTTCACTGTTGGTCGGTCGTGTTTCTTGTGGCGGTGCTGGCGTTCTCTGTGTTGGTGTGGAGTCTGCGTCCGCACTCGAAAAAGCAGTTGTGGAGTTGGCGGTGCTGGTTCGGACGCCGCTCTCGTCTCCTGGGTTCACTGTTGGTCGGTCGTGTTTCTTGTGGCGGTGCTGGCGTTCTCTGTGTTGGTGTGGAGTCTGCGTCCGCACTCGAAAAAGCAGTTGTGGAGTTGGCGGTGCTGGTTCGGACGCCGCTCTCGTCTCCTGGGTTCACTGTGGGTCGGTCGTGTTTCTTGTGGCGGTGCTGGCGTTCTCTGTGTTGGTGTGGAGTCTGCGTCCGCACTCGAAAAAGCAGTTGTGGAGTTGGCGGTGCTGGTTCGGACGCCGCTCTCGTCTCCTGGGTTCACGGTGGGTCGGTCGTGTTTCTTGAGGCGGTGCTGGCGTTCTCTGTGTTGGTGTGGAGTCTGCGTCCGCACTCGAAAAAGCAGTTGTGGAGTTGGCGGTGCTGGTTCGGACGCCGCTCTCGTCTCCTGGGTTCACTGTGGGTCGGTCGTGTTGCTTGTGGCGGTGCTGGCGTTCTCTGTGTTGGTGTGGAGTCTGCGTCCGCACTCGAAAAAGCAGTTGTGGAGTTGGCGGTGCTGGTTCCGACGCCGCTCTCGTCTCCTGGGTTCACTGTGGGTCGGTCGTGTTGCTTGTGGTGGTGCTGGCGTTCTCTGTGTTGGTGTGGAGTCAGCTTCAGCACTAGAAAAAGCAGTTGGTGGAGTTGGCGGTGCTGGTTCCGACGCCGCTCTCGTCTCCTGGGTTCACTGTTGGTCGGTCGTGTTTCTTGTGGCGGTGCTGGCGTTCTCTGTGTTGGTGTGGAGTCTGCGTCCGCACTCGAAAAAGCAATTGGTGGAGTTGGCGGTGCTGGTTCGGACGCCGCTCTCGTCTCCTGGGTTCACTGTTGGTCGGTCGTGTTTCTTGTGGCGGTGCTGGCGTTCTCTGTGTTGCTGTGGAGTCTGCGTCCGCACTCGAAAAAGCAGTTGGTGGAGTTGGCGGTGCTGGTTCGGACGCCGCTCTCGTCTCCTGGGTTCACGGTGGGTTGGTCGTGTTTCTTGTGGCGGTGCTGGCGTTCTCTGTGTTGGTGTGGAGTCTGCGTCCGCACTCGAAAAAGCAGTTGTGGAGTTGGCGGTGCTGGTTCGGACGCCGCTCTCGTCTCCTGGGCTCACTGTGGGTCGGTCGTGTTTCTTGTGGCGGTGCTGGCGCTCTCTGTGTTGGTGTGGAGTCTGCGTCAGCACTCGAAAAAGCAGTTGGTGGAGTTGGCGGTGCTGGTTCGGACGCCGCTCTCGTCTCCTGGGTTCACTGTGGGTCGGTCGTGTTTCTTGTGGCGGTGCTGGCGTTCTCTGTGTTGGTGTGGAGTCTGCGGCCGCACTCGAAAAAGCAGTTGGTGGAGTTGGCGGTGCTGGTTCCGACGCCGCTCTCGTCTCCTGGGTTCACTGTTGGTCGGTCGTGTTTCTTGTGGCGGTGCTGGCGTTCTCTGTGTTGGTGTGGAGTCTGCGTCCGCACTCGAAAAAGCAATTGGTGGAGTTGGCGGTGCTGGTTCGGACGCCGCTCTCGTCTCCTGGGTTCACTGTTGGTCGGTCGTGTTTCTTGTGGCGGTGCTGGCGTTCTCTGTGTTGCTGTGGAGTCTGCGTCCGCACTCGAAAAAGCAGTTGGTGGAGTTGGCGGTGCTGGTTCGGACGCCGCTCTCGTCTCCTGGGTTCACGGTGGGTTGGTCGTGTTTCTTGTGGCGGTGCTGGCGTTCTCTGTGTTGGTGTGGAGTCTGCGTCAGCACTCGAAAAAGCAGTTGGTGGAGTTGGCGGTGCTGGTTCGGACGCCGCTCTCGTCTCCTGGGTTCACTGTGGGTCGGTCGTGTTGCTTGTGGCGGTGCTGGCGTTCTCTGTGTTGGTGTGGAGTCAGCGTCAGCACTCGAAAAAGCAGTTGGTGGAGTTGGCGGTGCTGGTTCGGACGCCGCTCTCGTCTCCTGGGTTCACTGTGGGTCGGTCGTGTTGCTTGTGGCGGTGCTGGCGTTCTCTGTGTTGGTGTGGAGTCAGCGTCAGCACTCGAAAAAGCAGTTGGTGGAGTTGGCGGTGCTGGTTCGGACGCCGCTCTCGTCTCCTGGGTTCACTGTGGGTCGGTCGTGTTGCTTGTGGCGGTGCTGGCGTTCTCTGTGTTGGTGTGGAGTCAGCGTCAGCACTAGAAAAAGCAGTTGGTGGAGTTGGCGGTGCTGGTTCGGACGCCGCTCTCGTCTCCTGGGTTCACTGTGGGTCGGTCGTGTTGCTTGTGGTGGTGCTGGCGTTCTCTGTGTTGGTGTGGAGTCAGCGTCAGCACTCGAAAAAGCAGTTGGTGGAGTTGGCGGTGCTGGTTCGGACGCCGCTCTCGTCTCCTGGGTTCACTGTTGGTCGGTCGTGTTTCTTGTGGCGGTGCTGGCGTTCTCTGTGTTGGTGTGGAGTCTGCGTCCGCACTCGAAAAAGCAGTTGGTGGAGTTGGCGGTGCTGGTTCGGACGCCGCTCTCGTCTCCTGGGTTCACTGTGGGTCGGTCGTGTTGCTTGTGGCGGTGCTGGCGTTCTCTGTGTTGGTGTGGAGTCAGCGTCAGCACTCGAAAAAGCAATTGGTGGAGTTGGCGGTGCTGGTTCGGACGCCGCTCTCGTCTCCTGGGTTCACTGTGGGTCGGTCGTGTTGCTTGTGGCGGTGCTGGCGTTCTCTGTGTTGGTGTGGAGTCTGCGTCAGCACTCGAAAAAGCAGTTGGTGGAGTTGGCGGTGCTGGTTCGGACGCCGCTCTCGTCTCCTGGGTTCACTGTGGGTCGGTCGTGTTGCTTGTGGCGGTGCTGGCGTTCTCTGTGTTGGTGTGGAGTCAGCGTCAGCACTCGAAAAAGCAGTTGGTGGAGTTGGCGGTGCTGGTTCCGACGCCGCTCTCGTCTCCTGGGTTCACTGTGGGTCGGTCGTGTTGCTTGTGGTGGTGCTGGCGTTCTCTGTGTTGGTGTGGAGTCAGCGTCAGCACTCGAAAAAGCAGTTGGTGGAGTTGGCGGTGCTGGTTCGGACGCCGCTCTCGTCTCCTGGGTTCACGGTGGGTTGGTCGTGTTTCTTGTGGCGGTGCTGGCGTTCTCTGTGTTGGTGTGGAGTCTGCGTCAGCACTCGAAAAAGCAGTTGGTGGAGTTGGCGGTGCTGGTTCGGACGCCGCTCTCGTCTCCTGGGTTCACTGTGGGTCGGTCGTGTTGCTTGTGGCGGTGCTGGCGTTCTCTGTGTTGGTGTGGAGTCAGCGTCAGCACTCGAAAAAGCAGTTGGTGGAGTTGGCGGTGCTGGTTCCGACGCCGCTCTCGTCTCCTGGGTTCACTGTGGGTCGGTCGTGTTGCTTGTGGTGGTGCTGGCGTTCTCTGTGTTGGTGTGGAGTCAGCGTCAGCACTCGAAAAAGCAGTTGGTGGAGTTGGCGGTGCTGGTTCGGACGCCGCTCTCGTCTCCTGGGTTCACTGTGGGTCGGTCGTGTTGCTTGTGGCGGTGCTGGCGTTCTCTGTGTTGGTGTGGAGTCAGCGTCAGCACTCGAAAAAGCAGTTGGTGGAGTTGGCGGTGCTGGTTCGGACGCCGCTCTCGTCTCCTGGGTTCACTGTGGGTCGGTCGTGTTGCTTGTGGCGGTGCTGGCGTTCTCTGTGTTGGTGTGGAGTCAGCGTCAGCACTCGAAAAAGCAGTTGGTGGAGTTGGCGGTGCTGGTTCGGACGCCGCTCTCGTCTCCTGGGTTCACTGTGGGTCGGTCGTGTTGCTTGTGGCGGTGCTGGCGTTCTCTGTGTTGGTGTGGAGTCAGCGTCAGCACTCGAAAAAGCAGTTGGTGGAGTTGGCGGTGCTGGTTCGGACGCCGCTCTCGTCTCCTGGGTTCACTGTGGGTCGGTCGTGTTGCTTGTGGCGGTGCTGGCGTTCTCTGTGTTGGTGTGGAGTCTGCGTCCGCACTCGAAAAAGCAATTGGTGGAGTTGGCGGTGCTGGTTCGGACGCCGCTCTCGTCTCCTGGGTTCACTGTTGGTCGGTCGTGTTTCTAGTGGTGGTGCTGGCGTTCTCTGTGTTGGTGTGGAGTCTGCGTCCGCACTCAAAAAAGCAGTTGTGGAGTTGGCGGTGCTGGTTCGGACGCCGCTCTCGTCTCCTGGGCTCACTGTGGGTCGGTCGTGTTGCTTGTGGCGGTGCTGGCGTCCTCAGTTTTGGTGTGGAGTCTGCGGCCGCACTCGAAAAAGCAGTTGGTGGAGTTGGCGGTGCTGGTTCGGACGCCGCTCTCGTCTCCTGGGCTCACTGTGGGTCGGTCGTGTTGCTTGTGGCGGTGCTGGCGTTCTCTGTGTTGGTGTGGAGTCAGCGTCAGCACTCGAAAAAGCAGTTGTGGAGTTGGCGGTGCTGGTTCGGACGCCGCTCTCGTCTCCTGGGTTCACTGTGGGTCGGTCGTGTTGCTTGTGGCGGTGCTGGCGTTCTCTGTGTTGGTGTGGAGTCAGCGTCAGCACTCGAAAAAGCAGTTGTGGAGTTGGCGGTGCTGGTTCGGACGCCGCTCTCGTCTCCTGGGTTCACTGTGGGTCGGTCGTGTTGCTTGTGGCGGTGCTGGCGTTCTCTGTGTTGGTGTGGAGTCTGCGTCCGCACTCGAAAAAGCAATTGGTGGAGTTGGCGGTGCTGGTTCGGACGCCGCTCTCGTCTCCTGGGTTCACTGTTGGTCGGTCGTGTTTCTAGTGGTGGTGCTGGCGTTCTCTGTGTTGGTGTGGAGTCTGCGTCCGCACTCAAAAAAGCAGTTGTGGAGTTGGCGGTGCTGGTTCGGACGCCGCTCTCGTCTCCTGGGCTCACTGTGGGTCGGTCGTGTTGCTTGTGGCGGTGCTGGCGTCCTCAGTGTTGGTGTGGAGTCTGCGGCCGCACTCGAAAAAGCAGTTGGTGGAGTTGGCGGTGCTGGTTCGGACGCCGCTCTCGTCTCCTGGGCTCACTGTGGGTCGGTCGTGTTGCTTGTGGCGGTGCTGGCGTTCTCTGTGTTGGTGTGGAGTCAGCGTCAGCACTCGAAAAAGCAGTTGTGGAGTTGGCGGTGCTGGTTCGGACGCCGCTCTCGTCTCCTGGGTTCACTGTGGGTCGGTCGTGTTGCTTGTGGCGGTGCTGGCGTTCTCTGTGTTGGTGTGGAGTCAGCGTCAGCACTCGAAAAAGCAGTTGTGGAGTTGGCGGTGCTGGTTCGGACGCCGCTCTCGTCTCCTGGGTTCACTGTGGGTCGGTCGTGTTGCTTGTGGCGGTGCTGGCGTCCTCAGTGTTGGTGTGGAGTCTGCGGCCGCACTCGAAAAAGCAGTTGGTGGAGTTGGCGGTGCTGGTTCGGACGCCGCTCTCGTCTCCTGGGCTCACTGTGGGTCGGTCGTGTTGCTTGTGGCGGTGCTGGCGTTCTCTGTGTTGGTGTGGAGTCAGCGTCAGCACTCGAAAAAGCAGTTGTGGAGTTGGCGGTGCTGGTTCGGACGCCGCTCTCGTCTCCTGGGTTCACTGTGGGTCGGTCGTGTTGCTTGTGGCGGTGCTGGCGTTCTCTGTGTTGGTGTGGAGTCAGCGTCAGCACTCGAAAAAGCAGTTGTGGAGTTGGCGGTGCTGGTTCGGACGCCGCTCTCGTCTCCTGGGTTCACTGTGGGTCGGTCGTGTTGCTTGTGGCGGTGCTGGCGTTCTCTGTGTTGGTGTGGAGTCAGCGTCAGCACTCGAAAAAGCAGTTGGTGGAGTTGGCGGTGCTGGTCCGGACGCCGCTCTCGTCTCCTGGGTTCACTGTGGGTCGGTCGTGTTGCTTGTGGCGGTGCTGGCGTTCTCTGTGTTGGTGTGGAGTCTGCGTCCGCACTCGAAAAAGCAATTGGTGGAGTTGGCGGTGCTGGTTCCGACGCCGCTCTCGTCTCCTGGGCTCACTGTGGGTCGGTCGTGTTTCTTGTGGTGGTGCTGGCGTTCTCTGTGTTGGTGTGGAGTCAGCGTCAGCACTCGAAAAAGCAGTTGGTGGAGTTGGCGGTGCTGGTTCGGACGCCGCTCTCGTCTCCTGGGTTCACTGTGGGTCGGTCGTGTTGCTTGTGGCGGTGCTGGCGTCCTCAGTGTTGGTGTGGAGTCTGCGGCCGCACTCGAAAAAGCAGTTGGTGGAGTTGGCGGTGCTGGTTCGGACGCCGCTCTCGTCTCCTGGGTTCACTGTGGGTCGGTCGTGTTGCTTGTGGCGGTGCTGGCGTCCTCAGTGTTGGTGTGGAGTCTGCGGCCGCACTCGAAAAAGCAGTTGGTGGAGTTGGCGGTGCTGGTTCGGACGCCGCTCTCGTCTCCTGGGCTCACTGTGGGTCGGTCGTGTTTCTTGTGGCGGTGCTGGCGTTCTCTGTGTTGGTGTGGAGTCTGCGTCCGCACTCGAAAAAGCAATTGGTGGAGTTGGCGGTGCTGGTTCCGACGCCGCTCTCGTCTCCTGGGCTCACTGTGGGTCGGTCGTGTTTCTTGTGGCGGTGCTGGCGCTCTCTGTGTTGGTGTGGAGTCTGCGTCAGCACTCGAAAAAGCAGTTGGTGGAGTTGGCGGTGCTGGTTCGGACGCCGCTCTCGTCTCCTGGGTTCACTGTGGGTCGGTCGTGTTTCTTGTGGCGGTGCTGGCGTTCTCTGTGTTGGTGTGGAGTCTGCGGCCGCACTCGAAAAAGCAGTTGGTGGAGTTGGCGGTGCTGGTTCCGACGCCGCTCTCGTCTCCTGGGTTCACTGTTGGTCGGTCGTGTTTCTTGTGGCGGTGCTGGCGTTCTCTGTGTTGGTGTGGAGTCTGCGTCCGCACTCGAAAAAGCAATTGGTGGAGTTGGCGGTGCTGGTTCGGACGCCGCTCTCGTCTCCTGGGTTCACTGTTGGTCGGTCGTGTTTCTTGTGGCGGTGCTGGCGTTCTCTGTGTTGCTGTGGAGTCTGCGTCCGCACTCGAAAAAGCAGTTGGTGGAGTTGGCGGTGCTGGTTCGGACGCCGCTTTCGTCTCCTGGGTTCACTGTTGGTCGGTCGTGTTTCTTGTGGCGGTGCTGGCGTTCTCTGTGTTGGTGTGGAGTCTGCGTCCGCACTCGAAAAAGCAGTTGGTGGAGTTGGCGGTGCTGGTTCGGACGCCGCTCTCGTCTCCTGGGTTCACTGTTGGTCGGTCGTGTTTCTTGTGGCGGTGCTGGCGTTCTCTGTGTTGGTGTGGAGTCTGCGTCCGCACTCGAAAAAGCAGTTGTGGAGTTGGCGGTGCTGGTTCGGACGCCGCTCTTGTCTCCTGGGTTCACTGTTGGTCGGTCGTGTTTCTTGTGGCGGTGCTGGCGTTCTCTGTGTTGGTGTGGAGTCTGCGTCAGCACTCGAAAAAGCAGTTGTGGAGTTGGCGGTGCTGGTTCCGACGCCGCTCTCGTCTCCTGGGTTCACTGTTGGTCGGTCGTGTTTCTTGTGGCGGTGCTGGCGTTCTCTGTGTTGGTGTGGAGTCTGCGTCCGCACTCGAAAAAGCAGTTGGTGGAGTTGGCGGTGCTGGTTCCGACGCCGCTCTCGTCTCCTGGGTTCACTGTTGGTCGGTCGTGTTTCTTGTGGCGGTGCTGGCGTTCTCTGTGTTGGTGTGGAGTCTGCGTCCGCACTCGAAAAAGCAGTTGGTGGAGTTGGCGGTGCTGGTTCGGACGCCGCTCTCGTCTCCTGGGCTCACTGTGGGTCGGTCGTGTTGCTTGTGGCGGTGCTGGCGTTCTCTGTGTTGGTGTGGAGTCTGCGTCCGCACTCGAAAAAGCAATTGGTGGAGTTGGCGGTGCTGGTTCCGACGCCGCTCTCGTCTCCTGGGTTCACTGTTGGTCGGTCGTGTTTCTTGTGGCGGTGCTGGCGTTCTCTGTGTTGGTGTGGAGTCTGCGTCCGCACTCGAAAAAGCAGTTGGTGGAGTTGGCGGTGCTGGTTCGGACGCCGCTCTCGTCTCCTGGGTTCACGGTGGGTCGGTCGTGTTTCTTGTGGCGGTGCTGGCGTTCTCTGTGTTGGTGTGGAGTCTGCGTCCGCACTCGAAAAAGCAGTTGTGGAGTTGGCGGTGCTGGTTCGGACGCCGCTCTCGTCTCCTGGGTTCACTGTTGGTCGGTCGTGTTTCTTGTGGCGGTGCTGGCGTTCTCTGTGTTGCTGTGGAGTCTGCGTCCGCACTCGAAAAAGCAGTTGGTGGAGTTGGCGGTGCTGGTTCGGACGCCGCTTTCGTCTCCTGGGTTCACTGTTGGTCGGTCGTGTTTCTTGTGGCGGTGCTGGCGTTCTCTGTGTTGGTGTGGAGTCTGCGTCCGCACTCGAAAAAGCAGTTGGTGGAGTTGGCGGTGCTGGTTCGGACGCCGCTCTCGTCTCCTGGGTTCACTGTTGGTCGGTCGTGTTTCTTGTGGCGGTGCTGGCGTTCTCTGTGTTGGTGTGGAGTCTGCGTCCGCACTCGAAAAAGCAGTTGTGGAGTTGGCGGTGCTGGTTCGGACGCCGCTCTTGTCTCCTGGGTTCACTGTTGGTCGGTCGTGTTTCTTGTGGCGGTGCTGGCGTTCTCTGTGTTGGTGTGGAGTCTGCGTCAGCACTCGAAAAAGCAGTTGTGGAGTTGGCGGTGCTGGTTCCGACGCCGCTCTCGTCTCCTGGGTTCACTGTTGGTCGGTCGTGTTTCTTGTGGCGGTGCTGGCGTTCTCTGTGTTGGTGTGGAGTCTGCGTCCGCACTCGAAAAAGCAGTTGGTGGAGTTGGCGGTGCTGGTTCCGACGCCGCTCTCGTCTCCTGGGTTCACTGTTGGTCGGTCGTGTTTCTTGTGGCGGTGCTGGCGTTCTCTGTGTTGGTGTGGAGTCTGCGTCCGCACTCGAAAAAGCAGTTGGTGGAGTTGGCGGTGCTGGTTCGGACGCCGCTCTCGTCTCCTGGGCTCACTGTGGGTCGGTCGTGTTGCTTGTGGCGGTGCTGGCGTTCTCTGTGTTGGTGTGGAGTCTGCGTCCGCACTCGAAAAAGCAATTGGTGGAGTTGGCGGTGCTGGTTCCGACGCCGCTCTCGTCTCCTGGGTTCACTGTTGGTCGGTCGTGTTTCTTGTGGCGGTGCTGGCGTTCTCTGTGTTGGTGTGGAGTCTGCGTCCGCACTCGAAAAAGCAGTTGGTGGAGTTGGCGGTGCTGGTTCGGACGCCGCTCTCGTCTCCTGGGTTCACGGTGGGTCGGTCGTGTTTCTTGTGGCGGTGCTGGCGTTCTCTGTGTTGGTGTGGAGTCTGCGTCCGCACTCGAAAAAGCAGTTGTGGAGTTGGCGGTGCTGGTTCGGACGCCGCTCTCGTCTCCTGGGTTCACTGTTGGTCGGTCGTGTTTCTTGTGGCGGTGCTGGCGTTCTCTGTGTTGCTGTGGAGTCTGCGTCCGCACTCGAAAAAGCAGTTGTGGAGTTGGCGGTGCTGGTTCGGACGCCGCTCTTGTCTCCTGGGTTCACTGTTGGTCGGTCGTGTTTCTTGTGGCGGTGCTGGCGTTCTCTGTGTTGGTGTGGAGTCTGCGTCAGCACTCGAAAAAGCAGTTGTGGAGTTGGCGGTGCTGGTTCGGACGCCGCTCTCGTCTCCTGGGTTCACTGATGGTCGGTCGTGTTGCTTGTGGCGGTGCTGGCGTTCTCTGTGTTGCTGTGGAGTCTGCGTCCGCACTCGAAAAAGCAATTGGTGGAGTTGGCGGTGCTGGTTCGGACGCCGCTCTCGTCTCCTGGGTTCACTGTTGGTCGGTCGTGTTTCTTGTGGCGGTGCTGGCGTTCTCTGTGTTGGTGTGGAGTCTGCGTCCGCACTCGAAAAAGCAATTGGTGGAGTTGGCGGTGCTGGTTCCGACGCCGCTCTCGTCTCCTGGGCTCACTGTGGGTCGGTCGTGTTTCTTGTGGCGGTGCTGGTTCGGACGCCGCTCTTGTCTCCTGGGTTCACTGTTGGTCGGTCGTGTTTCTTGTGGCGGTGCTGGTTCGGACGCCGCTCTTGTCTCCTGGGTTCACTGTTGGTCGGTCGTGTTTCTTGTGGCGGTGCTGGCGTTCTCTGTGTTGGTGTGGAGTCTGCGTCCGCACTCGAAAAAGCAGTTGTGGAGTTGGCGGTGCTGGTTCGGACGCCGCTCTTGTCTCCTGGGTTCACTGTTGGTCGGTCGTGTTTCTTGTGGCGGTGCTGGTTCGGACGCCGCTCTTGTCTCCTGGGTTCACTGTTGGTCGGTCGTGTTTCTTGTGGCGGTGCTGGTTCGGACGCCGCTCTTGTCTCCTGGGTTCACTGTTGGTCGGTCGTGTTTCTTGTGGCGGTGCTGGCGTTCTCTGTGTTGGTGTGGAGTCTGCGTCCGCACTCGAAAAAGCAATTGGTGGAGTTGGCGGTGCTGGTTCCGACGCCGCTCTCGTCTCCTGGGTTCACTGTTGGTCGGTCGTGTTTCTTGTGGCGGTGCTGGCGTTCTCTGTGTTGGTGTGGAGTCTGCGTCCGCACTCGAAAAAGCAGTTGGTGGAGTTGGCGGTGCTGGTTCGGACGCCGCTCTCGTCTCCTGGGTTCACTGTTGGTCGGTCGTGTTTCTTGTGGCGGTGCTGGCGTTCTCTGTGTTGGTGTGGAGTCTGCGTCCGCACTCGAAAAAGCAGTTGGTGGAGTTGGCGGTGCTGGTTCGGACGCCGCTCTCGTCTCCTGGGTTCACTGTTGGTCGGTCGTGTTTCTTGTGGCGGTGCTGGCGTTCTCTGTGTTGCTGTGGAGTCTGCGTCCGCACTCGAAAAAGCAATTGGTGGAGTTGGCGGTGCTGGTTCGGACGCCGCTCTCGTCTCCTGGGTTCACTGTTGGTCGGTCGTGTTTCTTGTGGCGGTGCTGGCGTTCTCTGTGTTGGTGTGGAGTCTGCGTCCGCACTCGAAAAAGCAATTGGTGGAGTTGGCGGTGCTGGTTCCGACGCCGCTCTCGTCTCCTGGGCTCACTGTGGGTCGGTCGTGTTTCTTGTGGCGGTGCTGGTTCGGACGCCGCTCTTGTCTCCTGGGTTCACTGTTGGTCGGTCGTGTTTCTTGTGGCGGTGCTGGTTCGGACGCCGCTCTTGTCTCCTGGGTTCACTGTTGGTCGGTCGTGTTTCTTGTGGCGGTGCTGGCGTTCTCTGTGTTGGTGTGGAGTCTGCGTCCGCACTCGAAAAAGCAGTTGTGGAGTTGGCGGTGCTGGTTCGGACGCCGCTCTTGTCTCCTGGGTTCACTGTTGGTCGGTCGTGTTTCTTGTGGCGGTGCTGGTTCGGACGCCGCTCTTGTCTCCTGGGTTCACTGTTGGTCGGTCGTGTTTCTTGTGGCGGTGCTGGTTCGGACGCCGCTCTTGTCTCCTGGGTTCACTGTTGGTCGGTCGTGTTTCTTGTGGCGGTGCTGGCGTTCTCTGTGTTGGTGTGGAGTCTGCGTCCGCACTCGAAAAAGCAATTGGTGGAGTTGGCGGTGCTGGTTCCGACGCCGCTCTCGTCTCCTGGGTTCACTGTTGGTCGGTCGTGTTTCTTGTGGCGGTGCTGGCGTTCTCTGTGTTGGTGTGGAGTCTGCGTCCGCACTCGAAAAAGCAGTTGGTGGAGTTGGCGGTGCTGGTTCGGACGCCGCTCTCGTCTCCTGGGTTCACTGTTGGTCGGTCGTGTTTCTTGTGGCGGTGCTGGCGTTCTCTGTGTTGGTGTGGAGTCTGCGTCCGCACTCGAAAAAGCAGTTGGTGGAGTTGGCGGTGCTGGTTCGGACGCCGCTCTCGTCTCCTGGGTTCACTGTTGGTCGGTCGTGTTTCTTGTGGCGGTGCTGGCGTTCTCTGTGTTGGTGTGGAGTCTGCGTCCGCACTCGAAAAAGCAGTTGTGGAGTTGGCGGTGCTGGTTCGGACGCCGCTCTTGTCTCCTGGGTTCACTGTTGGTCGGTCGTGTTTCTTGTGGCGGTGCTGGCGTTCTCTGTGTTGGTGTGGAGTCTGCGTCAGCACTCGAAAAAGCAGTTGTGGAGTTGGCGGTGCTGGTTCGGACGCCGCTCTCGTCTCCTGGGTTCACTGATGGTCGGTCGTGTTGCTTGTGGCGGTGCTGGCGTTCTCTGTGTTGCTGTGGAGTCTGCGTCCGCACTCGAAAAAGCAATTGGTGGAGTTGGCGGTGCTGGTTCGGACGCCGCTCTCGTCTCCTGGGTTCACTGTTGGTCGGTCGTGTTTCTTGTGGCGGTGCTGGCGTTCTCTGTGTTGGTGTGGAGTCTGCGTCCGCACTCGAAAAAGCAATTGGTGGAGTTGGCGGTGCTGGTTCCGACGCCGCTCTCGTCTCCTGGGCTCACTGTGGGTCGGTCGTGTTTCTTGTGGCGGTGCTGGCGTTCTCTGTGTTGCTGTGGAGTCTGCGTCCGCACTCGAAAAAGCAATTGGTGGAGTTGGCGGTGCTGGTTCGGACGCCGCTCTCGTCTCCTGGGTTCACTGTTGGTCGGTCGTGTTTCTTGTGGCGGTGCTGGCGTTCTCTGTGTTGGTGTGGAGTCTGCGTCCGCACTCGAAAAAGCAATTGGTGGAGTTGGCGGTGCTGGTTCCGACGCCGCTCTCGTCTCCTGGGTTCACTGTTGGTCGGTCGTGTTTCTTGTGGCGGTGCTGGCGTTCTCTGTGTTGGTGTGGAGTCTGCGTCCGCACTCGAAAAAGCAGTTGTGGAGTTGGCGGTGCTGGTTCGGACGCCGCTCTTGTCTCCTGGGTTCACTGTTGGTCGGTCGTGTTTCTTGTGGCGGTGCTGGCGTTCTCTGTGTTGGTGTGGAGTCTGCGTCAGCACTCGAAAAAGCAGTTGTGGAGTTGGCGGTGCTGGTTCGGACGCCGCTCTCGTCTCCTGGGTTCACTGATGGTCGGTCGTGTTGCTTGTGGCGGTGCTGGCGTTCTCTGTGTTGCTGTGGAGTCTGCGTCCGCACTCGAAAAAGCAATTGGTGGAGTTGGCGGTGCTGGTTCGGACGCCGCTCTCGTCTCCTGGGTTCACTGTTGGTCGGTCGTGTTTCTTGTGGCGGTGCTGGCGTTCTCTGTGTTGGTGTGGAGTCTGCGTCCGCACTCGAAAAAGCAATTGGTGGAGTTGGCGGTGCTGGTTCCGACGCCGCTCTCGTCTCCTGGGCTCACTGTGGGTCGGTCGTGTTTCTTGTGGCGGTGCTGGCGTTCTCTGTGTTGGTGTGGAGTCTGCGTCCGCACTCGAAAAAGCAATTGGTGGAGTTGGCGGTGCTGGTTCGGACGCCGCTCTCGTCTCCTGGGTTCACTGTTGGTCGGTCGTGTTTCTTGTGGCGGTGCTGGCGTTCTCTGTGTTGGTGTGGAGTCTGCGTCCGCACTCGAAAAAGCAGTTGTGGAGTTGGCGGTGCTGGTTCGGACGCCGCTCTTGTCTCCTGGGTTCACTGTTGGTCGGTCGTGTTTCTTGTGGCGGTGCTGGTTCGGACGCCGCTCTTGTCTCCTGGGTTCACTGTTGGTCGGTCGTGTTTCTTGTGGCGGTGCTGGTTCGGACGCCGCTCTTGTCTCCTGGGTTCACTGTTGGTCGGTCGTGTTTCTTGTGGCGGTGCTGGCGTTCTCTGTGTTGGTGTGGAGTCTGCGTCCGCACTCGAAAAAGCAATTGGTGGAGTTGGCGGTGCTGGTTCCGACGCCGCTCTCGTCTCCTGGGCTCACTGTGGGTCGGTCGTGTTTCTTGTGGCGGTGCTGGCGTTCTCTGTGTTGGTGTGGAGTCTGCGTCCGCACTCGAAAAAGCAGTTGTGGAGTTGGCGGTGCTGGTTCGGACGCCGCTCTTGTCTCCTGGGTTCACTGTTGGTCGGTCGTGTTTCTTGTGGCGGTGCTGGTTCGGACGCCGCTCTTGTCTCCTGGGTTCACTGTTGGTCGGTCGTGTTTCTTGTGGCGGTGCTGGTTCGGACGCCGCTCTTGTCTCCTGGGTTCACTGTTGGTCGGTCGTGTTTCTTGTGGCGGTGCTGGCGTTCTCTGTGTTGGTGTGGAGTCTGCGTCCGCACTCGAAAAAGCAATTGGTGGAGTTGGCGGTGCTGGTTCCGACGCCGCTCTCGTCTCCTGGGCTCACTGTGGGTCGGTCGTGTTTCTTGTGGCGGTGCTGGCGTTCTCTGTGTTGGTGTGGAGTCTGCGTCCGCACTCGAAAAAGCAATTGGTGGAGTTGGCGGTGCTGGTTCGGACGCCGCTCTCGTCTCCTGGGTTCACTGTTGGTCGGTCGTGTTTCTTGTGGCGGTGCTGGCGTTCTCTGTGTTGGTGTGGAGTCTGCGTCCGCACTCGAAAAAGCAGTTGTGGAGTTGGCGGTGCTGGTTCGGACGCCGCTCTTGTCTCCTGGGTTCACTGTTGGTCGGTCGTGTTTCTTGTGGCGGTGCTGGTTCGGACGCCGCTCTTGTCTCCTGGGTTCACTGTTGGTCGGTCGTGTTTCTTGTGGCGGTGCTGGTTCGGACGCCGCTCTTGTCTCCTGGGTTCACTGTTGGTCGGTCGTGTTTCTTGTGGCGGTGCTGGCGTTCTCTGTGTTGGTGTGGAGTCTGCGTCCGCACTCGAAAAAGCAGTTGTGGAGTTGGCGGTGCTGGTTCGGACGCCGCTCTCGTCTCCTGGGCTCACTGTTGGTCGGTCGTGTTTCTTGTGGCGGTGCTGGTTCGGACGCCGCTCTTGTCTCCTGGGTTCACTGTGGGTCGGTCGTGTTTCTTGTGGCGGTGCTGGTTCGGACGCCGCTCTTGTCTCCTGGGTTCACTGTTGGTCGGTCGTGTTTCTTGTGGCGGTGCTGGCGTTCTCTGTGTTGGTGTGGAGTCAGCGTCAGCACTCGAAAAAGCAGTTGTGGAGTTGGCGGTGCTGGTTCGGACGCCGCTCTCGTCTCCTGGGCTCACTGTGGGTCGGTCGTGTTTCTTGTGGCGGTGCTGGCGTTCTCTGTGTTGGTGTGGAGTCTGCGTCCGCACTCGAAAAAGCAGTTGGTGGAGTTGGCGGTGCTGGTTCGGACGCCGCTCTCGTCTCCTGGGTTCACTGTTGGTCGGTCGTGTTTCTTGTGGCGGTGCTGGCGTTCTCTGTGTTGGTGTGGAGTCTGCGTCCGCACTCGAAAAAGCAGTTGTGGAGTTGGCGGTGCTGGTTCGGACGCCGCTCTCGTCTCCTGGGCTCACTGTGGGTCGGTCGTGTTTCTTGTGGCGGTGCTGGCGCTCTCTGTGTTGGTGTGGAGTCTGCGTCCGCACTCGAAAAAGCAGTTGGTGGAGTTGGCGGTGCTGGTTCGGACGCCGCTCTCGTCTCCTGGGTTCACTGTGGGTCGGTCGTGTTTCTTGTGGCGGTGCTGGCGTTCTCTGTGTTGGTGTGGAGTCTGCGTCCGCACTCGAAAAAGCAATTGGTGGAGTTGGCGGTGCTGGTTCCGACGCCGCTCTCGTCTCCTGGGTTCACTGTTGGTCGGTCGTGTTGCTTGTGGCGGTGCTGGCGTTCTCTGTGTTGGTGTGGAGTCTGCGTCCGCACTCGAAAAAGCAGTTGGTGGAGTTGGCGGTGCTGGTTCGGACGCCGCTCTCGTCTCCTGGGTTCACTGTTGGTCGGTCTTGTTTCTTGTGGCGGTGCTGGCGTTCTCTGTGTTGGTGTGGAGTCTGCGTCCGCACTCGAAAAAGCAGTTGTGGAGTTGGCGGTGCTGGTTCGGACGCCGCTCTTGTCTCCTGGGTTCACTGTTGGTCGGTCGTGTTTCTTGTGGCGGTGCTGGTTCGGACGCCGCTCTTGTCTCCTGGGTTCACTGTTGGTCGGTCGTGTTTCTTGTGGCGGTGCTGGCGTTCTCTGTGTTGGTGTGGAGTCTGCGTCCGCACTCGAAAAAGCAGTTGTGGAGTTGGCGGTGCTGGTTCGGACGCCGCTCTTGTCTCCTGGGTTCACTGTTGGTCGGTCGTGTTTCTTGTGGCGGTGCTGGTTCGGACGCCGCTCTTGTCTCCTGGGTTCACTGTTGGTCGGTCGTGTTTCTTGTGGCGGTGCTGGCGTTCTCTGTGTTGGTGTGGAGTCTGCGTCCGCACTCGAAAAAGCAGTTGTGGAGTTGGCGGTGCTGGTTCGGACGCCGCTCTCGTCTCCTGGGTTCACTGTGGGTCGGTCGTGTTTCTTGTGGCGGTGCTGGCGTTCTCTGTGTTGGTGTGGAGTCAGCGTCAGCACTCGAAAAAGCAGTTGTGGAGTTGGCGGTGCTGGTTCGGACGCCGCTCTCGTCTCCTGGGCTCACTGTGGGTCGGTCGTGTTTCTTGTGGCGGTGCTGGCGCTCTCTGTGTTGGTGTGGAGTCTGCGTCCGCACTCGAAAAAGCAGTTGGTGGAGTTGGCGGTGCTGGTTCGGACGCCGCTCTCGTTTCCTGGGCTCACTGTTGGTCGGTCGTGTTTCTTGTGGCGGTGCTGGCGCTCTCTGTGTTGGTGTGGAGTCTGCGTCCGCACTCGAAAAAGCAGTTGTGGAGTTGGCGGTGCTGGTTCGGACGCCGCTCTCGTCTCCTGGGCTCACTGTGGGTCGGTCGTGTTTCTTGTGGCGGTGCTGGCGTTCTCTGTGTTGGTGTGGAGTCTGCGTCCGCACTCGAAAAAGCAGTTGGTGGAGTTGGCGGTGCTGGTTCGGACGCCGCTCTCGTCTCCTGGGTTCACTGTTGGTCGGTCGTGTTTCTTGTGGCGGTGCTGGCGTTCTCTGTGTTGGTGTGGAGTCTGCGTCCGCACTCGAAAAAGCAGTTGTGGAGTTGGCGGTGCTGGTTCGGACGCCGCTCTCGTCTCCTGGGCTCACTGTGGGTCGGTCGTGTTTCTTGTGGCGGTGCTGGCGCTCTCTGTGTTGGTGTGGAGTCTGCGTCCGCACTCGAAAAAGCAGTTGGTGGAGTTGGCGGTGCTGGTTCGGACGCCGCTCTCGTCTCCTGGGTTCACTGTGGGTCGGTCGTGTTTCTTGTGGCGGTGCTGGCGTTCTCTGTGTTGGTGTGGAGTCTGCGTCCGCACTCGAAAAAGCAATTGGTGGAGTTGGCGGTGCTGGTTCCGACGCCGCTCTCGTCTCCTGGGTTCACTGTTGGTCGGTCGTGTTGCTTGTGGCGGTGCTGGCGTTCTCTGTGTTGGTGTGGAGTCTGCGTCCGCACTCGAAAAAGCAGTTGGTGGAGTTGGCGGTGCTGGTTCGGACGCCGCTCTCGTCTCCTGGGTTCACTGTTGGTCGGTCTTGTTTCTTGTGGCGGTGCTGGCGTTCTCTGTGTTGGTGTGGAGTCTGCGTCCGCACTCGAAAAAGCAGTTGTGGAGTTGGCGGTGCTGGTTCGGACGCCGCTCTTGTCTCCTGGGTTCACTGTTGGTCGGTCGTGTTTCTTGTGGCGGTGCTGGTTCGGACGCCGCTCTTGTCTCCTGGGTTCACTGTTGGTCGGTCGTGTTTCTTGTGGCGGTGCTGGCGTTCTCTGTGTTGGTGTGGAGTCTGCGTCCGCACTCGAAAAAGCAGTTGTGGAGTTGGCGGTGCTGGTTCGGACGCCGCTCTTGTCTCCTGGGTTCACTGTTGGTCGGTCGTGTTTCTTGTGGCGGTGCTGGTTCGGACGCCGCTCTTGTCTCCTGGGTTCACTGTTGGTCGGTCGTGTTTCTTGTGGCGGTGCTGGCGTTCTCTGTGTTGGTGTGGAGTCTGCGTCCGCACTCGAAAAAGCAGTTGTGGAGTTGGCGGTGCTGGTTCGGACGCCGCTCTCGTCTCCTGGGCTCACTGTTGGTCGGTCGTGTTTCTTGTGGCGGTGCTGGCGCTCTCTGTGTTGGTGTGGAGTCTGCGTCCGCACTCGAAAAAGCAGTTGTGGAGTTGGCGGTGCTGGTTCGGACGCCGCTCTCGTCTCCTGGGCTCACTGTGGGTCGGTCGTGTTTCTTGTGGCGGTGCTGGCGTTCTCTGTGTTGGTGTGGAGTCTGCGTCCGCACTCGAAAAAGCAGTTGGTGGAGTTGGCGGTGCTGGTTCGGACGCCGCTCTCGTCTCCTGGGTTCACTGTTGGTCGGTCTTGTTTCTTGTGGCGGTGCTGGCGTTCTCTGTGTTGGTGTGGAGTCTGCGTCCGCACTCGAAAAAGCAGTTGTGGAGTTGGCGGTGCTGGTTCGGACGCCGCTCTTGTCTCCTGGGTTCACTGTTGGTCGGTCGTGTTTCTTGTGGCGGTGCTGGTTCGGACGCCGCTCTCGTCTCCTGGGTTCACTGTTGGTCGGTCGTGTTTCTTGTGGCGGTGCTGGCGTTCTCTGTGTTGGTGTGGAGTCTGCGTCCGCACTCGAAAAAGCAGTTGGTGGAGTTGGCGGTGCTGGTTCGGACGCCGCTCTCGTCTCCTGGGTTCACTGTGGGTCGGTCGTGTTGCTTGTGGCGGTGCTGGCGTCCTCAGTGTTGGTGTGGAGTCTGCGTCCGCACTCGAAAAAGCAGTTGGTGGAGTTGGCGGTGCTGGTTCGGACGCCGCTCTCGTCTCCTGGGCTCACTGTGGGTCGGTCGTGTTTCTTGTGGCGGTGCTGGCGTTCTCTGTGTTGGTGTGGAGTCTGCGTCCGCACTCGAAAAAGCAGTTGGTGGAGTTGGCGGTGCTGGTTCGGACGCCGCTCTCGTCTCCTGGGTTCACTGTTGGTCGGTCTTGTTTCTTGTGGCGGTGCTGGCGTTCTCTGTGTTGGTGTGGAGTCTGCGTCCGCACTCGAAAAAGCAGTTGTGGAGTTGGCGGTGCTGGTTCGGACGCCGCTCTTGTCTCCTGGGTTCACTGTTGGTCGGTCGTGTTTCTTGTGGCGGTGCTGGTTCGGACGCCGCTCTCGTCTCCTGGGTTCACTGTTGGTCGGTCGTGTTTCTTGTGGCGGTGCTGGCGTTCTCTGTGTT
This sequence comes from Phytophthora tentaculata, assembly GCA_033557915.1. Taxonomy (NCBI): domain Eukaryota; phylum Oomycota; class Peronosporomycetes; order Peronosporales; family Peronosporaceae; genus Phytophthora; species Phytophthora tentaculata. The sequence goes on from JAUCEA010000009.1 coordinate 5,148,391, forward strand.
GGTGTGGAGTCTGCGTCCGCACTCGAAAAAGCAGTTGGTGGAGTTGGCGGTGCTGGTTCGGACGCCGCTCTCGTCTCCTGGGTTCACTGTGGGTCGGTCGTGTTGCTTGTGGCGGTGCTGGTTCGGACGCCGCTCTCGTCTCCTGGGTTCACTGTGGGTCGGTCGTGTTGCTTGTGGCGGTGCTGGCGTCCTCAGTGTTGGTGTGGAGTCTGCGTCCGCACTCGAAAAAGCAGTTGTGGAGTTGGCGGTGCTGGTTCGGACGCCGCTCTCGTCTCCTGGGTTCACTGTGGGTCGGTCGTGTTGCTTGTGGCGGTGCTGGCGTCCTCAGTGTTGGTGTGGAGTCTGCGTCCGCACTCGAAAAAGCAGTTGTGGAGTTGGCGGTGCTGGTTCGGACGCCGCTCTTGTCTCCTGGGTTCACTGTTGGTCGGTCGTGTTTCTTGTGGCGGTGCTGGCGTTCTCTGTGTTGGTGTGGAGTCTGCGGCCGCACTCGAAAAAGCAGTTGGTGGAGTTGGCGGTGCTGGTTCGGACGCCGCTCTCGTCTCCTGGGTTCACTGTGGGTCGGTCGTGTTGCTTGTGGCGGTGCTGGCGTTCTCTGTGTTGGTGTGGAGTCTGCGTCCGCACTCGAAAAAGCAATTGGTGGAGTTGGCGGTGCTGGTTCCGACGCCGCTCTCGTCTCCTGGGCTCACTGTGGGTCGGTCGTGTTTCTTGTGGTGGTGCTGGCGTTCTCTGTGTTGGTGTGGAGTCAGCGTCAGCACTCGAAAAAGCAGTTGGTGGAGTTGGCGGTGCTGGTTCGGACGCCGCTCTCGTCTCCTGGGTTCACTGTGGGTCGGTCGTGTTGCTTGTGACGGTGCTGGCGTCCTCAGTGTTGGTGTGGAGTCTGCGGCCGCACTCGAAAAAGCAGTTGTGGAGTTGGCGGTGCTGGTTCGGACGCCGCTCTCGTCTCCTGGGCTCACTGTGGGTCGGTCGTGTTTCTTGTGGTGGTGCTGGCGTTCTCTGTGTTGGTGTGGAGTCTGCGTCAGCACTCGAAAAAGCAGTTGTGGAGTTGGCGGTGCTGGTTCGGACGCCGCTCTCGTCTCCTGGGCTCACTGTTGGTCGGTCGTGTTTCTTGTGGCGGTGCTGGCGCTCTCTGTGTTGGTGTGGAGTCTGCGTCCGCACTCGAAAAAGCAGTTGTGGAGTTGGCGGTGCTGGTTCGGACGCCGCTCTCGTCTCCTGGGCTCACTGTGGGTCGGTCGTGTTTCTTGTGGCGGTGCTGGCGTTCTCTGTGTTGGTGTGGAGTCTGCGTCCGCACTCGAAAAAGCAGTTGGTGGAGTTGGCGGTGCTGGTTCGGACGCCGCTCTCGTCTCCTGGGTTCATTGTTGGTCGGTCGTGTTTCTTGTGGCGGTGCTGGCGTTCTCTGTGTTGGTGTGGAGTCTGCGTCAGCACTCGAAAAAGCAGTTGGTGGAGTTGGCGGTGCTGGTTCGGACGCCGCTCTCGTCTCCTGGGTTCACTGTTGGTCGGTCGTGTTTCTTGTGGCGGTGCTGGCGTTCTCTGTGTTGGTGTGGAGTCTGCGTCCGCACTCGAAAAAGCAGTTGGTGGAGTTGGCGGTGCTGGTTCGGACGCCGCTCTCGTCTCCTGGGTTCATTGTTGGTCGGTCGTGTTTCTTGTGGCGGTGCTGGCGTTCTCTGTGTTGGTGTGGAGTCTGCGTCCGCACTCGAAAAAGCAGTTGTGGAGTTGGCGGTGCTGGTTCGGACGCCGCTCTTGTCTCCTGGGTTCACTGTTGGTCGGTCGTGTTGCTTGTGGCGGTGCTGGCGTTCTCTGTGTTGGTGTGGAGTCTGCGTCCGCACTCGAAAAAGCAATTGGTGGAGTTGGCGGTGCTGGTTCGGACGCCGCTCTCGTCTCCTGGGTTCACTGTGGGTCGGTCGTGTTTCTTGTGGCGGTGCTGGCGTTCTCTGTGTTGGTGTGGAGTCAGCGTCAGCACTCGAAAAAGCAGTTGTGGAGTTGGCGGTGCTGGTTCCGACGCCGCTCTCGTCTCCTGGGCTCACTGTGGGTCGGTCGTGTTTCTTGTGACGGTGCTGGCGTCCTCAGTGTTGGTGTGGAGTCTGCGTCCGCACTCGAAAAAGCAGTTGTGGAGTTGGCGGTGCTGGTTCGGACGCCGCTCTCGTCTCCTGGGCTCACTGTTGGTCGGTCGTGTTTCTTGTGGCGGTGCTGGCGCTCTCTGTGTTGGTGTGGAGTCTGCGTCCGCACTCGAAAAAGCAGTTGTGGAGTTGGCGGTGCTGGTTCGGACGCCGCTCTCGTCTCCTGGGCTCACTGTGGGTCGGTCGTGTTTCTTGTGGCGGTGCTGGCGTTCTCTGTGTTGGTGTGGAGTCTGCGTCCGCACTCGAAAAAGCAGTTGGTGGAGTTGGCGGTGCTGGTTCGGACGCCGCTCTTGTCTCCTGGGTTCACTGTTGGTAGGTCGTGTTTCTTGTGGCGGTGCTGGCGTTCTCTGTGTTGGTGTGGAGTCTGCGTCCGCACTAGAAAAAGCAGTTGGTGGAGTTGGCGGTGCTGGTTCGGACGCCGCTCTCGTCTCCTGGGCTCACTGTGGGTCGGTCGTGTTTCTTGTGGCGGTGCTGGCGCTCTCTGTGTTGGTGTGGAGTCTGCGTCCGCACTCGAAAAAGCAGTTGTGGAGTTGGCGGTGCTGGTTCGGACGCCGCTCTCGTCTCCTGGGTTCACTGTTGGTCGGTCGTGTTTCTTGTGGCGGTGTTGGCGTTCTCTGTGTTGGTGTGGAGTCTGCGTCCGCACTCGAAAAAGCAGTTGTGGAGTTGGCGGTGCTGGTTCGGACGCCGCTCTCGTCTCCTGGGTTCACTGTTGGTCGGTCGTGTTTCTTGTGGCGGTGCTGGCGTTCTCTGTGTTGGTGTGGAGTCTGCGTCCGCACTCGAAAAAGCAGTTGTGGAGTTGGCGGTGCTGGTTCGGACGCCGCTCTCGTCTCCTGGGTTCACTGTGGGTCGGTCGTGTTTCTTGTGGCGGTGCTGGCGTTCTCTGTGTTGGTGTGGAGTCTGCGTCCGCACTCGAAAAAGCAGTTGTGGAGTTGGCGGTGCTGGTTCGGACGCCGCTCTCGTCTCCTGGGTTCACTGTGGGTCGGTCGTGTTTCTTGTGGCGGTGCTGGCGTTCTCTGTGTTGCTGTGGAGTCTGCGTCCGCACTCGAAAAAGCAATTGTGGAGTTGGCGGTGCTGGTTCGGACGCCGCTCTTGTCTCCTGGGTTCACTGTTGGTCGGTCGTGTTTCTTGTGGCGGTGCTGGCGTTCTCTGTGTTGGTGTGGAGTCTGCGTCCGCACTCGAAAAAGCAGTTGGTGGAGTTGGCGGTGCTGGTTCGGACGCCGCTCTCGTCTCCTGGGTTCACTGTTGGTCGGTCGTGTTGCTTGTGGCGGTGCTGGCGTTCTCTGTGTTGGTGTGGAGTCTGCGTCCGCACTCGAAAAAGCAGTTGTGGAGTTGGCGGTGCTGGTTCGGACGCCGCTCTCGTCTCCTGGGTTCACTGTGGGTCGGTCGTGTTTCTTGTGGCGGTGCTGGCGTTCTCTGTGTTGGTGTGGAGTCTGCGTCCGCACTAGAAAAAGCAGTTGTGGAGTTGGCGGTGCTGGTTCGGACGCCGCTCTCGTCTCCTGGGTTCACTGTGGGTCGGTCGTGTTTCTTGTGGCGGTGCTGGCGTTCTCTGTGTTGCTGTGGAGTCTGCGTCCGCACTCGAAAAAGCAGTTGTGGAGTTGGCGGTGCTGGTTCGGACGCCGCTCTTGTCTCCTGGGTTCACTGTTGGTCGGTCGTGTTTCTTGTGGCGGTGCTGGCGTTCTCTGTGTTGGTGTGGAGTCTGCGTCCGCACTCGAAAAAGCAGTTGGTGGAGTTGGCGGTGCTGGTTCGGACGCCGCTCTCGTCTCCTGGGTTCACTGTTGGTCGGTCGTGTTTCTTGTGGCGGTGCTGGCGTTCTCTGTGTTGGTGTGGAGTCTGCGTCCGCACTCGAAAAAGCAGTTGTGGAGTTGGCGGTGCTGGTTCGGACGCCGCTCTCGTCTCCTGGGTTCACTGTGGGTCGGTCGTGTTTCTTGTGGCGGTGCTGGCGTTCTCTGTGTTGGTGTGGAGTCTGCGTCCGCACTCGAAAAAGCAGTTGGTGGAGTTGGCGGTGCTGGTTCGGACGCCGCTCTCGTCTCCTGGGCTCACTGTTGGTCGGTCGTGTTTCTTGTGGCGGTGCTGGCGCTCTCTGTGTTGGTGTGGAGTCTGCGTCCGCACTCGAAAAAGCAGTTGTGGAGTTGGCGGTGCTGGTTCGGACGCCGCTCTCGTCTCCTGGGTTCACGGTGGGTCGGTCGTGTTTCTTGTGGCGGTGCTGGCGTTCTCTGTGTTGGTGTGGAGTCTGCGTCCGCACTCGAAAAAGCAGTTGTGGAGTTGGCGGTGCTGGTTCGGACGCCGCTCTTGTCTCCTGGGTTCACGGTGGGTCGGTCGTGTTTCTTGTGGCGGTGCTGGCGTTCTCTGTGTTGGTGTGGAGTCTGCGTCCGCACTCGAAAAAGCAGTTGTGGAGTTGGCGGTGCTGGTTCGGACGCCGGTCTCGTCTCCTGGGTTCACTGTTGGTCGGTCGTGTTTCTTGGGGCGGTGCTGGCGTTCTCTGTGTTGGTGTGGAGTCTGCGTCCGCACTCGAAAAAGCAGTTGTGGAGTTGGCGGTGCTGGTTCGGACGCCGCTCTCGTCTCCTGGGTTCACTGTTGGTCGGTCGTGTTTCTTGTGGCGGTGCTGGCGTTCTCTGTGTTGGTGTGGAGTCTGCGTCCGCACTCGAAAAAGCAATTGGTGGAGTTGGCGGTGCTGGTTCAGACGCCGCTCTCGTCTCCTGGGTTCACTGATGGTCGGTCGTGTTGCTTGTGGCGGTGCTGGCGTTCTCTGTGTTGGTGTGGAGTCTGCGTCCGCACTCGAAAAAGCAGTTGGTGGAGTTGGCGGTGCTGGTTCGGACGCCGCTCTCGTCTCCTGGGTTCACTGTTGGTCGGTCGTGTTTCTTGTGGCGGTGCTGGCGTTCTCTGTGTTGGTGTGGAGTCTGCGTCCGCACTCGAAAAAGCAGTTGTGGAGTTGGCGGTGCTGGTTCGGACGCCGGTCTCGTCTCCTGGGTTCACTGTTGGTCGGTCGTGTTTCTTGGGGCGGTGCTGGCGTTCTCTGTGTTGGTGTGGAGTCTGCGTCCGCACTCGAAAAAACAGTTGTGGAGTTGGCGGTGCTGGTTCGGACGCCGCTCTCGTCTCCTGGATTCACTGTTGGTCGGTCGTGTTTCTTGTGGCGGTGCTGGCGTTCTCTGTGTTGGTGTGGAGTCTGCGTCCGCACTCGAAAAAGCAGTTGGTGGAGTTGGCGGTGCTGGTTCGGACGCCGCGCTCGTCTCCTGGGTTCACTGTGGGTCGGTCGTGTTTCTTGTGGCGGTGCTGGCGTTCTCTGTGTTGGTGTGGAGTCTGCGTCCGCACTCGAAAAAGCAATTGGTGGAGTTGGCGGTGCTGGTTCGGACGCCGCTCTCGTCTCCTGGGTTCACTGATGGTCGGTCGTGTTGCTTGTGGCGGTGCTGGCGTTCTCTGTGTTGGTGTGGAGTCTGCGTCCGCACTAGAAAAAGCAGTTGGTGGAGTTGGCGGTGCTGGTTCGGACGCCGCTCTCGTCTCCTGGGTTCACGGTGGGTCGGTCGTGTTTCTTGTGGCGGTGCTGGCGTTCTCTGTGTTGGTGTGGAGTCTGCGTCCGCACTCGAAAAAGCAGTTGTGGAGTTGGCGGTGCTGGTTCGGACGCCGCTCTTGTCTCCTGGGTTCACTGTGGGTCGGTCGTGTTTCTTGTGGCGGTGCTGGTTCGGACGCCGCTCTCGTCTCCTGGGTTCACGGTAGGTCGGTCGTGTTTCTTGTGGCGGTGCTGGCGTTCTCTGTGTTGGTGTGGAGTCTGCGTCCGCACTCGAAAAAGCAGTTGTGGAGTTGGCGGTGCTGGTTCGGACGCCGCTCTTGTCTCCTGGGTTCACGGTGGGTCGGTCGTGTTTCTTGTGGCGGTGCTGGCGTTCTCTGTGTTGGTGTGGAGTCTGCGTCCGCACTAGAAAAAGCAGTTGTGGAGTTGGCGGTGCTGGTTCGGACGCCGCGCTCGTCTCCTGGGTTCACGGTGGGTCGGTCGTGTTTCTTGTGGCGGTGCTGGCGTTCTCTGTGTTGCTGTGGAGTCTGCGTCCGCACTCGAAAAAGCAATTGGTGGAGTTGGCGGTGCTGGTTCGGACGCCGCTCTCGTCTCCTGGGTTCACTGATGGTCGGTCGTGTTTCTTGTGGCGGTGCTGGCGTTCTCTGTGTTGGTGTGGAGTCTGTGTCCTCACTCGAAAAAGCAGTTGTGGAGTTGGCGGTGCTGGTTCGGACGCCGCTCTCGTCTCCTGGGTTCACTGATGGTCGGTCGTGTTGCTTGTGGCGGTGCTGGCGTTCTCTGTGTTGGTGTGGAGTCTGCGTCCGCACTAGAAAAAGCAGTTGGTGGAGTTGGCGGTGCTGGTTCGGACGCCGCTCTCGTCTCCTGGGTTCACGGTGGGTCGGTCGTGTTTCTTGGGGCGGTGCTGGCGTTCTCTGTGTTGGTGTGGAGTCTGCGTCCGCACTCGAAAAAGCAGTTGTGGAGTTGGCGGTGCTGGTTCGGACGCCGCTCTTGTCTCCTGGGTTCACGGTGGGTCGGTCGTGTTTCTTGTGGCGGTGCTGGCGTTCTCTGTGTTGGTGTGGAGTCTGTGTCCTCACTCGAAAAAGCAGTTGTGGAGTTGGCGGTGCTGGTTCGGACGCCGCTCTCGTCTCCTGGGTTCACTGTTGGTCGGTCGTGTTGCTTGTGGCGGTGCTGGCGTTCTCTGTGTTGGTGTGGAGTCTGCGTCCGCACTCGAAAAAGCAGTTGGTGGAGTTGGCGGTGCTGGTTCGGACGCCGCTCTCGTCTCCTGGGTTCACGGTGGGTCGGTCGTGTTTCTTGTGGCGGTGCTGGCGTTCTCTGTGTTGGTGTGGAGTCTGCGTCCGCACTCGAAAAAGCAGTTGTGGAGTTGGCGGTGCTGGTTCGGACGCCGCTCTCGTCTCCTGGGTTCACTGTTGGTCGGTCGTGTTGCTTGTGGCGGTGCTGGCGTTCTCTGTGTTGGTGTGGAGTCTGCGTCCGCACTCGAAAAAGCAGTTGGTGGAGTTGGCGGTGCTGGTTCGGACGCCGCTCTCGTCTCCTGGGTTCACGGTGGGTCGGTCGTGTTTCTTGTGGCGGTGCTGGCGTTCTCTGTGTTGGTGTGGAGTCTGCGTCCGCACTCGAAAAAGCAGTTGTGGAGTTGGCGGTGCTGGTTCGGACGCCGCTCTCGTCTCCTGGGTTCACTGTTGGTCGGTCGTGTTTCTTGTGGCGGTGCTGGCGTTCTCTGTGTTGCTGTGGAGTCTGCGTCCGCACTCGAAAAAGCAGTTGTGGAGTTGGCGGTGCTGGTTCGGACGCCGCGCTCGTCTCCTGGGTTCACGGTAGGTCGGTCGTGTTTCTTGTGGCGGTGCTGGCGTTCTCTGTGTTGGTGTGGAGTCTGTGTCCTCACTCGAAAAAGCAGTTGTGGAGTTGGCGGTGCTGGTTCGGACGCCGCGCTCGTCTCCTGGGTTCACGGTAGGTCGGTCGTGTTTCTTGTGGCGGTGCTGGCGTTCTCTGTGTTGGTGTGGAGTCAGCGTCCGCACTCGAAAAAGCAGTTGGGGGAGTTGGCGGTGCTGGTTCGGACGCCGCTCTCGTCTCCTGGGTTCACTGTTGGTCGGTCGTGTTGCTTGTGGCGGTGCTGGCGTTCTCTGTGTTGCTGTGGAGTCTGCGTCCGCACTCGAAAAAGCAGTTGTGGAGTTGGCGGTGCTGGTTCGGACGCCGCGCTCGTCTCCTGGGTTCACGGTAGGTCGGTCGTGTTTCTTGTGGCGGTGCTGGCGTTCTCTGTGTTGGTGTGGAGTCTGTGTCCTCACTCGAAAAAGCAGTTGTGGAGTTGGCGGTGCTGGTTCGGACGCCGCTCTCGTCTCCTGGGTTCACTGTTGGTCGGTCGTGTTGCTTGTGGCGGTGCTGGCGTTCTCTGTGTTGGTGTGGAGTCTGCGTCCGCACTCGAAAAAGCAGTTGTGGAGTTGGCGGTGCTGGTTCGGACGCCGCGCTCGTCTCCTGGGTTCACGGTAGGTCGGTCGTGTTGCTTGTGGCGGTGCTGGCGTTCTCTGTGTTGGTGTGGAGTCTGCGTCCGCACTCGAAAAAGCAGTTGGTGGAGTTGGCGGTGCTGGTTCGGACGCCGCTCTCGTCTCCTGGGTTCACTGTTGGTCGGTCGTGTTTCTTGTGGCGGTGCTGGCGTTCTCTGTGTTGGTGTGGAGTCTGCGTCCGCACTCGAAAAAGCAGTTGTGGAGTTGGCGGTGCTGGTTCGGACGCCGCGCTCGTCTCCTGGGTTCACTGTTGGTCGGTCGTGTTTCTTGTGGCGGTGCTGGCGTTCTCTGTGTTGGTGTGGAGTCTGTGTCCTCACTCGAAAAAGCAGTTGTGGAGTTGGCGGTGCTGGTTCGGACGCCGCGCTCGTCTCCTGGGTTCACGGTAGGTCGGTCGTGTTTCTTGTGGCGGTGCTGGCGTTCTCTGTGTTGGTGTGGAGTCTGTGTCCTCACTCGAAAAAGCAGTTGGTGGAGTTGGCGGTGCTGGTTCGGACGCCGCTCTCGTCTCCTGGGTTCACTGTTGGTCGGTCGTGTTTCTTGTGGCGGTGCTGGCGTTCTCTGTGTTGGTGTGGAGTCTGCGTCCGCACTAGAAAAAGCAGTTGGTGGAGTTGGCGGTGCTGGTTCGGACGCCGCTCTCGTCTCCTGGGTTCACTGTTGGTCGGTCGTGTTTCTTGTGGCGGTGCTGGCGTTCTCTGTGTTGCTGTGGAGTCTGCGTCCGCACTCGAAAAAGCAGTTGTGGAGTTGGCGGTGCTGGTTCGGACGCCGCGCTCGTCTCCTGGGTTCACGGTAGGTCGGTCGTGTTTCTTGTGGCGGTGCTGGCGTTCTCTGTGTTGGTGTCGAGTCTGTGTCCTCACTCGAAAAAGCAGTTGGTGGAGTTGGCGGTGCTGGTTCGGACGCCGCTCTCGTCTCCTGGGTTCACTGTTGGTCGGTCGTGTTTCTTGTGGCGGTGCTGGCGTTCTCTGTGTTGGTGTGGAGTCTGCGTCCGCACTAGAAAAAGCAGTTGGTGGAGTTGGCGGTGCTGGTTCGGACGCCGCTCTCGTCTCCTGGGTTCACTGTTGGTCGGTCGTGTTTCTTGTGGCGGTGCTGGCGTTCTCTGTGTTGCTGTGGAGTCTGCGTCCGCACTCGAAAAAGCAGTTGTGGAGTTGGCGGTGCTGGTTCGGACGCCGCGCTCGTCTCCTGGGTTCACGGTAGGTCGGTCGTGTTGCTTGTGGCGGTGCTGGCGTTCTCTGTGTTGGTGCGGAGTCTGTGTCCGCACTCGAAAAAGCAGTTGTGGAGTTGGCGGTGCTGGTTCGGACGCCGCTCTCGTCTCCTGGGTTCACTGATGGTCGGTCGTGTTTCTTGTGGCGGTGCTGGCGTTCTCTGTGTTGGTGTGGAGTCAGCGTCAGCACTCGAAAAAGCAGTTGTGGAGTTGGCGGTGCTGGTTCGGACGCCGCGCTCGTCTCCTGGGTTCACTGTTGGTCGGTCGTGTTTCTTGTGGCGGTGCTGGCGTTCTCTGTGTTGGTGTGGAGTCTGTGTCCTCACTCGAAAAAGCAGTTGTGGAGTTGGCGGTGCTGGTTCGGACGCCGCGCTCGTCTCCTGGGTTCACGGTAGGTCGGTCGTGTTTCTTGTGGCGGTGCTGGCGTTCTCTGTGTTGGTGTGGAGTCTGTGTCCTCACTCGAAAAAGCAGTTGGTGGAGTTGGCGGTGCTGGTTCGGACGCCGCTCTCGTCTCCTGGGTTCACTGTTGGTCGGTCGTGTTTCTTGTGGCGGTGCTGGCGTTCTCTGTGTTGGTGTGGAGTCTGCGTCCGCACTAGAAAAAGCAGTTGGTGGAGTTGGCGGTGCTGGTTCGGACGCCGCTCTCGTCTCCTGGGTTCACTGTTGGTCGGTCGTGTTTCTTGTGGCGGTGCTGGCGTTCTCTGTGTTGCTGTGGAGTCTGCGTCCGCACTCGAAAAAGCAGTTGTGGAGTTGGCGGTGCTGGTTCGGACGCCGCGCTCGTCTCCTGGGTTCACGGTAGGTCGGTCGTGTTTCTTGTGGCGGTGCTGGCGTTCTCTGTGTTGGTGTGGAGTCTGTGTCCTCACTCGAAAAAGCAGTTGGTGGAGTTGGCGGTGCTGGTTCGGACGCCGCTCTCGTCTCCTGGGTTCACTGTTGGTCGGTCGTGTTTCTTGTGGCGGTGCTGGCGTTCTCTGTGTTGGTGTGGAGTCTGTGTCCTCACTCGAAAAAGCAGTTGTGGAGTTGGCGGTGCTGGTTCGGACGCCGCGCTCGTCTCCTGGGTTCACGGTAGGTCGGTCGTGTTTCTTGTGGCGGTGCTGGCGTTCTCTGTGTTGGTGTGGAGTCTGTGTCCTCACTCGAAAAAGCAGTTGGTGGAGTTGGCGGTGCTGGTTCGGACGCCGCTCTCGTCTCCTGGGTTCACTGTTGGTCGGTCGTGTTTCTTGTGGCGGTGCTGGCGTTCTCTGTGTTGGTGTGGAGTCTGCGTCCGCACTAGAAAAAGCAGTTGGTGGAGTTGGCGGTGCTGGTTCGGACGCCGCTCTCGTCTCCTGGGTTCACTGTTGGTCGGTCGTGTTTCTTGTGGCGGTGCTGGCGTTCTCTGTGTTGCTGTGGAGTCTGCGTCCGCACTCGAAAAAGCAGTTGTGGAGTTGGCGGTGCTGGTTCGGACGCCGCGCTCGTCTCCTGGGTTCACGGTAGGTCGGTCGTGTTTCTTGTGGCGGTGCTGGCGTTCTCTGTGTTGGTGTGGAGTCAGCGTCAGCACTCGAAAAAGCAGTTGTGGAGTTGGCGGTGCTGGTTCGGACGCCGCGCTCGTCTCCTGGGTTCACTGTTGGTCGGTCGTGTTTCTTGTGGCGGTGCTGGCGTTCTCTGTGTTGGTGTGGAGTCTGTGTCCTCACTCGAAAAAGCAGTTGTGGAGTTGGCGGTGCTGGTTCGGACGCCGCGCTCGTCTCCTGGGTTCACGGTAGGTCGGTCGTGTTTCTTGTGGCGGTGCTGGCGTTCTCTGTGTTGGTGTGGAGTCTGTGTCCTCACTCGAAAAAGCAGTTGGTGGAGTTGGCGGTGCTGGTTCGGACGCCGCTCTCGTCTCCTGGGTTCACTGTTGGTCGGTCGTGTTTCTTGTGGCGGTGCTGGCGTTCTCTGTGTTGGTGTGGAGTCTGCGTCCGCACTAGAAAAAGCAGTTGGTGGAGTTGGCGGTGCTGGTTCGGACGCCGCTCTCGTCTCCTGGGTTCACTGTTGGTCGGTCGTGTTTCTTGTGGCGGTGCTGGCGTTCTCTGTGTTGCTGTGGAGTCTGCGTCCGCACTCGAAAAAGCAGTTGTGGAGTTGGCGGTGCTGGTTCGGACGCCGCGCTCGTCTCCTGGGTTCACGGTAGGTCGGTCGTGTTTCTTGTGGCGGTGCTGGCGTTCTCTGTGTTGGTGTGGAGTCTGTGTCCTCACTCGAAAAAGCAGTTGGTGGAGTTGGCGGTGCTGGTTCGGACGCCGCTCTCGTCTCCTGGGTTCACTGTTGGTCGGTCGTGTTTCTTGTGGCGGTGCTGGCGTTCTCTGTGTTGGTGTGGAGTCTGCGTCCGCACTCGAAAAGCAGTTGTGGAGTTGGCGGTGCTGGTTCGGACGCCGCTCTTGTCTCCTGGGTTCACTGTTGGTCGGTCGTGTTGCTTGTGGCGGTGCTGGCGTTCTCTGTGTTGGTGTGGAGTCAGCGTCAGCACTCGAAAAAGCAGTTGTGGAGTTGGCGGTGCTGGTTCGGACGCCGCTCTCGTCTCCTGGGTTCACGGTGGGTCGGTCGTGTTTCTTGTGGCGGTGCTGGCGTTCTCTGTGTTGCTGTGGAGTCTGCGTCCGCACTCGAAAAAGCAGTTGTGGAGTTGGCGGTGCTGGTTCGGACGCCGCGCTCGTCTCCTGGGTTCACGGTAGGTCGGTCGTGTTGCTTGTGGCGGTGCTGGCGTTCTCTGTGTTGGTGCGGAGTCTGTGTCCGCACTCGAAAAAGCAGTTGTGGAGTTGGCGGTGCTGGTTCGGACGCCGCTCTCGTCTCCTGGGTTCACTGATGGTCGGTCGTGTTTCTTGTGGCGGTGCTGGCGTTCTCTGTGTTGGTGTGGAGTCTGCGTCAGCACTCGAAAAAGCAGTTGTGGAGTTGGCGGTGCTGGTTCGGACGCCGCTCTCGTCTCCTGGGTTCACTGTGGGTCGGTCGTGTTGCTTGTGGCGGTGCTGGCGTTCTCTGTGTTGGTGTGGAGTCTGCGTCCGCACTCGAAAAGCAGTTGTGGAGTTGGCGGTGCTGGTTCGGACGCCGCTCTTGTCTCCTGGGTTCACTGTTGGTCGGTCGTGTTGCTTGTGGCGGTGCTGGCGTTCTCTGTGTTGGTGTGGAGTCAGCGTCAGCACTCGAAAAAGCAGTTGTGGAGTTGGCGGTGCTGGTTCGGACGCCGCTCTCGTCTCCTGGGTTCACGGTGGGTCGGTCGTGTTTCTTGTGGCGGTGCTGGCGTTCTCTGTGTTGGTGCGGAGTCTGTGTCCGCACTCGAAAAAGCAGTTGTGGAGTTGGCGGTGCTGGTTCGGACGCCGCTCTCGTCTCCTGGGTTCACTGATGGTCGGTCGTGTTTCTTGTGGCGGTGCTGGCGTTCTCTGTGTTGGTGTGGAGTCAGCGTCAGCACTCGAAAAAGCAGTTGTGGAGTTGGCGGTGCTGGTTCGGACGCCGCTCTCGTCTCCTGGGTTCACTGTGGGTCGGTCGTGTTGCTTGTGGCGGTGCTGGCGTTCTCTGTGTTGGTGTGGAGTCTGCGTCCGCACTCGAAAAGCAGTTGTGGAGTTGGCGGTGCTGGTTCGGACGCCGCTCTTGTCTCCTGGGTTCACTGTTGGTCGGTCGTGTTGCTTGTGGCGGTGCTGGCGTTCTCTGTGTTGGTGTGGAGTCAGCGTCAGCACTCGAAAAAGCAGTTGTGGAGTTGGCGGTGCTGGTTCGGACGCCGCTCTCGTCTCCTGGGTTCACGGTGGGTCGGTCGTGTTTCTTGTGGCGGTGCTGGCGTTCTCTGTGTTGGTGTGGAGTCTGTGTCCTCACTCGAAAAAGCAGTTGTGGAGTTGGCGGTGCTGGTTCGGACGCCGCTCTCGTCTCCTGGGTTCACTGTTGGTCGGTCGTGTTTCTTGTGGCGGTGCTGGCGTTCTCTGTGTTGGTGTGGAGTCTGCGTCCGCACTCGAAAAAGCAGTTGTGGAGTTGGCGGTGCTGGTTCGGACGCCGCTCTTGTCTCCTGGGTTCACTGTGGGTCGGTCGTGTTGCTTGTGGCGGTGCTGGCGTTCTCTGTGTTGGTGCGGAGTCTGTGTCCGCACTCGAAAAAGCAGTTGTGGAGTTGGCGGTGCTGGTTCGGACGCCGCTCTCGTCTCCTGGGTTCACGGTGGGTCGGTCGTGTTTCTTGTGGCGGTGCTGGCGTTCTCTGTGTTGGTGTGGAGTCTGCGTCCGCACTCGAAAAGCGGTTGTGGAGTTGGCGGTGCTGGTTCGAACGCCGCTCTCGTCTCCTGGGTTCACTGTTGGTCGGCCGTGTTTCTTGTGGCGGTGCTGGCGTTCTCTGTGTTGGTGTGGAGTCAGCGTCAGCACTCGAAAAAGCAGTTGTGGAGTTGGCGGTGCTGGTTCGGACGCCGCTCTCGTCTCCTGGGTTCACTGTGGGTCGGCCGTGTTGCTTGTGGCGGTGCTGGCGTTCTCTGTGTTGGTGTGGAGTCTGCGTCCGCACTCGAAAAAGCAGTTGGTGGAGTTGGCGGTGCTGGTTCGGACGCCGCTCTTGTCTCCTGGGTTCACTGTTGGTCGGTCGTGTTGCTTGTGGCGGTGCTGGCGTTCTCTGTGTTGGTGTGGAGGCTGTGTCCTCACTCGAAAAAGCAGTTGTGGAGTTGGCGGTGCTGGTTCGGACGCCGCTCTCGTCTCCTGGGTTCACTGTTGGTCGGTCGTGTTTCTTGTGGCGGTGCTGGCGTTCTCTGTGTTGCTGTGGAGTCAGCGTCCGCACTCGAAAAAGCAGTTGTGGAGTTGGCGGTGCTGGTTCGGACGCCGCTCTCGTCTCCTGGGTTCACGGTGGGTCGGTCGTGTTTCTTGTGGCGGTGCTGGCGTTCTCTGTGTTGGTGTGGAGTCTGCGTCCGCACTCGAAAAGCAGTTGGTGGAGTTGGCGGTGCTGGTTCGGACGCCGCTCTCGTCTCCTGGGTTCACTGTTGGTCGGCCGTGTTTCTTGTGGCGGTGCTGGCGTTCTCTGTGTTGGTGTGGAGTCAGCGTCAGCACTCGAAAAAGCAGTTGTGGAGTTGGCGGTGCTGGTTCGGACGCCGCTCTCGTCTCCTGGGTTCACTGTGGGTCGGCCGTGTTTCTTGTGGCGGTGCTGGCGTTCTCTGTGTTGGTGTGGAGTCAGCGTCAGCACTCGAAAAAGCAGTTGTGGAGTTGGCGGTGCTGGTTCGGACGCCGCTCTCGTCTCCTGGGTTCACTGTGGGTCGGCCGTGTTGCTTGTGGCGGTGCTGGCGTTCTCTGTGTTGGTGTGGAGTCTGCGTCCGCACTCGAAAAAGCAGTTGGTGGAGTTGGCGGTGCTGGTTCGGACGCCGCTCTTGTCTCCTGGGTTCACTGTTGGTCGGTCGTGTTGCTTGTGGCGGTGCTGGCGTTCTCTGTGTTGGTGTGGAGGCTGTGTCCTCACTCGAAAAAGCAGTTGTGGAGTTGGCGGTGCTGGTTCGGACGCCGCTCTCGTCTCCTGGGTTCACTGTTGGTCGGTCGTGTTTCTTGTGGCGGTGCTGGCGTTCTCTGTGTTGCTGTGGAGTCAGCGTCCGCACTCGAAAAAGCAGTTGTGGAGTTGGCGGTGCTGGTTCGGACGCCGCTCTCGTCTCCTGGGTTCACGGTGGGTCGGTCGTGTTTCTTGTGGCGGTGCTGGCGTTCTCTGTGTTGGTGTGGAGTCTGCGTCCGCACTCGAAAAGCAGTTGGTGGAGTTGGCGGTGCTGGTTCGGACGCCGCTCTCGTCTCCTGGGTTCACTGTTGGTCGGCCGTGTTTCTTGTGGCGGTGCTGGCGTTCTCTGTGTTGGTGTGGAGTCAGCGTCAGCACTCGAAAAAGCAGTTGTGGAGTTGGCGGTGCTGGTTCGGACGCCGCTCTCGTCTCCTGGGTTCACTGTGGGTCGGTCGTGTTGCTTGTGGCGGTGCTGGCGTTCTCTGTGTTGGTGTGGAGTCTGCGTCCGCACTCGAAAAAGCAGTTGTGGAGTTGGCGGTGCTGGTTCGGACGCCGCTCTTGTCTCCTGGGTTCACTGTTGGTCGGTCGTGTTGCTTGTGGCGGTGCTGGCGTTCTCTGTGTTGGTGTGGAGTCTGTGTCCTCACTCGAAAAAGCAGTTGTGGAGTTGGCGGTGCTGGTTCGGACGCCGCTCTCGTCTCCTGGGTTCACTGTTGGTCGGTCGTGTTTCTTGTGGCGGTGCTGGCGTTCTCTGTGTTGGTGTGGAGTCTGCGTCCGCACTCGAAAAAGCAGTTGGTGGAGTTGGCGGTGCTGGTTCGGACGCCGCTCTTGTCTCCTGGGTTCACTGTGGGTCGGTCGTGTTGCTTGTGGCGGTGCTGGCGTTCTCTGTGTTGGTGTGGAGTCTGTGTCCGCACTCGAAGAAGCAGTTGTGGAGTTGGCGGTGCTGGTTCGGACGCCGCTCTTGTCTCCTGGGTTCACTGATGGTCGGTCGTGTTTCGTGTGGTGGTGCTGGCGTTCTCTGTGTTGCTGTGGAGTCAGCGTCCGCACTCGAAAAAGCAGTTGTGGAGTTGGCGGTGCTGGTTCGGACGCCGCTCTCGTCTCCTGGGTTCACGGTGGGTCGGTCGTGTTTCTTGTGGCGGTGCTGGCGTTCTCTGTGTTGGTGTGGAGTCTGCGTCCGCACTCGAAAAAGCAGTTGGTGGAGTTGGCGGTGCTGGTTCGGACGCCGCTCTCGTCTCCTGGGTTCACTGTTGGTCGGTCGTGTTGCTTGTGGCGGTGCTGGCGTTCTCTGTGTTGGTGTGGAGTCTGTGTCCTCACTCGAAGAAGCAGTTGGTGGAGTTGGCGGTGCTGGTTCGGACGCCGCTCTCGTCTCCTGGGTTCACTGTTGGTCGGTCGTGTTTCTTGTGGCGGTGCTGGCGTTCTCTGTGTTGGTGTGGAGTCTGCGTCCGCACTCGAAAAAGCAGTTGGTGGAGTTGGCGGTGCTGGTTCGGACGCCGCTCTCGTCTCCTGGGTTCACTGTAGGTCTGTCGTGTTGCTTGTGGCGGTGGTGGCGCTCTCTGTGTTGGTGTGGAGTCAGCGTCAGCACTCGAAAAAGCAGTTGGTGGAGTTGGCGGTGCTGGTTCGGACGCCGCTCTCGTCTCCTGGGTTCACTGTTGGTCGGTCGTGTTTCTTGTGGCGGTGCTGGCGTTCTCTGTGTTGGTGTGGAGTCTGCGTCCGCACTCGAAGAAGCAGTTGTGGAGTTGGCGGTGCTGGTTCGGACGCCGCTCTTGTCTCCTGGGTTCACTGATGGTCGGTCGTGTTTCGTGTGGTGGTGCTGGCGTTCTCTGTGTTGCTGTGGAGTCAGCGTCCGCACTCGAAAAAGCAGTTGTGGAGTTGGCGGTGCTGGTTCGGACGCCGCTCTCGTCTCCTGGGTTCACGGTGGGTCGGTCGTGTTTCTTGTGGCGGTGCTGGCGTTCTCTGTGTTGGTGTGGAGTCTGCGTCCGCACTCGAAAAAGCAGTTGGTGGAGTTGGCGGTGCTGGTTCGGACGCCGCTCTCGTCTCCTGGGTTCACTGTTGGTCGGTCGTGTTGCTTGTGGCGGTGCTGGCGTTCTCTGTGTTGGTGTGGAGTCTGTGTCCTCACTCGAAGAAGCAGTTGGTGGAGTTGGCGGTGCTGGTTCGGACGCCGCTCTCGTCTCCTGGGTTCACTGTTGGTCGGTCGTGTTTCTTGTGGCGGTGCTGGCGTTCTCTGTGTTGGTGTGGAGTCTGCGTCCGCACTCGAAAAAGCAGTTGGTGGAGTTGGCGGTGCTGGTTCGGACGCCGCTCTCGTCTCCTGGGTTCACTGTAGGTCTGTCGTGTTGCTTGTGGCGGTGGTGGCGCTCTCTGTGTTGGTGTGGAGTCAGCGTCAGCACTCGAAAAAGCAGTTGGTGGAGTTGGCGGTGCTGGTTCGGACGCCGCTCTCGTCTCCTGGGTTCACTGTTGGTCGGTCGTGTTTCTTGTGGCGGTGCTGGCGTTCTCTGTGTTGGTGTGGAGTCTGCGTCCGCACTCGAAAAAGCAGTTGGTGGAGTTGGCGGTGCTGGTTCGGACGCCGCTCTCGTCTCCTGGGTTCACTGTTGGTCTGTCGTGTTGCTTGTGGCGGTGCTGGCGCTCTCTGTGTTGGTGTGGAGTCAGCGTCAGCACTCGAAAAAGCAGTTGGTGGAGTTGGCGGTGCTGGTTCGGACGCCGCTCTCGTCTCCTGGGTTCACTGTTGGTCGGTCGTGTTGCTTGTGGCGGTGCTGGCGTTCTCTGTGTTGGTGTGGAGTCTGCGTCCGCACTCGAAAAAGCAGTTGGTGGAGTTGGCGGTGCTGGTTCGGACGCCGCTCTCGTCTCCTGGGTTCACGGTGGGTCGGTCGTGTTTCTTGTGGCGGTGCTGGCGTTCTCTGTGTTGGTGTGGAGTCTGCGTCCGCACTCGAAAAAGCAGTTGTGGAGTTGGCGGTGCTGGTTCGGACGCCGCTCTTGTCTCCTGGGTTCACTGATGGTCGGTCGTGTTGCTTGTGGCGGTGCTGGCGTTCTCTGTGTTGGTGTGGAGTCTGTGTCCTCACTCGAAGAAGCAGTTGGTGGAGTTGGCGGTGCTGGTTCGGACGCCGCTCTCGTCTCCTGGGTTCACTGTTGGTCGGTCGTGTTTCTTGTGGCGGTGCTGGCGTTCTCTGTGTTGGTGTGGAGTCTGCGTCCGCACTCGAAAAAGCAGTTGGTGGAGTTGGCGGTGCTGGTTCGGACGCCGCTCTCGTCTCCTGGGTTCACTGTAGGTCTGTCGTGTTGCTTGTGGCGGTGGTGGCGCTCTCTGTGTTGGTGTGGAGTCAGCGTCAGCACTCGAAAAAGCAGTTGGTGGAGTTGGCGGTGCTGGTTCGGACGCCGCTCTCGTCTCCTGGGTTCACTGTTGGTCGGTCGTGTTTCTTGTGGCGGTGCTGGCGTTCTCTGTGTTGGTGTGGAGTCTGCGTCCGCACTCGAAGAAGCAGTTGTGGAGTTGGCGGTGCTGGTTCGGACGCCGCTCTTGTCTCCTGGGTTCACTGATGGTCGGTCGTGTTTCGTGTGGTGGTGCTGGCGTTCTCTGTGTTGCTGTGGAGTCAGCGTCCGCACTCGAAAAAGCAGTTGTGGAGTTGGCGGTGCTGGTTCGGACGCCGCTCTCGTCTCCTGGGTTCACGGTGGGTCGGTCGTGTTTCTTGTGGCGGTGCTGGCGTTCTCTGTGTTGCTGTGGAGTCTGCGTCCGCACTCGAAAAAGCAGTTGGTGGAGTTGGCGGTGCTGGTTCGGACGCCGCTCTCGTCTCCTGGGTTCACTGTTGGTCGGTCGTGTTGCTTGTGGCGGTGCTGGCGTTCTCTGTGTTGGTGTGGAGTCTGTGTCCTCACTCGAAGAAGCAGTTGGTGGAGTTGGCGGTGCTGGTTCGGACGCCGCTCTCGTCTCCTGGGTTCACTGTTGGTCGGTCGTGTTTCTTGTGGCGGTGCTGGCGTTCTCTGTGTTGGTGTGGAGTCTGCGTCCGCACTCGAAAAAGCAGTTGGTGGAGTTGGCGGTGCTGGTTCGGACGCCGCTCTCGTCTCCTGGGTTCACTGTAGGTCTGTCGTGTTGCTTGTGGCGGTGGTGGCGCTCTCTGTGTTGGTGTGGAGTCAGCGTCAGCACTCGAAAAAGCAGTTGGTGGAGTTGGCGGTGCTGGTTCGGACGCCGCTCTCGTCTCCTGGGTTCACTGTTGGTCGGTCGTGTTTCTTGTGGCGGTGCTGGCGTTCTCTGTGTTGGTGTGGAGTCTGCGTCCGCACTCGAAAAAGCAGTTGGTGGAGTTGGCGGTGCTGGTTCGGACGCCGCTCTCGTCTCCTGGGTTCACTGTTGGTCTGTCGTGTTGCTTGTGGCGGTGCTGGCGCTCTCTGTGTTGGTGTGGAGTCAGCGTCAGCACTCGAAAAAGCAGTTGGTGGAGTTGGCGGTGCTGGTTCGGACGCCGCTCTCGTCTCCTGGGTTCACTGTTGGTCGGTCGTGTTGCTTGTGGCGGTGCTGGCGTTCTCTGTGTTGGTGTGGAGTCTGCGTCCGCACTCGAAAAAGCAGTTGGTGGAGTTGGCGGTGCTGGTTCGGACGCCGCTCTCGTCTCCTGGGTTCACGGTGGGTCGGTCGTGTTTCTTGTGGCGGTGCTGGCGTTCTCTGTGTTGGTGTGGAGTCTGCGTCCGCACTCGAAAAAGCAGTTGTGGAGTTGGCGGTGCTGGTTCGGACGCCGCTCTTGTCTCCTGGGTTCACTGATGGTCGGTCGTGTTGCTTGTGGCGGTGCTGGCGTTCTCTGTGTTGGTGTGGAGTCTGCGTCCGCACTCGAAAAAGCAGTTGTGGAGTTGGCGGTGCTGGTTCGGACGCCGCTCTTGTCTCCTGGGTTCACGGTGGGTCGGTCGTGTTTCTTGTGGCGGTGCTGGCGTTCTCTGTGTTGGTGTGGAGTCTGCGTCCGCACTCGAAAAAGCAGTTGTGGAGTTGGCGGTGCTGGTTCGGACGCCGCGCTCGTCTCCTGGGTTCACTGTGGGTCGGTCGTGTTGCTTGTGGCGGTGCTGGCGTTCTCTGTGTTGGTGTGGAGTCTGCGGCCGCACTCGAAAAAGCAATTGGTGGAGTTGGCGGTGCTGGTTCGGACGCCGCTCTCGTCTCCTGGGCTCACTGTGGGTCGGTCGTGTTTCTTGTGGTGGTGCTGGCGTCCTCAGTGTTGGTGTGGAGTCTGCGTCCGCACTCGAAAAAGCAGTTGTGGAGTTGGCGGTGCTGGCGTTCTCTGTGTTGGTGTGGAGTCTGCGTCCGCACTCGAAAAAGCAGTTGTGGAGTTGGCGGTGCTGGCGTTCTCTGTGTTGGTGTGGAGTCTGCGTCCGCACTCGAAAAAGCAATTGGTGGAGTTGGCGGTGCTGGTTCGGACGCCGCTCTCGTCTCCTGGGCTCACTGTGGGTCGGTCGTGTTTCTTGTGGTGGTGCTGGCGTTCTCTGTGTTGGTGTGGAGTCAGCGTCAGCACTCGAAAAAGCAGTTGGTGGAGTTGGCGGTGCTGGTTCGGACGCCGCTCTCGTCTCCTGGGTTCACTGTGGGTCGGTCGTGTTGCTTGTGGCGGTGCTGGCGTTCTCTGTGTTGGTGTGGAGTCTGCGGCCGCACTCGAAAAAGCAGTTGGTGGAGTTGGCGGTGCTGGTTCGGACGCCGCTCTCGTCTCCTGGGTTCACTGTGGGTCGGTCGTGTTGCTTGTGGCGGTGCTGGCGTTCTCTGTGTTGGTGTGGAGTCTGCGTCCGCACTCGAAAAAGCAATTGGTGGAGTTGGCGGTGCTGGTTCCGACGCCGCTCTCGTCTCCTGGGCTCACTGTGGGTCGGTCGTGTTTCTTGTCGTGGTGCTGGCGTCCTCAGTGTTGGTGTGGAGTCTGCGTCCGCACTCGAAAAAGCAGTTGTGGAGTTGGCGGTGCTGGTTCGGACGCCGCTCTCGTCTCCTGGGTTCACTGTGGGTCGGTCGTGTTTCTTGTGGCGGTGCTGGCGTTCTCTGTGTTGCTGTGGAGTCTGCGTCCGCACTCGAAAAAGCAATTGGTGGAGTTGGCGGTGCTGGTTCCGACGCCGCTCTCGTCTCCTGGGTTCACTGTTGGTCGGTCGTGTTTCTTGTGGCGGTGCTGGCGTTCTCTGTGTTGGTGTGGAGTCTGCGTCCGCACTCGAAAAAGCAGTTGTGGAGTTGGCGGTGCTGGTTCGGACGCCGCTCTCGTCTCCTGGGCTCACTGTGGGTCGGTCGTGTTTCTTGTGGTGGTGCTGGCGTCCTCAGTGTTGGTGTGGAGTCTGCGTCCGCACTCGAAAAAGCAGTTGTGGAGTTGGCGGTGCTGGCGTTCTCTGTGTTGGTGTGGAGTCTGCGTCCGCACTCGAAAAAGCAGTTGTGGAGTTGGCGGTGCTGGCGTTCTCTGTGTTGGTGTGGAGTCTGCGTCCGCACTCGAAAAAGCAATTGGTGGAGTTGGCGGTGCTGGTTCCGACGCCGCTCTCGTCTCCTGGGCTCACTGTGGGTCGGTCGTGTTGCTTGTGGCGGTGCTGGCGTTCTCTGTGTTGGTGTGGAGTCTGCGTCCGCACTCGAAAAAGCAGTTGTGGAGTTGGCGGTGCTGGTTCGGACGCCGCTCTCGTCTCCTGGGTTCACTGTGGGTCGGTCGTGTTGCTTGTGGCGGTGCTGGCGTTTTCTGTGTTGGTGTGGAGTCTGCGGCCGCACTCGAAAAAGCAGTTGGTGGAGTTGGCGGTGCTGGTTCGGACGCCGCTCTCGTCTCCTGGGTTCACTGTGGGTCGGTCGTGTTGCTTGTGGCGGTGCTGGCGTTCTCTGTGTTGGTGTGGAGTCTGCGTCCGCACTCGAAAAAGCAATTGGTGGAGTTGGCGGTGCTGGTTCCGACGCCGCTCTCGTCTCCTGGGCTCACTGTGGGTCGGTCGTGTTTCTTGTGGTGGTGCTGGCGTCCTCAGTGTTGGTGTGGAGTCTGCGTCCGCACTCGAAAAAGCAGTTGTGGAGTTGGCGGTGCTGGCGTTCTCTGTGTTGGTGTGGAGTCTGCGTCCGCACTCGAAAAAGCAATTGGTGGAGTTGGCGGTGCTGGTTCCGACGCCGCTCTCGTCTCCTGGGCTCACTGTGGGTCGGTCGTGTTGCTTGTGGCGGTGCTGGCGTTCTCTGTGTTGGTGTGGAGTCTGCGTCCGCACTCGAAAAAGCAGTTGTGGAGTTGGCGGTGCTGGTTCGGACGCCGCTCTCGTCTCCTGGGTTCACTGTGGGTCGGTCGTGTTGCTTGTGGCGGTGCTGGCGTTTTCTGTGTTGGTGTGGAGTCTGCGGCCGCACTCGAAAAAGCAGTTGGTGGAGTTGGCGGTGCTGGTTCGGACGCCGCTCTCGTCTCCTGGGTTCACTGTGGGTCGGTCGTGTTGCTTGTGGCGGTGCTGGCGTTCTCTGTGTTGGTGTGGAGTCTGCGTCCGCACTCGAAAAAGCAATTGGTGGAGTTGGCGGTGCTGGTTCCGACGCCGCTCTCGTCTCCTGGGCTCACTGTGGGTCGGTCGTGTTTCTTGTGGTGGTGCTGGCGTCCTCAGTGTTGGTGTGGAGTCTGCGTCCGCACTCGAAAAAGCAGTTGTGGAGTTGGCGGTGCTGGCGTTCTCTGTGTTGGTGTGGAGTCTGCGTCCGCACTCGAAAAAGCAATTGGTGGAGTTGGCGGTGCTGGTTCCGACGCCGCTCTCGTCTCCTGGGCTCACTGTGGGTCGGTCGTGTTGCTTGTGGCGGTGCTGGCGTTCTCTGTGTTGGTGTGGAGTCTGCGTCCGCACTCGAAAAAGCAGTTGTGGAGTTGGCGGTGCTGGTTCGGACGCCGCTCTCGTCTCCTGGGTTCACTGTGGGTCGGTCGTGTTGCTTGTGGCGGTGCTGGCGTTTTCTGTGTTGGTGTGGAGTCTGCGGCCGCACTCGAAAAAGCAGTTGGTGGAGTTGGCGGTGCTGGTTCGGACGCCGCTCTCGTCTCCTGGGTTCACTGTGGGTCGGTCGTGTTGCTTGTGGCGGTGCTGGCGTTCTCTGTGTTGGTGTGGAGTCTGCGTCCGCACTCGAAAAAGCAATTGGTGGAGTTGGCGGTGCTGGTTCCGACGCCGCTCTCGTCTCCTGGGCTCACTGTGGGTCGGTCGTGTTTCTTGTGGTGGTGCTGGCGTCCTCAGTGTTGGTGTGGAGTCTGCGTCCGCACTCGAAAAAGCAGTTGTGGAGTTGGCGGTGCTGGCGTTCTCTGTGTTGGTGTGGAGTCTGCGTCCGCACTCGAAAAAGCAATTGGTGGAGTTGGCGGTGCTGGTTCCGACGCCGCTCTCGTCTCCTGGGCTCACTGTGGGTCGGTCGTGTTTCTTGTGGTGGTGCTGGCGTTCTCTGTGTTGGTGTGGAGTCAGCGTCAGCACTCGAAAAAGCAGTTGGTGGAGTTGGCGGTGCTGGTTCGGACGCCGCTCTCGTCTCCTGGGTTCACTGTGGGTCGGTCGTGTTGCTTGTGGCGGTGCTGGCGTTCTCTGTGTTGGTGTGGAGTCTGCGTCCGCACTCGAAAAAGCAGTTGTGGAGTTGGCGGTGCTGGTTCCGACGCCGCTCTCGTCTCCTGGGTTCACTGTTGGTCGGTCGTGTTTCTTGTGGTGGTGCTGGCGTTCTCTGTGTTGGTGTGGAGTCAGCGTCAGCACTCGAAAAAGCAGTTGTGGAGTTGGCGGTGCTGGCGTTCTCTGTGTTGGTGTGGAGTCTGCGTCCGCACTCGAAAAAGCAATTGGTGGAGTTGGCGGTGCTGGTTCCGACGCCGCTCTCGTCTCCTGGGCTCACTGTGGGTCGGTCGTGTTTCTTGTGGTGGTGCTGGCGTCCTCAGTGTTGGTGTGGAGTCTGCGTCCGCACTCGAAAAAGCAGTTGTGGAGTTGGCGGTGCTGGCGTTCTCTGTGTTGGTGTGGAGTCTGCGTCCGCACTCGAAAAAGCAATTGGTGGAGTTGGCGGTGCTGGTTCCGACGCCGCTCTCGTCTCCTGGGCTCACTGTGGGTCGGTCGTGTTTCTTGTGGTGGTGCTGGCGTTCTCTGTGTTGGTGTGGAGTCAGCGTCAGCACTCGAAAAAGCAGTTGGTGGAGTTGGCGGTGCTGGTTCGGACGCCGCTCTCGTCTCCTGGGTTCACTGTGGGTCGGTCGTGTTGCTTGTGGCGGTGCTGGCGTTCTCTGTGTTGGTGTGGAGTCTGCGTCCGCACTCGAAAAAGCAGTTGTGGAGTTGGCGGTGCTGGTTCCGACGCCGCTCTCGTCTCCTGGGTTCACTGTTGGTCGGTCGTGTTTCTTGTGGTGGTGCTGGCGTTCTCTGTGTTGGTGTGGAGTCAGCGTCAGCACTCGAAAAAGCAGTTGGTGGAGTTGGCGGTGCTGGTTCGGACGCCGCTCTCGTCTCCTGGGTTCACTGTGGGTCGGTCGTGTTGCTTGTGGCGGTGCTGGCGTTCTCTGTGTTGGTGTGGAGTCTGCGGCCGCACTCGAAAAAGCAGTTGGTGGAGTTGGCGGTGCTGGTTCGGACGCCGCTCTCGTCTCCTGGGTTCACTGTGGGTCGGTCGTGTTGCTTGTGGCGGTGCTGGCGTTCTCTGTGTTGGTGTGGAGTCTGCGTCCGCACTCGAAAAAGCAATTGGTGGAGTTGGCGGTGCTGGTTCCGACGCCGCTCTCGTCTCCTGGGCTCACTGTGGGTCGGTCGTGTTTCTTGTGGTGGTGCTGGCGTCCTCAGTGTTGGTGTGGAGTCTGCGTCCGCACTCGAAAAAGCAGTTGTGGAGTTGGCGGTGCTGGCGTTCTCTGTGTTGGTGTGGAGTCTGCGTCCGCACTCGAAAAAGCAATTGGTGGAGTTGGCGGTGCTAGTTCCGACGCCGCTCTCGTCTCCTGGGCTCACTGTGGGTCGGTCATGTTTCTTGTGGTGGTGCTGGCGTCCTCAGTGTTGGTGTGGAGTCTGCGTCCGCACTCGAAAAAGCAGTTGTGGAGTTGGCGGTGCTGGTTCGGACGCCGCTCTCGTCTCCTGGGTTCACTGTGGGTCGGTCGTGTTGCTTGTGGCGGTGCTGGCGTTCTCTGTGTTGGTGTGGAGTCAGCGTCAGCACTCGAAAAAGCAGTTGGTGGAGTTGGCGGTGCTGGTTCGGACGCCGCTCTCGTCTCCTGGGTTCACTGTGGGTCGGTCGTGTTGCTTGTGGCGGTGCTGGCGTTCTCTGTGTTGGTGTGGAGTCTGCGTCCGCACTCGAAAAAGCAATTGGTGGAGTTGGCGGTGCTGGTTCGGACGCCGCTCTCGTCTCCTGGGCTCACTGTGGGTCGGTCGTGTTTCTTGTGGTGGTGCTGGCGTTCTCTGTGTTGGTGTGGAGTCAGCGTCAGCACTCGAAAAAGCAGTTGGTGGAGTTGGCGGTGCTGGTTCGGACGCCGCTCTCGTCTCCTGGGCTCACTGTGGGTCGGTCGTGTTGCTTGTGGCGGTGCTGGCGTTCTCTGTGTTGGTGTGGAGTCTGCGGCCGCACTCGAAAAAGCAGTTGGTGGAGTTGGCGGTGCTGGTTCGGACGCCGCTCTCGTCTCCTGGGTTCACGGTAGGTCGGTCGTGTTTCTTGTGGCGGTGCTGGCGTTCTCTGTGTTGGTGTGGAGTCTGCGTCCGCACTCGAAAAAGCAATTGGTGGAGTTGGCGGTGCTGGTTCGGACGCCGCTCTCGTCTCCTGGGCTCACTGTGGGTCGGTCGTGTTTCTTGTGGTGGTGCTGGCGTCCTCAGTGTTGGTGTGGAGTCTGCGGCCGCACTCGAAAAAGCAGTTGGTGGAGTTGGCGGTGCTGGTTCGGACGCCGCTCTCGTCTCCTGGGTTCACTGTGGGTCGGTCGTGTTGCTTGTGGCGGTGCTGGCGTTCTCTGTGTTGGTGTGGAGTCTGCGTCCGCACTCGAAAAAGCAATTGGTGGAGTTGGCGGTGCTGGTTCGGACGCCGCTCTCGTCTCCTGGGCTCACTGTGGGTCGGTCGTGTTTCTTGTGGCGGTGCTGGCGCTCTCTGTGTTGGTGTGGAGTCTGTGTCCGCACTCGAAAAAGCAATTGGTGGAGTTGGCGGTGCTGGTTCGGACGCCGCTCTCGTCTCCTGGGTTCACTGTGGGTCGGTCGTGTTTCTTGTGGCGGTGCTGGCGTTCTCTGTGTTGGTGTGGAGTCTGCGTCCGCACTCGAAAAAGCAGTTGTGGAGTTGGCGGTGCTGGTTCGGACGCCGCTCTTGTCTCCTGGGTTCACTGTTGGTCGGTCGTGTTTCTTGTGGCGGTGCTGGTTCGGACGCCGCTCTTGTCTCCTGGGTTCACTGTTGGTCGGTCGTGTTTCTTGTGGCGGTGCTGGCGTTCTCTGTGTTGGTGTGGAGTCTGCGTCCGCACTCGAAAAAGCAATTGGTGGAGTTGGCGGTGCTGGTTCCGACGCCGCTCTCGTCTCCTGGGTTCACTGTTGGTCGGTCGTGTTTCTTGTGGCGGTGCTGGCGTTCTCTGTGTTGGTGTGGAGTCTGCGTCCGCACTCGAAAAAGCAGTTGGTGGAGTTGGCGGTGCTGGTTCGGACGCCGCTCTCGTCTCCTGGGTTCACTGTTGGTCGGTCGTGTTTCTTGTGGCGGTGCTGGCGTTCTCTGTGTTGGTGTGGAGTCTGCGTCCGCACTCGAAAAAGCAGTTGGTGGAGTTGGCGGTGCTGGTTCGGACGCCGCTCTCGTCTCCTGGGTTCACTGTTGGTCGGTCGTGTTTCTTGTGGCGGTGCTGGCGTTCTCTGTGTTGGTGTGGAGTCTGCGTCCGCACTCGAAAAAGCAGTTGTGGAGTTGGCGGTGCTGGTTCGGACGCCGCTCTTGTCTCCTGGGTTCACTGTTGGTCGGTCGTGTTGCTTGTGGCGGTGCTGGCGTTCTCTGTGTTGGTGTGGAGTCTGCGTCCGCACTCGAAAAAGCAATTGGTGGAGTTGGCGGTGCTGGTTCGGACGCCGCTCTCGTCTCCTGGGCTCACTGTGGGTCGGTCGTGTTTCTTGTGGTGGTGCTGGCGTTCTCTGTGTTGGTGTGGAGTCAGCGTCAGCACTCGAAAAAGCAGTTGGTGGAGTTGGCGGTGCTGGTTCGGACGCCGCTCTCGTCTCCTGGGTTCACTGTGGGTCGGTCGTGTTGCTTGTGGCGGTGCTGGCGTCCTCAGTGTTGGTGTGGAGTCTGCGTCCGCACTCGAAAAAGCAATTGGTGGAGTTGGCGGTGCTGGTTCCGACGCCGCTCTCGTCTCCTGGGCTCACTGTGGGTCGGTCGTGTTTCTTGTGGTGGTGCTGGCGTTCTCTGTGTTGGTGTGGAGTCAGCGTCAGCACTCGAAAAAGCAGTTGGTGGAGTTGGCGGTGCTGGTTCGGACGCCGCTCTCGTCTCCTGGGTTCACTGTGGGTCGGTCGTGTTGCTTGTGGCGGTGCTGGCGTCCTCAGTGTTGGTGTGGAGTCTGCGTCCGCACTCGAAAAAGCAATTGGTGGAGTTGGCGGTGCTGGTTCCGACGCCGCTCTCGTCTCCTGGGCTCACTGTGGGTCGGTCGTGTTTCTTGTGGTGGTGCTGGCGTTCTCTGTGTTGGTGTGGAGTCAGCGTCAGCACTCGAAAAAGCAGTTGGTGGAGTTGGCGGTGCTGGTTCGGACGCCGCTCTCGTCTCCTGGGTTCACTGTGGGTCGGTCGTGTTGCTTGTGGCGGTGCTGGCGTCCTCAGTGTTGGTGTGGAGTCTGCGGCCGCACTCGAAAAAGCAGTTGGTGGAGTTGGCGGTGCTGGTTCGGACGCCGCTCTCGTCTCCTGGGTTCACTGTGGGTCGGTCGTGTTGCTTGTGGCGGTGCTGGCGTCCTCAGTGTTGGTGTGGAGTCTGCGTCCGCACTCGAAAAAGCAGTTGGTGGAGTTGGCGGTGCTGGTTCCGACGCCGCTCTCGTCTCCTGGGTTCACTGTGGGTCGGTCGTGTTTCTTGTGGCGGTGCTGGCGTTCTCTGTGTTGGTGTCGAGTCAGCTTCAGCACTAGAAAAAGCAGTTGGTGGAGTTGGCGGTGCTGGTTCGGACGCCGCTCTCGTCTCCTGGGCTCACTGTGGGTCGGTCGTGTTTCTTGTGGTGGTGCTGGCGTTCTCTGTGTTGGTGTGGAGTCAGCGTCAGCACTCGAAAAAGCAGTTGGTGGAGTTGGCGGTGCTGGTTCGGACGCCGCTCTCGTCTCCTGGGTTCACTGTGGGTCGGTCGTGTTGCTTGTGGCGGTGCTGGCGTCCTCAGTGTTGGTGTGGAGTCTGCGGCCGCACTCGAAAAAGCAGTTGGTGGAGTTGGCGGTGCTGGTTCGGACGCCGCTCTCGTCTCCTGGGTTCACTGTGGGTCGGTCGTGTTGCTTGTGGCGGTGCTGGCGTCCTCAGTGTTGGTGTGGAGTCTGCGGCCGCACTCGAAAAAGCAGTTGGTGGAGTTGGCGGTGCTGGTTCCGACGCCGCTCTCGTCTCCTGGGTTCACTGTGGGTCGGTCGTGTTTCTTGTGGCGGTGCTGGCGTTCTCTGTGTTGGTGTCGAGTCAGCTTCAGCACTAGAAAAAGCAGTTGGTGGAGTTGGCGGTGCTGGTTCGGACGCCGCTCTCGTCTCCTGGGTTCACTGTGGGTCGGTCGTGTTGCTTGTGGCGGTGCTGGCGTCCTCAGTGTTGGTGTGGAGTCTGCGGCCGCACTCGAAAAAGCAGTTGGTGGAGTTGGCGGTGCTGGTTCGGACGCCGCTCTCGTCTCCTGGGTTCACTGTGGGTCGGTCGTGTTGCTTGTGGCGGTGCTGGCGTCCTCAGTGTTGGTGTGGAGTCTGCGGCCGCACTCGAAAAAGCAGTTGGTGGAGTTGGCGGTGCTGGTTCGGACGCCGCTCTCGTCTCCTGGGCTCACTGTGGGTCGGTCGTGTTGCTTGTGGCGGTGCTGGCGTTCTCTGTGTTGGTGTCGAGTCAGCTTCAGCACTAGAAAAAGCAGTTGGTGGAGTTGGCGGTGCTGGTTCGGACGCCGCTCTCGTCTCCTGGGTTCACGGTGGGTCGGTCGTGTTTCTTGTGGCGGTGCTGGCGTTCTCTGTGTTGGTGTGGAGTCAGCGTCCGCACTCGAAAAAGCAGTTGTGGAGTTGGCGGTGCTGGTTCGGACGCCGCTCTCGTCTCCTGGGTTCACTGTGGGTCGGTCGTGTTGCTTGTGGCGGTGCTGGCGTTCTCTGTGTTGGTGTGGAGTCTGCGTCCGCACTCGAAAAAGCAATTGGTGGAGTTGGCGGTGCTGGTTCGGACGCCGCTCTCGTCTCCTGGGTTCACGGTGGGTCGGTCGTGTTTCTTGTGGCGGTGCTGGCGTTCTCTGTGTTGGTGTGGAGTCAGCGTCCGCACTCGAAAAAGCAGTTGTGGAGTTGGCGGTGCTGGTTCGGACGCCGCTCTCGTCTCCTGGGTTCACTGTGGGTCGGTCGTGTTGCTTGTGGCGGTGCTGGCGTTCTCTGTGTTGGTGTGGAGTCTGCGTCCGCACTCGAAAAAGCAATTGGTGGAGTTGGCGGTGCTGGTTCGGACGCCGCTCTCGTCTCCTGGGCTCACTGTGGGTCGGTCGTGTTTCTTGTGGCGGTGCTGGCGCTCTCTGTGTTGGTGTGGAGTCTGTGTCCGCACTCGAAAAAGCAATTGGTGGAGTTGGCGGTGCTGGTTCGGACGCCGCTCTCGTCTCCTGGGTTCACTGTGGGTCGGTCGTGTTGCTTGTGGCGGTGCTGGCGTTCTCTGTGTTGGTGTGGAGTCTGCGTCCGCACTCGAAAAAGCAATTGGTGGAGTTGGCGGTGCTGGTTCGGACGCCGCTCTCGTCTCCTGGGTTCACGGTGGGTCGGTCGTGTTTCTTGTGGCGGTGCTGGCGTTCTCTGTGTTGGTGTGGAGTCAGCGTCCGCACTCGAAAAAGCAGTTGTGGAGTTGGCGGTGCTGGTTCGGACGCCGCTCTCGTCTCCTGGGTTCACTGTGGGTCGGTCGTGTTGCTTGTGGCGGTGCTGGCGTTCTCTGTGTTGGTGTGGAGTCTGCGTCCGCACTCGAAAAAGCAATTGGTGGAGTTGGCGGTGCTGGTTCGGACGCCGCTCTCGTCTCCTGGGCTCACTGTGGGTCGGTCGTGTTGCTTGTGGCGGTGCTGGCGTTCTCTGTGTTGGTGTCGAGTCAGCTTCAGCACTAGAAAAAGCAGTTGGTGGAGTTGGCGGTGCTGGTTCGGACGCCGCTCTCGTCTCCTGGGTTCACGGTGGGTCGGTCGTGTTTCTTGTGGCGGTGCTGGCGTTCTCTGTGTTGGTGTGGAGTCAGCGTCCGCACTCGAAAAAGCAGTTGTGGAGTTGGCGGTGCTGGTTCGGACGCCGCTCTCGTCTCCTGGGTTCACTGTGGGTCGGTCGTGTTGCTTGTGGCGGTGCTGGCGTTCTCTGTGTTGGTGTGGAGTCTGCGTCCGCACTCGAAAAAGCAATTGGTGGAGTTGGCGGTGCTGGTTCGGACGCCGCTCTCGTCTCCTGGGTTCACGGTGGGTCGGTCGTGTTTCTTGTGGCGGTGCTGGCGTTCTCTGTGTTGGTGTGGAGTCAGCGTCCGCACTCGAAAAAGCAGTTGTGGAGTTGGCGGTGCTGGTTCGGACGCCGCTCTCGTCTCCTGGGTTCACTGTGGGTCGGTCGTGTTGCTTGTGGCGGTGCTGGCGTTCTCTGTGTTGGTGTGGAGTCTGCGTCCGCACTCGAAAAAGCAATTGGTGGAGTTGGCGGTGCTGGTTCGGACGCCGCTCTCGTCTCCTGGGCTCACTGTGGGTCGGTCGTGTTTCTTGTGGCGGTGCTGGCGCTCTCTGTGTTGGTGTGGAGTCTGTGTCCGCACTCGAAAAAGCAATTGGTGGAGTTGGCGGTGCTGGTTCGGACGCCGCTCTCGTCTCCTGGGTTCACTGTGGGTCGGTCGTGTTGCTTGTGGCGGTGCTGGCGTCCTCAGTGCAGCTGTGGAGTCT
This sequence comes from Phytophthora tentaculata, assembly GCA_033557915.1. Taxonomy (NCBI): domain Eukaryota; phylum Oomycota; class Peronosporomycetes; order Peronosporales; family Peronosporaceae; genus Phytophthora; species Phytophthora tentaculata. The sequence continues at coordinate 5,178,920 of JAUCEA010000009.1, forward strand.
GCGTCAGCACTCGAAAAAGCAGTTGGTGGAGTTGGCGGTGCTGGTTCGGACGCCGCTCTCGTCTCCTGGGTTCACTGATGGTCGGTCGTGTTGCTTGTGGCGGTGCTGGCGTTCTCTGTGTTGGTGTGGAGTCAGCGTCCGCACTCGAAAAAGCAGTTGTGGAGTTGGCGGTGCTGGTTCGGACGCCGCTCTCGTCTCCTGGGCTCACTGTGGGTCGGTCGTGTTTCTTGTGGCGGTGCTGGCGCTCTCTGTGTTGGTGTGGAGTCTGTGTCCGCACTCGAAAAAGCAATTGGTGGAGTTGGCGGTGCTGGTTCGGACGCCGCTCTCGTCTCCTGGGTTCACTGTGGGTCGGTCGTGTTGCTTGTGGCGGTGCTGGCGTCCTCAGTGCAGCTGTGGAGTCTGCGTCAGCACTCGAAAAAGCAGTTGGTGGAGTTGGCGGTGCTGGTTCGGACGCCGCTCTCGTCTCCTGGGTTCACTGATGGTCGGTCGTGTTGCTTGTGGCGGTGCTGGCGTTCTCTGTGTTGGTGTGGAGTCTGCGTCAGCACTCGAAAAAGCAGTTGTGGAGTTGGCGGTGCTGGTTCCGACGCCGCTCTCGTCTCCTGGGTTCACTGTTGGTCGGTCGTGTTTCTTGTGGTGGTGCTGGCGTTCTCTGTGTTGGTGTGGAGTCAGCTTCAGCACTCGAAAAAGCAATTGGTGGAGTTGGCGGTGCTGGTTCGGACGCCGCTCTCGTCTCCTGGGCTCACTGTGGGTCGGTCGTGTTTCTTGTGGCGGTGCTGGCGCTCTCTGTGTTGGTGTGGAGTCTGTGTCCGCACTCGAAAAAGCAATTGGTGGAGTTGGCGGTGCTGGTTCGGACGCCGCTCTCGTCTCCTGGGTTCACTGTGGGTCGGTCGTGTTGCTTGTGGCGGTGCTGGCGTTCTCTGTGTTGGTGTGGAGTCAGCGTCCGCACTCGAAAAAGCAGTTGTGGAGTTGGCGGTGCTGGTTCGGACGCCGCTCTCGTCTCCTGGGCTCACTGTGGGTCGGTCGTGTTTCTTGTGGCGGTGCTGGCGTCCTCAGTGCAGCTGTGGAGTCTGCGTCAGCACTCGAAAAAGCAGTTGGTGGAGTTGGCGGTGCTGGTTCGGACGCCGCTCTCGTCTCCTGGGTTCACTGATGGTCGGTCGTGTTGCTTGTGGCGGTGCTGGCGTTCTCTGTGTTGGTGTGGAGTCTGCGTCCGCACTCGAAAAAGCAATTGGTGGAGTTGGCGGTGCTGGTTCGGACGCCGCTCTCGTCTCCTGGGCTCACTGTGGGTCGGTCGTGTTTCTTGTGGCGGTGCTGGCGCTCTCTGTGTTGGTGTGGAGTCTGTGTCCGCACTCGAAAAAGCAATTGGTGGAGTTGGCGGTGCTGGTTCGGACGCCGCTCTCGTCTCCTGGGTTCACTGTGGGTCGGTCGTGTTTCTTGTGGCGGTGCTGGCGCTCTCTGTGTTGGTGTGGAGTCTGTGTCCGCACTCGAAAAAGCAATTGGTGGAGTTGGCGGTGCTGGTTCGGACGCCGCTCTCGTCTCCTGGGTTCACTGTGGGTCGGTCGTGTTGCTTGTGGCGGTGCTGGCGTCCTCAGTGCAGCTGTGGAGTCTGCGTCAGCACTCGAAAAAGCAGTTGGTGGAGTTGGCGGTGCTGGTTCGGACGCCGCTCTCGTCTCCTGGGTTCACTGATGGTCGGTCGTGTTGCTTGTGGCGGTGCTGGCGTTCTCTGTGTTGGTGTGGAGTCTGCGTCCGCACTCGAAAAAGCAATTGGTGGAGTTGGCGGTGCTGGTTCGGACGCCGCTCTCGTCTCCTGGGCTCACTGTGGGTCGGTCGTGTTTCTTGTGGCGGTGCTGGCGCTCTCTGTGTTGGTGTGGAGTCTGTGTCCGCACTCGAAAAAGCAATTGGTGGAGTTGGCGGTGCTGGTTCGGACGCCGCTCTCGTCTCCTGGGTTCACTGTGGGTCGGTCGTGTTGCTTGTGGCGGTGCTGGCGTCCTCAGTGCAGCTGTGGAGTCTGCGTCAGCACTCGAAAAAGCAGTTGGTGGAGTTGGCGGTGCTGGTTCGGACGCCGCTCTCGTCTCCTGGGTTCACTGATGGTCGGTCGTGTTGCTTGTGGCGGTGCTGGCGTTCTCTGTGTTGGTGTGGAGTCAGCGTCCGCACTCGAAAAAGCAGTTGTGGAGTTGGCGGTGCTGGTTCGGACGCCGCTCTCGTCTCCTGGGCTCACTGTGGGTCGGTCGTGTTTCTTGTGGCGGTGCTGGCGCTCTCTGTGTTGGTGTGGAGTCTGTGTCCGCACTCGAAAAAGCAATTGGTGGAGTTGGCGGTGCTGGTTCGGACGCCGCTCTCGTCTCCTGGGTTCACTGTGGGTCGGTCGTGTTGCTTGTGGCGGTGCTGGCGTCCTCAGTGCAGCTGTGGAGTCTGCGTCAGCACTCGAAAAAGCAGTTGGTGGAGTTGGCGGTGCTGGTTCGGACGCCGCTCTCGTCTCCTGGGTTCACTGATGGTCGGTCGTGTTGCTTGTGGCGGTGCTGGCGTTCTCTGTGTTGGTGTGGAGTCTGCGTCAGCACTCGAAAAAGCAGTTGTGGAGTTGGCGGTGCTGGTTCCGACGCCGCTCTCGTCTCCTGGGTTCACTGTTGGTCGGTCGTGTTTCTTGTGGTGGTGCTGGCGTTCTCTGTGTTGGTGTGGAGTCAGCTTCAGCACTAGAAAAAGCAGTTGGTGGAGTTGGCGGTGCTGGTTCCGACGCCGCTCTCGTCTCCTGGGTTCACTGTTGGTCGGTCGTGTTTCTTGTGGCGGTGCTGGCGTTCTCTGTGTTGGTGTGGAGTCAGCGTCAGCACTCGAAAAAGCAGTTGGTGGAGTTGGCGGTGCTGGTTCGGACGCCGCTCTCGTCTCCTGGGTTCACTGTGGGTCGGTCGTGTTTCTTGTGGTGGTGCTGGCGTTCTCTGTGTTGGTGTGGAGTCAGCGTCAGCACTCGAAAAAGCAGTTGGTGGAGTTGGCGGTGCTGGTTCGGACGCCGCTCTCGTCTCCTGGGTTCACTGTGGGTCGGTCGTGTTGCTTGTGGCGGTGCTGGCGTCCTCAGGGTTGGTGTGGAGTCTGCGGCCGCACTCGAAAAAGCAGTTGGTGGAGTTGGCGGTGCTGGTTCGGACGCCGCTCTCGTCTCCTGGGTTCACTGTTGGTCGGTCGTGTTTCTTGTGGTGGTGCTGGCGTTCTCTGTGTTGGTGTGGAGTCAGCGTCAGCACTCGAAAAAGCAGTTGGTGGAGTTGGCGGTGCTGGTTCGGACGCCGCTCTCGTCTCCTGGGTTCACTGTTGGTCGGTCGTGTTTCTTGTGGTGGTGCTGGCGTTCTCTGTGTTGGTGTGGAGTCAGCGTCAGCACTCGAAAAAGCAGTTGGTGGAGTTGGCGGTGCTGGTTCGGACGCCGCTCTCGTCTCCTGGGCTCACTGTGGGTCGGTCGTGTTGCTTGTGGCGGTGCTGGCGTTCTCTGTGTTGGTGTGGAGTCAGCGTCAGCACTCGAAAAAGCAGTTGTGGAGTTGGCGGTGCTGGTTCGGACGCCGCTCTCGTCTCCTGGGTTCACTGTGGGTCGGTCGTGTTGCTTGTGGCGGTGCTGGCGTCCTCAGTGTTGGTGTGGAGTCTGCGGCCGCACTCGAAAAAGCAGTTGTGGAGTTGGCGGTGCTGGTTCGGACGCCGCTCTCGTCTCCTGGGCTCACTGTGGGTCGGTCGTGTTTCTTGTGGTGGTGCTGGCGTTCTCTGTGTTGGTGTGGAGTCAGCGTCAGCACTCGAAAAAGCAGTTGGTGGAGTTGGCGGTGCTGGTTCGGACGCCGCTCTCGTCTCCTGGGTTCACTGTGGGTCGGTCGTGTTGCTTGTGGCGGTGCTGGCGTCCTCAGTGTTGGTGTGGAGTCTGCGGCCGCACTCGAAAAAGCAGTTGGTGGAGTTGGCGGTGCTGGTTCGGACGCCGCTCTCGTCTCCTGGGCTCACTGTGGGTCGGTCGTGTTTCTTGTGGTGGTGCTGGCGTTCTCTGTGTTGGTGTGGAGTCAGCGTCAGCACTCGAAAAAGCAGTTGGTGGAGTTGGCGGTGCTGGTTCGGACGCCGCTCTCGTCTCCTGGGTTCACTGTGGGTCGGTCGTGTTGCTTGTGGCGGTGCTGGCGTCCTCAGTGTTGGTGTGGAGTCTGCGGCCGCACTCGAAAAAGCAGTTGGTGGAGTTGGCGGTGCTGGTTCGGACGCCGCTCTCGTCTCCTGGGTTCACTGTGGGTCGGTCGTGTTGCTTGTGGCGGTGCTGGCGTTCTCTGTGTTGGTGTGGAGTCAGCTTCAGCACTCGAAAAAGCAGTTGGTGGAGTTGGCGGTGCTGGTTCGGACGCCGCTCTCGTCTCCTGGGTTCACGGTGGGTCGGTCGTGTTTCTTGTGGCGGTGCTGGCGTTCTCTGTGTTGGTGTGGAGTCAGCGTCCGCACTCGAAAAAGCAGTTGTGGAGTTGGCGGTGCTGGTTCGGACGCCGCTCTCGTCTCCTGGGTTCACTGTGGGTCGGTCGTGTTTCTTGTGGCGGTGCTGGCGCTCTCTGTGTTGGTGTGGAGTCTGCGTCCGCACTCGAAAAAGCAATTGGTGGAGTTGGCGGTGCTGGTTCGGACGCCGCTCTCGTCTCCTGGGTTCACTGTTGGTCGGTCGTGTTTCTTGTGGTGGTGCTGGCGTTCTCTGTGTTGGTGTGGAGTCAGCGTCAGCACTCGAAAAAGCAGTTGGTGGAGTTGGCGGTGCTGGTTCGGACGCCGCTCTCGTCTCCTGGGTTCACTGTGGGTCGGTCGTGTTGCTTGTGGCGGTGCTGGCGTTCTCTGTGTTGGTGTGGAGTCTGCGTCCGCACTCGAAAAAGCAATTGGTGGAGTTGGCGGTGCTGGTTCGGACGCCGCTCTCGTCTCCTGGGCTCACTGTGAGTCGGTCGTGTTTCTTGTGGTGGTGCTGGCGTTCTCTGTGTTGGTGTGGAGTCAGCGTCAGCACTCGAAAAAGCAGTTGGTGGAGTTGGCGGTGCTGGTTCGGACGCCGCTCTCGTCTCCTGGGTTCACTGTTGGTCGGTCGTGTTGCTTGTGGCGGTGCTGGCGTTCTCTGTGTTGGTGTGGAGTCAGCGTCAGCACTCGAAAAAGCAGTTGGTGGAGTTGGCGGTGCTGGTTCGGACGCCGCTCTCGTCTCCTGGGTTCACTGTGGGTCGGTCGTGTTGCTTGTGGCGGTGCTGGCGTTCTCTGTGTTGGTGTGGAGTCTGCGTCCGCACTCGAAAAAGCAATTGGTGGAGTTGGCGGTGCTGGTTCGGACGCCGCTCTCGTCTCCTGGGCTCACTGTGGGTCGGTCGTGTTTCTTGTGGTGTTGCTGGCGTTCTCTGTGTTGGTGTGGAGTCAGCGTCAGCACTCGAAAAAGCAGTTGGTGGAGTTGGCGGTGCTGGTTCGGACGCCGCTCTCGTCTCCTGGGTTCACTGTTGGTCGGTCGTGTTTCTTGTGGTGGTGCTGGCGTTCTCTGTGTTGGTGTGGAGTCAGCGTCAGCACTCGAAAAAGCAGTTGTGGAGTTGGCGGTGCTGGTTCGGACGCCGCTCTCGTCTCCTGGGTTCACTGTGGGTCGGTCGTGTTTCTTGTGGTGTTGCTGGCGTTCTCTGTGTTGGTGTGGAGTCAGCGTCAGCACTCGAAAAAGCAGTTGGTGGAGTTGGCGGTGCTGGTTCGGACGCCGCTCTCGTCTCCTGGGTTCACTGTTGGTCGGTCGTGTTTCTTGTGGTGGTGCTGGCGTTCTCTGTGTTGGTGTCGAGTCAGCTTCAGCACTAGAAAAAGCAGTTGGTGGAGTTGGCGGTGCTGGTTCGGACGCCGCTCTCGTCTCCTGGGTTCACTGTGGGTCGGTCGTGTTGCTTGTGGCGGTGCTGGCGTTCTCTGTGTTGGTGTCGAGTCAGCTTCAGCACTAGAAAAAGCAGTTGGTGGAGTTGGCGGTGCTGGTTCGGACGCCGCTCTCGTCTCCTGGGTTCACTGTGGGTCGGTCGTGTTGCTTGTGGCGGTGCTGGCGTTCTCTGTGTTGGTGTGGAGTCTGCGGCCGCACTCGAAAAAGCAGTTGGTGGAGTTGGCGGTGCTGGTTCGGACGCCGCTCTCGTCTCCTGGGTTCACTGTTGGTCGGTCGTGTTTCTTGTGGTGGTGCTGGCGTTCTCTGTGTTGGTGTGGAGTCAGCGTCAGCACTCGAAAAAGCAGTTGTGGAGTTGGCGGTGCTGGTTCGGACGCCGCTCTCGTCTCCTGGGTTCACTGTGGGTCGGTCGTGTTGCTTGTGGCGGTGCTGGCGTTCTCTGTGTTGGTGTGGAGTCTGCGTCCGCACTCGAAAAAGCAATTGGTGGAGTTGGCGGTGCTGGTTCGGACGCCGCTCTCGTCTCCTGGGCTCACTGTGGGTCGGTCGTGTTGCTTGTGGCGGTGCTGGCGTTCTCTGTGTTGGTGTGGAGTCAGCGTCAGCACTCGAAAAAGCAATTGGTGGAGTTGGCGGTGCTGGTTCGGACGCCGCTCTCGTCTCCTGGGCTCACTGTGGGTCGGTCGTGTTGCTTGTGGCGGTGCTGGCGTTCTCTGTGTTGGTGTGGAGTCAGCGTCAGCACTCGAAAAAGCAGTTGTGGAGTTGGCGGTGCTGGTTCGGACGCCGCTCTCGTCTCCTGGGTTCACTGTGGGTCGGTCGTGTTGCTTGTGGCGGTGCTGGCGTCCTCAGTGTTGGTGTGGAGTCTGCGGCCGCACTCGAAAAAGCAGTTGGTGGAGTTGGCGGTGCTGGTTCGGACGCCGCTCTCGTCTCCTGGGTTCACTGTTGGTCGGTCGTGTTTCTTGTGGTGGTGCTGGCGTTCTCTGTGTTGGTGTGGAGTCAGCTTCAGCACTAGAAAAAGCAGTTGGTGGAGTTGGCGGTGCTGGTTCCGACGCCGCTCTCGTCTCCTGGGTTCACTGTTGGTCGGTCGTGTTTCTTGTGGCGGTGCTGGCGTTCTCTGTGTTGGTGTGGAGTCAGCGTCAGCACTCGAAAAAGCAGTTGGTGGAGTTGGCGGTGCTGGTTCGGACGCCGCTCTCGTCTCCTGGGTTCACTGTGGGTCGGTCGTGTTGCTTGTGGCGGTGCTGGCGTTCTCTGTGTTGGTGTGGAGTCTGCGTCCGCACTCGAAAAAGCAGTTGGTGGAGTTGGCGGTGCTGGTTCGGACGCCGCTCTCGTCTCCTGGGTTCACTGTGGGTCGGTCGTGTTTCTTGTGGTGGTGCTGGCGTTCTCTGTGTTGGTGTGGAGTCTGCGTCAGCACTCGAAAAAGCAGTTGGTGGAGTTGGCGGTGCTGGTTCGGACGCCGCTCTCGTCTCCTGGGTTCACTGTGGGTCGGTCGTGTTGCTTGTGGCGGTGCTGGCGTTCTCTGTGTTGGTGTGGAGTCTGCGGCCGCACTCGAAAAAGCAGTTGGTGGAGTTGGCGGTGCTGGTTCGGACGCCGCTCTCGTCTCCTGGGTTCACTGTGGGTCGGTCGTGTTGCTTGTGGCGGTGCTGGCGTTCTCTGTGTTGGTGTGGAGTCTGCGCCCGCACTCGAAAAAGCAATTGGTGGAGTTGGCGGTGCTGGTTCCGACGCCGCTCTCGTCTCCTGGGTTCACTGTGGGTCGGTCGTGTTGCTTGTGGCGGTGCTGGCGTTCTCTGTGTTGGTGTGGAGTCTGCGTCAGCACTCGAAAAAGCAGTTGGTGGAGTTGGCGGTGCTGGTTCGGACGCCGCTCTCGTCTCCTGGGTTCACTGTGGGTCGGTCGTGTTGCTTGTGGCGGTGCTGGCGTTCTCTGTGTTGGTGTGGAGTCAGCGTCAGCACTCGAAAAAGCAATTGGTGGAGTTGGCGGTGCTGGTTCGGACGCCGCTCTCGTCTCCTGGGCTCACTGTGGGTCGGTCGTGTTGCTTGTGGCGGTGCTGGCGTTCTCTGTGTTGGTGTGGAGTCAGCGTCAGCACTCGAAAAAGCAGTTGTGGAGTTGGCGGTGCTGGTTCGGACGCCGCTCTCGTCTCCTGGGTTCACTGTGGGTCGGTCGTGTTGCTTGTGGCGGTGCTGGCGTCCTCAGTGTTGGTGTGGAGTCTGCGGCCGCACTCGAAAAAGCAGTTGGTGGAGTTGGCGGTGCTGGTTCGGACGCCGCTCTCGTCTCCTGGGTTCACTGTTGGTCGGTCGTGTTTCTTGTGGTGGTGCTGGCGTTCTCTGTGTTGGTGTGGAGTCAGCTTCAGCACTAGAAAAAGCAGTTGGTGGAGTTGGCGGTGCTGGTTCCGACGCCGCTCTCGTCTCCTGGGTTCACTGTTGGTCGGTCGTGTTTCTTGTGGCGGTGCTGGCGTTCTCTGTGTTGGTGTGGAGTCAGCGTCAGCACTCGAAAAAGCAGTTGGTGGAGTTGGCGGTGCTGGTTCGGACGCCGCTCTCGTCTCCTGGGTTCACTGTGGGTCGGTCGTGTTGCTTGTGGCGGTGCTGGCGTTCTCTGTGTTGGTGTGGAGTCTGCGTCCGCACTCGAAAAAGCAGTTGGTGGAGTTGGCGGTGCTGGTTCCGACGCCGCTCTCGTCTCCTGGGTTCACTGTGGGTCGGTCGTGTTTCTTGTGGTGGTGCTGGCGTTCTCTGTGTTGGTGTGGAGTCTGCGTCAGCACTCGAAAAAGCAGTTGGTGGAGTTGGCGGTGCTGGTTCGGACGCCGCTCTCGTCTCCTGGGTTCACTGTGGGTCGGTCGTGTTGCTTGTGGCGGTGCTGGCGTTCTCTGTGTTGGTGTGGAGTCTGCGGCCGCACTCGAAAAAGCAGTTGGTGGAGTTGGCGGTGCTGGTTCGGACGCCGCTCTCGTCTCCTGGGTTCACTGTGGGTCGGTCGTGTTGCTTGTGGCGGTGCTGGCGTTCTCTGTGTTGGTGTGGAGTCTGCGCCCGCACTCGAAAAAGCAATTGGTGGAGTTGGCGGTGCTGGTTCCGACGCCGCTCTCGTCTCCTGGGCTCACTGTGGGTCGGTCGTGTTTCTTGTGGTGGTGCTGGCGTTCTCTGTGTTGGTGTGGAGTCAGCGTCAGCACTCGAAAAAGCAGTTGGTGGAGTTGGCGGTGCTGGTTCGGACGCCGCTCTCGTCTCCTGGGTTCACTGTGGGTCGGTCGTGTTGCTTGTGGCGGTGCTGGCGTTCTCTGTGTTGGTGTCGAGTCAGCTTCAGCACTAGAAAAAGCAGTTGGTGGAGTTGGCGGTGCTGGTTCGGACGCCGCTCTCGTCTCCTGGGTTCACTGTGGGTCGGTCGTGTTGCTTGTGGCGGTGCTGGCGTTCTCTGTGTTGGTGTCGAGTCAGCTTCAGCACTAGAAAAAGCAGTTGGTGGAGTTGGCGGTGCTGGTTCGGACGCCGCTCTCGTCTCCTGGGTTCACTGTGGGTCGGTCGTGTTGCTTGTGGCGGTGCTGGCGTTCTCTGTGTTGGTGTGGAGTCTGCGGCCGCACTCGAAAAAGCAGTTGGTGGAGTTGGCGGTGCTGGTTCGGACGCCGCTCTCGTCTCCTGGGTTCACTGTGGGTCGGTCGTGTTGCTTGTGGCGGTGCTGGCGTTCTCTGTGTTGGTGTCGAGTCAGCTTCAGCACTAGAAAAAGCAGTTGGTGGAGTTGGCGGTGCTGGTTCGGACGCCGCTCTCGTCTCCTGGGTTCACTGTGGGTCGGTCGTGTTGCTTGTGGCGGTGCTGGCGTTCTCTGTGTTGGTGTGGAGTCTGCGTCCGCACTCGAAAAAGCAGTTGGTGGAGTTGGCGGTGCTGGTTCCGACGCCGTTCTCGTCTCCTGGGCTCACTGTGGGTCGGTCGTGTTTCTTGTGGTGGTGCTGGCGTTCTCTGTGTTGGTGTGGAGTCAGCGTCAGCACTCGAAAAAGCAGTTGGTGGAGTTGGCGGTGCTGGTTCGGACGCCGCTCTCGTCTCCTGGGTTCACTGTGGGTCGGTCGTGTTGCTTGTGGCGGTGCTGGCGTTCTCTGTGTTGGTGTCGAGTCAGCTTCAGCACTAGAAAAAGCAGTTGGTGGAGTTGGCGGTGCTGGTTCGGACGCCGCTCTCGTCTCCTGGGTTCACTGTGGGTCGGTCGTGTTGCTTGTGGCGGTGCTGGCGTTCTCTGTGTTGGTGTCGAGTCAGCTTCAGCACTAGAAAAAGCAGTTGGTGGAGTTGGCGGTGCTGGTTCGGACGCCGCTCTCGTCTCCTGGGTTCACTGTTGGTCGGTCGTGCTTCTTGTGGCGGTGCTGGCGTTCTCTGTGTTGGTGTGGAGTCTGCGTCAGCACTCGAAAAAGCAATTGGTGGAGTTGGCGGTGCTGGTTCCGACGCCGCTCTCGTCTCCTGGGCTCACTGTGGGTCGGTCGTGTTTCTTGTGGTGGTGCTGGCGTTCTCTGTGTTGGTGTGGAGTCTGCGTCAGCACTCGAAAAAGCAGTTGGTGGAGTTGGCGGTGCTGGTTCGGACGCCGCTCTCGTCTCCTGGGTTCACTGTTGGTCGGTCGTGTTTCTTGTGGCGGTGCTGGCGTTCTCTGTGTTGGTGTGGAGTCTGCGTCCGCACTCGAAAAAGCAGTTGTGGAGTTGGGCGGTGCTGGTTCGGACGCCGCTCTCGTCTCCTGGGTTCACTGTTGGTCGGTCGTGTTTCTTGTGGCGGTGCTGGCGTTCTCTGTGTTGGTGTGGAGTCTGCGTCCGCACTCGAAAAAGCAGTTGGTGGAGTTGGCGGTGCTGGTTCGGACGCCGCTCTCGTCTCCTGGGCTCACTGTGGGTCGGTCGTGTTTCTTGTGGCGGTGCTGGCGTTCTCTGTGTTGGTGTGGAGTCTGCGTCCGCACTCGAAAAAGCAGTTGTGGAGTTGGGCGGTGCTGGTTCGGACGCCGCTCTCGTCTCCTGGGTTCACTGTTGGTCGGTCGTGTTTCTTGTGGCGGTGCTGGCGTTCTCTGTGTTGGTGTGGAGTCTGCGTCCGCACTCGAAAAAGCAGTTGGTGGAGTTGGCGGTGCTGGTTCGGACGCCGCTCTCGTCTCCTGGGTTCACTGTTGGTCGGTCGTGCTTCTTGTGGCGGTGCTGGCGTTCTCTGTGTTGGTGTGGAGTCTGCGTCCGCACTCGAAAAAGCAGTTGGTGGAGTTGGCGGTGCTGGTTCGGACGCCGCTCTCGTCTCCTGGGTTCACTGTGGGTCGGTCGTGTTGCTTGTGGCGGTGCTGGCGTTCTCTGTGTTGGTGTGGAGTCTGCGTCCGCACTCGAAAAAGCAGTTGTGGAGTTGGCGGTGCTGGTTCGGACGCCGCTCTCGTCTCCTGGGTTCACTGTGGGTCGGACGTGTTGCTTGTGGCGGTGCTGGCGTTCTCTGTGTTGGTGTGGAGTCTGCGGCCGCACTCGAAAAAGCAGTTGGTGGAGTTGGCGGTGCTGGTTCGGACGCCGCTCTCGTCTCCTGGGTTCACTGTGGGTCGGTCGTGTTGCTTGTGGCGGTGCTGGCGTTCTCTGTGTTGGTGTGGAGTCAGCTTCAGCACTAGAAAAGGCAGTTGGTGGAGTTGGCGGTGCTGGTTCGGACGCCGCTCTCGTCTCCTGGGTTCACTGTGGGTCGGCGTGTTGCTTGTGGCGGTGCTGGCGTTCTCTGTGTTGGTGTGGAGTCTGCGGCCGCACTCGAAAAAGCAGTTGGTGGAGTTGGCGGTGCTGGTTCGGACGCCGCTCTCGTCTCCTGGGTTCACTGTGGGTCGGTCGTGTTGCTTGTGGCGGTGCTGGCGTTCTCTGTGTTGGTGTGGAGTCTGCGTCCGCACTCGAAAAAGCAGTTGTGGAGTTGGCGGTGCTGGTTCGGACGCCGCTCTCGTCTCCTGGGTTCACTGTTGGTCGGTCGTGTTTCTTGTGGCGGTGCTGGCGTTCTCTGTGTTGGTGTGGAGTCAGCGTCAGCACTCGAAAAAGCAGTTGGTGGAGTTGGCGGTGCTGGTTCGGACGCCGCTCTCGTCTCCTGGGTTCACTGTTGGTCGGTCGTGTTTCTTGTGGCGGTGCTGGCGTTCTCTGTGTTGGTGTGGAGTCTGCGTCCGCACTCGAAAAAGCAGTTGTGGAGTTGGGCGGTGCTGGTTCGGACGCCGCTCTCGTCTCCTGGGTTCACTGTTGGTCGGTCGTGTTTCTTGTGGCGGTGCTGGCGTTCTCTGTGTTGGTGTGGAGTCTGCGTCCGCACTCGAAAAAGCAGTTGGTGGAGTTGGCGGTGCTGGTTCGGACGCCGCTCTCGTCTCCTGGGCTCACTGTGGGTCGGTCGTGTTTCTTGTGGCGGTGCTGGCGTTCTCTGTGTTGGTGTGGAGTCTGCGTCCGCACTCGAAAAAGCAGTTGTGGAGTTGGGCGGTGCTGGTTCGGACGCCGCTCTCGTCTCCTGGGTTCACTGTTGGTCGGTCGTGTTTCTTGTGGCGGTGCTGGCGTTCTCTGTGTTGGTGTGGAGTCTGCGTCCGCACTCGAAAAAGCAGTTGGTGGAGTTGGCGGTGCTGGTTCCGACGCCGCTCTCGTCTCCTGGGCTCACTGTTGGTCGGTCGTGTTTCTTGTGGCGGTGCTGGCGTTCTCTGTGTTGGTGTGGAGTCTGCGTCCGCACTCGAAAAAGCAGTTGGTGGAGTTGGCGGTGCTGGTTCCGACGCCGCTCTCGTCTCCTGGGCTCACTGTGGGTCGGTCGTGTTTCTTGTGGTGGTGCTGGCGTTCTCTGTGTTGGTGTGGAGTCAGCGTCAGCACTCGAAAAAGCAGTTGGTGGAGTTGGCGGTGCTGGTTCGGACGCCGCTCTCGTCTCCTGGGTTCACTGTTGGTCGGTCGTGTTTCTTGTGGCGGTGCTGGCGTTCTCTGTGTTGGTGTGGAGTCTGCGTCCGCACTCGAAAAAGCAGTTGTGGAGTTGGGCGGTGCTGGTTCGGACGCCGCTCTCGTCTCCTGGGTTCACTGTTGGTCGGTCGTGTTTCTTGTGGCGGTGCTGGCGTTCTCTGTGTTGGTGTGGAGTCTGCGTCCGCACTCGAAAAAGCAGTTGGTGGAGTTGGCGGTGCTGGTTCGGACGCCGCTCTCGTCTCCTGGGCTCACTGTGGGTCGGTCGTGTTTCTTGTGGCGGTGCTGGCGTTCTCTGTGTTGGTGTGGAGTCTGCGTCCGCACTCGAAAAAGCAGTTGTGGAGTTGGGCGGTGCTGGTTCGGACGCCGCTCTCGTCTCCTGGGTTCACTGTTGGTCGGTCGTGTTTCTTGTGGCGGTGCTGGCGTTCTCTGTGTTGGTGTGGAGTCTGCGTCCGCACTCGAAAAAGCAGTTGGTGGAGTTGGCGGTGCTGGTTCCGACGCCGCTCTCGTCTCCTGGGCTCACTGTGGGTCGGTCGTGTTTCTTGTGGTGGTGCTGGCGTTCTCTGTGTTGGTGTGGAGTCAGCGTCAGCACTCGAAAAAGCAGTTGGTGGAGTTGGCGGTGCTGGTTCGGACGCCGCTCTCGTCTCCTGGGTTCACTGTTGGTCGGTCGTGTTTCTTGTGGCGGTGCTGGCGTTCTCTGTGTTGGTGTGGAGTCTGCGTCCGCACTCGAAAAAGCAGTTGTGGAGTTGGGCGGTGCTGGTTCGGACGCCGCTCTCGTCTCCTGGGTTCACTGTTGGTCGGTCGTGTTTCTTGTGGCGGTGCTGGCGTTCTCTGTGTTGGTGTGGAGTCTGCGTCCGCACTCGAAAAAGCAGTTGGTGGAGTTGGCGGTGCTGGTTCGGACGCCGCTCTCGTCTCCTGGGCTCACTGTGGGTCGGTCGTGTTTCTTGTGGCGGTGCTGGCGTTCTCTGTGTTGGTGTGGAGTCTGCGTCCGCACTCGAAAAAGCAGTTGTGGAGTTGGGCGGTGCTGGTTCGGACGCCGCTCTCGTCTCCTGGGTTCACTGTTGGTCGGTCGTGTTTCTTGTGGCGGTGCTGGCGTTCTCTGTGTTGGTGTGGAGTCTGCGTCCGCACTCGAAAAAGCAGTTGGTGGAGTTGGCGGTGCTGGTTCGGACGCCGCTCTCGTCTCCTGGGTTCACTGTTGGTCGGTCGTGCTTCTTGTGGCGGTGCTGGCGTTCTCTGTGTTGGTGTGGAGTCTGCGTCAGCACTCGAAAAAGCAATTGGTGGAGTTGGCGGTGCTGGTTCCGACGCCGCTCTCGTCTCCTGGGTTCACTGTTGGTCGGTCGTGTTTCTTGTGGCGGTGCTGGCGTTCTCTGTGTTGGTGTGGAGTCTGCGTCCGCACTCGAAAAAGCAGTTGGTGGAGTTGGCGGTGCTGGTTCGGACGCCGCTCTCGTCTCCTGGGTTCACTGTTGGTCGGTCGTGCTTCTTGTGGCGGTGCTGGCGTTCTCTGTGTTGGTGTGGAGTCTGCGTCAGCACTCGAAAAAGCAATTGGTGGAGTTGGCGGTGCTGGTTCCGACGCCGCTCTCGTCTCCTGGGTTCACTGTTGGTCGGTCGTGTTTCTTGTGGCGGTGCTGGCGTTCTCTGTGTTGGTGTGGAGTCTGCGTCCGCACTCGAAAAAGCAGTTGGTGGAGTTGGCGGTGCTGGTTCGGACGCCGCTCTCGTCTCCTGGGCTCACTGTGGGTCGGTCGTGTTTCTTGTGGCGGTGCTGGCGTTCTCTGTGTTGGTGTGGAGTCTGCGTCCGCACTCGAAAAAGCAGTTGTGGAGTTGGGCGGTGCTGGTTCGGACGCCGCTCTCGTCTCCTGGGTTCACTGTTGGTCGGTCGTGTTTCTTGTGGCGGTGCTGGCGTTCTCTGTGTTGGTGTGGAGTCTGCGTCCGCACTCGAAAAAGCAGTTGGTGGAGTTGGCGGTGCTGGTTCGGACGCCGCTCTCGTCTCCTGGGTTCACTGTTGGTCGGTCGTGCTTCTTGTGGCGGTGCTGGCGTTCTCTGTGTTGGTGTGGAGTCTGCGTCAGCACTCGAAAAAGCAATTGGTGGAGTTGGCGGTGCTGGTTCCGACGCCGCTCTCGTCTCCTGGGTTCACTGTTGGTCGGTCGTGTTTCTTGTGGCGGTGCTGGCGTTCTCTGTGTTGGTGTGGAGTCTGCGTCCGCACTCGAAAAAGCAGTTGTGGAGTTGGCGGTGCTGGTTCGGACGCCGCTCTCGTCTCCTGGGTTCACTGATGGTCGGTCGTGTTGCTTGTGGTGGTGCTGGCGTTCTCTGTGTTGGTGTGGAGTCAGCGTCCGCACTCGAAAAAGCAGTTGTGGAGTTGGCGGTGCTGGTTCCGACGCCGGTCTCGTCTCCTGGGTTCACTGTTGGTCGGTCGTGTTTCTTGTGGCGGTGCTGGCGTTCTCTGTGTTGGTGTGGAGTCAGCGTCAGCACTCGAAAAAGCAGTTGTGGAGTTGGCGGTGCTGGTTCGGACGCCGCTCTCGTCTCCTGGGTTCACTGTTGGTCGGTCGTGTTTCTTGTGGCGGTGCTGGCGTTCTCTGTGTTGGTGTGGAGTCTGCGTCCGCACTCGAAAAAGCAGTTGTGGAGTTGGGCGGTGCTGGTTCGGACGCCGCTCTCGTCTCCTGGGTTCACTGTTGGTCGGTCGTGTTTCTTGTGGCGGTGCTGGCGTTCTCTGTGTTGGTGTGGAGTCTGCGTCCGCACTCGAAAAAGCAGTTGGTGGAGTTGGCGGTGCTGGTTCGGACGCCGCTCTCGTCTCCTGGGCTCACTGTGGGTCGGTCGTGTTTCTTGTGGCGGTGCTGGCGTTCTCTGTGTTGGTGTGGAGTCAGCGTCCGCACTCGAAAAAGCAGTTGTGGAGTTGGGCGGTGCTGGTTCGGACGCCGCTCTCGTCTCCTGGGTTCACTGTTGGTCGGTCGTGTTTCTTGTGGCGGTGCTGGCGTTCTCTGTGTTGGTGTGGAGTCTGCGTCCGCACTCGAAAAAGCAGTTGGTGGAGTTGGCGGTGCTGGTTCGGACGCCGCTCTCGTCTCCTGGGTTCACTGTTGGTCGGTCGTGCTTCTTGTGGCGGTGCTGGCGTTCTCTGTGTTGGTGTGGAGTCTGCGTCCGCACTCGAAAAAGCAGTTGGTGGAGTTGGCGGTGCTGGTTCGGACGCCGCTCTCGTCTCCTGGGTTCACTGTGGGTCGGTCGTGTTGCTTGTGG
The DNA here is from genome assembly GCA_033557915.1 of Phytophthora tentaculata. Lineage (NCBI taxonomy): Eukaryota > Oomycota > Peronosporomycetes > Peronosporales > Peronosporaceae > Phytophthora > Phytophthora tentaculata. The sequence continues at coordinate 5,194,814 of JAUCEA010000009.1, forward strand.
CGGTGCTGGCGTTCTCTGTGTTGGTGTGGAGTCTGCGTCCGCACTCGAAAAAGCAGTTGTGGAGTTGGCGGTGCTGGTTCGGACGCCGCTCTCGTCTCCTGGGTTCACTGATGGTCGGTCGTGTTGCTTGTGGTGGTGCTGGCGTTCTCTGTGTTGGTGTGGAGTCTGCGTCCGCACTCGAAAAAGCAGTTGTGGAGTTGGCGGTGCTGGTTCCGACGCCGGTCTCGTCTCCTGGGTTCACTGTTGGTCGGTCGTGTTTCTTGTGGCGGTGCTGGCGTTCTCTGTGTTGGTGTGGAGTCAGCGTCAGCACTCGAAAAAGCAGTTGTGGAGTTGGCGGTGCTGGTTCGGACGCCGCTCTCGTCTCCTGGGTTCACTGATGGTCGGTCGTGTTGCTTGTGGCGGTGCTGGCGTTCTCTGTGTTGGTGTGGAGTCTGCGTCCGCACTCGAAAAAGCAGTTGTGGAGTTGGCGGTGCTGGTTCGGACGCCGCTCTCGTCTCCTGGGTTCACTGATGGTCGGTCGTGTTGCTTGTGGCGGTGCTGGCGTTCTCTGTGTTGGTGTGGAGTCTGCGTCCGCACTCGAAAAAGCAGTTGTGGAGTTGGCGGTGCTGGTTCGGACGCCGCTCTCGTCTCCTGGGTTCACTGTTGGTCGGTCGTGTTGCTTGTGGCGGTGCTGGCGTTCTCTGTGTTGGTGTGGAGTCTGCGTCCGCACTCGAAAAAGCAGTTGGTGGAGTTGGCGGTGCTGGTTCGGACGCCGCTCTTGTCTCCTGGGTTCACTGTGGGTCGGTCGTGTTGCTTGTGGCGGTGCTGGCGTTCTCTGTGTTGGTGTGGAGTCTGTGTCCGCACTCGAAGAAGCAGTTGTGGAGTTGGCGGTGCTGGTTCGGACGCCGCTCTCGTCTCCTGGGTTCACTGTTGGTCGGTCGTGTTGCTTGTGGCGGTGCTGGCGTTCTCTGTGTTGGTGTGGAGTCAGCGTCCGCACTCGAAAAAGCAGTTGTGGAGTTGGCGGTGCTGGTTCGGACGCCGCTCTCGTCTCCTGGGTTCACTGATGGTCGGTCGTGTTGCTTGTGGCGGTGCTGGCGTTCTCTGTGTTGGTGTGGAGTCTGCGTCCGCACTCGAAAAAGCAGTTGTGGAGTTGGCGGTGCTGGTTCGGACGCCGCTCTCGTCTCCTGGGTTCACTGTTGGTCGGTCGTGTTTCTTGTGGCGGTGCTGGCGTTCTCTGTGTTGGTGTGGAGTCTGCGTCCGCACTCGAAAAAGCAGTTGGTGGAGTTGGCGGTGCTGGTTCGGACGCCGCTCTTGTCTCCTGGGTTCACTGTGGGTCGGTCGTGTTGCTTGTGGCGGTGCTGGCGTTCTCTGTGTTGGTGTGGAGTCTGTGTCCGCACTCGAAGAAGCAGTTGTGGAGTTGGCGGTGCTGGTTCGGACGCCGCTCTCGTCTCCTGGGTTCACTGTTGGTCGGTCGTGTTGCTTGTGGCGGTGCTGGCGTTCTCTGTGTTGGTGTGGAGTCAGCGTCCGCACTCGAAAAAGCAGTTGGTGGAGTTGGCGGTGCTGGTTCGGACGCCGCTCTCGTCTCCTGGGTTCACTGTTGGTCGGTCGTTTTGATTGTGGCGGTGCTGGCGTTCTCTGTGTTGGTGTGGAGTCTGCGTCCGCACTCGAAAAAGCAGTTGGTGGAGTTGGCGGTGCTGGTTCGGACGCCGCTCTCGTCTCCTGGGTTCATTGTTGGTCGGTCGTGTTGCTTGTGGCGGTGCTGGCGTTCCCTGTGTTGGTGTGGAGTCTGCGTCCGCACTCGAAAAAGCAGTTGGTGGAGTTGGCGGTGCTGGTTCGGACGCCGCTCTTGTCTCCTGGGTTCACTGTGGGTCGGTCGTGTTGCTTGTGGCGGTGCTGGCGTTCTCTGTGTTGGTGTGGAGTCTGTGTCCGCACTCGAAGAAGCAGTTGTGGAGTTGGCGGTGCTGGTTCGGACGCCGCTCTCGTCTCCTGGGTTCACTGTTGGTCGGTCGTGTTTCTTGTGGCGGTGCTGGCGTTCTCTGTGTTGGTGTGGAGTCTGCGTCCGCACTCGAAAAAGCAGTTGGTGGAGTTGGCGGTGCTGGTTCGGACGCCGCTCTTGTCTCCTGGGTTCACTGTGGGTCGGTCGTGTTGCTTGTGGCGGTGCTGGCGTTCTCTGTGTTGGTGTGGAGTCTGTGTCCGCACTCGAAGAAGCAGTTGTGGAGTTGGCGGTGCTGGTTCGGACGCCGCTCTCGTCTCCTGGGTTCACTGTTGGTCGGTCGTGTTGCTTGTGGCGGTGCTGGCGTTCTCTGTGTTGGTGTGGAGTCAGCGTCCGCACTCGAAAAAGCAGTTGGTGGAGTTGGCGGTGCTGGTTCGGACGCCGCTCTCGTCTCCTGGGTTCACTGTTGGTCGGTCGTTTTGATTGTGGCGGTGCTGGCGTTCTCTGTGTTGGTGTGGAGTCAGCGTCCGCACTCGAAAAAGCAGTTGGTGGAGTTGGCGGTGCTGGTTCGGACGCCGCTCTCGTCTCCTGGGTTCACTGTTGGTCGGTCGTTTTGATTGTGGCGGTGCTGGCGTTCTCTGTGTTGGTGTGGAGTCTGCGTCCGCACTCGAAAAAGCAATTGGTGGAGTTGGCGGTGCTGGTTCCGACGCCGCTCTCGTCTCCTGGGTTCACTGTGGGTCGGTCGTGTTGCTTGTGGCGGTGCTGGCGTTCTCTGTGTTGGTGTGGAGTCTGCGTCCGCACTCGAAAAAGCAGTTGGTGGAGTTGGCGGTGCTGGTTCGGACGCCGCTCTTGTCTCCTGGGTTCACTGTGGGTCGGTCGTGTTGCTTGTGGCGGTGCTGGCGTTCTCTGTGTTGGTGTGGAGTCAGCGTCAGCACTCGAAAAAGCAGTTGGTGGAGTTGGCGGTGCTGGTTCGGACGCCGCTCTCGTCTCCTGGGTTCACTGTGGGTCGGTCGTGTTTCTTGTGGCGGTGCTGGCGTTCTCTGTGTTGGTGTGGAGTCTGCGTCCGCACTCGAAAAAGCAGTTGGTGGAGTTGGCGGTGCTGGTTCGGACGCCGCTCTCGTCTCCTGGGTTCACTGTGGGTCGGTCGTGTTGCTTGTGGCGGTGCTGGCGTCCTCAGTGCAGCTGTGGAGTCTGCGTCCGCACTCGAAAAAGCAGTTGTGGAGTTGGCGGTGCTGGTTCGGACGCCGCTCTCGTCTCCTGGGTTCACTGTTGGTCGGTCGTGTTGCTTGTGGCGGTGCTGGCGTTCTCTGTGTTGGTGTGGAGTCTGCGTCCGCACTCGAAAAAGCAGTTGGTGGAGTTGGCGGTGCTGGTTCGGACGCCGCTCTCGTCTCCTGGGTTCACTGTGGGTCGGTCGTGTTGCTTGTGGCGGTGCTGGCGTTCTCTGTGTTGGTGTGGAGTCTGCGTCCGCACTCGAAAAAGCAGTTGGTGGAGTTGGCGGTGCTGGTTCGGACGCCGCTCTCGTCTCCTGGGTTCACTGTGGGTCGGTCGTGTTGCTTGTGGCGGTGCTGGCGTCCTCAGTGCAGCTGTGGAGTCTGCGTCAGCACTCGAAAAAGCAGTTGTGGAGTTGGCGGTGCTGGTTCGGACGCCGCTCTCGTCTCCTGGGTTCACTGTTGGTCGGTCGTGTTGCTTGTGGCGGTGCTGGCGTTCTCTGTGTTGGTGTGGAGTCTGCGTCCGCACTCGAAAAAGCAGTTGGTGGAGTTGGCGGTGCTGGTTCGGACGCCGCTCTCGTCTCCTGGGTTCACTGTGGGTCGGTCGTGTTGCTTGTGGCGGTGCTGGCGTTCTCTGTGTTGGTGTGGAGTCTGCGTCCGCACTCGAAAAAGCAGTTGGTGGAGTTGGCGGTGCTGGTTCGGACGCCGCTCTCGTCTCCTGGGTTCACTGTGGGTCGGTCGTGTTTCTTGTGGCGGTGCTGGCGTTCTCTGTGTTGGTGTGGAGTCTGCGTCCGCACTCGAAAAAGCAGTTGGTGGAGTTGGCGGTGCTGGTTCGGACGCCGCTCTCGTCTCCTGGGTTCACTGTTGGTCGGTCGTTTTGATTGTGGCGGTGCTGGCGTCCTCGGTGCAGCTGTTGAGTCTGCTCAGCAGCATCGGCGCCAAGATGGAGGATGAGGACGTGGCGATCTGCTTATTGCGCAGTCTCGCCAAGAGCTACGAGAACGTCGTGCTGAACTTGGAGATGAGCAGCGCTGAACTACGATCGCAAGACGTCCTGAAGGTGCTGACGAATGAGCACATCAAGAGACAAGGCGAGAAGACGGCGACGGTGAAGACGGAGAATGCGGCGAAGGCGTTCAACACCGACCAAGAGTCTCGCCAATGCACGTACTGCGGGAAATTGGGGCACACGATTGACAGGTGCTGGACCAAGCAGAAGGACGAGAATCGTGGCCCAAGACGCGGCGGCAATGGCAATGGCCGTGGACGCGGGGCCAACAATACCCAGTGGAGGAACGACGACGCCAGCTACAACTACGACTACGGCTATGATCGAGTGGCGTTCGCGGTCTCACTGGAGTGTGGCATTTCGACGGGCAAGAATGTGTCGGGGTTGTGGGCGGTCGACAGCGGCGCAACGCACCACATCTGCAACGACAAGACCAAGTTCGCCCATTTGATTGAGCGGAACGAAGGCGAACTTTCGGTGGCCGACGGCAACAAGGCGGCCATCATGGGTGTGGGGACCATCGTGGAACGAGTGGTTCTGCCCAACGGCGACGAGCGCGAGATTGAGATCAAGAACGCGCTGTACGTGCCGAGCATGAGCAAGAATCTGCTCTCGGTGCCACAGATCAACAAGAGTGGTCTGTTCCAAGTCGTGTTCGACGGCACCCAGATGCGCGTCGCGCACAAGGCCTCCAAGCAAGTGGTGGCGGCGGCAAACCTCGTAGATGGACTCTACTGGCTGATGACGCCTCAGTGATCGGCGAATGCGGCGACGAGTGGCAAGATTGTCGACCTGCACGCGCGCATGGGTCACGCTCCGGTGGAGGTGCTTCGCAAGATGGTCGACAACAACGTGATCAAGGACGCGAAGGCACCTTCCAAGTCGAGCGGACCAAGTCTGTGTCGCGGCTGCCAGCAAGGGAAAATGGTCCAGAAGCCGTTCCCAAGCAACCATGACAAGCGTCGTTACGACACGTTCAAGCTGCTCCATTTCGACGTGTGCGGCCCCATGGAAGAAGAGTCACTGGGTGACAGCAAGTATCTGCTGCTGATCGTGGACGAAGCCAGCGGATGCATGAAGGGTTTCTGCCTGCGTGCCAAGTTGGAGAGCGAGGACTGCATCAAGATGTACGTCACGAAGGTGCAGACGCAGTTCGGCAAGAAGGTCAAGTTTGCGCGGCACGACGGAGCCCGTGAGTTCGCGAGCAACTCGCTCAAGGCCTTCTACGAAGTCGAAGGCATCGAGCAGCAAACCACGGTTCCGTACGCGCACCAGACCAACGGCACGGCAGAACGCGCCATCCGGACTATTGTCACGATTGGCCGCAGCATGCTGCATCACGCCAAGTTGGACAAGGGCTTCTGGGCTGAGGCGGCCATGACAGCCATCTACGTGAAGAATCGTCTGCCGTCACCCAAGATCGAACACAAGACTCCGTTCGAGATCGTTTACAAGTCCAAGCCGAGTGTGAAGCACATGCGTGTGTTCGGATGCCAGACGTACATCCTGACGCCGAAGGAAAGATGGCGCAAGTGGGACCCCAAGGCTCGCGCCGGGCTGTTCCTCGGCTACGAAGAAGTGTCCAAGGCGTATCGAGTTTATGACACCGAGGCGGGGCAGGTGGTTATCAGTCGCGATGTCAACTTCAATGAGTCGACCTTTGTACTTTCACAGACAATTTCCGATGAAGTGACGACGAGCTGGACTTCGAATCGCTCGACATCGACACTGATGGTTTCCGCCAGACGGAGTACACGCAGGCAGGGAAGCGCAAGAGCCGCCTGAGTGACGAAGATGAAGCTGCCAGAAGACCGCGAGCTGTGCGTCATCGACCTGGACTGGAAGAAGCAAGTGCACCGAGCTACTCCTCTCCGCACCGAGCAGACGCAGAAGAAAAGTATGGAGATGAAGATGACGACTCGACGCCTCCAGTGTTTTGGCGTGCCAGTGCCAACGCTGTGGAAGCAGCAGCCGATCTATCGGAGCCGACGACGTTCCAAGAGGCTGTGAACGGTCCTGATCAAGTGCACTGGCGCAAGGCGATCCGCGCGGAGCTCAAGTCGATGCGACTTCGGGGTGTATTTCGTGCTGCCAAGTTGCCTAACGGACAACGCGCCATTGGTACCAAGTGGGTGTTCAAGATCAAGCGCAAAGCGGACGGCTCGATCGAGAAGTACAAGGCGCGCCTTGTGGCCAAGGGCTTCAAGCAGAAGTACGGCATTGACTACACCGAGACGTTCTCGCCCGTGGTCAAGTATGTGACGCTGCGCATGGTGATCGCGATTGCCAAGTATTTTGGCTGGCCCCTCGACCAACTCGACGTGGTGACAGCATTCCTGTACGGGATAATGAAGGAGGTGGTCTTCTGCGTGGTTCCGGAAGGCGTCGAACTGGATGGTGACTTCGACTGCCTGGAACTGGTGAAGGCTATCTACGGTCTCAAGCAAGCTTCGCGAGTGTGGAACGAGACCTTCGACAAGTTCGTGTGCTCTATCGGCTTCCAAGTGTCGGCCTTCGATCCGTGCCTCTACATCAAGATCGTTGACGGTCACTGCGTGCTCGTGCAGGTCTACGTGGATGACGTACTGATTACCGGGAGTTCGCCCGAGCTGATCGCACGCACGAAGACCGACCTGAAGACGCGCTTCGAGATGACCGACAGCGGCAAGTGCGCGTTTGTTCTTGGGATCGAGTTGGTGGACGGCCCGGACGGCAGCGTGACCATGTGCCAGCGGCGATACGTGGACGACATCCTGAAGCGCTTCGCCATGGACGAGTGCAAGGCCGTGGTGAGTCCGGTGGACATGAGCACTCGACTGGTTCCAAGCGACACGGCGACCAAGGTGAACGCTCCGTTTCGCGAAGCTGTTGGTGCTCTGATGCACCTGATGACCGCCACGCGCCCAGACATCGCGTACGCCGTTGGCTATGTATCGCGCTTCATGGAGAACCCCCAAGAGGAACACTGGGTTGCGGTCAAGCGTATCTTTCGCTACCTGCAAGGCACCAAGACGCATGGGATCTGCTTCAAGCCGGGCGACAAGATCGACTTTCGTGGCTACTCGGACGCGGACTGGGCCGGCGACCTCGCCGACCGCAAGTCCACTTCAGGCTACACGTTCATGCTCATGAGTGCGCCTGTGAGCTGGGGAAGCAAGAAGCAATCAAGTGTGTCACTGTCCACGAGCGAAGCGGAGTACGTCACGCTCAGCCTGGCGATCCAAGAAGGCAAGTGGATTCATCGCCTGCTATGCGAGATTCTGGCAGCCGCTAATGAGACTGGACCCGAACTCATGATCCGCGAAGACAACCAGTCGTGCATCAAGATGACGAAGAACCCAGTGAACCACGGTCGCGCCAAGCACATCGACATCAAGTACCACCACATCCGCGATGAAGTCAAGCGTGGTGAAGTGAAGCTCCAGTACTGCGAGACTTCTGTGATGCTAGCGGACATCATGACGAAGGCTCTCGCGGGACCACGCCATACGGATCTGACGGTGGCTCTCGGCATTCGTGGGACTTCGCATTGAGGGGGCGTATTGAGGGTTGCTGGTCTTGGGTACTGTGTACCAGTTGTACCCATTAACCGGTTAACCCGAACCGGTCCAATCCGAACCCACGATGATTATGGTGATTACGGTAAGTTGTTTACGCCACCGATGATTAGACGAGTAGGATGATTGGATGAACACCGGTGAGTGATGGTTGATTAGATGCACTAGGTGATAGGACGCAGGGTCGCGTGTCTATAACAGTAGGATGTAAGCTCCAACAATTCAATCACTTTCGAATTTTCATTCTACCCCTCAAGTGCCTTCGCTCCGGTCCCGCCGTCTGCGACGTCCCTCCCTCCGCTTCGTCCAAGCTTCGTGTCCAAGATCCATACCTTCCATCACGGGCGAGAACGTCTCAGTGTAGTCGATGCCGTACTTCTGCTTGAAGCCCTTGGCCACAAGGCGCGCCTTGTACTTCTCGATCGAGCCGTCCGCTTTGCGCTTGATCTTGAACACCCACTTGGTACCAATGGCGCGTTGTCCGTTAGGCAACTTGGCAGCACGAAATACACCCCGAAGTCGCATCGACTTGAGCTCCGCGCGGATCGCCTTGCGCCAGTGCACTTGGTCCGGGCCATTCACCGCCTCTAGAAACGTCGTCGGCTCGGAAGGATCGCCTGCTTCGACTGCATTGGCACTTGCACGCCAAAACACTGGTGGAGTCGAGTCGTCGTCTTCATCTTGGTCCCCAGACTTTTCTTCTTCGTCGGGGTCGGCACGGCGCGAGGAGGATACGTCCAGCGCACTTGCTTCTTCTAAGCCAGCTCGGTGGCGAACGGGGCGCGATCTTCTGGCAGCGTCGTCGTCGCCACTCGGTCGGTACTTGTGCTTCCCCGCCTGCTTGAAGCTCGTTTGGCGCGGTCCATCGTTGTCGTCCAGGTCCAGCGCGACCAGGTCCAACACAGCATCATCGGCGTCTTCATCCGAAGTATGCGTCGAAAGTCCACAGGTGGACTCATCGAAGTTGACATCGCGACTGATAACCACCTGCCCCGCCTCGATGTCATAAACTCGATACGCCTTGGACACTTCTTCGTAGCCGAGGAACAGCCCGGCGCGAGCCTTGGGATCCCACTTGCGCCATCTTTCCTTCGGCGTCAGGATGTACGTCTGGCATCCGAACACACGCATGTGCTTCACACTCGGCTTGGACTTGTAAACGATCTCGAACGGAGTCTTGTGTTCGATCTTGGGTGACGGCAGACGATTCTTCACGTAGATGGCTGTCATGGCCGCCTCAGCCCAGAAGCCCTTGTCCAACTTGGCGTGATGCAGCATGCTGCGGCCAATCGTGACAATAGTCCGGATGGCGCGTTCTGCCGTGCCGTTGGTCTGGTGCGCGTACGGAACCGTGGTTTGCTGCTCGATGCCTTCGACTTCGTAGAAGGCCTTGAGCGAGTTGCTCGCGAACTCACGGGCTCCGTCGTGCCGCACAAACTTGACCTTCTTGCCGAACTGCGTCTGCACCTTCGTGACGTACATCTTGATGCAGTCCTCGCTCTCCGACTTGGCACGCAGGCAGAAACCCTTCATGCATCCGCTGGCTTCGTCCACGATCAGCAGCAGATACTTGCTGTCACCCAGTGACTCTTCTTCCATGGGGCCGCACACGTCGAAATGGAGCAGCTTGAACGTGTCGTAACGACGCTTGTCATGGTTGCTTGGGAACGGCTTCTGGACCATTTTCCCTTGCTGGCAGCCGCGACACAGACTTGGTCCGCTCGACTTGGAAGGTGCCTTCGCGTCCTTGATCACGTTGTTGTCGACCATCTTGCGAAGCACCTCCACCGGAGCGTGACCCATGCGCGCGTGCAGGTCGACAATCTTGCCACTCGTCGCCGCATTCGCCGATCACTGAGGCGTCATCAGCCAGTAGAGTCCATCTACGAGGTTTGCCGCCGCCACCACTTGCTTGGAGGCCTTGTGCGCGACGCGCATCTGGGTGCCGTCGAACACGACTTGGAACAGACCACTCTTGTTGATCTGTGGCACCGAGAGCAGATTCTTGCTCATGCTCGGCACGTACAGCGCGTTCTTGATCTCAATCTCGCGCTCGTCGCCGTTGGGCAGAACCACTCGTTCCACGATGGTCCCCACACCCATGATGGCCGCCTTGTTGCCGTCGGCCACCGAAAGTTCGCCTTCGTTCCGCTCAATCAAATGGGCGAACTTGGCCTTGTCGTTGCAGATGTGGTGCGTTGCGCCACTGTAGACCGCCCACATCTCGAGCATATCTATTGAGGGTTGCTGGTCTTGGGTACTGTGTACCAGTTGTACCCATTAACCGGTTAACCCGAACCGGTCCAATCCGAACCCACGTTGATTATGGTGATTACGGTAAGTTGTTTACGCCACCGATGATTAGACGAGTAGGATGATTGGATGAACACCGGTGAGTGATGGTTGATTAGATGCACTAGGTGATAGGACGCAGGGTCGCGTGTCTATAACAGTAGGATGTAAGCTCCAACAATTCAATCACATTCGAATCTTCGTTCTACCCCTCAAGTGCCTTCGCTCCGGTCCCGCCGTCTGCGACGTCCCTCCCTCCGCTTCGTCCGAGCTTCGTGTCCAAGATCTATACCTTCCATCAGGTTATAAGCCCAAGCACCATGTCCTCTGCCCAAGACGCCTCCACCAAGGTCTCCATTGACAAGTTCAACGGGGACAACTACGCGACGTGGAACCGCTACATGCGTGGCGTGTTCCTGACCAAGTCGACGTGGCATGTCGTGAACCGCGAGACAACGCCAAGCTTCACGGACTCGCGGGCCAAGGACGACTACGTCAAGTCGAGCAACATCGCGTTCGGACTGATGTTGCTCCACATGGACGCGGACTACCACCATGTGGTCGACGACTGCGAGGAAGCGTGGGTTGCGTGGACGCGCCTGAAGACACTGTACGGTGGTTCGCAGAAGGCTGGACGCATCTACCTGAAGCGCCAACTCTTTAGCATGGAGATGTCGGAAGGCGGCAACGTCTTGCATCATTGCAACGAGGTCCTCAACATCAACGCCAAGCTCAGCAGCATCGGCGCCAAGATGGAGGATGAGGACGTGGCGATCTGCCTGTTGCGCAGCCTCCCCAAGAGCTACGAGAACGTCGTGCTGAACTTGGAGATGAGCAGCGCTGAACTACGATCGCAAGACGTCGTGAAGGTGCTGACGAATGAGCACATCAAGAGACAAGGCGAGAAGACGGCGACGGTGAAGACGGAGAATGCGGCGAAGGCGTTCAACACCGACCAAGAGTCTCGCCAATGCACGTACTGCGGGAAATTGGGGCACACGATTGACAGGTGCTGGACCAAGCAGAAGGACGAGAATCGTGGCCCAAGACGCGGCGGCAATGGCAATGGCCGTGGACGCGGGGCCAACAATACCCAGTGGAGGAACGACGACGCCAGCTACAACTACGACTACGGCTATGATCGAGTGGCGTTCGCGGTCTCACTGGAGTGTGGCATTTCGACGGGCAAGAATGTGTCGGGGTTGTGGGCGGTCGACAGCGGCGCAACGCACCACATCTGCAACGACAAGACCAAGTTCGCTTATTTGATTGAGCGGAACGAAGGCGAACTTTCGGTGGCCGACGGCAACAAGGCGGCCATCATGGGTGTGGGGACCATCGTGGAACGAGTGGTTCTGCCCAACGGCGACGAGCGCGAGATTGAGATCAAGAACGCGCTGTACGTGCCGAGCATGAGCAAGAATCTGCTCTCGGTGCCACAGATCAACAAGAGTGGTCTGTTCCAAGTCGTGTTCGACGGCACCCAGATGCGCGTCGCGCACAAGGCCTCCAAGCAAGTGGTGGCGGCGGCAAACCTCGTAGATGGACTCTACTGGCTGATGACGCCTCAGCGATCGGCGAATGCGGCGACGAGTGGCAAGATTGTCGACCTGCACGCGCGCATGGGTCACGCTCCGGTGGAGGTGCTTCGCAAGATGGTCGACAACAACGTGATCGAGGACGCGAAGGCACCTTCCAAGTCGAGCGGACCAAGTCTGTGTCGCGGCTGCCAGCAAGGGAAAATGGTCCAGAAGCCGTTCCCAAGCAACCGTGACAAGCGTCGCTACGACACGTTCGAGCTGCTCCACTTTGACATCTGCGGACCCATGGAGGAAAACTCACTTGGTGGCAGCAAGTATCTGCTGCTGATCGTGGACGAAGCCTGTTGTTGAGAAGACGCCTCGAACAGCTGCGGCATACCGGTAAGATACCGGTATGACCTTCACTCAGTGGGGACGCAATCATTCCTGTGTTTAAGGGACACTGATGATGGTACACTGATGACGGGACGCTGTTTACGCTACGGGGATTACGGGACACGTGGGTACAAGATTGTGGGTACAAGATGGGCATCCACGTGGCAGTCAATGATTGGCTGAAATAACTCAATATCCAGTATAGAATCCAGTAGAGTGTATCCAGTAGAATATCCAGTAGGCTTAGATGTAGCAAGGATTTTGCGAACTAAGGCCCTAAATCAATCACTTTGCATTTTGCCATCAACCGACCAAAGCCTTTTGGTTATGAGCCCAAGCCTCGTCTTCCCTGATCAAGACCCCAACTACGCCTTCGCCATGGACGCCACCCCGACCACGACCGCCCGCATCAACAAGTTCGACGGAACCAACTTCCACACATGGAAGTTCAAGATGCAGATGGTGCTCGAGGAGCGCGACCTGTGGGAAGTGACGTGCGGAGAGATCAAGCTGGAGCACTGCGCTACGACGCTGGACCAGACGACGTTCAAGAGGAAGTCTCGCAAGGCGCTGGCGATCATCTGTCTCGCGATGGAGGATTCGCAGTTGCCGCTAGTTCGGTCGGCGAAGGATGCGTTCGATGCATGGTCAAGACTGGAAGGACACTTCGAGAAGAAGAGTTTGGCCAACAAGCTCTTCCTTCGTCGACGGTTCTTCACGACGATGATGGACGAAGGTGATGATGTGTTGGAACACATCAACAAGATCAAGACGCTGGCGGAACAGCTCGACGCAGTGGGCGCTCCAGTCAGTGAGGACGACTTGGTGATCACGCTTCTGGCAAGTTTGAACGAGTCGTACCAGTTCCTCATCACGGCGTTGGAATCGAGAGCTGGCTCGCTAACGTGGGAACTCGTGACGTCTCGGCTCCTGAATGAAGACATGAAGCGCAAGGAACAAGGTGGCGGCGTCGACGGAGCCGCGCACGGTCAAGGTCAAGCGCTCATGACGAGAGACAACAAGCGCAGGGACCGACCGGTGAAGAAGACCGGGGCGTGCCACAACGGCAAACAAGGACATTGGATCGCGGAGTGTTCCTCGCGGATCCAAGACAACAACAACCGGCAGCGGTCGCAGCGTGCGAATGTGGCGCGTGAGGACGAGGATGCCGGCGACTATCTTTTCTTTTCGGTTGGTGGTGGAAGCAACACCAAGTCGAATGACGTGTGGCTAGTCGACTCGGGTGCGACGCAGTACATGACGTGCTCGAAGAAGTTCATGAAGAACTACAAGACTTTCGACCCGGTGGACGTGCATCTTGCGGACGACGGTGTGGTGCAGGCGATTGGCAGTGGCGACATTGTGATGTCGATGAAGACTCCGCGCGGGACCAAGAAAGGTGTACTCACGAACGTGTGGCACACCCCCAAGTTGTCGCGCAACTTGTTCTCCGTCGGACGCTTCACCAAGGACGTCGGGCCGGTGATCTTCGAGCGCGACGGATGCTTCGCGGAGACCAAGGTCCTCAAGTGGAAGCTGGGGGCGCGAGCTGGCAAGGGACTGTTCAAGCTGTGCATGACACCGGTGGTGCCTGACGAGACCAATGTGGCAATTTCGAAGGATCGCAAAGGGGACACCACGTCGTACCTCTGGCATCTTCGACTTGGTCACATTGGCCATGGCGGCCTAGATGCCATCGTCAAGAAGGGCTACGGAATTGGCGTTGACATGGCGTCGGTGAAGCAGTGGGAGCTGTGCGACGGATGCTCACTCGGCAAACAAACGCGAGTGAGCTACATAAAGTCGTCTCCGAACAGTGCGAAGCAAGTGCTGGAGTTCGTTCACAGCGATGTGTGCGGTCCGATGCAGACGTCAACGTTTAGCGGCAAGCGCTACTTCGTCACGTTCATCGACGACAAGTCGCACTTCTGCGTCGTGTATCTGCTGCGGAACAAGTCGGATGTGGCCGCCAAGTTCGCTGGGTTTGTGGCGTTTGCTGAAACTCAGACCGACAAGCGCGTGAAGACACTCCGGAGCGACAACGGTGGCGAGTACACTTCCGGTGCGATGGCCAAGTTCTGCAGCGACCGCGGGATCGTGCAGAAGTTCACACCGCCGTACACGCCTCAGCTGAACGGAGTGGCAGAACGGATGAACAGGACGTTGGTGGAGTGTGCGCGCTGCATGCTGGAGCACGCCGGGTTGTCCAAGTCGTATTGGGGTGAAGCGGTGATGACAGCTACGTTCCTTCGCAACCGGTGTCCGACGCGTGCCATCAGCCACGACAAGTCGCCACACTAAGTCTGGACCGGGAAGAAGCCGCTGCTGGCGAACCTGAAAGTGTTCGGTTGCCATGCGTACGTGCACGTGCCGAAGGAGAAACGTACCAAGTTTGATGCTCGGTCGGTGCGTTGTCGGTTCCTGGGGTACTCGGAGCATGAGAAAGCGTATCGATTTGAAGAACTGGAGAGCGGTCGCGTGTTGATGAGCCGCGACGCGCAGTTCATGGAAGACGCCTTCGACGGTGGGAGACGCAGTTACGATCAAGAAGTTGTTGTGGAACTTCAAGATGAAGAGGTGACGGATCAAGATTCGTCGCAGTCGGATGACGACAACGAAGAAGAGGAAGAAGCTGCGCGGGACGAAGACTTCGAGCCCGGCAGCAAGCGACACCCGCGGACGCAGTCACTGGAGGAAGCTGTGGAGGTTCCAAGTGCCAAGCGGTATGCGTCGCAGAGTCGACACCAGACTCTGGATGAGATGTCTGCTGCGGCTCAAGAAAGTCAATACTTCGAAGCTGCCTACGTCGTGGATTCAGTGGGAGAAATGCCGACCACGTTCGTATCGGCGATGGAATCCAGCGACGCAGTCAAGTGGAAGGAGGCCTGCGACTCGGAAGTTGAGTCACTTCGCAAGAACGACACATGGCATGTCGTACCATTGCCGAAGGGACGCAAGGCGATCGGCTGCAGATGGGTGTTTCGAGTCAAGGAAAACCAAGCTGGAGAGATCGAGCGGTTCAAGGCGCGACTGGTGGCCAAGGGGTTCTCGCAGAAGTATGGCATCGACTACGATGAGACCTTCGCACCAGTGGCCAAGTTCACGTCGATTCGGGTAGTGCTGAGCATGGCTGCCAAGTATGGTCTCACACTGCACCAAATGGACGCCAAGACAGCTTTCCTGAACGGCGTTCTCGACGAAGACATCTACATGGCGCAACCGGACGGGTACGTCGACGAAAACCATCCGGACCACATATGCAAACTCAAGCGTTCGCTGTATGGACTGAAGCAGTCGCCGCGCATGTGGAACCAGACCATCGACGACTTCATGCTGAAGATGGGGTTCAAGAAGTGCGAGTCCGACCACTGCGTCTACATCAAGAGGAATGATCAAGAGATGATCTTCGTGGTGCTGTACGTGGACGACCTGATCCTGGCAAGCAGCAACGACGACTTGCTGGACTCGACCAAGCGCGCGCTGAGTGAACGCTTCGAGATGACGGACCTCGACGAGCTCGAGTATTTCCTCGGGATGGAGATCAAGAACGACCACGACTCCAGGACAGTGGTGGTGCGGCAGACCAAGTTCCTCAAGTCCATCCTGACTAAGTTCGGCATGCAAGACAGCAAGCCTGTAAAGACGCCACAGGACCCCGGACTCAAGCTGACCAAGAACATGTGCGAGGGTGGCTGCAAGCACGAAGACACTACTGGAAGGTATGGATCTTGGACACGAAGCTTGGACGAAGCGGAGGGAGGGTCGTCGCAGACGGCGGGACCGGAGCGAAGGCACTTGAGGGGTAGAATGAAGATTCGAAAGTGATTGAATTGTTGGAGCTTACATCCTACTGTTATAGACACGCGACCCTGCGTCCTATCACCTAGTGCATCTAATCAACCATCACTCACCGGTGTTCATCCAATCATCCTACTCGTCTAATCATCGGTGGCGTAAACAACTTACCGTAATCACCATAATTAACGTGGGTTCGGATTGGACCGGTTCGGGTTAACCGGTTAATGGGTACAACTGGTACACAGTACCCAAAATCAGCAACCCTCAATAATGCGTCTTGGTGCCTTGCAGGTAGCGAAAGATACGCTTGACCGCAACCCAGTGTTCCTCTTGGGGGTTCTCCATGAAGCGCGATACATAGCCAACGGCGTACGCGATGTCTGGGCGCGTGGCGGTCATCAGGTGCATCAGAGCACCAACAGCTTCGCGAAACGGAGCGTTCACCTTGGTCGCCGTGTCGCTTGGAACCAGTCGAGTGCTCATGTCCACCGGACTCACCACGGCCTTGCACTCGTCCATGGCGAAGCGCTTCAGGATGTCGTCCACGTATCGCCGCTGGCACATGGTCACGCTGCCGTCCGGGCCGTCCACCAACTCGATCCCAAGAACAAACGCGCACTTGCCGCTGTCGGTCATCTCGAAGCGCGTCTTCAGGTCGGTCTTCGTGCGTGCGATCAGCTCGGGCGAACTCCCGGTAATCAGTACGTCGTCCACGTACACCAGTACAAGCACGCAGTGACCGTCCACCACCTTGATGTAGAGGCACGGATCGAAGGCCGACACTTGGAAGCCGATGGAGCACACGAACTCGTCGAAGGTCTCGTTTCACACGCGCGAAGCCTGCTTGAGACCGTAGATAGCCTTCACCAGTTCCAGGCAGTCGAAGTCACCATCCAGTTCGACGCCTTCCGGAACCACGCAGAAGACCACTTCCTTCATTATCCCATACAGGAATGCTGTCACCACGTCGAGTTGGTCGAGGGGCCAGCCAAAATACTTGGCAATCGCGATCACCATGCGCAGCGTCACATACTTGACCACGGGCGAGAACGTCTCGGTGTAGTCGATGCCGTACTTCTGCTTGAAGCCCTTGGCCACGAGGCGCGCCTTGTACTTCTCGATCGAGCCGTCCGCTTTGCGCTTGATCTTGAACACCCACTTGGTACCGATGGCGCGTTGTCCGTTAGGCAACTTGGCAGCTCGAAACACACCACGCAGTCGCATCGACTTGAGCTCCGCGCGGATCGCCTTGCGCCAGTGCACTTGATCAGGACCGTTCACAGCCTCTTGGAACGTCGTCGGCTCCGATAGATCGGCTGCTGCTTCCACAGCGTTGGCACTGGCACGCCAAAACACTGGAGGCGTCGAGTCGTCGTCTTCATCTTGGTCCCCAGACTTTTCTTCTTCGTCGGGGTCGGCTCGGCGCGAGGAGGATACGTCCGGCGCACTTGCTTCTTCTAAGCCAGCTCGGTGGCGAACGGGGCGCGATCTTCTGGCAGTGTCGTCGTCGCCACTCGGTCGGTACTTGCGCTTCCCCGCCTGCTTGAAGCTCGTTTGGCGCGGTCCATCGTTGTCGTCCAGGTCCAGCGCGACCAGGTCCAGCACAGCATCATCGACGTTTTCATCCGAAGTATGCGTCGAAAGTCCAAAGGTCGACTCATCGAAGTTGACATCGCGACTGATAACCACCTGCCCCGCCTCGATGTCATAAACTCGATACGCCTTGGACACTTCTTCGTAGCCGAGGAACAGCCCGGCGCGAGCCTTGGGGTCCCACTTGCGCCGTCTTTCCTTCGGCGTCAGGATGTACGTCTGGCATCCGAACACACGCATGTGCTTCACACTCGGCTTGGACTTGTAAACGATCTCGAACGGAGTCTTGTGTTCGATCTTGGGTGACGGCAGACGATTCTTCACGTAGATGGCTGTCATGGCCGCCTCAGCCCAGAAGCCCTTGTCCAACTTGGCGTGATGCAGCATGCTGCGGCCAATCGTGACAATAGTCCGGATGGCGCGTTCTGCCGTGCCGTTGGTCTGGTGCGCGTACGGAACCGTGGTTTGCTGCTCGATGCCTTCGTCTTCGTAGAAGGCCTTGAGCGAGTTGCTCGCGAACTCACGGGCTCCGTCGTGCCGCACAAACTTGACCTTCTTGCCGAACTGCGTCTGCACCTTCGTGACGTACATCTTGATGCAGTCCTCGCTCTCCAACTTGGCACGCAGACAGAAACCCTTCATGCATCCGCTGGCTTCGTCCACGAACAGCAGCAGATACTTGCTGCCACCAAGTGACTCTTCTTCCATGGGTCCGCAGATGTCGAAGTGGAGCAGCTCGAACGTGTCGACCGTCTTGCCACTGGTCGCCGCATTCGCCGATCGCTGAGGCGTCATCAGCCAGTAGAGTCCATCTACGAGGTTCGCCGTCGCCACCACTTGCTTGGAGCCCTTGTGCGCAATCTGCATCTTGGTGCCGTCGAACACCACTTGAAACTTGCCACGTTTGCTAATCTGCGGTACCGAAAGCAGATTCTTGCTCATGCTTGAGACGTACAGCGCGTTCTTGATCTCAATCTCGCGCTCGTCGCCGTTGGGCAGAACCACTTGTTCCACGATGGTCCCCACACCCATGATGGCCGCCTTGTTGCCGTCGGCCACCGAAAGTTCGCCTTCATTGCGCTCAATCAAATGGGCGAACTTGGCCTTGTCGTTGCAGATGTGGTGCGTTGCGCCGCTGTCGACCGCCCACATCCCGGACACATTCTTGCCCGTCGAAACCCCACATTCCAGTGAAACCGCGAACGCTACTCGATCGTAGCCGTGGTCGTAGTTGTAGCTGGCGTCGTCGTTCCTCCACTGGGTATTGTTGGCCCCGCGTCCACGCCCGTTGCCATTGCCGCCGCGTCTTGGGCCCCGATTCTCGTCCTTCTGCTTGGTCCAGCACTTGTCAATCGTGTGCCCCAATTTCCCGCAGTACGTACACTGGCGAGACTCTCGGTCGGTGTTGAACGCCTTGGCCGCATTCTCCGTCTTCACCGTCGCCGTCTTCTCGCCTTGTCTCTTGATGTGCTCATTCGTCAGCACCTTCACGACGTCTTGCGATCGTAGTTCAGCGCTGCTCATCTCCAAGTTCAGCACGACGTTCTCGTAGCTCTTGGGGAGGCTGCGCAACAGGCAGATCGCCACGTCCTCATCCTCCATCTTGGCGCCGATGCTGCTGAGCTTGGCGCTGATGTTGAGGACCTCGTTGCAATGATGCAACACGTTCCCGCCTTCCGACATCTCCATGCTGAAGAGTTGGCGCTTCAGGTAGATGCGTCCAGCCTTCTGCGAACCACCGTACAGCGTCTTCAGGCGCGTCCACGCAACCCACGCTTCCTCGCAGTCGTCGACCACATGGTGGTAGTCCGCGTCCATGTGAAGCAACATCAGTCCGAACGCGATGTTGCTCGACTTGACGTAGTCGTCCTTGGCCCGCGAGTCCGTGAAGCTTGGCGTTGTCTCGCGGTTCACGACATGCCACGTCGACTTGGTCAGGAACACGCCACGCATGTAGCGGTTCCACGTCGCGTAGTTGTCCCCGTTGAACTTGTCAATGGAGACCTTGGTGGAGGCGTCTTGGGCAGAGGACATGGTGCTTGGGCTTATAACCTGATGGAAGGTATAGATCTTGGACACGAAGCTCGGACGAAGCGGAGGGAGGGACGTCGCAGACGGCGGGACCGGAGCGAAGGCACTTGAGGGGTAGAATGAAGATTCGAAAGTGATTGAATTGTTGGAGCTTACATCCTACTGTTATAGACACGCGACCCTGCGTCCTATCACCTAGTGCATCTAATCAACCATCACTCACCGGTGTTCATCCAATCATCCTACTCGTCTAATCATCGGTGGCGTAAACAACTTACCGTAATCACCATAATCAACGTGGGTTCGGATTGGACCGGTTCGGGTTAACCGGTTAATGGGTACAACTGGTACACAGTACCCAAGACCAGCAACCCTCAATAGCCTTCACTTGCTCCGAGCTTCCACTTGATGTTCTTCGTCTCGGCGAAACACCCGTCGCGCTTGAACGTGACAGGCCCAACATCCTTAGTGAAACGCCCGACCGAAAACAAGTTCCGCGACAACTTGGGAATGTGCCACACACCGGTGAGCACACCCTTCTTGATCCCGCGTGGAGTCTTCATCGACATGACAATGTCGCCACTGCCGACTGCTTGAACCACTCCGTCGTCCGCGAGATGCACGTCCACCGGAGTCATCTTCTTGTAGTTCTTCATGTACTCTTTCGAGTACGTCATGTGCTGCGTCGCACCCGAGTCGACCAGCCAAACTTCACTCGACTTGGTGGCTCCACCACCAACCGAAAACAGGTAGTCGCCGTCGAACTCCTCTTCATCTTCATTCGCCACATTCGCTCGCTGTGGCTTCTGTCGATCCGCGTTCTCGCGAATCCTCACGGGACACTTGGCGATCCAATGACCTTGTTCACCACAGTAGTGACACGCACTGGCTTTCTGCGCTTGTCGTCCCTTGCTCTTCCCATTGCCGCTTGTCATGAACGCTTGACCCCCGTGCGCGGTTCCTTCAGCACCGCCACCTTGTTCCTTGCGCTTCAAGTCTTCATGCAGCAGTCGAGCCGTCACGAGTTCCCACGTCAGCGAGTCAGCTCTCGACTCCAACGCCGTGATGAGGAACTGGTACGACTCGTTCAAACTTGCCAGAAGCGTGATCACCAAGTCGTCCTCACTGACCGGAGCGCCCACTGCGTCGAGCTGTTCCGCCAGCGTCTTGATCTTGTTGATGTGTTCCAACACATCATCACCTTCCACCATCATCGTCGTGAAGAACCGTCGACGAAGGAAGAGCTTGTTGGCCAAACTCTTCTTCTCGAAGTGTCCTTCCAGTCTTGACCATGCATCGAACGCATCCTTCGCCGACCGAACCAGCGGCAACTGCGAATCCTCCATCGCGAGACAGATGATCGCCAGCGCCTTGCGAGACATCCTCTTGAACGTCGTCTGGTCCAGCGTCGTAGCGCAGTGCTCCAGCTTGATCTCTCCGCACGTCACTTCCCACAGGTCGCGCTCCTCGAGCACCATGCGCATCTTGAACTTCCACGTGTGGAAGTTGGTTCCGTCGAACTTGTTGATACGGGAGGTCGTGGTCGAGGTGGTGTCCATGGCGAAAAAGTAGTCGGAGTCTTCAGCAGGGAATACGGGGCTTGGGCTCATAACCAAAAGTCAAGGTCGTTTGAGCACTAGATGTCGAAATGCAAAGTGATTGATTTAGGTCCTTAGTTCGCTAACTGCTTGCTACCTCTAAGCCTACTGGATTCTCTCCTGGATACACACTACTGGATTCCTAACTGGATACTGAGTTACCTTAGCCAATCAGAGGCTGCCACGTCGATGCCCATCTTGTACCCACAATCTTGTACCCATGCGACACCGTCCCGTAATCACATGTCTCGCAATCACCTGTCTCGTAATCACGTGAATGCGTGAGTGCCACTGAGTGAAGGTCGTACCAGTGTCTACTGGTACACCGTGGCAGGTCGAGGCGCCTTCTTGACAACAGTATTGGGGTGAAGCAGTGGTGACGGCGACGTTCCTCCGGAATCGGTGTCCGACACGCTCCACCACCCACGACAAGTCGCCACACCAAGTATGGACGGGAAAGAAACCGCTGTTGGCGAACCTAAAGGTGTTCGGTTGCCATTGTTGTCAAGAAGGCGCCTCGACCTGCCACGGTGTACCAGTAGACACTGGTACGACCTTCACTCAGTGGCACTCACGCATTCACGTGATTACGAGACAGGTGATTGCGAGACATGTGATTACGGGACGGTGTCGCATGGGTACAAGATTGTGGGTACAAGATGGGCATCGACGTGGCAGCCTCTGATTGGCTAAGGTAACTCAGTATCCAGTTAGGAATCCAGTAGTGTGTATCCAGGAGAGAATCTAGTAGGCTTAGAGGTAGCAAGCAGTTAGCGAACTAAGGACCTAAATCAATCACTTTGCATTTCGACATCTAGTGCTCAAACGACCTTGACTTTTGGTTATGAGCCCAAGCCCCGTATTCCCTGCTGAAGACTCCGACTACGCTTTCGCCATGGACACCACCTCGACCACGACCTCCCGTATCAACAAGTTCGACGGAACCAACTTCCACACGTGGAAGTTCAAGATGCGCATGGTGCTCGAGGAGCGCGACCTGTGGGAAGTGACGTGCGGAGAGATCAAGCTGGAGCACTGCGCTACGACGCTGGACCAGACGACGTTCAAGAGGAAGTCTCGCAAGGCGCTGGCGATCATCTGTCTCGCGATGGAGGATTCGCAGTTGCCGCTGGTTCGGTCGGCGAAGGATGCGTTCGATGCATGGTCAAGACTGGAAGGACACTTCGAGAAGAAGAGTTTGGCCAACAAGCTCTTCCTTCGTCGACGGTTCTTCACGACGATGATGGCGGAAGGTGATGATGTGTTGGAACACATCAACAAGATCAAGACGCTGGCGGAACAGCTCGACGCAGTGGGCGCTCCAGTCAGTGAGGACGACTTGGTGATCACGCTTCTGGCAAGTTTGAACGAGTCGTACCAGTTCCTCATCACGGCGTTGGAATCGAGAGCTGACTCGCTGACGCGGGAACTCGTGACGGCTCGACTGCTGCATGAAGACTTGAAGCGCAAGGAACAAGGTGGCGGTGCTGAAGGAACCGCGCACGGGGGTCAAGCGTTCATGACAAGCGGCAATGGGAAGAGCAAGGGACGACAAGCGCAGAAAGCCAGTGCGTGTCACTACTGTGGTGAACAAGGTCATTGGATCGCCAAGTGTCCCGTGAGGATTCGCGAGAACGCGGATCGACAGAAGCCACAGCGAGCGAATGTGGCGAATGAAGATGAAGAGGAGTTCGACGGCGACTACCTGTTTTCGGTTGGTGGTGGAGCCACCAAGTCGAGTGAAGTTTGGCTGGTCGACTCGGGTGCGACGCAGCACATGACGTACTCGAAAGAGTACATGAAGAACTACAAGAAGATGACTCCGGTGGACGTGCATCTCGCGGACGACGGAGTGGTTCAAGCAGTCGGCAGTGGCGACATTGTTATGTCGATGAAGACTCCACGCGGGATCAAGAAGGGTGTGCTCACCGGTGTGTGGCACATTCCCAAGTTGTCGCGGAACTTGTTTTCGGTCGGGCGTTTCACTAAGGATGTTGGGCCTGTCACGTTCAAGCGCGACGGGTGTTTCGCCGAGACGAAGAACATCAAGTGGAAGCTCGGAGCAAGTGAAGGCAAGGGACTGTTCAAGTTGTGCACGACGCCTATCATGCCTGACGAGGCGAATGTGTCAAGTCCGAAGGAACGCAAAGGGGACACCACGTCATACCTCTGGCACCTTCGACTTGGTCACATTGGCCATGGCGGTCTAGACGCCATCGTCAAGAAGAGTTGTGTGATGGGTGTGCACTCGGCAAGCAAACGCGAGTGAGCTATATGCCTAAGTCACCGAACCGCGCCAAGAAGCTGTTGGAAGTCATCCACAGTGACGTCTGCGGTCCCATGAAAACGCCGACGTTCAGTGGCAAGCGGTACTTCGTCACGTTCATCGACGAGTACTCGCACTTTTGTGTGGTATACTTGCTGCGGAACAAGTCGGAGGTGGCTGCCAAGTTCGCGGAGTTTGTGGCGTTTGCCGAAACTCAGACGGGTGGTCGCGTGAGAACGCTCCGTGTGAAGCAGCTCCGTAGCGACAACGGTGGCGAGTACAAGTCTCGTGAAATGGCCAAGTTCTGCAGCGAACGGGGTATCGTGCAGAAGTTCACTCCGCCGTACACGCCTCAACTGAACGGAGTGGCCGAGCGGATGAACCGGACGTTGGTGGAATGTGCGCGCTGCATGTTGGAAAAGTCAAGGTCGTTTGAGCACTAGATGTCGAAATGCAAAGTGATTGATTTAGGTCCTTAGTTCGCTAACTGCTTGCTACCTCTAAGCCTACTGGATTCTCTCCTGGATACACACTACTGGATTCCTAACTGGATACTGAGTTACCTTAGCCAATCAGAGGCTGCCATGTCGATGCCCATCTTGTACCCACAATCTTGTACCCATGCGACACCGTCCCGTTATCACATGTCTCGCAATCACCTGTCTCGTAATCACGTGAATGCGTGAGTGCCACTGAGTGAAGGTCGTACCAGTGTCTACTGGTACACCGTGGCAGGTCGAGGCGCCTTCTTGACAACACTCCCACTCGACTCGGCCGTAGTTATGCCTTGAGCTCTGAGCCCTTGGATACCGAGCTTGCTCCGTAGGAAGTCGAACTGCACAGCGGTGATCGGCTTGGTCATCAGGTCTGCCAGCATGTCCTTGGTCCAACAGTACTCCAACACCACTTGGCCGTCTTCTACCTTCTCACGCACGAAGTGGTAGCGAATGTCGATGTGCTTGGTGCGCTTGTGGAACTCCGGGTTCTTGGCCAACGCGATGGAGCCTTGGTTGTCCTCGTAGATCTTGACAGCCGACTTGGTCTCCATCTCGCCGATCTCACACAGAAATGCCTTGAGCCAAATAGCCTCCTGCGTAGCCTCCGTCAACGCCATGTACTCGGCCTCCGTCGACGATAGCGCCACCGTCCGCTGCTTCTTGCTTCTCCAGCTGATGCATCCGCCGTTCATCATGAACGCGTAGCCGCTTGTACTCCGTCGAGTCTCGATGTCGCCGGCCCAGTCCGCATCCGAATAGCCTTGGAGTCCGTCCTCGCTGCCAGCTTGAAACTCGATGCCATGCGTCTTCGTGCCTTGGATGTAGCGGAACACCCTCTTGAGCGCTTGCCAGTGTGTCGGACACGGATCCGCGGCGAACTGGCTGAGAACTCCCACTGCGGCTGCGAGGTCCGGTCGAGTCCCCACCATCAGGTACATCAAACACCCGACGGCATTCCGGTACGGCACCTTCGCCATGGTCTCTTCGTGCTTGCAACCTCCTTCGCACATGACCTTGGTCAACTTGAGTCCCGGGTCTTGTGGTGTCTTGACCGGGTTGCTCTTCTCCATGCTGAACTTCTCCAGGATGTCCTTCGCAAACTTGGTCTGTCGCACCGACACATTTCCGGTCTTGGGATCTTGGTCGATTTCCATGCCGAGGAAGTACTTGAGCTGACCCATGTCCGTCATCTCAAACCGCACGCTGAGCGCCTCCTTGGTCGACTTGAGCAGGTCGTCGTTGTTGCTTGCCAGGATCAAGTCGTCCACGTACAGCGCCACGAAGATCATGTCTTGGTCATTGCGCTTGACGTAGATGCAGTGATCCGCCTCACACTTCTTGAACCCTAGCTCCAGCATGAACTTGTCGATGGTCTGGTTCCACATCCGCGGCGACTGCTTCAGACCGTAAAGCGAACGCTTCAGCTTGCACACGAAGTCCGGGTGCGCCTCGTCAACGTAGCCGTCCGGCTGCACCATGTAGATGTCTTCGTCCAGCCAGCCGTTCAGGAACGCCGTCTTCACATCCATCTGGTGCACCGTGAGATTGTACTTGGCCGCCAGACTGAGCAAGATCCTAATGGACGTGAACTTGGCCACCGGCGCGAACGTCTCTTCATAGTCGATGCCGAACTTCTGCAAGAATCCCTTGGCCACCAGACGCGCCTTGAACCGCTCGATGTCTCCAGCCTGGTTTTCCTTGATCCGAAACACCCATCTGCAGCCGATCGCCTTGCGTCCCTTCGGCAATGGCACCAACACCCACGTCTCGTTCTTGCGAAGAGAGTTGATCTCCGAGTCGCACGCTTCTTTCCACTTGGCCGAGTTGCAGGATTCCATCGCCGATACGAACGTAGTCGGCATTTCTCCCACTGAATCCACAACGAAGGCCGCGTCGAAGCCTTCTTCTTTCGCGATGGCTGACATCTCGTCCAGCGTTTGTTGCCGACTGTGCCGCTTGGACCTTGGGATCTCCACCGCTTCCTCCAACGACCGCGTCCGCTGGTGCCGCTTGCTGCCGGGTTCGAAGTCTTCGTCCCGCGCAGCTTCTTCTTCGTCGTCCTCTTCCGATCCGGACGATGCTTCTTGGTCCGTGCCAACTTCTTCTCGAAGTTCCACGACCGCTTCTTCTTGATCCAGCTTGCGTCTCCCAACGTCGAAGACGTCTTCCATGAACTGCGCATCGCGGCTCACTAGCACGCGACCGCTCTTCATCTCTTCAAACCGATACGCTTTCTCATGTTCCGAGTACCCGAGAAACCGACAACGCACCGACCGAGCGTCAAACTTGGTGCGTTTCTCCTTCGGGACCGTCACATACGCATGGCAACCGAACACCTTCAGGTTCGCCAACAGCGGTTTCTTCCCCGTCCATACTTGGTGTGGCGACTTGTCGTGGGTGGTGGAGCGTGTCGGACACCGATTCCGGAGGAACGTCGCCGTCACCACCGCTTCACCCCAATACGACTTCGACAGTCCGGCATGTTCCAACATGCAGCGCGCACATTCCACCAACGTCCGGTTCATCCGCTCGGCCACTCCGTTCAGTTGAGGCGTGTACGGCGGAGTGAACTTCTGCACGATACCCCGTTCGCTGCAGAACTTGGCCATTTCACGAGACTTGTACTCGCCACCGTTGTCGCTACGGAGCTGCTTCACACGGAGCGTTCTCACGCGACCACTCGTCTGAGTTTCGGCAAACGCCACAAACTCCGCGAACTTGGCAGCCACCTCCGACTTGTTCCGCAGCAAATATACCACACAAAAGTGCGAGTACTCGTCGATGAACGTGACGAAGTACCGCTTGCCACTGAACGTCGGCGTTTTCATGGGACCGCAGACGTCACTGTGGATGACTTCCAACAGCTTCTTGGCGCGGTTCGGTGACTTAGGCATATAGCTCACTCGCGTTTGCTTGCCGAGTGCACACCCATCACACAACTCTTCTTGACGATGGCGTCTAGACCGCCATGGCCAATGTGACCAAGTCGAAGGTGCCAGAGGTATGACGTGGTGTCCCCTTTGCGTTCCTTCGGACTTGACACATTCGCCTCGTCAGGCATGATAGGCGTCGTGCACAACTTGAACAGTCCCTTGCCTTCACTTGCTCCGAGCTTCCACTTGATGTTCTTCGTCTCGGCGAAACACCCGTCGCGCTTGAACGTGACAGGCCCAACATCCTTAGTGAAACGCCCGACCGAAAACAAGTTCCGCGACAACTTGGGAATGTGCCACACACCGGTGAGCACACCCTTCTTGATCCCGCGTGGAGTCTTCATCGACATAACAATGTCGCCACTGCCGACTGCTTGAACCACTCCGTCGTCCGCGAGATGCACGTCCACCGGAGTCATCTTCTTGTAGTTCTTCATGTACTCTTTCGAGTACGTCATGTGCTGCGTCGCACCCGAGTCGACCAGCCAAACTTCACTCGACTTGGTGGCTCCACCACCAACCGAAAACAGGTAGTCGCCGTCGAACTCCTCTTCATCTTCATTCGCCACATTCGCTCGCTGTGGCTTCTGTCGATCCGCGTTCTCGCGAATCCTCACGGGACACTTGGCGATCCAATGACCTTGTTCACCACAGTAGTGACACGCACTGGCTTTCTGCGCTTGTCGTCCCTTGCTCTTCCCATTGCCGCTTGTCATGAACGCTTGACCCCCGTGCGCGGTTCCTTCAGCACCGCCACCTTGTTCCTTGCGCTTCAAGTCTTCATGCAGCAGTCGAGCCGTCACGAGTTCCCACGTCAGCGAGTCAGCTCTCGACTCCAACGCCGTGATGAGGAACTGGTACGACTCGTTCAAACTTGCCAGAAGCGTGATCACCAAGTCGTCCTCACTGACCGGAGCGCCCACTGCGTCGAGCTGTTCCGCCAGCGTCTTGATCTTGTTGATGTGTTCCAACACATCATCACCTTCCGCCATCATCGTCGTGAAGAACCGTCGACGAAGGAAGAGCTTGTTGGCCAAACTCTTCTTCTCGAAGTGTCCTTCCAGTCTTGACCATGCATCGAACGCATCCTTCGCCGACCGAACCAGCGGCAACTGCGAATCCTCCATCGCGAGACAGATGATCGCCAGCGCCTTGCGAGACTTCCTCTTGAACGTCGTCTGGTCCAGCGTCGTAGCGCAGTGCTCCAGCTTGATCTCTCCGCACGTCACTTCCCACAGGTCGCGCTCCTCGAGCACCATGCGCATCTTGAACTTCCACGTGTGGAAGTTGGTTCCGTCGAACTTGTTGATACGGGAGGTCGTGGTCGAGGTGGTGTCCATGGCGAAAAAGTAGTCGGAGTCTTCAGCAGGGAATACGGGGCTTGGGCTCATAACCAAAAGGCTTTGGTCGGTTGATGGCAAAATGCAAAGTGATTGATTTAGGTCCTTAGTTCGCTAACTGCTTGCTACCTCTAAGCCTACTGGATTCTCTCCTGGATACACACTACTGGATTCCTAACTGGATACTGAGTTACCTTAGCCAATCAGAGGCTGCCATGTCGATGCCCATCTTGTACCCACAATCTTGTACCCATGCGACACCGTCCCGTTATCACATGTCTCGCAATCACCTGTCTCGTAATCACGTGAATGCGTGAGTGCCACTGAGTGAAGGTCGTACCAGTGTCTACTGGTACACCGTGGCAGGTCGAGGCGCCTTCTTGACAACAGTTGGAACATGCCGGACTGTCGAAGTCGTATTGGGGTGAAGCAGTGGTGACGGCGACGTTCCTCCGGAATCGGTGTCCGACACGCTCCACCACCCACGACAAGTCGCCACACCAAGTATGGACGGTGAAGAAACCGCTGTTGGCGAACCTGAAGGTGTTCGGTTGTCATGCGTATGTGACGGTCCCGAAGGAGAAACGCACCAAGTTTGACGCTCGGTCGGTGCGTTGTCGGTTTCTCGGGTACTCGGAACATGAGAAAGCGTATCGGTTTGAAGAGATGAAGAGCGGTCGCGTGCTAGTGAGCCGCGATGCGCAGTTCATGGAAGACGTCTTCGACGGTGGGAGACGCAAGTTGGATCAAGAAGAAGCGGTCGTGGAACTTCGAGAAGAAGTTGGCACGGACCAAGAAGCATCGTCCGGATCGGAAGAGGACGACGAAGAAGAAGCTGCGCGGGACGAAGACTTCGAACCCGGCAGCAAGCGGCACCAGCGGACGCGGTCGTTGGAGGAAGCGGTGGAGATCCCAAGGTCCAAGCGGCACAGTCGGCAACAAACGCTGGACGAGATGTCAGCCATCGCGAAAGAAGAAGGCTTCGACGCGGCCTTCGTTGTGGATTCAGTGGGAGAAATGCCGACTACGTTCGTATCGGCGATGGAATCCTGCAACTCGGCCAAGTGGAAAGAAGCGTGCGACTCGGAGATCAACTCTCTTCGCAAGAACGAGACGTGGGTGTTGGTGCCATTGCCGAAGGGACGCAAGGCGATCGGCTGCAGATGGGTGTTTCGGATCAAGGAAAACCAGGCTGGAGACATCGAGCGGTTCAAGGCGCGTCTGGTGGCCAAGGGATTCTTGCAGAAGTTCGGCATCGACTATGAAGAGACTTTCGCGCCGGTGGCCAAGTTCACGTCCATTAGGATCTTGCTCAGTCTGGCGGCCAAGTACAATCTCACGGTGCACCAGATGGATGTGAAGACGGCGTTCCTGAACGGCTGGCTGGACGAAGACATCTACATGGTGCAGCCGGACGGCTACGTTGACGAGGCGCACCCGGACTTCGTGTGCAAGCTCAAGCGTTCGCTTTACGGTCTGAAGCAGTCGCCGCGGATGTGGAACCAGACCATCGACAAGTTCATGCTGGAGCTGGGGTTCAAGAAGTGTGAGGCGGATCACTGCATCTACGTCAAGCGCAATGACCAAGACATGATCTTCGTGGCGCTGTACGTAGACGACTTGATCCTGGCAAGCAACAACGACGACCTGCTCAAGTCGACCAAGGAGGCGCTCAGCGTGCGGTTTGAGATGACGGACATGGGTCAGCTCAAGTACTTCCTCGGCATGGAAATCGACCAAGATCCCAAGACCGGAAATGTGTCGGTGCGACAGACCAAGTTTGCGAAGGACATCCTGGAGAAGTTCAGCATGGAGAAGAGCAACCCGGTCAAGACACCACAAGACCCGGGACTCAAGTTGACCAAGGTCATGTGCGAAGGAGGTTGCAAGCACGAAGAGACCATGGCGAAGGTGCCGTACCGGAATGCCGTCGGGTGTTTGATGTACCTGATGGTGGGGACTCGACCGGACCTCGCAGCCGCAGTGGGAGTTCTCAGCCAGTTCGCCGCGGATCCGTGTCCGACACACTGGCAAGCGCTCAAGAGGGTGTTCCGCTACATCCAAGGCACGAAGACGCATGGCATCGAGTTTCAAGCTGGCAGCGAGGACGGACTCCAAGGCTATTCGGATGCGGACTGGGCCGGCGACATCGAGACTCGACGGAGTACAAGCGGCTACGCGTTCATGATGAACGGCGGATGCATCAGCTGGAGAAGCAAGAAGCAGCGGACGGTGGCGCTATCGTCGACGGAGGCCGAGTACATGGCGTTGACGGAGGCTACGCAGGAGGCTATTTGGCTCAAGGCATTTCTGTGTGAGATCGGCGAGATGGAGACCAAGTCGGCTGTCAAGATCTACGAGGACAACCAAGGCTCCATCGCGTTGGCCAAGAACCCGGAGTTCCACAAGCGCACCAAGCACATCGACATTCGCTACCACTTCGTGCGTGAGAAGGTAGAAGACGGCCAAGTGGTGTTGGAGTACTGTTCGACCAAGGACATGCTGGCAGACCTGATGACCAAGCCGATCACCGCTGTGCAGTTCGACTTCCTACGGAGCAAGCTCGGTATCCAAGGGCTCAGAACTCAAGGCATAACTACGGCCGAGTCGAGTGGGAGTGTTGTCAAGAAGGCGCCTCGACCTGCCACGGTGTACCAGTAGACACTGGTACGACCTTCACTCAGTGGCACTCACGCATTCACGTGATTACGAGACAGGTGATTGCGAGACATGTGATTACGGGACGGTGTCGCATGGGTACAAGATTGTGGGTACAAGATGGGCATCGACGTGGCAGCCTCTGATTGGCTAAGGTAACTCAGTATCCAGTTAGGAATCCAGTAGTGTGTATCCAGGAGAGAATCCAGTAGGCTTAGAGGTAGCAAGCAGTTAGCGAACTAAGGACCTAAATCAATCACTTTGCATTTTGCCATCAACCGACCAAAGCCTTTTGGTTATGAGCCCAAGCCCCGTATTCCCTGCTGAAGACTCCGACTACGCTTTCGCCATGGACACCACCTCGACCACGACCTCCCGTATCAACAAGTTCGACGGAACCAACTTCCACACGTGGAAGTTCAAGATGCGCATGGTGCTCGAGGAGCGCGACCTGCGGGAAGTGACGTGCGGAGAGATCAAGCTGGAGCACTGCGCTACGACGCTGGACCAGACGACGTTCAAGAGGAAGTCTCGCAAGGCGCTGGCGATCATCTGTCTCGCGATGGAGGATTCGCAGTTGCCGCTGGTTCGGTCGGCGAAGGATGCGTTCGATGCATGGTCAAGACTGGAAGGACACTTCGAGAAGAAGAGTTTGGCCAACAAGCTCTTCCTTCGTCGACGGTTCTTCACGACGATGATGGCGGAAGGTGATGATGTGTTGGAACACATCAACAAGATCAAGACGCTGGCGGAACAGCTCGACGCAGTGGGCGCTCCGGTCAGTGAGGACGACTTGGTGATCACGCTTCTGGCAAGTTTGAACGAGTCGTACCAGTTCCTCATCACGGCGTTGGAGTCGAGAGCTGAGTCGCTGACGTGGGAACTCGTGACGGCTCGACTGCTGCATGAAGACTTGAAGCGCAAGGAACAAGGTGGCGGTGCTGAAGGAACCGCGCACGGGGGTCAAGCGTTCATGACAAGCGGCAATGGGAAGAGCAAGGGACGACAAGCGCAGAAAGCCAGTGCGTGTCACTACTGTGGTGAACAAGGTCATTGGATCGCCAAGTGTCCCGTGAGGATTCGCGAGAACGCGGATCGACAGAAGCCACAGCGAGCGAATGTGGCGAATGAAGATGAAGAGGAGTTCGACGGCGACTACCTGTTTTCGGTTGGTGGTGGAGCCACCAAGTCGAGTGAAGTTTGGCTGGTCGACTCGGGTGCGACGCAGCACATGACGTACTCGAAAGAGTACATGAAGAACTACAAGAAGGTGACTCCGGTGGACGTGCATCTCGCGGACGACGGAGTGGTTCAAGCAGTCGGCAGTGGAGACATTGTCATGTCGATGAAGACTCCACGCGGGATCAAGAAGGGTGTGCTCACCGGTGTGTGGCACATTCCCAAGTTGTCGCGGAACTTGTTTTCGGTCGGGCGTTTCACTAAGGATGTTGGGCCTGTCACGTTCAAGCGCGACGGGTGTTTCGCCGAGACGAAGAACATCAAGTGGAAGCTCGGAGCAAGTGAAGGCAAGGGACTGTTCAAGTTGTGCATGACGCCTATCATGCCTGACGAGGCGAATGTGTCAAGTCCGAAGGAACGCAAAGGGGACACCACGTCATACCTCTGGCACCTTCGACTTGGTCACATTGGCCATGGCGGTCTAGACGCCATCGTCAAGAAGAGTTGTGTGATGGGTGTGCACTCGGCAAGCAAACGCGAGTGAGCTATATGCCTAAGTCACCGAACCGCGCCAAGAAGCTGTTGGAAGTCATCCACAGTGACGTCTGCGGTCCCATGAAAACGCCGACGTTCAGTGGCAAGCGGTACTTCGTCACGTTCATCGACGAGTACTCGCACTTTTGTGTGGTATACTTGCTGCGGAACAAGTCGGAGGTGGCTGCCAAGTTCGCGGAGTTTGTGGCGTTTGCCGAAACTCAGACGGGTGGTCGCGTGAGAACGCTCCGTGTGAAGCAGCTCCGTAGCGACAACGGTGGCGAGTACAAGTCTCGTGAAATGGCCAAGTTCTGCAGCGAACGGGGTATCGTGCAGAAGTTCACTCCGCCGTACACGCCTCAACTGAACGGAGTGGCCGAGCGGATGAACCGGACGTTGGTGGAATGTGCGCGCTGCATGTTGGAAAAGTCAAGGTCGTTTGAGCACTAGATGTCGAAATGCAAAGTGATTGATTTAGGTCCTTAGTTCGCTAACTGCTTGCTACCTCTAAGCCTACTGGATTCTCTCCTGGATACACACTACTGGATTCCTAACTGGATACTGAGTTACCTTAGCCAATCAGAGGCTGCCATGTCGATGCCCATCTTGTACCCACAATCTTGTACCCATGCGACACCGTCCCGTTATCACATGTCTCGCAATCACCTGTCTCGTAATCACGTGAATGCGTGAGTGCCACTGAGTGAAGGTCGTACCAGTGTCTACTGGTACACCGTGGCAGGTCGAGGCGCCTTCTTGACAACACTCCCACTCGACTCGGCCGTAGTTATGCCTTGAGCTCTGAGCCCTTGGATACCGAGCTTGCTCCGTAGGAAGTCGAACTGCACAGCGGTGATCGGCTTGGTCATCAGGTCTGCCAGCATGTCCTTGGTCGAACAGTACTCCAACACCACTTGGCCGTCTTCTACCTTCTCACGCACGAAGTGGTAGCGAATGTCGATGTGCTTGGTGCGCTTGTGGAACTCCGGGTTCTTGGCCAACGCGATGGAGCCTTGGTTGTCCTCGTAGATCTTGACAGCCGACTTGGTCTCCATCTCGCCGATCTCACACAGAAATGCCTTGAGCCAAATAGCCTCCTGCGTAGCCTCCGTCAACGCCATGTACTCGGCCTCCGTCGACGATAGCGCCACCGTCCGCTGCTTCTTGCTTCTCCAGCTGATGCATCCGCCGTTCATCATGAACGCGTAGCCGCTTGTACTCCGTCGAGTCTCGATGTCGCCGGCCCAGTCCGCATCCGAATAGCCTTGGAGTCCGTCCTCGCTGCCAGCTTGAAACTCGATGCCATGCGTCTTCGTGCCTTGGATGTAGCGGAACACCCTCTTGAGCGCTTGCCAGTGTGTCGGACACGGATCCGCGGCGAACTGGCTGAGAACTCCCACTGCGGCTGCGAGGTCCGGTCGAGTCCCCACCATCAGGTACATCAAACACCCGACGGCATTCCGGTACGGCACCTTCGCCATGGTCTCTTCGTGCTTGCAACCTCCTTCGCACATGACCTTGGTCAACTTGAGTCCCGGGTCTTGTGGTGTCTTGACCGGGTTGCTCTTCTCCATGCTGAACTTCTCCAGGATGTCCTTCGCAAACTTGGTCTGTCGCACCGACACATTTCCGGTCTTGGGATCTTGGTCGATTTCCATGCCGAGGAAGTACTTGAGCTGACCCATGTCCGTCATCTCAAACCGCACGCTGAGCGCCTCCTTGGTCGACTTGAGCAGGTCGTCGTTGTTGCTTGCCAGGATCAAGTCGTCCACGTACAGCGCCACGAAGATCATGTCTTGGTCATTGCGCTTGACGTAGATGCAGTGATCCGCCTCACACTTCTTGAACCCTAGCTCCAGCATGAACTTGTCGATGGTCTGGTTCCACATCCGCGGCGACTGCTTCAGACCGTAAAGCGAACGCTTCAGCTTGCACACGAAGTCCGGGTGCGCCTCGTCAACGTAGCCGTCCGGCTGCACCATGTAGATGTCTTCGTCCAGCCAGCCGTTCAGGAACGCCGTCTTCACATCCATCTGGTGCACCGTGAGATTGTACTTGGCCGCCAGACTGAGCAAGATCCTAATGGACGTGAACTTGGCCACCGGCGCGAACGTCTCTTCATAGTCGATGCCGAACTTCTGCAAGAATCCCTTGGCCACCAGACGCGCCTTGAACCGCTCGATGTCTCCAGCCTGGTTTTCCTTGATCCGAAACACCCATCTGCAGCCGATCGCCTTGCGTCCCTTCGGCAATGGCACCAACACCCACGTCTCGTTCTTGCGAAGAGAGTGGATCTCCGAGTCGCACGCTTCTTTCCACTTGGCCGAGTTGCAGGATTCCATCGCCGATACGAACGTAGTCGGCATTTCTCCCACTGAATCCACAACGAAGGCCGCGTCGAAGCCTTCTTCTTTCGCGATGGCTGACATCTCGTCCAGCGTTTGTTGCCGACTGTGCCGCTTGGACCTTGGGATCTCCACCGCTTCCTCCAACGACCGCGTCCGCTGGTGCCGCTTGCTGCCGGGTTCGAAGTCTTCGTCCCGCGCAGCTTCTTCTTCGTCGTCCTCTTCCCATCCGGACGATGCTTCTTGGTCCGTGCCAACTTCTTCTCGAAGTTCCACGACCGCTTCTTCTTGATCCAGCTTGCGTCTCCCAACGTCGAAGACGTCTTCCATGAACTGCGCATCGCGGCTCACTAGCACGCGACCGCTCTTCATCTCTTCAAACCGATACGCTTTCTCATGTTCCGAGTACCCGAGAAACCGACAACGCACCGACCGAGCGTCAAACTTGGTGCGTTTCTCCTTCGGGACCGTCACATACGCATGGCAACCGAACACCTTCAGGTTCGCCAACAGCGGTTTCTTCCCCGTCCATACTTGGTGTGGCGACTTGTCGTGGGTGGTGGAGCGTGTCGGACACCGATTCCGGAGGAACGTCGCCGTCACCACCGCTTCACCCCAATACGACTTCGACAGTCCGGCATGTTCCAACATGCAGCGCGCACATTCCACCAACGTCCGGTTCATCCGCTCGGCCACTCCGTTCAGTTGAGGCGTGTACGGCGGAGTGAACTTCTGCACGATACCCCGTTCGCTGCAGAACTTGGCCATTTCACGAGACTTGTACTCGCCACCGTTGTCGCTACGGAGCTGCTTCACACGGAGCGTTCTCACGCGACCACTCGTCTGAGTTTCGGCAAACGCCACAAACTCCGCGAACTTGGCAGCCACCTCCGACTTGTTCCGCAGCAAATATACCACACAAAAGTGCGAGTACTCGTCGATGAACGTGACGAAGTACCGCTTGCCACTGAACGTCGGCGTTTTCATGGGACCGCAGACGTCACTGTGGATGACTTCCAACAGCTTCTTGGCGCGGTTCGGTGACTTAGGCATATAGCTCACTCGCGTTTGCTTGCCGAGTGCACACCCATCACACAACTCCCACTGCTTCACAGCCGTCATCTTCATCCCAACACCATAACTCTTCTTGACGATGGCGTCTAGACCGCCATGGCCAATGTGACCAAGTCGAAGGTG
Source organism: Phytophthora tentaculata (assembly GCA_033557915.1). Taxonomy (NCBI): domain Eukaryota; phylum Oomycota; class Peronosporomycetes; order Peronosporales; family Peronosporaceae; genus Phytophthora; species Phytophthora tentaculata. The sequence continues at coordinate 5,230,677 of JAUCEA010000009.1, forward strand.
CCAGAGGTATGACGTGGTGTCCCCTTTGCGTTCCTTCGGACTTGACACATTCGCCTCGTCAGGCATGATAGGCGTCATGCACAACTTGAACAGTCCCTTGCCTTCACTTGCTCCGAGCTTCCACTTGATGTTCTTCGTCTCGGCGAAACACCCGTCGCGCTTGAACGTGACAGGCCCAACATCCTTAGTGAAACGCCCGACCGAAAACAAGTTCCGCGACAACTTGGGAATGTGCCACACACCGGTGAGCACACCCTTCTTGATCCCGCGTGGAGTCTTCATCGACATAACAATGTCGCCACTGCCGACTGCTTGAACCACTCCGTCGTCCGCGAGATGCACGTCCACCGGAGTCATCTTCTTGTAGTTCTTCATGTACTCTTTCGAGTACGTCATGTGCTGCGTCGCACCCGAGTCGACCAGCCAAACTTCACTCGACTTGGTGGCTCCACCACCAACCGAAAACAGGTAGTCGCCGTCGAACTCCTCTTCATCTTCATTCGCCACATTCGCTCGCTGTGGCTTCTGTCGATCCGCGTTCTCGCGAATCCTCACGGGACACTTGGCGATCCAATGACCTTGTTCACCACAGTAGTGACACGCACTGGCTTTCTGCGCTTGTCGTCCCTTGCTCTTCCCATTGCCGCTTGTCATGAACGCTTGACCCCCGTGCGCGGTTCCTTCAGCACCGCCACCTTGTTCCTTGCGCTTCAAGTCTTCATGCAGCAGTCGAGCCGTCACGAGTTCCCACGTCAGCGAGTCAGCTCTCGACTCCAACGCCGTGATGAGGAACTGGTACGACTCGTTCAAACTTGCCAGAAGCGTGATCACCAAGTCGTCCTCACTGACCGGAGCGCCCACTGCGTCGAGCTGTTCCGCCAGCGTCTTGATCTTGTTGATGTGTTCCAACACATCATCACCTTCCGCCATCATCGTCGTGAAGAACCGTCGACGAAGGAAGAGCTTGTTGGCCAAACTCTTCTTCTCGAAGTGTCCTTCCAGTCTTGACCATGCATCGAACGCATCCTTCGCCGACCGAACCAGCGGCAACTGCGAATCCTCCATCGCGAGACAGATGATCGCCAGCGCCTTGCGAGACTTCCTCTTGAACGTCGTCTGGTCCAGCGTCGTAGCGCAGTGCTCCAGCTTGATCTCTCCGCACGTCACTTCCCACAGGTCGCGCTCCTCGAGCACCATGCGCATCTTGAACTTCCACGTGTGGAAGTTGGTTCCGTCGAACTTGTTGATACGGGAGGTCGTGGTCGAGGTGGTGTCCATGGCGAAAAAGTAGTCGGAGTCTTCAGCAGGGAATACGGGGCTTGGGCTCATAACCAAAAGGCTTTGGTCGGTTGATGGCAAAATGCAAAGTGATTGATTTAGGTCCTTAGTTCGCTAACTGCTTGCTACCTCTAAGCCTACTGGATTCTCTCCTGGATACACACTACTGGATTCCTAACTGGATACTGAGTTACCTTAGCCAATCAGAGGCTGCCATGTCGATGCCCATCTTGTACCCACAATCTTGTACCCATGCGACACCGTCCCGTTATCACATGTCTCGCAATCACCTGTCTCGTAATCACGTGAATGCGTGAGTGCCACTGAGTGAAGGTCGTACCAGTGTCTACTGGTACACCGTGGCAGGTCGAGGCGCCTTCTTGACAACAGTTGGAACATGCCGGACTGTCGAAGTCGTATTGGGGTGAAGCAGTGGTGACGGCGACGTTCCTCCGGAATCGGTGTCCGACACGCTCCACCACCCACGACAAGTCGCCACACCAAGTATGGACGGTGAAGAAACCGCTGTTGGCGAACCTGAAGGTGTTCGGTTGTCATGCGTATGTGACGGTCCCGAAGGAGAAACGCACCAAGTTTGACGCTCGGTCGGTGCGTTGTCGGTTTCTCGGGTACTCGGAACATGAGAAAGCGTATCGGTTTGAAGAGATGAGGAGCGGTCGCGTGCTAGTGAGCCGCGATGCGCAGTTCATGGAAGACGTCTTCGACGGTGGGAGACGCAAGTTGGATCAAGAAGAAGCGGTCGTGGAACTTCGAGAAGAAGTTGGCACGGACCAAGAAGCATCGTCCGGATCGGAAGAGGACGACGAAGAAGAAGCTGCGCGGGACGAAGACTTCGAACCCGGCAGCAAGCGGCACCAGCGTACGCGGTCGTTGGAGGAAGCGGTGGAGATCCCAAGGTCCAAGCGGCACAGTCGGCAACAAACGCTGGACGAGATGTCAGCCATCGCGAAAGAAGAAGGCTTCGACGCGGCCTTCGTTGTGGATTCAGTGGGAGAAATGCCGACTACGTTCGTATCGGCGATGGAATCCTGCAACTCGGCCAAGTGGAAAGAAGCGTGCGACTCGGAGATCAACTCTCTTCGCAAGAACGAGACGTGGGTGTTGGTGCCATTGCCGAAGGGACGCAAGGCGATCGGCTGCAGATGGGTGTTTCGGATCAAGGAAAACCAGGCTGGAGACATCGAGCGGTTCAAGGCGCGTCTGGTGGCCAAGGGATTCTTGCAGAAGTTCGGCATCGACTATGAAGAGACTTTCGCGCCGGTGGCCAAGTTCACGTCCATTAGGATCTTGCTCAGTCTGGCGGCCAAGTACAATCTCACGGTGCACCAGATGGATGTGAAGACGGCGTTCCTGAACGGCTGGCTGGACGAAGACATCTACATGGTGCAGCCGGACGGCTACGTTGACGAGGCGCACCCGGACTTCGTGTGCAAGCTCAAGCGTTCGCTTTACGGTCTGAAGCAGTCGCCGCGGATGTGGAACCAGACCATCGACAAGTTCATGCTGGAGCTAGGGTTCAAGAAGTGTGAGGCGGATCACTGCATCTACGTCAAGCGCAATGACCAAGACATGATCTTCGTGGCGCTGTACGTGGACGACTTGATCCTGGCAAGCAACAACGACGACCTGCTCAAGTCGACCAAGGAGGCGCTCAGCGTGCGGTTTGAGATGACGGACATGGGTCAGCTCAAGTACTTCCTCGGCATGGAAATCGACCAAGATCCCAAGACCGGAAATGTGTCGGTGCGACAGACCAAGTTTGCGAAGGACATCCTGGAGAAGTTCAGCATGGAGAAGAGCAACCCGGTCAAGACACCACAAGACCCGGGACTCAAGTTGACCAAGGTCATGTGCGAAGGAGGTTGCAAGCACGAAGAGACCATGGCGAAGGTGCCGTACCGGAATGCCGTCGGGTGTTTGATGTACCTGATGGTGGGGACTCGACCGGACCTCGCAGCCGCAGTGGGAGTTCTCAGCCAGTTCGCCGCGGATCCGTGTCCGACACACTGGCAAGCGCTCAAGAGGGTGTTCCGCTACATCCAAGGCACGAAGACGCATGGCATCGAGTTTCAAGCTGGCAGCGAGGACGGACTCCAAGGCTATTCGGATGCGGACTGGGCCGGCGACATCGAGACTCGACGGAGTACAAGCGGCTACGCGTTCATGATGAACGGCGGATGCATCAGCTGGAGAAGCAAGAAGCAGCGGACGGTGGCGCTATCGTCGACGGAGGCCGAGTACATGGCGTTGACGGAGGCTACGCAGGAGGCTATTTGGCTCAAGGCATTTCTGTGTGAGATCGGCGAGATGGAGACCAAGTCGGCTGTCAAGATCTACGAGGACAACCAAGGCTCCATCGCGTTGGCCAAGAACCCGGAGTTCCACAAGCGCACCAAGCACATCGACATTCGCTACCACTTCGTGCGTGAGAAGGTAGAAGACGGCCAAGTGGTGTTGGAGTACTGTTCGACCAAGGACATGCTGGCAGACCTGATGACCAAGCCGATCACCGCTGTGCAGTTCGACTTCCTACGGAGCAAGCTCGGTATCCAAGGGCTCAGAACTCAAGGCATAACTACGGCCGAGTCGAGTGGGAGTGTTGTCAAGAAGGCGCCTCGACCTGCCACGGTGTACCAGTAGACACTGGTACGACCTTCACTCAGTGGCACTCACGCATTCACGTGATTACGAGACAGGTGATTGCGAGACATGTGATTACGGGACGGTGTCGCATGGGTACAAGATTGTGGGTACAAGATGGGCATCGACGTGGCAGCCTCTGATTGGCTAAGGTAACTCAGTATCCAGTTAGGAATCCAGTAGTGTGTATCCAGGAGAGAATCTAGTAGGCTTAGAGGTAGCAAGCAGTTAGCGAACTAAGGACCTAAATCAATCACTTTGCATTTCGACATCTAGTGCTCAAACGACCTTGACTTTTGCCATGCGTATGTGACGGTCCCGAAGGAGAAACGCACCAAGTTTGACGCTCGGTCGGTGCGTTGTCGGTTTCTCGGGTACTCGGAACATGAGAAAGCGTATCGGTTTGAAGAGATGAAGAGCGGTCGCGTGCTAGTGAGCCGCGATGCGCAGTTCATGGAAGACGTCTTCGACGGTGGGAGACGCAAGTTGGATCAAGAAGAAGCGGTCGTGGAACTTCAAGAAGAAGTTGGCACGGACCAAGAAGCATCGTCCGGATCGGAAGAGGACGACGAAGAAGAAGCTGCGCGGGACGAAGACTTCGAACCCGGCAGCAAGCGGCACCAGCGTACGCGGTCGTTGGAGGAAGCGGTGGAGATCCCAAGGTCCAAGCGGCACAGTCGGCAACAAACGCTGGACGAGATGTCAGCCATCGCAAAAGAAGAAGGCTTCGACACGGCCTTCGTTGTGGATTCAGTGGGAGAAATGCCGACTACGTTCGTATCGGCGATGGAATCCTGCAACTCGGCCAAGTGGAAAGAAGCGTGCGACTCGGAGATCAACTCTCTTCGCAAGAACGAGACGTGGGTGTTGGTGCCATTGCCAAAGGGACGCAAGGCGATCGGCTGCAGATGGGTGTTTCGGATCAAGGAAAACCAGGCTGGAGACATCGAGCGGTTCAAGGCGCGTCTGGTGGCCAAGGGATTCTTGCAGAAGTTCGGCATCGACTATGAAGAGACTTTCGCGCCGGTGGCCAAGTTCACGTCCATTAGGATCTTGCTCAGTCTGGCGGCCAAGTACAATCTCACGGTGCACCAGATGGATGTGAAGACGGCGTTCCTGAACGGCTGGCTGGACGAAGACATCTACATGGTGCAGCCGGACGGCTACGTTGACGAGGCGCACCCGGACTTCGTGTGCAAGCTCAAGCGTTCGCTTTACGGTCTGAAGCAGTCGCCGCGGATGTGGAACCAGACCATCGACAAGTTCATGCTGGAGCTGGGGTTCAAGAAGTGTGAGGCGGATCACTGCATCTACGTCAAGCGCAATGACCAAGACATGATCTTCGTGGCGCTGTACGTAGACGACTTGATCCTGGCAAGCAACAACGACGACCTGCTCAAGTCGACCAAGGAGGCGCTCAGCGTGCGGTTTGAGATGACGGACATGGGTCAGCTCAAGTACTTCCTCGGCATGGAAATCGACCAAGATCCCAAGACCGGAAATGTGTCGGTGCGACAGACCAAGTTTGCGAAGGACATCCTGGAGAAGTTCAGCATGGAGAAGAGCAACCCGGTCAAGACACCACAAGACCCGGGACTCAAGTTGACCAAGGTCATGTGCGAAGGAGGTTGCAAGCACGAAGAGACCATGGCGAAGGTGCCGTACCGGAATGCCGTCGGGTGTTTGATGTACCTGATGGTGGGGACTCGACCGGACCTCGCAGCCGCAGTGGGAGTTCTCAGCCAGTTCGCCGCGGATCCGTGTCCGACACACTGGCAAGCGCTCAAGAGGGTGTTCCGCTACATCCAAGGCACGAAGACGCATGGCATCGAGTTTCAAGCTGGCAGCGAGGACGGACTCCAAGGCTATTCGGATGCGGACTGGGCCGGCGACATCGAGACTCGACGGAGTACAAGCGGCTACGCGTTCATGATGAACGGCGGATGCATCAGCTGGAGAAGCAAGAAGCAGCGGACGGTGGCGCTATCGTCGACGGAGGCCGAGTACATGGCGTTGACGGAGGCTACGCAGGAGGCTATTTGGCTCAAGGCATTTCTGTGTGAGATCGGCGAGATGGAGACCAAGTCGGCTGTCAAGATCTACGAGGACAACCAAGGCTCCATCGCGTTGGCCAAGAACCCGGAGTTCCACAAGCGCACCAAGCACATCGACATTCGCTACCACTTCGTGCGTGAGAAGGTAGAAGACGGCCAAGTGGTGTTGGAGTACTGTTCGACCAAGGACATGCTGGCAGACCTGATGACCAAGCCGATCACCGCTGTGCAGTTCGACTTCCTACGGAGCAAGCTCGGTATCCAAGGGCTCAGAACTCAAGGCATAACTACGGCCGAGTCGAGTGGGAGTGTTGTCAAGAAGGCGCCTCGACCTGCCACGGTGTACCAGTAGACACTGGTACGACCTTCACTCAGTGGCACTCACGCATTCACGTGATTACGAGACAGGTGATTGCGAGACATGTGATTACGGGACGGTGTCGCATGGGTACAAGATTGTGGGTACAAGATGGGCATCGACGTGGCAGCCTCTGATTGGCTAAGGTAACTCAGTATCCAGTTAGGAATCCAGTAGTGTGTATCCAGGAGAGAATCTAGTAGGCTTAGAGGTAGCAAGCAGTTAGCGAACTAAGGACCTAAATCAATCACTTTGCATTTCGACATCTAGTGCTCAAACGACCTTGACTTTTGCCATGCGTATGTGACGGTCCCGAAGGAGAAACGCACCAAGTTTGACGCTCGGTCGGTGCGTTGTCGGTTTCTCGGGTACTCGGAACATGAGAAAGCGTATCGGTTTGAAGAGATGAAGAGCGGTCGCGTGCTAGTGAGCCGCGATGCGCAGTTCATGGAAGACGTCTTCGACGGTGGGAGACGCAAGTTGGATCAAGAAGAAGCGGTCGTGGAACTTCAAGAAGAAGTTGGCACGGACCAAGAAGCATCGTCCGGATCGGAAGAGGACGACGAAGAAGAAGCTGCGCGGGACGAAGACTTCGAACCCGGCAGCAAGCGGCACCAGCGTACGCGGTCGTTGGAGGAAGCGGTGGAGATCCCAAGGTCCAAGCGGCACAGTCGGCAACAAACGCTGGACGAGATGTCAGCCATCGCAAAAGAAGAAGGCTTCGACACGGCCTTCGTTGTGGATTCAGTGGGAGAAATGCCGACTACGTTCGTATCGGCGATGGAATCCTGCAACTCGGCCAAGTGGAAAGAAGCGTGCGACTCGGAGATCAACTCTCTTCGCAAGAACGAGACGTGGGTGTTGGTGCCATTGCCAAAGGGACGCAAGGCGATCGGCTGCAGATGGGTGTTTCGGATCAAGGAAAACCAGGCTGGAGACATCGAGCGGTTCAAGGCGCGTCTGGTGGCCAAGGGATTCTTGCAGAAGTTCGGCATCGACTATGAAGAGACTTTCGCGCCGGTGGCCAAGTTCACGTCCATTAGGATCTTGCTCAGTCTGGCGGCCAAGTACAATCTCACGGTGCACCAGATGGATGTGAAGACGGCGTTCCTGAACGGCTGGCTGGACGAAGACATCTTCATGGTGCAGCCAGACGGCTACGTTAACGAGGCGCACCCGGACTTCGTGTGCAAGCTCAAGCGTTCGCTTTACGGTCTGAAGCAGTCGCCGCGGATGTGGAACCAGACCTATTGAGGGTTGCTGGTCTTGGGTACTGTGTACCAGTTGTACCCATTAACCGGTTAACCCGAACCGGTCCAATCCGAACCCACGTTAATTATGGTGATTACGGTAAGTTGTTTACGCCACCGATGATTAGACGAGTAGGATGATTGGATGAACACCGGTGAGTGATGGTTGATTAGATGCACTAGGTGATAGGATGCAGGGTTGCGTGTCTATAACAGTAGGGTGTAAGCTCCAACAATTCAATCACTTTCGAATCTTCATTCTACCCCTCAAGTGCTTTCGCTCCGGTCCCGCCGTCTGCGGCGTTCCTCCCTCCGCTTCGTCCGAGCTTCGTGTCCAAGATCCATACCTTCCATCAGGTTATGAGCCCAAGCACCATGTCCTCTGCCCAAGACGCCTCGACCAAGGTCTCAATTGACAAGTTCAACGGGGACAACTACGCGACGTGGAACCGCTACACTGCGTGGCGTGTTCCTGACCAAGTCGACGTGGCATGTCGTGAACCGCGAGACGACGCCGAGCTTCACGGACTCGCGGGCCAAGGACGACTACGTCAAGTCGAGCAACATCGCGTTCGGACTGATGTTGCTTCACATGGACGCGGACTACCACCATGTGGTCGACGACTGCGAGGAAGCGTGGGTTGCGTGGACGCGCTTGAAGACGCTGTACGGTGGTTCGCAGAAGGCTGGACGCATCTACCTGAAGCGCCAACTCTTCAGCATGGAGATGTCGGAAGGCGGCAACGTCTTGCATCACTGCAACGAGGTCCTCAACATCAGCGCCAAGCTCAGCAGCATCGGCGCCAAGATGGAGGACGAGGACGTGGCGATCTGCCTGTTGCGCAGCCTCCCCAAGAGCTACGAGAACGTCGTGCTGAACTTGGAGATGAGCAGCGCTGAACTACGATCGCAAGACGTCGTGAAGGTGCTGACGAATGAGCACATCAAGAGGCGAGAAGACGGCGACGGTGAAGACGGAGAATGCGGCCAAGGCGTTCAACACCGACCGAGAGTCTCGCCAGTGCACGTACTGCGGGAAATTGGGGCACACGATTGACAAGTGCTGGACCAAGCAGAAGGACGAGAATCGGGGCCCAAGACGCGGCGGCAATGGCAATGGCCGTGGACGCGGAGCCAACAATGCCCAGTGGAGGAACGACGACGCCAGCTACAACTACGACTACGGCTATGATCGAGTGGCGTTCGCGGTCTCACTGGAGTGTGGCATTTCGACGGGCAAGAATATGCTCGGGATGTGGGCGGTCGACAGTGGCGCAACGCACCACATCTGCAACGATAAGGCCAAGTTCGCTCATTTGATTGAGCGGAATGAAGGCGAACTTTCGGTGGCCGACGGCAACAAGGCGACCATCATGGGTGTGTGGACCATCGTGGAACGAGTGGTTCTGCCCAACGGCGACGAGCGCGACATCGAGATCAAGAACGCGCTGTACGTCCCAAGCATGAGCAAGAATCTGCTTTCGGTGCCACAGATCAACAAGAGTGGTCTGTTCCAAGTCGTGTTCGACGGCACCAAGATGCAGATTGCGCACAAGGGCTCCAAGCAAGTGGTGGCGACGGCAAACCTCGTGGATGGACTCTACTGGCTGACGACGCCTCAGCGATCGGCGAATGCGGCGACCAGTGGGAAGACGGTCGACTTACACGCGCGTATGGGTCACGCTCCGGTGGAGGTGCTTCGCAAGATGGTCGACAACAACATGATCAAGGACGCGAAGGCACCTTCCAAGTCGAGTGGACCAAGCGTGTGTCGCGGCTGCCAGCAAGGTAAAATGGTCCAGAAGCCGTTCCCAAGCAACCGTGACAAGCGTCACTACGACACGTTCGAGCTGCTCCATTTCGACGTGTGCGGCCCCATGGAAGAAGAGTCACTGGGTGGCAGCAAGTATCTGCTGCTGATCGTGGACGAAGCCAGCGGATGCATGAAGGGGTTCTGCCTGCGTGCCAAGTCGGAGAGCGAGGACTGCATCAAGATGTACGTCACGAAGGTGCAGACGCAGTTCGGCAAGAAGGTCAAGTTTGTGCGGCACGACGGAGCCCGTGAGTTCGCGACCAACTCGCTCAAGGCCTTCTACGAAGTCGAAGGCATCGAGCAGCAAACCACAGTTCCGTACGCGCACCAGACCAACGGCACGGCAGAACGCGCCATCCGGACCATCGTCACGATTGGCCGCAGCATGCTGCATCACGCCAAGCTGGACAAGAGCTTCTGGGCTGAGGCGGCCATGACAGCCATCTACGTGAAGAATCGTCTGCCATCACCCAAGATCCAACACAAGACTCCGTTCGAGATCGTTTACAAGTCCAAGCCGAGTGTGAAGCACATGCGTGTGTTCGGATGCCAGACGTACATCCTGACGCCGAAGGAAAGACGGCGCAAGTGGGACCCCAAGGCTCGCGCCGGGCTGTTCCTCGGCTACGAAGAAGTGTCCAAGGCGTATCGAGTTTATGACATCGAGGCGGGGCAGGTGGTTATCAGTCGCGATGTCAACTTCGATGAGTCCACCTTTGGACTTTCGACGCATACTTCGGATGAAGACGTCGATGATGCTGTGCTGGACCTGGACGCGCTGGACCTGGACGACAACGATGGACCGCGCCAAACGAGCTTCAAGCAGGCGGGGAAGCGCAAGTACCGACCGAGTGGCGACGACGACACTGCCAGAAGATCGCGCCCCGTTCGCCACCGAGCTGGCTTAGAAGAAGCAAGTGCGCCGGACGTATCCTCCTCGCGCCGAGCCGACCCCAACGAAGAAGAAAAGTCTGGGGACCAAGATGAAGACGACGACTCGACGCCTCCAGTGTTTTGGCGTGCCAGTGCCAACGCTGTGGAAGCAGCAGCCGATCTATCGGAGCCGACGACGTTCCAAGAGGCTGTGAACGGTCCTGATCAAGTGCACTGGCGCAAGGCGATCCGCGCGGAGCTCAAGTCGATGCGACTGCGTGGTGTGTTTCGAGCTGCCAAGTTGCCTAACGGACAACGCGCCATCGGTACCAAGTGGGCGTTCAAGATCAAGCGCAAAGCGGACGGCTCGATCGAGAAGTACAAGGCGCGCCTCGTGGCCAAGGGCTTCAAGCAGAAGTACGACATTGACTACACCGAGACGTTCTCGCCCGTGGTCAAGTATGTGACGCTGCGCATGGTGATCGCGATTGCCAAGTATTTTGGCTGGCCCCTCGACCAACTCGACGTGGTGACAGCATTCCTGTACGGGATAATGAAGGAGGTGGTCTTCTGCGTGGTTCCGGAAGGCGTCGAACTGGATGGTGACTTCGACTGCCTGGAACTGGTGAAGGCTATCTACGGTCTCAAGCAAGCTTCGCGAGTGTGGAACGAGACCTTCGACGAGTTCGTGTGCTCCATCGGCTTCCAAGTGTCGGCCTTCGATCCGTGCCTCTACATCAAGGTGGTGGACGGTCACTGCGTGCTTGTACTGGTGTACGTGGACGACGTACTGATTACCGGGAGTTCGCCCGAGCTGATCGCACGCACGAAGACAGACCTGAAGACGCGCTTCGAGATGACCGACAGCGGCAAGTGCGCGTTTGTTCTTGGGATCGAGTTGGTGGACGGCCCGGACGGCAGCGTGACCATGTGCCAGCGGCGATACGTGGACGACATCCTGAAGCGCTTCACCATGGACGAGTGCAAGGCCGTGGTGAGTCCGGTGGACATGAGCACTCGACTGGTTCCAAGCGACGCGGCGACCAAGGTGAACGCTCCGTTTCGCGAAGCTGTTGGTGCTCTGATGCACCTGATGACCGCCACGCGCCCAGACATCGCGTACGCCGTTGGCTATGTATCGCGCTTCATGGAGAACCCCCAAGAGGAACACTGGGTTGCGGTCAAGCGTATCTTTCGCTACCTGCAAGGCACCAAGACGCATGGGATCTGCTTCAAGCCGGGCGACAAGATCGACTTTCGTGGCTACTCGGACGCGGACTGGGCCGGCGACCTCGCCGACCGCAAGTCCACTTCAGGCTACACGTTCATGCTCATGAGTGCGCCTGTGAGCTGGGGAAGCAAGAAGCAATCAAGTGTGTCGCTGTCCACGAGCGAAGCGGAGTACATCGCGCTCAGCCTGGCTATCCAAGAAGGCAAGTGGATTCATCGCCTGCTATGCGAGATTCTGGCGGCCGCTAATGAGACTGGACCCGAGCTCATGATCCGCGAAGACAACCAGTCGTGCATCAAGATGACGAAGAACCCAGTGAACCACGGTCGCGCCAAGCACATCGACATCAAGTACCACCACATCCGCGATGAAGTCAAGCGCGGTGAAGTCAAGCTCCAGTACTGCGAGACTTCTGTGATGCTAGCGGACATCATGACGAAGGCGCTTGCGGGACCACGTCACACGGATCTGACGGTGGCTCTCGGCATTCGTGGGACTTCGCATTGAGGGGGCGTATTGAGGGTTGCTGGTCTTGGGTACTGTGTACCAGTTGTACCCATTAACCGGTTAACCCGAACCGGTCCAATCCGAACCCACGTTAATTATGGTGATTACGGTAAGTTGTTTACGCCACCGATGATTAGACGAGTAGGATGATTGGATGAACACCGGTGAGTGATGGTTGATTAGATGCACTAGGTGATAGGATGCAGGGTTGCGTGTCTATAACAGTAGGGTGTAAGCTCCAACAATTCAATCACTTTCGAATCTTCATTCTACCCCTCAAGTGCTTTCGCTCCGGTCCCGCCGTCTGCGACGTTCCTCCCTCCGCTTCGTCCGAGCTTCGTGTCCAAGATCCATACCTTCCATCAACACCATCGACAAGTTCATGCTGGAGCTGGGGTTCAAGAAGTGTGAGGCGGATCACTGCATCTACGTCAAGCGCAATGACCAAGACATGATCTTCGTGGCGCTGTACGTGGACGACTTGATCCTGGCAAGCAACAATGACGACCTGCTCAAGTCGACCAAGGAGGCGCTCAGCGTGCGGTTTGAGATGACGGACATGGGTCAGCTCAAGTACTTCCTCGGCATGGAAATCGACCAAGATCCCAAGACCGGAAATGTGTCGGTGCGACAGACCAAGTTTGCGAAGGACATCCTGGAGAAGTTCAGCATGGAGAAGAGCAACCCGGTCAAGACACCACAAGACCCGGGACTCAAGTTGACCAAGGTCATGTGCGAAGGAGGTTGCAAGCACGAAGAGACCATGGCGAAGGTGCCGTACCGGAATGCCGTCGGGTGTTTGATGTACCTGATGGTGGGGACTCGACCGGACCTCGCAGCCGCAGTGGGAGTTCTCAGCCAGTTCGCCGCGGATCCGTGTCCGACACACTGGCAAGCGCTCAAGAGGGTGTTCCGCTACATCCAAGGCACGAAGACGCATGGCATCGAGTTTCAAGCTGGCAGCGAGGCCGGACTCCAAGGCTATTCGGATGCGGACTGGGCCGGCGACATCGAGACTCGACGGAGTACAAGCGGCTACGCGTTCATGATGAACGGCGGATGCATCAGCTGGAGAAGCAAGAAGCAGCGGACGGTGGCGCTATCGTCGACGGAGGCCGAGTACATGGCGTTGACGGAGGCTACGCAGGAGGCTATTTGGCTCAAGGCATTTCTGTGTGAGATCGGCGAGATGGAGACCAAGTCGGCTGTCAAGATCTACGAGGACAACCAAGGCTCCACCGCGTTGGCCAAGAACCCGGAGTTCCACAAGCGCACCAAGCACATCGACATTCGCTACCACTTCGTGCGTGAGAAGGTAGAAGACGGCCAAGTGGTGTTGGAGTACTGTTCGACCAAGGACATGCTGGCAGACCTGATGACCAAGCCGATCACCGCTGTGCAGTTCGACTTCCTACGGAGCAAGCTCGGTATCCAAGGGCTCAGAGCTCAAGGCATAACTACGGCCGAGTCGAGTGGGAGTGTTGTCAAGAAGGCGCCTCGACCTGCCACGGTGTACCAGTAGACACTGGTACGACCTTCACTCAGTGGCACTCACGCATTCACGTGATTACGAGACAGGTGATTGCGAGACATGTGATTACGGGACGGTGTCGCATGGGTACAAGATTGTGGGTACAAGATGGGCATCGACGTGGCAGCCTCTGATTGGCTAAGGTAACTCAGTATCCAGTTAGGAATCCAGTAGTGTGTATCCAGGAGAGAATCCAGTAGGCTTAGAGGTAGCAAGCAGTTAGCGAACTAAGGACCTAAATCAATCACTTTGCATTTTGCCATCAACCGACCAAAGCCTTTTGGTTATGAGCCCAAGCCCCGTATTCCCTGCTGAAGACTCCGACTACTTTTTCGCCATGGACACCACCTCGACCACGACCTCCCGTATCAACAAGTTCGACGGAACCAACTTCCACACGTGGAAGTTCAAGATGCGCATGGTGCTCGAGGAGCGCGACCTGTGGGAAGTGACGTGCGGAGAGATCAAGCTGGAGCACTGCGCTACGACGCTGGACCAGACGACGTTCAAGAGGAAGTCTCGCAAGGCGCTGGCGATCATCTGTCTCGCGATGGAGGATTCGCAGTTGCCGCTGGTTCGGTCGGCGAAGGATGCGTTCGATGCATGGTCAAGACTGGAAGGACACTTCGAGAAGAAGAGTGTGGCCAACAAGCTCTTCCTTCGTCGACGGTTCTTCACGACGATGATGGCGGAAGGTGATGATGTGTTGGAACACATCAACAAGATCAAGACGCTGGCGGAACAGCTCGACGCAGCGGGCGCTCCGGTCAGTGAGGACGACTTGGTGATCACGCTTCTGGCAAGTTTGAACGAGTCGTACCAGTTCCTCATCACGGCGTTGGAGTCGAGAGCTGACTCGCTGACGTGGGAACTCGTGACGGCTCGACTGCTGCATGAAGACTTGAAGCGCAAGGAACAAGGTGGCGGTGCTGAAGGAACCGCGCACGGGGGTCAAGCGTTCATGACAAGCGGCAATGGGAAGAGCAAGGGACGACAAGCGCAGAAAGCCAGTGCGTGTCACTACTGTGGTGAACAAGGTCATTGGATCGCCAAGTGTCCCGTGAGGATTCGTGAGAACGCGGATCGACAGAAACCACAACGAGCGAATGTGGCGAATGAATATGAAGAGGAGTTCGACGGCGACTACCTGTTTTCGGTTGGTGGTGGAGCTACCAAGTCGAGTGAAGTTTGGCTGGTCGACTCGGGTGCGACGCAGCACATGACGTACTCGAAAGAGTACATGAAGAACTACAAGAAGATGACTCCGGTGGACGTGCATCTCGCGGACGACGGAGTGGTTCAAGCAGTCGGCAGTGGCGACATTGTCATGTCGATGAAGACTCCACGCGGGATCAAGAAGGGTGTGCTCACCGGTGTGTGGCACATTCCCAAGTTGTCGCGGAACTTGTTTTCGGTCGGGCGTTTCACTAAGGATGTTGGGCCTGTCACGTTCAAGCGCGACGGGTGTTTCGCCGAGACCAAGGACCTCAAGTGGAAGCTGGGTGCGCGAGCTGGCAAGGGACTGCTCAAGTTGTGCGTGACGCCTATCATGACTGACGAGGCGAATGTGTCAAGTCCGAAGGAACGCAAAATGGACACCACGTCATACCTCTGGCACCTTCGACTTGGTCACATTGGCCATGGCGGTCTAGACGCCATCGTCAAGAAGGGTTATGGTGTTGGGATGAAGATGACGGCTGTGAAGCAGTGGGAGTTGTGTGATGGGTGTGCACTCGGCAAGCAAACGCGAGTGAGCTATATGCCTAAGTCACCGAACCGCGCCAAGAAGCTGTTGGAAGTCATCCACAGTGACGTCTGCGGTCCCATGAAAACGCCGACGTTCAGTGGCAAGCGGTACTTCGTCACGTTCATCGACGAGTACTCGCACTTTTGAGTGGTATACTTGCTGCGGAACAAGTCGGAGGTGGCTGCCAAGTTCGCGGAGTTTGTGGCGTTTGCCGAAACTCAGACGGGTGGTCGCGTGAGAACGCTCCGTGTGAAGCAGCTCCGTAGCGACAACGGTGGCGAGTACAAGTCTCGTGAAATGGCCAAGTTCTGCAGCGAACGGGGTATCGTGCAGAAGTTCACTCCGCCGTACACGCCTCAACTGAACGGAGTGGCCGAGCGGATGAACCGGACGTTGGTGGAATGTGCGCGCTGCATGTTGGAACATGCCGGACTGTCGAAGTCGTATTGGGGTGAAGCAGTGGTGACGGCGACGTTCCTCCGGAATCGGTGTCCAACACGCTCCACCACCCACGACAAGTCGCCACACCAAGTATGGACGGGGAAGAAACCGCTGTTGGCGAACCTGAAGGTGTTCGGTTGCCATGCGTATGTGACGGTCCCGAAGGAGAAACGCACCAAGTTTGACGCTCGGTCGGTGCGTTGTCGGTTTCTCGGGTACTCGGAACATGAGAAAGCGTATCGGTTTGAAGAGATGAAGAGCGGTCGCGTGCTAGTGAGCCGCGATGCGCAGTTCATGGAAGACGTCTTCGACGGTGGGAGACGCAAGTTGGATCAAGAAGAAGCGGTCGTGGAACTTCGAGAAGAAGTTGGCACGGACCAAGAAGCATCGTCCGGATCGGAAGAGGACGACGAAGAAGAAGCTGCGCGGGACGAAGACTTCGAACCCGGCAGCAAGCGGCACCAGCGTACGCGGTCGTTGGAGGAAGCGGTGGAGATCCCAAGGTCCAAGCGGCACAGTCGGCAACAAACGCTGGACGAGATGTCAGCCATCGCAAAAGAAGAAGGCTTCGACACGGCCTTCGTTGTGGATTCAGTGGGAGAAATGCCGACTACGTTCGTATCGGCGATGGAATCCTGCAACTCGGCCAAGTGGAAAGAAGCGTGCGACTCGGAGATCAACTCTCTTCGCAAGAACGAGACGTGGGTGTTGGTGCCATTGCCGAAGGGACGCAAGGCGATCGGCTGCAGATGGGTGTTTCGGATCAAGGAAAACCAGGCTGGAGACATCGAGCGGTTCAAGGCGCGTCTGGTGGCCAAGGGATTCTTGCAGAAGTTCGGCATCGACTATGAAGAGACTTTCGCGCCGGTGGCCAAGTTCACGTCCATTAGGATCTTGCTCAGTCTGGCGGCCAAGTACAATTTCACGGTGCACCAGATGGATGTGAAGACGGCGCTCCTGAACGGCTGGCTGGACGAAGACATCTACATGGTGCAGCCGGACGGCTACGTTGACGAGGCGCACCCGGACTTCGTGTGCAAGCTGAAGCGTTCGCTTTACGGTCTGAAGCAGTCGCCGCGGATGTGGAACCAGACCATCGACAAGTTCATGCTGGAGCTAGGGTTCAAGAAGTGTGAGGCGGATCACTGCATCTACGTCAAGCGCAATGACCAAGACATGATCTTCGTGGCGCTGTACGTGGACGACTTGATCCTGGCAAGCAACAACGACGACCTGCTCAAGTCGACCAAGGAGGCGCTCAGCGTGCGGTTTGAGATGACGGACATGGGTCAGCTCAAGTACTTCCTCGGCATGGAAATCGACCAAGATCCCAAGACCGGAAATGTGTCGGTGCGACAGACCAAGTTTGCGAAGGACATCCTGGAGAAGTTCAGCATGGAGAAGAGCAACCCGGTCAAGACACCACAAGACCCGGGACTCAAGTTGACCAAGGTCATGTGCGAAGGAGGTTGCAAGCACGAAGAGACCATGGCGAAGGTGCCGTACCGGAATGCCGTCGGGTGTTTGATGTACCTGATGGTGGGGACTCGACCGGACCTCGCAGCCGCAGTGGGAGTTCTCAGCCAGTTCGCCGCGGATCCGTGTCCGACACACTGGCAAGCGCTCAAGAGGGTGTTCCGCTACATCCAAGGCACGAAGACGCATGGCATCGAGTTTCAAGCTGGCAGCGAGGCCGGACTCCAAGGCTATTCGGATGCGGACTGGGCCGGCGACATCGAGACTCGACGGAGTACAAGCGGCTACGCGTTCATGATGAACGGCGGATGCATCAGCTGGAGAAGCAAGAAGCAGCGGACGGTGGCGCTATCGTCGACGGAGGCCGAGTACATGGCGTTGACGGAGGCTACGCAGGAGGCTATTTGGCTCAAGGCATTTCTGTGTGAGATCGGCGAGATGGAGACCAAGTCGGCTGTCAAGATCTACGAGGACAACCAAGGCTCCACCGCGTTGGCCAAGAACCCGGAGTTCCACAAGCGCACCAAGCACATCGACATTCGCTACCACTTCGTGCGTGAGAAGGTAGAAGACGGCCAAGTGGTGTTGGAGTACTGTTCGACCAAGGACATGCTGGCAGACCTGATGACCAAGCCGATCACCGCTGTGCAGTTCGACTTCCTACGGAGCAAGCTCGGTATCCAAGGGCTCAGAGCTCAAGGCATAACTACGGCCGAGTCGAGTGGGAGTGTTGTCAAGAAGGCGCCTCGACCTGCCACGGTGTACCAGTAGACACTGGTACGACCTTCACTCAGTGGCACTCACGCATTCACGTGATTACGAGACAGGTGATTGCGAGACATGTGATTACGGGACGGTGTCGCATGGGTACAAGATTGTGGGTACAAGATGGGCATCGACGTGGCAGCCTCTGATTGGCTAAGGTAACTCAGTATCCAGTTAGGAATCCAGTAGTGTGTATCCAGGAGAGAATCCAGTAGGCTTAGAGGTAGCAAGCAGTTAGCGAACTAAGGACCTAAATCAATCACTTTGCATTTTGCCATCAACCGACCAAAGCCTTTTGGTTATGAGCCCAAGCCCCGTATTCCCTGCTGAAGACTCCGACTACTTTTTCGCCATGGACACCACCTCGACCACGACCTCCCGTATCAACAAGTTCGACGGAACCAACTTCCACACGTGGAAGTTCAAGATGCGCATGGTGCTCGAGGAGCGCGACCTGTGGGAAGTGACGTGCGGAGAGATCAAGCTGGAGCACTGCGCTACGACGCTGGACCAGACGACGTTCAAGAGGAAGTCTCGCAAGGCGCTGGCGATCATCTGTCTCGCGATGGAGGATTCGCAGTTGCCGCTGGTTCGGTCGGCGAAGGATGCGTTCGATGCATGGTCAAGACTGGAAGGACACTTCGAGAAGAAGAGTGTGGCCAACAAGCTCTTCCTTCGTCGACGGTTCTTCACGACGATGATGGCGGAAGGTGATGATGTGTTGGAACACATCAACAAGATCAAGACGCTGGCGGAACAGCTCGACGCAGCGGGCGCTCCGGTCAGTGAGGACGACTTGGTGATCACGCTTCTGGCAAGTTTGAACGAGTCGTACCAGTTCCTCATCACGGCGTTGGAGTCGAGAGCTGACTCGCTGACGTGGGAACTCGTGACGGCTCGACTGCTGCATGAAGACTTGAAGCGCAAGGAACAAGGTGGCGGTGCTGAAGGAACCGCGCACGGGGGTCAAGCGTTCATGACAAGCGGCAATGGGAAGAGCAAGGGACGACAAGCGCAGAAAGCCAGTGCGTGTCACTACTGTGGTGAACAAGGTCATTGGATCGCCAAGTGTCCCGTGAGGATTCGTGAGAACGCGGATCGACAGAAACCACAACGAGCGAATGTGGCGAATGAATATGAAGAGGAGTTCGACGGCGACTACCTGTTTTCGGTTGGTGGTGGAGCTACCAAGTCGAGTGAAGTTTGGCTGGTCGACTCGGGTGCGACGCAGCACATGACGTACTCGAAAGAGTACATGAAGAACTACAAGAAGATGACTCCGGTGGACGTGCATCTCGCGGACGACGGAGTGGTTCAAGCAGTCGGCAGTGGCGACATTGTCATGTCGATGAAGACTCCACGCGGGATCAAGAAGGGTGTGCTCACCGGTGTGTGGCACATTCCCAAGTTGTCGCGGAACTTGTTTTCGGTCGGGCGTTTCACTAAGGATGTTGGGCCTGTCACGTTCAAGCGCGACGGGTGTTTCGCCGAGACGAAGAACATCAAGTGGAAGCTCGGAGCAAGTGAAGGCAAGGGACTGTTCAAGTTGTGCATGACGCCTATCATGACTGACGAGGCGAATGTGTCAAGTCCGAAGGAACGCAAAAGGGACACCACGTCATACCTCTGGCACCTTCGACTTGGTCACATTGGCCATGGCGGTCTAGACGCCATCATCAAGAAGAGTTATGGTGTTGGGGTGAAGATGACGGCTGTGAAGCAGTGGGAGTTGTGTGATGGGTGTGCACTCGGCAAGCAAACGCGAGTGAGCTATATGCCTAAGTCACCGAACCGCGCCAAGAAGCTGTTGGAAGTCATCCACAGTGACGTCTGCGGTCCCATGACAACGCCGACGTTCAGTGGCAAGCGGTATTTCGTCACGTTCATCGACGAGTACTCGCACTTTTGTGTGGTATACTTGCTGCGGAACAAGTCGGAGGTGGCTGCCAAGTTCGCGGAGTTTGTGGCGTTTGCCGAAACTCAGACGGGTGGTCGCGTGAGAACGTTCCGTGTGAAGCAGCTCCGTAGCGACAACGGTGGCGAGTACAAGTCTCGTGAAATGGCCAAGTTCTGCAGCGAACGGGGTATCGTGCAGAAGTTCACTCCGCCGTACACGCCTCAACTGAACGGAGTGGCCGAGCGGATGAACCGGACGTTGGTGGAATGTGCGCGCTGCATGTTGGAACATGCCGGACTGTCGAAGTCGTATTGGGGTGAAGCAGTGGTGACGGCGACGTTCCTCCGGAATCGGTGTCCGACACGCTCCACCACCCACGACAAGTCGCCACACCAAGTATGGACGGGGAAGAAACCGCTGTTGGCGAACCTGAAGGTGTTCGGTTGCCATGCGTATGTGACGGTCCCGAAGGAGAAACGCACCAAGTTTGACGCTCGGTCGGTGCGTTGTCGGTTTCTCGGGTACTCGGAACATGAGAAAGCGTATCGGTTTGAAGAGATGAAGAGCGGTCGCGTGCTAGTGAGCCGCGATGCGCAGTTCATGGAAGACGTCTTCGACGGTGGGAGACGCAAGTTGGATCAAGAAGAAGCGGTCGTGGAACTTCGAGAAGAAGTTGGCACGGACCAAGAAGCATCGTCCGGATCGGAAGAGGACGACGAAGAAGAAGCTGCGCGGGACGAAGACTTCGAACCCGGCAGCAAGCGGCACCAGCGTACGCGGTCGTTGGAGGAAGCGGTGGAGATCCCAAGGTCCAAGCGGCACAGTCGGCAACAAACGCTGGACGAGATGTCAGCCATCGCAAAAGAAGAAGGCTTCGACACGGCCTTCGTTGTGGATTCAGTGGGAGAAATGCCGACTACGTTCGTATCGGCGATGGAATCCTGCAACTCGGCCAAGTGGAAAGAAGCGTGCGACTCGGAGATCAACTCTCTTCGCAAGAACGAGACGTGGGTGTTGGTGCCATTGCCGAAGGGACGCAAGGCGATCGGCTGCAGATGGGTGTTTCGGATCAAGGAAAACCAGGCTGGAGACATCGAGCGGTTCAAGGCGCGTCTGGTGGCCAAGGGATTCTTGCAGAAGTTCGGCATCGACTATGAAGAGACTTTCGCGCCGGTGGCCAAGTTCACGTCCATTAGGATCTTGCTCAGTCTGGCGGCCAAGTACAATTTCACGGTGCACCAGATGGATGTGAAGACGGCGCTCCTGAACGGCTGGCTGGACGAAGACATCTACATGGTGCAGCCGGACGGCTACGTTGACGAGGCGCACCCGGACTTCGTGTGCAAGCTCAAGCGTTCGCTTTACGGTCTGAAGCAGTCGCCGCGGATGTGGAACCAGACCATCGACAAGTTCATGCTGGAGCTAGGGTTCAAGAAGTGTGAGGCGGATCACTGCATCTACGTCAAGCGCAATGACCAAGACATGATCTTCGTGGCGCTGTACGTGGACGACTTGATCCTGGCAAGCAACAACGACGACCTGCTCAAGTCGACCAAGGAGGCGCTCAGCGTGCGGTTTGAGATGACGGACATGGGTCAGCTCAAGTACTTCCTCGGCATGGAAATCGACCAAGATCCCAAGACCGGAAATGTGTCGGTGCGACAGACCAAGTTTGCGAAGGACATCCTGGAGAAGTTCAGCATGGAGAAGAGCAACCCGGTCAAGACACCACAAGACCCGGGACTCAAGTTGACCAAGGTCATGTGCGAAGGAGGTTGCAAGCACGAAGAGACCATGGCGAAGGTGCCGTACCGGAATGCCGTCGGGTGTTTGATGTACCTGATGGTGGGGACTCGACCGGACCTCGCAGCCGCAGTGGGAGTTCTCAGCCAGTTCGCCGCGGATCCGTGTCCGACACACTGGCAAGCGCTCAAGAGGGTGTTCCGCTACATCCAAGGCACGAAGACGCATGGCATCGAGTTTCAAGCTGGCAGCGAGGCCGGACTCCAAGGCTATTCGGATGCGGACTGGGCCGGCGACATCGAGACTCGACGGAGTACAAGCGGCTACGCGTTCATGATGAACGGCGGATGCATCAGCTGGAGAAGCAAGAAGCAGCGGACGGTGGCGCTATCGTCGACGGAGGCCGAGTACATGGCGTTGACGGAGGCTACGCAGGAGGCTATTTGGCTCAAGGCATTTCTGTGTGAGATCGGCGAGATGGAGACCAAGTCGGCTGTCAAGATCTACGAGGACAACCAAGGCTCCACCGCGTTGGCCAAGAACCCGGAGTTCCACAAGCGCACCAAGCACATCGACATTCGCTACCACTTCGTGCGTGAGAAGGTAGAAGACGGCCAAGTGGTGTTGGAGTACTGTTCGACCAAGGACATGCTGGCAGACCTGATGACCAAGCCGATCACCGCTGTGCAGTTCGACTTCCTACGGAGCAAGCTCGGTATCCAAGGGCTCAGAGCTCAAGGCATAACTACGGCCGAGTCGAGTGGGAGTGTTGTCAAGAAGGCGCCTCGACCTGCCACGGTGTACCAGTAGACACTGGTACGACCTTCACTCAGTGGCACTCACGCATTCACGTGATTACGAGACAGGTGATTGCGAGACATGTGATTACGGGACGGTGTCGCATGGGTACAAGATTGTGGGTACAAGATGGGCATCGACGTGGCAGCCTCTGATTGGCTAAGGTAACTCAGTATCCAGTTAGGAATCCAGTAGTGTGTATCCAGGAGAGAATCCAGTAGGCTTAGAGGTAGCAAGCAGTTAGCGAACTAAGGACCTAAATCAATCACTTTGCATTTTGCCATCAACCGACCAAAGCCTTTTGGTTATGAGCCCAAGCCCCGTATTCCCTGCTGAAGACTCCGACTACTTTTTCGCCATGGACACCACCTCGACCACGACCTCCCGTATCAACAAGTTCGACGGAACCAACTTCCACACGTGGAAGTTCAAGATGCGCATGGTGCTCGAGGAGCGCGACCTGTGGGAAGTGACGTGCGGAGAGATCAAGCTGGAGCACTGCGCTACGACGCTGGACCAGACGACGTTCAAGAGGAAGTCTCGCAAGGCGCTGGCGATCATCTGTCTCGCGATGGAGGATTCGCAGTTGCCGCTGGTTCGGTCGGCGAAGGATGCGTTCGATGCATGGTCAAGACTGGAAGGACACTTCGAGAAGAAGAGTGTGGCCAACAAGCTCTTCCTTCGTCGACGGTTCTTCACGACGATGATGGCGGAAGGTGATGATGTGTTGGAACACATCAACAAGATCAAGACGCTGGCGGAACAGCTCGACGCAGCGGGCGCTCCGGTCAGTGAGGACGACTTGGTGATCACGCTTCTGGCAAGTTTGAACGAGTCGTACCAGTTCCTCATCACGGCGTTGGAGTCGAGAGCTGACTCGCTGACGTGGGAACTCGTGACGGCTCGACTGCTGCATGAAGACTTGAAGCGCAAGGAACAAGGTGGCGGTGCTGAAGGAACCGCGCACGGGGGTCAAGCGTTCATGACAAGCGGCAATGGGAAGAGCAAGGGACGACAAGCGCAGAAAGCCAGTGCGTGTCACTACTGTGGTGAACAAGGTCATTGGATCGCCAAGTGTCCCGTGAGGATTCGTGAGAACGCGGATCGACAGAAACCACAACGAGCGAATGTGGCGAATGAATATGAAGAGGAGTTCGACGGCGACTACCTGTTTTCGGTTGGTGGTGGAGCTACCAAGTCGAGTGAAGTTTGGCTGGTCGACTCGGGTGCGACGCAGCACATGACGTACTCGAAAGAGTACATGAAGAACTACAAGAAGATGACTCCGGTGGACGTGCATCTCGCGGACGACGGAGTGGTTCAAGCAGTCGGCAGTGGCGACATTGTCATGTCGATGAAGACTCCACGCGGGATCAAGAAGGGTGTGCTCACCGGTGTGTGGCACATTCCCAAGTTGTCGCGGAACTTGTTTTCGGTCGGGCGTTTCACTAAGGATGTTGGGCCTGTCACGTTCAAGCGCGACGGGTGTTTCGCCGAGACCAAGGACCTCAAGTGGAAGCTGGGTGCGCGAGCTGGCAAGGGACTGCTCAAGTTGTGCGTGACGCCTATCATGACTGACGAGGCGAATGTGTCAAGTCCGAAGGAACGCAAAATGGACACCACGTCATACCTCTGGCACCTTCGACTTGGTCACATTGGCCATGGCGGTCTAGACGCCATCGTCAAGAAGGGTTATGGTGTTGGGATGAAGATGACGGCTGTGAAGCAGTGGGAGTTGTGTGATGGGTGTGCACTCGGCAAGCAAACGCGAGTGAGCTATATGCCTAAGTCACCGAACCGCGCCAAGAAGCTGTTGGAAGTCATCCACAGTGACGTCTGCGGTCCCATGAAAACGCCGACGTTCAGTGGCAAGCGGTACTTCGTCACGTTCATCGACGAGTACTCGCACTTTTGAGTGGTATACTTGCTGCGGAACAAGTCGGAGGTGGCTGCCAAGTTCGCGGAGTTTGTGGCGTTTGCCGAAACTCAGACGGGTGGTCGCGTGAGAACGCTCCGTGTGAAGCAGCTCCGTAGCGACAACGGTGGCGAGTACAAGTCTCGTGAAATGGCCAAGTTCTGCAGCGAACGGGGTATCATGCAGAAGTTCACTCCGCCGTACACGCCTCAACTGAACGGAGTGGCCGAGCGGATGAACCGGACGTTGGTGGAATGTGCGCGCTGCATGTTGGAACATGCCGGACTGTCGAAGTCGTATTGGGGTGAAGCAGTGGTGACGGCGACGTTCCTCCGGAATCGGTGTCCAACACGCTCCACCACCCACGACAAGTCGCCACACCAAGTATGGACGGGGAAGAAACCGCTGTTGGCGAACCTGAAGGTGTTCGGTTGCCATGCGTATGTGACGGTCCCGAAGGAGAAACGCACCAAGTTTGACGCTCGGTCGGTGCGTTGTCGGTTTCTCGGGTACTCGGAACATGAGAAAGCGTATCGGTTTGAAGAGATGAAGAGCGGTCGCGTGCTAGTGAGCCGCGATGCGCAGTTCATGGAAGACGTCTTCGACGGTGGGAGACGCAAGTTGGATCAAGAAGAAGCGGTCGTGGAACTTCGAGAAGAAGTTGGCACGGACCAAGAAGCATCGTCCGGATCGGAAGAGGACGACGAAGAAGAAGCTGCGCGGGACGAAGACTTCGAACCCGGCAGCAAGCGGCACCAGCGTACGCGGTCGTTGGAGGAAGCGGTGGAGATCCCAAGGTCCAAGCGGCACAGTCGGCAACAAACGCTGGACGAGATGTCAGCCATCGCAAAAGAAGAAGGCTTCGACACGGCCTTCGTTGTGGATTCAGTGGGAGAAATGCCGACTACGTTCGTATCGGCGATGGAATCCTGCAACTCGGCCAAGTGGAAAGAAGCGTGCGACTCGGAGATCAACTCTCTTCGCAAGAACGAGACGTGGGTGTTGGTGCCATTGCCGAAGGGACGCAAGGCGATCGGCTGCAGATGGGTGTTTCGGATCAAGGAAAACCAGGCTGGAGACATCGAGCGGTTCAAGGCGCGTCTGGTGGCCAAGGGATTCTTGCAGAAGTTCGGCATCGACTATGAAGAGACTTTCGCGCCGGTGGCCAAGTTCACGTCCATTAGGATCTTGCTCAGTCTGGCGGCCAAGTACAATTTCACGGTGCACCAGATGGATGTGAAGACGGCGCTCCTGAACGGCTGGCTGGACGAAGACATCTACATGGTGCAGCCGGACGGCTACGTTGACGAGGCGCACCCGGACTTCGTGTGCAAGCTCAAGCGTTCGCTTTACGGTCTGAAGCAGTCGCCGCGGATGTGGAACCAGACCATCGACAAGTTCATGCTGGAGCTAGGGTTCAAGAAGTGTGAGGCGGATCACTGCATCTACGTCAAGCGCAATGACCAAGACATGATCTTCGTGGCGCTGTACGTGGACGACTTGATCCTGGCAAGCAACAACGACGACCTGCTCAAGTCGACCAAGGAGGCGCTCAGCGTGCGGTTTGAGATGACGGACATGGGTCAGCTCAAGTACTTCCTCGGCATGGAAATCGACCAAGATCCCAAGACCGGAAATGTGTCGGTGCGACAGACCAAGTTTGCGAAGGACATCCTGGAGAAGTTCAGCATGGAGAAGAGCAACCCGGTCAAGACACCACAAGACCCGGGACTCAAGTTGACCAAGGTCATGTGCGAAGGAGGTTGCAAGCACGAAGAGACCATGGCGAAGGTGCCGTACCGGAATGCCGTCGGGTGTTTGATGTACCTGATGGTGGGGACTCGACCGGACCTCGCAGCCGCAGTGGGAGTTCTCAGCCAGTTCGCCGCGGATCCGTGTCCGACACACTGGCAAGCGCTCAAGAGGGTGTTCCGCTACATCCAAGGCACGAAGACGCATGGCATCGAGTTTCAAGCTGGCAGCGAGGACGGACTCCAAGGCTATTCGGATGCGGACTGGGCCGGCGACATCGAGACTCGACGGAGTACAAGCGGCTACGCGTTCATGATGAACGGCGGATGCATCAGCTGGAGAAGCAAGAAGCAGCGGACGGTGGCGCTATCGTCGACGGAGGCCGAGTACATGGCGTTGACGGAGGCTACGCAGGAGGCTATTTGGCTCAAGGCATTTCTGTGTGAGATCGGTGAGATGGAGACCAAGTCGGCTGTATTGAGGGTTGCTGGTCTTGGGTACTGTGTACCAGTTGTACCCATTAACCGGTTAACCCGAACCGGTCCAATCCGAACCCACGTTAATTATGGTGATTACGGTAAGTTGTTTACGCCACCGATGATTAGACGAGTAGGATGATTGGATGAACACCGGTGAGTGATGGTTGATTAGATGCACTAGGTGATAGGACGCAGGGTCGCGTGTCTATAACAGTAGGGTGTAAGCTCCAACAATTCAATCACTTTCGAATCTTCATTCTACCCCTCAAGTGCTTTCGCTCCGGTCCCGCCGTCTGCGGCGTTCCTCCCTCCGCTTCGTCCGAGCTTCGTGTCCAAGATCCATACCTTCCATCAGGTTATGAGCCCAAGCACCATGTCCTCTGCCCAAGACGCCTCGACCAAGGTCTCCATTGACAAGTTCAACGGGGACAACTACGCGACGTGGAACCGCTACACGCGTGGTGTGTTCCTGACAAAGTCGACGTGGCATGTCGTGAACCGCGAGACGACGCCGAGCTTCACGGACTCGCGGGCCAAGGACGACTACGTCAAGTCGAGCAACATCGCGTTCGGACTGATGTTGCTTCACATGGACGCGGACTACCACCATGTGGTCGACGACTGCGAGGAAGCGTGGGTTGCGTGGACGCGCCTGAAAACGCTGTACGGTGGTTCGCAGAAGGCTGGACGCATCTACCTGAAGCGCCAACTCTTCAGCATGGAGATGTCGGAAGGCGGCAACGTCCTGCATCATTGCAACGAGGTCCTCAACATCAGCGCCAAGCTCAGCAGCATCGGCGCCAAGATGGAGGATGAGGACGTGGCGATCGGCTTGTTGCGCAGTCTCCCCAAGAGCTACGAGAACGTCGTGCTGAACTTGGAGATGAGCAGCGCTGAACTACGATCGCAAGACGTCGTGAAGGTGCTGACGAATGAGCACATCAAGAGACAAGGCGAGAAGACGGCGACGGTGAAGACGGAGGACGCGGCCAAGGCGTTCAACACCGACCGAGAGTCTCGCCAGTGTACGTACTGCGGGAAATTGGGGCACACGATTGACAAGTGCTGGACCAAGCAGAAGGACGAGAATCGGCGCCCAAGACGCGGCGGCAACGGCCGTGGACGTGGACGCGGGGCCAACAATGCCCAGTGGAGGAACGACGACGCCAGCTACAACTACGACTACGGCTATGATCGAGTGGCGTTCGCGGTCTCACTGGAGTGTGGCATTTCGACGGGCAAGGATATGCTCGGGATGTGGGCGGTCGACAGCGGCGCAACGCACCACATCTGCAACGACAAGGCCAAGTTAGCCCATTTGATTGAGCGGAACGAAGGCGAACTTTCGGTGGCCGACGGCAACAAGGCGGCCATCATGGGTGTGGGGACCATCGTGGAACGAGTGGTTCTGCCCAACGGCGACGAGCGCGAGATTGAGATCAAGAACGCGCTGTACGTGCCGAGCATGAGCAAGAATCTGCTTTCGGTGCCACAGATCAACAAGAGTGGTCTGTTCCAAGTCGTGTTCGACGGCACCAAGATGCAGATTGCGCACAAGGGCTCCAAGCAAGTGGTGGCGACGGCAAACCTCGTGGATGGACTCTACTGGCTCCAGACGCCTCAGCGATCGGCGAATGCGGCGACCAGTGGCAAGATTGTCGATCTGCACGCGCGCATGGGTCACGCTCCGGTCGAGGTGCTTCGCAAGATGGTCGACAACAACATGATCAAGGACGCGAAGGCACCTTCCAAGTCGAGTGGACCAAGCGTGTGTCGCGGCTGCCAGCAAGGTAAAATGGTCCAGAAGCCGTTCCCAAGCAACCGTGACAAGCGTCACTACGACACGTTCGAGCTGCTCCACTTCGACGTGTGCGGCCCCATGGAAGAAGAGTCACTGGGTGGCAGCAAGTATCTGCTGCTGATCGTGGACGAAGCCAGCGGATGCATGAAGGGGTTCTGCCTGCGTGCCAAGTCGGAGAGCGAGGACTGCATCAAGATGTACGTCACGAAGGTGCAGACGCAGTTCGGCAAGAAGGTCAAGTTTGTGCGGCACGACGGAGCCCGTGAGTTCGCGACCAACTCGCTCAAGGCCTTCTACGAAGTCGAAGGCATCGAGCAGCAAACCACAGTTCCGTACGCGCACCAGACCAACGGCACGGCAGAACGCGCCATCCGGACCATCGTCACGATTGGCCGCAGCATGCTGCATCACGCCAAGCTGGACAAGAGCTTCTGGGCTGAGGCGGCCATGACAGCCATCTACGTGAAGAATCGTCTGCCATCACCCAAGATCCAACACAAGACTCCGTTCGAGATCGTTTACAAGTCCAAGCCGAGTGTGAAGCACATGCGTGTGTTCGGATGCCAGACGTACATCCTGACGCCGAAGGAAAGACGGCGCAAGTGGGACCCCAAGGCTCGCGCCGGGCTGTTCCTCGGCTACGAAGAAGTGTCCAAGGCGTATCGAGTTTATGACATCGAGGCGGGGCAGGTGGTTATCAGTCGCGATCTCAACTTCGATGAGTAGACCTTTGGACTTTCGACGCATACTTCGGATGAAGACGTCGATGATGCTGTGCTGGACCTGGACGCGCTGGACCTGGACGACAACGATGGACCGCGCCAAACGAGCTTCAAGCAGGCGGGGAAGCGCAAGTACCGACCGAGTGGCGACGACGACACTGCCAGAAGATCGCGCCCCGTTCGCCACCGAGCTGGCTTAGAAGAAGCAAGTGCGCCGGACGTATCCTCCTCGCGCCGAGCCGACCCCAACGAAGAAGAAAAGTCTGGGGACCAAGATGAAGACGACGACTCGACGCCTCCAGTGTTTTGGCGTGCCAGTGCCAACGCTGTGGAAGCAGCAGCCGATCTATCGGAGCCGACGACGTTCCAAGAGGCTGTGAACGGTCCTGATCAAGTGCACTGGCGCAAGGCGATCCGCGCGGAGCTCAAGTCGATGCGACTGCGTGGTGTGTTTCGAGCTGCCAAGTTGCCTAACGGACAACGCGCCATCGGTACCAAGTGGGCGTTCAAGATCAAGCGCAAAGCGGACGGCTCGATCGAGAAGTACAAGGCGCGCCTCGTGGCCAAGGGCTTCAAGCAGAAGTACGACATTGACTACACCGAGACGTTCTCGCCCGTGGTCAAGTATGTGACGCTGCGCATGGTGATCGCGATTGCCAAGTATTTTGGCTGGCCCCTCGACCAACTCGACGTGGTGACAGCATTCCTGTACGGGATAATGAAGGAGGTGGTCTTCTGCGTGGTTCCGGAAGGCGTCGAACTGGATGGTGACTTCGACTGCCTGGAACTGGTGAAGGCTATCTACGGTCTCAAGCAAGCTTCGCGAGTGTGGAACGAGACCTTCGACGAGTTCGTGTGCTCCATCGGCTTCCAAGTGTCGGCCTTCGATCCGTGCCTCTACATCAAGGTGGTGGACGGTCACTGCGTGCTTGTACTGGTGTACGTGGACGACGTACTGATTACCGGGAGTTCGCCCGAGCTGATCGCACGCACGAAGACAGACCTGAAGACGCGCTTCGAGATGACCGACAGCGGCAAGTGCGCGTTTGTTCTTGGGATCGAGTTGGTGGACGGCCCGGACGGCAGCGTGACCATGTGCCAGCGGCGATACGTGGACGACATCCTGAAGCGCTTCACCATGGACGAGTGCAAGGCCGTGGTGAGTCCGGTGGACATGAGCACTCGACTGGTTCCAAGCGACGCGGCGACCAAGGTGAACGCTCCGTTTCGCGAAGCTGTTGGTGCTCTGATGCACCTGATGACCGCCACGCGCCCAGACATCGCGTACGCCGTTGGCTATGTATCGCGCTTCATGGAGAACCCCCAAGAGGAACACTGGGTTGCGGTCAAGCGTATCTTTCGCTACCTGCAAGGCACCAAGACGCATGGGATCTGCTTCAAGCCGGGCGACAAGATCGACTTTCGTGGCTACTCGGACGCGGACTGGGCCGGCGACCTCGCCGACCGCAAGTCCACTTCAGGCTACACGTTCATGCTCATGAGTGCGCCTGTGAGCTGGGGAAGCAAGAAGCAATCAAGTGTGTCGCTGTCCACGAGCGAAGCGGAGTACATCGCGCTCAGCCTGGCTATCCAAGAAGGTAAGTGGGTTCATCGCCTGCTATGCGAGATTCTGGCGGCCGCTAATGAGACTGGACCCGAACTCATGATCCGCGAAGACAACCAGTCGTGCATCAAGATGACGAAGAACCCAGTGAACCACGGTCGCGCCAAGCACATCGACATCAAGTACCACCACATCCGCGATGAAGTCAAGCGCGGTGAAGTCAAGCTCCAGTACTGCGAGACTTCTGTGATGCTAGCGGACATCATGACGAAGGCGCTTGCGGGACCACGTCACACGGATCTGACGGTGGCTCTCGGCATTCGTGGGACTTCGCATTGAGGGGGCGTATTGAGGGTTGCTGGTCTTGGGTACTGTGTACCAGTTGTACCCATTAACCGGTTAACCCGAACCGGTCCAATCCGAACCCACGTTAATTATGGTGATTACGGTAAGTTGTTTACGCCACCGATGATTAGACGAGTAGGATGATTGGATGAACACCGGTGAGTGATGGTTGATTAGATGCACTAGGTGATAGGATGCAGGGTTGCGTGTCTATAACAGTAGGGTGTAAGCTCCAACAATTCAATCACTTTCGAATCTTCATTCTACCCCTCAAGTGCTTTCGCTCCGGTCCCGCCGTCTGCGACGTTCCTCCCTCCGCTTCGTCCGAGCTTCGTGTCCAAGATCCATACCTTCCATCAACACCATCGACAAGTTCATGCTGGAGCTGGGGTTCAAGAAGTGTGAGGCGGATCACTGCATCTACGTCAAGCGCAATGACCAAGACATGATCTTCGTGGCGCTGTACGTGGACGACTTGATCCTGGCAAGCAACAATGACGACCTGCTCAAGTCGACCAAGGAGGCGCTCAGCGTGCGGTTTGAGATGACGGACATGGGTCAGCTCAAGTACTTCCTCGGCATGGAAATCGACCAAGATCCCAAGACCGGAAATGTGTCGGTGCGACAGACCAAGTTTGCGAAGGACATCCTGGAGAAGTTCAGCATGGAGAAGAGCAACCCGGTCAAGACACCACAAGACCCGGGACTCAAGTTGACCAAGGTCATGTGCGAAGGAGGTTGCAAGCACGAAGAGACCATGGCGAAGGTGCCGTACCGGAATGCCGTCGGGTGTTTGATGTACCTGATGGTGGGGACTCGACCGGACCTCGCAGCCGCAGTGGGAGTTCTCAGCCAGTTCGCCGCGGATCCGTGTCCGACACACTGGCAAGCGCTCAAGAGGGTGTTCCGCTACATCCAAGGCACGAAGACGTATGGCATCGAGTTTCAAGCTGGCAGCGAGGCCGGACTCCAAGGCTATTCGGATGCGGACTGGGCCGGCGACATCGAGACTCGACGGAGTACAAGCGGCTACGCGTTCATGATGAACGGCGGATGCATCAGCTGGAGAAGCAAGAAGCAGCGGACGGTGGCGCTATCGTCGACGGAGGCCGAGTACATGGCGTTGACGGAGGCTACGCAGGAGGCTATTTGGCTCAAGGCATTTCTGTGTGAGATCGGCGAGATGGAGACCAAGTCGGCTGTCAAGATCTACGAGGACAACCAAGGCTCCACCGCGTTGGCCAAGAACCCGGAGTTCCACAAGCGCACCAAGCACATCGACATTCGCTACCACTTCGTGCGTGAGAAGGTAGAAGACGGCCAAGTGGTGTTGGAGTACTGTTCGACCAAGGACATGCTGGCAGACCTGATGACCAAGCCGATCACCGCTGTGCAGTTCGACTTCCTACGGAGCAAGCTCGGTATCCAAGGGCTCAGAGCTCAAGGCATAACTACGGCCGAGTCGAGTGGGAGTGTTGTCAAGAAGGCGCCTCGACCTGCCACGGTGTACCAGTAGACACTGGTACGACCTTCACTCAGTGGCACTCACGCATTCACGTGATTACGAGACAGGTGATTGCGAGACATGTGATTACGGGACGGTGTCGCATGGGTACAAGATTGTGGGTACAAGATGGGCATCGACGTGGCAGCCTCTGATTGGCTAAGGTAACTCAGTATCCAGTTAGGAATCCAGTAGTGTGTATCCAGGAGAGAATCCAGTAGGCTTAGAGGTAGCAAGCAGTTAGCGAACTAAGGACCTAAATCAATCACTTTGCATTTTGCCATCAACCGACCAAAGCCTTTTGGTTATGAGCCCAAGCCCCGTATTCCCTGCTGAAGACTCCGACTACTTTTTCGCCATGGACACCACCTCGACCACGACCTCCCGTATCAACAAGTTCGACGGAACCAACTTCCACACGTGGAAGTTCAAGATGCGCATGGTGCTCGAGGAGCGCGACCTGTGGGAAGTGACGTGCGGAGAGATCAAGCTGGAGCACTGCGCTACGACGCTGGACCAGACGACGTTCAAGAGGAAGTCTCGCAAGGCGCTGGCGATCATCTGTCTCGCGATGGAGGATTCGCAGTTGCCGCTGGTTCGGTCGGCGAAGGATGCGTTCGATGCATGGTCAAGACTGGAAGGACACTTCGAGAAGAAGAGTTTGGCCAACAAGCTCTTCCTTCGTCGACGGTTCTTCACGACGATGATGGCGGAAGGTGATGATGTGTTGGAACACATCAACAAGATCAAGACGCTGGCGGAACAGCTCGACGCAGTGGGCGCTCCGGTCAGTGAGGACGACTTGGTGATCACGCTTCTGGCAAGTTTGAACGAGTCGTACCAGTTCCTCATCACGGCGTTGGAGTCGAGAGCTGACTCGCTGACGTGGGAACTCGTGACGGCTCGACTGCTGCATGAAGACTTGAAGCGCAAGGAACAAGGTGGCGGTGCTGAAGGAACCGCGCACGGGGGTCAAGCGTTCATGACAAGCGGCAATGGGAAGAGCAAGGGACGACAAGCGCAGAAAGCCAGTGCGTGTCACTACTGTGGTGAACAAGGTCATTGGATCGCCAAGTGTCCCGTGAGGATTCGTGAGAACGCGGATCGACAGAAACCACAACGAGCGAATGTGGCGAATGAATATGAAGAGGAGTTCGACGGCGACTACCTGTTTTCGGTTGGTGGTGGAGCTACCAAGTCGAGTGAAGTTTGGCTGGTCGACTCGGGTGCGACGCAGCACATGACGTACTCGAAAGAGTACATGAAGAACTACAAGAAGATGACTCCGGTGGACGTGCATCTCGCGGACGACGGAGTGGTTCAAGCAGTCGGCAGTGGCGACATTGTCATGTCGATGAAGACTCCACGCGGGATCAAGAAGGGTGTGCTCACCGGTGTGTGGCACATTCCCAAGTTGTCGCGGAACTTGTTTTCGGTCGGGCGTTTCACTAAGGATGTTGGGCCTGTCACGTTCAAGCGCGACGGGTGTTTCGCCGAGACCAAGGACCTCAAGTGGAAGCTGGGTGCGCGAGCTGGCAAGGGACTGCTCAAGTTGTGCGTGACGCCTATCATGACTGACGAGGCGAATGTGTCAAGTCCGAAGGAACGCAAAATGGACACCACGTCATACCTCTGGCACCTTCGACTTGGTCACATTGGCCATGGCGGTCTAGACGCCATCGTCAAGAAGGGTTATGGTGTTGGGATGAAGATGACGGCTGTGAAGCAGTGGGAGTTGTGTGATGGGTGTGCACTCGGCAAGCAAACGCGAGTGAGCTATATGCCTAAGTCACCGAACCGCGCCAAGAAGCTGTTGGAAGTCATCCACAGTGACGTCTGCGGTCCCATGAAAACGCCGACGTTCAGTGGCAAGCGGTACTTCGTCACGTTCATCGACGAGTACTCGCACTTTTGAGTGGTATACTTGCTGCGGAACAAGTCGGAGGTGGCTGCCAAGTTCGCGGAGTTTGTGGCGTTTGCCGAAACTCAGACGGGTGGTCGCGTGAGAACGCTCCGTGTGAAGCAGCTCCGTAGCGACAACGGTGGCGAGTACAAGTCTCGTGAAATGGCCAAGTTCTGCAGCGAACGGGGTATCGTGCAGAAGTTCACTCCGCCGTACACGCCTCAACTGAACGGAGTGGCCGAGCGGATGAACCGGACGTTGGTGGAATGTGCGCGCTGCATGTTGGAACATGCCGGACTGTCGAAGTCGTATTGGGGTGAAGCAGTGGTGACGGCGACGTTCCTCCGGAATCGGTGTCCAACACGCTCCACCACCCACGACAAGTCGCCACACCAAGTATGGACGGGGAAGAAACCGCTGTTGGCGAACCTGAAGGTGTTCGGTTGCCATGCGTATGTGACGGTCCCGAAGGAGAAACGCACCAAGTTTGACGCTCGGTCGGTGCGTTGTCGGTTTCTCGGGTACTCGGAACATGAGAAAGCGTATCGGTTTGAAGAGATGAAGAGCGGTCGCGTGCTAGTGAGCCGCGATGCGCAGTTCATGGAAGACGTCTTCGACGGTGGGAGACGCAAGTTGGATCAAGAAGAAGCGGTCGTGGAACTTCGAGAAGAAGTTGGCACGGACCAAGAAGCATCGTCCGGATCGGAAGAGGACGACGAAGAAGAAGCTGCGCGGGACGAAGACTTCGAACCCGGCAGCAAGCGGCACCAGCGTACGCGGTCGTTGGAGGAAGCGGTGGAGATCCCAAGGTCCAAGCGGCACAGTCGGCAACAAACGCTGGACGAGATGTCAGCCATCGCAAAAGAAGAAGGCTTCGACACGGCCTTCGTTGTGGATTCAGTGGGAGAAATGCCGACTACGTTCGTATCGGCGATGGAATCCTGCAACTCGGCCAAGTGGAAAGAAGCGTGCGACTCGGAGATCAACTCTCTTCGCAAGAACGAGACGTGGGTGTTGGTGCCATTGCCGAAGGGACGCAAGGCGATCGGCTGCAGATGGGTGTTTCGGATCAAGGAAAACCAGGCTGGAGACATCGAGCGGTTCAAGGCGCGTCTGGTGGCCAAGGGATTCTTGCAGAAGTTCGGCATCGACTATGAAGAGACTTTCGCGCCGGTGGCCAAGTTCACGTCCATTAGGATCTTGCTCAGTCTGGCGGCCAAGTACAATTTCACGGTGCACCAGATGGATGTGAAGACGGCGCTCCTGAACGGCTGGCTGGACGAAGACATCTACATGGTGCAGCCGGACGGCTACGTTGACGAGGCGCACCCGGACTTCGTGTGCAAGCTCAAGCGTTCGCTTTACGGTCTGAAGCAGTCGCCGCGGATGTGGAACCAGACCATCGACAAGTTCATGCTGGAGCTAGGGTTCAAGAAGTGTGAGGCGGATCACTGCATCTACGTCAAGCGCAATGACCAAGACATGATCTTCGTGGCGCTGTACGTGGACGACTTGATCCTGGCAAGCAACAACGACGACCTGCTCAAGTCGACCAAGGAGGCGCTCAGCGTGCGGTTTGAGATGACGGACATGGGTCAGCTCAAGTACTTCCTCGGCATGGAAATCGACCAAGATCCCAAGACCGGAAATGTGTCGGTGCGACAGACCAAGTTTGCGAAGGACATCCTGGAGAAGTTCAGCATGGAGAAGAGCAACCCGGTCAAGACACCACAAGACCCGGGACTCAAGTTGACCAAGGTCATGTGCGAAGGAGGTTGCAAGCACGAAGAGACCATGGCGAAGGTGCCGTACCGGAATGCCGTCGGGTGTTTGATGTACCTGATGGTGGGGACTCGACCGGACCTCGCAGCCGCAGTGGGAGTTCTCAGCCAGTTCGCCGCGGATCCGTGTCCGACACACTGGCAAGCGCTCAAGAGGGTGTTCCGCTACATCCAAGGCACGAAGACGCATGGCATCGAGTTTCAAGCTGGCAGCGAGGCCGGACTCCAAGGCTATTCGGATGCGGACTGGGCCGGCGACATCGAGACTCGACGGAGTACAAGCGGCTACGCGTTCATGATGAACGGCGGATGCATCAGCTGGAGAAGCAAGAAGCAGCGGACGGTGGCGCTATCGTCGACGGAGGCCGAGTACATGGCGTTGACGGAGGCTACGCAGGAGGCTATTTGGCTCAAGGCATTTCTGTGTGAGATCGGCGAGATGGAGACCAAGTCGGCTGTCAAGATCTACGAGGACAACCAAGGCTCCACCGCGTTGGCCAAGAACCCGGAGTTCCACAAGCGCACCAAGCACATCGACATTCGCTACCACTTCGTGCGTGAGAAGGTAGAAGACGGCCAAGTGGTGTTGGAGTACTGTTCGACCAAGGACATGCTGGCAGACCTGATGACCAAGCCGATCACCGCTGTGCAGTTCGACTTCCTACGGAGCAAGCTCGGTATCCAAGGGCTCAGAGCTCAAGGCATAACTACGGCCGAGTCGAGTGGGAGTGTTGTCAAGAAGGCGCCTCGACCTGCCACGGTGTACCAGTAGACACTGGTACGACCTTCACTCAGTGGCACTCACGCATTCACGTGATTACGAGACAGGTGATTGCGAGACATGTGATTACGGGACGGTGTCGCATGGGTACAAGATTGTGGGTACAAGATGGGCATCGACGTGGCAGCCTCTGATTGGCTAAGGTAACTCAGTATCCAGTTAGGAATCCAGTAGTGTGTATCCAGGAGAGAATCCAGTAGGCTTAGAGGTAGCAAGCAGTTAGCGAACTAAGGACCTAAATCAATCACTTTGCATTTTGCCATCAACCGACCAAAGCCTTTTGGTTATGAGCCCAAGCCCCGTATTCCCTGCTGAAGACTCCGACTACTTTTTCGCCATGGACACCACCTCGACCACGACCTCCCGTATCAACAAGTTCGACGGAACCAACTTCCACACGTGGAAGTTCAAGATGCGCATGGTGCTCGAGGAGCGCGACCTGTGGGAAGTGACGTGCGGAGAGATCAAGCTGGAGCACTGCGCTACGACGCTGGACCAGACGACGTTCAAGAGGAAGTCTCGCAAGGCGCTGGCGATCATCTGTCTCGCGATGGAGGATTCGCAGTTGCCGCTGGTTCGGTCGGCGAAGGATGCGTTCGATGCA
The DNA here is from genome assembly GCA_033557915.1 of Phytophthora tentaculata. Lineage (NCBI taxonomy): Eukaryota > Oomycota > Peronosporomycetes > Peronosporales > Peronosporaceae > Phytophthora > Phytophthora tentaculata. Next base: position 5,268,251 of record JAUCEA010000009.1, read on the forward strand.
TGGTCAAGACTGGAAGGACACTTCGAGAAGAAGAGTGTGGCCAACAAGCTCTTCCTTCGTCGACGGTTCTTCACGACGATGATGGCGGAAGGTGATGATGTGTTGGAACACATCAACAAGATCAAGACGCTGGCGGAACAGCTCGACGCAGCGGGCGCTCCGGTCAGTGAGGACGACTTGGTGATCACGCTTCTGGCAAGTTTGAACGAGTCGTACCAGTTCCTCATCACGGCGTTGGAGTCGAGAGCTGACTCGCTGACGTGGGAACTCGTGACGGCTCGACTGCTGCATGAAGACTTGAAGCGCAAGGAACAAGGTGGCGGTGCTGAAGGAACCGCGCACGGGGGTCAAGCGTTCATGACAAGCGGCAATGGGAAGAGCAAGGGACGACAAGCGCAGAAAGCCAGTGCGTGTCACTACTGTGGTGAACAAGGTCATTGGATCGCCAAGTGTCCCGTGAGGATTCGTGAGAACGCGGATCGACAGAAACCACAACGAGCGAATGTGGCGAATGAATATGAAGAGGAGTTCGACGGCGACTACCTGTTTTCGGTTGGTGGTGGAGCTACCAAGTCGAGTGAAGTTTGGCTGGTCGACTCGGGTGCGACGCAGCACATGACGTACTCGAAAGAGTACATGAAGAACTACAAGAAGATGACTCCGGTGGACGTGCATCTCGCGGACGACGGAGTGGTTCAAGCAGTCGGCAGTGGCGACATTGTCATGTCGATGAAGACTCCACGCGGGATCAAGAAGGGTGTGCTCACCGGTGTGTGGCACATTCCCAAGTTGTCGCGGAACTTGTTTTCGGTCGGGCGTTTCACTAAGGATGTTGGGCCTGTCACGTTCAAGCGCGACGGGTGTTTCGCCGAGACCAAGGACCTCAAGTGGAAGCTGGGTGCGCGAGCTGGCAAGGGACTGCTCAAGTTGTGCGTGACGCCTATCATGACTGACGAGGCGAATGTGTCAAGTCCGAAGGAACGCAAAATGGACACCACGTCATACCTCTGGCACCTTCGACTTGGTCACATTGGCCATGGCGGTCTAGACGCCATCGTCAAGAAGGGTTATGGTGTTGGGATGAAGATGACGGCTGTGAAGCAGTGGGAGTTGTGTGATGGGTGTGCACTCGGCAAGCAAACGCGAGTGAGCTATATGCCTAAGTCACCGAACCGCGCCAAGAAGCTGTTGGAAGTCATCCACAGTGACGTCTGCGGTCCCATGAAAACGCCGACGTTCAGTGGCAAGCGGTACTTCGTCACGTTCATCGACGAGTACTCGCACTTTTGAGTGGTATACTTGCTGCGGAACAAGTCGGAGGTGGCTGCCAAGTTCGCGGAGTTTGTGGCGTTTGCCGAAACTCAGACGGGTGGTCGCGTGAGAACGCTCCGTGTGAAGCAGCTCCGTAGCGACAACGGTGGCGAGTACAAGTCTCGTGAAATGGCCAAGTTCTGCAGCGAACGGGGTATCGTGCAGAAGTTCACTCCGCCGTACACGCCTCAACTGAACGGAGTGGCCGAGCGGATGAACCGGACGTTGGTGGAATGTGCGCGCTGCATGTTGGAACATGCCGGACTGTCGAAGTCGTATTGGGGTGAAGCAGTGGTGACGGCGACGTTCCTCCGGAATCGGTGTCCGACACGCTCCACCACCCACGACAAGTCGCCACACCAAGTATGGACGGGGAAGAAACCGCTGTTGGCGAACCTAAAGGTGTTCGGTTGCCATGCGTATGTGACGGTCCCGAAGGAGAAACGCACCAAGTTTGACGCTCGGTCGGTGCGTTGTCGGTTTCTCGGGTACTCGGAACATGAGAAAGCGTATCGGTTTGAAGAGATGAAGAGCGGTCGCGTGCTAGTGAGCCGCGATGCGCAGTTCATGGAAGACGTCTTCGACGGTGGGAGACGCAAGTTGGATCAAGAAGAAGCGGTCGTGGAACTTCGAGAAGAAGTTGGCACGGACCAAGAAGCATCGTCCGGATCGGAAGAGGACGACGAAGAAGAAGCTGCGCGGGACGAAGACTTCGAACCCGGCAGCAAGCGGCACCAGCGTACGCGGTCGTTGGAGGAAGCGGTGGAGATCCCAAGGTCCAAGCGGCACAGTCGGCAACAAACGCTGGACGAGATGTCAGCCATCGCAAAAGAAGAAGGCTTCGACACGGCCTTCGTTGTGGATTCAGTGGGAGAAATGCCGACTACGTTCGTATCGGCGATGGAATCCTGCAACTCGGCCAAGTGGAAAGAAGCGTGCGACTCGGAGATCAACTCTCTTCGCAAGAACGAGACGTGGGTGTTGGTGCCATTGCCGAAGGGACGCAAGGCGATCGGCTGCAGATGGGTGTTTCGGATCAAGGAAAACCAGGCTGGAGACATCGAGCGGTTCAAGGCGCGTCTGGTGGCCAAGGGATTCTTGCAGAAGTTCGGCATCGACTATGAAGAGACTTTCGCGCCGGTGGCCAAGTTCACGTCCATTAGGATCTTGCTCAGTCTGGCGGCCAAGTACAATTTCACGGTGCACCAGATGGATGTGAAGACGGCGCTCCTGAACGGCTGGCTGGACGAAGACATCTACATGGTGCAGCCGGACGGCTACGTTGACGAGGCGCACCCGGACTTCGTGTGCAAGCTCAAGCGTTCGCTTTACGGTCTGAAGCAGTCGCCGCGGATGTGGAACCAGACCATCGACAAGTTCATGCTGGAGCTAGGGTTCAAGAAGTGTGAGGCGGATCACTGCATCTACGTCAAGCGCAATGACCAAGACATGATCTTCGTGGCGCTGTACGTGGACGACTTGATCCTGGCAAGCAACAACGACGACCTGCTCAAGTCGACCAAGGAGGCGCTCAGCGTGCGGTTTGAGATGACGGACATGGGTCAGCTCAAGTACTTCCTCGGCATGGAAATCGACCAAGATCCCAAGACCGGAAATGTGTCGGTGCGACAGACCAAGTTTGCGAAGGACATCCTGGAGAAGTTCAGCATGGAGAAGAGCAACCCGGTCAAGACACCACAAGACCCGGGACTCAAGTTGACCAAGGTCATGTGCGAAGGAGGTTGCAAGCACGAAGAGACCATGGCGAAGGTGCCGTACCGGAATGCCGTCGGGTGTTTGATGTACCTGATGGTGGGGACTCGACCGGACCTCGCAGCCGCAGTGGGAGTTCTCAGCCAGTTCGCCGCGGATCCGTGTCCGACACACTGGCAAGCGCTCAAGAGGGTGTTCCGCTACATCCAAGGCACGAAGACGCATGGCATCGAGTTTCAAGCTGGCAGCGAGGCCGGACTCCAAGGCTATTCGGATGCGGACTGGGCCGGCGACATCGAGACTCGACGGAGTACAAGCGGCTACGCGTTCATGATGAACGGCGGATGCATCAGCTGGAGAAGCAAGAAGCAGCGGACGGTGGCGCTATCGTCGACGGAGGCCGAGTACATGGCGTTGACGGAGGCTACGCAGGAGGCTATTTGGCTCAAGGCATTTCTGTGTGAGATCGGCGAGATGGAGACCAAGTCGGCTGTCAAGATCTACGAGGACAACCAAGGCTCCACCGCGTTGGCCAAGAACCCGGAGTTCCACAAGCGCACCAAGCACATCGACATTCGCTACCACTTCGTGCGTGAGAAGGTAGAAGACGGCCAAGTGGTGTTGGAGTACTGTTCGACCAAGGACATGCTGGCAGACCTGATGACCAAGCCGATCACCGCTGTGCAGTTCGACTTCCTACGGAGCAAGCTCGGTATCCAAGGGCTCAGAGCTCAAGGCATAACTACGGCCGAGTCGAGTGGGAGTGTTGTCAAGAAGGCGCCTCGACCTGCCACGGTGTACCAGTAGACACTGGTACGACCTTCACTCAGTGGCACTCACGCATTCACGTGATTACGAGACAGGTGATTGCGAGACATGTGATTACGGGACGGTGTCGCATGGGTACAAGATTGTGGGTACAAGATGGGCATCGACGTGGCAGCCTCTGATTGGCTAAGGTAACTCAGTATCCAGTTAGGAATCCAGTAGTGTGTATCCAGGAGAGAATCCAGTAGGCTTAGAGGTAGCAAGCAGTTAGCGAACTAAGGACCTAAATCAATCACTTTGCATTTTGCCATCAACCGACCAAAGCCTTTTGGTTATGAGCCCAAGCCCCGTATTCCCTGCTGAAGACTCCGACTACTTTTTCGCCATGGACACCACCTCGACCACGACCTCCCGTATCAACAAGTTCGACGGAACCAACTTCCACACGTGGAAGTTCAAGATGCGCATGGTGCTCGAGGAGCGCGACCTGTGGGAAGTGACGTGCGGAGAGATCAAGCTGGAGCACTGCGCTACGACGCTGGACCAGACGACGTTCAAGAGGAAGTCTCGCAAGGCGCTGGCGATCATCTGTCTCGCGATGGAGGATTCGCAGTTGCCGCTGGTTCGGTCGGCGAAGGATGCGTTCGATGCATGGTCAAGACTGGAAGGACACTTCGAGAAGAAGAGTGTGGCCAACAAGCTCTTCCTTCGTCGACGGTTCTTCACGACGATGATGGCGGAAGGTGATGATGTGTTGGAACACATCAACAAGATCAAGACGCTGGCGGAACAGCTCGACGCAGCGGGCGCTCCGGTCAGTGAGGACGACTTGGTGATCACGCTTCTGGCAAGTTTGAACGAGTCGTACCAGTTCCTCATCACGGCGTTGGAGTCGAGAGCTGACTCGCTGACGTGGGAACTCGTGACGGCTCGACTGCTGCATGAAGACTTGAAGCGCAAGGAACAAGGTGGCGGTGCTGAAGGAACCGCGCACGGGGGTCAAGCGTTCATGACAAGCGGCAATGGGAAGAGCAAGGGACGACAAGCGCAGAAAGCCAGTGCGTGTCACTACTGTGGTGAACAAGGTCATTGGATCGCCAAGTGTCCCGTGAGGATTCGTGAGAACGCGGATCGACAGAAACCACAACGAGCGAATGTGGCGAATGAATATGAAGAGGAGTTCGACGGCGACTACCTGTTTTCGGTTGGTGGTGGAGCTACCAAGTCGAGTGAAGTTTGGCTGGTCGACTCGGGTGCGACGCAGCACATGACGTACTCGAAAGAGTACATGAAGAACTACAAGAAGATGACTCCGGTGGACGTGCATCTCGCGGACGACGGAGTGGTTCAAGCAGTCGGCAGTGGCGACATTGTCATGTCGATGAAGACTCCACGCGGGATCAAGAAGGGTGTGCTCACCGGTGTGTGGCACATTCCCAAGTTGTCGCGGAACTTGTTTTCGGTCGGGCGTTTCACTAAGGATGTTGGGCCTGTCACGTTCAAGCGCGACGGGTGTTTCGCCGAGACCAAGGACCTCAAGTGGAAGCTGGGTGCGCGAGCTGGCAAGGGACTGCTCAAGTTGTGCGTGACGCCTATCATGACTGACGAGGCGAATGTGTCAAGTCCGAAGGAACGCAAAATGGACACCACGTCATACCTCTGGCACCTTCGACTTGGTCACATTGGCCATGGCGGTCTAGACGCCATCGTCAAGAAGGGTTATGGTGTTGGGATGAAGATGACGGCTGTGAAGCAGTGGGAGTTGTGTGATGGGTGTGCACTCGGCAAGCAAACGCGAGTGAGCTATATGCCTAAGTCACCGAACCGCGCCAAGAAGCTGTTGGAAGTCATCCACAGTGACGTCTGCGGTCCCATGAAAACGCCGACGTTCAGTGGCAAGCGGTACTTCGTCACGTTCATCGACGAGTACTCGCACTTTTGAGTGGTATACTTGCTGCGGAACAAGTCGGAGGTGGCTGCCAAGTTCGCGGAGTTTGTGGCGTTTGCCGAAACTCAGACGGGTGGTCGCGTGAGAACGCTCCGTGTGAAGCAGCTCCGTAGCGACAACGGTGGCGAGTACAAGTCTCGTGAAATGGCCAAGTTCTGCAGCGAACGGGGTATCGTGCAGAAGTTCACTCCGCCGTACACGCCTCAACTGAACGGAGTGGCCGAGCGGATGAACCGGACGTTGGTGGAATGTGCGCGCTGCATGTTGGAACATGCCGGACTGTCGAAGTCGTATTGGGGTGAAGCAGTGGTGACGGCGACGTTCCTCCGGAATCGGTGTCCGACACGCTCCACCACCCACGACAAGTCGCCACACCAAGTATGGACGGGGAAGAAACCGCTGTTGGCGAACCTAAAGGTGTTCGGTTGCCATGCGTATGTGACGGTCCCGAAGGAGAAACGCACCAAGTTTGACGCTCGGTCGGTGCGTTGTCGGTTTCTCGGGTACTCGGAACATGAGAAAGCGTATCGGTTTGAAGAGATGAAGAGCGGTCGCGTGCTAGTGAGCCGCGATGCGCAGTTCATGGAAGACGTCTTCGACGGTGGGAGACGCAAGTTGGATCAAGAAGAAGCGGTCGTGGAACTTCGAGAAGAAGTTGGCACGGACCAAGAAGCATCGTCCGGATCGGAAGAGGACGACGAAGAAGAAGCTGCGCGGGACGAAGACTTCGAACCCGGCAGCAAGCGGCACCAGCGTACGCGGTCGTTGGAGGAAGCGGTGGAGATCCCAAGGTCCAAGCGGCACAGTCGGCAACAAACGCTGGACGAGATGTCAGCCATCGCAAAAGAAGAAGGCTTCGACACGGCCTTCGTTGTGGATTCAGTGGGAGAAATGCCGACTACGTTCGTATCGGCGATGGAATCCTGCAACTCGGCCAAGTGGAAAGAAGCGTGCGACTCGGAGATCAACTCTCTTCGCAAGAACGAGACGTGGGTGTTGGTGCCATTGCCGAAGGGACGCAAGGCGATCGGCTGCAGATGGGTGTTTCGGATCAAGGAAAACCAGGCTGGAGACATCGAGCGGTTCAAGGCGCGTCTGGTGGCCAAGGGATTCTTGCAGAAGTTCGGCATCGACTATGAAGAGACTTTCGCGCCGGTGGCCAAGTTCACGTCCATTAGGATCTTGCTCAGTCTGGCGGCCAAGTACAATTTCACGGTGCACCAGATGGATGTGAAGACGGCGCTCCTGAACGGCTGGCTGGACGAAGACATCTACATGGTGCAGCCGGACGGCTACGTTGACGAGGCGCACCCGGACTTCGTGTGCAAGCTCAAGCGTTCGCTTTACGGTCTGAAGCAGTCGCCGCGGATGTGGAACCAGACCATCGACAAGTTCATGCTGGAGCTAGGGTTCAAGAAGTGTGAGGCGGATCACTGCATCTACGTCAAGCGCAATGACCAAGACATGATCTTCGTGGCGCTGTACGTGGACGACTTGATCCTGGCAAGCAACAACGACGACCTGCTCAAGTCGACCAAGGAGGCGCTCAGCGTGCGGTTTGAGATGACGGACATGGGTCAGCTCAAGTACTTCCTCGGCATGGAAATCGACCAAGATCCCAAGACCGGAAATGTGTCGGTGCGACAGACCAAGTTTGCGAAGGACATCCTGGAGAAGTTCAGCATGGAGAAGAGCAACCCGGTCAAGACACCACAAGACCCGGGACTCAAGTTGACCAAGGTCATGTGCGAAGGAGGTTGCAAGCACGAAGAGACCATGGCGAAGGTGCCGTACCGGAATGCCGTCGGGTGTTTGATGTACCTGATGGTGGGGACTCGACCGGACCTCGCAGCCGCAGTGGGAGTTCTCAGCCAGTTCGCCGCGGATCCGTGTCCGACACACTGGCAAGCGCTCAAGAGGGTGTTCCGCTACATCCAAGGCACGAAGACGCATGGCATCGAGTTTCAAGCTGGCAGCGAGGCCGGACTCCAAGGCTATTCGGATGCGGACTGGGCCGGCGACATCGAGACTCGACGGAGTACAAGCGGCTACGCGTTCATGATGAACGGCGGATGCATCAGCTGGAGAAGCAAGAAGCAGCGGACGGTGGCGCTATCGTCGACGGAGGCCGAGTACATGGCGTTGACGGAGGCTACGCAGGAGGCTATTTGGCTCAAGGCATTTCTGTGTGAGATCGGTGAGATGGAGACCAAGTCGGCTGTATTGAGGGTTGCTGGTCTTGGGTACTGTGTACCAGTTGTACCCATTAACCGGTTAACCCGAACCGGTCCAATCCGAACCCACGTTAATTATGGTGATTACGGTAAGTTGTTTACGCCACCGATGATTAGACGAGTAGGATGATTGGATGAACACCGGTGAGTGATGGTTGATTAGATGCACTAGGTGATAGGACGCAGGGTCGCGTGTCTATAACAGTAGGGTGTAAGCTCCAACAATTCAATCACTTTCGAATCTTCATTCTACCCCTCAAGTGCCTTCGCTCCGGTCCCGCCGTCTGCGACGTCCCTCCCTCCGCTTCGTCCGAGCTTCGTGTCCAAGATCCATACCTTCCATCAGGTTATGAGCCCAAGCACCATGTCCTCTGCCCAAGACGCCTCGACCAAGGTCTCCATTGACAAGTTCAACGGGGACAACTACGCGACGTGGAACCGCTACATGCGTGGTGTGTTCCTGACAAAGTCGACGTGGCATGTCGTGAACCGCGAGACGACGCCGAGCTTCACGGACTCGCGGGCCAAGGACGACTACGTCAAGTCGAGCAACATCGCGTTCGGACTGATGTTGCTTCACATGGACGCGGACTACCACCATGTGGTCGACGACTGCGAGGAAGCGTGGGTTGCGTGGACGCGCCTGAAAACGCTGTACGGTGGTTCGCAGAAGGCTGGACGCATCTACCTGAAGCGCCAACTCTTCAGCATGGAGATGTCGGAAGGCGGCAACGTCCTGCATCATTGCAACGAGGTCCTCAACATCAGCGCCAAGCTCAGCAGCATCGGCGCCAAGATGGAGGATGAGGACGTGGCGATCGGCTTGTTGCGCAGTCTCCCCAAGAGCTACGAGAACGTCGTGCTGAACTTGGAGATGAGCAGCGCTGAACTACGATCCCAAGACGTCGTGAAGGTGCTGACGAATGAGCACATCAAGAGACAAGGCGAGAAGACGGCGACGGTGAAGACGGAGGACGCGGCCAAGGCGTTCAACACCGACCGAGAGTCTCGCCAGTGTACGTACTGCGGGAAATTGGGGCACACGATTGACAAGTGCTGGACCAAGCAGAAGGACGAGAATCGGCGCCCAAGACGCGGCGGCAACGGCCGTGGACGTGGACGCGGGGCCAACAATGCCCAGTGGAGGAACGACGACGCCAGCTACAACTACGACTACGGCTATGATCGAGTGGCGTTCGCGGTCTCACTGGAGTGTGGCATTTCGACGGGCAAGGATATGCTCGGGATGTGGGCGGTCGACAGCGGCGCAACGCACCACATCTGCAACGACAAGACCAAGTTCGCTTATTTGATTGAGCGGAACGAAGGCGAACTTTCGGTGGCCGACGGCAACAAGGCGGCCATCATGGGTGTGGGGACCATCGTGGAACGAGTGGTTCTGCCCAACGGCGACGAGCGCGAGATTGAGATCAAGAACGCGCTGTACGTGCCGAGCATGAGCAAGAATCTGCTCTCGGTGCCACAGATCAACAAGAGTGGTCTGTTCCAAGTCGTGTTCGACGGCACCAAGATGCAGATTGCGCACAAGGGCTCCAAGCAAGTGGTGGCGACGGCAAACCTCGTGGATGGACTCTACTGGCTGATGACGCCTCAGTGATCGGCGAATGCGGCGACGAGTGGCAAGATTGTCGACCTGCACGCGCGCATGGGTCACGCTCCGGTGGAGGTGCTTCGCAAGATGGTCGACAACAACATGATCAAGGACGCGAAGGCACCTTCCAAGTCGAGTGGACCAAGCGTGTGTCGCGGCTGCCAGCAAGGTAAAATGGTCCAGAAGCCGTTCCCAAGCAACCGTGACAAGCGTCACTACGACACGTTCGAGCTGCTCCACTTCGACGTGTGCGGCCCCATGGAAGAAGAGTCACTGGGTGGCAGCAAGTATCTGCTGCTGATCGTGGACGAAGCCAGCGGATGCATGAAGGGGTTCTGCCTGCGTGCCAAGTCGGAGAGCGAGGACTGCATCAAGATGTACGTCACGAAGGTGCAGACGCAGTTCGGCAAGAAGGTCAAGTTTGTGCGGCACGACGGAGCCCGTGAGTTCGCGACCAACTCGCTCAAGGCCTTCTACGAAGTCGAAGGCATCGAGCAGCAAACCACAGTTCCGTACGCGCACCAGACCAACGGCACGGCAGAACGCGCCATCCGGACCATCGTCACGATTGGCCGCAGCATGCTGCATCACGCCAAGCTGGACAAGAGCTTCTGGGCTGAGGCGGCCATGACAGCCATCTACGTGAAGAATCGTCTGCCATCACCCAAGATCCAACACAAGACTCCGTTCGAGATCGTTTACAAGTCCAAGCCGAGTGTGAAGCACATGCGTGTGTTCGGATGCCAGACGTACATCCTGACGCCGAAGGAAAGACGGCGCAAGTGGGACCCCAAGGCTCGCGCCGGGCTGTTCCTCGGCTACGAAGAAGTGTCCAAGGCGTATCGAGTTTATGACATCGAGGCGGGGCAGGTGGTTATCAGTCGCGATCTCAACTTCGATGAGTAGACCTTTGGACTTTCGACGCATACTTCGGATGAAGACGTCGATGATGCTGTGCTGGACCTGAACGCGCTGGACCTGGACGACAACGATGGACCGCGCCAAACGAGCTTCAAGCAGGCGGGGAAGCGCAAGTACCGACCGAGTGGCGACGACGACACTGCCAGAAGATCGCGCCCCGTTCGCCACCGAGCTGGCTTAGAAGAAGCAAGTGCGCCGGACGTATCCTCCTCGCGCCGAGCCGACCCCAACGAAGAAGAAAAGTCTGGGGACCAAGATGAAGACGACGACTCGACGCCTCCAGTGTTTTGGCGTGCCAGTGCCAACGCTGTGGAAGCAGCAGCCGATCTATCGGAGCCGACGACGTTCCAAGAGGCTGTGAACGGTCCTGATCAAGTGCACTGGCGCAAGGCGATCCGCGCGGAGCTCAAGTCGATGCGACTGCGTGGTGTGTTTCGAGCTGCCAAGTTGCCTAACGGACAACGCGCCATCGGTACCAAGTGGGCGTTCAAGATCAAGCGCAAAGCGGACGGCTCGATCGAGAAGTACAAGGCGCGCCTCGTGGCCAAGGGCTTCAAGCAGAAGTACGACATTGACTACACCGAGACGTTCTCGCCCGTGGTCAAGTATGTGACGCTGCGCATGGTGATCGCGATTGCCAAGTATTTTGGCTGGCCCCTCGACCAACTCGACGTGGTGACAGCATTCCTGTACGGGATAATGAAGGAGGTGGTCTTCTGCGTGGTTCCGGAAGGCGTCGAACTGGATGGTGACTTCGACTGCCTGGAACTGGTGAAGGCTATCTACGGTCTCAAGCAAGCTTCGCGAGTGTGGAACGAGACCTTCGACGAGTTCGTGTGCTCCATCGGCTTCCAAGTGTCGGCCTTCGATCCGTGCCTCTACATCAAGGTGGTGGACGGTCACTGCGTGCTTGTACTGGTGTACGTGGACGACGTACTGATTACCGGGAGTTCGCCCGAGCTGATCGCACGCACGAAGACAGACCTGAAGACGCGCTTCGAGATGACCGACAGCGGCAAGTGCGCGTTTGTTCTTGGGATCGAGTTGGTGGACGGCCCGGACGGCAGCGTGACCATGTGCCAGCGGCGATACGTGGACGACATCCTGAAGCGCTTCACCATGGACGAGTGCAAGGCCGTGGTGAGTCCGGTGGACATGAGCACTCGACTGGTTCCAAGCGACGCGGCGACCAAGGTGAACGCTCCGTTTCGCGAAGCTGTTGGTGCTCTGATGCACCTGATGACCGCCACGCGCCCAGACATCGCGTACGCCGTTGGCTATGTATCGCGCTTCATGGAGAACCCCCAAGAGGAACACTGGGTTGCGGTCAAGCGTATCTTTCGCTACCTGCAAGGCACCAAGACGCATGGGATCTGCTTCAAGCCGGGCGACAAGATCGACTTTCGTGGCTACTCGGACGCGGACTGGGCCGGCGACCTCGCCGACCGCAAGTCCACTTCAGGCTACACGTTCATGCTCATGAGTGCGCCTGTGAGCTGGGGAAGCAAGAAGCAATCAAGTGTGTCGCTGTCCACGAGCGAAGCGGAGTACATCGCGCTCAGCCTGGCTATCCAAGAAGGCAAGTGGATTCATCGCCTGCTATGCGAGATTCTGGCGGCCGCTAATGAGACTGGACCCGAACTCATCATCCGCGAAGACAACCAGTCGTGCATCAAGATGACCAAGAACCCAGTGAACCACGGTCGCGCCAAGCACATCGACATCAAGTACCACCACATCCGCGATGAAGTCAAGCGCGGTGAAGTCAAGCTTTAGTACTGCGAGACTTCTGTGATGCTAGCGGACATCATGACGAAGGCGCTTGCGGGACCACGTCACACGGATCTGATGGTGGCTCTCGGCATTCGTGGGACTTCGCATTGAGGGGGCGTATTGAGGGTTGCTGGTCTTGGGTACTGTGTACCAGTTGTACCCATTAACCGGTTAACCCGAACCGGTCCAATCCGAACCCACGTTGATTATGGTGATTACGGTAAGTTGTTTACGCCACCGATGATTAGACGAGTAGGATGATTGGATGAACACCGGTGAGTGATGGTTGATTAGATGCACTAGGTGATAGGACGCAGGGTCGCGTGTCTATAACAGTAGGGTGTAAGCCCCAACAATTCAATCACTTTCGAATCTTCATTTTACCCCTCAAGTGCCTTCGCTCCGGTCCCGCCGTCTGCGACGTCCCTCCCTCCGCTTCGTCCGAGCTTCGTGTCCAAGATCCATACCTTCCATCACGTAGCGATAACGGTGGCGAGTACAAGTCTCGTGAAATGGCCAAGTTCTGCAGCGAACGGGGTATCGTGCAGAAGTTCACTCCGCCGTACACGCCTCAACTGAACGGAGTGGCCGAGCGGATGAACTGGACGTTGGTGGAATGTGCGCGCTGCATGTTGGAACATGCCGGACTGTCGAAGTCGTATTGGGGTGAAGCGGTGGTGACGGCGACGTTCCTCCGGAATCGGTGTCCGACACGCTCCACCACCCACGACAAGTCGCCACACCAAGTATGGACGGGGAAGAAACCGCTGTTGGCGAGCCTAAAGGTGTTCGGTTGCCATGCGTATGTGACGGTCCCGAAGGAGAAACGCACCAAGTTTGACGCTCGGTCGGTGCGTTGTCGGTTTCTCGGGTACTCGGAACATGAGAAAGCGTATCGGTTTGAAGAGATGAAGAGCGGTCGCGTGCTAGTGAGCCGCGATGCGCAGTTCATGGAAGACGTCTTCGACGGTGGGAGACGCAAGTTGGATCAAGAAGAAGCGGTCGTGGAACTTCGAGAAGAAGTTGGCACGGACCAAGAAGCATCGTCCGGATCGGAAGAGGACGACGAAGAAGAAGCTGCGCGGGACGAAGACTTCGAACCCGGCAGCAAGCGGCACCAGCGTACGCGGTCGTTGGAGGAAGCGGTGGAGATCCCAAGGTCCAAGCGGCACAGTCGGCAACAAACGCTGGACGAGATGTCAGCCATCGCAAAAGAAGAAGGCTTCGACACGGCCTTCGTTGTGGATTCAGTGGGAGAAATGCCGACTACGTTCGTATCGGCGATGGAATCCTGCAACTCGGCCAAGTGGAAAGAAGCGTGCGACTCGGAGATCAACTCTCTTCGCAAGAACGAGACGTGGGTGTTGGTGCCATTGCCGAAGGGACGCAAGGCGATCGGCTGCAGATGGGTGTTTCGGATCAAGGAAAACCAGGCTGGAGACATCGAGCGGTTCAAGGCGCGTCTGGTGGCCAAGGGATTCTTGCAGAAGTTCGGCATCGACTATGAAGAGACTTTCGCGCCGGTGGCCAAGTTCACGTCCATTAGGATCTTGCTCAGTCTGGCGGCCAAGTACAATTTCACGGTGCACCAGATGGATGTGAAGACGGCGCTCCTGAACGGCTGGCTGGACGAAGACATCTACATGGTGCAGCCGGACGGCTACGTTGACGAGGCGCACCCGGACTTCGTGTGCAAGCTCAAGCGTTCGCTTTACGGTCTGAAGCAGTCGCCGCGGATGTGGAACCAGACCATCGACAAGTTCATGCTGGAGCTGGGGTTCAAGAAGTGTGAGGCGGATCACTGCATCTACGTCAAGCGCAATGACCAAGACATGATCTTCGTGGCGCTGTACGTGGACGACTTGATCCTGGCAAGCAACAACGACGACCTGCTCAAGTCGACCAAGGAGGCGCTCAGCGTGCGGTTTGAGATGACGGACATGGGTCAGCTCAAGTACTTCCTCGGCATGGAAATCGACCAAGATCCCAAGACCGGAAATGTGTCGGTGCGACAGACCAAGTTTGCGAAGGACATCCTGGAGAAGTTCAGCATGGAGAAGAGCAACCCGGTCAAGACACCACAAGACCCGGGACTCAAGTTGACCAAGGTCATGTGCGAAGGAGGTTGCAAGCACGAAGAGACCATGGCGAAGGTGCCGTACCGGAATGCCGTCGGGTGTTTGATGTACCTGATGGTGGGGACTCGACCGGACCTCGCAGCCGCAGTGGGAGTTCTCAGCCAGTTCGCCGCGGATCCGTGTCCGACACACTGGCAAGCGCTCAAGAGGGTGTTCCGCTACATCCAAGGCACGAAGACGCATGGCATCGAGTTTCAAGCTGGCAGCGAGGCCGGACTCCAAGGCTATTCGGATGCGGACTGGGCCGGCGACATCGAGACTCGACGGAGTACAAGCGGCTACGCGTTCATGATGAACGGCGGATGCATCAGCTGGAGAAGCAAGAAGCAGCGGACGGTGGCGCTATCGTCGACGGAGGCCGAGTACATGGCGTTGACGGAGGCTACGCAGGAGGCTATTTGGCTCAAGGCATTTCTGTGTGAGATCGGCGAGATGGAGACCAAGTCGGCTGTCAAGATCTACGAGGACAACCAAGGCTCCATCGCGTTGGCCAAGAACCCGGAGTTCCACAAGCGCACCAAGCACATCGACATTCGCTACCACTTCGTGCGTGAGAAGGTAGAAGACGGCCAAGTGGTGTTGGAGTACAGTTCGACCAAGGACATGCTGGCAGACCTGATGACCAAGCCGATCACCGCTGTGCAGTTCGACTTCCTACGGAGCAAGCTCGGTATCCAAGGGCTCAGAGCTCAAGGCATAACTACGGCCGAGTCGAGTGGGAGTGTTGTCAAGAAGGCGCCTCGACCTGCCACGGTGTACCAGTAGACACTGGTACGACCTTCACTCAGTGGCACTCACGCATTCACGTGATTACGAGACAGGTGATTGCGAGACATGTGATTACGGGACGGTGTCGCATGGGTACAAGATTGTGGGTACAAGATGGGCATCGACGTGGCAGCCTCTGATTGGCTAAGGTAACTCAGTATCCAGTTAGGAATCCAGTAGTGTGTATCCAGGAGAGAATCCAGTAGGCTTAGAGGTAGCAAGCAGTTAGCGAACTAAGGACCTAAATCAATCACTTTGCATTTCGACATCTAGTGCTCAAACGACCTTGACTTTTGGTTATGAGCCCAAGCCCCGTATTCCCTGCTGAAGACTCCGACTACGCTTTCGCCATGGACACCACCTCGACCACGACCTCCCGTATCAACAAGTTCGACGGAACCAACTTCCACACGTGGAAGTTCAAGATGCGCATGGTGCTCGAGGAGCGCGACCTGTGGGAAGTGACGTGCGGAGAGATCAAGCTGGAGCACTGCGCTACGACGCTGGACCAGACGACGTTCAAGAGGAAGTCTCGCAAGGCGCTGGCGATCATCTGTCTCGCGATGGAGGATTCGCAGTTGCCGCTGGTTCGGTCGGCGAAGGATGCGTTCGATGCATGGTCAAGACTGGAAGGACACTTCGAGAAGAAGAGTGTGGCCAACAAGCTCTTCCTTCGTCGACGGTTCTTCACGACGATGATGGCGGAAGGTGATGATGTGTTGGAACACATCAACAAGATCAAGACGCTGGCGGAACAGCTCGACGCAGCGGGCGCTCCGGTCAGTGAGGACGACTTGGTGATCACGCTTCTGGCAAGTTTGAACGAGTCGTACCAGTTCCTCATCACGGCGTTGGAGTCGAGAGCTGACTCGCTGACGTGGGAACTCGTGACGGCTCGACTGCTGCATGAAGACTTGAAGCGCAAGGAACAAGGTGGCGGTGCTGAAGGAACCGCGCACGGGGGTCAAGCGTTCATGACAAGCGGCAATGGGAAGAGCAAGGGACGACAAGCGCAGAAAGCCAGTGCGTGTCACTACTGTGGTGAACAAGGTCATTGGATCGCCAAGTGTCCCGTGAGGATTCGTGAGAACGCGGATCGACAGAAACCACAGCGAGCGAATGTGGCGAATGAATATGAAGAGGAGTTCGACGGCGCCTACCTGTTTTCGGTTGGTGGTGGAGCTACCAAGTCGAGTGAAGTTTGGCTGGTCGACTCGGGTGCGACGCAGCACATGACGTACTCGAAAGAGTACATGAAGAACTACAAGAAGATGACTCCGGTGGACGTGCATCTCGCGGACGACGGAGTGGTTCAAGCAGTCGGCAGTGGCGACATTGTCATGTCGATGAAGACTCCACGCGGGATCAAGAAGGGTGTGCTCACCGGTGTGTGGCACATTCCCAAGTTGTCGCGGAACTTGTTTTCGGTCGGGCGTTTCACTAAGGATGTTGGGCCTGTCACGTTCAAGCGCGACGGGTGTTTCGCCGAGACGAAGAACATCAAGTGGAAGCTCGGAGCAAGTGAAGGCAAGGGACTGTTCAAGTTGTGCATGACGCCTATCATGACTGACGAGGCGAATGTGTCAAGTCCGAAGGAACGCAAAATGGACACCACGTCATACCTCTGGCACCTTCGACTTGGTCACATTGGCCATGGCGGTCTAGACGCCATCGTCAAGAAGGGTTATGGTGTTGGGATGAAGATGACGGCTGTGAAGCAGTGGGAGTTGTGTGATGGGTGTGCGCTCGGCAAGCAAACGCGAGTGAGCTATATGCCTAAGTCACCGAACCGCGCCAAGAAGCTGTTGGAAGTCATCCACAGTGACGTCTGCGGTCCCATGAAAACGCCGACGTTCAGTGGCAAGCGGTACTTCGTCACGTTCATCGACGAGTACTCGCACTTTTGTGTGGTATACTTGCTGCGGAACAAGTCGGAGGTGGCTGCCAAGTTCGCGGAGTTTGTGGCGTTTGCCGAAACTCAGACGGGTGGTCGCGTGAGAACGCTCCGTGTGAAGCAGCTCCGTAGCGACAACGGTGGCGAGTACAAGTCTCGTGAAATGGCCAAGTTCTGCAGCGAACGGGGTATCGTGCAGAAGTTCACTCCGCCGTACACGCCTCAACTGAACGGAGTGGCCGAGCGGATGAACCGGACGTTGGTGGAATGTGCGCGCTGCATGTTGGAACATACCGGACTGTCGAAGTCGTATTGGGGTGAAGCAGTGGTGACGGCGACGTTCCTCCGGAATCGGTGTCCGACACGCTCCACCACCCACGACAAGTCGCCACACCAAGTATGGACGGGGAAGAAACCGCTGTTGGCGAACCTAAAGGTGTTCGGTTGCCATGCGTATGTGACGGTCCCGAAGGAGAAACGCACCAAGTTTGACGCTCGGTCGGTGCGTTGTCGGTTTCTCGGGTACTCGGAACATGAGAAAGCGTATCGGTTTGAAGAGATGAAGAGCGGTCGCGTGCTAGTGAGCCGCGATGCGCAGTTCATGGAAGACGTCTTCGACGGTGGGAGACGCAAGTTGGATCAAGAAGAAGCGGTCGTGGAACTTCGAGAAGAAGTTGGCACGGACCAAGAAGCATCGTCCGGATCGGAAGAGGACGACGAAGAAGAAGCTGCGCGGGACGAAGACTTCGAACCCGGCAGCAAGCGGCACCAGCGTACGCGGTCGTTGGAGGAAGCGGTGGAGATCCCAAGGTCCAAGCGGCACAGTCGGCAACAAACGCTGGACGAGATGTCAGCCATCGCAAAAGAAGAAGGCTTCGACGCGGCCTTCGTTGTGGATTCAGTAGGAGAAATGCCGACTACGTTCGTATCGGCGATGGAATCCTGCAACTCGGCCAAGTGGAAAGAAGCGTGCGACTCGGAGATCAACTCTCTTCGCAAGAACGAGACGTGGGTGTTGGTGCCATTGCCGAAGGGACGCAAGGCGATCGGCTGCAGATGGGTGTTTCGGATCAAGGAAAACCAGGCTGGAGACATCGAGCGGTTCAAGGCGCGTCTGGTGGCCAAGGGATTCTTGCAGAAGTTCGGCATCGACTATGAAGAGACTTTCGCGCCGGTGGCCAAGTTCACGTCCATTAGGATCTTGCTCAGTCTGGCGGCCAAGTACAATTTCACGGTGCACCAGATGGATGTGAAGACGGCGCTCCTGAACGGCTGGCTGGACGAAGACATCTACATGGTGCAGCCAGACGGCTACGTTGACGAGGCGCACCCGGACTTCGTGTGCAAGCTCAAGCGTTCGCTTTACGGTCTGAAGCAGTCGCCGCGGATGTGGAACCAGACCATCGACAAGTTCATGCTGGAGCTGGGGTTCAAGAAGTGTGAGGCGGATCACTGCATCTACGTCAAGCGCAATGACCAAGACATGATCTTCGTGGCGCTGTACGTGGACGACTTGATCCTGGCAAGCAACAACGACGACCTGCTCAAGTCGACCAAGGAGGCGCTCAGCGTGCGGTTTGAGATGACGGACATGGGTCAGCTCAAGTACTTCCTCGGCATGGAAATCGACCAAGATCCCAAGACCGGAAATGTGTCGGTGCGACAGACCAAGTTTGCGAAGGACATCCTGGAGAAGTTCAGCATGGAGAAGAGCAACCCGGTCAAGACACCACAAGACCCGGGACTCAAGTTGACCAAGGTCATGTGCGAAGGAGGTTGCAAGCACGAAGAGACCATGGCGAAGGTGCCGTACCGGAATGCCGTCGGGTGTTTGATGTACCTGATGGTGGGGACTCGACCGGACCTCGCAGCCGCAGTGGGAGTTCTCAGCCAGTTCGCCGCGGATCCGTGTCCGACACACTGGCAAGCGCTCAAGAGGGTGTTCCGCTACATCCAAGGCACGAAGACGCATGGCATCGAGTTTCAAGCTGGCAGCGAGGCCGGACTCCAAGGCTATTCGGATGCGGACTGGGCCGGCGACATCGAGACTCGACGGAGTACAAGCGGCTACGCGTTCATGATGAACGGCGGATGCATCAGCTGGAGAAGCAAGAAGCAGCGGACGGTGGCGCTATCGTCGACGGAGGCCGAGTACATGGCGTTGACGGAGGCTACGCAGGAGGCTATTTGGCTCAAGGCATTTCTGTGTGAGATCGGCGAGATGGAGACCAAGTCGGCTGTCAAGATCTACGAGGACAACCAAGGCTCCATCGCGTTGGCCAAGAACCCGGAGTTCCACAAGCGCACCAAGCACATCGACATTCGCTACCACTTCGTGCGTGAGAAGGTAGAAGACGGCCAAGTGGTGTTGGAGTACAGTTCGACCAAGGACATGCTGGCAGACCTGATGACCAAGCCGATCACCGCTGTGCAGTTCGACTTCCTACGGAGCAAGCTCGGTATCCAAGGGCTCAGAGCTCAAGGCATAACTACGGCCGAGTCGAGTGGGAGTGTTGTCAAGAAGGCGCCTCGACCTGCCAAGGTGTACCAGTAGACACTGGTACGACCTTCACTCAGTGGCACTCACGCATTCACGTGATTACGAGACAGGTGATTGCGAGACATGTGATTACGGGACGGTGTCGCATGGGTACAAGATTGTGGGTACAAGATGGGCATCGACGTGGCAGCCTCTGATTGGCTAAGGTAACTCAGTATCCAGTTAGGAATCCAGTAGTGTGTATCCAGGAGAGAATCCAGTAGGCTTAGAGGTAGCAAGCAGTTAGCGAACTAAGGACCTAAATCAATCACTTTGCATTTCGACATCTAGTGCTCAAACGACCTTGACTTTTGGTTATGAGCCCAAGCCCCGTATTCCCTGCTGAAGACTCCGACTACGCTTTCGCCATGGACACCACCTCGACCACGACCTCCCGTATCAACAAGTTCGACGGAACCAACTTCCACACGTGGAAGTTCAAGATGCGCATGGTGCTCGAGGAGCGCGACCTGTGGGAAGTGACGTGCGGAGAGATCAAGCTGGAGCACTGCGCTACGACGCTGGACCAGACGACGTTCAAGAGGAAGTCTCGCAAGGCGCTGGCGATCATCTGTCTCGCGATGGAGGATTCGCAGTTGCCGCTGGTTCGGTCGGCGAAGGATGCGTTCGATGCATGGTCAAGACTGGAAGGACACTTCGAGAAGAAGAGTGTGGCCAACAAGCTCTTCCTTCGTCGACGGTTCTTCACGACGATGATGGCGGAAGGTGATGATGTGTTGGAACACATCAACAAGATCAAGACGCTGGCGGAACAGCTCGACGCAGCGGGCGCTCCGGTCAGTGAGGACGACTTGGTGATCACGCTTCTGGCAAGTTTGAACGAGTCGTACCAGTTCCTCATCACGGCGTTGGAGTCGAGAGCTGACTCGCTGACGTGGGAACTCGTGACGGCTCGACTGCTGCATGAAGACTTGAAGCGCAAGGAACAAGGTGGCGGTGCTGAAGGAACCGCGCACGGGGGTCAAGCGTTCATGACAAGCGGCAATGGGAAGAGCAAGGGACGACAAGCGCAGAAAGCCAGTGCGTGTCACTACTGTGGTGAACAAGGTCATTGGATCGCCAAGTGTCCCGTGAGGATTCGTGAGAACGCGGATCGACAGAAACCACAGCGAGCGAATGTGGCGAATGAATATGAAGAGGAGTTCGACGGCGACTACCTGTTTTCGGTTGGTGGTGGAGCTACCAAGTCGAGTGAAGTTTGGCTGGTCGACTCGGGTGCGACGCAGCACATGACGTACTCGAAAGAGTACATGAAGAACTACAAGAAGATGACTCCGGTGGACGTGCATCTCGCGGACGACGGAGTGGTTCAAGCAGTCGGCAGTGGCGACATTGTCATGTCGATGAAGACTCCACGCGGGATCAAGAAGGGTGTGCTCACCGGTGTGTGGCACATTCCCAAGTTGTCGCGGAACTTGTTTTCGGTCGGGCGTTTCACTAAGGATGTTGGGCCTGTCACGTTCAAGCGCGACGGGTGTTTCGCCGAGACGAAGAACATCAAGTGGAAGCTCGGAGCAAGTGAAGGCAAGGGACTGTTCAAGTTGTGCATGACGCCTATCATGACTGACGAGGCGAATGTGTCAAGTCCGAAGGAACGCAAAATGGACACCACGTCATACCTCTGGCACCTTCGACTTGGTCACATTGGCCATGGCGGTCTAGACGCCATCGTCAAGAAGGGTTATGGTGTTGGGATGAAGATGACGGCTGTGAAGCAGTGGGAGTTGTGTGATGGGTGTGCGCTCGGCAAGCAAACGCGAGTGAGCTATATGCCTAAGTCACCGAACCGCGCCAAGAAGCTGTTGGAAGTCATCCACAGTGACGTCTGCGGTCCCATGAAAACGCCGACGTTCAGTGGCAAGCGGTACTTCGTCACGTTCATCGACGAGTACTCGCACTTTTGTGTGGTATACTTGCTGCGGAACAAGTCGGAGGTGGCTGCCAAGTTCGCGGAGTTTGTGGCGTTTGCCGAAACTCAGACGGGTGGTCGCGTGAGAACGCTCCGTGTGAAGCAGCTCCGTAGCGACAACGGTGGCGAGTACAAGTCTCGTGAAATGGCCAAGTTCTGCAGCGAACGGGGTATCGTGCAGAAGTTCACTCCGCCGTACACGCCTCAACTGAACGGAGTGGCCGAGCGGATGAACCGGACGTTGGTGGAATGTGCGCGCTGCATGTTGGAACATACCGGACTGTCGAAGTCGTATTGGGGTGAAGCAGTGGTGACGGCGACGTTCCTCCGGAATCGGTGTCCGACACGCTCCACCACCCACGACAAGTCGCCACACCAAGTATGGACGGGGAAGAAACCGCTGTTGGCGAACCTAAAGGTGTTCGGTTGCCATGCGTATGTGACGGTCCCGAAGGAGAAACGCACCAAGTTTGACGCTCGGTCGGTGCGTTGTCGGTTTCTCGGGTACTCGGAACATGAGAAAGCGTATCGGTTTGAAGAGATGAAGAGCGGTCGCGTGCTAGTGAGCCGCGATGCGCAGTTCATGGAAGACGTCTTCGACGGTGGGAGACGCAAGTTGGATCAAGAAGAAGCGGTCGTGGAACTTCGAGAAGAAGTTGGCACGGACCAAGAAGCATCGTCCGGATCGGAAGAGGACGACGAAGAAGAAGCTGCGCGGGACGAAGACTTCGAACCCGGCAGCAAGCGGCACCAGCGTACGCGGTCGTTGGAGGAAGCGGTGGAGATCCCAAGGTCCAAGCGGCACAGTCGGCAACAAACGCTGGACGAGATGTCAGCCATCGCAAAAGAAGAAGGCGGCCTTCGTTGTGGATTCAGTGGGAGAAATGCCGACTACGTTCGTATCGGCGATGGAATCCTGCAACTCGGCCAAGTGGAAAGAAGCGTGCGACTCGGAGATCAACTCTCTTCGCAAGAACGAGACGTGGGTGTTGGTGCCATTGCCGAAGGGACGCAAGGCGATCGGCTGCAGATGGGTGTTTCGGATCAAGGAAAACCAGGCTGGAGACATCGAGCGGTTCAAGGCGCGTCTGGTGGCCAAGGGATTCTTGCAGAAGTTCGGCATCGACTATGAAGAGACTTTCGCGCCGGTGGCCAAGTTCACGTCCATTAGGATCTTGCTCAGTCTGGCGGCCAAGTACAATTTCACGGTGCACCAGATGGATGTGAAGACGGCGCTCCTGAACGGCTGGCTGGACGAAGACATCTACATGGTGCAGCCGGACGGCTACGTTGACGAGGCGCACCCGGACTTCGTGTGCAAGCTCAAGCGTTCGCTTTACGGTCTGAAGCAGTCGCCGCGGATGTGGAACCAGACCATCGACAAGTTCATGCTGGAGCTGGGGTTCAAGAAGTGTGAGGCGGATCACTGCATCTACGTCAAGCGCAATGACCAAGACATGATCTTCGTGGCGCTGTACGTGGACGACTTGATCCTGGCAAGCAACAACGACGACCTGCTCAAGTCGACCAAGGAGGCGCTCAGCGTGCGGTTTGAGATGACGGACATGGGTCAGCTCAAGTACTTCCTCGGCATGGAAATCGACCAAGATCCCAAGACCGGAAATGTGTCGGTGCGACAGACCAAGTTTGCGAAGGACATCCTGGAGAAGTTCAGCATGGAGAAGAGCAACCCGGTCAAGACACCACAAGACCCGGGACTCAAGTTGACCAAGGTCATGTGCGAAGGAGGTTGCAAGCACGAAGAGACCATGGCGAAGGTGCCGTACCGGAATGCCGTCGGGTGTTTGATGTACCTGATGGTGGGGACTCGACCGGACCTCGCAGCCGCAGTGGGAGTTCTCAGCCAGTTCGCCGCGGATCCGTGTCCGACACACTGGCAAGCGCTCAAGAGGGTGTTCCGCTACATCCAAGGCACGAAGACGCATGGCATCGAGTTTCAAGCTGGCAGCGAGGCCGGACTCCAAGGCTATTCGGATGCGGACTGGGCCGGCGACATCGAGACTCGACGGAGTACAAGCGGCTACGCGTTCATGATGAACGGCGGATGCATCAGCTGGAGAAGCAAGAAGCAGCGGACGGTGGCGCTATCGTCGACGGAGGCCGAGTACATGGCGTTGACGGAGGCTACGCAGGAGGCTATTTGGCTCAAGGCATTTCTGTGTGAGATCGGCGAGATGGAGACCAAGTCGGCTGTATTGAGGGTTGCTGGGCTTGGGTACTGTGTACCAGTTGTACCCATTAACCGGTTAACCCGAACCGGTCCAATCCGAACCCACGTTAATTATGGTGATTACGGTAAGTTGTTTACGCCACCGATGATTAGACGAGTAGGATGATTGGATGAACACCGGTGAGTGATGGTTGATTAGATGCACTAGGTGATAGGACGCAGGGTCGCGTGTCTATAACAGTAGGGTGTAAGCTCCAACAATTCAATCACTTTCGAATCTTCATTCTACCCCTCAAGTGCCTTCGCTCCGGTCCCGCCGTCTGCGACGTCCCTCCCTCCGCTTCGTCCGAGCTTCGTGTCCAAGATCCATACCTTGCATCAGGTTATGAGCCCAAGCACCATGTCCTCTGCCCAAGACGCCTCGACCAAGGTCTCCATTGACAAGTTCAACGGGGACAACTACGCGACGTGGAACCGCTACATGCGTGGTGTGTTCCTGACAAAGTCGACGTGGCATGTCGTGAACCGCGAGACGACGCCGAGCTTCACGGACTCGCGGGCCAAGGACGACTACGTCAAGTCGAGCAACATCGCGTTCGGACTGATGTTGCTTCACATGGACGCGGACTACCACCATGTGGTCGACGACTGCGAGGAAGCGTGGGTTGCGTGGACGCGCCTGAAAACGCTGTACGGTGGTTCGCAGAAGGCTGGACGCATCTACCTGAAGCGCCAACTCTTCAGCATGGAGATGTCGGAAGGCGGCAACGTCCTGCATCATTGCAACGAGGTCCTCAACATCAGCGCCAAGCTCAGCAGCATCGGCGCCAAGATGGAGGATGAGGACGTGGCGATCGGCTTGTTGCGCAGTCTCCCCAAGAGCTACGAGAACGTCGTGCTGAACTTGGAGATGAGCAGCGCTGAACTACGATCGCAAGACGTCGTGAAGGTGCTGACGAATGAGCACATCAAGAGACAAGGCGAGAAGACGGCGACGGTGAAGACGGAGAATGCGGCGAAGGCGTTCAACACCGACCGAGAGTCTCGCCAGTGTACGTACTGCGGGAAATTGGGGCACACGATTGACAAGTGCTGGACCAAGCAGAAGGACGAGAATCGGCGCCCAAGACGCGGCGGCAACGGCCGTGGACGTGGACGCGGGGCCAACAATGCCCAGTGGAGGAACGACGACGCCAGCTACAACTACGACTACGGCTATGATCGAGTGGCGTTCGCGGTCTCACTGGAGTGTGGCATTTCGACGGGCAAGGATATGCTCGGGATGTGGGCGGTCGACAGCGGCGCAACGCACCACATCTGCAACGACAAGGCCAAGTTAGCCCATTTGATTGAGCGGAACGAAGGCGAACTTTCGGTGGCCGACGGCAACAAGGCGGCCATCATGGGTGTGGGGACCATCGTGGAACGAGTGGTTCTGCCCAACGGCGACGAGCGCGAGATTGAGATCAAGAACGCGCTGTACGTGCCGAGCATGAGCAAGAATCTGCTTTCGGTGCCACAGATCAACAAGAGTGGTCTGTTCCAAGTCGTGTTCGACGGCACCAAGATGCAGATTGCGCACAAGGGCTCCAAGCAAGTGGTGGCGACGGCAAACCTCGTGGATGGACTCTACTGGCTCCAGACGCCTCAGCGATCGGCGAATGCGGCGACCAGTGGCAAGATTGTCGATCTGCACGCGCGCATGGGTCACGCTCCGGTCGAGGTGCTTCGCAAGATGGTCGACAACAACATGATCAAGGACGCGAAGGCACCTTCCAAGTCGAGTGGACCAAGCGTGTGTCGCGGCTGCCAGCAAGGTAAAATGGTCCAGAAGCCGTTCCCAAGCAACCGTGACAAGCGTCACTACGACACGTTCGAGCTGCTCCACTTCGACGTGTGCGGCCCCATGGAAGAAGAGTCACTGGGTGGCAGCAAGTATCTGCTGCTGATCGTGGACGAAGCCAGCGGATGCATGAAGGGGTTCTGCCTGCGTGCCAAGTCGGAGAGCGAGGACTGCATCAAGATGTACGTCACGAAGGTGCAGACGCAGTTCGGCAAGAAGGTCAAGTTTGTGCGGCACGACGGAGCCCGTGAGTTCGCGACCAACTCGCTCAAGGCCTTCTACGAAGTCGAAGGCATCGAGCAGCAAACCACAGTTCCGTACGCGCACCAGACCAACGGCACGGCAGAACGCGCCATCCGGACCATCGTCACGATTGGCCGCAGCATGCTGCATCACGCCAAGCTGGACAAGAGCTTCTGGGCTGAGGCGGCCATGACAGCCATCTACGTGAAGAATCGTCTGCCATCACCCAAGATCCAACACAAGACTCCGTTCGAGATCGTTTACAAGTCCAAGCCGAGTGTGAAGCACATGCGTGTGTTCGGATGCCAGACGTACATCCTGACGCCGAAGGAAAGACGGCGCAAGTGGGACCCCAAGGCTCGCGCCGGGCTGTTCCTCGGCTACGAAGAAGTGTCCAAGGCGTATCGAGTTTATGACATCGAGGCGGGGCAGGTGGTTATCAGTCGCGATCTCAACTTCGATGAGTAGACCTTTGGACTTTCGACGCATACTTCGGATGAAGACGTCGATGATGCTGTGCTGGACCTGAACGCGCTGGACCTGGACGACAACGATGGACCGCGCCAAACGAGCTTCAAGCAGGCGGGGAAGCGCAAGTACCGACCGAGTGGCGACGACGACACTGCCAGAAGATCGCGCCCCGTTCGCCACCGAGCTGGCTTAGAAGAAGCAAGTGCGCCGGACGTATCCTCCTCGCGCCGAGCCGACCCCGACGAAGAAGAAAAGTCTGGGGACCAAGATGAAGACGACGACTCGACGTCTCCAGTGTTTTGGCGTGCCAGTGCCAACGCTGTGGAAGCAGCAGCCGATCTATCGGAGCCGACGACGTTCCAAGAGGCTGTGAACGGTCCTGATCAAGTGCACTGGCGCAAGGCGATCCGCGCGGAGCTCAAGTCGATGCGACTGCGTGGTGTGTTTCGAGCTGCCAAGTTGCCTAACGGACAACGCGCCATCGGTACCAAGTGGGCGTTCAAGATCAAGCGCAAAGCGGACGGCTCGATCGAGAAGTACAAGGCGCGCCTCGTGGCCAAGGGCTTCAAGCAGAAGTACGACATTGACTACACCGAGACGTTCTCGCCCGTGGTCAAGTATGTGACGCTGCGCATGGTGATCGCGATTGCCAAGTATTTTGGCTGGCCCCTCGACCAACTCGACGTGGTGACAGCATTCCTGTACGGGATAATGAAGGAGGTGGTCTTCTGCGTGGTTCCGGAAGGCGTCGAACTGGATGGTGACTTCGACTGCCTGGAACTGGTGAAGGCTATCTACGGTCTCAAGCAAGCTTCGCGAGTGTGGAACGAGACCTTCGACGAGTTCGTGTGCTCCATCGGCTTCCAAGTGTCGGCCTTCGATCCGTGCCTCTACATCAAGGTGGTGGACGGTCACTGCGTGCTTGTACTGGTGTACGTGGACGACGTACTGATTACCGGGAGTTCGCCCGAGCTGATCGCACGCACGAAGACAGACCTGAAGACGCGCTTCGAGATGACCGACAGCGGCAAGTGCGCGTTTGTTCTTGGGATCGAGTTGGTGGACGGCCCGGGCGGCAGCGTGACCATGTGCCAGCGGCGATACGTGGACGACATCCTGAAGCGCTTCACCATGGACGAGTGCAAGGCCGTGGTGAGTCCGGTGGACATGAGCACTCGACTGGTTCCAAGCGACGCGGCGACCAAGGTGAACGCTCCGTTTCGCGAAGCTGTTGGTGCTCTGATGCACCTGATGACCGCCACGCGCCCAGACATCGCGTACGCCGTTGGCTATGTATCGCGCTTCATGGAGAACCCCCAAGAGGAACACTGGGTTGCGGTCAAGCGTATCTTTCGCTACCTGCAAGGCACCAAGACGCATGGGATCTGCTTCAAGCCGGGCGACAAGATCGACTTTCGTGGCTACTCGGACGCGGACTGGGCCGGCGACCTCGCCGACCGCAAGTCCACTTCAGGCTACACGTTCATGCTCATGAGTGCGCCTGTGAGCTGGGGAAGCAAGAAGCAATCAAGTGTGTCGCTGTCCACGAGCGAAGCGGAGTACATCGCGCTCAGCCTGGCTATCCAAGAAGGCAAGTGGATTCATCGCCTGCTATGCGAGATTCTGGCGGCCGCTAATGAGACTGGACCCGAACTCATCATCCGCGAAGGCAACCAGTCGTGCATCAAGATGACCAAGAACCCAGTGAACCACGGTCGCGCCAAGCACATCGACATCAAGTACCACCACATCCGCGATGAAGTCAAGCGCGGTGAAGTCAAGCTTTAGTACTGCGAGACTTCTGTGATGCTAGCGGACATCATGACGAAGGCGCTTGCGGGACCACGTCACACGGATCTGATGGTGGCTCTCGGCATTCGTGGGACTTCGCATTGAGGGGGCGTATTGAGGGTTGCTGGTCTTGGGTACTGTGTACCAGTTGTACCCATTAACCGGTTAACCCGAACCGGTCCAATCCGAACCCACGTTGATTATGGTGATTACGGTAAGTTGTTTACGCCACCGATGATTAGACGAGTAGGATGATTGGATGAACACCGGTGAGTGATGGTTGATTAGATGCACTAGGTGATAGGACGCAGGGTCGCGTGTCTATAACAGTAGGGTGTAAGCTCCAACAATTCAATCACTTTCGAATCTTCATTCTACCCCTCAAGTGCCTTCGCTCCGGTCCCGCCGTCTGCGACGTCCCTCCCTCCGCTTCGTCCAAGCTTCGTGTCCAAGATCCATACCTTCCATCACGTAGGGATAACGGTGGCGAGTACAAGTCTCGTGAAATGGCCAAGTTCTGCAGTGAACGGGGTATCGTGCAAAGGTTCACTCCGCCGTACACGCCTCAACTGAACGGAGTGGCCGAGCGGATGAACTGGACGTTGGTGGAATGTGCGCGCTGCATGTTGGAACATGCCGGACTGTCGAAGTCGTATTGGGGTGAAGCGGTGGTGACGGCGACGTTCCTCCGGAATCGGTGTCCGACACGCTCCACCACCCACGACAAGTCGCCACACCAAGTATGGACGGGGAAGAAACCGCTGTTGGCGAGCCTAAAGGTGTTCGGTTGCCATGCGTATGTGACGGTCCCGAAGGAGAAACGCACCAAGTTTGACGCTCGGTCGGTGCGTTGTCGGTTTCTCGGGTACTCGGAACATGAGAAAGCGTATCGGTTTGAAGAGATGAAGAGCGGTCGCGTGCTAGTGAGCCGCGATGCGCAGTTCATGGAAGACGTCTTCGACGGTGGGAGACGCAAGTTGGATCAAGAAGAAGCGGTCGTGGAACTTCGAGAAGAAGTTGGCACGGACCAAGAAGCATCGTCCGGATCGGAAGAGGACGACGAAGAAGAAGCTGCGCGGGACGAAGACTTCGAACCCGGCAGCAAGCGGCACCAGCGTACGCGGTCGTTGGAGGAAGCGGTGGAGATCCCAAGGTCCAAGCGGCACAGTCGGCAACAAACGCTGGACGAGATGTCAGCCATCGCAAAAGAAGAAGGCGGCCTTCGTTGTGGATTCAGTGGGAGAAATGCCGACTACGTTCGTATCGGCGATGGAATCCTGCAACTCGGCCAAGTGGAAAGAAGCGTGCGACTCGGAGATCAACTCTCTTCGCAAGAACGAGACGTGGGTGTTGGTGCCATTGCCGAAGGGACGCAAGGCGATCGGCTGCAGATGGGTGTTTCGGATCAAGGAAAACCAGGCTGGAGACATCGAGCGGTTCAAGGCGCGTCTGGTGGCCAAGGGATTCTTGCAGAAGTTCGGCATCGACTATGAAGAGACTTTCGCGCCGGTGGCCAAGTTCACGTCCATTAGGATCTTGCTCAGTCTGGCGGCCAAGTACAATTTCACGGTGCACCAGATGGATGTGAAGACGGCGCTCCTGAACGGCTGGCTGGACGAAGACATCTACATGATGCAGCCGGACGGCTACGTTGACGAGGCGCACCCGGACTTCGTGTGCAAGCTCAAGCGTTCGCTTTACGGTCTGAAGCAGTCGCCGCGGATGTGGAACCAGACCATCGACAAGTTCATGCTGGAGCTGGGGTTCAAGAAGTGTGAGGCGGATCACTGCATCTACGTCAAGCGCAATGACCAAGACATGATCTTCGTGGCGCTGTACGTGGACGACTTGATCCTGGCAAGCAACAACGACGACCTGCTCAAGTCGACCAAGGAGGCGCTCAGCGTGCGGTTTGAGATGACGGACATGGGTCAGCTCAAGTACTTCCTCGGCATGGAAATCGACCAAGATCCCAAGACCGGAAATGTGTCGGTGCGACAGACCAAGTTTGCGAAGGACATCCTGGAGAAGTTCAGCATGGAGAAGAGCAACCCGGTCAAGACACCACAAGACCCGGGACTCAAGTTGACCAAGGTCATGTGCGAAGGAGGTTGCAAGCACGAAGAGACCATGGCGAAGGTGCCGTACCGGAATGCCGTCGGGTGTTTGATGTACCTGATGGTGGGGACTCGACCGGACCTCGCAGCCGCAGTGGGAGTTCTCAGCCAGTTCGCCGCGGATCCGTGTCCGACACACTGGCAAGCGCTCAAGAGGGTGTTCCGCTACATCCAAGGCACGAAGACGCATGGCATCGAGTTTCAAGCTGGCAGCGAGGCCGGACTCCAAGGCTATTCGGATGCGGACTGGGCCGGCGACATCGAGACTCGACGGAGTACAAGCGGCTACGCGTTCATGATGAACGGCGGATGCATCAGCTGGAGAAGCAAGAAGCAGCGGACGGTGGCGCTATCGTCGACGGAGGCCGAGTACATGGCGTTGACGGAGGCTACGCAGGAGGCTATTTGGCTCAAGGCATTTCTGTGTGAGATCGGCGAGATGGAGACCAAGTCGGCTGTCAAGATCTACGAGGACAACCAAGGCTCCATCGCGTTGGCCAAGAACCCGGAGTTCCACAAGCGCACCAAGCACATCGACATTCGCTACCACTTCGTGCGTGAGAAGGTAGAAGACGGCCAAGTGGTGTTGGAGTACAGTTCGACCAAGGACATGCTGGCAGACCTGATGACCAAGCCGATCACCGCTGTGCAGTTCGACTTCCTACGGAGCAAGCTCGGTATCCAAGGGCTCAGAGCTCAAGGCATAACTACGGCCGAGTCGAGTGGGAGTGTTGTCAAGAAGGCGCCTCGACCTGCCACGGTGTACCAGTAGACACTGGTACGACCTTCACTCAGTGGCACTCACGCATTCACGTGATTACGAGACAGGTGATTGCGAGACATGTGATTACGGGACGGTGTCGCATGGATACAAGATTGTGGGTACAAGATGGGCATCGACGTGGCAGCCTCTGATTGGCTAAGGTAACTCAGTATCCAGTTAGGAATCCAGTAGTGTGTATCCAGGAGAGAATCCAGTAGGCTTAGAGGTAGCAAGCAGTTAGCGAACTAAGGACCTAAATCAATCACTTTGCATTTCGACATCTAGTGCTCAAACGACCTTGACTTTTGGTTATGAGCCCAAGCCCCGTATTCCCTGCTGAAGACTCCGACTACGCTTTCGCCATGGACACCACCTCGACCACGACCTCCCGTATCAACAAGTTCGACGGAACCAACTTCCACACGTGGAAGTTCAAGATGCGCATGGTGCTCGAGGAGCGCGACCTGTGGGAAGTGACGTGCGGAGAGATCAAGCTGGAGCACTGCGCTACGACGCTGGACCAGACGACGTTCAAGAGGAAGTCTCGCAAGGCGCTGGCGATCATCTGTCTCGCGATGGAGGATTCGCAGTTGCCGCTGGTTCGGTCGGCGAAGGATGCGTTCGATGCATGGTCAAGACTGGAAGGACACTTCGAGAAGAAGAGTGTGGCCAACAAGCTCTTCCTTCGTCGACGGTTCTTCACGACGATGATGGCGGAAGGTGATGATGTGTTGGAACACATCAACAAGATCAAGACGCTGGCGGAACAGCTCGACGCAGCGGGCGCTCCGGTCAGTGAGGACGACTTGGTGATCACGCTTCTGGCAAGTTTGAACGAGTCGTACCAGTTCCTCATCACGGCGTTGGAGTCGAGAGCTGACTCGCTGACGTGGGAACTCGTGACGGCTCGACTGCTGCATGAAGACTTGAAGCGCAAGGAACAAGGTGGCGGTGCTGAAGGAACCGCGCACGGGGGTCAAGCGTTCATGACAAGCGGCAATGGGAAGAGCAAGGGACGACAAGCGCAGAAAGCCAGTGCGTGTCACTACTGTGGTGAACAAGGTCATTGGATCGCCAAGTGTCCCGTGAGGATTCGTGAGAACGCGGATCGACAGAAACCACAGCGAGCGAATGTGGCGAATGAAGATGAAGAGGAGTTCGACGGCGACTACCTGTTTTCGGTTGGTGGTGGAGCTACCAAGTCGAGTGAAGTTTGGCTGGTCGACTCGGGTGCGACGCAGCACATGACGTACTCGAAAGAGTACATGAAGAACTACAAGAAGATGACTCCGGTGGACGTGCATCTCGCGGACGACGGAGTGGTTCAAGCAGTCGGCAGTGGCGACATTGTCATGTCGATGAAGACTCCACGCGGGATCAAGAAGGGTGTGCTCACCGGTGTGTGGCACATTCCCAAGTTGTCGCGGAACTTGTTTTTCGGTCGGGCGTTTCACTAAGGATGTTGGGCCTGTCACGTTCAAGCGCGACGGGTGTTTCGCCGAGACGAAGAACATCAAGTGGAAGCTCGGAGCAAGTGAAGGCAAGGGACTGTTCAAGTTGTGCATGACGCCTATCATGACTGACGAGGCGAATGTGTCAAGTCCGAAGGAACGCAAAATGGACACCACGTCATACCTCTGGCACCTTCGACTTGGTCACATTGGCCATGGCGGTCTAGACGCCATCGTCAAGAAGGGTTATGGTGTTGGGATGAAGATGACGGCTGTGAAGCAGTGGGAGTTGTGTGATGGGTGTGCGCTCGGCAAGCAAACGCGAGTGAGCTATATGCCTAAGTCACCGAACCGCGCCAAGAAGCTGTTGGAAGTCATCCACAGTGACGTCTGCGGTCCCATGAAAACGCCGACGTTCAGTGGCAAGCGGTACTTCGTCACGTTCATCGACGAGTACTCGCACTTTTGTGTGGTATACTTGCTGCGGAACAAGTCGGAGGTGGCTGCCAAGTTCGCGGAGTTTGTGGCGTTTGCCGAAACTCAGACGGGTGGTCGCGTGAGAACGCTCCGTGTGAAGCAGCTCCGTAGCGACAACGGTGGCGAGTACAAGTCTCGTGAAATGGCCAAGTTCTGCAGCGAACGGGGTATCGTGCAGAAGTTCACTCCGCCGTACACGCCTCAACTGAACGGAGTGGCCGAGCGGATGAACCGGACGTTGGTGGAATGTGCGCGCTGCATGTTGGAACATACCGGACTGTCGAAGTCGTATTGGGGTGAAGCAGTGGTGACGGCGACGTTCCTCCGGAATCGGTGTCCGACACGCTCCACCACCCACGACAAGTCGCCACACCAAGTATGGACGGGAAAGAAACCGCTGTTGGCGAACCTAAAGGTGTTCGGTTGCCATGCGTATGTGACGGTCCCGAAGGAGAAACGCACCAAGTTTGACGCTCGGTCGGTGCGTTGTCGGTTTCTCGGGTACTCGGAACATGAGAAAGCGTATCGGTTTGAAGAGATGAAGAGCGGTCGCGTGCTAGTGAGCCGCGATGCGCAGTTCATGGAAGACGTCTTCGACGGTGGGAGACGCAAGTTGGATCAAGAAGAAGCGGTCGTGGAACTTCGAGAAGAAGTTGGCACGGACCAAGAAGCATCGTCCGGATCGGAAGAGGACGACGAAGAAGAAGCTGCGCGGGACGAAGGCTTCGAACCCGGCAGCAAGCGGCACCAGCGTACGCGGTCGTTGGAGGAAGCGGTGGAGATCCCAAGGTCCAAGCGGCACAGTCGGCAACAAACGCTGGACGAGATGTCAGCCATCGCAAAAGAAGAAGGCTTCGACGCGGCCTTCGTTGTGGATTCAGTAGGAGAAATGCCGACTACGTTCGTATCGGCGATGGAATCCTGCAACTCGGCCAAGTGGAAAGAAGCGTGCGACTCGGAGATCAACTCTCTTCGCAAGAACGAGACGTGGGTGTTGGTGCCATTGCCAAAGGGACGCAAGGCGATCGGCTGCAGATGGGTGTTTCGGATCAAGGAAAACCAGGCTGGAGACATCGAGCGGTTCAAGGCGCGTCTGGTGGCCAAGGGATTCTTGCAGAAGTTCGGCATCAACTATGAAGAGACGTTCGCGCCGGTGGCCAAGTTCACGTCCATTAGGATCTTGCTCAGTCTGGCGGCCAAGTACAATCTCACGGTGCACCAGATGGATGTGAAGACGGCGTTCCTGAACGGCTGGCTGGACGAAGACATCTAC
This sequence comes from Phytophthora tentaculata, assembly GCA_033557915.1. Classification (NCBI taxonomy): domain Eukaryota; phylum Oomycota; class Peronosporomycetes; order Peronosporales; family Peronosporaceae; genus Phytophthora; species Phytophthora tentaculata. Next base: position 5,302,420 of record JAUCEA010000009.1, read on the forward strand.
ATGGTGCAGCCAGACGGCTACGTTGACGAGGCGCACCCGGACTTCGTGTGCAAGCTCAAGCGTTCGCTTTACGGTCTGAAGCAGTCGCCGCGGATGTGGAACCAGACCATCGACAAGTTCATGCTGGAGCTGGGGTTCAAGAAGTGTGAGGCGGATCACTGCATCTACGTCAAGCGCAATGACCAAGACATGATCTTCGTGGCGCTGTACGTGGACGACTTGATCCTGGCAAGCAACAACGACGACCTGCTCAAGTCGACCAAGGAGGCGCTCAGCGTGCGGTTTGAGATGACGGACATGGGTCAGCTCAAGTACTTCCTCGGCATGGAAATCGACCAAGATCCCAAGACCGGAAATGTGTCGGTGCGACAGACCAAGTTTGCGAAGGACATCCTGGAGAAGTTCAGCATGGAGAAGAGCAACCCGGTCAAGACACCACAAGACCCGGGACTCAAGTTGACCAAGGTCATGTGCGAAGGAGGTTGCAAGCACGAAGAGACCATGGCGAAGGTGCCGTACCGGAATGCCGTCGGGTGTTTGATGTACCTGATGGTGGGGACTCGACCGGACCTCGCAGCCGCAGTGGGAGTTCTCAGCCAGTTCGCCGCGGATCCGTGTCCGACACACTGGCAAGCGCTCAAGAGGGTGTTCCGCTACATCCAAGGCACGAAGACGCATGGCATCGAGTTTCAAGCTGGCAGCGAGGCCGGACTCCAAGGCTATTCGGATGCGGACTGGGCCGGCGACATCGAGACTCGACGGAGTACAAGCGGCTACGCGTTCATGATGAACGGCGGATGCATCAGCTGGAGAAGCAAGAAGCAGCGGACGGTGGCGCTATCGTCGACGGAGGCCGAGTACATGGCGTTGACGGAGGCTACGCAGGAGGCTATTTGGCTCAAGGCATTTCTGTGTGAGATCGGCGAGATGGAGACCAAGTCGGCTGTCAAGATCTACCAGGACAACCAAGGCTCCATCGCGTTGGCCAAGAACCCGGAGTTCCACAAGCGCACCAAGCACATCGACATTCGCTACCACTTCGTGCGTGAGAAGGTAGAAGACGGCCAAGTGGTGTTGGAGTACAGTTCGACCAAGGACATGCTGGCAGACCTGATGACCAAGCCGATCACCGCTGTGCAGTTCGACTTCCTACGGAGCAAGCTCGGTATCCAAGGGCTCAGAGCTCAAGGCATAACTACGGCCGAGTCGAGTGGGAGTGTTGTCAAGAAGGCGCCTCGACCTGCCACGGTATACCAGTAGACACTGGTACGACCTTCACTCAGTGGCACTCACGCATTCACGTGATTACGAGACAGGTGATTGCGAGACATGTGATTACGGGACGGTGTCGCATGGATACAAGATTGTGGGTACAAGATGGGCATCGACGTGGCAGCCTCTGATTGGCTAAGGTAACTCAGTATCCAGTTAGGAATCCAGTAGTGTGTATCCAGGAGAGAATCCAGTAGGCTTAGAGGTAGCAAGCAGTTAGCGAACTAAGGACCTAAATCAATCACTTTGCATTTTGCCATCAACCGACCAAAGCCTTTTGGTTATGAGCCCAAGCCCCGTATTCCCTGCTGAAGACTCCGACTACTTTTTCGCCATGGACACCACCTCGACCACGACCTCCCGTATCAACAAGTTCGACGGAACCAACTTCCACACGTGGAAGTTCAAGATGCGCATGGTGCTCGAGGAGCGCGACCTGTGGGAAGTGACGTGCGGAGAGATCAAGCTGGAGCACTGCGCTACGACGCTGGACCAGACGACGTTCAAGAGGAAGTCTCGCAAGGCGCTGGCGATCATCTGTCTCGCGATGGAGGATTCGCAGTTGCCGCTGGTTCGGTCGGCGAAGGATGCGTTCGATGCATGGTCAAGACTGGAAGGACACTTCGAGAAGAAGAGTGTGGCCAACAAGCTCTTCCTTCGTCGACGGTTCTTCACGACGATGATGGCGGAAGGTGATGATGTGTTGGAACACATCAACAAGATCAAGACGCTGGCGGAACAGCTCGACGCAGCGGGCGCTCCGGTCAGTGAGGACGACTTGGTGATCACGCTTCTGGCAAGTTTGAACGAGTCGTACCAGTTCCTCATCACGGCGTTGGAGTCGAGAGCTGACTCGCTGACGTGGGAACTCGTGACGGCTCGACTGCTGCATGAAGACTTGAAGCGCAAGGAACAAGGTGGCGGTGCTGAAGGAACCGCGCACGGGGGTCAAGCGTTCATGACAAGCGGCAATGGGAAGAGCAAGGGACGACAAGCGCAGAAAGCCAGTGCGTGTCACTACTGTGGTGAACAAGGTCATTGGATCGCCAAGTGTCCCGTGAGGATTCGTGAGAACGCGGATCGACAGAAACCACAACGAGCGAATGTGGCGAATGAATATGAAGAGGAGTTCGACGGCGACTACCTGTTTTCGGTTGGTGGTGGAGCTACCAAGTCGAGTGAAGTTTGGCTGGTCGACTCGGGTGCGACGCAGCACATGACGTACTCGAAAGAGTACATGAAGAACTACAAGAAGATGACTCCGGTGGACGTGCATCTCGCGGACGACGGAGTGGTTCAAGCAGTCGGCAGTGGCGACATTGTCATGTCGATGAAGACTCCACGCGGGATCAAGAAGGGTGTGCTCACCGGTGTGTGGCACATTCCCAAGTTGTCGCGGAACTTGTTTTCGGTCGGGCGTTTCACTAAGGATGTTGGGCCTGTCACGTTCAAGCGCGACGGGTGTTTCGCCGAGACGAAGAACATCAAGTGGAAGCTCGGAGCAAGTGAAGGCAAGGGACTGTTCAAGTTGTGCATGACGCCTATCATGACTGACGAGGCGAATGTGTCAAGTCCGAAGGAACGCAAAAGGGACACCACGTCATACCTCTGGCACCTTCGACTTGGTCACATTGGCCATGGCGGTCTAGACGCCATCATCAAGAAGAGTTATGGTGTTGGGGTGAAGATGACGGCTGTGAAGCAGTGGGAGTTGTGTGATGGGTGTGCACTCGGCAAGCAAACGCGAGTGAGCTATATGCCTAAGTCACCGAACCGCGCCAAGAAGCTGTTGGAAGTCATCCACAGTGACGTCTGCGGTCCCATGACAACGCCGACGTTCAGTGGCAAGCGGTATTTCGTCACGTTCATCGACGAGTACTCGCACTTTTGTGTGGTATACTTGCTGCGGAACAAGTCGGAGGTGGCTGCCAAGTTCGCGGAGTTTGTGGCGTTTGCCGAAACTCAGACGGGTGGTCGCGTGAGAACGTTCCGTGTGAAGCAGCTCCGTAGCGACAACGGTGGCGAGTACAAGTCTCGTGAAATGGCCAAGTTCTGCAGCGAACGGGGTATCGTGCAGAAGTTCACTCCGCCGTACACGCCTCAACTGAACGGAGTGGCCGAGCGGATGAACCGGACGTTGGTGGAATGTGCGCGCTGCATGTTGGAACATGCCGGACTGTCGAAGTCGTATTGGGGTGAAGCAGTGGTGACGGCGACGTTCCTCCGGAATCGGTGTCCGACACGCTCCACCACCCACGACAAGTCGCCACACCAAGTATGGACGGGGAAGAAACCGCTGTTGGCGAACCTGAAGGTGTTCGGTTGCCATGCGTATGTGACGGTCCCGAAGGAGAAACGCACCAAGTTTGACGCTCGGTCGGTGCGTTGTCGGTTTCTCGGGTACTCGGAACATGAGAAAGCGTATCGGTTTGAAGAGATGAAGAGCGGTCGCGTGCTAGTGAGCCGCGATGCGCAGTTCATGGAAGACGTCTTCGACGGTGGGAGACGCAAGTTGGATCAAGAAGAAGCGGTCGTGGAACTTCGAGAAGAAGTTGGCACGGACCAAGAAGCATCGTCCGGATCGGAAGAGGACGACGAAGAAGAAGCTGCGCGGGACGAAGACTTCGAACCCGGCAGCAAGCGGCACCAGCGTACGCGGTCGTTGGAGGAAGCGGTGGAGATCCCAAGGTCCAAGCGGCACAGTCGGCAACAAACGCTGGACGAGATGTCAGCCATCGCAAAAGAAGAAGGCTTCGACACGGCCTTCGTTGTGGATTCAGTGGGAGAAATGCCGACTACGTTCGTATCGGCGATGGAATCCTGCAACTCGGCCAAGTGGAAAGAAGCGTGCGACTCGGAGATCAACTCTCTTCGCAAGAACGAGACGTGGGTGTTGGTGCCATTGCCGAAGGGACGCAAGGCGATCGGCTGCAGATGGGTGTTTCGGATCAAGGAAAACCAGGCTGGAGACATCGAGCGGTTCAAGGCGCGTCTGGTGGCCAAGGGATTCTTGCAGAAGTTCGGCATCGACTATGAAGAGACTTTCGCGCCGGTGGCCAAGTTCACGTCCATTAGGATCTTGCTCAGTCTGGCGGCCAAGTACAATTTCACGGTGCACCAGATGGATGTGAAGACGGCGCTCCTGAACGGCTGGCTGGACGAAGACATCTACATGGTGCAGCCGGACGGCTACGTTGACGAGGCGCACCCGGACTTCGTGTGCAAGCTCAAGCGTTCGCTTTACGGTCTGAAGCAGTCGCCGCGGATGTGGAACCAGACCATCGACAAGTTCATGCTGGAGCTAGGGTTCAAGAAGTGTGAGGCGGATCACTGCATCTACGTCAAGCGCAATGACCAAGACATGATCTTCGTGGCGCTGTACGTGGACGACTTGATCCTGGCAAGCAACAACGACGACCTGCTCAAGTCGACCAAGGAGGCGCTCAGCGTGCGGTTTGAGATGACGGACATGGGTCAGCTCAAGTACTTCCTCGGCATGGAAATCGACCAAGATCCCAAGACCGGAAATGTGTCGGTGCGACAGACCAAGTTTGCGAAGGACATCCTGGAGAAGTTCAGCATGGAGAAGAGCAACCCGGTCAAGACACCACAAGACCCGGGACTCAAGTTGACCAAGGTCATGTGCGAAGGAGGTTGCAAGCACGAAGAGACCATGGCGAAGGTGCCGTACCGGAATGCCGTCGGGTGTTTGATGTACCTGATGGTGGGGACTCGACCGGACCTCGCAGCCGCAGTGGGAGTTCTCAGCCAGTTCGCCGCGGATCCGTGTCCGACACACTGGCAAGCGCTCAAGAGGGTGTTCCGCTACATCCAAGGCACGAAGACGCATGGCATCGAGTTTCAAGCTGGCAGCGAGGCCGGACTCCAAGGCTATTCGGATGCGGACTGGGCCGGCGACATCGAGACTCGACGGAGTACAAGCGGCTACGCGTTCATGATGAACGGCGGATGCATCAGCTGGAGAAGCAAGAAGCAGCGGACGGTGGCGCTATCGTCGACGGAGGCCGAGTACATGGCGTTGACGGAGGCTACGCAGGAGGCTATTTGGCTCAAGGCATTTCTGTGTGAGATCGGCGAGATGGAGACCAAGTCGGCTGTCAAGATCTACGAGGACAACCAAGGCTCCACCGCGTTGGCCAAGAACCCGGAGTTCCACAAGCGCACCAAGCACATCGACATTCGCTACCACTTCGTGCGTGAGAAGGTAGAAGACGGCCAAGTGGTGTTGGAGTACTGTTCGACCAAGGACATGCTGGCAGACCTGATGACCAAGCCGATCACCGCTGTGCAGTTCGACTTCCTACGGAGCAAGCTCGGTATCCAAGGGCTCAGAGCTCAAGGCATAACTACGGCCGAGTCGAGTGGGAGTGTTGTCAAGAAGGCGCCTCGACCTGCCACGGTGTACCAGTAGACACTGGTACGACCTTCACTCAGTGGCACTCACGCATTCACGTGATTACGAGACAGGTGATTGCGAGACATGTGATTACGGGACGGTGTCGCATGGGTACAAGATTGTGGGTACAAGATGGGCATCGACGTGGCAGCCTCTGATTGGCTAAGGTAACTCAGTATCCAGTTAGGAATCCAGTAGTGTGTATCCAGGAGAGAATCCAGTAGGCTTAGAGGTAGCAAGCAGTTAGCGAACTAAGGACCTAAATCAATCACTTTGCATTTTGCCATCAACCGACCAAAGCCTTTTGGTTATGAGCCCAAGCCCCGTATTCCCTGCTGAAGACTCCGACTACTTTTTCGCCATGGACACCACCTCGACCACGACCTCCCGTATCAACAAGTTCGACGGAACCAACTTCCACACGTGGAAGTTCAAGATGCGCATGGTGCTCGAGGAGCGCGACCTGTGGGAAGTGACGTGCGGAGAGATCAAGCTGGAGCACTGCGCTACGACGCTGGACCAGACGACGTTCAAGAGGAAGTCTCGCAAGGCGCTGGCGATCATCTGTCTCGCGATGGAGGATTCGCAGTTGCCGCTGGTTCGGTCGGCGAAGGATGCGTTCGATGCATGGTCAAGACTGGAAGGACACTTCGAGAAGAAGAGTGTGGCCAACAAGCTCTTCCTTCGTCGACGGTTCTTCACGACGATGATGGCGGAAGGTGATGATGTGTTGGAACACATCAACAAGATCAAGACGCTGGCGGAACAGCTCGACGCAGCGGGCGCTCCGGTCAGTGAGGACGACTTGGTGATCACGCTTCTGGCAAGTTTGAACGAGTCGTACCAGTTCCTCATCACGGCGTTGGAGTCGAGAGCTGACTCGCTGACGTGGGAACTCGTGACGGCTCGACTGCTGCATGAAGACTTGAAGCGCAAGGAACAAGGTGGCGGTGCTGAAGGAACCGCGCACGGGGGTCAAGCGTTCATGACAAGCGGCAATGGGAAGAGCAAGGGACGACAAGCGCAGAAAGCCAGTGCGTGTCACTACTGTGGTGAACAAGGTCATTGGATCGCCAAGTGTCCCGTGAGGATTCGTGAGAACGCGGATCGACAGAAACCACAACGAGCGAATGTGGCGAATGAATATGAAGAGGAGTTCGACGGCGACTACCTGTTTTCGGTTGGTGGTGGAGCTACCAAGTCGAGTGAAGTTTGGCTGGTCGACTCGGGTGCGACGCAGCACATGACGTACTCGAAAGAGTACATGAAGAACTACAAGAAGATGACTCCGGTGGACGTGCATCTCGCGGACGACGGAGTGGTTCAAGCAGTCGGCAGTGGCGACATTGTCATGTCGATGAAGACTCCACGCGGGATCAAGAAGGGTGTGCTCACCGGTGTGTGGCACATTCCCAAGTTGTCGCGGAACTTGTTTTCGGTCGGGCGTTTCACTAAGGATGTTGGGCCTGTCACGTTCAAGCGCGACGGGTGTTTCGCCGAGACCAAGGACCTCAAGTGGAAGCTGGGTGCGCGAGCTGGCAAGGGACTGCTCAAGTTGTGCGTGACGCCTATCATGACTGACGAGGCGAATGTGTCAAGTCCGAAGGAACGCAAAATGGACACCACGTCATACCTCTGGCACCTTCGACTTGGTCACATTGGCCATGGCGGTCTAGACGCCATCGTCAAGAAGGGTTATGGTGTTGGGATGAAGATGACGGCTGTGAAGCAGTGGGAGTTGTGTGATGGGTGTGCACTCGGCAAGCAAACGCGAGTGAGCTATATGCCTAAGTCACCGAACCGCGCCAAGAAGCTGTTGGAAGTCATCCACAGTGACGTCTGCGGTCCCATGAAAACGCCGACGTTCAGTGGCAAGCGGTACTTCGTCACGTTCATCGACGAGTACTCGCACTTTTGAGTGGTATACTTGCTGCGGAACAAGTCGGAGGTGGCTGCCAAGTTCGCGGAGTTTGTGGCGTTTGCCGAAACTCAGACGGGTGGTCGCGTGAGAACGCTCCGTGTGAAGCAGCTCCGTAGCGACAACGGTGGCGAGTACAAGTCTCGTGAAATGGCCAAGTTCTGCAGCGAACGGGGTATCATGCAGAAGTTCACTCCGCCGTACACGCCTCAACTGAACGGAGTGGCCGAGCGGATGAACCGGACGTTGGTGGAATGTGCGCGCTGCATGTTGGAACATGCCGGACTGTCGAAGTCGTATTGGGGTGAAGCAGTGGTGACGGCGACGTTCCTCCGGAATCGGTGTCCAACACGCTCCACCACCCACGACAAGTCGCCACACCAAGTATGGACGGGGAAGAAACCGCTGTTGGCGAACCTGAAGGTGTTCGGTTGCCATGCGTATGTGACGGTCCCGAAGGAGAAACGCACCAAGTTTGACGCTCGGTCGGTGCGTTGTCGGTTTCTCGGGTACTCGGAACATGAGAAAGCGTATCGGTTTGAAGAGATGAAGAGCGGTCGCGTGCTAGTGAGCCGCGATGCGCAGTTCATGGAAGACGTCTTCGACGGTGGGAGACGCAAGTTGGATCAAGAAGAAGCGGTCGTGGAACTTCGAGAAGAAGTTGGCACGGACCAAGAAGCATCGTCCGGATCGGAAGAGGACGACGAAGAAGAAGCTGCGCGGGACGAAGACTTCGAACCCGGCAGCAAGCGGCACCAGCGTACGCGGTCGTTGGAGGAAGCGGTGGAGATCCCAAGGTCCAAGCGGCACAGTCGGCAACAAACGCTGGACGAGATGTCAGCCATCGCAAAAGAAGAAGGCTTCGACACGGCCTTCGTTGTGGATTCAGTGGGAGAAATGCCGACTACGTTCGTATCGGCGATGGAATCCTGCAACTCGGCCAAGTGGAAAGAAGCGTGCGACTCGGAGATCAACTCTCTTCGCAAGAACGAGACGTGGGTGTTGGTGCCATTGCCGAAGGGACGCAAGGCGATCGGCTGCAGATGGGTGTTTCGGATCAAGGAAAACCAGGCTGGAGACATCGAGCGGTTCAAGGCGCGTCTGGTGGCCAAGGGATTCTTGCAGAAGTTCGGCATCGACTATGAAGAGACTTTCGCGCCGGTGGCCAAGTTCACGTCCATTAGGATCTTGCTCAGTCTGGCGGCCAAGTACAATTTCACGGTGCACCAGATGGATGTGAAGACGGCGCTCCTGAACGGCTGGCTGGACGAAGACATCTACATGGTGCAGCCGGACGGCTACGTTGACGAGGCGCACCCGGACTTCGTGTGCAAGCTCAAGCGTTCGCTTTACGGTCTGAAGCAGTCGCCGCGGATGTGGAACCAGACCATCGACAAGTTCATGCTGGAGCTAGGGTTCAAGAAGTGTGAGGCGGATCACTGCATCTACGTCAAGCGCAATGACCAAGACATGATCTTCGTGGCGCTGTACGTGGACGACTTGATCCTGGCAAGCAACAACGACGACCTGCTCAAGTCGACCAAGGAGGCGCTCAGCGTGCGGTTTGAGATGACGGACATGGGTCAGCTCAAGTACTTCCTCGGCATGGAAATCGACCAAGATCCCAAGACCGGAAATGTGTCGGTGCGACAGACCAAGTTTGCGAAGGACATCCTGGAGAAGTTCAGCATGGAGAAGAGCAACCCGGTCAAGACACCACAAGACCCGGGACTCAAGTTGACCAAGGTCATGTGCGAAGGAGGTTGCAAGCACGAAGAGACCATGGCGAAGGTGCCGTACCGGAATGCCGTCGGGTGTTTGATGTACCTGATGGTGGGGACTCGACCGGACCTCGCAGCCGCAGTGGGAGTTCTCAGCCAGTTCGCCGCGGATCCGTGTCCGACACACTGGCAAGCGCTCAAGAGGGTGTTCCGCTACATCCAAGGCACGAAGACGCATGGCATCGAGTTTCAAGCTGGCAGCGAGGACGGACTCCAAGGCTATTCGGATGCGGACTGGGCCGGCGACATCGAGACTCGACGGAGTACAAGCGGCTACGCGTTCATGATGAACGGCGGATGCATCAGCTGGAGAAGCAAGAAGCAGCGGACGGTGGCGCTATCGTCGACGGAGGCCGAGTACATGGCGTTGACGGAGGCTACGCAGGAGGCTATTTGGCTCAAGGCATTTCTGTGTGAGATCGGTGAGATGGAGACCAAGTCGGCTGTATTGAGGGTTGCTGGTCTTGGGTACTGTGTACCAGTTGTACCCATTAACCGGTTAACCCGAACCGGTCCAATCCGAACCCACGTTAATTATGGTGATTACGGTAAGTTGTTTACGCCACCGATGATTAGACGAGTAGGATGATTGGATGAACACCGGTGAGTGATGGTTGATTAGATGCACTAGGTGATAGGACGCAGGGTCGCGTGTCTATAACAGTAGGGTGTAAGCTCCAACAATTCAATCACTTTCGAATCTTCATTCTACCCCTCAAGTGCTTTCGCTCCGGTCCCGCCGTCTGCGGCGTTCCTCCCTCCGCTTCGTCCGAGCTTCGTGTCCAAGATCCATACCTTCCATCAGGTTATGAGCCCAAGCACCATGTCCTCTGCCCAAGACGCCTCGACCAAGGTCTCCATTGACAAGTTCAACGGGGACAACTACGCGACGTGGAACCGCTACATGCGTGGTGTGTTCCTGACAAAGTCGACGTGGCATGTCGTGAACCGCGAGACGACGCCGAGCTTCACGGACTCGCGGGCCAAGGACGACTACGTCAAGTCGAGCAACATCGCGTTCGGACTGATGTTGCTTCACATGGACGCGGACTACCACCATGTGGTCGACGACTGCGAGGAAGCGTGGGTTGCGTGGACGCGCCTGAAAACGCTGTACGGTGGTTCGCAGAAGGCTGGACGCATCTACCTGAAGCGCCAACTCTTCAGCATGGAGATGTCGGAAGGCGGCAACGTCCTGCATCATTGCAACGAGGTCCTCAACATCAGCGCCAAGCTCAGCAGCATCGGCGCCAAGATGGAGGATGAGGACGTGGCGATCGGCTTGTTGCGCAGTCTCCCCAAGAGCTACGAGAACGTCGTGCTGAACTTGGAGATGAGCAGCGCTGAACTACGATCGCAAGACGTCGTGAAGGTGCTGACGAATGAGCACATCAAGAGACAAGGCGAGAAGACGGCGACGGTGAAGACGGAGGACGCGGCCAAGGCGTTCAACACCGACCGAGAGTCTCGCCAGTGTACGTACTGCGGGAAATTGGGGCACACGATTGACAAGTGCTGGACCAAGCAGAAGGACGAGAATCGGCGCCCAAGACGCGGCGGCAACGGCCGTGGACGTGGACGCGGGGCCAACAATGCCCAGTGGAGGAACGACGACGCCAGCTACAACTACGACTACGGCTATGATCGAGTGGCGTTCGCGGTCTCACTGGAGTGTGGCATTTCGACGGGCAAGGATATGCTCGGGATGTGGGCGGTCGACAGCGGCGCAACGCACCACATCTGCAACGACAAGGCCAAGTTAGCCCATTTGATTGAGCGGAACGAAGGCGAACTTTCGGTGGCCGACGGCAACAAGGCGGCCATCATGGGTGTGGGGACCATCGTGGAACGAGTGGTTCTGCCCAACGGCGACGAGCGCGAGATTGAGATCAAGAACGCGCTGTACGTGCCGAGCATGAGCAAGAATCTGCTTTCGGTGCCACAGATCAACAAGAGTGGTCTGTTCCAAGTCGTGTTCGACGGCACCAAGATGCAGATTGCGCACAAGGGCTCCAAGCAAGTGGTGGCGACGGCAAACCTCGTGGATGGACTCTACTGGCTCCAGACGCCTCAGCGATCGGCGAATGCGGCGACCAGTGGCAAGATTGTCGATCTGCACGCGCGCATGGGTCACGCTCCGGTCGAGGTGCTTCGCAAGATGGTCGACAACAACATGATCAAGGACGCGAAGGCACCTTCCAAGTCGAGTGGACCAAGCGTGTGTCGCGGCTGCCAGCAAGGTAAAATGGTCCAGAAGCCGTTCCCAAGCAACCGTGACAAGCGTCACTACGACACGTTCGAGCTGCTCCACTTCGACGTGTGCGGCCCCATGGAAGAAGAGTCACTGGGTGGCAGCAAGTATCTGCTGCTGATCGTGGACGAAGCCAGCGGATGCATGAAGGGGTTCTGCCTGCGTGCCAAGTCGGAGAGCGAGGACTGCATCAAGATGTACGTCACGAAGGTGCAGACGCAGTTCGGCAAGAAGGTCAAGTTTGTGCGGCACGACGGAGCCCGTGAGTTCGCGACCAACTCGCTCAAGGCCTTCTACGAAGTCGAAGGCATCGAGCAGCAAACCACAGTTCCGTACGCGCACCAGACCAACGGCACGGCAGAACGCGCCATCCGGACCATCGTCACGATTGGCCGCAGCATGCTGCATCACGCCAAGCTGGACAAGAGCTTCTGGGCTGAGGCGGCCATGACAGCCATCTACGTGAAGAATCGTCTGCCATCACCCAAGATCCAACACAAGACTCCGTTCGAGATCGTTTACAAGTCCAAGCCGAGTGTGAAGCACATGCGTGTGTTCGGATGCCAGACGTACATCCTGACGCCGAAGGAAAGACGGCGCAAGTGGGACCCCAAGGCTCGCGCCGGGCTGTTCCTCGGCTACGAAGAAGTGTCCAAGGCGTATCGAGTTTATGACATCGAGGCGGGGCAGGTGGTTATCAGTCGCGATCTCAACTTCGATGAGTAGACCTTTGGACTTTCGACGCATACTTCGGATGAAGACGTCGATGATGCTGTGCTGGACCTGAACGCGCTGGACCTGGACGACAACGATGGACCGCGCCAAACGAGCTTCAAGCAGGCGGGGAAGCGCAAGTACCGACCGAGTGGCGACGACGACACTGCCAGAAGATCGCGCCCCGTTCGCCACCGAGCTGGCTTAGAAGAAGCAAGTGCGCCGGACGTATCCTCCTCGCGCCGAGCCGACCCCAACGAAGAAGAAAAGTCTGGGGACCAAGATGAAGACGACGACTCGACGCCTCCAGTGTTTTGGCGTGCCAGTGCCAACGCTGTGGAAGCAGCAGCCGATCTATCGGAGCCGACGACGTTCCAAGAGGCTGTGAACGGTCCTGATCAAGTGCACTGGCGCAAGGCGATCCGCGCGGAGCTCAAGTCGATGCGACTGCGTGGTGTGTTTCGAGCTGCCAAGTTGCCTAACGGACAACGCGCCATCGGTACCAAGTGGGCGTTCAAGATCAAGCGCAAAGCGGACGGCTCGATCGAGAAGTACAAGGCGCGCCTCGTGGCCAAGGGCTTCAAGCAGAAGTACGACATTGACTACACCGAGACGTTCTCGCCCGTGGTCAAGTATGTGACGCTGCGCATGGTGATCGCGATTGCCAAGTATTTTGGCTGGCCCCTCGACCAACTCGACGTGGTGACAGCATTCCTGTACGGGATAATGAAGGAGGTGGTCTTCTGCGTGGTTCCGGAAGGCGTCGAACTGGATGGTGACTTCGACTGCCTGGAACTGGTGAAGGCTATCTACGGTCTCAAGCAAGCTTCGCGAGTGTGGAACGAGACCTTCGACGAGTTCGTGTGCTCCATCGGCTTCCAAGTGTCGGCCTTCGATCCGTGCCTCTACATCAAGGTGGTGGACGGTCACTGCGTGCTTGTACTGGTGTACGTGGACGACGTACTGATTACCGGGAGTTCGCCCGAGCTGATCGCACGCACGAAGACAGACCTGAAGACGCGCTTCGAGATGACCGACAGCGGCAAGTGCGCGTTTGTTCTTGGGATCGAGTTGGTGGACGGCCCGGACGGCAGCGTGACCATGTGCCAGCGGCGATACGTGGACGACATCCTGAAGCGCTTCACCATGGACGAGTGCAAGGCCGTGGTGAGTCCGGTGGACATGAGCACTCGACTGGTTCCAAGCGACGCGGCGACCAAGGTGAACGCTCCGTTTCGCGAAGCTGTTGGTGCTCTGATGCACCTGATGACCGCCACGCGCCCAGACATCGCGTACGCCGTTGGCTATGTATCGCGCTTCATGGAGAACCCCCAAGAGGAACACTGGGTTGCGGTCAAGCGTATCTTTCGCTACCTGCAAGGCACCAAGACGCATGGGATCTGCTTCAAGCCGGGCGACAAGATCGACTTTCGTGGCTACTCGGACGCGGACTGGGCCGGCGACCTCGCCGACCGCAAGTCCACTTCAGGCTACACGTTCATGCTCATGAGTGCGCCTGTGAGCTGGGGAAGCAAGAAGCAATCAAGTGTGTCGCTGTCCACGAGCGAAGCGGAGTACATCGCGCTCAGCCTGGCTATCCAAGAAGGTAAGTGGGTTCATCGCCTGCTATGCGAGATTCTGGCGGCCGCTAATGAGACTGGACCCGAACTCATGATCCGCGAAGACAACCAGTCGTGCATCAAGATGACGAAGAACCCAGTGAACCACGGTCGCGCCAAGCACATCGACATCAAGTACCACCACATCCGCGATGAAGTCAAGCGCGGTGAAGTCAAGCTCCAGTACTGCGAGACTTCTGTGATGCTAGCGGACATCATGACGAAGGCGCTTGCGGGACCACGTCACACGGATCTGACGGTGGCTCTCGGCATTCGTGGGACTTCGCATTGAGGGGGCGTATTGAGGGTTGCTGGTCTTGGGTACTGTGTACCAGTTGTACCCATTAACCGGTTAACCCGAACCGGTCCAATCCGAACCCACGTTAATTATGGTGATTACGGTAAGTTGTTTACGCCACCGATGATTAGACGAGTAGGATGATTGGATGAACACCGGTGAGTGATGGTTGATTAGATGCACTAGGTGATAGGATGCAGGGTTGCGTGTCTATAACAGTAGGGTGTAAGCTCCAACAATTCAATCACTTTCGAATCTTCATTCTACCCCTCAAGTGCTTTCGCTCCGGTCCCGCCGTCTGCGACGTTCCTCCCTCCGCTTCGTCCGAGCTTCGTGTCCAAGATCCATACCTTCCATCAACACCATCGACAAGTTCATGCTGGAGCTGGGGTTCAAGAAGTGTGAGGCGGATCACTGCATCTACGTCAAGCGCAATGACCAAGACATGATCTTCGTGGCGCTGTACGTGGACGACTTGATCCTGGCAAGCAACAATGACGACCTGCTCAAGTCGACCAAGGAGGCGCTCAGCGTGCGGTTTGAGATGACGGACATGGGTCAGCTCAAGTACTTCCTCGGCATGGAAATCGACCAAGATCCCAAGACCGGAAATGTGTCGGTGCGACAGACCAAGTTTGCGAAGGACATCCTGGAGAAGTTCAGCATGGAGAAGAGCAACCCGGTCAAGACACCACAAGACCCGGGACTCAAGTTGACCAAGGTCATGTGCGAAGGAGGTTGCAAGCACGAAGAGACCATGGCGAAGGTGCCGTACCGGAATGCCGTCGGGTGTTTGATGTACCTGATGGTGGGGACTCGACCGGACCTCGCAGCCGCAGTGGGAGTTCTCAGCCAGTTCGCCGCGGATCCGTGTCCGACACACTGGCAAGCGCTCAAGAGGGTGTTCCGCTACATCCAAGGCACGAAGACGTATGGCATCGAGTTTCAAGCTGGCAGCGAGGCCGGACTCCAAGGCTATTCGGATGCGGACTGGGCCGGCGACATCGAGACTCGACGGAGTACAAGCGGCTACGCGTTCATGATGAACGGCGGATGCATCAGCTGGAGAAGCAAGAAGCAGCGGACGGTGGCGCTATCGTCGACGGAGGCCGAGTACATGGCGTTGACGGAGGCTACGCAGGAGGCTATTTGGCTCAAGGCATTTCTGTGTGAGATCGGCGAGATGGAGACCAAGTCGGCTGTCAAGATCTACGAGGACAACCAAGGCTCCACCGCGTTGGCCAAGAACCCGGAGTTCCACAAGCGCACCAAGCACATCGACATTCGCTACCACTTCGTGCGTGAGAAGGTAGAAGACGGCCAAGTGGTGTTGGAGTACTGTTCGACCAAGGACATGCTGGCAGACCTGATGACCAAGCCGATCACCGCTGTGCAGTTCGACTTCCTACGGAGCAAGCTCGGTATCCAAGGGCTCAGAGCTCAAGGCATAACTACGGCCGAGTCGAGTGGGAGTGTTGTCAAGAAGGCGCCTCGACCTGCCACGGTGTACCAGTAGACACTGGTACGACCTTCACTCAGTGGCACTCACGCATTCACGTGATTACGAGACAGGTGATTGCGAGACATGTGATTACGGGACGGTGTCGCATGGGTACAAGATTGTGGGTACAAGATGGGCATCGACGTGGCAGCCTCTGATTGGCTAAGGTAACTCAGTATCCAGTTAGGAATCCAGTAGTGTGTATCCAGGAGAGAATCCAGTAGGCTTAGAGGTAGCAAGCAGTTAGCGAACTAAGGACCTAAATCAATCACTTTGCATTTTGCCATCAACCGACCAAAGCCTTTTGGTTATGAGCCCAAGCCCCGTATTCCCTGCTGAAGACTCCGACTACGCTTTCGCCATGGACACCACCTCGACCACGACCTCCCGTATCAACAAGTTCGACGGAACCAACTTCCACACGTGGAAGTTCAAGATGCGCATGGTGCTCGAGGAGCGCGACCTGTGGGAAGTGACGTGCGGAGAGATCAAGCTGGAGCACTGCGCTACGACGCTGGACCAGACGACGTTCAAGAGGAAGTCTCGCAAGGCGCTGGCGATCATCTGTCTCGCGATGGAGGATTCGCAGTTGCCGCTGGTTCGGTCGGCGAAGGATGCGTTCGATGCATGGTCAAGACTGGAAGGACACTTCGAGAAGAAGAGTTTGGCCAACAAGCTCTTCCTTCGTCGACGGTTCTTCACGACGATGATGGCGGAAGGTGATGGTGTGTTGGAACACATCAACAAGATCAAGACGCTGGCGGAACAGCTCGACGCAGTGGGCGCTCCGGTCAGTGAGGACGACTTGGTGATCACGCTTCTGGCAAGTTTGAACGAGTCGTACCAGTTCCTCATCACGGCGTTGGAGTCGAGAGCTGACTCGCTGACGTGGGAACTCGTGACGGCTCGACTGCTGCATGAAGACTTGAAGCGCAAGGAACAAGGTGGCGGTGCTGAAGGAACCGCGCACGGGGGTCAAGCGTTCATGACAAGCGGCAATGGGAAGAGCAAGGGACGACAAGCGCAGAAAGCCAGTGCGTGTCACTACTGTGGTGAACAAGGTCATTGGATCGCCAAGTGTCCCGTGAGGATTCGTGAGAACGCGGATCGACAGAAACCACAACGAGCGAATGTGGCGAATGAATATGAAGAGGAGTTCGACGGCGACTACCTGTTTTCGGTTGGTGGTGGAGCTACCAAGTCGAGTGAAGTTTGGCTGGTCGACTCGGGTGCGACGCAGCACATGACGTACTCGAAAGAGTACATGAAGAACTACAAGAAGATGACTCCGGTGGACGTGCATCTCGCGGACGACGGAGTGGTTCAAGCAGTCGGCAGTGGCGACATTGTCATGTCGATGAAGACTCCACGCGGGATCAAGAAGGGTGTGCTCACCGGTGTGTGGCACATTCCCAAGTTGTCGCGGAACTTGTTTTCGGTCGGGCGTTTCACTAAGGATGTTGGGCCTGTCACGTTCAAGCGCGACGGGTGTTTCGCCGAGACCAAGGACCTCAAGTGGAAGCTGGGTGCGCGAGCTGGCAAGGGACTGCTCAAGTTGTGCGTGACGCCTATCATGACTGACGAGGCGAATGTGTCAAGTCCGAAGGAACGCAAAATGGACACCACGTCATACCTCTGGCACCTTCGACTTGGTCACATTGGCCATGGCGGTCTAGACGCCATCGTCAAGAAGGGTTATGGTGTTGGGATGAAGATGACGGCTGTGAAGCAGTGGGAGTTGTGTGATGGGTGTGCACTCGGCAAGCAAACGCGAGTGAGCTATATGCCTAAGTCACCGAACCGCGCCAAGAAGCTGTTGGAAGTCATCCACAGTGACGTCTGCGGTCCCATGAAAACGCCGACGTTCAGTGGCAAGCGGTACTTCGTCACGTTCATCGACGAGTACTCGCACTTTTGAGTGGTATACTTGCTGCGGAACAAGTCGGAGGTGGCTGCCAAGTTCGCGGAGTTTGTGGCGTTTGCCGAAACTCAGACGGGTGGTCGCGTGAGAACGCTCCGTGTGAAGCAGCTCCGTAGCGACAACGGTGGCGAGTACAAGTCTCGTGAAATGGCCAAGTTCTGCAGCGAACGGGGTATCGTGCAGAAGTTCACTCCGCCGTACACGCCTCAACTGAACGGAGTGGCCGAGCGGATGAACCGGACGTTGGTGGAATGTGCGCGCTGCATGTTGGAACATGCCGGACTGTCGAAGTCGTATTGGGGTGAAGCAGTGGTGACGGCGACGTTCCTCCGGAATCGGTGTCCAACACGCTCCACCACCCACGACAAGTCGCCACACCAAGTATGGACGGGGAAGAAACCGCTGTTGGCGAACCTGAAGGTGTTCGGTTGCCATGCGTATGTGACGGTCCCGAAGGAGAAACGCACCAAGTTTGACGCTCGGTCGGTGCGTTGTCGGTTTCTCGGGTACTCGGAACATGAGAAAGCGTATCGGTTTGAAGAGATGAAGAGCGGTCGCGTGCTAGTGAGCCGCGATGCGCAGTTCATGGAAGACGTCTTCGACGGTGGGAGACGCAAGTTGGATCAAGAAGAAGCGGTCGTGGAACTTCGAGAAGAAGTTGGCACGGACCAAGAAGCATCGTCCGGATCGGAAGAGGACGACGAAGAAGAAGCTGCGCGGGACGAAGACTTCGAACCCGGCAGCAAGCGGCACCAGCGTACGCGGTCGTTGGAGGAAGCGGTGGAGATCCCAAGGTCCAAGCGGCACAGTCGGCAACAAACGCTGGACGAGATGTCAGCCATCGCAAAAGAAGAAGGCTTCGACACGGCCTTCGTTGTGGATTCAGTGGGAGAAATGCCGACTACGTTCGTATCGGCGATGGAATCCTGCAACTCGGCCAAGTGGAAAGAAGCGTGCGACTCGGAGATCAACTCTCTTCGCAAGAACGAGACGTGGGTGTTGGTGCCATTGCCGAAGGGACGCAAGGCGATCGGCTGCAGATGGGTGTTTCGGATCAAGGAAAACCAGGCTGGAGACATCGAGCGGTTCAAGGCGCGTCTGGTGGCCAAGGGATTCTTGCAGAAGTTCGGCATCGACTATGAAGAGACTTTCGCGCCGGTGGCCAAGTTCACGTCCATTAGGATCTTGCTCAGTCTGGCGGCCAAGTACAATTTCACGGTGCACCAGATGGATGTGAAGACGGCGCTCCTGAACGGCTGGCTGGACGAAGACATCTACATGGTGCAGCCGGACGGCTACGTTGACGAGGCGCACCCGGACTTCGTGTGCAAGCTCAAGCGTTCGCTTTACGGTCTGAAGCAGTCGCCGCGGATGTGGAACCAGACCATCGACAAGTTCATGCTGGAGCTAGGGTTCAAGAAGTGTGAGGCGGATCACTGCATCTACGTCAAGCGCAATGACCAAGACATGATCTTCGTGGCGCTGTACGTGGACGACTTGATCCTGGCAAGCAACAACGACGACCTGCTCAAGTCGACCAAGGAGGCGCTCAGCGTGCGGTTTGAGATGACGGACATGGGTCAGCTCAAGTACTTCCTCGGCATGGAAATCGACCAAGATCCCAAGACCGGAAATGTGTCGGTGCGACAGACCAAGTTTGCGAAGGACATCCTGGAGAAGTTCAGCATGGAGAAGAGCAACCCGGTCAAGACACCACAAGACCCGGGACTCAAGTTGACCAAGGTCATGTGCGAAGGAGGTTGCAAGCACGAAGAGACCATGGCGAAGGTGCCGTACCGGAATGCCGTCGGGTGTTTGATGTACCTGATGGTGGGGACTCGACCGGACCTCGCAGCCGCAGTGGGAGTTCTCAGCCAGTTCGCCGCGGATCCGTGTCCGACACACTGGCAAGCGCTCAAGAGGGTGTTCCGCTACATCCAAGGCACGAAGACGCATGGCATCGAGTTTCAAGCTGGCAGCGAGGCCGGACTCCAAGGCTATTCGGATGCGGACTGGGCCGGCGACATCGAGACTCGACGGAGTACAAGCGGCTACGCGTTCATGATGAACGGCGGATGCATCAGCTGGAGAAGCAAGAAGCAGCGGACGGTGGCGCTATCGTCGACGGAGGCCGAGTACATGGCGTTGACGGAGGCTACGCAGGAGGCTATTTGGCTCAAGGCATTTCTGTGTGAGATCGGCGAGATGGAGACCAAGTCGGCTGTCAAGATCTACGAGGACAACCAAGGCTCCACCGCGTTGGCCAAGAACCCGGAGTTCCACAAGCGCACCAAGCACATCGACATTCGCTACCACTTCGTGCGTGAGAAGGTAGAAGACGGCCAAGTGGTGTTGGAGTACTGTTCGACCAAGGACATGCTGGCAGACCTGATGACCAAGCCGATCACCGCTGTGCAGTTCGACTTCCTACGGAGCAAGCTCGGTATCCAAGGGCTCAGAGCTCAAGGCATAACTACGGCCGAGTCGAGTGGGAGTGTTGTCAAGAAGGCGCCTCGACCTGCCACGGTGTACCAGTAGACACTGGTACGACCTTCACTCAGTGGCACTCACGCATTCACGTGATTACGAGACAGGTGATTGCGAGACATGTGATTACGGGACGGTGTCGCATGGGTACAAGATTGTGGGTACAAGATGGGCATCGACGTGGCAGCCTCTGATTGGCTAAGGTAACTCAGTATCCAGTTAGGAATCCAGTAGTGTGTATCCAGGAGAGAATCCAGTAGGCTTAGAGGTAGCAAGCAGTTAGCGAACTAAGGACCTAAATCAATCACTTTGCATTTTGCCATCAACCGACCAAAGCCTTTTGGTTATGAGCCCAAGCCCCGTATTCCCTGCTGAAGACTCCGACTACTTTTTCGCCATGGACACCACCTCGACCACGACCTCCCGTATCAACAAGTTCGACGGAACCAACTTCCACACGTGGAAGTTCAAGATGCGCATGGTGCTCGAGGAGCGCGACCTGTGGGAAGTGACGTGCGGAGAGATCAAGCTGGAGCACTGCGCTACGACGCTGGACCAGACGACGTTCAAGAGGAAGTCTCGCAAGGCGCTGGCGATCATCTGTCTCGCGATGGAGGATTCGCAGTTGCCGCTGGTTCGGTCGGCGAAGGATGCGTTCGATGCATGGTCAAGACTGGAAGGACACTTCGAGAAGAAGAGTGTGGCCAACAAGCTCTTCCTTCGTCGACGGTTCTTCACGACGATGATGGCGGAAGGTGATGATGTGTTGGAACACATCAACAAGATCAAGACGCTGGCGGAACAGCTCGACGCAGCGGGCGCTCCGGTCAGTGAGGACGACTTGGTGATCACGCTTCTGGCAAGTTTGAACGAGTCGTACCAGTTCCTCATCACGGCGTTGGAGTCGAGAGCTGACTCGCTGACGTGGGAACTCGTGACGGCTCGACTGCTGCATGAAGACTTGAAGCGCAAGGAACAAGGTGGCGGTGCTGAAGGAACCGCGCACGGGGGTCAAGCGTTCATGACAAGCGGCAATGGGAAGAGCAAGGGACGACAAGCGCAGAAAGCCAGTGCGTGTCACTACTGTGGTGAACAAGGTCATTGGATCGCCAAGTGTCCCGTGAGGATTCGTGAGAACGCGGATCGACAGAAACCACAACGAGCGAATGTGGCGAATGAATATGAAGAGGAGTTCGACGGCGACTACCTGTTTTCGGTTGGTGGTGGAGCTACCAAGTCGAGTGAAGTTTGGCTGGTCGACTCGGGTGCGACGCAGCACATGACGTACTCGAAAGAGTACATGAAGAACTACAAGAAGATGACTCCGGTGGACGTGCATCTCGCGGACGACGGAGTGGTTCAAGCAGTCGGCAGTGGCGACATTGTCATGTCGATGAAGACTCCACGCGGGATCAAGAAGGGTGTGCTCACCGGTGTGTGGCACATTCCCAAGTTGTCGCGGAACTTGTTTTCGGTCGGGCGTTTCACTAAGGATGTTGGGCCTGTCACGTTCAAGCGCGACGGGTGTTTCGCCGAGACCAAGGACCTCAAGTGGAAGCTGGGTGCGCGAGCTGGCAAGGGACTGCTCAAGTTGTGCGTGACGCCTATCATGACTGACGAGGCGAATGTGTCAAGTCCGAAGGAACGCAAAATGGACACCACGTCATACCTCTGGCACCTTCGACTTGGTCACATTGGCCATGGCGGTCTAGACGCCATCGTCAAGAAGGGTTATGGTGTTGGGATGAAGATGACGGCTGTGAAGCAGTGGGAGTTGTGTGATGGGTGTGCACTCGGCAAGCAAACGCGAGTGAGCTATATGCCTAAGTCACCGAACCGCGCCAAGAAGCTGTTGGAAGTCATCCACAGTGACGTCTGCGGTCCCATGAAAACGCCGACGTTCAGTGGCAAGCGGTACTTCGTCACGTTCATCGACGAGTACTCGCACTTTTGAGTGGTATACTTGCTGCGGAACAAGTCGGAGGTGGCTGCCAAGTTCGCGGAGTTTGTGGCGTTTGCCGAAACTCAGACGGGTGGTCGCGTGAGAACGCTCCGTGTGAAGCAGCTCCGTAGCGACAACGGTGGCGAGTACAAGTCTCGTGAAATGGCCAAGTTCTGCAGCGAACGGGGTATCGTGCAGAAGTTCACTCCGCCGTACACGCCTCAACTGAACGGAGTGGCCGAGCGGATGAACCGGACGTTGGTGGAATGTGCGCGCTGCATGTTGGAACATGCCGGACTGTCGAAGTCGTATTGGGGTGAAGCAGTGGTGACGGCGACGTTCCTCCGGAATCGGTGTCCAACACGCTCCACCACCCACGACAAGTCGCCACACCAAGTATGGACGGGGAAGAAACCGCTGTTGGCGAGCCTAAAGGTGTTCGGTTGCCATGCGTATGTGACGGTCCCGAAGGAGAAACGCACCAAGTTTGACGCTCGGTCGGTGCGTTGTCGGTTTCTCGGGTACTCGGAACATGAGAAAGCGTATCGGTTTGAAGAGATGAAGAGCGGTCGCGTGCTAGTGAGCCGCGATGCGCAGTTCATGGAAGACGTCTTCGACGGTGGGAGACGCAAGTTGGATCAAGAAGAAGCGGTCGTGGAACTTCGAGAAGAAGTTGGCACGGACCAAGAAGCATCGTCCGGATCGGAAGAGGACGACGAAGAAGAAGCTGCGCGGGACGAAGACTTCGAACCCGGCAGCAAGCGGCACCAGCGTACGCGGTCGTTGGAGGAAGCGGTGGAGATCCCAAGGTCCAAGCGGCACAGTCGGCAACAAACGCTGGACGAGATGTCAGCCATCGCAAAAGAAGAAGGCTTCGACACGGCCTTCGTTGTGGATTCAGTGGGAGAAATGCCGACTACGTTCGTATCGGCGATGGAATCCTGCAACTCGGCCAAGTGGAAAGAAGCGTGCGACTCGGAGATCAACTCTCTTCGCAAGAACGAGACGTGGGTGTTGGTGCCATTGCCGAAGGGACGCAAGGCGATCGGCTGCAGATGGGTGTTTCGGATCAAGGAAAACCAGGCTGGAGACATCGAGCGGTTCAAGGCGCGTCTGGTGGCCAAGGGATTCTTGCAGAAGTTCGGCATCGACTATGAAGAGACTTTCGCGCCGGTGGCCAAGTTCACGTCCATTAGGATCTTGCTCAGTCTGGCGGCCAAGTACAATTTCACGGTGCACCAGATGGATGTGAAGACGGCGCTCCTGAACGGCTGGCTGGACGAAGACATCTACATGGTGCAGCCGGACGGCTACGTTGACGAGGCGCACCCGGACTTCGTGTGCAAGCTCAAGCGTTCGCTTTACGGTCTGAAGCAGTCGCCGCGGATGTGGAACCAGACCATCGACAAGTTCATGCTGGAGCTAGGGTTCAAGAAGTGTGAGGCGGATCACTGCATCTACGTCAAGCGCAATGACCAAGACATGATCTTCGTGGCGCTGTACGTGGACGACTTGATCCTGGCAAGCAACAACGACGACCTGCTCAAGTCGACCAAGGAGGCGCTCAGCGTGCGGTTTGAGATGACGGACATGGGTCAGCTCAAGTACTTCCTCGGCATGGAAATCGACCAAGATCCCAAGACCGGAAATGTGTCGGTGCGACAGACCAAGTTTGCGAAGGACATCCTGGAGAAGTTCAGCATGGAGAAGAGCAACCCGGTCAAGACACCACAAGACCCGGGACTCAAGTTGACCAAGGTCATGTGCGAAGGAGGTTGCAAGCACGAAGAGACCATGGCGAAGGTGCCGTACCGGAATGCCGTCGGGTGTTTGATGTACCTGATGGTGGGGACTCGACCGGACCTCGCAGCCGCAGTGGGAGTTCTCAGCCAGTTCGCCGCGGATCCGTGTCCGACACACTGGCAAGCGCTCAAGAGGGTGTTCCGCTACATCCAAGGCACGAAGACGCATGGCATCGAGTTTCAAGCTGGCAGCGAGGCCGGACTCCAAGGCTATTCGGATGCGGACTGGGCCGGCGACATCGAGACTCGACGGAGTACAAGCGGCTACGCGTTCATGATGAACGGCGGATGCATCAGCTGGAGAAGCAAGAAGCAGCGGACGGTGGCGCTATCGTCGACGGAGGCCGAGTACATGGCGTTGACGGAGGCTACGCAGGAGGCTATTTGGCTCAAGGCATTTCTGTGTGAGATCGGCGAGATGGAGACCAAGTCGGCTGTCAAGATCTACGAGGACAACCAAGGCTCCACCGCGTTGGCCAAGAACCCGGAGTTCCACAAGCGCACCAAGCACATCGACATTCGCTACCACTTCGTGCGTGAGAAGGTAGAAGACGGCCAAGTGGTGTTGGAGTACTGTTCGACCAAGGACATGCTGGCAGACCTGATGACCAAGCCGATCACCGCTGTGCAGTTCGACTTCCTACGGAGCAAGCTCGGTATCCAAGGGCTCAGAGCTCAAGGCATAACTACGGCCGAGTCGAGTGGGAGTGTTGTCAAGAAGGCGCCTCGACCTGCCACGGTGTACCAGTAGACACTGGTACGACCTTCACTCAGTGGCACTCACGCATTCACGTGATTACGAGACAGGTGATTGCGAGACATGTGATTACGGGACGGTGTCGCATGGGTACAAGATTGTGGGTACAAGATGGGCATCGACGTGGCAGCCTCTGATTGGCTAAGGTAACTCAGTATCCAGTTAGGAATCCAGTAGTGTGTATCCAGGAGAGAATCCAGTAGGCTTAGAGGTAGCAAGCAGTTAGCGAACTAAGGACCTAAATCAATCACTTTGCATTTTGCCATCAACCGACCAAAGCCTTTTGGTTATGAGCCCAAGCCCCGTATTCCCTGCTGAAGACTCCGACTACTTTTTCGCCATGGACACCACCTCGACCACGACCTCCCGTATCAACAAGTTCGACGGAACCAACTTCCACACGTGGAAGTTCAAGATGCGCATGGTGCTCGAGGAGCGCGACCTGTGGGAAGTGACGTGCGGAGAGATCAAGCTGGAGCACTGCGCTACGACGCTGGACCAGACGACGTTCAAGAGGAAGTCTCGCAAGGCGCTGGCGATCATCTGTCTCGCGATGGAGGATTCGCAGTTGCCGCTGGTTCGGTCGGCGAAGGATGCGTTCGATGCATGGTCAAGACTGGAAGGACACTTCGAGAAGAAGAGTGTGGCCAACAAGCTCTTCCTTCGTCGACGGTTCTTCACGACGATGATGGCGGAAGGTGATGATGTGTTGGAACACATCAACAAGATCAAGACGCTGGCGGAACAGCTCGACGCAGCGGGCGCTCCGGTCAGTGAGGACGACTTGGTGATCACGCTTCTGGCAAGTTTGAACGAGTCGTACCAGTTCCTCATCACGGCGTTGGAGTCGAGAGCTGACTCGCTGACGTGGGAACTCGTGACGGCTCGACTGCTGCATGAAGACTTGAAGCGCAAGGAACAAGGTGGCGGTGCTGAAGGAACCGCGCACGGGGGTCAAGCGTTCATGACAAGCGGCAATGGGAAGAGCAAGGGACGACAAGCGCAGAAAGCCAGTGCGTGTCACTACTGTGGTGAACAAGGTCATTGGATCGCCAAGTGTCCCGTGAGGATTCGTGAGAACGCGGATCGACAGAAACCACAACGAGCGAATGTGGCGAATGAATATGAAGAGGAGTTCGACGGCGACTACCTGTTTTCGGTTGGTGGTGGAGCTACCAAGTCGAGTGAAGTTTGGCTGGTCGACTCGGGTGCGACGCAGCACATGACGTACTCGAAAGAGTACATGAAGAACTACAAGAAGATGACTCCGGTGGACGTGCATCTCGCGGACGACGGAGTGGTTCAAGCAGTCGGCAGTGGCGACATTGTCATGTCGATGAAGACTCCACGCGGGATCAAGAAGGGTGTGCTCACCGGTGTGTGGCACATTCCCAAGTTGTCGCGGAACTTGTTTTCGGTCGGGCGTTTCACTAAGGATGTTGGGCCTGTCACGTTCAAGCGCGACGGGTGTTTCGCCGAGACCAAGGACCTCAAGTGGAAGCTGGGTGCGCGAGCTGGCAAGGGACTGCTCAAGTTGTGCGTGACGCCTATCATGACTGACGAGGCGAATGTGTCAAGTCCGAAGGAACGCAAAATGGACACCACGTCATACCTCTGGCACCTTCGACTTGGTCACATTGGCCATGGCGGTCTAGACGCCATCGTCAAGAAGGGTTATGGTGTTGGGATGAAGATGACGGCTGTGAAGCAGTGGGAGTTGTGTGATGGGTGTGCACTCGGCAAGCAAACGCGAGTGAGCTATATGCCTAAGTCACCGAACCGCGCCAAGAAGCTGTTGGAAGTCATCCACAGTGACGTCTGCGGTCCCATGAAAACGCCGACGTTCAGTGGCAAGCGGTACTTCGTCACGTTCATCGACGAGTACTCGCACTTTTGAGTGGTATACTTGCTGCGGAACAAGTCGGAGGTGGCTGCCAAGTTCGCGGAGTTTGTGGCGTTTGCCGAAACTCAGACGGGTGGTCGCGTGAGAACGCTCCGTGTGAAGCAGCTCCGTAGCGACAACGGTGGCGAGTACAAGTCTCGTGAAATGGCCAAGTTCTGCAGCGAACGGGGTATCGTGCAGAAGTTCACTCCGCCGTACACGCCTCAACTGAACGGAGTGGCCGAGCGGATGAACCGGACGTTGGTGGAATGTGCGCGCTGCATGTTGGAACATGCCGGACTGTCGAAGTCGTATTGGGGTGAAGCAGTGGTGACGGCGACGTTCCTCCGGAATCGGTGTCCGACACGCTCCACCACCCACGACAAGTCGCCACACCAAGTATGGACGGGGAAGAAACCGCTGTTGGCGAACCTAAAGGTGTTCGGTTGCCATGCGTATGTGACGGTCCCGAAGGAGAAACGCACCAAGTTTGACGCTCGGTCGGTGCGTTGTCGGTTTCTCGGGTACTCGGAACATGAGAAAGCGTATCGGTTTGAAGAGATGAAGAGCGGTCGCGTGCTAGTGAGCCGCGATGCGCAGTTCATGGAAGACGTCTTCGACGGTGGGAGACGCAAGTTGGATCAAGAAGAAGCGGTCGTGGAACTTCGAGAAGAAGTTGGCACGGACCAAGAAGCATCGTCCGGATCGGAAGAGGACGACGAAGAAGAAGCTGCGCGGGACGAAGACTTCGAACCCGGCAGCAAGCGGCACCAGCGTACGCGGTCGTTGGAGGAAGCGGTGGAGATCCCAAGGTCCAAGCGGCACAGTCGGCAACAAACGCTGGACGAGATGTCAGCCATCGCAAAAGAAGAAGGCTTCGACACGGCCTTCGTTGTGGATTCAGTGGGAGAAATGCCGACTACGTTCGTATCGGCGATGGAATCCTGCAACTCGGCCAAGTGGAAAGAAGCGTGCGACTCGGAGATCAACTCTCTTCGCAAGAACGAGACGTGGGTGTTGGTGCCATTGCCGAAGGGACGCAAGGCGATCGGCTGCAGATGGGTGTTTCGGATCAAGGAAAACCAGGCTGGAGACATCGAGCGGTTCAAGGCGCGTCTGGTGGCCAAGGGATTCTTGCAGAAGTTCGGCATCGACTATGAAGAGACTTTCGCGCCGGTGGCCAAGTTCACGTCCATTAGGATCTTGCTCAGTCTGGCGGCCAAGTACAATTTCACGGTGCACCAGATGGATGTGAAGACGGCGCTCCTGAACGGCTGGCTGGACGAAGACATCTACATGGTGCAGCCGGACGGCTACGTTGACGAGGCGCACCCGGACTTCGTGTGCAAGCTCAAGCGTTCGCTTTACGGTCTGAAGCAGTCGCCGCGGATGTGGAACCAGACCATCGACAAGTTCATGCTGGAGCTAGGGTTCAAGAAGTGTGAGGCGGATCACTGCATCTACGTCAAGCGCAATGACCAAGACATGATCTTCGTGGCGCTGTACGTGGACGACTTGATCCTGGCAAGCAACAACGACGACCTGCTCAAGTCGACCAAGGAGGCGCTCAGCGTGCGGTTTGAGATGACGGACATGGGTCAGCTCAAGTACTTCCTCGGCATGGAAATCGACCAAGATCCCAAGACCGGAAATGTGTCGGTGCGACAGACCAAGTTTGCGAAGGACATCCTGGAGAAGTTCAGCATGGAGAAGAGCAACCCGGTCAAGACACCACAAGACCCGGGACTCAAGTTGACCAAGGTCATGTGCGAAGGAGGTTGCAAGCACGAAGAGACCATGGCGAAGGTGCCGTACCGGAATGCCGTCGGGTGTTTGATGTACCTGATGGTGGGGACTCGACCGGACCTCGCAGCCGCAGTGGGAGTTCTCAGCCAGTTCGCCGCGGATCCGTGTCCGACACACTGGCAAGCGCTCAAGAGGGTGTTCCGCTACATCCAAGGCACGAAGACGCATGGCATCGAGTTTCAAGCTGGCAGCGAGGCCGGACTCCAAGGCTATTCGGATGCGGACTGGGCCGGCGACATCGAGACTCGACGGAGTACAAGCGGCTACGCGTTCATGATGAACGGCGGATGCATCAGCTGGAGAAGCAAGAAGCAGCGGACGGTGGCGCTATCGTCGACGGAGGCCGAGTACATGGCGTTGACGGAGGCTACGCAGGAGGCTATTTGGCTCAAGGCATTTCTGTGTGAGATCGGTGAGATGGAGACCAAGTCGGCTGTATTGAGGGTTGCTGGTCTTGGGTACTGTGTACCAGTTGTACCCATTAACCGGTTAACCCGAACCGGTCCAATCCGAACCCACGTTAATTATGGTGATTACGGTAAGTTGTTTACGCCACCGATGATTAGACGAGTAGGATGATTGGATGAACACCGGTGAGTGATGGTTGATTAGATGCACTAGGTGATAGGACGCAGGGTCGCGTGTCTATAACAGTAGGGTGTAAGCTCCAACAATTCAATCACTTTCGAATCTTCATTCTACCCCTCAAGTGCCTTCGCTCCGGTCCCGCCGTCTGCGACGTCCCTCCCTCCGCTTCGTCCGAGCTTCGTGTCCAAGATCCATACCTTCCATCAGGTTATGAGCCCAAGCACCATGTCCTCTGCCCAAGACGCCTCGACCAAGGTCTCCATTGACAAGTTCAACGGGGACAACTACGCGACGTGGAACCGCTACATGCGTGGTGTGTTCCTGACAAAGTCGACGTGGCATGTCGTGAACCGCGAGACGACGCCGAGCTTCACGGACTCGCGGGCCAAGGACGACTACGTCAAGTCGAGCAACATCGCGTTCGGACTGATGTTGCTTCACATGGACGCGGACTACCACCATGTGGTCGACGACTGCGAGGAAGCGTGGGTTGCGTGGACGCGCCTGAAAACGCTGTACGGTGGTTCGCAGAAGGCTGGACGCATCTACCTGAAGCGCCAACTCTTCAGCATGGAGATGTCGGAAGGCGGCAACGTCCTGCATCATTGCAACGAGGTCCTCAACATCAGCGCCAAGCTCAGCAGCATCGGCGCCAAGATGGAGGATGAGGACGTGGCGATCGGCTTGTTGCGCAGTCTCCCCAAGAGCTACGAGAACGTCGTGCTGAACTTGGAGATGAGCAGCGCTGAACTACGATCGCAAGACGTCGTGAAGGTGCTGACGAATGAGCACATCAAGAGACAAGGCGAGAAGACGGCGACGGTGAAGACGGAGGACGCGGCCAAGGCGTTCAACACCGACCGAGAGTCTCGCCAGTGTACGTACTGCGGGAAATTGGGGCACACGATTGACAAGTGCTGGACCAAGCAGAAGGACGAGAATCGGCGCCCAAGACGCGGCGGCAACGGCCGTGGACGTGGACGCGGGGCCAACAATGCCCAGTGGAGGAACGACGACGCCAGCTACAACTACGACTACGGCTATGATCGAGTGGCGTTCGCGGTCTCACTGGAGTGTGGCATTTCGACGGGCAAGGATATGCTCGGGATGTGGGCGGTCGACAGCGGCGCAACGCACCACATCTGCAACGACAAGGCCAAGTTAGCCCATTTGATTGAGCGGAACGAAGGCGAACTTTCGGTGGCCGACGGCAACAAGGCGGCCATCATGGGTGTGGGGACCATCGTGGAACGAGTGGTTCTGCCCAACGGCGACGAGCGCGAGATTGAGATCAAGAACGCGCTGTACGTGCCGAGCATGAGCAAGAATCTGCTTTCGGTGCCACAGATCAACAAGAGTGGTCTGTTCCAAGTCGTGTTCGACGGCACCAAGATGCAGATTGCGCACAAGGGCTCCAAGCAAGTGGTGGCGACGGCAAACCTCGTGGATGGACTCTACTGGCTCCAGACGCCTCAGCGATCGGCGAATGCGGCGACCAGTGGCAAGATTGTCGATCTGCACGCGCGCATGGGTCACGCTCCGGTCGAGGTGCTTCGCAAGATGGTCGACAACAACATGATCAAGGACGCGAAGGCACCTTCCAAGTCGAGTGGACCAAGCGTGTGTCGCGGCTGCCAGCAAGGTAAAATGGTCCAGAAGCCGTTCCCAAGCAACCGTGACAAGCGTCACTACGACACGTTCGAGCTGCTCCACTTCGACGTGTGCGGCCCCATGGAAGAAGAGTCACTGGGTGGCAGCAAGTATCTGCTGCTGATCGTGGACGAAGCCAGCGGATGCATGAAGGGGTTCTGCCTGCGTGCCAAGTCGGAGAGCGAGGACTGCATCAAGATGTACGTCACGAAGGTGCAGACGCAGTTCGGCAAGAAGGTCAAGTTTGTGCGGCACGACGGAGCCCGTGAGTTCGCGACCAACTCGCTCAAGGCCTTCTACGAAGTCGAAGGCATCGAGCAGCAAACCACAGTTCCGTACGCGCACCAGACCAACGGCACGGCAGAACGCGCCATCCGGACCATCGTCACGATTGGCCGCAGCATGCTGCATCACGCCAAGCTGGACAAGAGCTTCTGGGCTGAGGCGGCCATGACAGCCATCTACGTGAAGAATCGTCTGCCATCACCCAAGATCCAACACAAGACTCCGTTCGAGATCGTTTACAAGTCCAAGCCGAGTGTGAAGCACATGCGTGTGTTCGGATGCCAGACGTACATCCTGACGCCGAAGGAAAGACGGCGCAAGTGGGACCCCAAGGCTCGCGCCGGGCTGTTCCTCGGCTACGAAGAAGTGTCCAAGGCGTATCGAGTTTATGACATCGAGGCGGGGCAGGTGGTTATCAGTCGCGATCTCAACTTCGATGAGTAGACCTTTGGACTTTCGACGCATACTTCGGATGAAGACGTCGATGATGCTGTGCTGGACCTGAACGCGCTGGACCTGGACGACAACGATGGACCGCGCCAAACGAGCTTCAAGCAGGCGGGGAAGCGCAAGTACCGACCGAGTGGCGACGACGACACTGCCAGAAGATCGCGCCCCGTTCGCCACCGAGCTGGCTTAGAAGAAGCAAGTGCGCCGGACGTATCCTCCTCGCGCCGAGCCGACCCCAACGAAGAAGAAAAGTCTGGGGACCAAGATGAAGACGACGACTCGACGCCTCCAGTGTTTTGGCGTGCCAGTGCCAACGCTGTGGAAGCAGCAGCCGATCTATCGGAGCCGACGACGTTCCAAGAGGCTGTGAACGGTCCTGATCAAGTGCACTGGCGCAAGGCGATCCGCGCGGAGCTCAAGTCGATGCGACTGCGTGGTGTGTTTCGAGCTGCCAAGTTGCCTAACGGACAACGCGCCATCGGTACCAAGTGGGCGTTCAAGATCAAGCGCAAAGCGGACGGCTCGATCGAGAAGTACAAGGCGCGCCTCGTGGCCAAGGGCTTCAAGCAGAAGTACGACATTGACTACACCGAGACGTTCTCGCCCGTGGTCAAGTATGTGACGCTGCGCATGGTGATCGCGATTGCCAAGTATTTTGGCTGGCCCCTCGACCAACTCGACGTGGTGACAGCATTCCTGTACGGGATAATGAAGGAGGTGGTCTTCTGCGTGGTTCCGGAAGGCGTCGAACTGGATGGTGACTTCGACTGCCTGGAACTGGTGAAGGCTATCTACGGTCTCAAGCAAGCTTCGCGAGTGTGGAACGAGACCTTCGACGAGTTCGTGTGCTCCATCGGCTTCCAAGTGTCGGCCTTCGATCCGTGCCTCTACATCAAGGTGGTGGACGGTCACTGCGTGCTTGTACTGGTGTACGTGGACGACGTACTGATTACCGGGAGTTCGCCCGAGCTGATCGCACGCACGAAGACAGACCTGAAGACGCGCTTCGAGATGACCGACAGCGGCAAGTGCGCGTTTGTTCTTGGGATCGAGTTGGTGGACGGCCCGGACGGCAGCGTGACCATGTGCCAGCGGCGATACGTGGACGACATCCTGAAGCGCTTCACCATGGACGAGTGCAAGGCCGTGGTGAGTCCGGTGGACATGAGCACTCGACTGGTTCCAAGCGACGCGGCGACCAAGGTGAACGCTCCGTTTCGCGAAGCTGTTGGTGCTCTGATGCACCTGATGACCGCCACGCGCCCAGACATCGCGTACGCCGTTGGCTATGTATCGCGCTTCATGGAGAACCCCCAAGAGGAACACTGGGTTGCGGTCAAGCGTATCTTTCGCTACCTGCAAGGCACCAAGACGCATGGGATCTGCTTCAAGCCGGGCGACAAGATCGACTTTCGTGGCTACTCGGACGCGGACTGGGCCGGCGACCTCGCCGACCGCAAGTCCACTTCAGGCTACACGTTCATGCTCATGAGTGCGCCTGTGAGCTGGGGAAGCAAGAAGCAATCAAGTGTGTCGCTGTCCACGAGCGAAGCGGAGTACATCGCGCTCAGCCTGGCTATCCAAGAAGGCAAGTGGATTCATCGCCTGCTATGCGAGATTCTGGCGGCCGCTAATGAGACTGGACCCGAACTCATCATCCGCGAAGACAACCAGTCGTGCATCAAGATGACCAAGAACCCAGTGAACCACGGTCGCGCCAAGCACATCGACATCAAGTACCACCACATCCGCGATGAAGTCAAGCGCGGTGAAGTCAAGCTTTAGTACTGCGAGACTTCTGTGATGCTAGCGGACATCATGACGAAGGCGCTTGCGGGACCACGTCACACGGATCTGATGGTGGCTCTCGGCATTCGTGGGACTTCGCATTGAGGGGGCGTATTGAGGGTTGCTGGTCTTGGGTACTGTGTACCAGTTGTACCCATTAACCGGTTAACCCGAACCGGTCCAATCCGAACCCACGTTGATTATGGTGATTACGGTAAGTTGTTTACGCCACCGATGATTAGACGAGTAGGATGATTGGATGAACACCGGTGAGTGATGGTTGATTAGATGCACTAGGTGATAGGACGCAGGGTCGCGTGTCTATAACAGTAGGGTGTAAGCCCCAACAATTCAATCACTTTCGAATCTTCATTTTACCCCTCAAGTGCCTTCGCTCCGGTCCCGCCGTCTGCGACGTCCCTCCCTCCGCTTCGTCCGAGCTTCGTGTCCAAGATCCATACCTTCCATCACGTAGCGATAACGGTGGCGAGTACAAGTCTCGTGAAATGGCCAAGTTCTGCAGCGAACGGGGTATCGTGCAGAAGTTCACTCCGCCGTACACGCCTCAACTGAACGGAGTGGCCGAGCGGATGAACTGGACGTTGGTGGAATGTGCGCGCTGCATGTTGGAACATGCCGGACTGTCGAAGTCGTATTGGGGTGAAGCGGTGGTGACGGCGACGTTCCTCCGGAATCGGTGTCCGACACGCTCCACCACCCACGACAAGTCGCCACACCAAGTATGGACGGGGAAGAAACCGCTGTTGGCGAGCCTAAAGGTGTTCGGTTGCCATGCGTATGTGACGGTCCCGAAGGAGAAACGCACCAAGTTTGACGCTCGGTCGGTGCGTTGTCGGTTTCTCGGGTACTCGGAACATGAGAAAGCGTATCGGTTTGAAGAGATGAAGAGCGGTCGCGTGCTAGTGAGCCGCGATGCGCAGTTCATGGAAGACGTCTTCGACGGTGGGAGACGCAAGTTGGATCAAGAAGAAGCGGTCGTGGAACTTCGAGAAGAAGTTGGCACGGACCAAGAAGCATCGTCCGGATCGGAAGAGGACGACGAAGAAGAAGCTGCGCGGGACGAAGACTTCGAACCCGGCAGCAAGCGGCACCAGCGTACGCGGTCGTTGGAGGAAGCGGTGGAGATCCCAAGGTCCAAGCGGCACAGTCGGCAACAAACGCTGGACGAGATGTCAGCCATCGCAAAAGAAGAAGGCTTCGACACGGCCTTCGTTGTGGATTCAGTGGGAGAAATGCCGACTACGTTCGTATCGGCGATGGAATCCTGCAACTCGGCCAAGTGGAAAGAAGCGTGCGACTCGGAGATCAACTCTCTTCGCAAGAACGAGACGTGGGTGTTGGTGCCATTGCCGAAGGGACGCAAGGCGATCGGCTGCAGATGGGTGTTTCGGATCAAGGAAAACCAGGCTGGAGACATCGAGCGGTTCAAGGCGCGTCTGGTGGCCAAGGGATTCTTGCAGAAGTTCGGCATCGACTATGAAGAGACTTTCGCGCCGGTGGCCAAGTTCACGTCCATTAGGATCTTGCTCAGTCTGGCGGCCAAGTACAATTTCACGGTGCACCAGATGGATGTGAAGACGGCGCTCCTGAACGGCTGGCTGGACGAAGACATCTACATGGTGCAGCCGGACGGCTACGTTGACGAGGCGCACCCGGACTTCGTGTGCAAGCTCAAGCGTTCGCTTTACGGTCTGAAGCAGTCGCCGCGGATGTGGAACCAGACCATCGACAAGTTCATGCTGGAGCTGGGGTTCAAGAAGTGTGAGGCGGATCACTGCATCTACGTCAAGCGCAATGACCAAGACATGATCTTCGTGGCGCTGTACGTGGACGACTTGATCCTGGCAAGCAACAACGACGACCTGCTCAAGTCGACCAAGGAGGCGCTCAGCGTGCGGTTTGAGATGACGGACATGGGTCAGCTCAAGTACTTCCTCGGCATGGAAATCGACCAAGATCCCAAGACCGGAAATGTGTCGGTGCGACAGACCAAGTTTGCGAAGGACATCCTGGAGAAGTTCAGCATGGAGAAGAGCAACCCGGTCAAGACACCACAAGACCCGGGACTCAAGTTGACCAAGGTCATGTGCGAAGGAGGTTGCAAGCACGAAGAGACCATGGCGAAGGTGCCGTACCGGAATGCCGTCGGGTGTTTGATGTACCTGATGGTGGGGACTCGACCGGACCTCGCAGCCGCAGTGGGAGTTCTCAGCCAGTTCGCCGCGGATCCGTGTCCGACACACTGGCAAGCGCTCAAGAGGGTGTTCCGCTACATCCAAGGCACGAAGACGCATGGCATCGAGTTTCAAGCTGGCAGCGAGGCCGGACTCCAAGGCTATTCGGATGCGGACTGGGCCGGCGACATCGAGACTCGACGGAGTACAAGCGGCTACGCGTTCATGATGAACGGCGGATGCATCAGCTGGAGAAGCAAGAAGCAGCGGACGGTGGCGCTATCGTCGACGGAGGCCGAGTACATGGCGTTGACGGAGGCTACGCAGGAGGCTATTTGGCTCAAGGCATTTCTGTGTGAGATCGGCGAGATGGAGACCAAGTCGGCTGTCAAGATCTACGAGGACAACCAAGGCTCCATCGCGTTGGCCAAGAACCCGGAGTTCCACAAGCGCACCAAGCACATCGACATTCGCTACCACTTCGTGCGTGAGAAGGTAGAAGACGGCCAAGTGGTGTTGGAGTACAGTTCGACCAAGGACATGCTGGCAGACCTGATGACCAAGCCGATCACCGCTGTGCAGTTCGACTTCCTACGGAGCAAGCTCGGTATCCAAGGGCTCAGAGCTCAAGGCATAACTACGGCCGAGTCGAGTGGGAGTGTTGTCAAGAAGGCGCCTCGACCTGCCACGGTGTACCAGTAGACACTGGTACGACCTTCACTCAGTGGCACTCACGCATTCACGTGATTACGAGACAGGTGATTGCGAGACATGTGATTACGGGACGGTGTCGCATGGGTACAAGATTGTGGGTACAAGATGGGCATCGACGTGGCAGCCTCTGATTGGCTAAGGTAACTCAGTATCCAGTTAGGAATCCAGTAGTGTGTATCCAGGAGAGAATCCAGTAGGCTTAGAGGTAGCAAGCAGTTAGCGAACTAAGGACCTAAATCAATCACTTTGCATTTCGACATCTAGTGCTCAAACGACCTTGACTTTTGGTTATGAGCCCAAGCCCCGTATTCCCTGCTGAAGACTCCGACTACGCTTTCGCCATGGACACCACCTCGACCACGACCTCCCGTATCAACAAGTTCGACGGAACCAACTTCCACACGTGGAAGTTCAAGATGCGCATGGTGCTCGAGGAGCGCGACCTGTGGGAAGTGACGTGCGGAGAGATCAAGCTGGAGCACTGCGCTACGACGCTGGACCAGACGACGTTCAAGAGGAAGTCTCGCAAGGCGCTGGCGATCATCTGTCTCGCGATGGAGGATTCGCAGTTGCCGCTGGTTCGGTCGGCGAAGGATGCGTTCGATGCATGGTCAAGACTGGAAGGACACTTCGAGAAGAAGAGTGTGGCCAACAAGCTCTTCCTTCGTCGACGGTTCTTCACGACGATGATGGCGGAAGGTGATGATGTGTTGGAACACATCAACAAGATCAAGACGCTGGCGGAACAGCTCGACGCAGCGGGCGCTCCGGTCAGTGAGGACGACTTGGTGATCACGCTTCTGGCAAGTTTGAACGAGTCGTACCAGTTCCTCATCACGGCGTTGGAGTCGAGAGCTGACTCGCTGACGTGGGAACTCGTGACGGCTCGACTGCTGCATGAAGACTTGAAGCGCAAGGAACAAGGTGGCGGTGCTGAAGGAACCGCGCACGGGGGTCAAGCGTTCATGACAAGCGGCAATGGGAAGAGCAAGGGACGACAAGCGCAGAAAGCCAGTGCGTGTCACTACTGTGGTGAACAAGGTCATTGGATCGCCAAGTGTCCCGTGAGGATTCGTGAGAACGCGGATCGACAGAAACCACAGCGAGCGAATGTGGCGAATGAAGATGAAGAGGAGTTCGACGGCGACTACCTGTTTTCGGTTGGTGGTGGAGCTACCAAGTCGAGTGAAGTTTGGCTGGTCGACTCGGGTGCGACGCAGCACATGACGTACTCGAAAGGACATGAAGAACTACAAGAAGATGACTCCGGTGGACGTGCATCTCGCGGACGACGGAGTGGTTCAAGCAGTCGGCAGTGGCGACATTGTCATGTCGATGAAGACTCCACGCGGGATCAAGAAGGGTGTGCTCACCGGTGTGTGGCACATTCCCAAGTTGTCGCGGAACTTGTTTTCGGTCGGGCGTTTCACTAAGGATGTTGGGCCTGTCACGTTCAAGCGCGACGGGTGTTTCGCCGAGACGAAGAACATCAAGTGGAAGCTCGGAGCAAGTGAAGGCAAGGGACTGTTCAAGTTGTGCATGACGCCTATCATGACTGACGAGGCGAATGTGTCAAGTCCGAAGGAACGCAAAATGGACACCACGTCATACCTCTGGCACCTTCGACTTGGTCACATTGGCCATGGCGGTCTAGACGCCATCGTCAAGAAGGGTTATGGTGTTGGGATGAAGATGACGGCTGTGAAGCAGTGGGAGTTCTGTGATGGGTGTGCGCTCGGCAAGCAAACGCGAGTGAGCTATATGCCTAAGTCACCGAACCGCGCCAAGAAGCTGTTGGAAGTCATCCACAGTGACGTCTGCGGTCCCATGAAAACGCCGACGTTCAGTGGCAAGCGGTACTTCGTCACGTTCATCGACGAGTACTCGCACTTTTGTGTGGTATACTTGCTGCGGAACAAGTCGGAGGTGGCTGCCAAGTTCGCGGAGTTTGTGGCGTTTGCCGAAACTCAGACGGGTGGTCGCGTGAGAACGCTCCGTGTGAAGCAGCTCCGTAGCGACAACGGTGGCGAGTACAAGTCTCGTGAAATGGCCAAGTTCTGCAGCGAACGGGGTATCGTGCAGAAGTTCACTCCGCCGTACACGCCTCAACTGAACGGAGTGGCCGAGCGGATGAACCGGACGTTGGTGGAATGTGCGCGCTGCATGTTGGAACATACCGGACTGTCGAAGTCGTATTGGGGTGAAGCAGTGGTGACGGCGACGTTCCTCCGGAATCGGTGTCCGACACGCTCCACCACCCACGACAAGTCGCCACACCAAGTATGGACGGGGAAGAAACCGCTGTTGGCGAACCTAAAGGTGTTCGGTTGCCATGCGTATGTGACGGTCCCGAAGGAGAAACGCACCAAGTTTGACGCTCGGTCGGTGCGTTGTCGGTTTCTCGGGTACTCGGAACATGAGAAAGCGTATCGGTTTGAAGAGATGAAGAGCGGTCGCGTGCTAGTGAGCCGCGATGCGCAGTTCATGGAAGACGTCTTCGACGGTGGGAGACGCAAGTTGGATCAAGAAGAAGCGGTCGTGGAACTTCGAGAAGAAGTTGGCACGGACCAAGAAGCATCGTCCGGATCGGAAGAGGACGACGAAGAAGAAGCTGCGCGGGACGAAGACTTCGAACCCGGCAGCAAGCGGCACCAGCGTACGCGGTCGTTGGAGGAAGCGGTGGAGATCCCAAGGTCCAAGCGGCACAGTCGGCAACAAACGCTGGACGAGATGTCAGCCATCGCAAAAGAAGAAGGCTTCGACGCGGCCTTCGTTGTGGATTCAGTAGGAGAAATGCCGACTACGTTCGTATCGGCGATGGAATCCTGCAACTCGGCCAAGTGGAAAGAAGCGTGCGACTCGGAGATCAACTCTCTTCGCAAGAACGAGACGTG
Organism: Phytophthora tentaculata; assembly: GCA_033557915.1. Lineage (NCBI taxonomy): Eukaryota > Oomycota > Peronosporomycetes > Peronosporales > Peronosporaceae > Phytophthora > Phytophthora tentaculata. Next base: position 5,341,352 of record JAUCEA010000009.1, read on the forward strand.
GGTGTTGGTGCCATTGCCGAAGGGACGCAAGGCGATCGGCTGCAGATGGGTGTTTCGGATCAAGGAAAACCAGGCTGGAGACATCGAGCGGTTCAAGGCGCGTCTGGTGGCCAAGGGATTCTTGCAGAAGTTCGGCATCGACTATGAAGAGACTTTCGCGCCGGTGGCCAAGTTCACGTCCATTAGGATCTTGCTCAGTCTGGCGGCCAAGTACAATTTCACGGTGCACCAGATGGATGTGAAGACGGCGCTCCTGAACGGCTGGCTGGACGAAGACATCTACATGGTGCAGCCGGACGGCTACGTTGACGAGGCGCACCCGGACTTCGTGTGCAAGCTCAAGCGTTCGCTTTACGGTCTGAAGCAGTCGCCGCGGATGTGGAACCAGACCATCGACAAGTTCATGCTGGAGCTGGGGTTCAAGAAGTGTGAGGCGGATCACTGCATCTACGTCAAGCGCAATGACCAAGACATGATCTTCGTGGCGCTGTACGTGGACGACTTGATCCTGGCAAGCAACAACGACGACCTGCTCAAGTCGACCAAGGAGGCGCTCAGCGTGCGGTTTGAGATGACGGACATGGGTCAGCTCAAGTACTTCCTCGGCATGGAAATCGACCAAGATCCCAAGACCGGAAATGTGTCGGTGCGACAGACCAAGTTTGCGAAGGACATCCTGGAGAAGTTCAGCATGGAGAAGAGCAACCCGGTCAAGACACCACAAGACCCGGGACTCAAGTTGACCAAGGTCATGTGCGAAGGAGGTTGCAAGCACGAAGAGACCATGGCGAAGGTGCCGTACCGGAATGCCGTCGGGTGTTTGATGTACCTGATGGTGGGGACTCGACCGGACCTCGCAGCCGCAGTGGGAGTTCTCAGCCAGTTCGCCGCGGATCCGTGTCCGACACACTGGCAAGCGCTCAAGAGGGTGTTCCGCTACATCCAAGGCACGAAGACGCATGGCATCGAGTTTCAAGCTGGCAGCGAGGCCGGACTCCAAGGCTATTCGGATGCGGACTGGGCCGGCGACATCGAGACTCGACGGAGTACAAGCGGCTACGCGTTCATGATGAACGGCGGATGCATCAGCTGGAGAAGCAAGAAGCAGCGGACGGTGGCGCTATCGTCGACGGAGGCCGAGTACATGGCGTTGACGGAGGCTACGCAGGAGGCTATTTGGCTCAAGGCATTTCTGTGTGAGATCGGCGAGATGGAGACCAAGTCGGCTGTCAAGATCTACGAGGACAACCAAGGCTCCATCGCGTTGGCCAAGAACCCGGAGTTCCACAAGCGCACCAAGCACATCGACATTCGCTACCACTTCGTGCGTGAGAAGGTAGAAGACGGCCAAGTGGTGTTGGAGTACAGTTCGACCAAGGACATGCTGGCAGACCTGATGACCAAGCCGATCACCGCTGTGCAGTTCGACTTCCTACGGAGCAAGCTCGGTATCCAAGGGCTCAGAGCTCAAGGCATAACTACGGCCGAGTCGAGTGGGAGTGTTGTCAAGAAGGCGCCTCGACCTGCCAAGGTGTACCAGTAGACACTGGTACGACCTTCACTCAGTGGCACTCACGCATTCACGTGATTACGAGACAGGTGATTGCGAGACATGTGATTACGGGACGGTGTCGCATGGGTACAAGATTGTGGGTACAAGATGGGCATCGACGTGGCAGCCTCTGATTGGCTAAGGTAACTCAGTATCCAGTTAGGAATCCAGTAGTGTGTATCCAGGAGAGAATCCAGTAGGCTTAGAGGTAGCAAGCAGTTAGCGAACTAAGGACCTAAATCAATCACTTTGCATTTCGACATCTAGTGCTCAAACGACCTTGACTTTTGGTTATGAGCCCAAGCCCCGTATTCCCTGCTGAAGACTCCGACTACGCTTTCGCCATGGACACCACCTCGACCACGACCTCCCGTATCAACAAGTTCGACGGAACCAACTTCCACACGTGGAAGTTCAAGATGCGCATGGTGCTCGAGGAGCGCGACCTGTGGGAAGTGACGTGCGGAGAGATCAAGCTGGAGCACTGCGCTACGACGCTGGACCAGACGACGTTCAAGAGGAAGTCTCGCAAGGCGCTGGCGATCATCTGTCTCGCGATGGAGGATTCGCAGTTGCCGCTGGTTCGGTCGGCGAAGGATGCGTTCGATGCATGGTCAAGACTGGAAGGACACTTCGAGAAGAAGAGTGTGGCCAACAAGCTCTTCCTTCGTCGACGGTTCTTCACGACGATGATGGCGGAAGGTGATGATGTGTTGGAACACATCAACAAGATCAAGACGCTGGCGGAACAGCTCGACGCAGCGGGCGCTCCGGTCAGTGAGGACGACTTGGTGATCACGCTTCTGGCAAGTTTGAACGAGTCGTACCAGTTCCTCATCACGGCGTTGGAGTCGAGAGCTGACTCGCTGACGTGGGAACTCGTGACGGCTCGACTGCTGCATGAAGACTTGAAGCGCAAGGAACAAGGTGGCGGTGCTGAAGGAACCGCGCACGGGGGTCAAGCGTTCATGACAAGCGGCAATGGGAAGAGCAAGGGACGACAAGCGCAGAAAGCCAGTGCGTGTCACTACTGTGGTGAACAAGGTCATTGGATCGCCAAGTGTCCCGTGAGGATTCGTGAGAACGCGGATCGACAGAAACCACAGCGAGCGAATGTGGCGAATGAATATGAAGAGGAGTTCGACGGCGACTACCTGTTTTCGGTTGGTGGTGGAGCTACCAAGTCGAGTGAAGTTTGGCTGGTCGACTCGGGTGCGACGCAGCACATGACGTACTCGAAAGAGTACATGAAGAACTACAAGAAGATGACTCCGGTGGACGTGCATCTCGCGGACGACGGAGTGGTTCAAGCAGTCGGCAGTGGCGACATTGTCATGTCGATGAAGACTCCACGCGGGATCAAGAAGGGTGTGCTCACCGGTGTGTGGCACATTCCCAAGTTGTCGCGGAACTTGTTTTCGGTCGGGCGTTTCACTAAGGATGTTGGGCCTGTCACGTTCAAGCGCGACGGGTGTTTCGCCGAGACGAAGAACATCAAGTGGAAGCTCGGAGCAAGTGAAGGCAAGGGACTGTTCAAGTTGTGCATGACGCCTATCATGACTGACGAGGCGAATGTGTCAAGTCCGAAGGAACGCAAAATGGACACCACGTCATACCTCTGGCACCTTCGACTTGGTCACATTGGCCATGGCGGTCTAGACGCCATCGTCAAGAAGGGTTATGGTGTTGGGATGAAGATGACGGCTGTGAAGCAGTGGGAGTTGTGTGATGGGTGTGCGCTCGGCAAGCAAACGCGAGTGAGCTATATGCCTAAGTCACCGAACCGCGCCAAGAAGCTGTTGGAAGTCATCCACAGTGACGTCTGCGGTCCCATGAAAACGCCGACGTTCAGTGGCAAGCGGTACTTCGTCACGTTCATCGACGAGTACTCGCACTTTTGTGTGGTATACTTGCTGCGGAACAAGTCGGAGGTGGCTGCCAAGTTCGCGGAGTTTGTGGCGTTTGCCGAAACTCAGACGGGTGGTCGCGTGAGAACGCTCCGTGTGAAGCAGCTCCGTAGCGACAACGGTGGCGAGTACAAGTCTCGTGAAATGGCCAAGTTCTGCAGCGAACGGGGTATCGTGCAGAAGTTCACTCCGCCGTACACGCCTCAACTGAACGGAGTGGCCGAGCGGATGAACCGGACGTTGGTGGAATGTGCGCGCTGCATGTTGGAACATACCGGACTGTCGAAGTCGTATTGGGGTGAAGCAGTGGTGACGGCGACGTTCCTCCGGAATCGGTGTCTGACACGCTCCACCACCCACGACAAGTCGCCACACCAAGTATGGACGGGGAAGAAACCGCTGTTGGCGAACCTAAAGGTGTTCGGTTGCCATGCGTATGTGACGGTCCCGAAGGAGAAACGCACCAAGTTTGACGCTCGGTCGGTGCGTTGTCGGTTTCTCGGGTACTCGGAACATGAGAAAGCGTATCGGTTTGAAGAGATGAAGAGCGGTCGCGTGCTAGTGAGCCGCGATGCGCAGTTCATGGAAGACGTCTTCGACGGTGGGAGACGCAAGTTGGATCAAGAAGAAGCGGTCGTGGAACTTCGAGAAGAAGTTGGCACGGACCAAGAAGCATCGTCCGGATCGGAAGAGGACGACGAAGAAGAAGCTGCGCGGGACGAAGACTTCGAACCCGGCAGCAAGCGGCACCAGCGTACGCGGTCGTTGGAGGAAGCGGTGGAGATCCCAAGGTCCAAGCGGCACAGTCGGCAACAAACGCTGGACGAGATGTCAGCCATCGCAAAAGAAGAAGGCTTCGACGCGGCCTTCGTTGTGGATTCAGTGGGAGAAATGCCGACTACGTTCGTATCGGCGATGGAATCCTGCAACTCGGCCAAGTGGAAAGAAGCGTGCGACTCGGAGATCCACTCTCTTCGCAAGAACGAGACGTGGGTGTTGGTGCCATTGCCGAAGGGACGCAAGGCGATCGGCTGCAGATGGGTGTTTCGGATCAAGGAAAACCAGGCTGGAGACATCGAGCGGTTCAAGGCGCGTCTGGTGGCCAAGGGATTCTTGCAGAAGTTCGGCATCGACTATGAAGAGACGTTCGCGCCGGTGGCCAAGTTCACGTCCATTAGGATCTTGCTCAGTCTGGCGGCCAAGTACAATCTCACGGTGCACCAGATGGATGTGAAGACGGCGTTCCTGAACGGCTGGCTGGACGAAGACATCTACATGGTGCAGCCGGACGGCTACGTTGACGAGGCGCACCCGGACTTCGTGTGCAAGCTCAAGCGTTCGCTTTACGGTCTGAAGCAGTCGCCGCGGATGTGGAACCAGACCATCGACAAGTTCATGCTGGAGCTGGGGTTCAAGAAGTGTGAGGCGGATCACTGCATCTACGTCAAGCGCAATGACCAAGACATGATCTTCGTGGCGCTGTACGTGGACGACTTGATCCTGGCAAGCAACAACGACGACCTGCTCAAGTCGACCAAGGAGGCGCTCAGCGTGCGGTTTGAGATGACGGACATGGGTCAGCTCAAGTACTTCCTCGGCATGGAAATCGACCAAGATCCCAAGACCGGAAATGTGTCGGTGCGACAGACCAAGTTTGCGAAGGACATCCTGGAGAAGTTCAGCATGGAGAAGAGCAACCCGGTCAAGACACCACAAGACCCGGGACTCAAGTTGACCAAGGTCATGTGCGAAGGAGGTTGCAAGCACGAAGAGACCATGGCGAAGGTGCCGTACCGGAATGCCGTCGGGTGTTTGATGTACCTGATGGTGGGGACTCGACCGGACCTCGCAGCCGCAGTGGGAGTTCTCAGCCAGTTCGCCGCGGATCCGTGTCCGACACACTGGCAAGCGCTCAAGAGGGTGTTCCGCTACATCCAAGGCACGAAGACGCATGGCATCGAGTTTCAAGCTGGCAGCGAGGCCGGACTCCAAGGCTATTCGGATGCGGACTGGGCCGGCGACATCGAGACTCGACGGAGTACAAGCGGCTACGCGTTCATGATGAACGGCGGATGCATCAGCTGGAGAAGCAAGAAGCAGCGGACGGTGGCGCTATCGTCGACGGAGGCCGAGTACATGGCGTTGACGGAGGCTACGCAGGAGGCTATTTGGCTCAAGGCATTTCTGTGTGAGATCGGCGAGATGGAGACCAAGTCGGCTGTATTGAGGGTTGCTGGGCTTGGGTACTGTGTACCAGTTGTACCCATTAACCGGTTAACCCGAACCGGTCCAATCCGAACCCACGTTAATTATGGTGATTACGGTAAGTTGTTTACGCCACCGATGATTAGACGAGTAGGATGATTGGATGAACACCGGTGAGTGATGGTTGATTAGATGCACTAGGTGATAGGACGCAGGGTCGCGTGTCTATAACAGTAGGGTGTAAGCTCCAACAATTCAATCACTTTCGAATCTTCATTCTACCCCTCAAGTGCCTTCGCTCCGGTCCCGCCGTCTGCGACGTCCCTCCCTCCGCTTCGTCCGAGCTTCGTGTCCAAGATCCATACCTTGCATCAGGTTATGAGCCCAAGCACCATGTCCTCTGCCCAAGACGCCTCGACCAAGGTCTCCATTGACAAGTTCAACGGGGACAACTACGCGACGTGGAACCGCTACATGCGTGGTGTGTTCCTGACAAAGTCGACGTGGCATGTCGTGAACCGCGAGACGACGCCGAGCTTCACGGACTCGCGGGCCAAGGACGACTACGTCAAGTCGAGCAACATCGCGTTCGGACTGATGTTGCTTCACATGGACGCGGACTACCACCATGTGGTCGACGACTGCGAGGAAGCGTGGGTTGCGTGGACGCGCCTGAAAACGCTGTACGGTGGTTCGCAGAAGGCTGGACGCATCTACCTGAAGCGCCAACTCTTCAGCATGGAGATGTCGGAAGGCGGCAACGTCCTGCATCATTGCAACGAGGTCCTCAACATCAGCGCCAAGCTCAGCAGCATCGGCGCCAAGATGGAGGATGAGGACGTGGCGATCGGCTTGTTGCGCAGTCTCCCCAAGAGCTACGAGAACGTCGTGCTGAACTTGGAGATGAGCAGCGCTGAACTACGATCGCAAGACGTCGTGAAGGTGCTGACGAATGAGCACATCAAGAGACAAGGCGAGAAGACGGCGACGGTGAAGACGGAGAATGCGGCGAAGGCGTTCAACACCGACCGAGAGTCTCGCCAGTGTACGTACTGCGGGAAATTGGGGCACACGATTGACAAGTGCTGGACCAAGCAGAAGGACGAGAATCGGCGCCCAAGACGCGGCGGCAACGGCCGTGGACGTGGACGCGGGGCCAACAATGCCCAGTGGAGGAACGACGACGCCAGCTACAACTACGACTACGGCTATGATCGAGTGGCGTTCGCGGTCTCACTGGAGTGTGGCATTTCGACGGGCAAGGATATGCTCGGGATGTGGGCGGTCGACAGCGGCGCAACGCACCACATCTGCAACGACAAGGCCAAGTTAGCCCATTTGATTGAGCGGAACGAAGGCGAACTTTCGGTGGCCGACGGCAACAAGGCGGCCATCATGGGTGTGGGGACCATCGTGGAACGAGTGGTTCTGCCCAACGGCGACGAGCGCGAGATTGAGATCAAGAACGCGCTGTACGTGCCGAGCATGAGCAAGAATCTGCTTTCGGTGCCACAGATCAACAAGAGTGGTCTGTTCCAAGTCGTGTTCGACGGCACCAAGATGCAGATTGCGCACAAGGGCTCCAAGCAAGTGGTGGCGACGGCAAACCTCGTGGATGGACTCTACTGGCTCCAGACGCCTCAGCGATCGGCGAATGCGGCGACCAGTGGCAAGATTGTCGATCTGCACGCGCGCATGGGTCACGCTCCGGTCGAGGTGCTTCGCAAGATGGTCGACAACAACATGATCAAGGACGCGAAGGCACCTTCCAAGTCGAGTGGACCAAGCGTGTGTCGCGGCTGCCAGCAAGGTAAAATGGTCCAGAAGCCGTTCCCAAGCAACCGTGACAAGCGTCACTACGACACGTTCGAGCTGCTCCACTTCGACGTGTGCGGCCCCATGGAAGAAGAGTCACTGGGTGGCAGCAAGTATCTGCTGCTGATCGTGGACGAAGCCAGCGGATGCATGAAGGGGTTCTGCCTGCGTGCCAAGTCGGAGAGCGAGGACTGCATCAAGATGTACGTCACGAAGGTGCAGACGCAGTTCGGCAAGAAGGTCAAGTTTGTGCGGCACGACGGAGCCCGTGAGTTCGCGACCAACTCGCTCAAGGCCTTCTACGAAGTCGAAGGCATCGAGCAGCAAACCACAGTTCCGTACGCGCACCAGACCAACGGCACGGCAGAACGCGCCATCCGGACCATCGTCACGATTGGCCGCAGCATGCTGCATCACGCCAAGCTGGACAAGAGCTTCTGGGCTGAGGCGGCCATGACAGCCATCTACGTGAAGAATCGTCTGCCATCACCCAAGATCCAACACAAGACTCCGTTCGAGATCGTTTACAAGTCCAAGCCGAGTGTGAAGCACATGCGTGTGTTCGGATGCCAGACGTACATCCTGACGCCGAAGGAAAGACGGCGCAAGTGGGACCCCAAGGCTCGCGCCGGGCTGTTCCTCGGCTACGAAGAAGTGTCCAAGGCGTATCGAGTTTATGACATCGAGGCGGGGCAGGTGGTTATCAGTCGCGATGTCAACTTCGATGAGTAGACCTTTGGACTTTCGACGCATACTTCGGATGAAGACGTCGATGATGCTGTGCTGGACCTGAACGCGCTGGACCTGGACGACAACGATGGACCGCGCCAAACGAGCTTCAAGCAGGCGGGGAAGCGCAAGTACCGACCGAGTGGCGACGACGACACTGCCAGAAGATCGCGCCCCGTTCGCCACCGAGCTGGCTTAGAAGAAGCAAGTGCGCCGGACGTATCCTCCTCGCGCCGAGCCGACCCCGACGAAGAAGAAAAGTCTGGGGACCAAGATGAAGACGACGACTCGACGTCTCCAGTGTTTTGGCGTGCCAGTGCCAACGCTGTGGAAGCAGCAGCCGATCTATCGGAGCCGACGACGTTCCAAGAGGCTGTGAACGGTCCTGATCAAGTGCACTGGCGCAAGGCGATCCGCGCGGAGCTCAAGTCGATGCGACTGCGTGGTGTGTTTCGAGCTGCCAAGTTGCCTAACGGACAACGCGCCATCGGTACCAAGTGGGCGTTCAAGATCAAGCGCAAAGCGGACGGCTCGATCGAGAAGTACAAGGCGCGCCTCGTGGCCAAGGGCTTCAAGCAGAAGTACGACATTGACTACACCGAGACGTTCTCGCCCGTGGTCAAGTATGTGACGCTGCGCATGGTGATCGCGATTGCCAAGTATTTTGGCTGGCCCCTCGACCAACTCGACGTGGTGACAGCATTCCTGTACGGGATAATGAAGGAGGTGGTCTTCTGCGTGGTTCCGGAAGGCGTCGAACTGGATGGTGACTTCGACTGCCTGGAACTGGTGAAGGCTATCTACGGTCTCAAGCAAGCTTCGCGAGTGTGGAACGAGACCTTCGACGAGTTCGTGTGCTCCATCGGCTTCCAAGTGTCGGCCTTCGATCCGTGCCTCTACATCAAGGTGGTGGACGGTCACTGCGTGCTTGTACTGGTGTACGTGGACGACGTACTGATTACCGGGAGTTCGCCCGAGCTGATCGCACGCACGAAGACAGACCTGAAGACGCGCTTCGAGATGACCGACAGCGGCAAGTGCGCGTTTGTTCTTGGGATCGAGTTGGTGGACGGCCCGGACGGCAGCGTGACCATGTGCCAGCGGCGATACGTGGACGACATCCTGAAGCGCTTCACCATGGACGAGTGCAAGGCCGTGGTGAGTCCGGTGGACATGAGCACTCGACTGGTTCCAAGCGACGCGGCGACCAAGGTGAACGCTCCGTTTCGCGAAGCTGTTGGTGCTCTGATGCACCTGATGACCGCCACGCGCCCAGACATCGCGTACGCCGTTGGCTATGTATCGCGCTTCATGGAGAACCCCCAAGAGGAACACTGGGTTGCGGTCAAGCGTATCTTTCGCTACCTGCAAGGCACCAAGACGCATGGGATCTGCTTCAAGCCGGGCGACAAGATCGACTTTCGTGGCTACTCGGACGCGGACTGGGCCGGCGACCTCGCCGACCGCAAGTCCACTTCAGGCTACACGTTCATGCTCATGAGTGCGCCTGTGAGCTGGGGAAGCAAGAAGCAATCAAGTGTGTCGCTGTCCACGAGCGAAGCGGAGTACATCGCGCTCAGCCTGGCTATCCAAGAAGGCAAGTGGATTCATCGCCTGCTATGCGAGATTCTGGCGGCCGCTAATGAGACTGGACCCGAACTCATCATCCGCGAAGACAACCAGTCGTGCATCAAGATGACCAAGAACCCAGTGAACCACGGTCGCGCCAAGCACATCGACATCAAGTACCACCACATCCGCGATGAAGTCAAGCGCGGTGAAGTCAAGCTTTAGTACTGCGAGACTTCTGTGATGCTAGCGGACATCATGACGAAGGCGCTTGCGGGACCACGTCACACGGATCTGATGGTGGCTCTCGGCATTCGTGGGACTTCGCATTGAGGGGGCGTATTGAGGGTTGCTGGTCTTGGGTACTGTGTACCAGTTGTACCCATTAACCGGTTAACCCGAACCGGTCCAATCCGAACCCACGTTGATTATGGTGATTACGGTAAGTTGTTTACGCCACCGATGATTAGACGAGTAGGATGATTGGATGAACACCGGTGAGTGATGGTTGATTAGATGCACTAGGTGATAGGACGCAGGGTCGCGTGTCTATAACAGTAGGGTGTAAGCTCCAACAATTCAATCACTTTCGAATCTTCATTCTACCCCTCAAGTGCCTTCGCTCCGGTCCCGCCGTCTGCGACGTCCCTCCCTCCGCTTCGTCCAAGCTTCGTGTCCAAGATCCATACCTTCCATCACGTAGGGATAACGGTGGCGAGTACAAGTCTCGTGAAATGGCCAAGTTCTGCAGTGAACGGGGTATCGTGCAAAGGTTCACTCCGCCGTACACGCCTCAACTGAACGGAGTGGCCGAGCGGATGAACTGGACGTTGGTGGAATGTGCGCGCTGCATGTTGGAACATGCCGGACTGTCGAAGTCGTATTGGGGTGAAGCGGTGGTGACGGCGACGTTCCTCCGGAATCGGTGTCCGACACGCTCCACCACCCACGACAAGTCGCCACACCAAGTATGGACGGGGAAGAAACCGCTGTTGGCGAGCCTAAAGGTGTTCGGTTGCCATGCGTATGTGACGGTCCCGAAGGAGAAACGCACCAAGTTTGACGCTCGGTCGGTGCGTTGTCGGTTTCTCGGGTACTCGGAACATGAGAAAGCGTATCGGTTTGAAGAGATGAAGAGCGGTCGCGTGCTAGTGAGCCGCGATGCGCAGTTCATGGAAGACGTCTTCGACGGTGGGAGACGCAAGTTGGATCAAGAAGAAGCGGTCGTGGAACTTCGAGAAGAAGTTGGCACGGACCAAGAAGCATCGTCCGGATCGGAAGAGGACGACGAAGAAGAAGCTGCGCGGGACGAAGACTTCGAACCCGGCAGCAAGCGGCACCAGCGTACGCGGTCGTTGGAGGAAGCGGTGGAGATCCCAAGGTCCAAGCGGCACAGTCGGCAACAAACGCTGGACGAGATGTCAGCCATCGCAAAAGAAGAAGGCGGCCTTCGTTGTGGATTCAGTGGGAGAAATACCGACTACGTTCGTATCGGCGATGGAATCCTGCAACTCGGCCAAGTGGAAAGAAGCGTGCGACTCGGAGATCAACTCTCTTCGCAAGAACGAGACGTGGGTGTTGGTGCCATTGCCGAAGGGACGCAAGGCGATCGGCTGCAGATGGGTGTTTCGGATCAAGGAAAACCAGGCTGGAGACATCGAGCGGTTCAAGGCGCGTCTGGTGGCCAAGGGATTCTTGCAGAAGTTCGGCATCAACTATGAAGAGACTTTCGCGCCGGTGGCCAAGTTCACGTCCATTAGGATCTTGCTCAGTCTGGCGGCCAAGTACAATTTCACGGTGCACCAGATGGATGTGAAGACGGCGCTCCTGAACGGCTGGCTGGACGAAGACATCTACATGGTGCAGCCGGACGGCTACGTTGACGAGGCGCACCCGGACTTCGTGTGCAAGCTCAAGCGTTCGCTTTACGGTCTGAAGCAGTCGCCGCGGATGTGGAACCAGACCATCGACAAGTTCATGCTGGAGCTGGGGTTCAAGAAGTGTGAGGCGGATCACTGCATCTACGTCAAGCGCAATGACCAAGACATGATCTTCGTGGCGCTGTACGTGGACGACTTGATCCTGGCAAGCAACAACGACGACCTGCTCAAGTCGACCAAGGAGGCGCTCAGCGTGCGGTTTGAGATGACGGACATGGGTCAGCTCAAGTACTTCCTCGGCATGGAAATAGACCAAGATCCCAAGACCGGAAATGTGTCGGTGCGACAGACCAAGTTTGCGAAGGACATCCTGGAGAAGTTCAGCATGGAGAAGAGCAACCCGGTCAAGACACCACAAGACCCGGGACTCAAGTTGACCAAGGTCATGTGCGAAGGAGGTTGCAAGCACGAAGAGACCATGGCGAAGGTGCCGTACCGGAATGCCGTCGGGTGTTTGATGTACCTGATGGTGGGGACTCGACCGGACCTCGCAGCCGCAGTGGGAGTTCTCAGCCAGTTCGCCGCGGATCCGTGTCCGACACACTGGCAAGCGCTCAAGAGGGTGTTCCGCTACATCCAAGGCACGAAGACGCATGGCATCGAGTTTCAAGCTGGCAGCGAGGCCGGACTCCAAGGCTATTCGGATGCGGACTGGGCCGGCGACATCGAGACTCGACGGAGTACAAGCGGCTACGCGTTCATGATGAACGGCGGATGCATCAGCTGGAGAAGCAAGAAGCAGCGGACGGTGGCGCTATCGTCGACGGAGGCCGAGTACATGGCGTTGACGGAGGCTACGCAGGAGGCTATTTGGCTCAAGGCATTTCTGTGTGAGATCGGCGAGATGGAGACCAAGTCGGCTGTCAAGATCTACGAGGACAACCAAGGCTCCATCGCGTTGGCCAAGAACCCGGAGTTCCACAAGCGCACCAAGCACATCGACATTCGCTACCACTTCGTGCGTGAGAAGGTAGAAGACGGCCAAGTGGTGTTGGAGTACAGTTCGACCAAGGACATGCTGGCAGACCTGATGACCAAGCCGATCACCGCTGTGCAGTTCGACTTCCTACGGAGCAAGCTCGGTATCCAAGGGCTCAGAGCTCAAGGCATAACTACGGCCGAGTCGAGTGGGAGTGTTGTCAAGAAGGCGCCTCGACCTGCCACGGTGTACCAGTAGACACTGGTACGACCTTCACTCAGTGGCACTCACGCATTCACGTGATTACGAGACAGGTGATTGCGAGACATGTGATTACGGGACGGTGTCGCATGGATACAAGATTGTGGGTACAAGATGGGCATCGACGTGGCAGCCTCTGATTGGCTAAGGTAACTCAGTATCCAGTTAGGAATCCAGTAGTGTGTATCCAGGAGAGAATCCAGTAGGCTTAGAGGTAGCAAGCAGTTAGCGAACTAAGGACCTAAATCAATCACTTTGCATTTCGACATCTAGTGCTCAAACGACCTTGACTTTTGGTTATGAGCCCAAGCCCCGTATTCCCTGCTGAAGACTCCGACTACGCTTTCGCCATGGACACCACCTCGACCACGACCTCCCGTATCAACAAGTTCGACGGAACCAACTTCCACACGTGGAAGTTCAAGATGCGCATGGTGCTCGAGGAGCGCGACCTGTGGGAAGTGACGTGCGGAGAGATCAAGCTGGAGCACTGCGCTACGACGCTGGACCAGACGACGTTCAAGAGGAAGTCTCGCAAGGCGCTGGCGATCATCTGTCTCGCGATGGAGGATTCGCAGTTGCCGCTGGTTCGGTCGGCGAAGGATGCGTTCGATGCATGGTCAAGACTGGAAGGACACTTCGAGAAGAAGAGTGTGGCCAACAAGCTCTTCCTTCGTCGACGGTTCTTCACGACGATGATGGCGGAAGGTGATGATGTGTTGGAACACATCAACAAGATCAAGACGCTGGCGGAACAGCTCGACGCAGCGGGCGCTCCGGTCAGTGAGGACGACTTGGTGATCACGCTTCTGGCAAGTTTGAACGAGTCGTACCAGTTCCTCATCACGGCGTTGGAGTCGAGAGCTGACTCGCTGACGTGGGAACTCGTGACGGCTCGACTGCTGCATGAAGACTTGAAGCGCAAGGAACAAGGTGGCGGTGCTGAAGGAACCGCGCACGGGGGTCAAGCGTTCATGACAAGCGGCAATGGGAAGAGCAAGGGACGACAAGCGCAGAAAGCCAGTGCGTGTCACTACTGTGGTGAACAAGGTCATTGGATCGCCAAGTGTCCCGTGAGGATTCGTGAGAACGCGGATCGACAGAAACCACAGCGAGCGAATGTGGCGAATGAAGATGAAGAGGAGTTCGACGGCGACTACCTGTTTTCGGTTGGTGGTGGAGCTACCAAGTCGAGTGAAGTTTGGCTGGTCGACTCGGGTGCGACGCAGCACATGACGTACTCGAAAGAGTACATGAAGAACTACAAGAAGATGACTCCGGTGGACGTGCATCTCGCGGACGACGGAGTGGTTCAAGCAGTCGGCAGTGGCGACATTGTCATGTCGATGAAGACTCCACGCGGGATCAAGAAGGGTGTGCTCACCGGTGTGTGGCACATTCCCAAGTTGTCGCGGAACTTGTTTTTCGGTCGGGCGTTTCACTAAGGATGTTGGGCCTGTCACGTTCAAGCGCGACGGGTGTTTCGCCGAGACGAAGAACATCAAGTGGAAGCTCGGAGCAAGTGAAGGCAAGGGACTGTTCAAGTTGTGCATGACGCCTATCATGACTGACGAGGCGAATGTGTCAAGTCCGAAGGAACGCAAAATGGACACCACGTCATACCTCTGGCACCTTCGACTTGGTCACATTGGCCATGGCGGTCTAGACGCCATCGTCAAGAAGGGTTATGGTGTTGGGATGAAGATGACGGCTGTGAAGCAGTGGGAGTTGTGTGATGGGTGTGCGCTCGGCAAGCAAACGCGAGTGAGCTATATGCCTAAGTCACCGAACCGCGCCAAGAAGCTGTTGGAAGTCATCCACAGTGACGTCTGCGGTCCCATGAAAACGCCGACGTTCAGTGGCAAGCGGTACTTCGTCACGTTCATCGACGAGTACTCGCACTTTTGTGTGGTATACTTGCTGCGGAACAAGTCGGAGGTGGCTGCCAAGTTCGCGGAGTTTGTGGCGTTTGCCGAAACTCAGACGGGTGGTCGCGTGAGAACGCTCCGTGTGAAGCAGCTCCGTAGCGACAACGGTGGCGAGTACAAGTCTCGTGAAATGGCCAAGTTCTGCAGCGAACGGGGTATCGTGCAGAAGTTCACTCCGCCGTACACGCCTCAACTGAACGGAGTGGCCGAGCGGATGAACCGGACGTTGGTGGAATGTGCGCGCTGCATGTTGGAACATACCGGACTGTCGAAGTCGTATTGGGGTGAAGCAGTGGTGACGGCGACGTTCCTCCGGAATCGGTGTCCGACACGCTCCACCACCCACGACAAGTCGCCACACCAAGTATGGACGGGAAAGAAACCGCTGTTGGCGAACCTAAAGGTGTTCGGTTGCCATGCGTATGTGACGGTCCCGAAGGAGAAACGCACCAAGTTTGACGCTCGGTCGGTGCGTTGTCGGTTTCTCGGGTACTCGGAACATGAGAAAGCGTATCGGTTTGAAGAGATGAAGAGCGGTCGCGTGCTAGTGAGCCGCGATGCGCAGTTCATGGAAGACGTCTTCGACGGTGGGAGACGCAAGTTGGATCAAGAAGAAGCGGTCGTGGAACTTCGAGAAGAAGTTGGCACGGACCAAGAAGCATCGTCCGGATCGGAAGAGGACGACGAAGAAGAAGCTGCGCGGGACGAAGGCTTCGAACCCGGCAGCAAGCGGCACCAGCGTACGCGGTCGTTGGAGGAAGCGGTGGAGATCCCAAGGTCCAAGCGGCACAGTCGGCAACAAACGCTGGACGAGATGTCAGCCATCGCAAAAGAAGAAGGCTTCGACGCGGCCTTCGTTGTGGATTCAGTGGGAGAAATGCCGACTACGTTCGTATCGGCGATGGAATCCTGCAACTCGGCCAAGTGGAAAGAAGCGTGCGACTCGGAGATCAACTCTCTTCGCAAGAACGAGACGTGGGTGTTGGTGCCATTGCCAAAGGGACGCAAGGCGATCGGCTGCAGATGGGTGTTTCGGATCAAGGAAAACCAGGCTGGAGACATCGAGCGGTTCAAGGCGCGTCTGGTGGCCAAGGGATTCTTGCAGAAGTTCGGCATCAACTATGAAGAGACGTTCGCGCCGGTGGCCAAGTTCACGTCCATTAGGATCTTGCTCAGTCTGGCGGCCAAGTACAATCTCACGGTGCACCAGATGGATGTGAAGACGGCGTTCCTGAACGGCTGGCTGGACGAAGACATCTACATGGTGCAGCCAGACGGCTACGTTGACGAGGCGCACCCGGACTTCGTGTGCAAGCTCAAGCGTTCGCTTTACGGTCTGAAGCAGTCGCCGCGGATGTGGAACCAGACCATCGACAAGTTCATGCTGGAGCTGGGGTTCAAGAAGTGTGAGGCGGATCACTGCATCTACGTCAAGCGCAATGACCAAGACATGATCTTCGTGGCGCTGTACGTGGACGACTTGATCCTGGCAAGCAACAACGACGACCTGCTCAAGTCGACCAAGGAGGCGCTCAGCGTGCGGTTTGAGATGACGGACATGGGTCAGCTCAAGTACTTCCTCGGCATGGAAATCGACCAAGATCCCAAGACCGGAAATGTGTCGGTGCGACAGACCAAGTTTGCGAAGGACATCCTGGAGAAGTTCAGCATGGAGAAGAGCAACCCGGTCAAGACACCACAAGACCCGGGACTCAAGTTGACCAAGGTCATGTGCGAAGGAGGTTGCAAGCACGAAGAGACCATGGCGAAGGTGCCGTACCGGAATGCCGTCGGGTGTTTGATGTACCTGATGGTGGGGACTCGACCGGACCTCGCAGCCGCAGTGGGAGTTCTCAGCCAGTTCGCCGCGGATCCGTGTCCGACACACTGGCAAGCGCTCAAGAGGGTGTTCCGCTACATCCAAGGCACGAAGACGCATGGCATCGAGTTTCAAGCTGGCAGCGAGGCCGGACTCCAAGGCTATTCGGATGCGGACTGGGCCGGCGACATCGAGACTCGACGGAGTACAAGCGGCTACGCGTTCATGATGAACGGCGGATGCATCAGCTGGAGAAGCAAGAAGCAGCGGACGGTGGCGCTATCGTCGACGGAGGCCGAGTACATGGCGTTGACGGAGGCTACGCAGGAGGCTATTTGGCTCAAGGCATTTCTGTGTGAGATCGGCGAGATGGAGACCAAGTCGGCTGTCAAGATCTACCAGGACAACCAAGGCTCCATCGCGTTGGCCAAGAACCCGGAGTTCCACAAGCGCACCAAGCACATCGACATTCGCTACCACTTCGTGCGTGAGAAGGTAGAAGACGGCCAAGTGGTGTTGGAGTACAGTTCGACCAAGGACATGCTGGCAGACCTGATGACCAAGCCGATCACCGCTGTGCAGTTCGACTTCCTACGGAGCAAGCTCGGTATCCAAGGGCTCAGAGCTCAAGGCATAACTACGGCCGAGTCGAGTGGGAGTGTTGTCAAGAAGGCGCCTCGACCTGCCACGGTATACCAGTAGACACTGGTACGACCTTCACTCAGTGGCACTCACGCATTCACGTGATTACGAGACAGGTGATTGCGAGACATGTGATTACGGGACGGTGTCGCATGGATACAAGATTGTGGGTACAAGATGGGCATCGACGTGGCAGCCTCTGATTGGCTAAGGTAACTCAGTATCCAGTTAGGAATCCAGTAGTGTGTATCCAGGAGAGAATCCAGTAGGCTTAGAGGTAGCAAGCAGTTAGCGAACTAAGGACCTAAATCAATCACTTTGCATTTCGACATCTAGTGCTTGAACGACCTTGACTTTTGGAAGGATACTTCGAGAAGAAGAGTTTGGCCAACAAGCTCTTCCTTCGTCGACGGTTCTTCACGACGATGATGGCGGAAGGTGATGATGTGTTGGAACACATCAACAAGATCAAGACGCTGGCGGAACAGCTCGACGCAGTGGGCGCTCCGGTCAGTGAGGACGACTTGGTGATCACGCTTCTGGCAAGTTTGAACGAGTCGTACCAGTTCCTCATCACGGCGTTGGAGTCGAGAGCTGACTCGCTGACGTGGGAACTCGTGACGGCTCGACTGCTGCATGAAGACTTGAAGCGCAAGGAACAAGGTGGCGGTGCTGAAGGAACCGCGCACGGGGGTCAAGCGTTCATGACAAGCGGCAATGGGAAGAGCAAGGGACGACAAGCGCAGAAAGCCAGTGCGTGTCACTACTGTGGTGAACAAGGTCATTGGATCGCCAAGTGTCCCGTGAGGATTCGTGAGAACGCGGATCGACAGAAACCACAGCGAGCGAATGTGGCGAATGAAGATGAAGAGGAGTTCGACGGCGACTACCTGTTTTCGGTTGGTGGTGGAGCTACCAAGTCGAGTGAAGTTTGGCTGGTCGACTCGGGTGCGACGCAGCACATGACGTACTCGAAAGGACATGAAGAACTACAAGAAGATGACTCCGGTGGACGTGCATCTCGCGGACGACGGAGTGGTTCAAGCAGTCGGCAGTGGCGACATTGTCATGTCGATGAAGACTCCACGCGGGATCAAGAAGGGTGTGCTCACCGGTGTGTGGCACATTCCCAAGTTGTCGCGGAACTTGTTTTCGGTCGGGCGTTTCACTAAGGATGTTGGGCCTGTCACGTTCAAGCGCGACGGGTGTTTCGCCGAGACGAAGAACATCAAGTGGAAGCTCGGAGCAAGTGAAGGCAAGGGACTGTTCAAGTTGTGCATGACGCCTATCATGACTGACGAGGCGAATGTGTCAAGTCCGAAGGAACGCAAAATGGACACCACGTCATACCTCTGGCACCTTCGACTTGGTCACATTGGCCATGGCGGTCTAGACGCCATCGTCAAGAAGGGTTATGGTGTTGGGATGAAGATGACGGCTGTGAAGCAGTGGGAGTTCTGTGATGGGTGTGCACTCGGCAAGCAAACGCGAGTGAGCTATATGCCTAAGTCACCGAACCGCGCCAAGAAGCTGTTGGAAGTCATCCACAGTGACGTCTGCGGTCCCATGAAAACGCCGACGTTTTTTTAGTGGCAAGCGGTACTTCGTCACGTTCATCGACGAGTACTCGCACTTTTGTGTGGTATACTTGCTGCGGAACAAGTCGGAGGTGGCTGCCAAGTTCGCGGAGTTTGTGGCGTTTGCCGAAACTCAGACGGGTGGTCGCGTGAGAACGCTCCGTGTGAAGCAGCTCCGTAGCGACAACGGTGGCGAGTACAAGTCTCGTGAAATGGCCAAGTTCTGCAGCGAACGGGATATCGTGCAGAAGTTCACTCCGCCGTACACGCCTCAACTGAACGGAGTGGCCGAGCGGATGAACCGGACGTTGGTGGAATGTGCGCGCTGCATGTTGGAACATGCCGGACTGTCGAAGTCGTATTGGGGTGAAGCAGTGGTGACGGCGACGTTCCTCCGGAATCGGTGTCCGACACGCTCCACCACCCACGACAAGTCGCCACACCAAGTATGGACGGGAAAGAAACCGCTGTTGGCGAACCTAAAGGTGTTCGGTTGCCATGCGTATGTGACGGTCCCGAAGGAGAAACGCACCAAGTTTGACGCTCGGTCGGTGCGTTGTCGGTTTCTCGGGTACTCGGAACATGAGAAAGCGTATCGGTTTGAAGAGATGAAGAGCGGTCGCGTGCTAGTGAGCCGCGATGCGCAGTTCATGGAAGACGTCTTCGACGGTGGGAGACGCAAGTTGGATCAAGAAGAAGCGGTCGTGGAACTTCGAGAAGAAGTTGGCACGGACCAAGAAGCATCGTCCGGATCGGAAGAGGACGACGAAGAAGAAGCTGCGCGGGACGAAGGCTTCGAACCCGGCAGCAAGCGGCACCAGCGTACGCGGTCGTTGGAGGAAGCGGTGGAGATCCCAAGGTCCAAGCGGCACAGTCGGCAACAAACGCTGGACGAGATGTCAGCCATCGCAAAAGAAGAAGGCTTCGACGCGGCCTTCGTTGTGGATTCAGTGGGAGAAATGCCGACTACGTTCGTATCGGCGATGGAATCCTGCAACTCGGCCAAGTGGAAAGAAGCGTGCGACTCGGAGATCAACTCTCTTCGCAAGAACGAGACGTGGGTGTTGGTGCCATTGCCAAAGGGACGCAAGGCGATCGGCTGCAGATGGGTGTTTCGGATCAAGGAAAACCAGGCTGGAGACATCGAGCGGTTCAAGGCGCGTCTGGTGGCCAAGGGATTCTTGCAGAAGTTCGGCATCAACTATGAAGAGACGTTCGCGCCGGTGGCCAAGTTCACGTCCATTAGGATCTTGCTCAGTCTGGCGGCCAAGTACAATCTCACGGTGCACCAGATGGATGTGAAGACGGCGTTCCTGAACGGCTGGCTGGACGAAGACATCTACATGGTGCAGCCAGACGGCTACGTTGACGAGGCGCACCCGGACTTCGTGTGCAAGCTCAAGCGTTCGCTTTACGGTCTGAAGCAGTCGCCGCGGATGTGGAACCAGACCATCGACAAGTTCATGCTGGAGCTGGGGTTCAAGAAGTGTGAGGCGGATCACTGCATCTACGTCAAGCGCAATGACCAAGACATGATCTTCGTGGCGCTGTACGTGGACGACTTGATCCTGGCAAGCAACAACGACGACCTGCTCAAGTCGACCAAGGAGGCGCTCAGCGTGCGGTTTGAGATGACGGACATGGGTCAGCTCAAGTACTTCCTCGGCATGGAAATCGACCAAGATCCCAAGACCGGAAATGTGTCGGTGCGACAGACCAAGTTTGCGAAGGACATCCTGGAGAAGTTCAGCATGGAGAAGAGCAACCCGGTCAAGACACCACAAGACCCGGGACTCAAGTTGACCAAGGTCATGTGCGAAGGAGGTTGCAAGCACGAAGAGACCATGGCGAAGGTGCCGTACCGGAATGCCGTCGGGTGTTTGATGTACCTGATGGTGGGGACTCGACCGGACCTCGCAGCCGCAGTGGGAGTTCTCAGCCAGTTCGCCGCGGATCCGTGTCCGACACACTGGCAAGCGCTCAAGAGGGTGTTCCGCTACATCCAAGGCACGAAGACGCATGGCATCGAGTTTCAAGCTGGCAGCGAGGCCGGACTCCAAGGCTATTCGGATGCGGACTGGGCCGGCGACATCGAGACTCGACGGAGTACAAGCGGCTACGCGTTCATGATGAACGGCGGATGCATCAGCTGGAGAAGCAAGAAGCAGCGGACGGTGGCGCTATCGTCGACGGAGGCCGAGTACATGGCGTTGACGGAGGCTACGCAGGAGGCTATTTGGCTCAAGGCATTTCTGTGTGAGATCGGCGAGATGGAGACCAAGTCGGCTGTATTGAGGGTTGCTGGGCTTGGGTACTGTGTACCAGTTGTACCCATTAACCGGTTAACCCGAACCGGTCCAATCCGAACCCACGTTAATTATGGTGATTACGGTAAGTTGTTTACGCCACCGATGATTAGACGAGTAGGATGATTGGATGAACACCGGTGAGTGATGGTTGATTAGATGCACTAGGTGATAGGACGCAGGGTCGCGTGTCTATAACAGTAGGGTGTAAGCTCCAACAATTCAATCACTTTCGAATCTTCATTCTACCCCTCAAGTGCCTTCGCTCCGGTCCCGCCGTCTGCGACGTCCCTCCCTCCGCTTCGTCCGAGCTTCGTGTCCAAGATCCATACCTTGCATCAGGTTATGAGCCCAAGCACCATGTCCTCTGCCCAAGACGCCTCCACCAAGGTCTCCATTGACAAGTTCAACGGGGACAACTACGCGACGTGGAACCGCTACATGTGTGGCGTGTTCCTGACCAAGTCGACGTGGCATGTCGTGAACCGCGAGGCGACGCCGAGCTTCACGGACTCGCGGGCCAAGGACGACTACGTCAAGTCGAGGAACATCGCGTTCGGACTGATGTTGCTCCACATGGACGCGGACTACCACCATGTGGTCGACGACTGCGAGGAAGCGTGGGTTGCGTGGAAGCGCCTGAAGACACTGTACGGTGGTTCACAGAAGGCTGGACGCATCTACCTGAAGCGCCAACTCTTCAGCATGGAGATGTCGGAAGGCGGCAACGTCTTGCATCACTGCAACGAGGTCCTCAACATCAGCGCCAAGCTCAGCAGCATCGGCGCCAAGATGGAGGACGAGGACGTGGCGATCTGCCTGTTGCGCAGTCTCCCCAAGAGCTACGAGAACGTCGTGCTGAACTTGGAGATGAGCAGCGCTGAACTACGATCGCAAGACGTCGTGAAGGTGCTGACGAATGAGCACATCAAGAGACAAGGCGAGAAGACGGCGACGGTGAAGACGGAGAATGCGGCGAAGGCGTTCAACACCGACCAAGAGTCTCGCCAATGCACGTACTGCGGGAAATTGGGGCACACGATTGACAAGTGCTGGACCAAGCAGAAGGACGAGAATCGGGGCCCAAGACGCGGCGGCAATGGCAATGCCGTGGACGCGGGGTCAACAATACCCAGTGGAGGAACGACGACGCCAGCTACAACTACGACTACGGCTATGATCGAGTGGCGTTCGCGGTCTCACTGGAGTGTGGCATTTCGACGGGCAAGGATATGCTCGGGATGTGGGCGGTCGACAGTGGCGCAACGCACCACATCTGCAACGACAAGGCCAAGTCCGCCCATTTGATTGAGCGGAACGAAGGCGAACTTTCGGTGGCCGACGGCAACAAGGCGGCCATCATGGGTGTGGGGACCATCGTGGAACAAGTGGTTCTGCCCAACGGCGACGAGCGCGACATCGAGATCAAGAACGCGCTGTACGTCCCAAGCATGAGCAAGAATCTACTTTCGGTGCCACAGATCAACAAGAGTGGTCTGTTCCAAGTCGTGTTCGACGGCACCAAGATGCAGATTGCGCACAAGGGCTCCAAGCAAGTGGTGGCGACGGCAAACCTCGTGGATGGACTCTACTGGCTCCAGACGCCTCAGCGATCGGTGAATGCGGCGACCAGTGGGAAGACGGTCGACTTACACGCGCGTATGGGTCACGCTCCGGTGGAGGTGCTTCGCAAGATGGTCGACAACAACATGATCAAGGACGCGAAGGCACCTTCCAAGTCGAGCGGACCAAGCCTGTGTCGTGGTTGCCAGCAAGGTAAAATGGTCCAAAAACCGTTCCCAAGCAACCATGACAAGCGTCGTTACGACACGTTCGAGCTGCTCCATTTCGACGTGTGCGGCCCCATGGAAGAAGAGTCACTTGGTGGCAGCAAGTACCTGCTGCTGATCGTGGACGAAGCCAGCGGATGCATGAAGGGTTTCTGCCTGCGTGCCAAGTTGGAGAGCGAGGACTGCATCAAGATGTACGTCACGAAGGTGCAGACGCAGTTCGGCAAGAAGGTCAAGTTTGTGCGGCACGACGGAGCCCGTGAGTTCGCGACCAACTCGCTCAAGGCCTTCTACGAAGTCGAAGGCATCGAGCAGCAAACCACGGTTCCGTACGCGCACCAGACCAACGGCACGGCAGAACGCGCCATCCGGACCATCGTCACGATTGGCCGCAGCATGCTGCATCACGCCAAGCTGGACAAGAGCTTCTGGGCTGAGGCGGCCATGACAGCCATCTACGTGAAGAATCGTCTGCCATCACCCAAGATCCAACACAAGACTCCGTTCGAGATCGTTTACAAGTCCAAGCCGAGTGTGAAGCACATGCGTGTGTTCGGATGCCAGACGTACATCCTGACGCCGAAGGAAAGACGGCGCAAGTGGGACCCCAAGGCTCGCGCCGGGCTGTTCCTCGGCTACGAAGAAGTGTCCAAGGCGTATCGAGTTTATGACATCGAGGCGGGGCAGGTGGTTATCAGTCGCGATCTCAACTTCGATGAGTAGACCTTTGGACTTTCGACGCATACTTCGGATGAAGACGTCGATGATGCTGTGCTGGACCTGGACGCGCTGGACCTGGACGACAACGATGGACCGCGCCAAACGAGCTTCAAGCAGGCGGGGAAGCGCAAGTACCGACCGAGTGGCGACGACGACACTGCCAGAAGATCGCGCCCCGTTCGCCACCGAGCTGGCTTAGAAGAAGCAAGTGCGCCGGACGTATCCTCCTCGCGCCGAGCCGACTCCGACGAAGAAGAAAAGTCTGGGGACCAAAATGAAGACGACGACTCGACGCCTCCAGTGTTTTGGCGTGCCAGTGCCAACGCTGTGGAAGCAGCAGCCGATCTATCGGAGCCGACGACGTTCCAAGAGGCTGTGAACGGTCCTGATCAAGTGCACTGGCGCAAGGCGATCCGCGCGGAGCTCAAGTCGATGCGACTGCGTGGTGTGTTTCGAGCTGCCAAGTTGCCTAACGGACAACGCGCCATCGGTACCAAGTGGGTGTTCAAGATCAAGCGCAAAGCGGACGGCTCGATCGAGAAGTACAAGGCGCGCCTCGTGGCCAAGGGCTTCAAGCAGAAGTACGGCATTGACTACACGGAGACGTTCTCGCCCGTGGTCAAGTATGTGACGCTGCGCATGGTGATCGCGATTGCCAAGTATTTTGGCTGGCCCCTCGACCAACTCGACGTGGTGACAGCATTCCTGTACGGGATAATGAAGGAGGTGGTCTTCTGCGTGGTTCCGGAAGGCGTCGAACTGGATGGTGACTTCGACTGCCTGGAACTGGTGAAGGCTATCTACGGTCTCAAGCAAGCTTCGCGAGTGTGGAACGAGACCTTCGACGAGTTCGTGTGCTCCATCGGCTTCCAAGTATCGGCGTTCGACCCATGCCTCTACATCAAGGTGGTGGACGGTCACTGCGTGCTTGTACTGGTGTACGTGGACGACGTACTGATTACCGGGAGTTCGCCCGAGCTGATCGCACGCACGAAGACCGACCTGAAGATGCGCTTCGAGATGACCGACAGCGGCAAGTGCGCGTTTGTTCTTGGGATCGAGTTGGTGGACGGCCCGGACGGCAGCGTGACCATGTGCCAGCGGTGATACGTGGACGACATCCTGAAGCGCTTCACCATGGACGAGTGCAAGGCCGTGGTGAGTCCGGTGGACATGAGCACTCGACTTGTTCCAAGCGACGCGGCGACCAAGGTGAACGCTCCGTTTCGCGAAGCTGTTGGTGCTCTGATGCACCTGATGACCGCCACGCGCCCAGACATCGCGTACGCCGTTGGCTATGTATCGCGCTTCATGGAGAACCCCCAAGAGGAACACTGGGTTGCGGTCAAGCGTATCTTTCGCTACCTGCAAGGCACCAAGACGCATGGGATCTGCTTCAAGCCGGGCGACAAGATCGACTTTCGTGGCTACTCGGACGCGGACTGGGCCGGCGACCTCGCCGACCGCAAGTCCACTTCAGGCTACACGTTCATGCTCATGAGTGCGCCTGTGAGCTGGGGAAGCAAGAAGCAATCAAGTGTGTCGCTGTCCACGAGCGAAGCGGAGTACATCGCGCTCAGTCTGGTGATCCAAGAAGGCAAGTGGATTCATCGCCTGCTATGCGAAATCCTGGCGGTCGCTAATGAGACTGGACCCGAACTCATCATCCGCGAAGACAACCAGTCGTGCATCAAGATGACGAAGAACCCAGTGAACCACGGTCGCGCCAAGCACATCGACATCAAGTACCACCACATCCGCGATGAAGTCAAGCGCGGTGAAGTCAAGCTTGAGTACTGCGAGACTTCTGTGATGCTAGCGGACATCATGACGAAGGCGCTTGCGGGACCACGTCACACGGATCTGATGGTGGCTCTCGGCATTCGTGGGACTTCGCATTGAGGGGGCGTATTGAGGGTTGCTGTATTGAGGGTTGCTGGTCTTGGGTACTGTGTACCAGTTGTACCCATTAACCGGTTAACCCGAACCGGTCCAATCCGAACCCACGTTGATTATGGTGATTACGGTAAGTTGTTTACGCCACCGATGATTAGACGAGTAGGATGATTGGATGAACACCGGTGAGTGATGGTTGATTAGATGCACTAGGTGATAGGACGCAGGGTCGCGTGTCTATAACAGTAGGGTGTAAGCTCCAACAATTCAATCACTTTCGAATCTTCATTCTACCCCTCAAGTGCCTTCGCTCCGGTCCCGCCGTCTGCGACGTCCCTCCCTCCGCTTCGTCCAAGCTTCGTGTCCAAGATCCATACCTTCCATCACGTAGGGATAACGGTGGCGAGTACAAGTCTCGTGAAATGGCCAAGTTCTGCAGTGAACGGGGTATCGTGCAAAGGTTCACTCCGCCGTACACGCCTCAACTGAACGGAGTGGCCGAGCGGATGAACCGGACGTTGGTGGAATGTGCGCGCTGCATGTTGGAACATGCCGGACTGTCGAAGTCGTATTGGGGTGAAGCAGTGGTGACGGCGACGTTCCTCCGGAATCGGTGTCCGACACGCTCCACCACCCACGACAAGTCGCCACACCAAGTATGGACGGGAAAGAAACCGCTGTTGGCGAACCTAAAGGTGTTCGGTTGCCATGCGTATGTGACGGTCCCGAAGGAGAAACGCACCAAGTTTGACGCTCGGTCGGTGCGTTGTCGGTTTCTCGGGTACTCGGAACATGAGAAAGCGTATCGGTTTGAAGAGATGAAGAGCGGTCGCGTGCTAGTGAGCCGCGATGCGCAGTTCATGGAAGACGTCTTCGACGGTGGGAGACGCAAGTTGGATCAAGAAGAAGCGGTCGTGGAACTTCGAGAAGAAGTTGGCACGGACCAAGAAGCATCGTCCGGATCGGAAGAGGACGACGAAGAAGAAGCTGCGCGGGACGAAGGCTTCGAACCCGGCAACAAGCGGCACCAGCGTACGCGGTCGTTGGAGGAAGCGGTGGAGATCCCAAGGTCCAAGCGGCACAGTCGGCAACAAACGCTGGACGAGATGTCAGCCATCGCAAAAGAAGAAGGCTTCGACGCGGCCTTCGTTGTGGATTCAGTGGGAGAAATGCCGACTACGTTCGTATCGGCGATGGAATCCTGCAACTCGGCCAAGTGGAAAGAAGCGTGCGACTCGGAGATCAACTCTCTTCGCAAGAACGAGACGTGGGTGTTGGTGCCATTGCCAAAGGGACGCAAGGCGATCGGCTGCAGATGGGTGTTTCGGATCAAGGAAAACCAGGCTGGAGACATCGAGCGGTTCAAGGCGCGTCTGGTGGCCAAGGGATTCTTGCAGAAGTTCGGCATCGACTATGAAGAGACTTTCGCGCCGGTGGCCAAGTTCACGTCCATTAGGATCTTGCTCAGTCTGGCGGCCAAATACAATCTCACGGTGCACCAGATGGATGTGAAGACGGCGTTCCTGAACGGCTGGCTGGACGAAGACATCTACATGGTGCAGCCGGACGGCTACGTTGACGAGGCGCACCCGGACTTCGTGTGCAAGCTCAAGCGTTCGCTTTACGGTCTGAAGCAGTCGCCGCGGATGTGGAACCAGACCATCGACAAGTTCATGCTGGCGCTGGGGTTCAAGAAGTGTGAGGCGGATCACTGCATCTACGTCAAGCGCAATGACCAAGACATGATCTTCGTGGCGCTGTACGTGGACGACTTGATCCTGGCAAGCAACAACGACGACCTGCTCAAGTCGACCAAGGAGGCGCTCAGCGTGCGGTTTGAGATGACGGACATGGGTCAGCTCAAGTACTTCCTCGGCATGGAAATAGACCAAGATCCCAAGACCGGAAATGTGTCGGTGCGACAGACCAAGTTTGCGTAGGACATCCTGGAGAAGTTCAGCATGGAGAAGAGCAACCCGGTCAAGACACCACAAGACCCGGGACTCAAGTTGACCAAGGTCATGTGCGAAGGAGGTTGCAAGCACGAAGAGACCATGGCGAAGGTGCCGTACCGGAATGCCGTCGGGTGTTTGATGTACCTGATGGTGGGGACTCGACCGGACCTCGCAGCCGCAGTGGGAGTTCTCAGCCAGTTCGCCGCGGATCCGTGTCCGACACACTGGCAAGCGCTCAAGAGGGTGTTCCGCTACATCCAAGGCACGAAGACGCATGGCATCGAGTTTCAAGCTGGCAGCGAGGCCGGACTCCAAGGCTATTCGGATGCGGACTGGGCCGGCGACATCGAGACTCGACGGAGTACAAGCGGCTACGCGTTCATGATGAACGGCGGATGCATCAGCTGGAGAAGCAAGAAGCAGCGGACGGTGGCGCTATCGTCGACGGAGGCCGAGTACATGGCGTTGACGGAGGCTACGCAGGAGGCTATTTGGCTCAAGGCATTTCTGTGTGAGATCGGCGAGATGGAGACCAAGTCGGCTGTCAAGATCTACCAGGACAACCAAGGCTCCATCGCGTTGGCCAAGAACCCGGAGTTCCACAAGCGCACCAAGCACATCGACATTCGCTACCACTTCGTGCGTGAGAAGGTAGAAGACGGCCAAGTGGTGTTGGAGTACAGTTCGACCAAGGACATGCTGGCAGACCTGATGACCAAGCCGATCACCGCTGTGCAGTTCGACTTCCTACGGAGCAAGCTCGGTATCCAAGGGCTCAGAGCTCAAGGCATAACTACGGCCGAGTCGAGTGGGAGTGTTGTCAAGAAGGCGCCTCGACCTGCCACGGTGTACCAGTAGACACTGGTACGACCTTCACTCAGTGGCACTCACGCATTCACGTGATTACGAGACAGGTGATTGCGAGACATGTGATTACGGGACGGTGTCGCATGAGTACAAGATTGTGGGTACAAGATGGGCATCGACGTGGCAGCCTCTGATTGGCTAAGGTAACTCAGTATCAGTTAGGAATCCAGTAGTGTGTATCCAGGAGAGAATCCAGTAGGCTTAGAGGTAGCAAGCAGTTAGCGAACTAAGGACCTAAATCAATCACTTTGCATTTCGACATCTAGTGCTCAAACGACCTTGACTTTTCGTCCACCACCTTGATGTAGAGGCACGGATCGAAGGCCGACACTTGGAAGCCGATTGAGCACACGAGCTCGTCGAAGGTCTCGTTCCACACGCGCGAAGCTTGCTTGAGACCGTAGATGGCCTTCACCAGTTCCAGGCAGTCGAAGTCACCATCCAGTTCGACGCCTTCCGGAACCACGCAGAAGACCACCTCCTTCGTTATCCCGTACAGGAATGCTGTCACCACGTCGAGTTGGTCGAGGGGCCAGCCAAAATACTTGGCAATCGCGATCACCATGCGCAGCGTCACATACTTGACCACGGGCGAGAACGTCTCCGTGTAGTCAATGCCGTACTTCTGCTTGAAGCCCTTGGCCACGAGGCGCGCCTTGTACTTCTCGATCGAGCCGTCCGCTTTGCGCTTGATCTTGAACGCCCACTTGGTACCGATGGCGCGTTGTCCGTTAGGCAACTTGGCAGCTCGAAACACACCACGCAGTCGCATCGACTTGAGCTCCGCGCGGATCGCCTTGCGCCAGTGCACTTGATCAGGACCGTTCACAGCCTCTTGGAACGTCGTCGGCTCCGATAGATCGGCTGCTGCTTCCACAGCGTTGGCACTGGCACGCCAAAACACTGGAGGCGTCGAGTCGTCGTCTTCATTTTGGTCCCCAGACTTTTCTTCTTCGTCGGAGTCGGCTCGGCGCGAGGAGGATACGTCCGGCGCACTTGCTTCTTCTAAGCCAGCTCGGTGGCGAACGGGGCGCGATCTTCTGGCAGTGTCGTCGTCGCCACTCGGTCGGTACTTGCGCTTCCCCGCCTGCTTGAAGCTCGTTTGGCGCGGTCCATCGTTGTCGTCCAGGTCCAGCGCGTCCAGGTCCAGCACAGCATCATCGACGTCTTCATCCGAAGTATGCGTCGAAAGTCCAAAGGTGGACTCATCGAAGTTGACATCGCGACTGATAACCACCTGCCCCGCCTCGATGTCATAAACTCGATACGCCTTGGACACTTCTTCGTAGCCGAGGAACAGCCCGGCGCGAGCCTTGGGGTCCCACTTGCGCCGTCTTTCCTTCGGCGTCAGGATGTACGTCTGGCATCCGAACACACGCATGTGCTTCACACTCGGCTTGGACTTGTAAACGATCTCGAACGGAGTCTTGTGTTCGATCTTGGGTGATGGCAGACGATTCTTCACGTAGATGGCTGTCATGGCCGCCTCAGCCCAGAAGCCCTTGTCCAACTTGGCGTGATGCAGCATGCTGCGGCCAATCGTGACAATAGTCCGGATGGCGCGTTCTGCCGTGCCGTTGGTCTGGTGCGCGTACGGAACCGTGGTTTGCTGCTCGATGCCTTCGACTTCGTAGAAGGCCTTGAGCGAGTTGGTCGCGAACTCACGGGCTCCGTCGTGCCGCACAAACTTGACCTTCTTGCCGAACTGCGTCTGCACCTTCGTGACGTACATCTTGATGCAGTCCTCGCTCTCCAACTTGGCACGCAGGCAGAAACCCTTCATGCATCCGCTGGCTTCGTCCACGATCAGCAGCAGGTACTTGCTGCCACCAAGTGACTCTTCTTCCATGGGGCCGCACACGTCGAAATGGAGCAGCTTGAACGTGTCGTAACGACGCTTGTCATGGTTGCTTGGGAACGGCTTCTGGACCATTTTCCCTTGCTGGCAGCCGCGACACAGACTTGGTCCGCTCGACTTGGAAGGTGCCTTCGCGTCCTTGATCACGTTGTTGTCGACCATCTTGCGAAGCACCTCCACCGGAGCGTGACCCATGCGCGCGTGCAGATCGACAATCTTGCCACTCGTCGCCGCATTCGCCGATCACTGAGGCGTCATCAGCCAGTAGAGTCCATCTACGAGGTTTGCCGCCACCACCACTTGCTTGGAGGCCTTGTGCGCGACGCGCATCTGGGTGCCGTCGAACACGACTTGGAACAGACCACTCTTGTTGATCTGTGGCACCGAAAGTAGATTCTTGCTCATGCTTGGGACGTACAGCGCGTTCTTGATCTCGATGTCGCGCTCGTCGCCGTTGGGCAGAACCACTTGTTCCACGATGGTCCCCACACCCATGATGGCCGCCTTGTTGCCGTCGGCCACCGAAAGTTCGCCTTCGTTCCGCTCAATCAAATGGGCGGACTTGGCCTTGTCGTTGCAGATGTGGTGCGTTGCGCCACTGTCGACCGCCCACATCCCGAGCATATCCTTGCCCGTCGAAATGCCACACTCCAGTGAGACCGCGAACGCCACTCGATCATAGCCGTAGTCGTAGTTGTAGCTGGCGTCGTCGTTCCTCCACTGGGTATTGTTGACCCCGCGTCCACGGCCATTGCCATTGCCGCCGCGTCTTGGGCCCCGATTCTCGTCCTTCTGCTTGGTCCAGCACTTGTCAATCGTGTGCCCCAATTTCCCGCAGTACGTGCACTGGCGAGACTCTCGGTCGGTGTTGAACGCCTTGGCCGCATTCTCCGTTTTCACCGTCGCCGTCTTCTCGCCTTGTCTCTTGATGTGCTCATTCGTCAGCACCTTCACGACGTCTTGCGATCGTAGTTCAGCGCTGCTCATCTCCAAGTTCAGCACGACGTTCTCGTAGCTCTTGGGGAGACTGCGCAACAGGCAGATCGCCACGTCCTCGTCCTCCATCTTGGCGCCGATGCTGCTGAGCTTGGCGCTGATGTTGAGGACCTCGTTGCAGTGATGCAAGACGTTGCCGCCTTCCGACATCTCCATGCTGAAGAGTTGGCGCTTCAGGTAGATGCGTCCAGCCTTCTGTGAACCACCGTACAGTGTCTTCAGGCGCTTCCACGCAACCCACGCTTCCTCGCAGTCGTCGACCACATGGTGGTAGTCCGCGTCCATGTGGAGCAACATCAGTCCGAACGCGATGTTCCTCGACTTGACGTAGTCGTCCTTGGCCCGCGAGTCCGTGAAGCTCGGCGTCGCCTCGCGGTTCACGACATGCCACGTCGACTTGGTCAGGAACACGCCACGCATGTAGCGGTTCCACGTCGCGTAGTTGTCCCCGTTGAACTTGTCAATGGAGACCTTGGTGGAGGCGTCTTGGGCAGAGGACATGGTGCTTGGGCTCATAACCTGATGCAAGGTATGGATCTTGGACACGAAGCTCGGACGAAGCGGAGGGAGGGACGTCGCAGACGGCGGGACCGGAGCGAAGGCACTTGAGGGGTAGAATGAAGATTCGAAAGTGATTGAATTGTTGGAGCTTACATCCTACTGTTATAGACACGCGACCCTGCGTCCTATCACCTAGTGCATCTAATCAACCATCACTCACCGGTGTTCATCCAATCATCCTACTCGTCTACTCATCGGTGGCCTAAACAACTTACCGTAATCACCATAATTAACGTGGGTTCGGATTGGACCGGTTCGGGTTAACCGGTTGATGGGTACAACTGGTACACAGTACCCAAGACCAGCAACCCTCAATAATGTCAACTTCGATGAGTCCACCTTTGGACTTTCGACGCATACTTCGGATGAAGACGTCGATGATGCTGTGCTGGACCTGGACGCGCTGGACCTGGACGACAACGATGGACCACACCAAACGAGCTTCAAGCAGGCGGGGAAGCGCAAGTACCGACCGAGTGGCGACGACGACACTGCCAGAAGATCGCGCCCCGTTCGCCACCGAGCTGGCTTAGAAGAAGCAAGTGCGCCGGACGTATCCTCCTCGCGCCGAGCCGACTCCGACGAAGAAGAAAAGTCTGGGGACCAAGATGAAGACGACGACTCGACGCCTCCAGTGTTTTGGCGTGCCAGTGCCAACGCTGTGGAAGCAGCAGCCGATCTATCGGAGCCGACGACGTTCCAAGAGGCTGTGAACGGTCCTGATCAAGTGCACTGGCGCAAGGCGATCCGCGCGGAGCTCAAGTCGATGCGACTGCGTGGTGTGTTTCGAGCTGCCAAGTTGCCTAACGGACAACGCGCCATCGGTACCAAGTGGGTGTTCAAGATCAAGCGCAAAGCGGACGACTCGATCGAGAAGTACAAGGCGCGCCTCGTGGCCAAGGGCTTCAAGCAGAAGTACGGCATTGACTACACGGAGACGTTCTCGCCCGTGGTCAAGTATGTGACGCTGCGCATGGTGATCGCGATTGCCAAGTATTTTGGCTGGCCCCTCGACCAACTCGACGTGGTGACAGCATTCCTGTACGGGATAATGAAGGAAGTGGTCTTCTGCGTGGTTCCGGAAGGCGTCGAACTGGATGGTGACTTCGACTGCCTGGAACTGGTGAAGGCCATCTACGGTCTCAAGCAAGCTTCGCGCGTGTGGAACGAGACCTTCGACGAGTTCATGTGCTCCATCGGCTTCCAAGTATCGGCGTTCGACCCATGCCTCTACATCAAGGTGGTGGACGGTCACTGCGTGCTTGTACTGGTGTACGTGGACGACGTACTGATTACCGGGAGTTCGCCCGAGCTGATCGCACGCACGAAGACCGACCTGAAGATGCGCTTCGAGATGACCGACAGCGGCAAGTGCGCGTTTGTTCTTGGGATCGAGCTGGTGGACGGCCCGGACGGCAGCGTGACCATGTGCCAGCGGCGATACGTGGACGACATCCTGAAGCGCTTCGCCATGGACGAGTGCAAGGCCGTGGTGAGTCCGGTGGACATGAGCACTCGACTTGTTCCAAGCGACGCGGCGACCAAGGTGAACGCTCCGTTTCGCGAAGCTGTTGGTGCTCTGATGCACCTGATGACCGCCACGCGCCCAGACATCGCGTACGCCGTTGGCTATGTATCGCGCTTCATGGAGAACCCCCAAGAGGAACACTGGGTTGCGGTCAAGCGTATCTTTCGCTACCTGCAAGGCACCAAGACGCATGGGATCTGCTTCAAGCCGGGCGACAAGATCGACTTTCGTGGCTACTCGGACGCGGACTGGGCCGGCGACCTCGCCGACCGCAAGTCCACTTCAGGCTACACGTTCATGCTCATGAGTGCGCCTGTGAGCTGGGGAAGCAAGAAGCAATCAAGTGTGTCGCTGTCCACGAGCGAAGCGGAGTACATCGCGCTCAGCCTGGCGATCCAAGAAGGCAAGTGGATTCATCGCCTGCTATGCGAGATTCTGGCGGCCGCAAATGAGACTGGACCCGAACTCATCATCCGCGAAGACAACCAGTCGTGCATCAAGATGACGAAGAACCCAGTGAACCACGGTCGCGCCAAGCACATCGACATCAAGTACCACCACATCCGCGATGAAGTCAAGCGCGGTGAAGTCAAGCTCCAGTACTGCGAGACTTCTGTGATGCTAGCGGACATCATGACGAAGGCTCTCGCAGGACCACGCCATACGGATCTGACGGTGGCTCTCGGCATTCGTGGGACTTCGCATTGAGGGGGCGTATTGAGGGTTGCTGTATTGAGGGTTGCTGGTCTTGGGTACTGTGTACCAGTTGTACCCATTAACCGGTTAACCCGAACCGGTCCAATCCGAACCCACGTTGATTATGGTGATTTACGGTAAGTTGTTTACGCCACCGATGATTAGACGAGTAGGATGATTGGATGAACACCGGTGAGTGATGGTTGATTAGATGCACTAGGTGATAGGACGCCGGGTCGCGTGTCTATAACAGTAGGATGTAAGCTCCAACAACTCAATCACTCTTGGACACGAAGCTTGGACGAAGCGGAGGGAGGGCCGTCGCAGACGGCGGGACCGGAGCGAAGGCACTTAAGGGGTAGAATGAAGATTCGAAAGTGATTGAATTGTTGGAGCTTACATCCTACTGTTATAGACACGCGACCCTGCGTCCTATCACCTAGTACATCTAATCAACCATCACTCACCGGTGTTCATCCAATCATCCTACTCGTCTAATCATCGGTGGCGTAAACAACTTACCGTAATCACCATAATTAACGTGGGTTCGGATTGGACCGGTTCGGGTTAACCGGTTAATGGGTACAACTGGTACACAGTACCCAAGACCAGCAACCCTCAATAGCCAGCCAAAATACTTGGCAATCGCGATCACCATGCGCAGCGTCACATACTTGACCACGGGCGAGAAC
The DNA here is from genome assembly GCA_033557915.1 of Phytophthora tentaculata. Taxonomy (NCBI): domain Eukaryota; phylum Oomycota; class Peronosporomycetes; order Peronosporales; family Peronosporaceae; genus Phytophthora; species Phytophthora tentaculata. Next base: position 5,376,080 of record JAUCEA010000009.1, read on the forward strand.
GTCTCCGTGTAGTCGATGCCGTACTTCTGCTTGAAGCCCTTGGCCACGAGGCGCGCCTTGTACTTCTCGATCGAGCCGTCCGCTTTGCGCTTGATCTTGAACGCCCACTTGGTACCGATGGCGCGTTGTCCGTTAGGCAACTTGGCAGCTCGAAACACACCACGCAGTCGCATCGACTTGAGCTCCGCGCGGATCGCCTTGCGCCAGTGCACTTGATCAGGACCGTTCACAGCCTCTTGGAACGTCGTCGGCTCCGATAGATCGGCTGCTGCTTCCACAGCGTTGGCACTGGCACGCCAAAACACTGGAGGCGTCGAGTCGTCGTCTTCATTTTGGTCCCCAGACTTTTCTTCTTCGTCGGAGTCGGCTCGGTGCGAGGAGGATACGTCCGGCGCACTTGCTTCTTCTAAGCCAGCTCGGTGGCGAACGGGGCGCGATCTTCTGGCAGTGTCGTCGTCGCCACTCGGTCGGTACTTGCGCTTCCCCGCCTGCTTGAAGCTCGTTTGGTGTGGTCCATCGTTGTCGTCCAGGTCCAGCGCGTCCAGGTCCAGCACAGCATCATCGACGTCTTCATCCGAAGTATGCGTCGAAAGTCCAAAGGTGGACTCATCGAAGTTGACATCGCGACTGATAACCACCTGCCCCGCCTCGATGTCATAAACTCGATACGCCTTGGACACTTCTTCGTAGCCGAGGAACAGCCCGGCGCGAGCCTTGGGGTCCCACTTGCGCCGTCTTTCCTTCGGCGTCAGGATGTACGTCTGGCATCCGAACACACGCATGTGCTTCACACTCGGCTTGGACTTGTAAACGATCTCGAACGGAGTCTTGTGTTCGATCTTGGGTGATGGCAGACGATTCTTCACGTAGATGGCTGTCATGGCCGCCTCAGCCCAGAAACACTTGTCCAGCTTGGCGTGATGCAGCATGCTGCGGCCAATCGTGACAATAGTCCGGATGGCGCGTTCTGCCGTGCCGTTGGTCTGGTGCGCGTACGGAACCGTGGTTTGCTGCTCGATGCCTTCGACTTCGTAGAAGGCCTTGAGCGAGTTGCTCGCGAACTCACGGGCTCCGTCGTGCCGCACAAACTTGACCTTCTTGCCGAACTGCGTCTGCACCTTCGTGACGTACATCTTGATGCAGTCCTCGCTCTCCAACTTGGCACGCAGGCAGAAACCCTTCATGCATCCGCTGGCTTCGTCCACGATCAGCAGCAGGTACTTGCTGCCACCAAGTGACTCTTCTTCCATGGGGCCGCACACGTCGAAATGGAGCAGCTCGAACGTGTCGTAACGACGCTTGTCATGGTTGCTTGGGAACGGTTTTTGGACCATTTTACCTTGCTGGCAACCACGACACAGGCTTGGTCCGCTCGACTTGGAAGGTGCCTTCGCGTCCTTGATCATGTGGTTGTCGACCATCTTGCGAAGCACCTCCACCGGAGCGTGACCCATGCGCGCGTGCAGATCGACCGTCTTCCCACTGGTCGCCGCATTCGCCGATCGCTGAGGCGTCTGGAGCCAGTAGAGTCCATCCACGAGGTTTGCCGTCGCCACCACTTGCTTGGAGCCCTTGTGCGCAATCTGCATCTTGGTGCCGTCGAACACGACTTGGAACAGACCACTCTTGTTGATCTGTGGCACCGAAAGCAGATTCTTGCTCATGCTCGGCACGTACAGCGCGTTCTTGATCTCGATGTCGCGCTCGTCGCCGTTGGGCAGAACCACTTGTTCCACGATGGTCCCCACACCCATGATGGCCGCCTTGTTGCCGTCGGCCACCGAAAGTTCGCCTTCATTCCGCTCAATCAAATGGGCGGACTTGGCCTTGTCGTTGCAGATGTGGTGCGTTGCGCCACTGTCGACCGCCCACATCCCGAGCATATCCTTGCCCGTCGAAATGCCACACTCCAGTGAGACCGCGAACGCCACTCGATCATAGCCGTAATCGTAGTTGTAGCTGGCGTCGTCGTTCCTCCACTGGGTATTGTTGACCCCGCGTCCACGGCCATTGCCATTGCCGCCGCGTCTTGGGCCCCGATTCTCGTCCTTCTGCTTGGTCCAGCACTTGTCAATCGTGTGCCCCAATTTCCCGCAGTACGTGCACTGGCGAGACTCTCGGTCGGTGTTGAACGCCTTCGCCGCATTCTCCGTTTTCACCGTCGCCGTCTTCTCGCCTTGTCTCTTGATGTGCTCATTCGTCAGCACCTTCACGACGTCTTGCGATCGTAGTTCAGCGCTGCTCATCTCCAAGTTCAGCACGACGTTCTCGTAGCTCTTGGGGAGACTGCGCAACAGGCAGATCGCCACGTCCTCGTCCTCCATCTTGGCGCCGATGCTGCTGAGCTTGGCGCTGATGTTGAGGACCTCGTTGCAGTGATGCAAGACGTTGCCGCCTTCCGACATCTCCATGCTGAAGAGTTGGCGCTTCAGGTAGATGCGTCCAGCCTTCTGTGAACCACCGTACAGTGTCTTCAGGCGCTTCCACGCAACCCACGCTTCCTCGCAGTCGTCGACCACATGGTGGTAGTCCGCGTCCATGTGGAGTAACATCAGTCCGAACGCGATGTTCCTCGACTTGACGTAGTCGTCCTTGGCCCGCGAGTCCGTGAAGCTCGGCGTCGCCTCGCGGTTCACGACATGCCACGTCGACTTGGTCAGGAACACGCCACACATGTAGCGGTTCCACGTCGCGTAGTTGTCCCCGTTGAACTTGTCAATGGAGACCTTGGTGGAGGCGTCTTGGGCAGAGGACATGGTGCTTGGGCTCATAACCTGATGCAAGGTATGGATCTTGGACACGAAGCTCGGACGAAGCGGAGGGAGGGACGTCGCAGACGGCGGGACCGGAGCGAAGGCACTTGAGGGGTAGAATGAAGATTCGAAAGTGATTGAATTGTTGGAGCTTACACCCTACTGTTATAGACACGCGACCCTGCGTCCTATCACCTAGTGCATCTAATCAACCATCACTCACCGGTGTTCATCCAATCATCCTACTCGTCTAATCATCGGTGGCGTAAACAACTTACCGTAAATCACCATAATCAACGTGGGTTCGGATTGGACCGGTTCGGGTTAACCGGTTAATGGGTACAACTGGTACACAGTACCCAAGACCAGCAACCCTCAATACAGCAACCCTCAATACGCCCCCTCAATGCGAAGTCCCACGAATGCCGAGAGCCACCGTCAGATCCGTATGGCGTGGTCCTGCGAGAGCCTTCGTCATGATGTCCGCTAGCATCACAGAAGTCTCGCAGTACTGGAGCTTGACTTCACCGCGCTTGACTTCATCGCGGATGTGGTGGTACTTGATGTCGATGTGCTTGGCGCGACCGTGGTTCACTGGGTTCTTCGTCATCTTGATGCACGACTGGTTGTCTTCGCGGATGATGAGTTCGGGTCCAGTCTCATTTGCGGCCGCCAGAATCTCGCATAGCAGGCGATGAATCCACTTGCCTTCTTGGATCGCCAGGCTGAGCGCGATGTACTCCGCTTCGCTCGTGGACAGCGACACACTTGATTGCTTCTTGCTTCCCCAGCTCACAGGCGCACTCATGAGCATGAACGTGTAGCCTGAAGTGGACTTGCGGTCGGCGAGGTCGCCGGCCCAGTCCGCGTCCGAGTAGCCACGAAAGTCGATCTTGTCGCCCGGCTTGAAGCAGATCCCATGCGTCTTGGTGCCTTGCAGGTAGCGAAAGATACGCTTGACCGCAACCCAGTGTTCCTCTTGGGGGTTCTCCATGAAGCGCGATACATAGCCAACGGCGTACGCGATGTCTGGGCGCGTGGCGGTCATCAGGTGCATCAGAGCACCAACAGCTTCGCGAAACGGAGCGTTCACCTTGGTCGCCGCGTCGCTTGGAACAAGTCGAGTGCTCATGTCCACCGGACTCACCACGGCCTTGCACTCGTCCATGGCGAAGCGCTTCAGGATGTCGTCCACGTATCGCCGCTGGCACATGGTCACGCTGCCGTCCGGGCCGTCCACCAACTCGATCCCAAGAACAAACGCGCACTTGCCGCTGTCGGTCATCTCGAAGCGCATCTTCAGGTCGGTCTTCGTGCGTGCGATCAGCTCGGGCGAACTCCCGGTAATCAGTACGTCGTCCACGTACACCAGTACAAGCACGCAGTGACCGTCCACCACCTTGATGTAGAGGCATGGGTCGAACGCCGATACTTGGAAGCCGATGGAGCACATGAACTCGTCGAAGGTCTCGTTCCACACGCGCGAAGCTTGCTTGAGACCGTAGATGGCCTTCACCAATTCCAGGCAGTCGAAGTCACCGTCGAGATCAACACCTTCGGGGACCACGCAGAAGACAACCTCCTTCATGACCCCGTACAGGAATGCTGTCACCACGTCGAGTTGGTCGAGGGGCCAGCCAAAATACTTGGCAATCGCGATCACCATGCGCAGCGTCACATACTTGACCACGGGCGAGAACGTCTCGGTGTAGTCAATGTCGTACTTCTGCTTGAAGCCCTTGGCCACGAGGCGCGCCTTGTACTTCTCGATCGAGCCGTCCGCTTTGCGCTTGATCTTGAACACCCACTTGGTACCGATGGCGCGTTGTCCGTTAGGCAACTTGGCAGCTCGAAACACACCACGCAGTCGCATCGACTTGAGCTCCGCGCGGATCGCCTTGCGCCAGTGCACTTGATCAGGACCGTTCACAGCCTCTTGGAACGTCGTCGGCTCCGATAGATCGGCTGCTGCTTCCACAGCGTTGGCACTGGCACGCCAAAACACTGGAGGCGTCGAGTCGTCGTCTTCATTTTGGTCCCCAGACTTTTCTTCTTCGTCGGGGTCGGCTCGGCGCGAGGAGGATACGTCCGGCGCACTTGCTTCTTCTAAGCCAGCTCGGTGGCGAACGGGGCGCGATCTTCTGGCAGTGTCGTCGTCGCCACTCGGTCGGTACTTGCGCTTCCCCGCCTGCTTGAAGCTCGTTTGGCGCGGTCCATCGTTGTCGTCCAGGTCCAGCGCGTCCAGGTCCAGCACAGCATCATCGACGTCTTCATCCGAAGTATGCGTCGAAAGTCCAAAGGTCTACTCATCGAAGTTGACATCGCGACTGATAACCACCTGCCCCGCGTCGACGTCATAGACTCGATACGCCTTGGACACTTCTTCGTAGCCGAGGAACAGTCCGGCGCGAGCCTTGGGATCCCACTTGAGCCGCTTCTCCTTCGGAGTCAGGATGTACGTCTGGCATCCGAACACACGCATGTGCTTCACCCTCGGCTTGGACTTGTAAACGATCTCGAACGGAGTCTTGTGCTCGATCTTGGGTGACGGCAGACGATTCTTCACGTAGATGGCCGTCATGGCCGCCTCAGCCCAGAAACACTTGTCCAGCTTGGCGTGATGCAGCATGCTGCGGCTGATCGTGACAATAGTCCGGATAGCTCGCTCTGCCGTGCCGTTAGTCTGGTGCGCGTACGGAACCGTGGTTTGCTGCTCGATGCCTTCGTCTTCGTAGAAGTCCTTGAGCGAGTTGGTCGCAAACTCACGGGCTCCGTCGTGCCGCACAAACTTGACCTTCTTGCCGAACTGCTTCTGCACCTTCATGATGTACGTCTGAATGCAGTCTTCGCCCTCTGACTTGGCACGCAGACAGAAACCCTTCATGCATCCGCTGGCTTCGTCCACGATCAGCAGCAGGTACTTGCTGCCACCAAGTGACTCTTCTTCCATGGGGCCGCACACGTCGAAATGGAGCAGCTCGAACGTGTCGTAACGACGCTTGTCATGGTTGCTTGGGAACGGTTTTTGGACCATTTTACCTTGCTGGCAACCACGACACAGGCTTGGTCCGCTCGACTTGGAAGGTGCCTTCGCGTCCTTGATCATGTGGTTGTCGACCATCTTGCGAAGCACCTCCACCGGAGCGTGACCCATGCGCGCGTGCAGATCGACCGTCTTCCCACTGGTCGCCGCATTCGCCGATCGCTGAGGCGTCTGGAGCCAGTAGAGTCCATCCACGAGGTTTGCCGTCGCCACCACTTGCTTGGAGCCCTTGTGCGCAATCTGCATCTTGGTGCCGTCGAACACGACTTGGAACAGACCACTCTTGTTGATCTGTGGCACCGAAAGCAGATTCTTGCTCATGCTCGGCACGTACAGCGCGTTCTTGATCTCGATGTCGCGCTCGTCGCCGTTGGGCAGAACCACTTGTTCCACGATGGTCCCCACACCCATGATGGCCGCCTTGTTGCCGTCGGCCACCGAAAGTTCGCCTTCATTCCGCTCAATCAAATGGGCGAACTTGGCCTTGTCGTTGCAGATGTGGTGCGTTGCGCCGCTGTCGACCGCCCACATCCCGGACACATTCTTGCCCGTCGAAACCCCACATTCCAGTGAAACCGCGAACGCTACTCGATCGTAGCCGTAGTCGTAGTTGTTGTCGTTTCGCCACTATAGGAAGCGGTCAAGCCTCGCAAGTGTAAGCTATATCTACCCCTCGTAAAGGAAACCTATACCCCCCCCCCCCCCCCCAGTCGATCAAGATCGACAACCTACCTGGCGCGTAGCCTGAAGAACTTCCACGCTACGCAACCCCCCACCGTTCTGCGCCTCGCCAAGGCGGAACCAACCGCAGGCCAAGCTTCCCCTCAAGTCCCCCAGAGGAGTGTAACCAGTCCCGCGGACGGGTACACAAGGTGAGCCCTCAGCAACCCCACGGTTATCGGAGTACCCCCTCCGTCAGTCGGTAGTCCGGGGCACTGTGTGTGAGATCGGATCGCAACGCGATTTTGCGATACCCACTCCACCACATCCCGGCTGTCCCTCAGCCTCCTTCGTCACTGAATGCCGCAGAGAGAGCTGCACGAGAAGCTGAAGAAGATCGCCTTATGTTCGGCACGGATGATGAAGATGATGAACCCAGCCATGCTGCTTCATCAGGCCCGCCTGCTACGACGTCTGCGACTACCCCAACACGAAATGAAGACTCGGAGCCGGTATCCCTTGCATATCCTCCATCCGGTGAAGCTATTCCACCAGCCACCGACGCTTCAAGTTCCTCCCCCTCGGTTCCACGTCCCGACGCATCAGCACCAGGCTCCGATGATGACGCTATGGATATCGATGATGATGGAGGTTCTCGTATGGACACTGGAGACACTGGTGATGGCAACGAACCCTCGTTAGACTTCCCAGCAGGTGAAACTGCCAAGGACGAAGGTATTCCACCACCCACCGAGGGTTCAGGTTCCCGGATGGCGGTAACTCTAGTGATTCGAGCGACAACTGGGGTAGTTTGGGTCTTCCAAGACCTCCGACTCCTCCTCGGCGTCGTTCTCCCTCAGCTTCGCCACAGCCTCACCTGCCGCTACCACCTCAGCCATCTCAGCAGTCGGTGATGCCACAGGATGCGTGTGGCGACATACACGGGAATTGCTCGTGAGTGGCGGTTCAGACACCTCTCAACCCTTACCGATGCCTCACCACGTATCAGCGGGTGGCCACCTAGCTACCCCGGCTTTGGTCAGCTTACCAACGTGGGTTCTCCCGTTCTTGGACATGGCGTTCACTGATCCAGGAGCCAAGAAGTGCTGGGAACGTATCCTCAATACAGTTCTGCCCGAGCCGACGTCGAGCGACGTGGTACTCCGCGTCACGCTTGAAGAGTTACAGGCTTTCATGGACTACAAGGACCCAAATCATCCGTACCAGATCCTCCGCCGAATCTTGCCTCTCCAGCCGTGTTTCTTTGAAATGGAGGGGTTTGATCCGCATGCACGAGTGTCCAAGCGCGCTCCAATTGAAGTTCGGCTCAAGGTCCTGTGGGCTAATCTTCATGGTGATGGTCCGACCAAGGACCTTGGCTATGCAGCGTGGGAACGTCTCCACTGGATACTTACTGCAGCCGTCGAGAAGGGTTTCGAGGAGGAGTCCAGAGTTCCTGGTCACGACAAGGGACTTTTGAAGGCCGAACATGCGTTGTGGAAGACTCACGTCAAGGACCGGAACAAGCGTGCTGACCGGCTTCGGGACATGTACGAGAGCAGTACATGGTGTGGTATCTTGAAGCTGTCGACCACCCAGGGCGAACGTTCATTCGTCCCGAGATAACCTTCGAGCCGACGATTCCACCCTACCCGATCGAGAACCTGCCGTTCGTTCCTCGGACGACCAACTGGATATCAGAGGTAGCTGATCTGGATGCCCGTCAGCCGTGGCGCACTGGGTGGATGACCGCTGCGCACTAGCACCCGAACAACACCACATACTTCCCGTGTCAGCCCAACGCTGAGTTCTTCAACCCCCGTGGCACACGGTTTGTGAATGTGAACCGTAACGTCGTAGTCGACCCAGCACTGTCGTCGACCGAGTGGTTCAGCGCGGACGCGCCCTGCGCGCGTTGGTTCGAGCACTGTACAGGATAGTAGAGACCCTCAATTTAATAGCGCTATGAAGTAGGCACACTAAGCTATCTGTTAAGCTAGGTAATATCCAGTTCCAGTTCCTATAGCTGCTGTAAGGATGCGCGGCTGCGGATCCATCGTCCACACTTTTGCTTTTTGCTACTGACGCAAAAAGCGGACTGAGAGATACGTACTTTTGCTACGTAAATTTGAAAAGACGTGCTTCTGAACCGCAAGAGTTTCGTAAAACCCGTAGCAATTTTTACGTTTCTCCCTTACGTGTTTTTGCGTTACGTGTTTTTCATTTATCGGTACTTCTGAAAGTCTCAAATGTGTGTTTGAACCGGCCTCGAATTGACACTCCCCCTTACAGTATTTATTTCATGAACTCAAAAAAAGACTGGTGAGAAAAGCAAGATTTAAGAGAATTATGTTTATTGCAAATACGCTCACCTCATGCTTCTACGCGTGACTATTGCTACGACGAACGCTGCTGGTCCGGTGCTAGATATTACAACTAAATACAAGATGGGTTCAGTTTCTACGTGGTTGGCGCGAGACGGACTGCGACATCCGTTACATCTCCTCCAGCCGAGAGAAGCCCCCACCTGCTCACTCGTGTGCAGTGTCGACTGCCAGTTACACTACGAGAGGCAAGCGTTGAACTCAAGACGTACAGAAGAAATGACGAGGCCTTGTGCTGCAGCAGCGAGATCTGAGCTGGTCCTCTGTAGCACACCAACGGCGGCACTTTCCATCATCTATCCACGAGAGTTGCAGCCAATTGTTTATTTCTTCTTGTGGTGGGACCCGTTCGCCGACTGGTCATGCTGCGACTCACGCAGCGCCTCGGCCTTCTTGATCATAGCATCACGATCGAATGTCGCCTTCGGGTGCTTGCTGGAGTAGTGCTGCTCGTAGGACTTGATGTCGGGTGACGCGCTCTGTTGGATCAAGTTAAAATATACTGGTCAGTCACGGCGGTTGTTGCCAGATTACAGTTTTTACATCGTTATTGCCGACGCACCATGCAGATGTCACACGTAAAGTTGAGCTTGGCGACACCACGGGTGGAGGCACCGGCCTTGCCTCCGCCCTTGTTGACTTGCTTCTGGCGCTTCTCGAGGTCCGCCGCCGTGTGCTTTTTGAACTTAGCCTTGCCGCCCATACTGCTATTGACCTGATTGCTGGACGCGCTTGGACTCTTCTTGAGCAATGAGCCGCTTGTTATGTTCCTCGCCTCCTGGTGGTAAAGAATGGAGCAAACGGACCGAACAAGGACCGGTCCGAACCGCAGCGGACAAGGTAATTTAATTGGGGTACAAAACACTGAATAGGTTCCATCAATAGAGACTGGATCTTGAAAGGCCGCGATCATGTCATGCTTGTCAAAGGTCAAAGTTCAACGCTGGTGCTGGCAGCAGCAGGCTGCTGTTTCTAGTGAGAGCAGCACCTCGTGAAGTTTCGACTCGTCCTTCAACTTAGAGCTATATATGTAATGTATGCCCATGTAGATCGAGGTGCTTGAAATCGTTTGGGATGCCTGAAACTGTGCTTGCTGTGAACAGACAACTTTGATTGGTAGCGCAAATGGTGGTTGGGCGATTATGTGTAGGATGATGCTGGTTCTTGCCCTCTGTAGTGTGACGCCTCCAATTTGACGGTCATGACTCAAGACTCATGACACAAGGATCATGTAACTTTACAACCACATCATACATGATGTACTTCTGAAACAAGGCTACGAGGGGGCGGTTCCTCGCTTGACGACGTTGAAGCATGCACATCAACCCCGCCGTCCCACTAGGCTTGAACACATCGTTTGCTTGCTTGGCCACCAAGCAAACCGATGCCTCCCTTGCACTGCAATGACGCGGATTCTATTCATAATCGGCGAGATTGGTCGAGCGTTCTCATTGGTCGAAAGTCAACGTTAAACACTGCCAACGCAAGGTCACTGACCTGGTCAGGTTGAACCTCCCAAGTTTGGGCAGCTCATTACCGAACGTCCGCAGTACGCAACTAGCTAAGCGCAGCGAAACCTTCATCACCTCTGTCTGCCATGGTCAAGATCGTTCCCGGCAGCGACGGCACGCCGCTCAACGTGCTTGAATATGAAGAATTCGCCAAGGAATACCTCCCCAAAAACGCGTACGACTACTATGCATCTGGTGCCGATGATATGGTGACGCTCAAGGAGAACCGCGAGGCCTTCAAGCGTCTCGTGCTGCATCCGCGTGTACTCCGTGATGTGTCCAACATGAACATCAGCACGACGTTGCTGGGCCACCGCATCAGCTCTCCAGTCTGCGTCGCACCCTCGGCCATGCACCGTATGGCACACCCCGACGGAGAGATCGCCAGCACGTCAGCCACAGCTAAAGCCGACACGTGCTACATCCTCAGCACCATTTCCACCACCAGCCTCGAGGACGTGGCCAAGGCCAACATTGAGGCCAACCCGCTCGCTCTGCGCTGGTACCAGCTCTATGTGTTCAAGGACCGCGAGATTACGCGAGGCCTCGTAAAGCGCGCCGAAAAGGCTGGCTACAAGGCCATCGTACTCACCGTGGATACGCCTATGCTTGGTCACCGTGAGCCAGATGTGCGCAACCGCTTCAGTCTGCCCAATCACCTCACAATGGCAAATTTCGCTGAAGTGGGAGGAGACCACGAGCACGGCGTCAGCAGCCTCAAGGACTCGGGACTCGCCCACTACGTCAGCGAACTCTTCGACCTCACGCTCAACTGGAACGACGTCAAGTGGCTCAAGAGCATCACTAAACTGCCTGTTGTCGTCAAGGGTGTGCTCAGTCCAGAGGACGCCAAGATCGCAGTTGATATGGGCTGTGAAGGCGTCCTCGTGTCAAATCACGGCGCCCGACAGCTCGATGGCGTGGCCGCGACCATTGATGCGTTGCCGGCCATCGTCAAGGCGGTAGATGGTCGCGCTGAAGTGTATTTGGACGGCGGTGTGCGTCGCGGTACGGATGTGTTCAAGGCTCTGGCGCTTGGTGCTCGTGCAGTTTTCCTTGGTCGCCCAGTTCTTTTTGGCCTGGCTCACAGCGTACGTTGATGTTGTTCTCATTGCAGAGACCACTGTGTTATCTAACTCTTGAGTCTTGTTGTCTGGCGATCAGGGTGAGGCGGGTGTCTCGAATGTCCTTCGTATCCTCAACGATGAGCTGAAGCACGCGATGTTGTTCTCCGGCACTGCTAAACTCGCCGACATTGGGTGCGTCTCTGTGTGTGCTGTTGCTTGAGTACTCTACTGTAGTAACCCATAAATGTTGCTCCATTGTGCTCTTATAGCCCTGCCTACGTTCGTCGCGGAGTGCCTCCGCTTCCTTCGTCGCTGTAAGAAGTGTACATCAATGCTATACTAGTCGATACTACTCCTGTTTGTTGATATCAAGTCAATCCCCTGACATTCCTTGGCATTGTAACAACAAGTTCAACTTGTCAATACATTTGGATACTACTTCCTGTTCCAGCATTTCGACTTCAACCAGCACTGTAATGCTGCGAGATCCTCATAAAAGACAGCGCATGGCAATGCTTTTAGAGCTGAAGTGGAGGGAGTCCACGACGCACATACGCAGCACTGCAAAGCAACAAGACAAACGTGTAAGTTTACCCGACAAGCGACACTAGGAGCAACACACCACGCACCCGATGTCAGCTTCCGGAGAAGAGCATGCGTCATTGAGGATACGCAAGACACTGGAGACTCCAGCCTCGCCCTGAAAGGCATCAAAAGGTGAGACGTCGGCGTTATACAAGCAATGGTGATGACGAAGCACGTACGCTGTGAGCAAGACCGAACAAGATTGGACGTACTTTTGATACCGCTTTTTGCAAATGTCGGTTCTTCTGAAAGCCTCTATTTTTGTATCTTTCGATCTAATACAAGCAAAGCGGCACCAAGGGTACTAATCGAAAGCTGTCGTTTTTGTAGATTTTGCTGGCTATTTCTGAAACTTCTAACCAATGCACAAATCACAATAGATCCAATTAAAAAATAATATTAAGAGTGATGGTCGTGTCAATTTGGGGCCGGATTCAGTGACTTGATTTCACTATTGATCTTGCCTTGTCTCTTACATGGCACCCTATAAGTGACCAATCACAATTGATAAATGCAAAATTCGAGTCTTTCATTGGCCAAATGAACCGGCCCCTAACTGGCATCCGGCCCCGAATTGACACTTCCCCTTAGTATAAACAAATGAAAGAGAGTGGTTAGAAACCCCGACTGAGATCGAGGGGGTGAAATGCAGTGCAAATCAAAACGGAGAAGACCAATGGAGGCGAGCGGATGCAAGGTCGCGTAGCCGCAGCAAACCCGCGCGGGGTGCCCGCGAAGCAGGGTCGCGCGCTATTTGTGGATGCGGGCCCAGCGCCGAGCTCCGCAGCGAGCCGAGCACTGCACTCTCCAGGTGAGAGGATCTTTTAATCGCAGGAGCGCAGCGACTGCATTTGCGACACGCAGCGGAGCAAATCCTAATTATGCAAATGACACCCGTCCCCCTTATATTGGGATCGAAGAAACTATATTGGGTTTTGTATTGACAATCATTCCCAGTCGGGTGCAGCAACACGTGCCCAAATGAAAAGTGGCCATACATAGCTCCATTGGATCTATTAATAAGAGATCGGCAACCTTTCCGACCAGGTTTTCTTGAACAGGTTTTGTCCAGGTGTAATTAAAGTAATTTATCTTACCGTCATGTTGCTTTTGGTCTCAGAGCCATCAATTGGAGGGAGCGTGCCACGCGGCAGTCCACGGCTACCGGCGCCTTCTGTACACCTTTGAGAGCCTTCAGCCTCCACCCCCAGCTCTCCCTACTGCGCTACCATGGCGCGGACGCACAAGACGTCGATGGTCAAGGCGCAGATGGCGGAACAAGCTCGCCTGGAGGAAAAGGCGCGCCGGAGCGAAGAAGCAAGGCGGGCGAACACCCCAGCAGCGCGCACCCGCTTCCCCTCCACGAAGCATGAATGCAGATAGTGGTGGAGAGGGCCAGACTGGCGAAGGAACGCAGAGCGACATTGCGGAAGACCGTGAGGCCAACGAAGACAAGGAGTGCGTGCCAACCAGAGCCAAGGAAGAAGAGGCTTCGGAGGACAATGGCGACGATGCGTCGGCGGATGAGGAAGAAGAGGCCTCGGAGGGTAAGGACGACGGTGACGTAAAGGACCAGTCAGCGTGTTCGTCGGCCAAGGCGAAGGCGCGCTGCGGGAAGAAAAGACTGGCCGCTGAATTAGAGGAAGGGGAGACGCTGTACGATGTACCTGTGTTCAAGCCTGCGCACGACATCTGGGCAAACCTGGAAACCTCTTTGCTTGAATACATGGAGTCGACAAACCAGAAGCTTGTTATTAAAGAGGTCGTCCACGCTGCCCGTCGAAACGCCGATCTCCGCTCTCAAGTACGATACAAAGGCGTTCCCGACAGCAATATTCCCTTGATTCCTAATGAAATGGACCCTTATCAGCGCAAGCTCATCTGCACACATGGTTGGTTGGAGCGTGAAAGGTCGACTGGAAAAAGGACCTGTCGTAACTTGCTCCGAACTTTGTGTCCATTTCAGATGCTTGCGCAAGTAGCTAAGAAACCTGATGGCACATGGGGTATCGTGGTGAAGGGAGAAGTATACACACACACAATCATCCAGTGACCAAGGAGATCTACAGTCTGCGCCCACGCGTTTGCCAGGTTCCTTCTTGTAGATTAACGACTCAAGGCGACTGACTTGTCAGGTAGCTAGATAAAGAAGAAGTGAGATTATTAGGCTGATACGGCAAGCACGGCTCTGTTTTACGTAAGCCAACTTGAAGAAAGCATCACGTGAAGTATACGACGCAACCTGCTGGCTCTATACTAGAACGTCTGTCTGCTGCTAGCACTAACATTTCCCCCGCAAGCGCAGCAGTCTTAACCGGTGTGGGTGATCAAGCCACACAAACTGCGCTTGCTTGCGAGGTCGGTGCGTCCGAGCGCTTTAGTAAGCAGATCAGCAGGATTCCGGTGCGTCGGGAGATACTCCAGCGACAAGCTTCCTTGTCGCCATGCGTCTTTTACGGCATGGAAGCGGATGTCAACCGCCTTCCGTGCCCTTGAGTTCCCCTCCTTCTGAATACGCTTGATGGCGGGCTGGCTATCTATGAGCACCGTTAAATCAAGCGGAATGGAACTTGAGCTGAGAATCTCTTCCACGACCAGTTTCACTCATTCAGCTTGCTGGAGCCCGTCATTCGCCGCAATGAACTCAGCTGCTGTACTCGACTGAGCTACCACGGTTTGCTTCGTAGAACCCCACGCAACGGGTGCAGCAAAGAGGAACAGCACGAAACCAGAGACTGACTTGCGATCTTCGACGTCGCTGGCCCAGTCGGCGTCTGTGGTAAGTCGGAGGCCGTCCGCGAGCCGTGGCTTGAGCTGTAGCTTGGCTTTGCGTGTGCCACCTAAATATCGCATCAGGAATTTTGCCGTATTCCAAGCTTCCTTGCGAGGTGCTACACAGTGGCGCGCAAGCTGGTTGACAGCAAATGAAGCATCTAGCCACGTAACTCTTGCCAGATAGAGAAGACACCCGACTGCTTGGCGATAGGGAATTCGTGACATCGCCGCCAGCTCATTAGTACTGGGAGATCTTGTGAATGAGTCGAGTCTCGTCTTCGGCACCATTGGTGTAGTTGTTGGTCTCACAGGGTCCATCCCGAATCTGAGCAGCAACTCGTCGACGTACGCAGACTGCGACAGCAGGATTGTACCAGCGCATGGCCGTTCAATGTACATACCCAGAAACTGTGACGGTGCGCCAAGGTTCTTCACTTAAAACTTATTTGTCAACGCGTCCATGAGCTTCTGCGCCTCCATCCGGTCCTGGTGAGCTACCAGCAGATCGTCGACGTAGAGACAAACCAGGAGCAACCCACCATCATGCTTGTAGTACAAGCAGGCATCTCCAGCAGTAGGTTTGAGCCCATAACGATATGCTTGTTCCATTCTCGTCCTGCCTGCTTCAATCCGTACAACGCCTTTCGGAGACGCCACGCTTGTGCTCCTGGCCGGGTTCCTCGAAGCCACTGACTTGACGAACATAAATCACCCCCTTAACGTCAGCCTTGAGATAAGCAGCTGGAACATCCCCTTGTAGCACTTCCATCTTAAAAACTGCTACCAGTATGAGACAAATCCGGACGCAAACTAAGTCCGCTACGGGCGCGTGAGTTTCCACGTAACCCAGTAGGTACACCTGGTGATCACCGCGAACACAGACTCTAGCATTAAATTGAGTCACTTGTCCATCGGGCCCGGTTTTTAGGCGGAATTGGACGGTGTTGGCTAGGATGTTCGCACCGAGCGGTGGATCCACAAGCCCGAACGTGTCGTTTGCTATTAACGCAGCAATTTCTGCTTCCATCGCTCTTTCCATTGAGGCCACTGTCGGGAGCGTCTGGCTTCCGCCACACTGAGAGGTTCACGAATTACACCAGATAAACACAAGAACGCAGGAGTGATCTCTCGAGCTGATATTCGCTCCGACCTGCGTCTTTGCGTGAGCTCGGTTGTTCCGTTGATTGCTGCGACGTCCCGTGGGACTATGCTAGTGTCTTGCAATATGCTCCGTGCTTGACCCTCGTGGAGGGGTGCATCTTCATCATCTGAGCCGGTTTGTTCCCCGTCTGGCAGAGTTGCATCAGGAACCTTTACCATTTCATGTAGCATGCTGTCCAGCGCGAGCACATCGGTAGTTTCTTTGATACGTCGTCCCCCAGAGGCAGGCACGTACACACGGTACCCTCGAACTTCTTCAGAAAACCCAACAAAGGCGCCAATCGTTCCTCGACCATAGAATCGAAGGTGTTTGCGACGGATCTGGTCAGGCGTTCGCATCACCAGTGCTTGTCCAAAAAAATGAGCAGGCGTTGTAGATCAGGTTTGTTGGCGAATATGCGCTCATGTGGCGTGACTGACGACTTTGTGATCGGGATCCTGTTGCGGATATACGCAGCATACTGAAGTGCCTCTTCCCAGAGATAGTGGGGCAGACACGAATCAATCATCATCGCTGCTGCCATCTCCGTGACCGTCCGAATTTTTTTTTATGCGTTCAGCTACACCATTTTGCGAACTGCGGTACCTAGCAGCGTGCTGATGCCGGAGCCCTTCCACCGCCGCGAGTCGCCGGAAATCTTCATTTAGAAACTATATGCCTCCATCCGTACGGATCCTCCGGATGTTGGACGGTGATACTTTTGCCTGACGTTCCAGATAACGAAGAAAGTGTGCGGCGCACGCGGTGGCTTCATTCTTGTGCTTGATCGGGTTAAACTTTGACGTAGCCTCGCCACACGATAATCATGAAGTACGTATTACCGTGATACGAGGCTTGTACAGGTCCACTCAAGTCCATGTGACAGTCAGAAATTGCCACCTCATCGCTACTTGATCTGTTGGCCGGAGAGGGTGCTCGTAAGATCTTGGCTCGTGCACATGCTCCACACACCGAGGTGGCTGCAGGAGACACTGGCAACTTAACTCCGTTAACAGCGTGACTGACAGCTAGCTTCCGACACGCATTAAAGTGAAGGTGCCCCAACCTCCGATGCCAGACATCCAGTGGAGCGGACGCAGTGACAGTGTAGCTGTGAGCATTTGATGAGAAGACGCCCGTTCGGTGCGTTTGCACTTAATAGACGCCATTGTGCTCCAAAGCTCGTAGGGTGACTCGCCGTCCCATTCATTATCGCAAAACCTGACGATGTACCCAGCCCGTACTAGTTGGGAGACCGATATCAACGTGACTAAAAGCCCGGGAACGTAGTACAAGTTCGCGATCTTGACACTCCGTTCCTGCTCGGATTGGCCAGGCTGCTTCACAACGGTTACCAAGCGGACAGTCCCCATAGTGTTCACGTTAACGACCCGACCATCGGCCACCGTGACGCGGATTGGCTTGTCCACGGAGAGGATTTTTGTTAGAAGCTGTTTCTGGCCTGTCAAATGGATCGATACCCCAGTATCCAGCAATATTGACATCCACTTGACGCCATACCTTCACGTGCTGTCTTCTTCTCGTGCATCTGCAATGGCGGCATGAGCCGTTTCGGTTGCACGTCGTTTTCTCTGTGGATCGGGGCAGTCCGTAGCAAAGTGTCCATGACCATTGCAGTTAAAGCAGCGAGTTCGTGGGGTGGCAGCTCGCTTGGCCCTGGCTGACTGGTTTTTGGCGTGGCGTTTTTGCTTTCTTTGTACCGTAGCTAGCATAACGGGTTTATCGGCTGCCGCCTTGCCGTAGTAACGAGCAGTGTAAACACCTCGGGAACTGGTCTCATCGCGGCGCTTTTCCGCTCGCTGTAGTCCGTCACTGTCCACCAGGAAGGATAGCTGTTGAACGGCGAGATTTAACTGCCGGACAGGGTTGTTGTTGGTATCCTGAGCAAGGGTTAGCTTTAGAAGCTTGGAGTGCTTGTGGTACGCACGTTGTAAAAACGTGTGCAGCGCTTGGCGAGCGATGCCGTGAGCCTCGATGCCGCCGGGCAGGGAATCAGCTATGTTGAGAAGTCGATACACAAACTGCCGATAAGTTTCGCTAGGCTTTTTGCGCTCCTGGATTAAAAGCCTCATCACTTCTTGCTCGGAGAGCGGGTTCTTGAACTCTTCTACAAGGGCTTGCCCGTATTGTTGCAGCGACGCCCTTGGATGATTAACCCGGTAGTTAGCGAACCATTCGCGAGCATCCCCCGTCAAAGATGATTCGAAAATCCCCTTGCACTGCAATGTGGACCATCGACAACTGCTCAATATTTGCGCCTGTAGAATCTGCTTTGAGAACTCGCGCCACCAACTCCGGACGTCGGAGTCGAATGAGTCCACGTTGACAACGCCTGAAAACAGTTCAATTGTGAGGGTTTTACGATCTGCTTTGCCACTGTTCCTCAGCGATCGAACCGCCAGCTCCAAGTCGTCTTCATCGCCGTTGAGGGCTTGATGCCAACAACATCATGGCGGTGTTGCTCTCGGTTGTGGCGTGTGTCGCCGATACTGCTGACGCTGTCAGGTCCGTCGTCGCTGCTATTGCTACTGGCGTCGCCACCGTTGTTGTCACCATCGACTCCACCGTAGTCATCGTTGCCACCGTCGCCATCATCACCATCATCACCACCGTCGCCACCGTTGTCAGCATCACCACCGTTGCCGTTGTCGATTGCTACCTGAACTCGCTGATATCTTGGTCTTCCCCCGCCTGTTGGTTGTTGAAACCCCCTGCGGTGTCTCCGCCCCTTGTTTGGTGCATCAATGGGCTCACCACTTGACGGTTGAGGGCGGGTGCGGCTACGGCCACTCGACGAACTTGCGCCTCTTGAAGTTGTCACCTCAAATCGGCAAGCTGGCGTTCCAGGTCAGCAATGACGGTTGCGGTTGGACCTTCAATCGTCGTAGACTTGCGCGGACGTTTTCCGTCACCTTCCTTTGTAGCAGGAGCCTTCCGTTTCCTCTGCTTTGGAGTCGTGGAAGGGGGCTTAAGTAGTACTTGCGAGGGCGGAGTCGCCAACACAGATACTTCAGGTGCTGCCGTGGATGACGTATCCAGGCGGGCCAGTAGGCGCGGGGACGTGCGTGTACCAGCCATGGATAAGCAAACTGCGGCTGTTAACCTGTAGATTAGCGACTCAAGGCGACTGACTTGTCAGGTAGCTAGATAAAGAAGAAGTGAGATTATTAGGCTGATACGGCAAGCACAGCTCTGTTTTACGTAAGCCAACTTGAAGAAAGCATCACGTGAAGTATGCGACGCAACCTGCTGGCTCTATACTAGAGCGTCTGTCTGCTGCTAGCACTAACACTTCTGAATCTCCACTAATAGCCGGGATTGAGATGCTGGTTGACGCGCAGGCGACACCATCCAGCATCTACGACTTCATTCGCAGCAATTCCAATCATCGCGTCAACATGAACGATGTGCGGAATTTAATCAGACTGATGCGGAATGCAGGCACGTTGTCACGATGATTTCGTCACATATACTTGTTATTGACATTCTTAATGTTTGACCAGACGTGGGCTCTCGGACAGCGACGCTGTTGCTGAACTGGTGTTGGAAATTAGCCAGGAATCGTCGAGGAATGTGGCGACGGTACACGAAAGTGAACACAGGCGTTATTTCGCTCACAAGGTCATATGCGGTCGATGCTGGACAGTTTTCCAGAGGTAATTCAGATGGACTGTACGCACAAGACCAACCGGTAAGCTGTGCAATTTGATTAATCCAGGTGTTTCCAGGGTCTCCCAGGTTTTAACCAGGGTTTTTTTTACTGGATGAATAGGTACAACTACCAATTACTCACGATTGTAGCGATGGGCCAATTTGGCCACGGTCAGCCCGTGCAGTACTTACTAATCGAATCGAACTCGGATTGGCATATGGCGAAGTGCATAGATCATTTCAAGAGGGCAAACAAGCACTGGGGTTTTGTTCGTATGGTTATTGTCGATAAAGACTTGCGTGAGGTGGATATAATCCGTAAGAAGTTGCCTGAAGCTCGTGTTCTTTTATGTCACTTTCATATGATTAAGTGGCTTCACAATACGATTCGAGATCGCAAAAGATTTGGGGCCTACGAAGAAGACGTCATCATGCAGATGAAGCACACGATATCAAACATGACGTACTCCAGAACCGAAGACGACTACAAGATGCACTGAGCTGAATTTGAAACTTTATCGACAAGAGAAGGACGTCAGGACTTGTGGAGTTACTTTAAGACAAACTGGGATGCATGCTGTGAGTTATGGGTGATGGCTTATCGAGTTTTGCTACCGCACTACGGGAGCCATACAAACAACAGAGTGGAAAGTTTGTTTGGCAAATTAAAGCAACATCTCAAAGGGCACTTAGCGATGAAGGACAGACTCAGAGCGCTATTGAAGTATCAAGGTCGTGTTGAAGAAGAATACAGAGCTAATGTGGAGATGCCCGGAACGCTGCGAGACGTTTCGTACTGCGAGAAAATGAACGTCGTGTTAGGCATGACGACGCGCTGGGTAGCAGCTGCTATCAAGTCGCAGTACAACCTCGTTCAAGAAAATTCCATTGGCAACCAATATGCGTTCAAGGACAACGGGGACGCCGTAACGATCACGCATGGCGAAAGGGAATTTCTATCTTGAAGGAGTCTTGGGAGTGTGACTGCGACTTTTATCAAACTATGAAGCTCCCTTGTCGTCACGGGATGGCTTACAGGAGCTATTGCGAGCCCCTTTCTCATTCCTTTCTCGGCTAACAACCCAAGGTGAGTTATTTTCAGAATGGTCAGGTGTCAACCAGGTTTCCCCAGGTTTTTACCAGGTTTTACGGCATTGATTTTCAAGACTAACCACTTTGCAATTGCTGAATTTGACATAGATGGTATGGCCAAAGCTGCCTGACACCGGACGAGATGACGGTGATTGACGATCCGTTCATAGCCAAGTTGTACAACCCCAAATCTGGTGCTACTACCGGTGACGGACGGCTTACTGAACCGGAGAAATATCGTCGCGCGAACAAGCATTTGGCCGTATTAGCGGTGAATTGGTTCGATCCCCAGATGGTTTTGTTTTGAGCGAGCTTTGTCAGCCTTTGATCAGTGGTGGTACGATTTGCGCAATGGCCGCGTTGGGATAGACCCGGTATCTCAAACATCCCGAAATAATGATGATGCAGACGCAGACGGCGGATCAGCCTCCAGAGAGTCTCATTTTCGAGCTAGAACTGATAGTGGAGAGGCCGCCGTGAGGTCAAGGGAACGTGCGGAAGACGTAGCACCTACACATTCTTCGGATCCGGGGCCCGACAATCAGGCACAGACAAGTGAGTCTAACGCTACCAACGCGAAACCACTGCAGATTAAGCTGACCGGTGATATCAGACGCGTGGGCCGTCCGAAATCGAACAGATCGAAGATGAAAGAGAAGGCGAAGATTGCATTGAAAGAGTACAATAAGGGTATGAAACTAAGGGGTTTACTACGAGATGTGGATATTTGCGATGTCGCTTCAACTATTCTGGAGATAAAACGCGGAGTGAACGAGCTTGGTTCCTATCTCGCCACTTTGCAAGTCAAATCTAAGACCACAAGCGAGATTATCCAGTGGCGGGTTGACCCTGACTTTGTAGCAGCAAAAATACGATATCGACTTCCACAGTCTGTTGTGGCTGACGCCCTAGAAAAGCTACGGTCGGGGTTGGCGAAGGACGAGGAGATAGAGATCGATAGCGAAGGCAAACAGGGACATGCGGAGGATACATTTGTGGTTTCTATTGGAAAAGCTGGCGAGTGTAAGAGATCTCAGCTGGAGTCGATGCAGTATCTATGGAACATACAAGAGGTTTGTCGCAATGCAGTTCTCTGCTGTACGTGGCTAAGTGGAGACATAAAGCCGAAGGTTGAAGACCCTGCTCGACCTCAACCTACGCTTCTACATTTGTTGGATACTTGGCCCAATACCTCTATTAATGGCTTTGGCTTCGACCTATTCTATTCTGACCTGTACTGCTTACGTGGCGGTGCGTGGCTGAACGACAACGCAATGCGAGCGGCTGCAGCTTTCCTGGGCGAGTCCAAAAACAATGTGATAGTCCTCCTGCCACCGCCAAAGAAAATACAAAAGCAATCCATACCAGAAACTACGTTGGAAGCAATTCGTGCCGCTATCCAGGCTCATGACTTCGTGTTGCTACCTGTAAATCTGCAAGGCGTCCACTGGGGAGAGTTTGTGATTGGGGGGCAACCAAATCAGTAATGGTGTACGGCAGCATGAACGGGAAGAAGAACCGAAGCCAGTTGACACGCCTTGCCAAGCAACTCATCCAAGGTGCACTCGACGGGAATGACTACACCATACAAGACGTGACCGAGCCCATCCAGAAGGACAACAACAATTGTGGCGTTTTTGTCTGCACCTTTTCTGGAGCTGTGTCAGAGGTAACCCACCCGAAGCCCTGTCAGAAACAGGACATCACCAAGCTCCGTTGGGAAATCCTCGCATCAACCTTGTAGAAAGGAAAAGAGAGTAGTTAGCAAGTGAAAGCTGTCGGAAGTGTCGTGTAGGAACACGCCAGAAATGTATATAGCACACTTCCACTCCAACAATACCTACTGAGTTCCGATAACTCTGTCAGGCTTTAGTGTGGGTATAGAACCTGAAGGCCCAGGAACTACCCTACCAGGTTGGGGTTTCCTCTGTGTACCGTGTGTCCTGCTAAGCAAGCCACCGATGACTCAACACTGCTAGCCACGAGCAAAGGCTAGAATGTCCTCTCTCTTTCTCTCTCAATTATACCCCGCGGTCCCTATAAAGATAGGGTACCGGACGTGTTTCAGACCTGATACGGGGCTGTCGGAGTTATACTCCGAGCGGTAAGTAATAAATGGATATCGTACAAGCTTATCCAACACACAGCAATGACCCGCTATCAAATACACGGCCAATCCTACCCTCTTATCTCTTGGCCCTGCCGGGATGAACACTAAGCTACCACCAGTAGGAGTGTTCACCGACAGTCATATTCAGGCTACCGGAACTGTCTCGCCACTACCGCGTACTTACCGATAGTCGGACGTGCTCTTGTGTGGTTGAGAGTAAATGCTGTTCTGTTCTTAGATCTCAAAGGCTCTTTAATGTAATATCTAATCCTACTATCTACTTATACAAATATCTAATCAAAACACGTCCGTTATGGATCTTGAACTCTTACCGACGACTCGAGAGGTCGTCGGAGCTTGAACTATCGCAACTTGTCGCCGGAAGGTCGTTGGATCTTGGCCAGCTAAAGCTCTCGTCCTTTGCGCCTTTCCCAGGCTGTACAGTCGCGCGCATACACTGATTGGCCACTCATCTTGCCGGAAATGCCCTTACCGACGACTCGTCAGCAGCTTGACGCTCCGCCGAACACGTGAGAATTCCGCGGACTTCCCGCCTCGCGGCTTTAACCCTGGCGTCACACGTCCTATCGCGTCTCAGCTCCTGTCCCGTGGCTCTCGGCTGGAATGCCACGTCGCTTCGTCACTAGGCTGAGTTTCGACCAATCGTCGCGAGTTGTCGGCACTACCGTAACTTGACCCAATGATGTCCGTCGAATCTCGTACTAACGGTGTCATCATCTCTGACGGGGTTAGATACGCCAGTTGGCTCTCAGTGCGCTGCGTGTCAACTCAAAGCAGAACGCTACACCACAGAAGGCAGACAATATTCAATACATGGACATTACCTGGATGAAACCTGGGAAAAACCGGTCTATATGTGATTGGAGCGTTTTCAACCCACGATGACTTGAACATTTTTTTTTGAACATGAGGCTGTCACTTACGATTTTTCGTAGATTGTGCACATACGTATTGTCCAGGTTTGAGCATCTGTAAAAAACCTGGTTGTAGTCGTCGACTTATCATTGGCTAAGAAAGCTCCGACAAAGTGAAACCGCCGTCACTTTAACTTTTGCTCAAGTAGAGCGCATGCGTTTTTTTCAAGTTTAAAACCTGTTTGAAAATTACACGTGTAATATATGGCCCATAAATAAATTCTTTGCATCTGATTCGGCCTCAATTCCAGCGAACCTGGAAGAAGCCTGGACTGCAACCTGACCATACCTGGGATTATCAGAAATCTAAGTATTTTTCCAAACCTGGGAAACCTGGACGCAAACGTTGTCCATAAGAGATATTGTATTTCAGTAAGCTTAGTATTTCTTAAGGCTTTTTGCCCAAGAATAAAAGTGAAAGTGTGAAACTAGCGCAAATATTATCTTTAGAAGCTGTTCCGCCAGCAGGGCAGCATAATTTCTGATAGCTGAAAATGCGGGGGTAAAGACGGGATCGTAGAGTGCAACAGAGGACACTATATCACTGTGTAGCAGGTATCCAGTGGGGTGCCGCTATGTCTCCTCCTGCTGTGAAACATCGTGCATTTTGATACATTGTACGAAACAGCTCTGTTTATGTAGCTGGGTAACGCGTTTACTGAAGATGGGCGGCTTGGAGCTACTGCGCTGAATACTATGTACATGTATTTGTGAGCTCTAGTCCAAACTTCCAAACCGCCGCTTCTGGGTTATATTCGCTCGGCGGTTTAATATTTGTAGTATTCCCACCTTAGTACGACTCCATGCATGGTACTCCTAATTAATCTGGATTCCCGATTTCTCCGGTCCAGACTAATTGCGAAAATGGCCCGAACTTTGATCCATAAGTAGCTCATCTTGTTATTTGTATCAGTTCGCAAATAGTCTGGATATGTCGAGTCAGACTAATTGTGCCCGCGGGTCCTGGAAATCCGATTCCCAATTAGTCTGGTCCAAACTAATTACACTTCTTACTGTAGCCGTACAGCAGAGCTAAATCGTTCTAGCTGTTCTCAAATAACTTGTAATGGAAATAACACGTAATGGAATGGTTGCCTTTCAAATGAACCAATTGGCGGTAAGTCGGGTCACCAACTATCTTCAGGAAGAAATCTGAATTATCTATTTTATTTTTAGCATTTGATTGCTTCAGTAGAAAATCACTTGTGTACGGTATTACCTTAGCAATGTACGTCTAAGTAACTTTGTATAGCGTGCACGTACCCACAGCTTCTGTCACATGTGATTAAAGATCATTTCGCTGTCGTTAAATTATTCCTCCTTTCCTGCTGAGCATTTAAAACTTCCCCCCCAGAAAAGCAGCTTCCTGAACAACTGGTGGCGAGATGGAATAAAACAGAGATAAAACGGAATGGTGCCAAGGGAAGACGACTGGTTGGGCAACCTTGAAAGTAACAAATTACTACTACTGTACTACTAGTACAACAAAGTTCAAATTTCACATCTATATTGCGGCTTGTGAACCTCTCTAAAACATCAACAAACTGCCCGTTAACAGTTAGCACACGTTCAGTCACTACAAGCGCCAAATTGATCACTAATGAGCCCGCATCCGACACCAACGGTAACTCAGCTTTACGCTAGCTATTTCGCTAAAACATTAGGCAGATTTATTGAATAGCTATTTTTAGCGAAAGCACGTATTTCAACTCAAACACGGCCTAAAATAAAAAAATAAGCTTCTACATTTGAACCAATTGGCGGTGACCCGGGTCATACCACTGACCCGCCACTCAACATTCTGTCATAGAGCATATGTATTATGTAAGTGTCGTGATAAGCGTCTGTATAGATTGGTACGTTTCATTAAGCAGAAAAAACAGCCGAAAAAACGTTTTTTTGTTAGGTATTTTCAGCCTGGAACGTTTTTAAACCTATAGAAATGCTGGTTTAAACTGAAGAGAAAGGTCACGATGCACTAAAAGCGAGCTGTAATGGATGGTTGGGGTGCCGGTATTGTGCCGATTGAGCTGTTGAGGCCAAATTATTACGTCGTTGACGAGATGCTAAGCTTAAAAGGGGTCGACACCTTCACCCGATGCGGTTTATTCCTCCCCGAGGAGGTCTAGGAGCGTGGAAACCTTCCTGTCCATGATACCATATGTTGCTCAAAATGACCGGGCCAATAAAAACTTTTTTAAAGGTTTTTTTCGGTTTATTCGCGACAATCTGTAAACGACCAATCAATAAGCGTCTGTCTAGCTGCTTCGTGGAGCATTTCGAGGCATTTGAGGTTTTTCTAAAACTTAGGTATGAAACCTCAAAACGTCAAGAATCAGAATAAAACAAAGCCGTGCGTCTGCACGGAACAGCTCTGGATTTTAAGCAACGAAGGCTGTACACCGCACACTTAGCGCGGGCTTTATTTCCACACATACCGTTAGTTTGAGCCACTAGTGTTTGCCATTTCACTGATGGAAAGATCCGTTTAGCTTGGATTATCTTCAATATTTCCTGACGTAGGCCCGATAGGGGGACTTCCCCTAAAAAGGCACAAAAAATTATTATTTACTCTATTTTGGCATTAATTTTTTTTTTAACTCCAGATGTCACGTCTAGGTTAGCCCTACTAGAGAATATGGACTGGTAGCACCCTCGCCTGATTTCCCAAAAATCTTACTAAATAGGAGGCTGATATACCTCAAATGTTTTCTTTTCAGCCTCTAGGGCACTGCTGTTTAATAACTTCACTAACCAATTTTTTTCCCAAGGGCTCGAAGCCCAAGTCCCAAAATTCGACGTAAAATAGTAAGAACAAGCCGGAGTTCCACTAACTTCGTTATAATAATAGCGGAAGATAAGGCCATATATCTTGTAAGCTGTGCTTTGAGGCCTTCGTACTACAGTAGGAGTAACGCATTGAAAGCAAACACAGCTTACAGGTAATCGAGGTACAAAAAATGTTAGCTAAAACGCAAAAAAAAATCTTTCAATGGACGAAGTCTAACCTTGAAAGCATCCCCTACGCCTGCTTCGCAGCCGCAGTATCTGCTTTCATATCTGCAATAAATTGCCATTCTTCAGCCTGTAACGGATTCAGAAATTAATTAGTCAAGTAAGAAGTTTGCAATATTTGTGGATATATGTCGAAAGCATACCTTGAAGCGCGACCACCGTACATGTAGACCGCTTCTCACTGTCGCCACCCCCACGCATCTTTGCATAATTGATGTAACGGGGTACAAGCCCCAAGTGTACCCAGGTTACATGAAGAGTAACTAGGTTACTCTTCGGAAGGACTGGTACCTGGTACCAGTGGCTGCAGGAGCCAACCATTGGATAATTACATAGCTTCACTATAGGTGACTTATAGTTTGTATTAGCTCAAGCTTAAGCTTTCCTATAAATACATTCAGTCTTAAACGTACATTTAACTGGTTACTTCGTCCCATCAGACCACGGACACGTGAACTGCCGTTCACTTAGAGTTTGTATACTCTCGGAAGCTCTTACTTCCTCAAGCGCAAGGTGCTGTGTGACCCCGTCACACTTGGTAGCACTTGTAGTCAATCCACGCTAACGCGGGTAGACTATCTGAACCTCTGAGGCTCTGTCATCATGGACCGGAGCAGCTTTCCTCACCTGAATGACTCCCAGTTCGAGTCTGTTTGGAAGATGACAGGCATCTTCGGGATGGAGGCCATGCTGAGCCTGGTGGCGTCAACACCGGCCGAGCAGGTCGGAGGTGTCAATGCGTTTGACACTTATGAGCAAGGGCTCATCGCGCATGTGCGAGGAAACCTACAGGCGCCGGCGGCTGAAGGGAAGCCGCCTCACCCGAAGCCATTGCGGCTAAAGGTTAAACCGTACGAAGGGAAGGAAGGTGAGAACCTTCACTACTGGGTTCAAGAGGTGGAGCTCGCGATGGACGCGGCTCTGATCTCGACCGAGCAACTCCGCGTTGCTTTCGCGCTCTCCAACCTTAGCGGTCGTGCCAAGAGTTGGGCGTACACGCGGGATGCGACCTCGCCTGGTTGCTTCACATCCTGGGCTCAGCTGTGCGAACAGCTTCGAGCCGCGTTCCTCCCGGCGAACTACGAGTACCGCCAGCGCTCGCGCTTCCTCTCATGCAAACAAGGAAAGCGTGAGCTGCACGAGTACATCCAAAAGATGCGGGAGCTTACGGCGGGAGCTTACGGCATCTCGTGGGCAACCCACACAACGAACACATCAAGGTGACAGTGTTCATGGACGGCCTTCGAGTGGGCCTGCGCGCACTCAGCTGTTCCGGGTGCAGTCAAGCACCCTCGAAGAGGCGATCCAAGTCGCCCTTCAAGAAGAGTACAGCCATCGCCAGGCGCCTACACCGGCCTCAACGTGGCCTGAAAATTCATCGCTGAATCCCAGCCGGGCAAGCCCCAGCGGACCAGTCCCCATGGAACTCGGTTCCGCCGAACAGCACGACATTCGCTGTTTCGGCTGCTGGAAGCTGGGTCACTTCAAGCGAGACTGCCCCGCGGAGAGACACCGCAGGCGGTTCAGCCCCAAGCCTGTTCTGAAGGGTCGCTGGCGGAAACCGCGATCCCGAGGCCAGGGAAACGCCGGAAACCAGTAGGGGCGGGGCGCCCTACTGGGGAAGATCTAAGTCTTTGTGAGCGGTACGCAGGTGGTGCGTACCACGGGGACTTCTGAGAGTATTCGCACTCTCGAATCGGCGAAGGGCAGCGATAGGCTGCTTGTAGTACACGGACGTGTAAGTAGATACGATCATCCCTTTAGAATCTTGATCGATTCTGGGGCGTCGAAGAACTTCGCACGCCGCCGGACGGTTGCTCGTAACAGCAACAAGTTGGCCAACGCTTTGAGAGAAAGCAAAGGCAATGGGGCCATGTCAGTGCGACTGGCCGACGGGAACAAGGTTACTGTTCCCAACATCCAAATGGATCTGGCTGTCAAGTTCGAAGACTTCGACCCCAGAACAGTTTACTGTTCTCGACATGGATCCCTATGATTTGATCCTGGGCATTCCCTGGCTCGAGAAACACGAGCCGTGGATCGACAGGCGAGGCAAGGCAATTGGTGCCAGCCGCCCTGCAGTGACCGAAAGAGCATTGGTGAGTCATCCCTCTCTGTCAGTCCCTGGGGCGCCCGCAAGGGCCGCCTAGGTACCGAAGCATCCAGCGGGTACTTGGGAGTCGTCGACGTATATGACGACTCCGAGGAAGCTTCGAAGGTGGCAACGCGGGCAGACGTCGGCCAAGTGGGTAACAAAGGTCCACAGACGGTCGCCCAGACCTTAACTGAAGAGGAAGACGCGGGGTGCGCTTCCTGTGTGGGTAACAAAATTTAACACGGGGCCTCGAGTGCCTCGGATGTCAGCATCACGACATTCCCAGACGTGGGTAACGAAGTTCCACGTCACGGTCGCCGTCGACGACGCCGCCGCCGCCGCAAGTCAAGTCTGAACCATGTTCAGACTGGAGTCGTGCACAACGACTCGGAGTCCAGGGCCCGAGCTCCTTCGACACCGTCGGTGGAAGAGTGTTAGCACATCTTCGATGGCGATACCGGTTTACCCGTCAAGGCATCTGGTGTCCACTTGGCACCGTTGCCAGTGGTTGCAGAGATACTGAACCTCGAGGAAATGACGGCAGAGTCTTTCCTGGCCAACCTCAAGGCTGGAGAGATTACCGAGATGGTTCTCATCAAACACGAGACCTCTTAGGAAGAGTTGAACTCCTTTTTTGTCTTGGACGAAGACGTCCTCGAGGAGTTGAGTAAGCAGCGTCAATCGCGCTTGGGTTTTGAGATTCTTAAGAACCCCAACGATCCGGTGTATCCTTTGGTGTTGAAGTATGCGGACGTGGTGACAAAGAACCTACCGACCCAACTCCCACCAGATCGTGGAGTACGGCACGAGATCGATCTCGTGCCTGGCACAAAGTACTGTGTCACGAGGCAGTGGTCTCTCCCTCGCGAACAGTGCGAGGTGATTGATGCCTTCTTCGCTGCGAAAGCGAAGGCAGGCATGGTGCGGGAGTCGAAGTCCCCGCACTCGACGCCGACCTTCTGAGTTCGAAAGCCGAACGGGAGGTGGCGTCTGGTTCACGCTTATATTAAGCTGAACAGCGCGACGGTGCCGGCCCAGTCACCAATCCCACGAAAGGATATGTTGTTGAACAACATGGCTGGGTGCGTAGTGTACAGTGCGCTGGATTTGGTAGACGGATACTACCACATCCTGATGCGCGAGAGCGACATCCCGCTCACCGCGGTGAGCACTCCAAGCGGCATGCTTTGGGAGTGGCTCGTCATGCCGCAGGGCCTGTCTAACGCCCCAGCGACATTCAATCGCTTGGTTACGCAGCTGTTTAGGCCGCTGCGTGCCTTCGTACAGACGCACTTCGACGACATCTTCGTCCATAGCCGTGCCGGGTGTTGGGCGTGATGAGAGCGAACAAGCTCTACGCCAACATCGACAAGTGCGTCTTCGCGTCACCAGAGATCTAGGTTCTCGGTTGCTTCGTCAGCAACGTGGGCGTTCGGGCTGACCCAGACAAGGTCAAGGTCATTGCAGCCTAGCCGACGCCCTGATCCCAGAAAGATCTCAGGAAGTGGTTGGGCTTGGCCAACTACCTCCACAAGTACAGCGCAGGGTACGCGGGTCTCGCAAAACCCTTGTCGGACCTCCTGAAGAAGGACGTCGACTGGCGCTGGGAGCAGACGCACCAAAACGTCTTTGACAGCATCAAGGCCATCCTTCAAGAGGCGCCGGTCCTGGCCTTGCCGGACGAGACGAAGCCGTTCAGCGTCGTCTGTGACGCTTCCGATTATGCGATCGGTTGCGCATTGCTACAGAACGATGCAGACGGACATGAAAGAGTCATCTCGTTCTAGTTCAGGCAGCTTAAGGCCGCCGATCGGAACTATCCAGCTCACGACAAGGAGCTCCTCGCCATGAAGTATGCCCTCGTGAAGTTTCGGGTACATCTTCTGGGCTCAAGGCCCTTTGTGATCTACACAGATCACGCATTCTTGAGGACGGCGACCAATTCGCCTCACCTCTCCAAACGGATGGCGAGGTGGCTATCCTTCTTCGCGGAGTACAACTTCCGCGTTGAATACAAGCTGGGCAAGCTCAACGTGCTTGCCGACGCCCTGTCTCGGCGTCCGGACTACGAGTTGGCCCACATCACACGGGTGACAACGGATCTTTATGATCGGATACGCATGGCGTATCGAGACGATGAGGCTATCGCGCCTATCTTCAAGTTCCTGGCGGCAGGAACGGACGCAAAGTCGGACTGGCTTTCGCCGGCAGCGTTCCCGGCTCCACCGATATGAGTTGGTGGATGGCCTCCTCTATTACCGGGTGGAGCCTGGTGAGCCCCCACAGGTGGTCGTACCCAACGACGAAGTGACATGACATCCTCGCGGAGGCGCACGATGCGCCCTCCAGTGGCCACTTGGGCCGTGAGAAGACCTTCCTGTCGGTTTCTCAGGCCTTCTGGTGGACCCACAAGTACAAGTGGGTCGCCAAGTATGTGAAGACATGCGAAACATGTCAGCGGGTGAAACCCGCAGGTCACACTTCGGCTCCGTTACAGAGCCTGCCCGTACCTGCTGACTGTTGGAAGTCGATGAGTCTTGACTTCATCTTTGGACTTCCCGCCGACGGACACGGCAACACCGGGATCGTGGTGTTCGTGTGTCGGCTGAGCAAGATGGTACATCTTGCTCCGGTGCCCGTTACGATCACAGGCGAACAGACCGCACGGCTGTTCGTCGATAGCGGGTTCCGCTATCACGGTCTGCCTGAGACCATCGTTTCTGACCGAGACCCGCGGTATACTGCTGCGTTCTGGAAAACGCTATTCCCTTTGCTTGGAGCTCGTCTACATATGTCCACTGCCGACCACCCGCAGACGGACGGCCAGACGGAGCGCGTCAATCGAGTGCTCAAGGACACTCTGCGCAGCGTCTGCGCCGGAGCTCCACGTACGTGGTCGTCACAGCTCCCAGTTGTTGAGTTTGCGATCAACAACGCGGTGCACGCGTCCACGGGGTTCACGCCGTTCTACTTGAACGGCTTCCGCCACCCCAGAGTGCCTCTCACTCTTCGAGGAGACGCCACATCCTCTATTTTAAGTGGGGGAGAGGCTCGGAAATTCTTTCCTCCCAGGTCTCAGATGTGAGACCGGTTTCTCTGCGGAAACAAGTGGAGTCCTTTATGGACACCAAGCGGGCGTCGTACACCATCGACCTACCAATGTCAATGACGACGCACCCGACCTGCTACGTTGGACGTCTTAAGCGGTACCATGATCCGCAGGGGGTTACTGACTCGCAGACCCACCTTGGGCCAGCTCCTCGAAGCGAGGAGCGGCCTCTGACATCGACGTGCGCGCAGGAGCGTGCACCCAAGGCTCGCGCTGGACAGCAAGGCTGCGATCGAGATCGTACGCCGGAGGGGCCCCGTGCGAACGGACCCCAGGGGCATACGCCGGGTACGCCGAGTACGCACCATACGCGTACGGCTGGGAGTGCGTCAAAGGCGGCTCCGAACGTTGTTGTCCGTACTCAACACGTCGGATCAAGCGAAAGGCCTCCTCCAGACCGGACGAGTGGGCCCGGCGGTCGACCCGCCCATGTGGAGGTCCGCTACCTCCCGGCTCAACCGGTCCAGACGGTCCTTAAGTCGAGCAAGGATCCCTCGGTTCCCGGCCTGGGTGGCAGCATCACCGCCAGTCCCAAGGCCAAGTGCAATCTCAAGCACGAGGACGCGTTGACGGAGGCGGCCCACCTCAGGGCCCTGCATCGGACCCGCAGGTGGAGCACTCGGGCGAGAGAAGCTCCCCGGAGGCGCCTCATACTCGTACTCGTACGAGGGCACCTCCGCCCCTGCTTGACCGAAACGGAGAGGTCCACTACCACGTGGAGCGGGTACTCCAGGAGCAGCGGCAGCGTGGTAAGCGCCAGCTCCTTGTGAAGTGGAGGGGTTATGCCCACTCCGAGAACTCATGGGAGCCGATTGAACGGCTCCAGACTGACTGCCCAAAGGCCGTCGCGATCTGGGAACAGAAGCGGCGGCAGCTTCGTAAGTAGTCCGGGGCTTCTTGTCCGAACGGGGTACGGGCGTTGACGACACTCCGTACCCGCGCTCATCACGAGCGCTGGAAGCTGCGCACTTCTGGATGTCCCTTGGCAGCTGCCGCTTGCTGACCAAGTGGACAAGCCGAACGCGAAGATTGCGCTGGTCCAGGTTTTGGGCAGCAGCTGATCTTCTTGGAGTTCCCGTAACTTCTTGGGTGAGTACTTGAGAGTCTCAACCCACGCCCAGAACATGTCCTCGCATGATCTCCAGCTCGGACAGTTCTCGAGAAGAACCCAGGGGTAGCCCCATACAGGGTAGAGACCACCCCGGTTCTCGGGCTTCTTACGACAAGTCGTGAAGTCCCTCAGAGGGATCTGGTGCTGCGCGAGAAGCACGCACCGGGCCGCCTCCAAGTTGTCGGTGAACAACTGTTCCTTTTGGACCAGGGCGCGTTCGTAAGCGCCCTTGGAAGTGTGGCCACCGATAAGCCCACGAGGAGGAGTGAGTTTCTTGAAGAAGAGGTCGGTGCCAAAGCTCGCCTCGGGAGGCCAATAACCTCTCGGGTTGATGGAAGCTCTCTGACCGACAGGTGTAGCCACCGGACCCCCACGCATGCGCTTGGAAGTCCTCCTGCTGCTGGTCGAGATCGTTCGTGATCTCCCGGGGCTCGTCGATGGCACCCTCCTCCTCTTCATCCGAGGAGCCGAAGAGATCGTAGTAATGACATTCAGTCCCCTTCTCCTCGCGGAGTGGGGACTTCGGAGCCATGCGCTTCTTCGAGTGCTTAGCCGCCTCGGATGCGGCTTTAGCAGCCCGAGCACGCTCAAGACCCTCGGCAAGCGAGAGATTCTTCGGAGGTTTATCTCCCTCGTCGCCGCCAGCATAGGGTGAGCCCATGGCCTCGTCGGCAGGGCTCTCAGAGCGCTCAGGCGTCTTTGAACCGTGATCATCGTGATCACTAGCGTGCGAGTGTACGCTGTCGTCGTCGTGCTCGCTGGGCACTGAAGTGTGCCCTCCCTCGGAGCTCCCAGATACGCTGTGGAGGCTCCTGGCCTTAGCCTCATCCTCAATACCCGGACTGTGCTCACGGTATGTGAAGCGCGGGTTCGGGCGGGTGTCAGGCGGCACCGAAGGCGACCGACTGCGGTGTGAGCTTGCGTGTTTGCTTGCAGCCGTGTTGCCAGACGAATCAATCCCTCGGAGGCCACCTTAGTAGCCTCCTTGAGTGCAGAGTCTTTGCCCCGAGGCTTATAACTCTTGGCTTTCGCCTTCCCGGCAGCAGCCTTGGCGTGTGCTTTCGCACAGCCTTTTGCAGAGGCACGAGGCATGCCAGAGGTCGAAGTAGAGACCGTGAGGAAGAGCGCGTTTGCTGCTCGAGGCTCCAACTGCGGAATGAGCCACCGCCGCGTTCTCGCAGCTTGTCGATACCTTTCGACTTTGAGAATGAGAGTTTGTCACTCACTATCCTTCATTCTGATTGGTCGGTAAACCGAACCTAAGTGGGGGAGGATGTAACGGGGTACAAGCCCCAAGTGTACCCAGGTTACATGAAGAGTAACTAGGTTACTCTTCGGAAGGACTGGTACCTGGTACCAGTGGCTGCAGGAGCCAACCATTGGATAATTACATAGCTTCACTATAGGTGACTTATAGTTTGTATTAGCTCAAGCTTAACCTTACCTTTAAAAACATTCAGTCTTTAACGTACCTTTAACTGGATACTTCGTCCCCTCAGACCACGGACACGTGAACTGCCGTTCACTTAGAGTTTGTATACTCTCGGAAGCTCTTACTTCCTCAAGCGCAAGGTGCTGTGTGACCCCGTCACATTGAGTTAGTGAGGCATCGAACACATCGCTGTTTGTTGTGATATCATACCTGCCACTCTTGAGATTAATTCCTTCATCTACGCTGTTCAATCTCCATGGAAATTGCTTTAGTGAAGCATTTTTGGAGTCACTAAGTCAACTTCTGTCTTCTCTCTTCTTCAGCGCAATGGTAATATTAACATATGCTACTTTTTCAATTTGCGCTATTAATAGAGTATTTAGCAAATTATAGTGTCGCTGGTGGAACTAAAACGACTTTTACAAAACGAGTGGGCTAGTCCGTCATCCGCAGTCTAGCTTTAGAAATTGATAACCTGGTGGAGACAGAACGTCTCCACCGAAAAATATCTCCACATTTACATGGTTGCTAAAATAACATGCGATTTTTGAGATATATAAAATGTTTCACTTGAACAAAGTATGAATTGAATTGGTGTTCAATACACAACCGAAATCGCTGAATTAATCCTTGTTGAGCTGCTAAGCGCTTCTACGAAGCACTACCAGGATAAGCCTCGAGCTCTTTTATTTGTAGTATTTATGTGGATATTACTGCAACTAACCTAGCACAATCCGAAGCAAGCAGAGCTCATAATATGAGCTCTGCTGACCACGTCAAACAAAAGAATACTAATCAACCAAAGTACGAATCGGGATTTAAGCACACCGCTCTAAAAAGCCGCGTCTTGTGCGTGTTTTGAGCCCTTAGTTGCTCGAGAATGTTCAGTAGTCGATGAGATACAGACACCTGAAAAAAGTATCTCCGTTTTCACGGGGTCAAATTATCGATACGTTTGGGAGCCGTGTGCTCACAACATTTTACGATTTTTGCGATTCGTATATTATCGGAAAGATCATGTAAAGAGCTGTCGAATAGCAGTGTTTTTACGCTTTTCTTGTGTGAAAATTATATTCAAATTTTCAATTTTTCGATTAGGTACGAAATCTGATCAGTCAACTTTAGAGGCGATTATCTCGAAAACTCTAAATGGTGGATAAGTATCAATTTGTTCGCCGTGGTCTCATATATATTATATATCTTTGAGTATTTACAATTATGCTCCTACTGTTTCTGCGTTAAACGCATTTATCTGATTATCAGCCCACTGGATGGGTTTTACGTAGACAACATTAACCCTTCTACGCCGGTATTCTGTATCCTACAGAATATAATATCATTTTGTCAACTAACGAAACAAAACATTTTTTTCCACACCATTGTTCACGTATTTTTCTGTAACTTTGTGTGGGCTACTAACATGAATTCGTCTATAATGCTGTCAAATGAATCGTCCTAGGCAGAAGCGCGACAAAGTTTTCTTGCACCGTGTTCGTTTTGGTTGCCATTATGATCAACCATGTTTCATTTTTAGGTGTACTAGAAGAGACAGAAACTCCAATCACACTAATGTTGTCTACATAAAACCCACGCTTCTGCAATTGAATTTTCGTCTTGACCCGGTAGACCTCCACTGGACACTTGGCTTCGCGTAGCAAGAGACCTCGGCCACCTTCGAATGTATGCGATCCCTCTCTTTTTTATCTGGTTCTGTTCGCTAAGCCGAAGGCGTTTGTATTTGTGAACGGAGAAGGGATGGCTGACACGTGTCAACGGTGGCTTTCATTAGAATTTTCAAACCTGTCTGACATTTATACTCGACTTTCTATCCCCTCTGAATAATCCCCGTCTATCTACCCCTCGCTAATCCAACAGGAAAATTCAACTGATCCCACCACATACAAAATGTTATATGCGAAGATTGGTTATGTACGCAAGTTTGCTGGATATATTATCCTGTGGGAACGCTTTAGTTCTTCAAAGAAATGCTTATGTTTTTGGTCGGGCCACCACCATCATAGAAGGTTCGTCAGCAACCGGGGTACCCTTGCATGTTCTGCCTTAAAGTGAGCATCCTTTTCAGCCTTTTCTTGAACAGTAGTCAACCTTCTAATTCGCGTTATTGAACAACGATTTAGCTTTACTTACGCTTCACCTAATTCAGCTTCAAATAGCATGATTTGCGTTGCTCCGTTGTATCTGTAGTGACAGAGCAATGATGCGCAACTTTGAGTCACATTTGGAGAAGCTCGAATAAAGCGAGGTCAATAGCCATTATACTAGTACTATCAAGAAGCACTGACGGCAGTGCTTCCCATTTTTTAGATCGTTTTGACATCTCCCAGTGCGTTTCACTGACTTTTGATAATTCCAAGGTTGGCAAAGAGGGTAAACGACGCAATACGGCCCTCATCGTATTCTCACTGCGCCGCACTTGCGGCCTGAGAACACTAAGTATGCGTTTCTTGTGCGTGCTTCAGCCATAACAGGCGTCTACCGAGTCCTTAGACTGGCCAAATGTACCTGCATGCCCGCCAAAGAAAATAAATTCCAAGATATTGCTTCAATGGATACGTATGTCGCTGGAGGGAGATAGTATACAAAATGTTGCTAGAGTGGCTAGATAAACAATGTGTTGCAGGTAAAAAAATATCAAATTAGAGTATATAGTATCAAACAGGTTTTTTCTCGCTGTCCGTTGCGGATGGGTCAACATTCACAGATTGTATTTAATAATCCGAGGGTATTTGTAATACGAGACAAGCGTCGCAATTTTTCTAACGCACTGCAATCGGTTACGAAAGGGTACATAATTTTAGCATATTCTGACCACCATTGCGATCACTGGATGGACTCTGGATATAAAATCCAGAGAACTGAGGCGTGCTGTGCGCGCATGCTTCTCCCAGCGGTCTGTTCTTTAAGCAATGACAGTAACTTCTGTGTGTATGTGTTCTCTGACATAAGTGATCTTTACCTGGCATAATCAATATATAACCATACAAGCGAGCTCGCTGCGGCTCGAACCTACAAAACTTGTTACAATTTTTTTGCTGTCGTGAATGAATGTGCAAGAAAAAACTAATTTACGGAAAGCAAAACTTTTGGAGCAGCCTTGTGATTTACGTTCATTCTTGTAGATGCACTTGTTGTGAATAAATAAATCAAACAATGCACCAACATGGCCTGAACAGCTCTAAATCCAATTATGTAGTCATTGTTCACTGTGCTCTATCGTGTTCCAATTGCATAGAATGCTATGATTGTGGCATATCTTCGTTTTTTTTTGTAAATCGAAACTTAATTTGGACCCAATTGCTGACCAAATATAGCATGAACGCTGACTTTCAATTCAGCCACCTAATACTTATTTTAGCGTATCTGGGAATGCTACAGTACGAACAGGACGTCCTTATCAAACGTGATGCGTTGTTCCTGCTACTTCGTTGAAAATACTTGGTGTACGAATCTCGAACGTAACGCGTAGTGGTGCACGCAACACCCATAGTAATAAGTTTTACTGTACACCCTCAAACTTTTGTGCAGTGTATTTTATGCAATTTATAGAATCATTTTCTGGTATCTACATCAACGCACAGTGCATTATACACTTGCATGTTTTGTCACAATAAATGTATTGGCAAATTGATAGCCTTCTCCGTAAGCTATCGAAAATCTTATTAATTTTGAGTTTTTGTAGAGAATGCTGGAAATAAAAATAAGGATTGAAACCTTCAAAAATACTACAGTAGTAGGAAAAATTTTAAGGCTGGGAGCCGCAAGGTGAAGGTGTTTTGCAACAGAAATGCACAACTAGGTGCTATTCAAGACTCTTTGGGACGTCGAGTATCCATTCACTATTGATGATAATGATAAACGGCCTTCTACTCTGTTTGTTTTTTCTTTTCTCTATAGATACCACGCATGCCTCTCATTATTACGTTTGGCTTACCAGTAGGTAGTGTGAAATGCATATTCATTGCAAAACTAAAGATCAACAGCTAGTTAAAAACTCATTTCAGCGCTAAATATGATGGAGCTGCATAGATCATGACGTCTTCTGATACAAACTTCCGGTGTTGATGCTTCGGTGAACACTTTGCATAGCGTACGACTGAAGAGGTCCGCTACTTGAAATGCATGATGCGTTCAAAGAGAAGAGTGCTAGTCGCGAAGCCCAATTTACGTCCATTTTCCTGGTAGTATGCTGACATGTATAGATAAATGGAATTCGTCGTGCAAAATGAACGAAGCCTAATTTAGAAATGATTCTATTAAGATGGAAACGTTTGTACAACCGTGATATAAAGCTGCAGTAGATGCTCGCCGTCGCGGAAGTTGTGCGAAATACTGCCGCTCGGGCCACAGCATTCTAGTTTTTTTGTTCAGTTTCTCGAGGTTGACCGAGACTAGCGCCCTGCCCACCTCACCAACACATTTTGAATACGATCGTCCGCAAGTGCATAGGCTGTGGGTCACAGCCTGTGGCTCACACGAGCTCTTGAGCTCGTTCTTCAGCTTCCTAACGGGCTTGGGCCTCGCGCTCCGGTAGAAAAAGGTTGCGGCGGAGAGCATGCTCGGCCTGAAGGTCAGTCAATAGGGCGTGCTTGTGCTAGACGGCTGGCCGGGCAGATACGTGCTGTACTGAGACGGCCATAGCCCACCGTGTAGACTTGTTAGAGTGCCGTGTTAGTCTAATTGCACGATAATCTTTTCAACGAGGGCTACGGGTCTACTACTTCGAAGTACGATACGAATGAGGAAGCGCTAATCAAAGAAAAACACATTTTGCTGGCTAAATAGTTCACCGTGTAGTCTTCAGCCTTAAGCATCGGCACGATATTCATGGCGCAATGCTCGATAGGTTGCTTTAGTACCGATCCGCCAATTTAGTCGCGTAAACTATGACATCGTTGCTCTACTCCAGTGCCTGATGCATGACGAAGCCCTCTTATCTAAATAATGCCGAGAAAACAACGCCGCTAACGCAAAATTAACTTCAGCAACCATGCTCAGCCTTTTACATTAAAGCATTCCTACTAATGGATGGCTAGCTGGGGCCTAAGCGCCGTGGGGAGATACACATGCTTGTTTCTAAATGTCTGAAAACGGTTCGTGCAAATTGCACGAATAATTCACCTGAAATGATTGCATTTTGGGGGTTTATCTTACGCTTTGTATGCCTGATATTTTTGCATTTAGGGGATTCTTCGTTCATTTTGCACGAAGAACTCCATACAAAACCCCTGATTTGCACGACGTTTTCCGTAGAAGTCCGCATTTCCCAAAACTGTCACCGTCGAATCAGATTTTCACTTTTGCCCCTGGCTTTTGCTGACCAGCACATGATATGATATGGAGGCGCTAGAGCAACACATTTAACATGTAAGTCCTCAACCGAGTAGCGTCGTGGATTGCTAATGAAGCCTTACTGTCAGCGACACGACATAGATTATGGTGGTGTCACTTGCTGGAAGATTTCCTGTGTTGGAAATGGGAGGCGCCACCGGGCCTCGAACTCACAATGTCCTACATATCTGTTAACAGTCGCAGCCCTGGTCGTTGTCCTCTTAGACTTGATACTTGGCACTGTCGATTGCTATATTCCAGCATCCTCTTGTTCATGCTTCTTACAAGCTGTAAAATAAAATGGATGACGGCAACTCACGCAAGTGCTGCTCAGCTCAATAAGTATCCAGCTACCTAACGGATAGTGAAAAAGGCTGGCTACCTTTAGTGATAAAAGACATGTGCTGATACAACGAGCAGAGTGTACTGAATATTAGCACAATATTTTGATTGTGTAAAAACAAAAAAAGGAGTAATTACATTCGTTACAACCAATCAAACGGCGTTAATCCACGCTCGCCCCTCGCCGCACGCTACACCAGAAGCGCTAAAGCCCCCTCGTCACCTCAGGAAGAGTACCATGCTGTCTGCTACGAGTCGCTTCGCTGCCCGCGCGCTGCACACGTCGTCGCGCCTGTCGGCTGCCGCCGCCGATCAGGCCGCTGCCACGGCCACGAAGGTGACGCTAAACCTCACCACTCCCTACCAGGCCTTCTACAAGGGCGCCGAGGTGGACCTCGTGCAGATCCCCGGCGTTATTGGAGAGTACGGTGTGACTGCGGGTCACACACCCGTTCTGGCGCAACTCAAGCCCGGCGTCATCAAGGTGCACGTGGAGCGCGAAAAGGACGTGCAGAGTTTCTTCACGGCCGGCGGCTTCGCTATGACGCACGCTAACTCGGTTACCGACATCGCTTGCGTGGAGCTCGTCAAGGTGGAGGACATCGACCCGGAGGCGGCCCAGGCCGGCCTTACCAAGTACCAGGCGCAGCTGGCTTCGGCCACGGAGGGCTCTGAGGAGAAGCTTAACGCCCAGATCGGCGTGGACACGCACGCGGCTATGGTGGCCGCTGTTACCAGCAGCAACTAGACGGCATCGACGGTCGCAGCCTCTCGCCCAGGATGTTGAGCCCTTGTTGAAGCAGCAATTAATTACCAGTCAAGTCCGTCGCCATGTTGTTAGGCGCGTTCGCTTGAGTTTCCTTGCAACGTCTTTTTCATCTCCAACTTCTGTCGAGCA
Organism: Phytophthora tentaculata; assembly: GCA_033557915.1. NCBI lineage: Eukaryota > Oomycota > Peronosporomycetes > Peronosporales > Peronosporaceae > Phytophthora > Phytophthora tentaculata. Next base: position 5,417,159 of record JAUCEA010000009.1, read on the forward strand.
CTCTATTCTTTGCTGTTTGGAAGAAAAAGAGCAAGTGCTATGCAGGTTTTTGGACTAAAAGCAGGATTCACACAGGAACTTAAGACTTGTAGGGATGCGCGAGCGAGCGAAGGATTCAACAGTAAGACACACAACTACTAGTAGTAGTAAATGGATGCTTCATTTACAGGAAGACACACAACTAAATGGATGCTTCATTTACTTACAGGTTGAGTCCAATAGTCGGGCACCGTGAGGGGTCGCATATCTATAGGCTCGTAGTTTTAGAGCTGCAGGCCATCAAGCGGCATGGCGGACATGGAGATGGCAGCTGGGCGAGCCAACCAGGTGATCAAAGTGGTAATGCCCACTTACATCATGGCACCAACGGAGGATGAACGGTGTGCACTTGTACTGCACAATTCTCTGCTTCGTGGCTTTAACACTGCAATCGCTGTAGCTTCCGCCGTAAAAAGGTGTGCAACATCATTTCTGAGTGCATGACCAAGGAGTTGGAGGGCAAAGAGTTCGACGAGAGCGACTGCAAGGGCTGGAGCACCGCCATCGCCGACACTGTCAAGACTCGCATCCACGCCGAGTGCAACTTCCCACGCTACAAGATCGTCGTACAGACTTTCATCGGCCAGCAGAGATTGCAGGACGTTCGCATCACATCTCGCTGTTTGTGGGACAATGACCATGATAACCACGCCTCGGCGGTATTTAACAGCGTAAGTCTGACTCATCGCTGCATATCATTGATGCAACAATAGTACTTCAAGTACTTGACTAATTTCCACTTGATGTAGCAACACATTTGGGCAACTTGCGTGGTTTTTGGCTTCTACGCTGACTAGATGCAGAAAAAAGAGAAAATGAAGGCATGATTGTTGCAGTGAAAGAAATGAAACGCGACAACAAAGTACATGTTTTTATCTATAAGTTATTTCTTGGGTTTCTTGAGTATGTACGTACGTAGTAGTGATAGTAATGGTAGTAAGTGGCAGCGGCGTTGCGCTTTTCTCCAATTGGTGTAGTTCGCGGCAATCATCTTCTTGTAGTCTTCGGCATCGCTGCTGGGGGCGTCTCCACCTTGGCACTTGTTCAATGTCGGGCCCTCCCAAAATCGTAATTGGGCCCACGGTCATACTTTACATCTATCCACATTGACCAAGCAACAGCAGCGTCCAGACTCCCTCCGTGAACCTCTACACTCGCATGAGCCCCGCGCCCAATTGAGCAACAACGTTTTCACTTCCTGCAGCGAAGAATTACGCGCTACCATTGAGCATTTCCCACGTGATTTGCAGGTCGAGGTCGCCCTCGTGGGTGCACAGATGCTCCATATTGGCAAGAATAAGCTCCACTTCCAACTGCAGCTCGCTGATCTTCGGGTACGCGATGAACTTCATCGACTTGCCATGACATGCGTCCATTGCCTGCATTTTTACGTTGATCAGCGCCTCACGTTCTGTGGGGCCGTCACCGAGCGAAATGACATGTCGGGGGATGCCTGCCGAGTCCTCCTCTCCATACGACTCCCACACCGGAAACACCTCGTTGTTAAACGCCTCAATCTTCCACCGGCGCGGGCAGTCCGGGTACAGATATTCGTATGTGGAGCGCGCAGAGATAACTTTAATGCGCGTGTTGAAGAACGGCACGAGTCGCGGCATGAAGAGCGACGCCGAGAGTTCAACCCACCCAGTCTCAGCGGCCGTCACGATGACCACGCGACCATAAGAGAGCGCAGTCTCCAAGAGCTGTACGACAGACTCTTCGAGCTCCTTGAGTTCAGCTTGTACTTCTTCCGGAATCTCGGGTTCCTCGTTAATGTACTTGGGGCATAGGCCCAGCTTGGCGATGGCGGACGACGCCATCAGTGTGTCGTCTGTAGGACGATAGGGTGATAAAATGAGGATGAGAAGGCTGAACTATGGCATGTAGAACAGAGCGCTGACGATCGCTTACCCCAGTCAAAGAAAATGACGACGTCCTCCGGGTTGTGCTTGCTGTTGGTGGGGCGTGGGCTCAGCATTGCGCCGACGTCGTAGCTGTCGAGCGAGAGGCTGCTACGTGCGTCCTCGACACACACGTCTCCGCTGGTGTTGGTGTTGGGCGCCATGGTCTGCTGGTTGTGAATATTAGGACAATAAGGAGAGCACCGCAACGTCGGTCGCGTAGTCAAGTTGCTCGTTTATGCGGCAGGTAAAATGTCCCTGGAGTGACTGAAAATGACAAACAGAACCAAGCAGCTACGGTTAGTATCTTGTCTTCTTCACATCTTGTTCGCTTGCGATAGCGGTGGCAGACTCACGTTTGGTCTAGAAGGAAGTAGCGAGAGTGAGTCTCCGTTGACGTCGGTTGCTTGTCTCCGCTCGCCTCAAAACCAGAACTGACTTCTAGAGTGAGGGGGTCAGTTGCGGCAAAAAGGACGTAACTTTCAGCCAATAAACGAATTTTGACGTGGTTTGAACCAATAGAAAGAGGAAAGTTTGATAGACTGGCTTCCCTCTAAGCCTATGCCGTCTTGTGGAACTCCTACTTTTGTTGCGCTTACATGTACGGCGCGGCGGCGAGCTTTACACCACTGCGGTAGAAGCCCATTGTGGGCATTGCAATGGGCTTTCATTACTGTGACGAAGATAGAAGTCCATTGTGGAGGTCGCAGACTGCGACACCGAGTTCACGATCTTGCGAAAAAGCCCAGCGGCTTGATTGATGAACTTATTCTTCCGTCTTTGCCGACATATCCAGCAAACTCTTACTGCCACCTCGTGAAACAGCAAAATAAAAAGCGAATCGCTGGCAAGTTCGCTTTTTATCAGTGGCAACTGTGAGAAGAAGAAGCCTGTGCTGAGACGGCGACATACATGCATCAACTTGCAACGTACAGTACTATTATCGTACTTCGAAGTACGGACATGAAGCTGGTGCTTGCTCCAAGGCTTGGCACCAGCTTCAGCTTGGAGTCCAAGCTGAGCACCAGTCGAGGCATGATGGACGCCAGCTCCGACTTCCGGGGACGGGTTGTCCTGTTTGTGTTAATTTGGTTATACATGTGGTTTCTGTGTGAGCTCCTATTTTTAAGAAAATTATTCTATTCTCTGAAATTTATTTCAGAGCTGATGCTGGAGTATGGATTTCCATGAATTAAAAATCTGGTTATTTATTACTTCCTAGAAAAAAAAAGGCTCGGTGCAAACTTAAATGTCTCAAAAATAGACGATCTAAGAAAACCCTGATAAACTTATAAATTTTCGGAACCGTCCACCAAGCTAGCCGTCGTGGTGTAAAGTGTACACCGCAGCAGGGAACAAGTCTTGCCCTATGGAGGGCGTGGTCGATAGAAAGCGAAGCTCATATTAACTAGAAGTACTTCGAAGTACATACTTAGATATGCGTAGCTTGAATCCGACTACTGTAGATCTTCAATACAAAAAACTTTTAAAAAAATAAGAAGCTTGAATCTGAGCTTGTCGATTACGCCTCGGCTGACAAGCAGAATCATTCGCCAAGCAGTAAAGTACATGTATCTAGGACTGCAACCAGGCTAGCACAAAGATTTGTTCGATTTAGTATGGCGGAGCCTCTCTCTCTATCGACCACGCCTCCGTAGGGCAAGACTTGTTCCCTGCTGCGGTCTACACTTTCTACACCTGCTTACTTATCGCCGCGACGGCCTGCTTCCTGCTCCTTCTGAAGTTTTTCGGGGTTCACCTCATCCCACTCAATGTTGATCACGCGGTTGATGAACTTGGTCATGTCGCTCTTCTCCGGTTCGTCATTGCGCTCCTTGAACACGTTGTAACACGTCTTACACACACGCTTCTGCTCACGGTTGGCAGCTCCACGACGGGTGCGGCCCGGGAAGCCCATGGGGAACTTGACCATCTCGACGTGCAGCGCAGAGCATTCAGCGCAGCAGAGACGACCGCAGTGAGTGCAGTTGTGCTCCCGGTGTCCAAACTTGAACTTCTGGCGACACAGCATGCACTCAGTGCGCTCCTTCCTCGTGATGTATGTGGGGGGAAAGTAAATGTGAGAGATCAGGTAGCGTAGGTCTTTGCGGGGCAGCTTCTCGAAGACGCTCTTGCCTTCGGCGTCCTCTACGTCCATCTTGGCACCAGCACGCACAAGTGCGCCAGCGATCTGCAATCGGCCAGTGCTGATGGCAGTGTGGATAACAGTCTGACTGTCATGCATATCATTCGGGTTGGCACCGAACTTAAGGAGCATGCGGGGGATGATCACACTGTCGTCCTTGGAGGTGATCACCGAGATGATCAGCGGCGTGAACTTGCGGCTGTTCTTCACGTTAGCGCTGGCTCCGTTCTCGAGTAGCAAATGCACCATAGCCGGTGTTTTAGTCGCAGCAAAGTGCAGCGCTGTGTTGCCCTTGTCGTCTTCGACGTTAATGATGTCTTCAAGCGGCTTAAACTGCTCCAGAATGACCTTCACAAGCGGCACCTTGCCACTCTTAACTGCAAGGTGCAGACCTGTCTGGCCGTGGTTCGGCTCGCGGTTCAACAAAGCCTCTGGGCCATCCACACGCAAATGCTGCACCACGCCGCGTAGGTTGCCCTTCGCACAAATTTCGTGCAGTGTGCCGATCGGGTGGCTCTTCATAATTGGCGCCGTGCTATCCATCGTCACGCGCACTGACGGCCGAGGAGCGTCAGTGTTCATCGTGCTGTTCATGGAAGAATTCAGCGAAGAGACCATCGAACCAGCCGACACGTCGGACGGACGCACTTGACTGCTGGCGTGAGGTGACGGGTGGGTTTCCGGCGAGAAATCGCTCACATTGTCAATCAGGGCGATGCCCGTCGCCTCCTCGGCATCAGGAAGAATCGGCACGCCATCCCCTTTCGTTTCCACGGAGAAATGTCCAAGCATCGCAACTGTTGAGCCGCTCTTGTCACGCTGGAATCGCTCCTTTGCTCGGTCTTTGCTGTTCTTCTTTGCCACGTGCGCAGCGTCTTCCTTCTCCTCCTCGTCGATCTTCCAGTCGCCATGATTGGCGTCGACGTCGAAGCTCTCGTCGCACCAAGAGTCACGCGACTCACGCGATGCGCGCACGGACTCGTCCTCTGAGTCTTCGAAGCCGAGGTCATTGACGCCAGACGTGAGAACGAGACCGTCCAGTTCACGGAGCTTCTCTTCCGGTGCAACAGACCCACGTGGTGAAGCAGGCTTCTGCTCTTGTGGGTTGGACTTGTGTGGAGAGCTTGGAGCTACAAGCTGATAGTCTTCCTCTACTGCAGGCTTAACGTACGTTCGCTCATCCGTAAACGCCACTGGCTCGGTGGCAGACGTCGGCGTTGGTTTCGGGGGTGACTCCATCATATTCTGAGTCGCCGGCACCTTCGCGCTCTGGCGCCGGGGTGAAGCTGGGGGCTCCGGGAAGTCCGACGGCAACTTGTGCACAGGCATAGAGGAGCGATTTGGGTGCGATGGAGCTGCAGGAGGAGGCGCGTACTTTGTCGATCCTCTCTGCGAGTCGCGAGGATACGATGGCGGTGCTTGGGAGCCCATGGGGCTGGTGGGGCCCTGCGCGCCGCTGGTGATGACATACGTGCTCTTGCGGGGCACCGAAACGGGCGGTTGGTCCGCTACGGGCGAGAGTTTCTTAAAGCGCAGCGTGGCTGGCAGGTCACACACTTGCAGATACGCGACGACGTCGTCCAGCGTCATCTTGGTAGTATCCTTCATGTTGATGGAGAGCAGCAAATCGCCCGGTCCGACATTCTTGATACCAAAGGGGAAACCTTTGCCAGTCACGCGGCTGACGGCCACGCCGCCATCGTCGCCTTCGAGGGTCGTAAGTGCCACACCCAAGTCGCCGCCCTCCCAGATGAGCTGGTATTCGAGGATCTCGTCTGTGTCCGAGTCCACCACAGACTCCACGAAGCTTCCTACCAGATCCTGGTATTCAGCTGCCTGCTCTTGCATCCAGTCGGTCATGGTCGCCGTCTTCGAAGCTGCTAGGAACGCCGATCTACTTGTGACAGAACTCTAACAAATGGGAGGACGCTCGAAAAACCACTAGTACACAAAACGTACACAAACTGTACTTGCTCTTTGTAAGCCACGTCCGTTACACACGCTTGTGCGTGGCAACGAATTTTCCCAGTGACGTGGCCAAAGTCACTTCAACTGGTATCTGTCCTGTAGTAACCTGCATTAGATTTTTAACGCTGCCCAAAGACACTGTGCTTCTGGCTGCCATGAAAAACAAGTAAATTACGCATCGCCGTCCAGCGTACTCGCGTGCTTCTGAAGGCTTGCGCAGCTCCGGTGACGGGGTCAAGGCCGAACTCTATAACCACGTGCGTAGGCGTAAAATGTGCGACATCGAGAGGATTGCGAAGCCGACGAAAGTCGTGCACAAGCGATTGGAGCGGCCGTGGCAACTTGGCATTCGTTGCCGGTGTTGCTCTCTCTCTCCGCCCAGCGCAGATCCGAGCGGATGACAGCGAACGGATCGAAGCTCTTCGGGCTGAGGAAGCTGTTCGAGCAGCAAGTCCGAGGCGTTTTCTCGACCAGCGTGCCTTCGAGTTCCCCCATCGATCAGGATACCGCTCGCTGGATCGTTGGCGGACGACGAGCGACTGCAACAACGCGATTAACGCAATTGCACGACGCAACGATGTCTCGTTCACAACTTCAGTTTCCGCTTCCAAAAGATCCAATTGCATTTGCTTGTTGTTGTTTAGCTAAAGATTTACACTACAACTGCGTCCACGTTTACTATTTCCTAATAAATTAAGAGTGGAGTTGTTGCACCTGCGCCGAGAAGTCCGAAATGTGCTCCAAGTTGCTCAGTAGATGCTCCATCTCCTTTGCCGGTGTCAACCCGCTGCTCGATGTTGAGCTAGATCGAAGCTGCTGTTGTTGTGGCTGTTGCTGCGACTCAGAGTGACGGCTATGGCGGCGGTGAGGGGACAAGGAGCTTGTTGTAGGGACCGTGGACTGGTTGCTACTACTCACCGGTGAGCCAGCGCTGCTACTACCACGAGATCGCCTCCTCTGACCAGAGGTCGAGCTACTGGATCGGTCATTATTGTTGGGCTTGTCATGGATCTGGTGCTGGAGCACTGAAACAGTGCGCTGCAGCTTGGTGATGGCAGAATTCCGCTCTTGAAGATCGCGCAGCAGAGTCTTCTCATTGGCTAGCAGTACTGCACACCGTTTCCGTTCGCTGTCCATTTGGTGTTGCAGTGCCTCGATCTCCTCCACCAGCTCCGTCGTGTGGTCTTCAGCTGTGGCCTTCATATCGTCTCGGCACTGCACGAGAAGTCGGACACGCTTCACCGCCTCATCGCGCTGCTGTTTTGCCACACTGTAGTCGCTCTGCACATGCTCTAGACTTTGCTGAAGCTTGTTGATCTCCCCTTGGTAGCTCTCCTTCAAGCACGTAACATCATCCAGCTTCCGCCGAAGATCACGGACGGTGTCGGACTCCTGTCCATTGTGACGATGAATCTGTCCAAGTTGACTTTCCAATGTCTTGACCTGATCCTTGTAGCTCTTCACTTGAGAACTCAGCGCCACGAGGTCCGTTTGATCCACTTTGGACATCTTTGCAAGCCCAATTACCTTCTCACCTAACTCGAAGTTACGTTGGCCAGCGATCTCAATACGGTGCACAAGCTGGACCATCTCACGCTCCATTTTCTTTCGCTCCTTCAGCAGCTTCTGCTCACGAGTCGTGATTTCTTGGCGCCCACTGTCAATGCGCTGAGTTGCGTCAGCTAACTCTTGATCAAGGCTAGCGATGTCGCGCTTAAGATCGTCAATCTCCTGGTTCTTTTGGCGCAGAGATACCTCGGACGCATGCATCTTCTCGTTCCAAGTGGCGCTTTCTTCTTCTAGAGCGTCGATCTGCTGCTTCAGTGACACTTTTTCCTGTTCCAGTTGCTCAATCCGAGAGCGAAGACCATCAGCCTTGCGCACTTCCGACTCCACTCGACTCTCACATCGCAGCCGTACGTCAGTGACGTTCCCCTCCCATGATTCCTTCTCTTGCTGCAGCAAAGCAACTTGACGTTCGGCATTTTTCAGGGGCGAGATGATCTCCTCCTTCTCCATCAACTGGCGGTACAACTCGTCGATCTTCTCGTTTAGACGCGTGGAAGACTCGCGGTTGATACGGTCGACGCGCTCCTGCTCCTCCATTAAAGTCTGACGCTCAGTTTCTAGATCAGCATTCACCTTTTTGACACGAATGAGCTCGTTCCGGAGTTTCTCCAGCTCTTCGTGTGCTGACGCGGCACTCTCTTCGTCATTCAAGAGCTCCTTGAATCCGAAATCGAGCTGCTCGACCAGCGATGTTCGGCACTGCTGAAGCTGCTGATACTTGGTCCGGGACTGCTCCAGCTCCGTTTCTAATCGATAGATCTGCTCTTTCAGCTGTCGGATATCGTAGTCTGCCTGTTTCTGCTTCTCGTCGCTGCGAAGAAGCTCGTTTTCAAGGTTACGCGCAGCTACGTCCTTCTCTGCTAGGCGTCCTCGCAACAGCGTGATCTCTTGCTTCAAAGACTGCGCCTCCGTCTTCATACTGTCCTTCTCGTGCTTGAACTCGCTGCGAAGTCGTTCCTTCAGAGAAGCCACTTCACTGCGCAGTGTGGACACCAGCAGCGAGTGATCTTTCGATAACAAACGAGACTTCGCGGTCTGGAGCTCGTTCTTGGTGGCTTCTTGTTCCCTGTGCAGACTGGAGATTTCGCTTTGTAGTTCACTTTTCTCACGCTGCAATGTCGAAACCAACGTCGCTAGTTCCTGTCGCTGCGTCTCAATCTCTTTCCTGGAGCTGTCATCCGATGCCAGCAATTGCTCTCGAAGTGTCAATATACTAGACGAGTTGTCCAGCTTCAGCTGCATCTCCTTGATCTCGCTGTTCTTGCGCTCCACTTCAAGCTGGGCCGCCGACACTTCTACAGCCGAGGCCGCCAATTTCCTCTGCAGCTCCTGGATCTCTGCTTCCTGTCTGCGCTTCTCATCCTCCAAGCTGCTAAACTTCTCGCTGATGCTGTGAAGTTCCGACGAGAATCGTGAACTGCTCGCGTGCTCGCTGAAGCTGCGTCCCGCTGTGTGTAGCAAAGTCCGCAGCTCGGTCCGCAGACGCGCGTTCTCGTCACTGGCTGTCTGAAGGTTTTCCAGTCGCTGCTGCATGTTCGCATTGTCCTGCTGTAGCTGCTCGCACTCGTTCGTCTTGTCGCCCAGTTCCTGCTCCAGTTCGAGACAGCGTGTCTGCACTTCGGCCTCTTTGCGCTGCATCTTGATCTCCAGCTGCTCGATAGCCTGGGAGAAGCTCGTAAGCGTGTGCTTGGCGTCTTTGAGCTGGCGCTCCAGCTCCTTCTTCTGGCGCTCGACACGCGCACGTTCCCTGTCCCAGCTGCTCTTCTTGGCGCGCAGAGCATCCAGCTCATCGCCTAGCGCGCGGTTCTCGCTCGCCAACTTGGCGACGGAAGCGGAGGCGTCGTCGCCCTTAGCCAGCGGCAGGCAGCGCCGCAAAGTTACGAGCTCCTGACGAGCGCGCTCCTCGCGTTGGCGATAGAATTCGACTTGGCAAGTCAGCGCCTCAATAGTGCCCTTCTGCTCGGCGTGTAGCTGGTCCAGCATGGAGCCGAAGGAGCCCGGCTCATCGGTCAATTTGTGGAGGGTAGTGCTGTTATTGCTGCTGCTGTATGCCATACTACGCTTGTCTGTGGCGACGCTCGAGAGAGAGCTGGAGCTGCTGCCGTGCAGCACCATGTCTTGTGTGCGACGCGGCGTGGATGCGGATACTGTATTCGAGTTCACGCGCGAAATTTGAACGCGCCACTTTAGATAATTTGCAGCGATGTATGCTACACAGAGTTTTGCATGCAGAAAGTTTGATTTGTATCGGGTAGGTTCGGATGGCTGTGCGCAGCGTATTTTTTGGCGGGCGAGCTTGAAATTGACACTTTCAGCATTTTGCCCAATCAGTAGACTCACTGTAGACCTCTTTTCAGCCAGTGAGATTGCGAAATTTGGCCGTTACTCGGAAAATGCTTGTGGGAACCAATCGAGGGGAAGGATTTGCGCGAGCCAAAACAGAAGCGAATCAGCCCAAGCAAGCAAGAGGAAGATGTCGACGACCGCGGACCTCGCCGCCCGCGTGGACAAGCTGGAGGTGGCGCAGCAGCAGCAGGACGCGCGTGTGGAGCAGCTGGAGACGAAGGTTGAAGCAGCCAAGCCCGCGCGCGAGACTTTCTACCTGACGACTGCCATCCACTACACAAACGGCCAACCGCACATGGGCCACGCTTACGAGAACGTGTGCTCGGATGTCATCTCCCGCTACCACCGTGTGTTTGGCCGCGACGTTTACTTTCTCACGGGTACAGATGAGCATGGGCAGAAGATCGCACAGACGGCAGAGGCAGCCGGTGTCACGCCCCAGCAACTGGTGGACAAGTACGCCGGTATCTTCCAGCAGCTAACCAAGGACCTCAACATGAGCAACAACAACTTTATTCGCACCACCAGTGACGTGCACAAGAAGTTTGCCCAATGGCTCTTCCAGCAAGCGCTCGACAAGGGCGACGTGTACCTCGGCACCTACGAGGGATGGTACAACGTACGCGAGGAGATGTTCGTGACCGAAACGGAGGCTCAGCTTACGGACTACAAGGACCCTACCACGGGCACACCCTTCAAGAAGATGCAGGAGCAATCGTACTTCTTCAAGATGTCCAAGTACCAGGACCGCCTGGTGAAGCACATCGAGGAGAATCCCGAGTTCTTGCAGCCGGAGGTGCGTCGCCAGGAGCTGCTGCGTCGCCTCAGAGAACCACTTCAGGACCTCTCGGCCTCGCGTAACACCTTCACGCACGGAATTCCAATTCTCAACGACCCCAAGCACGTACTGTACGTGTGGTTCGATGCGCTCGCCAATTACCTGTCGGCTATCGGCTACCCTGACGGCCCCGACGCTCGCTACTGGCCTGCTAACGTGCACATTATTGGAAAGGACATTACATGGTTCCACTGCGTCATCTGGCCCTGCATCCTGATGAGCACAGGCATCCCGCTGCCCAAGCGTGTGTTCGCCCACGGCTTCGTGAACGCCAAGGACGGCTCCAAGATGAGCAAGAGCGTAGGCAACGTCATTGACCCATACGCCATGATCGAGAAATATGGCCTGGAGTCGTTCCGCTACTTTATAGTGCGCTCGGCCAAGTTCGGCCAGGATATGCCCTTCTCCGAGGGTGATCTCATCAACATTCACAACTCGGAGCTCGCCGACACGTTGGGCAACTTGGTGCACCGCACAGTCAACATCTGCAAGAAGTACTCGAACGGTGTGGTGCCGGAGGCCAAGACTGACAAGCCCTTCGACGTCTACGAGCTGCTGAAGTACTCAGAGGATTCGTACAAGGACTTCTCGCTGCAGAGCGCCTGCATTGCGATTGTCAACGCTCTCAAGGACACTAACAAGTACCTGACGGAGAAGGAGCCATGGCACATGAAGGAGAATGAGCCACGTCTCGTCGTGGTGCGCACGTGTCTAGAGGCCATCTACGTGATGGCACACTACCTGAGCCCCATCATTCCTCAGACTGCCCAGATCATCTTTGAGAAGCTCGGCACGGCCCCCACGACTCTGACGGCGCTATCCCCGGACTACGACAACCTCAAGCCTGGCACTGAGGTGTCGATTGGCGACATCCTGTTCAACAAGATTCTGACTGAGGAGGAGAAGCAGAAGCAAAGCGAGGCTGCTGCGGCCAAGGCCAAGCCTGCGAAAGCCAAACCCGCGAAGCCTACTACGCCGCTCTTTGCCTCGCTAGACATCCGCGTGGGTGTGATCTCCAAGGCATGGAAGCACCCGGAGTCGGACAAGTTGTACTGTGAGGAGATCGACATTGGCGAGGAGGAGCCCAAGCAGATCGCGTCGGGTCTGCAGGCATTCTACTCGCTGGAGGAGATGCAGAACCGCAAGGTGCTGGTGCTGATGAACCTGAAGCCGGCCAAGTTGGGTGGCTTTAAGTCGCATGGTATGGTGCTGTGCGCATGCGATGAGGCTCACGAGAACGTGCAGTTCGTGGAGCCTCCCGCCGACGCCAAGGTAGGCGAGCGCGTGACTATCGCGTCGGAGAGCGGCGAGCCGCTGTCGGCGGCGCAGATCAAGAAGCAGAAGGTGCTGGAGAAGGTGTCACCGGACTTCGTGACCGACGACAATTGTGTGGCGACGTATAAGGGCGAGCAGATCATGACGTCCGCCGGTCCGTGCACTGCCAAGTCACTAAAGAAGGCGTTCATTAGCTAGATTTGATTCGCATTGGCCCCATTGGCTAGAGGAGTGAGGGAGCCATGGGCCCATCAGATATCGTAGAGAATGCAACTACAGTACTCGCCTGCTTGTTGGTGCCACGTACTCGTATCCGTTGACGCTGTCGATTCGAAATGTATGTGTGTATAGTGTATACTACGTATAGTAGTATGTCACAAAAGTACCTTTTTAGGAAAGGGTCCATTTCGATCATCACTCCATTTTTACAAACGATACAAACGACTTTAATTAAGCCCTGGTTTCTTTTACGTGACCTTAAAAGCCCCCTTTACCTACAGATTATTGGCCTTTTGTCTTTGCTTTTACAACGTTTACTTTACCTTACCGTACTGTCATGTCTGGCGGACGGGAACCCCGTGACATCTTTTACTACCGGTAGTATTGTGCTTTGCAAAGCTTTTGTCGTTTTCACTTAGCTGGATGCTCGATTTATAATAAATCGAGGTCGTTTAATAAATCGATGTTAAAAAAGGGACAGATCGATCAAGTTAGGGTAGCTAATAAATCGAGCTACGACAAGCCAAATCGAGCGCTCGTGGTCGATTTACGACAAATTGATCTCGATCTCCTGTAAAATAACCCTTTTGCGTTTTTGAAACGCAAATCGAGGACAGATATAATAATTCTAGGTCTGCCTTTCCCATCTCATTTTTACGCCTGGTTTTATGTGCCGATCATGCTCGATCTAGGCTATAAAACGGAGCGACATTTCATCTGCAAAGCACAAAACATGTACCACATACCTAGCTCTAAGAGCATCTCCACCGGTAGTTGAGTAAAATTATGAGCAAACCCTTTCTGGACCAAAACTATAAAATCGTGCAGGAGAGCTTTGCTCATACACATACGCATCGTCAGAAAGTACAAGGGTTTTGCGCAGACTTGATCAAATCATCGTACTTAATGAAGGTGCGTATGTGTATGGGCAAAACGATTTTATATTTTTGGTCCAGAAAGGGTTTGCTCATAATTTTACTCAACTACCGGTGGAGATGCTCTTATACTTCAAGCGTAAAACGCAGTGCTTAAAACTTATAAGTACTGCTTCTAAGTTATTAGTACTGTTTTTACGTTTAAAGTGACCGTCGAGTCTAACGTACGTTTTGCTCCTTTAACTAGAGAGTTGGGCTGGTAGTGCATTCGAGCAGGTGCTGTTTTAACAGATTAAAATCTTAAAATTAAACGCAAGTTTATTCTTTTTTATAATATTGTGCTAAAAAATATTTAGTGCTGACAGCTCACCTTTATAGTTGTTAATCTAATTAAGAGAGGTATTAATATTTGAAAGGCAGGTCACTTTCAATCCAAAATAACGAAAAGTATCTATTCAGTTTTATCACAACTGAAAATTCTCAGTTGGCTCACCTGCTGCGGCGGCCCCGCCCAACTTCGGGCCATACTCCGTCGCTGCAGTGGTGAGCGAGCTGTTGCGGTTGTTTCTTCTTACTCATCTACTCATCTACGTATCTACGTATCTACGAATTCACGCAGGAAACGTATCTAAGCATTACCTCATCGCGATAGTAATACTGGTACGTGGTATATATGATTGTCGAGGTACATTGACCCTGCTGCAGGATTTTGGCTGGGTGGTACAGTAGCAGGACTACAAGCAAAAGCTTAACATTGTGGGGCCCGCGAATGCTGCAGCTGGTGAAGAAAACTCTGGTATTATGAATTGTTCATGCCCACTACGCAGAAAACACAGCGCTGCCAACCCCACGGGCTCCGTCGGGATGTGTGCGACGTGCCTGCGAGAAAGATGATCAGCCGCATTTGCTTTCAAGTGTAAGTACGTCGGCTCACCGTTGTATTTTTTTGGTATTATATTGTATAGCTACATACTAGTTTTTTCACCCGATAAACGAGCGCTAGGGCGGTAAGACGATAGGACTGAGTATGTATCTACTGTAGCATTCAAGCACACACATGATTCGTCATCTTTAAACAGCGACTTTAATGAAGTCTCAACGAAGCATTGACCACCGCTTCCTTATACTGATAAAGATTTACCTGTGCTTCACCTTTAAGGTCATGGGCTTTTAAAAAGCCCATGATTCGTATACTAAGCGTGTTTGTTCGTAACATGATATAATTGTTAAATGCCACTTTTAAGCCTTCTTCCTGTTTATGTGCCCATTTCCAAAGATTCTGTTTAATTTAATAAAAATAACTGTAAAATGTGGTAATTTGTCATTTTTGATACGAAACAAACATTTTACAGCTTTTTTCATTTGAAAAATGTAGGAATTCGGTACCTACGATTTGGGTGCGCCACACCATGATGGGGTCGAATTAATCCCTATTGGGCTGTCCGTACTACGTAACAATTTTTAGAGAGAGTGTCAGACTTGTCTATTTAGATATTTAGATATTTAGTGAGATACATACTACATATATGTACGATCGGTGGAAACACTAGCATATTACTAACTACTACAGTCAATACGACGCCAATATTTTTCGCAAATGCATTTTGAGTCAATGAGATCAGTGTGTCCAATATACATTTTCGTCGGTGAGCCAAACTGGCACACATGTACCTTTCCAAGGGGACCCAAACCAAAAACAAGTGTTCTGTCCTAATATTCTTGGTTTTACTATAGCCAACTGACGCGAGTGGGCGCGGGCGCGCGTAGCAATAGCAAACACCCGTAGTATTTGCGTAGGCTGGTCCAACGCCGAGCTCCACAGCTAGCCTCGCGTTGCACACGCTAGGCGAGAGAATCGTTTTAGGATAGTTTTTAGGCTATAAAATCTCAAAAAGAGCAAAGATTCTAGTGTTTATTCCTCGAATTAAAGCATTTGTAGCTCCAATACCTCAAAATTAGTAACAAAATAGTATGTGATAAAAACGAGTACAGTAACACTTTAATCAAGATAAAATTGAGGACAAAAAGAGGACGCGAAACTAAGGGCAATGATTGGCCTCAGTTTTGATAGAAGCCTACACATCAAAATTGAGCCCTATATTAAGTATCCTAATCCATTTCAGGAACTCCCCATTAAACCTACGGGTTGTTGGGGAACTGTTGTGCGCAAGGTCTGGAATTACTACTGAGAAGGTGGTGTGTCCTAATTTTTTTTAATCTAACTGTGGTTGAAGTTAGCAGCAATTTAGTGAAATAAGCCGGTCCTCGGTAAAAGTTGAAGGTCTGTAGATACGAACGAGTCTACCATAGTGCAGCACTAGATGGACTACATTGTAAGCCCGAGCAGTACAGTAGTATGAGACTGACCGCGGGATTTCTAATAGAAGGGTCAATGGCTAATACAGAGCATTATGTGGTGTACATTTCCAAAAAAATCACTGGAATCAGAAGTTGCCATGCAAAACCCCATGCCTTGAAGACTTCCTTTATTAGCAACGCCTCTTTCTCGCCCGGAAAGGCGAGAATGGCTTCGCTTTGTGATTGCCCCACAAGAATATCCAGACGACCACTGTTGATCGAGATCCCGTGGCAGGCGAATCCTATTGCCATTGGCAATTTGCCAAGCAGCGACACTCGAGGTGAACCCAAAACGAGCGGTTAGTTACAAGAAGTCTGAAAGCCCACAGCCTGATGATCAACGCCTGTGTCTCCACTGATCCCGGTGGTTGCACTCGACCCACCTACTTGTGAGGTGACCCCCTTGGAGACGCTTCCAGCAACTTCAGACTAAGTTAACAATTTCTGCATCTGTGGTAAGAACGCAACGAACACTATCAGTATGTGTAGCATTTTTTAGTATTGTTTTGGAAGATATATCTGGCAACTTGGCTGTAGAGAGTTGAATGAACCGTGTTTTATACAAAAACAACTCGGCTGTACAGGATCTAAGTTAATTGGTTATTGACACACGTGCTTTCCTATCATTCGCTAGATACAAACAGCAACCGAGCACAGGATAAAGCAAGTACCCATTTTGGTGGTAATGTTTGTCTTATTACTCGACGTAAACTCTATGGAATGCGTTCATCTGTATTTGCATAAGCCTGAACGCAGGTTATTTTTAAAAATCTTTAGAAATGGGTCGCAGCTGCTTAGAAAATGCACATGTACCTATTTAATAGGTGCATTTTCTAAGCAGCTGCGTCCCATTTCTAAAGATTATTTAATTGGTACATGTGCATTTTCTAAGCAGCTGCGACCCATTTCTAAAGATTTTTATTAAATTTTAATCAGACACGCGACACGAAGCAGCCAATCACGTCGCGGCTTTGTCTCATATTTTCATTCTTAATGAAAGGTTACTCAATTGAGTTTAACCATATCTAAAGTTTCCAAAATAGCATTCCCAGTCATTTTATAATGTTTCGGGAGGAGTTACCATGCTTATCAAAAGGATTGTTCACCGTAAGTACCGCGAGGCATTGCAACCTTTCGTACCGACGTATGTGTCGTTGCCACCAGATTCGAGTCGAGACTCTCGAAGAAAGCATTGGACTTCCAGTTCATTAGTTCAATATATCCATACCTCCAACACCCGCAAGAGCAAGATGGCGCCGATCCACGTGCAGATGACGAGATGGTGGCGCAGCTGCTGTCTTTTGCTGCCCCGCGAGACGTTGAGGCCTTCACGTGTGCGTCCAAGTTCACGGCGCGCACGGTGCTGCCGCGGTTTCCTGTGTGGAAAGCGCTGTACTGCCACCTCTGGGAGACGCTAAACTTCCGTCTTCCAGGCGCACAAAGCGGCTCCGTTCCGCTCGTGATTTCGAAGCAAGCGCACAAGCTCTTCCCTAGCGGCATCAGCGAGAGCCGCATGTACCAGCTGCTGGCGCATGCGATCACGCCGCTGCCAGCGTACGCAGATATCTAGCAGACACGCCGCTACCGAGGAAGTTTAGCGCTGGAACAAAGTGAGTAGTTTGCTGTGTGTTGCGCGAATCAGCGGTTATGTCAACTGTGTAACTGTTGTCGCTTGGTCTCGGTGTTCAGTGTCGCGTCCCTTCATGTGCAGCCTGCACAGCCGTCCGAGGTGGTGGACTTTGGCTTTGACGGTGACATCCTGGGCGATGACCGCTGCGTGCGGTCTAATGCTGCTTTCCCCACCGCCTTCCATGTCGCAGTGTTCAAGCGCCAGAACCAACAGACGAAGAAATTTGAGTATCACGTGGGCGTGGTCTCCAGTGGCTACTTCGAGATCTCCATCATCAAGCGTGTTAAACCCTCAGCGCGTCGAGTACACGGAGAGGGTGTGGCTTCGATTGGTCTGGTGACTTTCGTGCTTCCCACTCGACGAGTGACGAGTAGTGGCACTCGTAGACAGACAGCCGGGCTGGGACTTCCGGTCCTATGGATACCATGGCGACGACGGACAAATGTTCCACTCCAACCGAGGTCGTCAATTTGGTCCAGCATTTGGCTCCAACGACACTATTGGCTGCGGTGTACGGCGAAACATGCGCGACGGTCGGTCCTTCATGTTCACGAACAACGGTGAGCTGATCCGAAACGACAACAGCAACATTGAATGTGTACACGAGCAGTGGTATCCTGCAGTCGCCCTGGACTCGTCAGACGCCATCCACATTAACTTCGGGCAGGAGCCGTTCGCCTACGATTGTATCGTCGATGAAATGCTTGAAGAATGTGTGGACAACGTCGACATTGTGCAGCGCAGTTGCAGTGGTACACGACTCAGATGGCGAGTACTCTGACGTTTCGAGCATTTCAGGGAAGTCATCGGTCTCGGGCAATGCGAGTCCTGTGGGCGAAAGTGACGGCTACGACGAATATGGCCTGGTGGAGGACTACGACGGTACCGAGTGGCGGAATGCTGCGTCTGATGCGAACTCGGACACTGAAATGTGGTGGTCTGAAGCAGGGAACCCGAAAAAATAATATGCATAAAAATTAATCCGAAAATTATAATTTAATTATTAATTCTTACTCCTCAATTCATTTTTGAATTTATCACAATTCATCCATGAATTGCCAAGGTGCCGACTCGCTACAGCCAACAAAGTCCACAAGCTCGCTCGCTACCAACCATTTACAATACGGGCTGCCGGCCACGCCCAAACAAACGAAACATCCATTCAGAATGCAATCTACAGTCTTCAGCACACTCCTCTACCGCTACTGCGCCCTCTCTGTCCATCATGGTCCTAACGAGCAGCCAGATTTGCTCTATGCTATTCACTGAGGTCGGTGACGGCTTCTACAACTGCACGACCTGTGGCAAGCAGTACAAGAAGGGCAACGGCTACACGAATCTACTGAACCACCTACGACGCAACCACGAGGACTATGAGCAAGAAGCCCAAGAAGCCGCACGCCGCCAGAATCCCCTAAACCTTCGCCTAGTCAGCCAGCGTACGCGGGATCTGTACCGCTGGCTCGAATGGGTGGTTTGTGACCGCCTCACGTTTGCGTTTGTGGAGCGCAGGTTCACTCGGCTGAATGTGGCACTTTCTACTGTGTCAGAGGACACGCTACTGCGCTATATAGTATTGCTGTTCGAGGTGGTGGAGGGCCATGTCGCCAGTGAGCTACCCGAATCATTTGGCCTCGTATTGGACGGCTGGACAAGCAGCAACCGTCACTATGTCGCGATCTTTGCGGTATTTGACAGTGCCGCCGGTACTACCGGTAACACGGGTAGCAGCACGGCAAGTGAGTACTACGAGGACTTAGAGTGCTCATCTCGCCGCTTCATGCTGTTAGCTTCTCGCCCGTAGAGACGGAGGAAGATCTTAGCGCCCAGAGCCAGTACGACCTAATCGCTGACACGCTGTCGCGATACAACAAGCCCTGGAGCGCAGTGAAGTTCATGGTCGGCGATAACTGCTCTGTTAACCAGTACATTGGCCGAAAGGAGGGTGCTATACCGCTAATCGGGTGCACAAGCCACCACTTTAATCTAGCGGTCAAGGACTTCCTCAAGAACGAAGACGAGTGGAAACCAAGGTCCATGTCTTGATGTCCAAGTTACGTACGATCAAGGATAGAGCCATTCTCCGCCGCGTCTCCCATCTGTCACCTCTGCTGAAGAACGACACCAGATGGTCGAGCACGTACGAGATGGTAGAGCGCTACGTCAGACTCCAGCCGGCCATTATTCCGCTGGGCCTCGATGTCCTCGTGGAGCATGATGTGCAGCTTCTCCTGCTGCGGCGTGCGGAGCACGAGCGCGTCAAGGCGCTACTCAAAGATCTAGCAGCTTTTGAGGCCGTTACCAAGGAGCTGTAGAAGTCTACGCTGACTTTGTCCGCTTCGCGACGTCGTTTTGACCAGGTTATTAAGGAGTACCCAGCCCTGAAGCCTCGGCTGTCCACAACGGCAGCTATTGTGAACAACCCCAATTTAGAGCAAGGTCTGATCAAGTTACAGCGCGGGGAGGTGCTAAACGCCGCGGAAAAGTTAGCCTGCGCTGAATTTAGGTCACCTGATCTCGAACGGTCGTCTTCAAGAGCCGCCGAGGAGTGTTCTATTGTGAGAGCGGCGTTCAAGAAACGCAAGGTCGTGAAGCGCCCGCACTACGTTGACGTCGCGTACATCCCGCCGACGTCTAACGAGTGTGAGCGCTTCTTCTCTCTCGCTAAGCTGGTGCTGTCTGATCTACGGAAGCGGATGTCTCCAGCCAGGCTCAAGATGATAATGTTCCTGCACTACAATCGCGACTTGTGGGACCTGAGTGCGGTGGACGAGGTACGCTCGAGAATGGGCCGGAATAATGCGAATAATTGAATTATTAAGTTGCTAAACTCACATCGATGTATTAATCTAAGAATTGCATTTTCGGGTTCCCTGGTCTGAAGGCGAATGGAGCGACTGACCAGGTTACACACCCGAATTGAATTGTCAACACATCCTTTTCAGCATAGATTATTGTTCGCGATAGCAATACAAGATGAACATTCTCTGTTGCCAACTTTAATCAGCCATTTTGCATGCACCTGTACTGGTGATAAGCTACATGGATAGAGTAGCTTCATGGACCTACTTCGCAAAGATGTAGCCATCTCTGCACTTCAACTTTCCCTTGTGTATTCGCACATAAATATCACGCTTTTCCTATTGGCTAAAACCTTAGTGCAACGTGTCATAAAGGTAGTCCATCGCCAAAATGCTCGACTTGCTGTCGCCTCTGCGCGGCTACATTGCGCAGAACCTGCAGTTCTACCTAAGCAAGTACATCGAGGACATTCAGCTCGAAGGACTGGGGCTTTTTGGGGGTGACCTGGTGCTCAATGATCTGGAAATCAAGCGTCATGTTCTTCGCGAGAGTCTCGAGATCCCCTCAAGCTTCGACTTCTCGCGTGGCTTCATCCGTGAGCTTCGTATCCACATCCCGTGGACGCAGTTGCTCTCTCAGCCGATCGAAGTGAAGCTCTACACCATCGAACTCATCCTGACGGGCAAGAACAGCGCAGCCAGAGCCGCTTCGGTGGACGCAGCAGTCGATAGAGAGCCTGAAATTGACCAGCCAAAGTCCGGGTGGATCCACGACATGCTGCAGAAGATCCTAGCCAATGTGAGCGTACAGATCAACAACCTGGTGCTCAAGTACGAGCATGATGACGTTGTCTTCTCTATCGCACTGGGGGTGAGCAACGGTTTCTTTTTAGTGCGGAATTGCTTTAAGAGTTGGTTTGTTAATCCTGTTGTGTGATGTAGACGCTCGACTTTTATTCTGCTAGTGAGAGTGATGGTTGGAAACGCAGTTTTGAAGAGCTGAAAGGAGGACGACGAGCAATTTGCAAGAGAATCGATACAAAAGACGTTACGATTTTTCTAGATAGATACACAAGCGATGGAGCTACAAAAGAAGAAACGAGGCAGGACACGGTACGACGGAAGGTGGTGGGTTACGAAGTACCAGTGCTGAGCAGAACATCGGCGTCAGTCCGTGTAAAATTGCAGCTGTTCCCAAATGCGGCGATGAAAGGGCAGGATGACCAGAGAACCAAATTACGGTCTCCTGTGTCTCCTTTGCACCAGCAACGACCTGTGGCGAATGGTATCCGAGCTGAAGGTAATATTTTGGATGTGGATGGATTATTCGCGTACAAGCCATCCGTGATGTGTGACCCGTTTTACTACTATTCGTGCAATTGCTCGAGTGTGACGCCCATGTACGAGGTGGACGTTTTTATCGGCGAGCTGTATTTTTCGGTCAGCGATAGACAATTAGAGATGCTAAACCAACTTATACAGAGCGCCAGCCGCAAGATCGACCAAGCGCACGAGCTGTCCTACCAAGTACGCAATCGTGACTACGTGCAGGGTGGCGGTATCAAGGCCGGAGCAGCCGTTGTATCTAGCATTCCTGTCGTGGTCTCTCTGAAAGATGAAAAGGACACTCAAAAGGTGGACGGCACAACTAAGAAGCAAGACTCGTGGTTCGGTTGGGCGATGAACGCCCTTGGTGCTGCTGAAGGCGAGGAAGAGGATGAGTTAGTTTCTGAGCTGCTTGCCGAAACAAGAGGAGCTTTGTTGAAAGGCCAACCGCCAGTGAGTGATGCTGATGAAGATATGCAAGTTCCGAGTGGTCCGGTTAAAAAAACGTCGTGTGTCCGAGTGTGTGTCAGCTCAGTCTCTTTAACGCTGCGTAAGCATGAAAAGGAAATAGAGGCGGAGCGTCAAGATCCTACGATTGTGGAGGACGGAGAAGAGTTCGTCCCGGTTGCAAACCTCGGCATGGTGAAGGTTTCCCTACACACAAAGAAGCAAAAAGTAGCCCGACCAGCGGTGCCAATTCTCCACTTGACACTCAGTTATGTAGCTCTCGAAATGCTACAAGCGCGAAGACAGGAGCAAAGCGGGATGGATCTAGTTTTTGAAATCGAAAAGGTGGAATTCGTGTCTGCTTCGACCAGTGAAAATCGAGAGGACATGAAGTGCAAGAAAGGAGAAGTGTTGCTCGCATGGGGCTCAATTGATTCATCTCACTTCTCGGATTGCGTCTCGCACCCATACTTCATCAATTCGTTCTTTGGAGAGGAAACAACGCGGCTGAATCAACGTGAAAGCCGCAGTTTTGAGATTGTTAAAGTGAGTCTGGATACTGGCATCCCCGTATGGAAAACTCTAGACGTTGGTGGCGGTAGTAGAGACTCAAATGAGAACTCAGACTCCCCGTGCGATTGCTTCACGACATGGAACGGCGAAAATATCCGCTGTATCCCGATTGGCACTATTTCTCGAATATGCCAGCATACAATCAGGCTGGTTGGCTTTAAGGAACGAGTCCTCGATGAGGGGATTTTATCGAATGCCGTGTCGACAGCTTGGGCTTCGAGTGGATTTCCTATTTCAATTTCCGAAGGAGTGGCGCGTGCTTTGAGTTTAGCCGCGGATGAATATCGAGTACATCGCAACCCAGACCTGGGGGCATTGGATAATCTAGCGCAACTTCTCCAGCCGCAACTAGTCGCTCTGTTTTCTCGTTACGCGCTTCATTCGTGCTCAACGATTTCACTACAGCCATCGTCTGGCTTACCCAACATTCGCCACCGAAGCGTTCATTCGGCTCTGCGCATGCGGCTAGCATCCACGTCGAAAGTCACTGAGCGTGATGAATCGTCACCTGGCATTCATTCGAAGGAGGAACTGGTCTCAAAAGTGTTGGACGCTTCTATTGGCGCGGCCCAAGCTCTATTGGAGCCTCCAAAATGCTTGGAGATTATGGAAGCACTGTCCATTTTCACGCATAAGAAGGAAGGTGACGGGAACAAATCGGTGGTGGAATGTGGTGAAACGCCAACACCACCTAACGAGAAAGTGGAATCGAGTATTCGGACCATTGTGCAGAGTGATGTCAAATTTATAACGGTGAGCAAAGTACATGTTTTGTTTCCTGACGTACGTGTTAATTCTGGACAGGACTCTGTTGGCGTGAATTCTCGTGGTGGTTTGAACCTGATTGGGAGTGATTTCACGTGGTTTGGAAGTTTTTATCCGGGCAGCAGTAAGAACCATCTACAGCTCGGTGCTCTAACTGCACATTTGGAAAGATCCCAGAACGACTTCACAATTTTTCCGCTGGCAGAAGCTCTGGGATTTGAGCTGTTGTCCACCGAAAGCTCTGCCGATGCAGGAGACAAGGACGGCTTGTTCATAAGTCTGACCAAATTGAAGGTCGACGTCAGCTTGTCTGCCGCATATGATGCTGCAACTTTGATAAATAGGGTAGCAAGCCCTCTCGGATATCCTATTGCATGGGAGCCGATGAATTTGAATTCAAGACAAATGCAAACTTCGTTTCACATTGAGGCATGCCGGGCTGGTTTCTCCAGAACTGTGTCGAATCGACCCAGGCTAGTGATGGCTCAGCACCAGTCGCTTAACGGTGAAATTGCATCAGTCAGTGTCACGATGAAGACAACAGAAAGCAACAGCTCCATTTTTCAAGGCGGTGTTGCTCCAATGGCGATTCAAGGACGTGAAGCTAGAGCTCCTTTTTTCACGTTTGGTATTTTGCAAGAAAAGTCGTCTGGTAGACTGAATGGCGTGCCGCTATTGAGCTCGCTTGGTCTGTTTACTCTGAACCCCGGCATGCTTACAAGCACTTGTACACATTGCCATCTTTCTGTCCAAGCGCTGGTTACACACGTGTATTTGGATATGCAAGGTGTCACTCGACTTGTCGATGCTGTTCTACGTCTCGTCAAAGAAGTAATGGCAAGTTTGCCTGCCAGAAAAGACTCGACGCCGGCGCTTGAATGCTCTGAAAAAGATGCAATGGAGGGAGATTCAGCGAACACTGCTCCAACGGATTGGAGCTTTACTTTGGATGTGAAAGTTGGCGGTGGTGATTTACGTGTGAACGAAGCACTCCAATTGAAACTTGCGCTACTATCAGTATCGTCGATCGAGAAGGATACAGGGTCAGCAGATCCAGCCAGCCCGGGGGGAGAACTTAATCTCGCCTTTGCAACGAAAGGTGCAGTGGTATGTGCAACGGATAGCGGAACTCTTGCAGGCCTTGATGATCCAATGATATTAAGCATTGAAGACGTTGGCGTCCGGGTGGATTTTTCACACAGATACGTCGACTACCGACATGCGTACGCGCTCGATGTCACGCTTCATGTATCGAGCGTTAAAGCGTCGCTATCTCGCCTAAAGGTACAACACGCCACCATCAAAACTCATGTTGCTATGTACTAACGGTTGATGTTATGTTGTGTGCTTCGTGTAGCTATTGTATCTCCATAAGCTCCCATTCACCGAGTCTGAAGCTGAATCAAGAAAATTGCTGGGAACTGAAGTCTCTCCTTCACAAAAATCAGAAAACCGCGAGAATGAAAGTCGAGCTGTTTTGCATTGGCGGTGGTATTGGAGGCTTGATGCTCAGCTTGACCGTGCAGACTTCTCGTGCACGGCTGACGTTTACCACAGCTCAAGTGACCGAAGGAGACAAATTCGAACGGTTGTAAACGGGAAGGCTCTCAACCTTGGTGTAGCGGCACGGATCGGTAACTACCATCCTACAAAGAACCACCTGCAACAAGCTGCCCAAAATCAGTTTACTGATGTCCAGGTATCCGTCGGCGATATCCAAGTGGTGGAGAGACTTCAAAATTTGCGGCGAAAAATTCGCACTGGATTTGGTGATTTTACGCGGCTACCAGAGCATACGTTTATGGGCATTTTGGTGTGCCTGGACTTGCCTGAACTGAAATGCTTATCGGAGTCCTTCCGCGTTTCAAACGCCAGCGTGATTGATCCGCGGTCTTTACCTTCAGCCATGCTATCGTGGCATGTAACAAGCAGCATCGCCAAAGTGTTCCAGGAAGTAAACGCTAAGTGGTATCGAAGCGACGTTGATAGAAAGCAACCCACTGCTGAAATCCCTCTGGTTGTAACCTGGAACGACCCTGCGTTGGCTCGGACGGCCAACTCATTTCCGATATTGTCGGGATTTTACCGCAATTACAATGAAGGTGGTCTCCCTTACCATGTCATTGCGGGGTCTATGGAGAATGTGGATATCGCCGTCTCTACCTCGAGCTTATACTGTCTTGCTTCAGTGCTGGATGTGCGTGGTAGAGGACATTCAAATCCCTCCCCCGTATCGAGTGAAAATGCTGGAATCGGGAAAACTGGTGATCCAAGGACCAAGGCAATTCCAAGAGTATCTTTGGCGGATGTTGAGGTTTCTATTCTGTTTGGTCAAGTTCGTCTGATCCTCCCAAACGAAAATCTGATGGTTTCTGTCTTGTCCAAGCGGGCGGTGGTGCCAGGAAATGCTGTTATGGTTTTGGAATCGATGTCGCTGGCATCCGCCGTGCGAAATGAGATCTCGTTGGATGGATTAGGATATCCTCCATTCAATTCTAGGATACTACCGAGACGGCCTACTCTTCAAGCGCAGCGATTTGGTCAGTCGCAGCTTCGAATTGGGAGCAGAGCTGGCAAGATCTCTGGATTCGTTGCCGACTTGGAATTCAACCCAGACGTGCTTACTCCCCAAAGCGCGTCCGATGCAGTTGGGCCATTTGAAGAGTACATTGGTTGTAGAGCGGGGTATTCAGCTCGTTTCGTTAATGTGGAGACGTTCTGGTCGCCGATTAACGTGACCTGCAGCATTGAAGAAGAATTCGTGGCTGGCACTGATGGCAGCAACCCAGCCGTGAAAACTACTGCAAGCATTGCATTGACCAAGTTGCGACTCGATCTGCATAAACCATCCTTTGACGTGCTGATTTCGCGGGTTGCGGGGGTAACTGGAGGGATAAATTTTCTTCGACGATCTATCGCAACACAATCACAGGTACAATTGGCTGCAACTAGCTTAGCCAAACAGCCGGAGGTATTTCTACGCTCTGAGTGCACAGACCAGCAAGAAGTGGGGTTTTCGTGCGATGGACTCGAGATAAATGTGTTGGGGGTGAGTCAATCCTCGCATGTTCGCGTAGGCTCCCTCAGCCTTGTGCACAATTTGTGGACTCTGTCTGGGATTGCTTCTATTCAGAATATAGCGGTGGGCCATCGTATTAATGAAAGCCCGACATCCAAGACCGTCGCCATAGAAGAAGTTGTCTTTGGAGTGAATGCGGAGCCGAATTTGTGGCAATTAGCTGTGGAGAATTATCCAGAGAAGCTGATTGCTGCACGGTGGAGTTTTGGAGATTGCTCAGAGGGAACACTCTTTCTTGATGTGCAAGCCTATCAGCTTCACGTATCCCACCACTTTATCCAAGCGTTGGCTGAATTCTTTCGTACCGAGCCGGACTTATCGTTCTCTGGTCAGTGGGAGCAGAAAGCTAATGAAAGCGGTGCCCAAGCCATCGACCACAAGCCCTTCATTGTGCAGCAGAGATGGAATATCAAGATTCTTGTAGCTCCGAGTGTGATGTCGTACTGGAGACAAAATGCCGCTAACGAGGGCAAGTCAGGTGTTTGGATGAAATCTGGGCAGCTTTTTGCGAGCGCAGCGGTTGGAACTGGTGAAATGGGTCTGCAGGCATTGCGCACGTATGGTCCTGCTGTCAATGACATCAATCGCTTTGTTGCTGTCCCGACGCTGGAAATGATGCTGAATATGGACAAGTTTGGCTTAAACACGTCCAATGGCTTGCCTCCATTGGAGGTCCATTTCCAGAGAGACTCTGTCGGTCCAGTCCCTACGCACACTGCGAGTACCTGGCAGCGATTCTCGAAGTACATTAATGGAGTGTCCGAGGCTCAGCGGTTGCTGCATGACTGTAGCATTCGAGTCACTGGAGAGTACCAACAAATGCTGGAGCGAGTTCCCGTTAGTGAAGCTGGAGTCTGCCTACTGTACGCAGACATGGCGCGGACCAACGTGCAAGCTGAGGTGAATGCGCTGTGCGTGAAACTCTCATCGTTCTCCTTGGGAGCTATACAGTCACTGCTATCTGCATATACCGGGGAACGCCCTGATCATTCAACTGAAGACTCATGTGATAAACGCAACATGAGTGAGGTTGTCAATCACAGGAGCCTTGGAGCAGAAAAGCTCGATGGATCCTCAACTGATGATTTTAAGAATTTGAGGCGGATGGCAGAAGGCCGTCGGCCATTACCCGGAGAGCTCGTATTTACGGAGGCCCTGTTGATTGAGACGCAAAGTGCGGTATCGGGTTGCTCTCCCCCCGTTGTTGATTCTAAAGTCCAGATTCAGATCGATCCGAACAAATTTGATATCGTGTTGTCTGATGTGGCAGCTTTTCTCGACGACTGCAATAAGCCATGGGGAGTTGAAGTGCATGAATCGAGTGGAGAACGGTCTTCCTACACGGGCTTAAGTAACAAGACGCACAGCTGGATGGGCATGCGCTGGTGTTACCACATACCGCGCAAAGTTTGTAAGATTGTGGCTAACCCTGTGCCGATCCCTCCTAATGGAGTTCCAAGTGGCTGGCCTTCCTGGAACTGGAATCAGGATCAAGAAGATGACACGAGTCGGCTTTGTGACATTCTTTGCCAATTGAGATGCTGGGATAGCAAGAAATCTTGCTATGTTGTTGTCTGCGAATTTTTCGTTCCGTGGGAAGATGCGTCAGCCGTTGCGGACCCTGACAAGCTGGAAGATGCTAACGAACCCGGGAGCTTTGGTGAGTTGATGAGCCAGTGGTTTGACGATGACATGGAGGAAACACGGTATCGAGCGAAGCTGCTCGACTTTGGTGCGCGAGCTAGAGCATATAGTTTTGCTTATAAGCTCCCGTCTGACAATTGGGAGTTAAGGTGGAGAGCTCCTCTACAAAGTGAACAGGAACCCGAGGTGCGTATTGAAAAAGCGCAGTGATGCTAGTGACGATCTAACTGCTGTGTATGATGTAGAACAAACAAAAACGTCTCGTCGTCAATGCCTTACTGGCGTCTTCATTGCAGGTGCATTCCGTTTTGACCTGCGACGCCTACCAGCGCGTGGTTTCGAGTATCGCGCTACCACAAGTGACGCTGTCTGTAAGCCACGTCGGTTCTGAAAACAAATCCCACGACATCATTACCACGGAGCTCAACGATACAGAGATCGCGTGTGCGGTTTCCGGAAGCGCTCACACGAGGACGCTGAATGTACGAGTATCGTCTGCGATACAAGTGTACCTGGACAATATGGTTCAGCTACTGACTGTATCTGTCATCCCACGGACCACGATTGACACGATGGTCGAGGTATCTTCAAAAGGGATTGAGGTTTCTACATTGATTGGCCCAGTCTCGCTGTACCTGAACCAGACGGCAATGCTCGTAATATCTGCAATCCCGAAGCTTCTGCAAGTGGACCCGATGCGATCCCAAGCTATGACAGCGAATCCAGACGAGAGAATGTCGCGTATGCGCATACTGGTTGTCAATCACACCGGTGTGGATATTTGGTATCGGCAAGAAGGAACTTTGGAGTGCTTTCCTCTACCTTCGGATGCTAGCTCGACATATAGCTGGCTTTCACTAGCAAGTAATCCGTTTTACCAGCTTCGCTTTGCAATGGACGATCCGCGCGAGAAACTCCTCAACAAAATACACGCCGATGATGTGCATTCAGAACAGGAGGACCCGCGCTGGTGTGATCCGTGCAGGATCAAAGAAAATGGCGTAACTGGACGATATTTTGGTGGTCACGGCTTCGTTTGGATTTGTGTGGAGCTAAGTGGTTTGCAAACGATTGTCACGCTCCGCTCGTCATTGACTGTTCGTAATTACTGCGACTTTCCTGTGCGGGTTAAAGTAAATAACGGCGGTGCTGAACATGGTTGTGCCCGATGTGACGAGCTCTATCGAGATGCACCTGCAATTCGAACAAGAGCTTACCACCACCCCAATTGCATTTCGTTGGATGGGTCAGCGTGCACTCTTTCTACGTCTACAATAAGCGATGACAGCGTTGTTCGTATTATGGCGGAGGCTGTGACATCAGTTTGTTTCGGAATCGACGGCGGGTCTTGGTGCAATGTGGAGGCAGTAGGGAGCATCCCTAGTGAGTTCGATATCGTGAAAATCGGTGACAACGAAGCGGAGTCCGTCAAGAAAACCCAATGCAAGCTCATAGCCATCCACCCTAAAAGTTCGGATGAGCGAACACACTACGCATGGGCGAAGATTGCTCGTGCGCAGTGCAAGACTGTGCTTCCTACGGACTTTGACCCATTGCAACCCCAGTTGTCGGGTCGATTCACGTGGATGGAAATGTCGTTGTGGCCTGCAATCACAGTGGAAAACACAATGGATATCCCGGTAGCGCTCAGCTTCTCACAGAAGGTAAGATTACATCGTGTTTGGTTCCATGGTGCAGAACTGACATCTTATGCTTGAATTGCTGGCAGCTTGCAACCGTCACGCTTAATGTACCCCCCGCCAGTGAGAAAAGCCTGTCTACAATCAACCCATTTGAACCAGTGGACGCTCAACTGCAGTATGACCAAGGTACGATCGGTACAAAGCCGCTGGAATTTTTATTGCAGTTCAGCTCTGCGGAAGATTCGAAGGACCAGATTTTTGTGTTTGAGGGATGCAAAGTGGTTGTTAGTTTTTGCAACGACAATCGGCCGATGATCCGGATCAGAACGGAACGCATTCTCAGTGTTGCCAACATGACGCCCGACGATCTGAATATCAGTATTGGCAGCCCTCTTGGAAACCAAGGAGGAGCCCTGGAGAGGATTGATTCATGTGTCGAGCGGTCCATTGGCTTTGCTGTGGTCAGCAATCATCTGGTGATTGCGATCGCAACAGTTGAAGCTTCTAGCAGCTCATCGGACAATATCGAATGGTCTCCGGAAGTCTCGCTGAATGTGAAAGGAGACGCAAAGCCGATTGTTGTACCACCCGCGCAGGTAGGACTGAGGAGCCTGGCAAGTGCGTACTGTATCGAGTTGGTGAATTCAGATGGATATCTACGGTTGATCATCCGTCCACAAGTTGTGGTAATCAACTCGACGGTAAGGAACACTTTTGATTATCGTGGTACCCCATGGTTGCTGAAATTAACGAGTTTCGATAAGAATTGTGCCTTGAAATGTGTTCTTACAGACGGCCGAGGAAACGCACTTTTTGAAGACGAAACTTTACCGGTACGTTTATTCCTGAAATTTGCATTGCTACAATGGTGATTTGAGGTGACTCATAGTTTTGTTGCTGGATATTTAATCCGCAGGTGGTCTCGGGCAGCAATGCTGGGTGGAGTGTTCCTGTGTGTCTGCACAAAGAAGCAAAGAAACGGAGTATTGCGGCTGATGTATCGTCGTGGTTGAGCTCGAAGCTATCGAGGCGTCCAAGTGAAGACCCGGCAAATACGGCAAAGCAAGCTTTGGTAGCAAGACTATCATGCTCTTTCCGAGTGACTCTAGTGGAAGATGGATACGAGTGGACAGAAGAAATAGCAGTGATGCTTCCCAAAATCCCCCTCCTTCTTACTTCAGAGGGCAAACTGAGAATTGTTGAGCCGGATACGTCGTCATCAGGGCCAACCAACGCTCAAGATGGCCTATATCCAGCCGCATCTACGACGACGTACCGAAGACGTTTGCTAATCCGCCATCGTGGCTTCAGACATAAGATGCTGACGTACACCATGACCCAAAAGGAGAAGTCCATCCACATTATGTTCTTCGTGGACCATCAGCCGCCTGTGATCATCCACAACCAGTGGGAAAACATGCTGGGCTTTCGAAATGTGTCATTTCCATCGGACCCAGAAGGTGTTGGCGCGGGATTCTACCTGGAATATGATTGGAATCTGCAGGTACGGTATACTTTGAAGTATTCTTTTAGTTGACTTTGCTTTTATGGATCGCTAAATCGATATTTTGCTACAAGGCTTCCGCGAAGCATCGTGAAGCAATAACAGAAGAGAAAAACACCAGCGATGAGGAGCGTGAGACAGAGAGCAATTTGCTAAGGGATTGGTTAGAGGCTTCATCTCAGTCTTTTAAGAAGGTCGACATGCCTGACACAACAGCCAGTGAGCGCATGCGGTTCCAGATCGGATCACCACTATACGGGTGGTCTACTCCACTGTGGCAGGTTGGTGGGATTCAGTTCGCGTCGTTCAGCACAAAAGACGGAAGCGCAAACGTCAAGCCTGGCCCCACCTTCTTAATCATGTGCTTCTATCGAGCAGGATCATGGCTCATATCCATCACGTGCCTAGAGGACCCGACTCGTGATGGTCAGGTAAATCCAACGCCATCGTTGGTCTTACCCTCAGTGGCATCTCCAGTGAAAGCACAGCAAGCTGTTCCAGCATACTTGAAGGTTGGTGTGGTCGTGGAGGAGCTATCTCTTCATTTCTGCGACGAGCACGATCCTCTACGGGGTGCTCGAGGGATGATTCTGTATCCAGAGATTCTACGAGCGACCTGCAACGCTGTGTCAATCGTGTTTGCGACGGCTCCAGATCCGCCAGAAGTTTCTCGTCACAGCACTCGCTTGGGTTATCTGTCGCACATTCGTTCGTACACGACTCTGTTCGTCGGCGTCGAAGATATCGAAGTGGGGCATTTCTTACGAACCTGCAACTTCCCTGTGATTCTTCACTTCCCTGAATCACATGCGTCGAAGAATTTGCTTCAGTTTGATCGAGTAACGAAGCATGAGAGCCTGACAAGTTTGATGAGCAAGCTACTTGACAAGCAACTACCCGGTGCTGAGAATTCGAGTTTAATCGCGAGAGTCATCTACACGGATACATGGGACCCGGTTGGCGTCCCCTCTTATTTCCACAGCATTGAGCTGAAACTGTCTCCAGCTGTCCTCCAGGTTCGATCAACGTGCTGTTGTTTTTTTATTTCGTTTTTCTAAACTGTTTTTTTAATCCTGTAGGTGGAAGACGACATCTTGACGTATGTGGACGCTTTTGTGCGGCCAATACTTGCTGCAGTTGAAGGGGAGGCTGCTATGAGAGCACTGCAAGACAACGAAGATCGGGGAATCGCACCACGTGATGCCTGGAGCTTACAAGCGTTTGAATCAGCAGTGGTATCGACACAGCGGAAAGTGTATATCGAGTGGCTGGGAATCAGCAATCTACAAGTGACGATCACAGCGCGCGTATCGATCCCTGTACTTAACAGTTTTGATGGCACACCGCTGCATTTTGGATCGACCGAGATGCGCGAGGTGTTTTCTTTCCCGGACCAGTTGATCAAGGATTTGGCTGCAGACTATGTCGCCGACACGATTGTCCGCTCTCCGATGCTCTTGATGTCGCTGAACATTATTGGCAACCCAGCGTAAGTGCTTATGCAGGGTGTGTGTCGTTGATCTTTCGAGTAGCCGATAATCAACTCTTCATGTTGTGCTTTCAACTTCAGGGGTTTCCTTCGAAGCTTTGGTCAAGGTGTTCGAGATCTGGTCGAAATTCCTCTGGCGGCTTCAAGAAATGGCTACAGTCCGTGGATACTGACCAAGGGCGTGGTGGGCGGTGTCGCTTCCTTTTTGGGACATACAACCGCAGCTACACTCACCTCCGTTTCTGGGTTTTCGTATTCAATTTCGCGGACAATGGATCAACTCACGCTCTCACCAGACCAGCTACGGAAACGCCATTACACGCGTCCAACGCACTTGTCGTCAGCTCTTGCAGATGGACTGGGATCGCTGGGATCAAGTGTTGTTGGCGCAGCAGCTGGAGTGATCACTACTCCGATTGCAGTGTACAAGGAGCGTCAGATGCAAGGACTCGACACTGGTATTCGAAACGTGGTCGGCGGTGTTGGTATGGGGCTGGTGGGGATTGTCGCCCGACCGATGGGTGGCGTTGCGTCGCTGGTGTCAATGGCTTCAGATGGACTATTGTACGGGATGGGAGGCAGTCGCACACCGTTTGATGATTCTGTCTCCCGGTTTGATGCAAGACCTAACGAACTATTGCGGTACAGGCTGAAAGTGCTGCCAGATGCAATTGGAAGCAGTTTGATCGTTGCGCATGGCATTTGGGTGAATCCCGAGGGCAATGTCCTACTCGTTTCTGAGCAAGAACTTGACTACATCTCGGAAGAACAGTTGGAAACTCCAGAGAACGAATCGCTTCGAGAGTTTTTGCTGGAGCGTGATACTGTGCATCGTTTGGTTCAAGTGACAGTTGTGTGTTCGAGTGAGTGCGTGTATGTCGTGGGAGTGAGTGGCGCACAGAATCAGGTCGTGTTGGCACGAACATCGTTGAAGTCGATCGAGGCCGTTGAAGAAAGCCTCAAGGAGCCTACCGTTTTTGATTTAGGCATTAAGACGCCAGCAAGTGCTGAATGGCTGCGCTTCCGACTCCCACCGCGGCAAAGGCGGCACTTGAGCCACCAACTTCGACTTTGGCTGGCTGAAGATTCAATTTTGTAGTTTGTTTCTGAAAATGTTGGCAACATGTTGAATGATTTTTGTGACCAGGGTTAGTAATGATGGGTTTGTTCCTTTGTCGAGCGTCGTGGGGTTAGATGGAAAGATACCGTTAGGTTTGGTCCCACAAACGATCGCCAGAATTCGATTTCCGGCTGCGAGCACAGGTAGGAGATGGAGGTTGACGAAGGAGCAAATGCTTCCTCTAGAAGCACGGACACAGGCGCTGAGGGCAAGTTTTCGGGTGGAGAGAACCTCTTCCGACTGATGAAGTTCGTTCGCGAGACCCAATGCGAAATGGAGGTAGTCAAGCCGGTGCTCGATGAGCTGGAAATCATGCGGTTGTGCCGCAGTTTCGGCAAGATGTCGTCGGTCAACCCCAAAGACTTTGATTTCAATGTTCTACACGCGCGAGAGTTTGATGATGATTTCATCCGCTTTCTGCGATTTGAGCTGTTCGAAAACTCGTGTCCGGGGGCGGTGAAGTTGAAAGGCCTGTTTGGCAAGGGAGCTCAAGTAGCAGATGCGTTGGTCGACCTGGAAGCATGCTCAACCGAGACTGTTGCGGCACTGGCTGACGTTAGTGAAGGGATATACTGCGCGAAAATTGATCTCAAACACTCCGAGGAGCAGTGCAGCGGGGGAGACAACGTTGCTGGTTTGGTGGTGTTCTCTTGGATCCGTGACGAGCTGTTTGAACCCCAAGGGCTTCGCGATACTCCAGCGTTCGTGTTGCGATTTCTGACTGGATTGACACCTGACATTGTCTGCTGCACCTCGCCATCAGATCAGGAACAGATCGCGGCAGCTATGGCTGCTTCAGATGAGCAAGAAGACGACGAATTGTCTTCGTATTCGGTGTCTTTCCATATCGAGAAGCAAGAGGACCAACCTGACAGCACTTCGTGTGTGGCAGTGACCGCTGCTGATTTGGAGACGCTTCCTGAAGACTGTTACAGTATATGCTTGCTGAAGGGAAGCTATCCAGCGATTGCTGCCACGAGGACAATGAAATCAGTGATCCGTACTGAGCAAATTCACCGTACATTTCACTCGCATATGAAAGTGGCCTTCGCGGAGTGGCTTAAAGAAGAATCGCAGCATTGCCGGATTGATTTAAATCCAGCAATTGTCCGATCAGTTCAGCTTTGCCGAAACACCTTGAAGGCGTTTGACATGTGGCCCGAGGAGGAAATGAATGGAGCTCGAGAAATTCAAGAGAAGAAGGAACAGGACGAATACGATTTGGCAGCTAAGAAGCTAAAAGAGGAAATTGCGGAACAGAGAGCGATGGTGGATCAAGCATCGAATGAACTGTTTCGACTCCGCGTGGGAGATCCCGCACATGACGCTTCTGACACTTCGTTACAGACAGCCTTGTCAGCGTACGAGGCGTTTCGAGAGTGGATTAAATGTACTTGTCTTTGGAAAATTGATAAGAAGATTCAATTGACCTTAGACGCACCTGATCGCTTAAGAGAGGCCGGGGCAAAGCTATTTGCTCTCTACTCTTGTGATGATACCTGTGACCTGGGTAAGTTACTGGAAATGTGTGCTACCGTTCCTAAATCGGAGCTGTTGAAAGCCATCAAAAATCGAAAAGGTAAGAAACCGAACCCTGATGTGAACATTGAAGCCAATGAAGCTTCGTGGGAATCGTTCGTGAAGAAAGTATCGGAACCGTTGACTAAGTTGCAGACGAAATGGCGGATTGGCGTAGAAAGTGTCCTTGCTGCGGCCAGTGAAGTGAAACTCAAAGACCTGAAAAGCGAGCAGAAGCGAGCCAAGACGGCTTGGTACGACAATGAGAGGCTGATTATAGAAGGCAAGTTCGAGCAACTACGCCAAGTTCTGTTGTCGAAAGATGGATTGCGGTTTACTGTGAGCGCGCATCCCCGTGGTCCAGGAACGGTTTACTGCGAGGGAAAAAAAGAAGTGTATGCTCAGTCCTGTGCGTTCCAGGACATTGTCAAGTTGGATGTGCAAGGACGACAAGAGTTGCTGGGTCGACATTTGCTTCCCTCGAACGAAAACCTCGTGGCGATGTTTACAGTTAAGGTGCGGTCCACAATCAAAGTTTGCACTGGTAAGGAACGCATGTGTGTCAAGTTTATCTACTTCCCACCGAGCTCGGATCCCGATAGACCATCACGCGCGAATGAAAGGATCGTTCATACACTTGGAAAGTTTGCCTCGCTTTGCGATTATGATGCCAATAACAGAATCATGACCTTCCTCTCAGATGATTCGGTGGGGATCTACAAGTTTGACGAGTCGTTCAAGAAAATGGAGCGCATGAAAGTCGTTGATTTGGGCGTACGCTCAACGCTTGCAGAGCTGCCATTCAGAGATGTTTTGCTGCTGGACAGCACGGTGTACGTGACTGACTCAAGCGGGCGCTCACAAGGTATCGACATTCACAACGACCAAACGTCCAACGTCATGAGCATATGCGATGAAGATGAAACTTCGTTATCTTGCAGTCGACTACTAGAACTAGCGGACAATCTCGCTATCGGAGTGGTGACGTGTGTACCAAGCGACGATGGGGCCTTCGAAGGAATTCTTGAGTGCGTTTCTCGAGACGACCATCGTCATCTTCCAGTTTTGAGTCTTGGTGTCAAATTCCTCACTGATCGTGTGAGCATCCAATGCGTTGACGACGGAGTGCTCGTACTTGATCCACTGGCACAGAAGGTGTACTTCTTTTCTATCCGCGTGACCGTACGCAGTGATTCATATCGAATGCGGCAGTCTGATAACACGGGATCGAAGGTCTCCCAAAGTGATGCAAGCAACGTAGATTGCCCTCGCAAGCTGCACTGGATGTACACATTCTACCACGTCTTCGAGAAGTTCCCTGTGCGTGCCTTGCTGGATGTTGGGTCATTTTCTCCTATATCGATTCTAGTCGCCTGTCCTGGTGTCGAAGAGACGAATGCTGTTCTTGAGAGCTATCACGACTTTCTGTCGCTTCTGATGAGCGATCTCATGGCGCTCAACAAACCGTTGCATGGTCTGGATCTAACCAGTGGTCTCACCATGCAGCGTTCACTTAGTGGTGTGACTACACGTATGAAGTCGAAGCCACTGAAGTCGTTCTTCGAGACTCTCATTACGTTCTTGCCGGTTCAGATCTGCCGAGCCGAGGGGAACGCCCTGACAGTGCTGTATGATGGCATGGATCAGTCTCTTGAGACAGAAGACGAGATCCAACAATGGGGAGCTGCAGA
This sequence comes from Phytophthora tentaculata, assembly GCA_033557915.1. Taxonomy (NCBI): domain Eukaryota; phylum Oomycota; class Peronosporomycetes; order Peronosporales; family Peronosporaceae; genus Phytophthora; species Phytophthora tentaculata. Next base: position 5,453,923 of record JAUCEA010000009.1, read on the forward strand.
TATTGCCGAGTCGATTCGATTTGGGCTCCTATCCCCTCTGCTGTGCGCTTGGCGAGGTCGTTGTGTAGTGATTACATCAATGGGGAAGCAGTCGACGGGAAAGAGTTACTTCCTTAACCATTTGACAGGATCGTCGTTCGCTATTGCTGGGAATCGCTGTACCGATGGTGCTTGGATGACTTTGCGCATTATGGAGGATGTGTTGCTTGTCGTGTTGGACTTTGAAGGCCTTGGCTCGTTCGAGCGTACCGACCAAGAGGATGTTTTCTTGTCAGTGTTGAATGCTTCTCTGTCAATGTTTACGATCTTCCGCATGGAAATGCGTTTCGATAAGGACATCGAAGGTCTTTTCACGAAGTTTCAGAAGGGAATCAACTTGCTAAAGAACGACGACAGACTTTTCCGAGGACCGCTGTACATGAGCGTGAAAGATGTTAATCCTAACGATCGCCATGATGTCCTCTTCGAGTTCCAGCGGAAATTCCAGAAGTTATTGACGATTAACCGCGACAAAAACTTCCTCACCGAGATGTATTCTGGTCAGCTTAAGATCAACTGCTCTCCACCTTTGGGGACGTTGGGATACTATGACTCTCTGCGTCATGCTCGACAACTGATTGAGAAACTGGTGAATGATCCAAACTTATCGCGTGGCTTCAAAAGTGGAAGTTCCTTTCACGATTGTATTCGTTTGGTGCTGGCGAAGATCTCCATTCTGGATTGGACAGCAGTTGACGAGAGTTCTCAGCGACTAGAAATGAATGAACTTCATCGAAAACTTCCTGGGGCGTTACGCACTGGATGTTTGATCCCCGTCGATGCCCAAACGAAAAACGAAAATTTGCCTCGAAGCGTGAAGGATCCGCTTCTGCACGACAAGAGTGCACTGTGCATGCTGGACTTGGAGCAGCTTAGTCGGGATTATCCCGATTTTTCAGAAAGCTGGGCAAGCGTCAATCAAGAAGTGGTTCTGGACGATATGGACGACGAAGACGTTGACTATGGACCCTCGGCCTGCTTCCATGCAGACGTTGGTACGAGCTCCATCCACTTCACGCTACAGAATCTTTTCCATCGTTATTTGGCGCTGATTTCGAAGGGCCCACTTGAGAAGATTGTGGCCAAAGACTACGCTAACTTCGATGCTTTGCTGTCGTTTCTAGTTTGCCGCCGCAAGACTAAAATCGTTTTGTGGGTCAAGCAGTTCTTGGGGACCGAGCGATTTATGGATGAATGGGAGCAAATCGAGCAGACGTACCTTCTCCCGTTCGAGGCTTTGTTCAGACGCTGTCTCCATACTTGTGCCAAGTGCCAACTCCAGTGCATGCGATCAGCATGTCACTCGTTTGATGAGGATCACGATTGCGGTATGAGTCATACCTGTCGCGGTCTTTGCGAATATTGTTCTCTGAACTATCGACCCGGGAAGGAAATGCCCCGATGCATTGGAAAAGCTGGTCACGAAGGAAAATGTGACTGCGTGGAAGGTGATCACACGTGTGGAGCTGAGTGCAGTCTGAAAGGTGCTTCAAACTGTGGTGGGCTGTGTGTGTTGATTGGAGGGCATGAAGGAGACCATCGATGCTCGGTCAAGCAACACGCGTGTGGAGCTGCATGCAGCGCAACAAGATGCCGTGGGAAATGTATTTTGAACACGGAACATCATCACACCGTGCACAAGTGCGCCGAAACGCAGTGCAAGCACGCGTGTGAGATGGATGGCTGCAAGGAATGGTGCAGTACTGCTGACCACTTTCACGATCAACCCGAGTTGGGAGTGAAGTTCGCTGAGGAGAACGGACAAAAGATTGAAACAGAGCCATCGCTACCTGGAGAAATAATTCATCTGTGCAATGCGCGTCACACTTGCAATGCAGCTTGTGAAATGGAAGGAATCTGTGGCAGGAGCGTCCAAGTCTCCATTGACAAGTTCTCGGGGTCATGCGATACATTTGATTACGAGCTGAAGCAAATGATTGGAGTCCGCAACAAGTGTGCAATTGTTCTTCAGCCTAGGAAAACAAACCACGGCGGTGAAGCCCACTCGTGTGCGAAGTTGCTGCCTGATGGAACCAAAACTGTTCACGGATGCGGAGCGAGGTGTGAAGCCTGTGAGTATTATTGCGATAAGCCCACTGGGCACGAAGGTGAACACTCGGCTGCACATGGAAATATGCGCAACATGCATTTCGTTGCTAAAGATCCTGTTATCAATTGGGAGGACCGTAAGTACGTGCCAGGCGAGAAAGGAGTTGCCGAAATGTGCAACATGTATTGTTCTTCGGCTGGACGGGGTCACGTTCACTACTTGAAGTGCGATAAGGACTCTGCCTCTGCTTGTGTGTACACTGGCTTGCAAGATCAACGGCGTCACTGTAAAATCAAGCTTCAACCGAAGCCGAAGCATGAGATTGATGAAGTACTGCATGGGAAATACTGGAAGACTATCGGATGGGAAGACCCTTGTCGGTCCGCTGCGGAACGTGCTCTATTCGGGAAGTGTCCATACATGTGCGACGCGCCTGAACATGAGGAGTCCCCGTCGTGCTGCGACTTGGATGCCTGGCACCCTCTCGCTGCCCCTACATCCAGCAACGAAGAAGACCGCTTCTCGTACATCAACGGCCATCGCTTCGCTTGCTCTCATGCTTCGAAGACAGGGATTTTGCATCATATTTTCGTATTGGATTGCTCGGGATCGATGAAGGGACGAGCGTGGTGGTCGCTAATGAAGGGTGTTCGCCAATACCTGCGGAGTCGCATAGCAAGTGGATCAGCTCAGGATATTGTGTCTGTGATCACGTTCGGAGATGTAGGGACAATTGAGTACGAGCGGATGAGAATCAGCAACGCTGCTGGGCGCTTCGTTACGTTTCGGGGAGGTGGAACGTTCTACGCGAAAGGTTTACAGGAGGCAAACGCGGTCATTTCCCGGACCAATTTTCAAATCTACATGCCGGTATTGGTTTTCTTTACTGACGGACGCCCTGCCGACCGAGCGAAAGGGTTAAAGCTTGCAGTGGACATTCAGCAACGCTACTCGCTGTCCGGCTTGCGGTCTTTTGTGGTGGGATATGGGCGAACAAGTGAACTCGGGTTGGAAGAACTTGCGGAGAAGTTGGGTGGGACTGTACAAGAAGCACTTACGACTGCAGATCTCGGAGAGGCATTCCGCTCGATCTCGATGTCGTTGGGAGCTCGCGCCGGGCTCATGCACACTACTTGAGGTGGATGGATTTTCATGTTGACAAGCTGGTGATGAAGCGATGAAGTTGGCGTTCAACTGTCAACTACAGATATGTGGTAGGAGGTGTAGCGAAGAAAAAGGATAACACGCTTAATCCAAAGTTCAAAATCTGCTTCTAAACTGTAATTTGCCTTCCCGCCAAAATCTATGCACCATACTCGAATCTGCCCGCCAGTAACCATCCGTCACTTTCCTTACGTATGTTGTGGGTGGACAAGTACCGCCCGACGTCGCTCTCGTCGCTGGACTTCCACCCGGAGGTGACCAAGCGCCTTTCGAACCTCTCGCAGTCGTCGGACTTGCCGCACCTGCTCGTGTATGGACCGTCGGGTGCGGGCAAGAAGACGCGCATCATGGCGCTACTGCGTGCACTCTACGGTGACGGCGCCTTGAAGGTCCGACTGGAGCACAAATCGTTTAAAGCTCCAAACCGCAGTACGAAAGTGGAGATTACGACGGTGGCCAGTAATTTCCACATTGAGATGAACCCGTCGGACGTGGGCAACAACGACCGCCTCGTGGTGCAGGAAGTGCTTAAGGAGATCGCCCAGTATCATTTGGCAGACACAAACTCCCAGAGACCTTTCAAGGTCGTGCTGCTAATGGAAGTGGACAGACTGAGCAAGAATGCACAGCACGCGCTGCGTCGTACAATGGAGAAGTACACGGCCACCTGCCGCCTCATTCTGTGCTGCAATAACCCCAGTAAAGTGATCGACCCGCTACGAAGTCGTTGCCTCGGTGTGAGAGTGGGCGCCCCCACGACTGATGATATCTGCACCATCCTCCAGGGTGTTTGCACCAAGGAAGGACTCGACTATTGCGCCCCGTTGGGCAAGGAGATCGCCCTCAAGAGCGAGCGGAATCTCAGACGTGCGCTGCTCATGCTCGAGACGTGTCGCGTTCAGAAGTACGAGGAATTTTACGAGTGGTTGATTGGAAGAAGAACCTGTTGCTGACTGACAATTGTCTTGATATTGCCGCTGCAGTTACCCGTTCTCACCCGACCAACAGATTCAGCTGCCGGCATGGGAGGAATACATTTGCAGTCTGGCCAAGGTGGTGCTACAGGAGCAGTCACCTGCTGGGTACGTTGTGCTGCTGTCGTTGAGCTATTTGAACTTCAATGCTAATGATCTTATTGATGCGGCTGCTGTTGTTGCAGTCTTCTGAAGGCCCGTGAGATGATCTACGAGCTCATCTCTAACTGTGTGCCGTCCGAGGTGATCCTCAAAGTTCTCTGTCGTGAACTCATGAGTCGTCTGGACGATGATCTCAAGCACGAGCTGGTGCAGTGGGCGTCGTACTACGAACATCGGATGCAGCGCGGCTCCAAGGACATTTTCCACTTCGAGGCTTTGCTGGCCAAGTTCATGACGCTCTACAAGAAGTTTTTGCTAGAGCTCTACATGTAGCGACCCACTAGAATTAGCGAGCCAGCAATAAAGCTCATTCAATCCTTCCTACTGTACGTGTAGTCGTGTCCCCCGTTATGTAACCTCGTGTACATGTATGCAGTTTGCTAGTTATTCGACCATGTGGCAGGTGGCTGTGTTGACTCGCTTCGAGACGCTGCAGAACTTCCTGTCGGTCGACGAGCACGAGAAGGTCAAGTCAGCGCTTTTCGAGCAGCGTCAAGCGCCCCAAGTCAATGCTGAGGCCTGTGGGCATAAGGCGGAGAAAGACGCGACTGTAGCCACCACCAGCGAGGCGGAATCGGCGCATCTTGAGCGGTAGATGGAGACCACCCATCGTCATTTCTGCTGATCTTTTCGTGCTAATTGCTGCGTCAATTGCTGTTCAGATGGAAGAAGTGGAAACTCGAGGGCGACAAGATCAACCAACTCACGTCAACCGCCGGTGCCGAAGCGAACGAAGCGCTGAAGGAGCTGCAGGCGAGTGTGGCTAACCTGCGCTTCTTCGCTCGAGGCAAGCGGGGCGTCTTGTATGCAGGCGAAATGCGCTCGACCGATGAGCCGGTGGTGGCCAAACTGGCGGCAGACGCGACGTTTGTTGGGTCGGTGACGCTAGAAGCGCGTTGGCTTCGTGTGGTGAACCGCATGGGGATCGGCGCGAGACTGGTGGATGCAGGGAAGGGCTGGTTCTTGTGCGAACGGCTCGAAGGGAAGAATGTGGTTGAGTTTCTAGCAGAAGGAGATAAGGTCACGACGCCAGCCAACGCCTTGTGGGTCGTCCGCGAGATGCTGTGCCAGGTACGCGCTTTTTTCCTGTGTTTTTTTCTGGATGGAATTGCTGTCACCAACGTCGTTGATGTTTTGCCAGTGCTTTGCCATGGACCTCATGGGGGTAAACAAGGAAGAGATGACGCACCCTCACCGTCATATTATCGTGCACCTCTCCACGCAGCAGCAGCCAGTGCGATGGCGATGCACGTTCGTCGACTTTGAAAAGTGTTCGACCACCAAGAAAACCAAAAATGTCACGCAACTCTGCCAGGTGCGTTTGGCGCTTCGTCGATAGCAGGTTTCGACTTAGTTACTAAAATAACATTTTCTATACGTTTTTACGTTGTGTTTTGGCAGTTCCTGACTTCGCCACGGATGGTTGCGCTATTGGCAAGTAAACATGTCAAGGTGGACGTGCAAAAGCTGCGGCAGTGCACCAAGCGCTACAAGCAAGATATCTCCACAAAAACATTCAGCGACGTAATGCGAGTCTTCGGACTGTAGCAAGCAGCATCTAACAACATGCTAACTAACTATACAGAGCTTTTGCACCCCCATTGCCTCACTTTCAGATTTACCAACTTGAACTCACGAGATCTTTGCCTCCCATTGGCATGACCCCACGCAACACTCGTTACTGGCGCAGCTTCCTGCAGAATCTGCTGTGTCCTCCGAATGTTCCCAGCTCTGAGACCTCATACGACGGCGTCTGTGTCTTCACACTCTCTGGCTGCGTCGAGTACCGCGACGGCTGCTTCCATGCCTCGTCCTCTCCCTCTGATGCCTTGGAAGTGGACCCACTGCAGATTCTAGCCATTTTCCACCAGCTCACGCGTCAGGCTATTCAGGAGGAGAGAGACGCCCACCAAGAGCCAGGAGCAACCAAGCGCCCGATCCCCAGCTTAGCACCCGCCTTGAGACTGGGCGACTGCGTGTTCCACATCGTCTCCGCCACTTTCTCGAGCATCTGCGCTGTGGCGAGCGGCAAATCCCGTTGTCTAGTGGTGGAGAAGCTCCCGTTCGGCGTGCTGGTCGTGGCCTTCTCGTCGCCGCTGAGGTTGGAGACGATCTTCGGTCGCATTGATCGCGCATGTACAGCCCTGCGACGCTGAGCCATTTCTAGCCAATCATCCGGAAGAGGTCACTCAATTAGCGAGGAGAACTCCCCCTGTGGTGACTACCATGTACTTCTGCGCTGCCTGCAACGTATACGTCAAGGACTCGAGCGTCGCTGAGCATGACCAGACTACAGCCCATCTACTGTCGAGCTCCAAGGGCATCTCGGTTCGAAAAGGTGAGCAAAGCAGACTGTGGACGTAGAATGAATGAGTAGATAAGCGACACTTGACTCATGTGAGTTTTCTCTGCAGTTTGGCTGCCCGAGACGAATCGCGGATATCAAATGCTAAAGTCCATGGGCTGGCAGGAGAACGGCGGACTGGGGCCTACAGGGGACGGCAAAGTGATGCCCATAGCGACAACCTTCAAGACGGACAGAGCGGGCCTAGGTGTGCAGTCCACAGCCAAACAGGCGAGAGTCACACACTTCCCAGCACATGACGAGCAGCAAGCCAGAATGGCGGCAGACGGACGTAGTGAAGCACAACGCATACAAGACAGACTCACCCGTAAGCGGAAGCAGGCTCAGCAGCATCCAGTTGGACTCTCAAAGGCGCAGAGGAAGCTACACAAGCAGAAAGAGCTACAAAGAGACCGAGCTATCGGCAACGAGCTGTACTCGGAAGGCTTGGAAGGATACGAGGAGTTCCTGCGATAAACTGGCGTCGGCAAAGACGCAGTAGTTATTGCTTTGCTGGGTATTTACAGTCACTTGAGCTCAATCCTCCGTCATAGTTTCGATGTTAGCGATGGTGGCGATGTCAAAATTGTCGTGTCGGACGCGAATTCCTTGGGTTCCAGCATGATCCGCTTCAGCAGGCTGATGACATCCGTGCGGCACTCTACATTGTCGCCCATTACCGCAAACACCATATCCTCGTGTGTACAGCTGCTCACTTCGTAGTACGTCGCAGCTTGACCTGCTTGATTCTGGAAATGTTACAAGACGCAGTTAGCAAAAGATTCCTCCATTTAAGTGAGTGACTGAGTTCTTCGTACCAGATTGAAGGCAAGCTTCTTCGATGAGCTCGTCGGAACAACCTGCATCCAACGCATGCATGAGCCATTTCCAAATCGCCTTTCAGTATTCACCGTGATAGCTGCTTACCGTGTCGTCTTCTCCATGTAGAATGTAAAAGGGTGGAAGTGACGAGCCTAAACCAAGTAAACGGAGGTCATTACCCATGAAATTTCCAGCCAGTATAACGAGCTTCGTTACCGATGTTGCTCGCTTCTGCGACGAGAGCTGTTGGGCTAAATTTCTGGAAGTGTCCAATGCCCAGCATTGCAGGTTTCATCGACGAAATCTCGTGCACTCCTGCCATAATTACAATGCTCTGGTTAGTGATTCAAGGCTGAGTCAGTGCAACGTGGTTTACACAAGTACAAACCCTTCAACGGACCCACGACCCGCTCGCTCTCGAAGATATAATGATCCGAGATGTCGTACGGCGCTGAAAGTCCAATGAATCCTCGCACGTAATTCGCGACCTCCTTTTCCTTCGAGTCATTTCCAGCAAGGCGAATCGCCGAGTTGACGAGAGCCAACGCACCGACGTGTCCACCAGAAGAGTGTCCACTCAGATAGAGCTGGTTTCTATCTCCACCAAGCAAGCCACAGCTCTCCGCTACCCAGAAAACCTGCCAGACATCAGCAATAGCATGAGTGAAACACGGACAAATCGGTCTTTGTGTCCGTTTACGCACCGCGTTCTCGACGTCCTCGATCATGTCCACCACTGAGCCGTTGGGGAATGTCCTGTAGTTAATGACTGCCACCAAGAAGCCCTGTGTGGCCAGATACTCCCCCACCAGTGCGTACTGCCACTTGTGGCCAAAAGACCACGCTCCACCGTGCATGAAGACCAGTACAGGCTTAGCTGCTCTTGTCTCCCCCTGTTCCTGAACTCCGTAGACGTCGAGCGTGTTGCGCGCGTGGGGCCCATAACGGCAATTGACGCGGCAGTCTCGAGGCGTCCAAACGAGCAATCGACCGATTCTCACAGCTAGCTGAGGCTTGATCAGGCACAAAAGATATTCCGAGCTCGCGATGAGCTGCCCCGTGGTCGTGTACTTAAATGCCGCTTGAATGTGCTCGGACCATGGGAGACGCGGCTTGTTCTGCTGTAGTAGCGTGTGTTGTTGACGGAGATTGCTTCCAGTGTTGCGTGCGTACGTGAGCAGCGCTAGAGCGAGCACTACGCGCCGCGGGTTCAGACGCGGCAGCAACTCCGACATGTTTGCAAATTCTGGTTTACGACAGTCAAATAAACGAAGAGTGATGGTCAACGCTTCAAGATTGTTGGATTGTTGTCTTCAAGATGCAATTAATGAACGGCCATGCGCTCGTACTCCCGACACCCTGGCTGCCTGTCACTCATTTTCCACCTACTCCTACTACTGTAGCTAAAACCCGTTAGTTAGTACGGCACATACTCAAGCTCACGGCAGTTGTTAAACTGGGTGGCGGTATTTGACACAAACTTCGCCAACGGATCAATTCCTGAAAAGTTTTTCCACTGCTCGAACGTCCGCTTCGTGCCGATCGTGAATTTATCCAGGTCCGTGCGATTGAAATCCTCCTTCGTGACGGGAAGCCCAAGATTGTAGCGAATGCGGCGCTTGGACGGCTGTTGTATTACATAGCGCTCGCTCCAGTCGCGCTCCCAAACCACTTTCCGCTTCTCGTACCAGTGGTATGCGATGTCTTCTGACGGCACGTAGAAATCGTAGCCGGCAGTCCAGAGCCGTGTAGCGCGCGAATACTCCTCACCGTGGAAAAGATACGGTGTGTACGGGTCGTTGCGCACCTCCTTCGCCTGCTTGCAACCTCCAAAATTGAATCCTCCAGCGAGCTGTGACATCAATCGTGGCTTTGGTGTGTCCTTCTTGTTGATCCACATGGGGGCTGCGTACTGTACCATAGAGTCCGGGTCCTGCGTCTCGATGCGGGACATGCACATGAGCTGCACCTTGTCGTCCACGTCGTGCTTGGTCAGATGCTCTGTGGACTTTGGGTAGACAGATATAATGGCGTTGGGGTTCTCCACGGAATCCCACTGCGCTATGATCTTCTCGTCCCAGTGGGGGATGAAAACCAAGTGGGAATCGATCGTCATGCAGAAATCCTCGTCCGTGATGGCTTTCTCCGTCTCATAGCGCGCAGCGGTGGGGCCCTACGTTGTAAAAAACACCACAGTAATCCAGTCAACAACAGCACTAACGCACCAAACAAGCACCTTTCATCCCAATCTCCCTCCCTACCGTCGCATTGACAGCGTCGATCTGGGATGAAACGATCTGCGAGCGGCGGCAATATTCCTCGCCCACGAGCTCGCAGAAGATATCCACGCACTGGCGCTCGTTCTCCGCCGGGTAAATCTGATCGTAGATGCTTATTTTGAGGTTGTCGGGTGCCACGGCATTGTCGAAGATCGAGCGCAACGTCTCCGAGCACCTGCGTCGTACCAACACAGTAGAACAGCTATAATCAGGCACGGTATTATCTCGATTGTAAAGCACAGTGAGCAGACCTCGTTGAATCGCGGTAGTTGGCAACCAAGATGATAGTACTGCGTCCGTTGACGATGGACGGTGGGTTTGTGGGCTCTGGGACAGACACGGGGGCTATTGGCGCCTCCTTGTCAGTGCGCAGGTGGAGGCTGCGGTCCTCGACCGGGGCGTCCACTGCGGCTCCACTGGCTGCGTATTCCTGCAGGTAGAGGAACTCATAGAGAACCACGACGAGACAGATTGCGGGGAAGACCATGAGCACCGCCACGCGTAGATCCCACCCAGTGCCTCGGCGCACATCTCCACGGGAGCTCACACGCCCGTACGGCTGGTAGCCTGCCTTCATTCGGGCCGTCGTAGTCGTTCTTAGGCAGTTGCTGCTTCGTCGTCTTGTCGGTCAACTTCAGTATTCGCAAAATGGAATTTGGACTTTTTGGGTTTTGGGTTTATTAAACGACTCACCCACCCAGAGATTTCGCAGAGCGGGTTTATTGGGTTATTTCGAAAAAGTAAGAAATACTGCTTGTAGTACGACGATAAGCACTATTCTGATGAATGCAAGGCGTAACTTCGAGGCAGAGCAAACCAATGTATGTTAATTGTAAAATGCAAACAGATTTGGATCACAATGAGCATTTCATGCACACGTTGTCACTTCAACCGTTCGGCGTGGGGGAACGCCCTTGCAGTATCGAACTGGAGTTAGTAGAACGCAAAATGGTTGCTGCTGGAGTGGAGACCGTTGAAGCTTTATGAAGAAACACTTTGTGAAACGAAAATGATACCTCGCACTACAGTAGTAGTGGTTTATTGCATACATGTTCTTAAGATAGCGAAACCAAAATTATAGCTGTGATTCGCCAGTACTTTTACGTAATGTTTCAGAATGCAACTAGCCATCATGTGTGCGCTCTTAGAATTTAGCACCGTCAATAGAACGTAGATGTATACTTCATTAGTATTATCTTACGTGTAGAGCGCCGATGAGCTTCAACATCTAATCAAAATTCGCCAATTTTGACCAATTGTTTCAATCGATTCAATGACGTCATCAAATTAAAAAAAACTGATATTTTAACCACCCACCCACTTCTATATGTAACACCCATTGGTCGACTTGTGTTGGCTCAGTTTGAGGAGCCACGTCAGTTCTCTGGCGTTTCTATCTGCCTCGATGCAGATTAATCTTCATTAACTAGTGCAGCTATCAAGTATTAAGTTTATCAATGGCGTCCCAGCATAGGTGTAGGGTATTGACTTATTGTGAATTTCGCTAAAGTTTGCTGAAGTGATTGCCTAAAAACGTACAGTAATACAGTACAGACAACGACGCAGAAATCCGGCCGACACAAACATTCGGCAATCGGTCAGTGCACATTTCTGATCCGATAGTAAAAATGAATCTAATATCGACCAATAACATCTCATCTTGAGTTGTTATTGAACCAATAACATCTCATCTTGAGTTGTTATTGAACCAATAACAAGTAAAATAAAATGAATGGCTAGGGCATAAAACTACCTTTTACAGAGCTAATTATTCGATTCATTTTGCGCTATGCGACGCATCGAACGAAGCTACACAGTCAAGCAAAAGCGCGAAGCGCTCACACTCGTCGAGCAGGTCGAGCCTCCCAGCAACTCAACATCGCACGGCAGACTATCCAGGGATGGACTAAGCAGGCTGAAGCCATCTGGGGCTTCAAGGGTAATGGTTCCTCAAGGTCGTTAAAAGGTCAGGGGCGAAAGGAAACTTTTCTTGGTGTCTCTGACCTATTGACGTATATGAAGGACGTGCGGAGAGATCAAGCAATAAGTAAAATTATTTGGCTTGATCTGGTTTTAATAATTTTATAGTATTATGCTAGGTCTTGTCTACAGCAGGAATGATTAGTTTCATGTGAAAAATTCACCCAGAATGGATGGCGCCCTACCTACACGAGAAGGAGACTAAGGCGCATGCTCTCGAACGCATGGTACAACGCATTGCTAACCGGTAAATGTAACATTTCTTCATGTGTTACGGTTCTGTTTTTTTTAATTTTATTTATATTGGAATCTGTTAAATATGTGGTGTAGTGATTTCTGCGCCTGTGCCGACAATTGTCGCCAGACAAAGACCCGACGGCCTTCAAGTTGCCCAAGCTACGAACACTCGGTCACATGACGTACAGTGACTTGATGGTGCGAGAGACTCGACCGTGTCACTACCGAGTCTTCAACGAGTCTTCATTGAGCCCCGTTAGTGGTCAATATGTCGCTGAACCCAGGCTGTCCTTATTATTAATAATGGGACTAGCCGGATTCGCATTCAGCGGCCAAGAACTGACCAGCCACGGTACGAAAACTCGGTGGCGGTTGGGATGAGTTCGTGGAAGTCTCCACGACCTTTTGAATGCTCGGCCGCGGTCTGGGAAGGGACGTTGACGGATGAAGAGGCACATGTGACGGTGTGAGCGTCGCTTGGCAAGTAACGAGATCCATAACGGATCGTAGTCCACTTGACATTAGTATGCATGATTAGGATTGCATACTAGGACATGGCCCGAAAGGGCAACCCAAATACAGAACAGAATTTCCACTCAAGCACACAGAGCGAGGCCCGGCTTCAAGGTAAGCGTCTGGTCAAGCTGGTTTGAGTGTGTTATGTCTGTCGGTGGACTCGAAGCTTACTAGCGAGGGTTCATTCGGCAAAGCCAAGAGACTGTGTGTGTATTGGCCGATTATATATCGGAAGGTTTACGTGACGGCAATATCTTGCCTATTTGCACGGTTAGGAGTGCTTGTATTGCCTCCTACATATTCTTCCAACCGAGTGTTGAACACTCGGTGCTCTCGTAAAAGGCTTAACTGTGCTTGGTACCCTTCCGCTCTTGGGACCACAAGGATTCATAACACCTGCTAGTAGTAGCGTGTTCTTATTCTAACTGGTTGGTCTATATAAGTAGTTTGCAAGGTCCGGTCTGTCCCGGTGCAGGGCAGAACTGAGGTCTTCAGGTTCGCCCGAACGATCGTTAGCTATCCTAGCTGACGTATTGTTGTGGGAACATCCTAACTACACCAGTAGCTAGAGTTCACGTGGGATTTACTACACCACAACTGGTGCCGATACCCGGGAACAGGGTGTGACCATTGTGTACTGTTTGTATGGCCAGTTAACGAGATATCAAGAGAAGATGAACAAGAAACATGGCGAATGGATCATCGACGGTACCAGCTACTCCTGCCAAGTCCGGCGGAACACACTACGAGGGATCAAGTCCGGACGTGACGGCTGCACGACTTGCAGCTGTCTCCGAGCTCTCGGTGAGCTTCGAGGACGAGGCGGACAACGATCCTGACGCCCATGATTACGATGACTACGAGGATAAGACGCCGGCTCCAGAGCCAGGTGCGACGACCCCGGAGACGGCCACGTTATCGTCAGGGCGGAGCGGGGCGACAAAGTCCCTTTCGAGGAACCTCGCCGCTGAGCTGGGAGACGTTGCTGGTCCAGACCCGGACTATGATGACTTTGACGATGGGACCGAGGGTTCTAAACCCTCGGTGGCGAGTGCAAAGTGTTCAGCATTGCTGAATGCACCTCGCCCACCTATCACCGGTGATACACCAGCTGCCAAGCGCGTTTTCGACCGCGTGCAGGCGCTGGTGAACAATGATGAGTGGATGCAGCTGTTCAAGCCCATCCCCAAGAAACAAGCCGACTGACCGGCTCTCGCTAATGAGCTGCAGTACCCTCTCAACTCGGTATCGACGAGCCAAGTCGCGGAAGACTCGGTCTCGCTACTTCTTGCGTTGGGGTATGAGAATGAGACGTACCCGTCAACGATGTCGCTCCAAGACTGGAGCCCACATGAGGCTGGAGCTGCTCTCCAGAAGTGGAAGAAAAAGCTTCGGAAGGCCTTTGGGGCGATCGGAATCAACTCGGGGAAACAGCCAGTAAGTCGACCGAACGTTCAAGATGAGGATCCGTCCAAGATTCCGCTCCCACCAACACCAAAAAGGCTCGAACGGACCCCACCGACCAAACGAGGAACTGACCGAGGTGCTTTTGGCTCTATCGAGGCTTCACTGTACTTTCAAGACTCGCACATGGTGACACCACGTTCGGAGAGCGTAATCGACGTATGGACACCGATAACGAGGCTTCGCGCGGTCGTCGTGGCGGTACCCGAGCTCCCGTAAGTGGCGCTGGACAACGTCGGACCACCACCGACGATTCGTCTAGTGATGACGATGACTTATTGGCTCTTGCGGACGACGACGAGGACCCCCAGGCCGAGTTGACTCACCAGATGAGAGAGATTGCTGCACTGAACGACTCCGACCGATTGAAATGGCCTCACACCGACCGTTGGATCGTATCAAGCCGTTCTCGGGCTCACGTAACAAGAGTGAGAACTCTATCCAGTGGCTCCGGACATTTGTCTCCGAGATGACCGGTATGCGTACGGAGGCTGACAAGTGGTGCGTCCCGTTCGAATTGAGCCTTCGGGACGGAGCCATTCATTGGTTTCGTCAACTTCCGAAGAAGACGAAGCGCAAGTGGAAGCTGCTGAGCAATGAGTTCATTCGCTATTACTGCTCGCAATTTACCCAGACTGCACTGTCTCGCTACTACTCGGCGAAACGCGAACGTAATGAACACCTCTGCGACTACCTAAATCGGCTGAATGGCTACGCTCGAAACGCTCGCCTACAGTTCGAGAAGGGTGGCCGCGACGCGAAGGAACACGTTCAGCAGTTTTTGGTGACGTGTGGTGATGATCAAATGGCGGAGAGCCTTTCCCATACCCGTGTGAACGATATTCACGAGCTCGAAGAGATCATTGAAGATGTTCTCAAGGGAAAGGAGCGCATGGCAAAGCGTGACGGGGTGTCCCGCCCCATCAGGAATCGTGATTCACGCCGTGATGAATCCCATGACCGACATGGTCGACGAGACCGACGCGAGTCAGACCGTCGCCGTGATTACTATCGCAATACACCAAGAGTGACGCTCGCTGAAGCCACGGTGGACGACCTATTAGCTGAATTGGAGGGTCGCGATGCTGTCCCAGGTGGTACTGAGCGTTCAGAAGGCGAATGGGACACGTACGACAATGACCAAGACGAGTACATGACTATTATTTTGACCATGATGATAACGATGGTTCACCAGCTGATCAAAATCGACACCTTGCTGCGGCTAACGAGGATGATCGACGAGCAGCA
Organism: Phytophthora tentaculata; assembly: GCA_033557915.1. Lineage (NCBI taxonomy): Eukaryota > Oomycota > Peronosporomycetes > Peronosporales > Peronosporaceae > Phytophthora > Phytophthora tentaculata. The sequence continues at coordinate 5,469,202 of JAUCEA010000009.1, forward strand.
GCTGAAAGCACGTATGCCCGTTCCGATAACCGTCAACAGCGTGGGAACTTTGCGGATCGCGACCAAGGCTTCAATCAAGACCGTCGAGGTGGTGACCGTGGGCTCAATCAAGACTTTCGTGGTCGCCGTGACTTCAACGGTGATAAATGACGTCCACAATACGGACCATGTGCCGTGTGCGGGGGATGAACCACTCGGCTCACTACTGCAATAAACGGTACAAGTTTTGCAAGCAACTCCACGACGCCGGACAATGTGAGCTCTTCCGCAACTTCCAAGACCTGCCTAAATTTGTGCGAACGAAAGGCACGAAGGAAGAACTCCCTCCTGAGCTCAAGACTGTCGTTCAAGAACGCCATTTAAACTAGACAGCCCTCCAACTACAACTGGGTTGATCCTTATAGGGCAGCCACAGTTAGTCGAGCCTTCGTTGGACGCGGAGTGTATCTTCGCGTACACGGGGGTGAGCAAATGGCCTGAAGATTATATAACAAGTGTGAGCGCGACGGAAAATGAAAAGGAGAGGAGTAGAATCCTCGGTGGAGGTGTTGGAGAGAGAGAATAGTGTGCTAGTGCTGATGGAGGCGCCAGCGAGGGTTCGATCGACATGTTTTCGAGTGCAGTGCGAGATGAGCCCAAGGGTCACTCCAAGATGATGAAGTTGAACCCTGGTGAGAGGCAGGGTGGTGGTCGGCAAAGAAATTCGACCGACGAATTCGAATGAGAGCTCTGGTGCAGGGTGCTGTGAGCGACAAGCGAACGAGGATTCTCCTCGACACTGGAGCGAACGTTCGTGTGATACCTTTGCTAAGACGTTGCGGCTCCGTGATGTACCTGGTCATGGACGCCGCATTGACATTCAAGGCATCAGTGAAGGCAACGTGTCGACAACAAGATGAGCGCTTGTCAAGATTACGCGCGGTTGGGAGATGGTGTACGAGTTCGAGATGTGGGTCATGGCGCATAGCGCCGGCGTCGACGTGGTACTCGGGACCGACTTTATGATCCCAGCTGGGATCCGTTTGGACCTGTTTCATGGCGCTGCGCAACTACCGAGCGAAATTCAGATACCGCTCGTCAAAACGAAGAACATGATTGACAGCGAGGATTATAGCAGGCATGTTACAGCAGGGCCTACCGAGCCTTTGACGATACCTGAGCATGAGTGGCGAGAGTATCGACTGTCGAAACGACAGATAGCACTGGACACACACGTACTATGGCTCCAACGGTCGGAGAAACTTATCCCGACGGTAACGAGTTTTCGTCGTGGACGTCCGGCGCGAATCAAGCTGACGAATATTTCAGACAAGTTGGTGCACTTTCCAGCTTTTCAGCACATCGCTGTGCTGGTACCAGCCGGTGATTTGCCGCGAGGCGACGGCTATGTGCGTGTGGACTCCAAGAAGTACCAAGATTGGCAAGTTCTTGCCTACGAAGGTTGTAGAGACCGCGAGCTGTTCAAACGTGAGTGTAAACTCTACGAACAATGGCTAGCAGCTCAACCTCCGTCGGTTCAGCGACCGGAGTATCCAAAGCCCCAAGGGGTGATGGCGCGGCCTTTTGAAGACTCGTTGAAGGATCCAAGCGATCGGCTGACGTGTGCAGAGCGTTGGGAGAAGATCTTTGAAGAGCGTGAGCACGCAGAAGCCTGTCTAGCGTCTGGGGTGACAGCCGGGGACACAGTGAAGGTCTAACTTTCCGGAAATCCCTCGGATACCTGTACGACAGCTTGTAGCAGAGTCAATATTGTAAACGAAGACTCGGCTGCGCGTCTAGACGATCTACAGAGTGTGCCGAACGTGATGCATACCCTACTTAGTGTTCGTTTCGAGTCTAGCGTGACGACGGAGTCAGCGAATGACGGCACTAGTTCAGATGGCTACATCGGTCAAGGTGAGGTTGGACCGGCCTTGTGCGGCGAACGAATCATCGGTGGCTGATCCAGAGGACGCAGACGTTGTGGAGAAGGTGATGGACCGTGCACCGAGTGTTCAATCCAAGCCTAGCGAAGATGCGAGGACAGACGAGACGGCAGTCGCCACGTTGGATGCTACAGATGTTTTTGTGGCACGCGTACTGACGACCGAAGGGGATGAAGCTTCAGACGAGGCTAGGTCGGACTACTACGAGCATCCAGCTAATAAAATCGGTTTGGAGGACTATGCAAAGGAGTTGGCGTTCCTTCCCGACTTTACTGAGGAGTCTAATACAACAATCGATTACGATTCGTCTAATGTGACGGACCGCGACTATCGTCGGATCAGCAAGAACGTCTGATCGCTACGCTCAAGAACAACGAGCAGATCTTGATTGCAAGCGGTAACGCGTTACCACAGCCGTGTACGGCGTGGTGTACGACATTGACACGCAGGGGCACGCACCCATCAAACAGCGTGCCAGACGCGTGCCGCTGAGATTTCTCGGCAAACTGTACGAATTGCTGAGGGCTTTGCTGAGAGCAGGACTCATCGTTTTCTCAGACAGTCCATGGGCATCGCCAATCGTGATTGTGATGAAAAAGAACGGTCAAGACATCCGGATCTGCATAGATTACAAGATGGCGAATGCTATCACCGCAATCATGAAATATGCGATGCCACTAGTCGACGATCTGTTGACAGATCTTGGAAGTTACCTGTGGTTTTGCTCGCTGGACGCTGCAAGTGGCTTCTGGGCCATCATAATGACCTTACGAGCACGGAAAGTGTCGGCATTTGTGTGTGCGCTGGGCCATTTCGAGTGGTTGCGTATGACTTTCGGGTTAAAGAACGCGCCTATGATATACCAGCGTATGATCGACAGCGCACTTTGGAGGCTCGTTAAACCTAAAGGTGGGTGGTTTGAATACTCGGTGGCCATGCGTTTAGCCGAAGAACAAACCAAGGAACGTCGTGAGACCGGCACCGGGCGTTCAAACCAAACCAAGTTCGAGGCTGACCACGGTGCGACGGCGGAAGATGACCCTGTCCTACAACTGGTCAACAGTCCCGTCGCTGACATGTTTACGACCGGGGAGCCAGATGAATCATCGTTGGTACCTGTATTCGGTCGGCGGTCATTCGTAGATGGCATTTGCTTCGGTGGCGAGAATTTCGACAGTTGTCTGGCTACGTTGGACCGACTACTGAGAAGATTTGCACAGTGCCGGATCAGTATTAGCTTCACCAAGAGCATCTTCCGTCAGCCCAAGGTGGACTTTTTGTCCCATGAGATTTCGCCAGAGGATATTATGGCTGACCCAAAGAAGCTTACAGTCATCACCGAGTTTTCGTTTCCAACGAGTAAGCGCGGGATGCAGTCGTTCCTTGGGGCACTTAATTACTACAGCCGCTTTACCCAAGACTCTGCAGTCTATGGTGCAGCGCTGTATCAGCTGAAGGAAGAAGACTTTGGAGCCGGTGGCGACCTTTCTGTGGCACGTCGTGCTTTCGAAGCACTGCAAGCAAGAGTTGCACAGGCGCCCATCCTCAAGCACTTCGATCGGTCGAAGGAGGTTCATTTAATGCTGTTTTGCGAATGAATGGGCGTGAAGCATGACGCTTATGCAGGAGCACGAAGGCAAACTTCACCCCGTTCGATTCATCGGTCGGGTGCTGAAGGAGTCCGAGATGAACTACCATCCAGCTGAGAAGGAGATCCTAGTGCTACTTCTGCTGTTGAAGGTGTGTTACATGCAGCTGGCCGGGAAGACGTTACATGTCTTCACCAGATTCTCGACGTTAGAGTGGGTACACAAATCCAAGACGCTCTTCGGACGTGCGGTCCAGATCGCAGTACTGCTTTCATCGTGGCATTTGAAGGTAAAACGATTCAAGGAGAAGGATTTTGCAATTGCACAGCTCTTTCAGTCCGGTATTACGAACTTTGTAGACTTGGAAGACTCGCTGGCGCCGGTGGCCCCACCGAGTAAAGGCTCACCTACAGTTTGCATGGACCCTTCTATGCTGTATGTGAAGTTGCCCCGCGACTACCGAGGTTTCGTTATGTCGTTCGATGGATCGGCGAAGACGGAGAAGTACGGCGGCTACGGTAGCTGTTCTTGGGTACTTTGGAGCCTTCCGGAATGGAAAATAGTGATCGCTGCTAACGCTTACCTTCCATCCACCACTCTCAACGTTGCTGAGTACACCGGGGTGATAAACGGAGTGAAAGCAGCAATTGCGCATGGCGCCGAGGATTTGGTAATTGTGGGTGACTCAAGGCTCGCGATACAGCAATCACTGGGGGTGATCGCATGTCGGAAGGAATCATTGCTGGCGTTGCTAAATATTCACAAGGAACTCACGGCCAAGCTTCGATCAGTGAAATATCTCCATGTAGTACGTGAATACAACGCGTCCGCGGATTCGTTGGCCACAGAAGCACTGGAATCGAAGGTCAGACGTGTAGTTTTGGCTGAAAATTGCAAGTCGGAGTTGGTGTCACTGAACCGCATCCAAGAAATGATCTACGAGGCGAACGAAGACTCGGCAGACATCCCATCACGTGAAGCAGAGCATCAAGTACATGTGCTGACAGGCAGCGAGTGTTCAAAGCGAAAAACTTTTGAAAATTTCGTGCGTGATGACGATCCACCAGAAAGCGATTATGGTAATATGGCAGTGATCACCAGACGGCAGACGAAAGCCAGGAAACGCGTCAGGTGTGCCGATGAACACTCGGGGGTCACAAAAGATCAAGAACAGCATGGAGAACGACGAGATACACCCAACGAGGATTCAATCGTTAAAGATTCGACAAACGATGCTTCCAAGACTGGGCCAGCAGCAGTCCCCGCTGATGATGATATTGACCCTGTTGCGATACAACGCGAACGACGTAGACGGATAGCCGTGGCGCAGGATGGGGAGCAGAAGTGGTCGAACATCAAGAAGCTGCTGCAGGCCAAGCGGAAGAGCTGAATTATAAGGAAGCTCGAGATGCCTGGAAATATGCCGACCGATTCGTCTTGTCGGAGGACAGTGTACTTCACTACTTGGGTTTAAATCGTCGGTACGACCATGGTTGGTAAGAGGAGACCAAGCTGCGTCTAGTGGCACCAACAACGATGATTCAAGAAGAACTGTCATGACTTGGTGTGGTCAGAACGTTCCAACGAGTTAAGTCCGATTACTATTGGATTGGCTTGTACGCCGACGTGGAGAAGCATGTGAAGTCATGCCTGGACTGTAGTTCAAGCAAAAGCCGTCCACAACTTCGAGGCTATTCACCAGGCAACGTGCTGGCCGACCGACCGTTCCAGATCGTCTCAATGGACTTCGTCATACCGCTACCGAAGACTCACAAGGGCAACACGGCGTTACTGCTATTTCAGTGCTCGTTTACGGGATTCGTCATTGCCAAGGCTATGTCAAACACATCTGCGCTAAGTGTAGCTCTACGAAGGTTCGGGGCACCGTCGTTAATCAGACACGACCGTGACCCGCGCTTCATGAGCGAGGTATTCCAAGCGTTCACTGAGATGATTCAGTCAAGATAGCGATCGACTTTGATTTGTCGGCCGCAAGCCAATGGACAACAGGAACGCTCGGTGAAGTCAGTGATGACTTCCGTACGAGTGTACGCGGAGGAACCTCTGCAGCAAGATTGGGATGAGATTGCTGAGAGGTTGGTATTCACTATTAATACCTCCAAAGACACCACAAGGAAGGAGACGCCGTTTTATCTCGTTTACGGCTGGGGCGCGCAGTCGACGCTGCGGGCAATGTCCTCATCGCTCAAACAAGGACTCGGAAGGCAGTCTGACGCGTTGGCGTGGCGTCGTGAAGTCATCGACAACACGAAATCGCCCTAACTATGACCAAGGATTACCAGGCGGTTGAGAAGGAGCGACGAGCCAAGGAACACAACAACGCTTTGAGTTGACTGGAGAAAGCCGCTGTACCTCAACCAAGTAGAAATGAACGCTCGGTAGACCCACCAGAAGCTTCAACGGGTGTGAAAGATGCTGTAGAAGGGCCACCGAGGTCTCTTCTTGAGATTGGAAGCAGAGTGTGGCCTTTCGCGTCAAGCCTGGCCTAATGAAGAAACTGGCTCATCGGGGGCATTGACCTCTTCGGATCAAACGCAAGGTGGAGGAGTTCGCGTATGAGCTGGAGTTGCCTGATCGGAGTGGATATCGATTCTATCCGGTGGTGCATGTGTCAAGTCTCAAGGCCGTGAACGATTTCCCTAGTCGACCGAAGGTTCGGTTGGTACCAGAGTTAACGGATGAGTTAAGATTCGATTTGACGAGGAGTTGCTGCCTGAAGACAGCTGGGAACCGGACCACGTAGCCGGTGAATATGAACTCGAAGCCATTCTCGACGACCGAACACCACTGTCGACAAGCACTGAGCGGGCTCTACGAGAGTTTAAACTCAAGTGGGTCGGCTAAGACGAGCCAACTAGGGAACCAGCGTCCAACTTATCGTGTGGAGGTCTGCTGTACGATTATCAGCGTGCCAAGAAGAGCGAGAGACGGCTGCAGATGGTTCAAGTCGCGGACGAAGGCTAGCGTGGCTGGACCACGTACGACCTGTCCACAAGGCGGTACAGCTTGTGGTAACAGACGAAACAAGTTACTGTACCAAAATTTGTATATGCATTTGACAAACTACGTGAGCAATTATTCCTCACTGGCGCAGCATTTTTGACTCGCCACCTGGTACTCCTCTTTCTCTAGCTGCTGCTGCATCTGCTGGCACCGGTACCGACCGTTCGCAAGCTCAAGGTGACCCGCCTCCAGCTCAAGCGCCACCTCCAGACGAAGAGGAAAAAGAAGCTGGAGCGTCTTCGTCGTCGTCCGTATTGGCCGATGCCGCCCGACACGTGGAAACTTCTTGAAGCCTCGGTACTGGCCTCACCACGTTCCTTGATGTCCCAGCAAGCTGTTGCAGGTATCACCGAGAGTTCGTTTTCAGTAGTCGCAGCTTGGCTGGCATTCATGTCTTCATTCTTAATTCCATTTCCAAAACGTAATCAACACGCGCAGGGCGCGCCCACGCTGCTTTCAGGGTTCGAGAAAGAGGGTCACTAAAATAGGGTAGAATGTCAGTAAAGCAGAATTTTGACTTTCGAAAAACACGATCAAAAGTACGTGAGGACCGCTTCATCTACCGTTTTTCCGTATCTCAAAAGTACGTAACGTGTCCGAAAAAAAATTTTGCTCCGAAAATAGCTTTCTTGCTCGGCGCGAGCTCCAAGAGCCAGGGCCTTGAAGACATCGGTGCCGCGACGAATACCTCCATCCATGTACACTTCGGCTCGACCACCAACTGCTTGGGCAATTGCAGGCAGTGCGTCAATGGTAGCTGCAACTCCATCCTGTTGTCGAGCCCCGTGGTTTGACACCAAGATGCCTTCACAGCCGCTTTCAACAGCCATCACTGCATCCTCAGGCGTGAGAATACCCTTCGCTACAATCGGGAGCTTCGTGATGCTCTTGAGCCACTTGACATCCTTCCAGCTCAAAGTCTGGTCATACAGATCATACGTAGTCTGCATAGTCAGTTGTTGCATTCTGAGGGCCGAAGTTGGCTATCGTGAGGTGGCTGGGAATGCTGAAGTGGTTGCGGACGTCCGCTTCACGATTCCCGAGCACTGGGGCGTCCACCGTGAGTACGATGGCCTTGTAGCCTGCCTTCTCTGCCCAACGCACTAGACCGACCGTGATTTCTGTCCATCATTTGAGTTAGTAGGCACATCAGCTTTACTCCACATGTAGCAGACACTTACGGCGGTCCTTGAAGACGTAGAGCTGAAACCATCTCAATGCGTTGGCGTTGGCTGCACTGCTGGCCGTCGCCACATCTTCCAGCGTCGTCGTGGACATGGTGCTGAGCACGAAGCACGTGTCCGCTTTGGCTGCTGCAGATGTGCTAGCGATCTCTCTGTCTGGGTGCGCCATCCGTGCGCGGACGACGGAGCCACACAAACGGGAGAGCTAATGCGATGGCCCAGTAGAGTCGTCCTGATATCCTTTCTGGAGACGTCACGGAGCACGCGAGGGTGCAGCACAAGCCGCTTGAAAGCCTCGCGGTTCTCTTTCAACGTCTCCATAGAGTCCGACCCAGACGCGAAGTAATCCATCGTCGACTTTACTCCTCGAACTCCAGCACGTTGAGCGGCGTGGCGTCGCTCCCAGGAACGATCTTCATGGCCGCCCGATGTACAGTCGACTCGGCTGATTTGCTAATGATCAGAGACTACTGTAATCAACTCCCAAGCAGTGGGGACGTGATGAGTGGATAGTTACGACGCGTAGCGAGTCGTTCCTAAGCAAACGACAAGTTGTATTCATGTTTAACAAAGCAAGGAATCCTCACTGGGGTCATGACCTACTGCGTCGGTGGTGTCGACTGCGATTCCGTCGTATCTGCTTGTGTTGGGGGAGTGTCTTCCTCTTGCTTCCCCTCCGACTCAGTCGTATTTGTCGTGGTGATGGTCGTGGTCTTGGTCGTCTGGTCTTCACTCGTCTTGGCAACCTTCTGCACAGAAGCAGCGCTCTCCACTGCGCCACTCAGCGGCCTCTTCGTCAAAGCACTAACACTGCCAGCAACTGACGATGGGGGAGTGCTGGTAGTCGCAGTGGCTGTGTCTCCTCCAGCCGCAAAGCGCGCGAGTCGCTGGCTGCGACGTAAGGACTCAGGGGGAGCGCTATCGCCAGCCAGCGACAGGTGCGGCGGGTGCGACGCAGCCGGAGACGACGGCGATGGCACAGGCAACGAGATGCCTGGCTTGCCGAACACGAGGCCACTTGGGCCACCCGATCCGAAGGCGCCGAAGCCTGAACCTGAGCCAAACTTAAACTGTCCGGTAGTCTCGGATGGCGTCTTGGACTCGGTCTCAGCAGGTTTGGCTTCGGCTGAGTCAGCAGGAGGAGCAGGCGCCTTCGTGGGGGTGAAACGAGCGACACCTCCCACCTGCTTCTTCATGGACCGCAGCGCGAATAGACGCAGCTTCTCCTCAGCTGTCATGCCAGTAGAATCGTCAGTGGAGCTCTCGGTCGTCTCCTTTGGAGGCGCCACTACTGGGGGTGCAAGCGCTGGCAACGTAGGCGTAGGAGCAGCAGCAGCAGTCGCCTGAACTGGAGCGGGCAGCGCAGGCTTCGAGGTGGATTCAACCGTTGGAGCGGTCGCTGCACTCGTAGTATCAGTCGTGGCGGTTGTAGTAGTCACCGTCGTAGTCACCGTGCTAGTCGACGAGGTGGCTTCATTCGAGACAGCAGGGTCAGCTGGGGTGGCCACAATTGCAAGTTTCGGGGCAGCAGGCTTCGCTTCTGACACGGTAACACTCGACTGTGGTGCCGACTCATTGTTGACTACCGGCTTTGGTGACGAAAAGAGCGGCGCCGGAGCTGTAACAGGTTTTGTCGGGGGTGTAGCTGACGTCGATGGAGGCGCCTGACGAGGCGACGCAGGTGGAGACGGCACTGGAGTCTTCTCTACTGAGGACTGGGACGGCTGAGTAGCACTGGCTGCGTGGTCCTTCAGCTCGCTGTTTTCTTTCTTCAAGCTCTTCAAGCCAGACATCAGACGCGCGTTAAAGTCCTTCAACTGCGTGCTCTTCTTGGTCTCTAGCTCCAGCTGCGCCTTCAACGTCTGACGCTCCTTCTCCCACGACGCGTTCGCCCCACTCGCAGCAGTAACGCTGTCCTGCTTGGCCGCTTCAGACGCCACCAACTTCGTCTCCAGCGCTGCCTTCTCAGTCGTCACAGTACTGATCTGCGCTTGAACGGCGCTGAGCTTGGCCTCCAGCGTGGAGATACTGGCGCTGCGGTCTTCTGCTTCCTTGTTCTTCTCTGCAAGTTGCTTGGTCAGAGCCTCCGCCTTGTTCTTCCAGTTCTTCGCAAAGCCCTTGATACGTTCGTACTGCTTGCTCCAGTTCTCAACCTTCTTCTTCTCCTCTTCCAGCTCCTTCCCGCCACTTGACCGCAGCGTCTCCAGCTCAGCCTTAAGCGCACTCTGCTCAGTCTTTAACGCTGCCAGTTCCTTCGTCAGCGCTTCCTTTTCAGCAACGACCTTGTCGTGCTCAGCCGGGTCGACCTGTTGGTATTTCTCTACCAGTTGATCCACGCGTTGCTTCCAGCGTTTGTTGGCATCATTGAGCGTCTCAACTTCCTGCTTCAAAGACGCCACTTGGGTCTTGAGAGCTGCCTCAGCGTTCTGTAGAGGCACAATCTTGGCCTCAAGAGCGCGCACCTTGGTCTCCTCTGCCTTGAGCTTTGCCAAACTCTTCTGGTTCTCGTCACGCAACGTCGCGTTGCTCTCACGCAGCAGACTTAACTGCTCCAATTGAGCCACACGCTTCTCCTCATCAGCTGAGGTCGTAGTCGACTGCTTGCCCGTTGCTGTAGCTGCATCGGAGAGCGCCTTGATCTCCCCACGAAGACGCTCGACAGTGGACTCCAAGCTGAAGATCTGGGCACGACCACGCTGCACTTCTTGCTGGGACAACTCGAGCTTCGACTCGGCGATCTCACTTTCTCGGCGCAAGTAAGCGACTACACTTCTAAGATCGTCAATCTCCTTCTCATGCGCGTTCGAAGCAGCAGCAGCTTCGCCAGCCTCCTGGCTCGAAGCCGACGACTGGGTGCCTACCGCCTTGAGCATCTCTTGCTCATGAGCACGACGCACTTGGGCAGCTGCGCGTTCTAGTTGAGAGTGCAGCAGCTTGTTCTGCTCCGTGACAGCGTTCTTGGCCTCCACTGCCTCATCAAGACGCTTCTGCAGCGTCTCCAGCTGAAGCTGCGCCTCCTTCTCAACTGATTGCACCTTGACATGCAGCGCTTCAATTTCTGCCTCACGCTCACGAACAGATCGACGGATCTCTTCCATTTCACGGCGGGATGACGACGACTTGGCCACCTCCGCTGCGTGCAGTTGCAGCTCACGTTCATAGTTCTCCTGGGTGGTCTCCAGCTCTCGCTTCATCTTGCCCATCTCTTGACGCACACTGTTCATCTGCTGGACGGCACTATCAGCTTGAAGCTGCAGCATTTTCTGCTTCTCAGTAGCTTCGAGAATGGCCCTCTTGTGCGCTTGCTCGGCTCGGTCGATCTCTTCCCGTAGGCTGCTGTTCTCCGTGATATGTTCCTTCAGCTCCGCACGAGCCTTGGCCAGCTCATCACTCATACGGTCACGAGTCTTCTCGAGCGCCTGCACCTTCTCGGCTTCACTCTGCTTCCACTTCTCACTGGCGCTGGATAATTCAGCCAAACTCTTCTCACTCGCTTCAGCTAGAGCCTTGTACTTGGCCACGCTTTCGGTCAACGTCTTCCTCGACACAAGCGACGCCTGCACTTCGCGTTGGGCGTCACGTAGCTGAACTTCCAGCGCTGCTACTCGCTCAGCAGCAGCGGCACTCGCTCCCTTACGGAGCTGCTCGCGCAGATGCGTCGTCTCCTTCTCCAGCAACGCCGACTTGCTCTCCAGTGCCGTCTTCTGCTCTTCCAGTCGCGCTAACTGCTCCTTCAACAGGCCGTGCGCCTCCTTCAGCTTCCCCAGTTCCGCCAAGGCCGCCTGCTTTTCCCTCTCTGCAGCCAGAACTTGAGCACCCGAAGTGACTTCCTTGGTGTCGAACTTCTCGTACGCGTCCTGCAGCTTCGTCTCCAGCGTTGTCACCTTTTTGGTCAACGTCTCCACCTCACGGCGGCCACGCTCCTCGCGTCCAGTCTCCATACGACGCGTTGACTCCATGAGCTTGAGCAAGTTGGTGTTGTCCAGACGCAACGTCGTCATCTCCTCTTGGATCTTCTCCTCGTTCTTGCGCAAGAAACCCGCCTCACGAATAGCCGAGTCTTTTTCCACACTGAGGCTCTGCAGACGCGAGTTCGCAGCCTCCAGCTTCGCTTCAGTATTCGCTAGCATCTGTTGGTGCTGCAAGATCAACGAGCTCAACTGATCAGCCTTGGATCGCAGACGCACCAACTCGTTCTCGGCGTTGGCACAACGTTCCTCTGACGCTTCGTAGCGCTCCTTGTTGCATGTGGCTTCCACCTGAGCCTGCATCTGCGCTAGTCTGGACTCGGAGCTCTTGGCACGCTCTTGGTCCAGAGCTTCCTGCAGCATCTTGAGGTTGGCCTGCTTCTCCTTCCTGTAGTCCTCGAACTCCATCTGAATCTCACGAAGCTTCCTACTCTCGATGATGTCGAGAGAGCCGCGACGGTTGTGAGGTCTCTCGACCGACGCAGTACTCTCCTGGCTTCCATTCTTGCTGGATGGAGCACTGCCGTCCAGGAATTTCGTGTCCGATTGAGCCAGCAACACGCGGTACATGTCACGCTGCCTGACGATCGCTGTAATCATCTCGCGCTCTTGCTCGCGCTCAGTGCGCAGCTCTTGGATCTCCTTGCGAGCCATGGACAAGCGCTTCTTGATCACATTGGAGGCTCCGATTTGATCCAGTTCTTCGTCTGAGTCGCCAGTGATGATCAGATGCGCTGACGAGTTCATAGACTCGACATCACTCACTGCATTGATTGACTTGTCGCTTGTCTTCGCCTTGTTCATCTCCGTGAGCTCGCGAATCACCACCAACAGCTGCTGGTTGCGCACCTGCAGTTCCTCCACGTCCTTAAACACCACCAAATTTTCCGATCCAACGTCACCTGCTCCAAAGTTGCCAACGTGCTGATGCTGATCTTGAGAGCGAAACAGCAAGTGCTGCACCTGTCGGGATAGATCGTCCACGCTCTGAGCCAGCGACTCGCACTTTTTCTCAAACGCAGTCTTCTCCTTCCAGGCCTGCTGCTCGTTGCTCTTGCTCTTTGCCAACTCTTGCATACAATGCTCTAGTCGCTCGCTCAGTTGCGTGTGGCTGGCCACAGTACGTTCGTGATCCAAACGCAGACCCATAAGAACTGGCGCCTTCTCCTGCACTTCCTTGACAATGCGGTCCATATACAGCTGCAGCTTGTCCTTCTCACTGCGCTCCGCTTGTAGCGTTTCCTCCAGCTCTACAATGTGATCGTACATTTGCTTGGGGGTCAGTCCATGAGCAGCCAAGTGAGCTTCACCCGCAGCCGAGGACAGCTCCGCCACCGCACTTGCTGTCTGCAGAGAGAAGATCTTCTTCTTCTCCAGCTCCTGGATCTTCTGTTCAGCGGCTTGTAAATCATCCTGTAGCGCCTGGATGCGAGTCTCCGAAGCCTCAGCCTGTTCACGGAACAAATGCTCCACCTGCTCCTTCGTGCGCTCCGTCTCGCGAGCGAGCGCTTGTTCCGAGTCCGTCAGCGACTTGCGTAGAGAGTCACACAGCGTCTGAAGTTCCGTGACGCGCGCGGAGGCGTCAGCGGCCGATTCCTGGTACAAAGTCGCGAGCCGGCGCTGGGCACTCAGTTCGTTCTGCAGCGCCTCCTCGTCGTGCACTTTGGAAGCCTGCAGCTCCTTCAGCGCCTCCTTGCTCTTGATCAGGGCACTCTCCATCTTCTTATTGGCCAATCGCGCGCTCTCGAGCTGCCGCTTGGCCGACGTGAGCTCCTCCGTGCTGCGGATCTTGAGCTCCTCCAAGTCGTGCGTGTGCTTGGCAAGATCCAGACGCAGTTCCTGCACCGTCTTGGTCTTCTCACTCAGCTGCGTCTCCAGCCATTGCGAGTGCTGCTGGGCTGCCTCCGTTTCCTTCTTGGCTCTGGCTAGAGCGTGGGTCAGAGGAGCTACTTGAGCCTCCTGTTTGGCTGCACGCTCGAGCGCCTGCATTTCCTGACGCTGGGCGTCCACGAGCAGTCGGCTGTGCTCTCTAACTGTCGACTGCAGCTCCTCCACCTCCGAGAGACGGCGCTCGGCCAGTGACGTGGTCGTCTGCAGCTTGAAGCTCAGTGCATCTTTCTCTGTCGTTAGCTGTAACAGCTGCTGCTTCAGTTCACGCGTCTCCTCCTCACGCTCGGCTACGAGCTTGGTCGCGCGCTCAGCTTCCTCCCCTACAGTTGAAGAGCAGATCGTATTAGCAAGTAAACAGTAGGGGTCTAGGATACGAGGGACTTACGTGCTGCCTTCTTGTCCGCTGCCAGAGCCTGACGCTCGCTTTCAGCCAGCGAAAAGTCGCTCTTCAGACTCAGATATTTGCTCTCCAGCTCATGCAGCAGTTGCTCTGTAAAAGGCGTTAAAACGTTAGTAAAAGCTCACGCCAAGGGATCTCGTGGGCCGTATCGAATCCTGCCGCAACGACGCCATGCACGGCGGCGAATGAAGCGTTGATCGGCGCGCAGGATTTAGAGGAACAAGGAGAGGGTGGGGAGACACACGAACACGCACCCTGGTTGATGCTGGAGGCGGCCAACGCCGCCGCGTCGCCCCCACTCGCCATCGAAGCCTACGAAATCTGGTCACTATGATATTGCATGATTATCTCATGTTGTAGGGTATTGGTGTGGCTTACATGACTTCAACCTGCATAAAATGCCTCAATTTCCACCAATAAACGACAAGTCTGTACGCAACTGCCTACCAAAAGCTTTAGTACAACCGTAATGGAGGGGACGACGCTGAAGACGTGGCGGCTGGGCGAAAAGCTCGGCTCAGGGGCATGTAGTGACGTCTACGCCGGTATGTTCTCTCTCTCGTCTTCTCGTCATCGAAATTCCACTTTCTAACTCCTTCTATTTTTTGCAGTGGAGTCTGTGAGCCCCCTTGGCAGTGACGCCGGTCGCGAGTTCGTCATGAAGCTCTCACCACTGCCGCAATTGCCGGCTGCCAAGCTTAAGAATAAGAAGCGGAAGAAAACACCAGCCGAGCGCAATGCTGATGCGCTGTATGCCGAGCACCTGCTGTACAAGAACCACCTGAGAGACCAGCCCGGCATCCCTTACGTGCCAATGGGAGCCTACGGAGAAGACAAGGTGCGGAGTGTTGGCTACTGTGCTTTGAATTACGGCTATTAATTGGTCCTTTTGTCTACAGGGGTATCGCTTCCTGGTGATTGAACGCCTTGGTCGAACGCTAGAGACGGTGCTGCAGGAGCAAGGACCTGTCCCGTCGGCCACTGCAGCTCGACTGGGCCAAGAAATCGTACGAAAAGCCTTGGTTTGATCATGGCTCAGAGTTTTGACTACCCTGTCCTTTTGATTGTGCGTGGCCAGTTGGAGACGCTGCAGCAGATGCACGTGAAGAACATCCTCTACGTGGACGTGAAGCCTGAGAACTTTATGCTGGACACGCACAAGGAGAACACAGTGTACTGCGTCGACTTTGGCATCTCTGATCGTTATGTCACTGCCACGGGCAAGCACAAGGACTACAAGGAAGGAACGGTGGTGGGAACGCCGACCTTCTTGAGCATGAACTGCCACAACGGTGCAAGTACGTTCGTTCGCTTAAAGTTTCTAGATTGTAAAGCGTGAATTTCTAACTCTTGCATTGTCTCCAGCTTCTAGTCGCCGAGACGACATCGAGTCGCTGCTGTACGTACTCATCTACCTCATGCGGGGCGATCTTCCGTGGCAGCAAGCGTCCAGTGATGCCGAAGGAGCCAATACAAAGAAGGCCACCTCGGTGGATCAGCTTTGCGCTTCGTTACCAAGTGAATGGGGCACGATGCTGACGCGAATCCGTGACTGCGGCTTCGAGGATCGACCAGATTACGACTTTTTCGTGCTCCAGTTCTCAAAGCTAGGGGGCAAGAAAGGCCTGACTACGCCGTTCGAGTGGGGCACACGCAAGACGAGCAAAGCGGTGCGTCTGCAGCTGCATTGGAGGCGTCAATATATTTATTGACTGACGTATGTCGTGTACTTTGAAGGCTGCTAAGGTCGCTGCTGCATCGCAAGAGTCCACCACCGACAGCCCCGTGCGCAAGCGCGTGAAAAGCGTGGACGTCGATCTCACAGCGTCACCACCCGCCGCAGCCAAGACGAAGAAGTCTGCTGCTCCTGAGAAGAAGAAGACAACTCCGAAGGCGCCAACCAAGAAAGCTGCAGCGCCTGCTCCGAAGGCCAGCAAGGCGAGCAAGAAAGACCAAATAGTTGCCGAAGATGGAGTTGTTGACGACGTCCGACCCCAAGACCGGGAAGTATTCAAGGCCATCGCCGGTCACGCTGCTGCCACTGCTGCCGTTAAGCGGTACAACCTGCGCTCAGCTCGTTGAGAGGAATAAAAGAAAAGAGGGAGGAAGTTCAATATCATCAGTGGTCTATTCACTAAATACAGTACGTTTTGCAGTTACGTCCATTCGAATTATAGCATGAGTGACGATGATGCTGGTCGAGTGACGTACGAGCTGCTGCGCACTCACGGGGATCTACAGAATGCAGAAACGCACAAAGAGATGCTTAGAGCGCTAAGCTCCGTACGCGCCGACCGCGAGAGTGCCGACATCTTGCAGCGTCTTCACGCGACAGATTTCAGTATGTAATCATGAGTTAGCTGGAGTAAATGTGTTTCTACAGTTGTGACTCAGTTGTCTTTTGGGCAGCATTGCTGCGAGTTCGAGAGCATCGAGAAGATAGAACCGAAGTATCCAAGAGGAGGAGTCGTGTGCGGGACAAGTGGAGGCAACGACAGCAGGAAGGAGCGACACTCGACGACGTGCAGAGGCGCTATCCGAAGCTCTTTAAAGGGGTGAGAATTCACAGCTCCTCATGAGTGTATTACATCAGCAGACTAATGCATGCTCTCGTGGTGTATTTTGGTAGGTGTTGGAGGGAGAGCGTAAGGAGTGCAAGAACACAAGTGTTGCAATCAATAATGGAGTGGGAGCAACACTGCAACCTCAACGAGCAAGTCATGTGCAAGCATCTCCTCCCACTCCAGTTCCTGCTGCCGTATTTCGACCTATACCTGCCACTCCAGTAGTGCCTACAACGAAGAGGAATGACTTCAACTTTTCCGACGACGTCTGGAGCGGACCGCCTCAGGCTGCTGGAGTTGCAGTACCACGCGAATCTACACCACAGCCCAAGCCTGCTCTAAGTGATCTATTGAGTAAGCGATCGAGGCTTCCTCATGAAGATCCCGAGCTCTTTGGTGCGTATACCCGCCCCAATCCGGTCCAGCAAGGCAATCCGTTCCAGACTGCTTCTGAGCGACTACAGGTGAGGCAATATTTCCAGTCTGATATACTCATTCTTGGACTGACGATGCTGTGTGGTGACGAAATAGCATGACCGCATGACAGGGAGAGCTAGTAACATTGAGGATGATCAATCTCGAAGTAGAAATGACCGGCGTGGGAACCCTCGAGGGCCCCCACGCGGTGTTTATCACCCTGTAAACCAAGATCTTCTTCTCGGTGGAGGCGATAGTGACAAGAACGGCTACATATCTGGGTTGTCTGCAGTCAGCAAAAAGTTTGTGTCTCCAATGAATGATGGTGGCACCAACAAAACGTACGTGGGATTGACTTGCTCTTGTTAACTCATAGCCTAATAACCTGGTTCATTTTATTTGAGCAGCAGTAAAAAGCAGACTACTCTGCCCGATGAGGACGAAAATATTGATCCACGTCTCAAAAGCTGTGACCCTGAGCTGATCGAGAAGATTGAAATGGAAATCGTGGACAATGGAGACCCAATTACATTCGACGATATCGGTAAGATGAGGAATCCTATGTATAGTCCACTGTAGTCTAGATCACTAATGCCGTGTCCTGTGTGTTCTAGCTGGATTGCAATTCGCAAAGAAGTGCGTGAACGAGCTGGTGATTTGGCCAATGGCACGACCAGATATTTTCACTGGTCTCCGCTCTCTCCCGAAAGGTGCGTGGCCACAACATACTTCGAAGGAGTGCTCACAATGAATATTTAACACTATGGCTTCAGGCTTGCTGCTATTTGGGCCGCCAGGTACTGGTAAAACATTGATTGGTAAAGCAATTGCCAGCCAGTCTGGAGCCACCTTCTTCAGTATTTCTGCAAGCTCACTAACGAGCAAATGGGTGCGACGCAGTTGGGAATGTTTAGTTTGTACGAATTGGATCTAACTCTCGTGTTCGTGCTAGATTGGCCAAGGAGAGAAACTCGTTCGAACGTTGTTCGCTGTCGCAGCTGTGAAGCAGGTACAAATCGGCAATTGTGTGGCTCTCTAATGTCTATACTTTACTAACCTCTTATCTTGTTAGCCCTCCGTGATATTTATTGACGAAATTGACTCGCTTTTGACGCAACGAAGGTCTGCACTCTGTCTACATCGGTTCAAGTTATCGACATGGTGCCTTATATTTCGTTTTGTTGCAGTTCGGAAGAAAACGAAGCGAGTCGACGGATGAAGACGGAGTTTCTGGTCCAGCTTGACGGTGCTGGCACGAAAGCCAAGGACATCATCCTCGTCGTTGGTATGCTTTGCTGCCAGCGTTTTGATCTGCTTCGAGTTTATCAGATTTACAGGTGTGATTGTGTTTGGATTTGTAGGCGCGACAAATCGACCTCAAGAGCTTGACGAGGCTGCACGTCGACGATTCGTCAAGCGTTTGTACATTCCTTTGCCGTCGTTCGAGGCCAGACTGGACTTGGTCAGTCGTTTGCTCAAGGATAACAAGAACGACTTGACCGACGAGAACAAGACCTTTATTGCTGAGTCAACGAAAGGTGAGGTTATGTTGCGGTATTGGCACTTATCCAGCTTGTGCTGAAATTTGTGTTGTTCCTTGCTATAGGATACTCAGGCGCTGATGTGCGAGCACTTTGTACTGAGGCTGCGATGGGTCCGATCCGGAATTGTGCCGATATCCGCACGATGGATGCCGATTCCGTCCGTCCTATTAACTTGGACGACTTTAAAGAAGCTTTGCGTGGGGTGCGTGTAGTTTCTACACGTACAGTACTTGACTTTTAATGACACGTGCTAACTGGACTTGCTGTTGTGTATCTGCTCAGGTTCGCTCCAGCGTGGCGATAAAAGATCTTGCGTTTTACAAGGAGTGGAACGAGGAGTTCGGAAGTTTTGCTTTTGAAAGTCACGACTCGTCTTAACACTTCCGAGTTGAAATACAAAAAGAGCTTGAACTTCTTTGTCTTTTGTTTACACGGTAGTTTTCTTCCTGTTTTGGAGTTTCTGCTGGTTGCTCATTCGTGTCTCGTATCGCGTCTGAAGCTACTTAAGTAATGTTTACGGGAAGCGGGCGTGGGCGTAGAGTGTCTTGTACTTCGAAGTAGTAAATAAAGAGTGAATCTGAAAGGGTGGCGCTGGTCGACGCTCAGGTGCTTGGGGACAAGTATTCCGTGTCTTCGAACGGCATGTTGAGTCTTCTCCGTTTCTGCGCGGGTTCCATTGACGATCCAGAGTTGCGAGTAGTTGCGCGCACGATAGTTAGAGCCATGGATGGACAGCTCTCGATCTCCTCGCGGAAGTTCTCGTCGTCGATGATCTCGCTGGTGTGGTCCATGAAGAAGGCGAGGCAGTATTCCTTCAGGTACGCAGCGTTGAACTTCTCCGCAGCGCAGAGGAATCGACCGACATTTCCGACAGATAAAACATCCTGTGCTGCAACTTCGCAGAGGTGTTTGAGTGGCAGTAGCAGGTACTGCTCTGAGAGTGTCAACAGGTCGATCAGTTGCTGTATAATCAAAACAAATAGAGTAAAAGAAATGTTAGTTTTAGTATTTTTACTTTTTATAATAAAAAACACTTACATTTGAGTTAAGCTTGGCCAGATCCAGCACGCGGTTCGTGTATATGAACTCGAGCATCTTGGACACCATCTCAGGCGAGTGGTCTTCAATACGGACCACGCCGTCCCAACTCTCCTTCATGGCTCCAGGTCGGAACATGGCTTCAAAGATCTCGCATCTTGTTGTGAGTATAAGCCGATGCGCCCGCAAGATCTCTCTGTCCACTCCAACCTCCAGCGTTATGTCACTGCCAAGACCACTCTGCCAAAGATAATAATCCCGTCAGCAAACTTCATACATACCCCTCACCATTCTCGATCCAACACGTGCTCTTACCAGGAAGAGCTCCCTCATTGTGGCAAAGTAGGCCTCATCATTGTGAGAAGGCAGCGTCAGCGTTGTAGGTGTCACTCGACGTCGCACCAGGATGATATCGTTCTAAAATAACAGTTAAAACAGTCAACAGTCAACAATCCACTAAACCTGCACCTATTTCCTTCTCCCCAACCTTTTGTAAATGCACCGACTCGGGCGAGTCCTCGGGGTCCAGTCGGTTCTGTCAGACGCGCACACGTTAATTACTACCTAAAACACTACGGCAATCTGTTAATTTCCTACCGTGAAAAAAAAATCGAGCGATTCGCGTGGCAGTCCGTGGTGCTTACTGTAGTGGCGAAAGAGCGACGAGAAGCGCTGCGTCTTCTGCATTAAGCACGAGTACATGTTGTTGGCCGCCACGCGCACGATCGAACGCTCTTTGCCGGTCAACACGAGGTCCTCCGCCGCCTAGAACAAGTCGAAAAACCGAGGTGAAAACACGATAATATCAAATAGACGACTGTCTCCCTCTTCTTACCTTGACGGTGAACTCGACGTTCTCAGGACGCACACTGCGGTTCATGGGGATGATGACAACCAAAGGTGTTCTGGGAGCTGAGGCTGTCTGAGGCCGCGTTGGCTACTGTGACGATTTCCTCTGGGCTTTTTTGTCTCCTGTCGCTTTGCCCCAGATGGTTACAGAAATGATACAATGTAGCTATATCGGTTTAAGAAGGCTATATGCAATTTGGATTAAAGAGTGATGGTCCTACTTCAACATAAGTCCCTGAGCATTTGCACGCCCATCGTGCTTGCATCCCGCCGACGCGTCTCGATGCGACGAGCCCACCCCACACACTCGTGCGGCACCAGACCATCACCGCCGATCTCGTTCGACGTGTCGATGATGCAAACGTTCTCCATCGTTTCAGACACACACCGAGCCACGTCTCGGATGAGCGTCGTCTTGCCACTACCTGGGTGGCCCAATACCAGCACTGACTTGTCCGCATGTTTATCGCTCAGTAACAGATCGGTCAACACACACGCAGCGTTGAGCAGCGCTCGGCCAACACGCATGGTCAACCCCTACATCTCATCGGTTTTACTGCGCATGACTGATATACGGTGCAGTTGTCTGTCGATGCCGGCTCGGTTGTCATTTCCGATACGCATTTCGCCTCCCAGATTCGCAATAATTTCTTCAATGGTTTCTTTCGTGACGGTGGCTCCATATTTACTGAACACAACGCGTTGTTTCTTGCCCGTGTAGACGTAGGGAATACGTCCGACATCGAGACAAATGTCCACGAGCTTGCTGTGGTAGTTGTCGATGGCGAGGATGGCGTCTTCGTATTCTACCGGAAGTAGATCCAGCAGAGATTCCAGCTCACACTGCAATTGGAGCCGGTGGATCCCTGTTGGAAAGATCACGGTTTCGCCGTTGTAGGAGGCAAAGAACTCGATACTGCGTGGCTGATTGTCCGCGTCTGAATTGAACCAAATTGCTTGATGCCCTTGGTTTTTGGTAGCGTATTGCCATCGAAAATTGGTCATTGCGCCACATGGTACAGAGGCCGACATTCTCGCAAGATCGACGTAGCACTGGGCGTAGAGCTGTGCGCTGTTGGCTACCATCTGCAGCACCGCCTCAGGCAATGGTCTGTGAGCCCACTCAGCCGGGTCCGCAGGCCGTAATTTGGCCTTAAACGACTGCGTCGACTGCGCCAGACTTGAGTTGGCATTGTTAGACTTGCAGAACTCAACAATCTGGAGCATACTCGCCTGCAACTCAGTCGTACTCACGATGTTCTCGTACGCGACCTGCAGATCGACGCAGTTTCTTAAGTCTACAAACAGTCCATCTCGATAGAGGCAGTATGCAGCTCGGTGAACATCGTGCATCACTTTAACAGTAGCGGAGTTGGTGAACAACGTCTTCAAAGCAGAAAACACTTGAGCTCGGTCCAGTGAATCAAGCTGCAACACGACAGCGGTGTCGAGTGGGTTCGGCCCCACGATACTGATGAAAGCAAGCTCGTCATCATCGTGTTGTCCTGGAAATACAGATTTCCCCTTGGTACACTGGAAGAGAACGCCGACTATGGAGGATGTATGATCGACTAGCTTCATGTTGTTCTTCTGCAGCAGGAGCTGTAGCTCTAAACTCGATGTGATGTACTCGATCGCACGGACGGTGGTGGGCGCTGTGCCTTGCACTGATGCGGTGGGTGTTTTCACACTAGTAGGATCTGGAGAGGATACAGACAGAGACTTTTACTTTCTTTTCAGCGTGAGCATTGAGTGTACTTGCCACTACTGGAGTTCTTGGAGAAGTTGATGAGCTTGCGTCGAGGAGCGTGGCGATCCATTTGGAACTCGTTACGGCGTAAATGCTGGGGAAGTTGCTCACAGCCCTCGGAAGTCCACAAGCTGCACTGTAACATCGAGTATAAAGCTGCATCGACTGGACCAAAGTTGCCTGCATAGGCGGTGCCAGTGGTGACTTGGTCCACGCCTGCGGCTTGAGCTTGGCATTGAAATCCGCCACTTGCTGCCACAGAGAGACCGTTGACTTACCACCCAGTTTCGATGCAATGTCTCCTAGACTCAACTGGGTCGCCTTCGAGTTCACCACTCGCTGGTACAGGAGTTGGAGATCCATGCAGTTGACCAGCTCGACACCAGTCATCCCGTAGCCATGTAGCCATCTTGCCACCCGCTCGACGTCGAACAGGATTTTGATAGTAGCCGAGTCATCCAGCAACGTCTTCAGCCCAGATATCACCTGTTCCCTAGTCAGTGAGTCGACTTGCAGCACCACTGCACAAGAAGTTGGCAAGTCATGTCCGATTGCGATTGCTACGACTTGGTCGTTACTGGCATTTCTAGCCCCTTCGGTTGCGAACTGGAAGTGCACTCCGATGATTTTGCGACTGGCTTGTTTCTGTGCTCAGCCAGCAGCGCGTCCAGCTTTTTGGTGGAGGCCGCGGAGCCTTGGAGGCTGACATGCTTCAAGATATTCTAATTAAGAGGATCGACTTGATACTTTTTAAAATTCATTATAATTCATTGTTTAAAAAAATAATTTTAACAATTAAAGTCAATTTGTCAAGTATTAAATGTGACACTCTGAATTTAAAATTACGAGCCGCGTACTTGCATCCCGCCGACGCGTCTCGAACGAGTAGTCGTTGCCCTCCAGCACATTATCCACAGCCTTTGCCACGTCCCAGATAATCTGACAGCGGCCGCGAGCCACGTGATCCAATTCCACAATCACGTCGAAAATGGGATTACCGGCTCGCTGAGACTGCAGCTTCCCTGGTTCGATACCTTTGCTTCTTTATCGCCCACGATAACCTGCTGAGACCCACCGACTAGTCCTTTCAAGTCCGGATTCTTAATCAGCGCTCGGAAATTGCCGTGAGTACTCGCGATCAACGGAGGACCGCGTTAACGCACCGTCGACGCAGCCACCACCTCCGCCTTCCGACCGATCTCGTCTACGATCAGCGTCTCCACCGTGTGGTTCTGCACGCACTAGCCAGTACGCGACTTTGTGGATACTGTGCATCACTTTAACGACTGACAGATCACTGAGCAAGGCCTTTAACCCCGTAATGGCTCGAGTCTTGCTGAGCGACGGTAAAACAATCCACTGCGACTTCATTGGGAACATTACTGGAGATCACAATGGCCCAACTTGATCGAGTTCTTTCTGAGTGATGACGTCTGAATGGTTCTGCGCCAGTTGGAAGAGCACACCAACAGTTGACACACCTGCGAGGGCAAACGTGCCCCTGTTCCTGTCGAGGAAGCTCAGCAATTCAGACTCCGTATTAATAAGCTTGGCAGGCAGCATCGCTTCAGTTGGCTTCACATGTGACGTACAAATCGAATCTTCGAACTGGAAGCTTTTGGTATGGAACTGGTGGGCTTTGGTGGAGGTTTTGGCGTGGAGCTGGAAGCTGTTTCTCACACGAAAAACAGGTATCTGCACTGTAGACGCCATACTAGTAGCCGACCCAGTTTTAAATAAGTGTGCTTCTTCCTCGCCGCTCAAGTCGAGTCATTTCATGTCATACGCAACATGGCAGTTGGTAATCGTATCCACACTTAAAATTTTCGCGACGATGATGAATCGCTCTTCTTCTCTAGAGTTTCCTGACAAGAATGAGTTTGCCAAGTGGGTGGTAGTGAAGGCCACCTCCAACCTAGTGGTTTGCCATGGCGACATCAAGGTGTACCGGGAGGAGTTGCTGAAGTTTGCGGGGCAATGGCCAACGGTTCATCTAAAAAAACTGGACGAAACTCGTGAAGACAGCATCAAAACGGCGTATGAGCACCGCAAGAATGAGCTAAACGATAAGATCTCCACGTTGCGAACTCAATTCGCATCGATCACCGACGCGTTGTTCTCTGTGAATGCCCAAGCCAAACCAGGCAAGCGCTACGCGGCTGTGCAGACGCTTCGAACGTTCGTCGAGGAGCTTCAACAAGACGGCGAGTTGTGGACCAGAATCGATTCACCAACCAAGTTTGCGTTGTCACTCCCGCTGCGTAAGAAGCACAACATGCAGCAGCTTCTCCGTCTATTGGGGCAAGACGTTAAGACGGTCTGGTGTGACGCCATTGAGAGGGTGTTCACGATGAAGCAAGAGATTCTTGAAGGTTCAAAAAGTGACGATGGATCGCACGCACTCGTCCGCGACCAAGTGATCGCGAAGGAATTTCGAGCTCTTCTGAAGCAGTGGAGTAGTCGTAAGGCGGCATGTCGCGTGACGATAGCCCCAGAAAGCAGGAACGGGAGAGTTTACTGCCAAGTGGAAGACATTTCTATGAAGGTGAAGGAGAATAAGTCCACACGGGACAAACCAGCACTCGAGCGCTCTTGCGATGATGGTACCAGTAGCAATGTCCAGCGTGGAGAGCGTTCAACAATTGTCTGCCGCAGCTGTGGTGGACAGCACAGGACGTTCAATTGTCCGAATGCAAATGCTACGAACCCCGACGACCCGAACACGAACCGTACGGTGCTGGATTATTCGGTGCATTGGGCTCCAACAAGTGGGAATTGCGTCGGTGGGTTGGCTGTTCTGGAGACGACTCGTGAAGATCCGTGGGACCTCGCTCCCTTCATGTGTTTTTTGTATGAGCTCTTTGAGTTTGGTTAAGTTTCAATGAATTTAGCGGTGAATTTGGAAGTGACGCTTTAGGTTCGCGCCAGTCTTTATTGAGAAAACGATGAAAAGACACTTGAATCTAACTAGATAATGGCGAAGCGCCACGCACTCGACCTGCAAGTACTGAATGATCGCCCTGTCAAGAAGAAAACCAAACCAATCTCCGCCCCACGACAAATTGTGAGCGAGTTATCACGTTACGAAGTCCTCGACATAAACTACGACGAAGAAGAGCAAAATCTAGGACGCTACATACGAAAGAAGCGGATAGCAACATCAGCCAGCGATTCGCCTCTACGGGGTAAGGAAGTATCGCAATTCGAGTCGTGGCTTAAATCTCCGGTCGAAAATCCAGCAGTACCCGGTGCAGGAGCTGCAAAACGCGTTCCTGATGACGATCTGCGTATGTTTCGAGACGGACGCGTGCTGGCTCACCCACCGATTTTTCCAGTTGAGAAGGCAAATTCGAGACGTTCAAGGCGTCCACAGTCGTCTGACGAGGGTCCTCCACGGAAAACTAGGCGTCAAGTAGATGCGATGATCAAAGATAGTTTGGCTCGAGAAGGCTCTGTTTCACTACCTCCGATCACGAGCCCAACTGGCAAAGACAAAGTCATTATGGAACAGCTACTGGCGGATTGCAGAGGGTGAGTGAGCTGAGATTAGTGAGATATAAAGTCTCGATTGGACTAAACTGGTTGTTATTGCTTGGCAGGAAGGCTCATGGTGTAGTGAATACACTTGGATCCCCGAAACAAGATAACCAGCATTCCGGTAGAATTACAAGCGTTAACGATAGTATTGTGCTGCCAGATCAGATTTTCTACGAGCAGAATTCAAATGAGCCACTAGCGAAAGTGGACCTGAGTGACTGGGTCTCATTCTGCACCGAAGATAGTCCAGTCCTTACTCAGATAGCGTCGAAGCTCTCTCAACGATGCACAGACTTGGATCTTAGTGGTCTGGTAGCGCTCACTCTAGCAAAAGGTGCGTATTTCAGGACATAGGAGACTGTTTTTCTGGTTTATGAGTACTAACTCTTGTGCGTTTTTCGTACATTTCACATCTTTGCTAGAAAATTGCCCAAAGTTACAGCGTTTAGTGTTGGCCAAGTTCGAAAACATACCGGTGGGTTTCCCTTCGTGTCTTGAAGGTTAGACCCTGAGGGGTCTAACTGTAGCAATAGCTAACTGGCTGATGCTGTATTTTGTCACAGAAAGCAGCGTTTCATTCCATAGGGCGCAGATGTGTATCAGTGACCGACTTGTCTTTAGCTGACAGTGATTCCGTCACGGACGATATCGTAGGAGCAATCGCTGAGGCTTTTACGAGATTATCCAGCTTGAATCTCGACGGGTGCGAACACGTTACCGACTCTGGTGTGTTGCAACTACTTAAGAAGGTGAAGCGACTGGAGAAAATCCGCCTCGATAACTGTATCTTCATCTCCGACGCATCAATGGTTCCATTAGTGAAGGCGCGGGGTGCAAACCTGAAGACAATCTCTGTTCGCCACTGTCGTAAAGTCACCGATGTTAGTATCAAGGAACTGTTCTCGAACCAGCCTCGACTGCTGGAAGAGCTGAACGTCAGCTACTGTGTAGATATCACGGATGCATCGTTCGAGTGTCTTTGCTCTGTTCCCAGTTTCTTCGGGAATCGAGCCGTCAGCACATACCTTAAACTGACGAAGCTGGATGTGTCTGGATGCACCTCACTGACCAATTTGAGCTGCTCCTGGATCGCTGCAGCGTGTCCTCTGCTTCAAAGCTTCAAAGCCTCTGGCTGTGTCAGTCTTACTGACAAGGGATTGCTTGCTTTAGCTGGACTATTGAAGCTTGAAGAACTTGATCTCTCTGGTTGTGTGGGCTTCACCGATTCAGGATTTGACAAGTTTTTCCGAACGGATGGCATCAATACGCAGACTAAACGACTGTCGGATGTTCCAGTCTCAAACAGCTTCAAGCCGCTCAAGCAATTGACACTGTCGAACAACCCAAACGTCGGAGAAAAAGCCCTACTGGCAGTGATCGGTACTTGCTCAAAGTCCTTGACGTCTCTCGATATTTCCCGAGTTGGGACCATCTCTTCTTCCATCCTCGTGAGACTTGTGAAAGCTGCTCGGTCACTTTCTGAGCTGCGACTTTGTGGCCAACCGAAAGTGTCCAGAGCCATACTGACTCATTTGGCAAGCTACAACAAGCTTCTACGAGTTCTCGACCTCCGAGACTGTGTAGAAGTCGACGATCTCGCTATCTACCCAGTGATAGTCATGCAGTCACTAGAAGAGCTCTTCCTTTCGGGTTGTATCAAGCTTTCCAGTCGTGGATTGCAGAGTCTACCGGGAAGTATCATCCACCTAGAGCTACACCGACACAAACTAGGCGAAGGAAGCTGCCGTACTCTTGGCGATCGTCTTCGCAATGTCGAAGTACTGGAGTTCTCTCACTGTGAAGATCTCGATCCTACCGGGCTGACAGCGATCTGGAACAAGTGCCGCTTCCTACGTCACCTCAACGTGTTTCAATGCCCACTGATCCAAGTATCCGACCTGGATAAGCTCCTTCGCAGTCGTCCAGATAATCCCTATGGCCTTGAAGTGGTCGTCGATAATGGGGAGAAGTTCAAAGGACTAGCAGCTTCTGATCCTGACGCGGCTACAAAAGCTCGAAGGCGAGAGAAAATCTTTGGATATTCAGTTAAAAGTATCGAGCTAGCGACCACGCTTCAAGCTCGTTTTCGAGTCCGACAACGTGCTCGTAAAAAGCAGAGCGACCAGGAAGATCGTGAGTGGGAACAGTTCTGCGCTGCGTTGGATATCCAGCGAGTATTCCGTGGTTATCGGTGTCGAATGAAGTACGGTATCACTCGACGGAAGGTCGTTAAAGCAGTGATATTAATCCAGTATCGTTGGCGCAAGCGCCGACATGATCGACGCGTACGACGAGCACAGAGCTATTGGACTAATCGGTCCGAACTTAAGGTATTTACCGCGTGGAAGTCGCTGTATTTGGAGACCAAACGAGAGCAGAAGCGTGCTCTAGCTGCATTAAAAGCAGCAAAAGCTCTCAATTTCTGGGGACAACACCGACTACCAGTTTTTTTCAGTGCTTGGAAGCGGTTCGTCCAACACAAGCGAAGTCATGCTAAGAAAGCGTTAGCATTCTGGAAAGGTCAGTCGCTGCCCCGCGTGGTTGTGGCCTGGCGTACGCTTACAGCACAGGAGAAATGGCGTCGACAATTGGTCACCAAAGTATTTCTGAACGCAGTTTCACTAGAGACTCATAACTCGACACCGCAGCTCGAAGGCAGAGTAAGTACCAGCAGGCCCAGCACCTGAGATCACGACTTCTAATACTGTATCCCTTCGTGAATACTATCATAGACTCGAGCAAACTTGGCTGCGAAGCGTTTGGTGTGGCGTCTGTGGCTCGAGTTTGTGCGAGATCAGAAGCTTTTCCTGCTCAAGGCGACAATGTCCATCGTCTGCGGGGTACGAAGCATTGAGCGTTGTGTCGATAGATATTCACAGAGCTTACTTCTACCGTGTGTTCGTATACAGAGCTTAACTCACTGGGCATTTCGTCAATGGCATCAAAACGCACAGCGTGAACGTCAACTACGAGACAAATATCGTCGTTTAGCAGGGAAAATCTTCCATCGAGACAAGTTGCTGGTCTGGATTGCCTGGATAGAATTTGTACGAGAACAACGAGCCAAGCGACGAGCATTCGCGAAATTCTCCAGCAATATCGTGACGAAATGTTGGCTGCGCTGGCGGAAATATTACCAAGATGTAGTGGCACTTCGAGCTGTTTCTGGTCGAGTAGCAGCTCGACTGAAGATGATGAACGCTGCCAAGGCCGTGAGTACGTGGTACGAGTTCACTCAAGAGCAGATCGAGATGCGCAATCGACAGCGTCGAGCCTTAGCGTTCTTCATGAACGGCACTCAAGTTCGCGTCTTTGCGGCTTGGGCAGCTCATACAGAGTACGCTAAATACTGTCGAAAGCGGGTGCGAGCCATGATGGCCAACGCTCAATTAACCTTCATGTTCACAGTCTGGGTCACTCAGATTCGAGAGCTTCAACAAGCGCGTCGAATGGCCACAAGACTGCAGGCTTACTGGCGAGGCGTGTTGGCTAGAAGA
This sequence comes from Phytophthora tentaculata, assembly GCA_033557915.1. Taxonomy (NCBI): domain Eukaryota; phylum Oomycota; class Peronosporomycetes; order Peronosporales; family Peronosporaceae; genus Phytophthora; species Phytophthora tentaculata. The sequence goes on from JAUCEA010000009.1 coordinate 5,498,378, forward strand.
CAGGTGGAAAACCACTACTTGTACATGGTTTGGGCTACCGTAATGATCCAGAACACCTGGCGTGGTCGACTGAGTAAAGCTCTGCTACTTGCAGCGACGAGAAAAGCTCGACTACGGGAATATCTGCGCGCAGAGCGTGAGAGAGAAGCCATGGCTATTGAAGAGAACCAGATGCGTCAAGTGGAGCGAGAACTGCGTATGGTTATCGTTCTTCAGCGTCGATGGCGTGGAGTGGCAGCCAGGCATTTGTTCGAGGAAGTACGACGTGCTAGGTTTATACTTCGCAAGCAGCACGAGGCAGAAACGCAGGAGCTGGTGCGTGTCCAAGCACGACGTAAACAATTGGAACGGGAACGTCTGGAACGCGTTAAGAACCTGGCCGCCGTCACCATTCAGCGCCATATCCGCGGGTATTTGGCACGTCAATGGTTTGCCTCGCAGAAGGAATTGCTGGTCCAGATTCGCAGTGCCTCGCGCTTGCAGGCTGTGTATCGTGGTCGCATTGCACGCAGACGAACTGCAGCTCTCAGAAGGAGCTATATCACTCGTATGGAGGTGTTGACGCGACGAGCAGTGGAGGGAAAAATGCTGCGTACTCTCGGAGCTCCAACGCGTCCGACGCAGCGTGGACTGCGTAGTTTCCTGTCGTTCTTCGGCCTTGATCCTGCCAGTTTCCTCACTGACATTCGCTCGGTGTTTCGAGAAGTTCGCGAGGATTTTGACGAGCTGCGAGCGTTTTTCCATATCGTCCAGAAGAAAGTAGAGGCCAATGCAGTTAAACAGCTCCAAGCACAAGCTGCAGCTCCAGAGAAGCCTCGACGACGAACGTTTAACTTGATGCGTCTGCAGAGTAAGTCGCAGGCTGCTCAGCGATATCTGGGCGACTTTGAGCAGCTCGTTACCAGTACAGCCGACGAAAAGCGACGCAGTGAAGAGCGCGTGGATCGTGGCGGTGCCGTTCGCGTCGTGTTACCTGGTCACCCACGCTGTGGTGAGACGGCTTTTGTGTTGAGAGTGGCGGATGGAGTGGCTCAGGTTAAGATGGATCTGGATGGAGAGCTCGAGTTCTTCCCGTTGATCATTCCGCCGACCAAACTGGAGCCTACTAAGCGCGTTCTTCATCGTGTACCGGAGTTGGCCTTCTCTGCTGCGTACGCTATGAGCGTCGCTGGGTCTGACGGCAAGATCAGCGCTAAATGGCGACAAGAACTCGAAGCGTACGCTGCTTCTATCGCCGACGAGTCCAAGCGTTACTGTGCAGCTCGAGTGATTCAATGTATGGCTCGAGTTTACTTCGCTCGGATGCAGTATCAACGTGAGCTGGAACTTCAAGGAGTGAACGCTGCCAGACGCCAGCAAGCTCTGCTGCGTGTGCTCAAGACACTTCGTTGTGCTAATACAAGAGTGGCTCGAATGCTGGTGATGCTGCAACTTGTACGACCCATGGACGTCCCGCCTGATCTTCCAGATAAACCTCTAGGCATCCAGAAAGTTATCAACCGCGTGCAGAGATCAATCGCTCGACGTCGTGAACTAGAGCAAGTGCTGATGAGACTCACACCCTTGGAATACAAAGGCTCATTGGTTAATGATAAGCAGGGACCGGTGTTCCTACCAGCGCCGTACACTCGCTTCATCGATCGACTGCTCCTGTACCCACTTCGCCTGGCACAGCACGCAACGACTGTGGCTGTAGCCAAGCGACTAGCGAAGCGTGGACAAGCTGAACTGGCAGCGTTTATCGGCGGGGCGGAGTTTGCGAAGAGCTTTGAGGAGAAACACGCCAAAGCGCAGAAACATTTCTTCCCTCAGCTAGCGAACTGCTCGTTCTGCACTTCCGAAGGTTGGGCCTTAGTCCACGGCGTCTTCCAAGAGCGCCAGGTAGCTGTGTGGGGCACTGGACAGGACGATGACCCTCAGAAGTTCCGTACTGCTATCGTACCGCATGGCTGGGGTGTAGCGCATTTCTTGACCGGTCAAGCTCATCCTAGGAAGGCAGTAGGGAACGTTGCAGCCGCTACAATCGCTAGAGTGGCTACTAAGGGGAATTGGCTGGAGCGCAACTCGGTCGAAGCACGTTACAAGAGTCTGCAGATCGTCAAGGCGCTTAAAGCGCAAGAACGAGAAGAGAGACTGGAGGCTCAGGTACTGGAACGTCAAGGTGTTTGGAACGCAGAGCGCTCGCGTGAAGGTCCTCGAGGATACGCCAAGAGACATACAGAGCTCAGTGTTCTTGAGGAGAATACCATCGCCTTCCTGGCTCGGTTTGAACGTGAAATCGCTTGGAGAGATCGTGAAGAAGCTCGTCTGTTGCAAGAAGAAGCTCGAGGAAACGCCCAGGCCAATAAAGAGCGCACTGAGTTCATAGCGCAAGGCCGAGCACTTCATGTATTGCAGCAACAGAAGCCAGAAGCTGTCGTGGACGTGGAGATCGTGGCGGCTCAGAAGTCTGCACTGGAATTCTTGTGTGTTGGCTGCTTTATCGAGGTGGAACTGGACGATGAGAACTGGTACGAAGCCCGAGTAGAGGCCTTGGATCCGTACGATACTTGCACAGCACAAATGTTGTACACGGACGACGGCAAACGCGAGACCATTAAACTCATTGAAACAATCGAGACGGACGATAAACCACACGATCACAGCAAACTTACAGTGGCTGAGATCAATATTGCTGCCAAGCAGAAAGCAGCTCTAGATGCCATACCGTTCCGCAAATGGCGAGCAGGGAAAGCTGTGGATGTGCTGTGGGAGGCTCCACTGGACAACGGTGCTCCGATAACTCAGTACGTCGTGGAGTGGAAAGACGAGAGTGGCAATGAATCTCTCGCTGGCAAAGCCATTGTGTCGAGTAGCAGCAGCTCCATCGATTGTCAACATATCTCGAAAACCTCACTCCAGAATGACACGGATACCCCACAAACCGAAGACGCGAGTGATCTTAACTTCACAGCTTCAGTACCGACGAAAACCACGCTATGGCCGATTCTTCCGGAGTGCGAACAGTCCATGCGTGTCCGTATAGCAGCTCAGAACGTCCAGGGCGTGGGGCTTGCCAGTATGTACATGGAGTTGCCTGAAGAGCTGACGGGGGTGAGTTATCTTACCGCAGTTCGCCTCAAACGACCGCCTATCGACACCACACCACTCGAAGCAAGAGAAACTAGTGCGATGGCACTGGAGGACACGGCAGCGCAGCAACTTCGAGTGAAATTGACATGTACCGTGTGCCAGAAGTCCGGATTCCGCTCAATGGAAGAAGTGGGCGAGCACATGTGCCGGACTCACGCAGTTCCTCTTATCTGTCCCTTCCGTTCTTGTGCACACGTTTGCGCTTCGGAGCGAGCACTGCGTTATCATCTCTGGAATTCCACAGTCAACCATCTCACAACGGAAGAGAAAGCGAGTGCGTTCTTCGTCGAGATCTTCCAGCTCTCCAGACAGTATTGCTTCCGTAAGCCTCGACGTCACACGGTGCCTGGACGCGCTCCATTGACACATCAAGCCCAACGGGTAATAACCCCACCCAGAGATGAATACGAACGGGCTGATAGAGAACAAGCCCAGATCGAGGAAGAAGTTTACTTGGAAGGCAAATTCCAGGACGCAGTGAACGTCTGGATAGACCGAGGTCGAAATATCCAAGAGAAAAACTTGTCCAAGCGCGAAATGTTGGAGCGACGTGATCGCGAGAATCGACTCGAGACGCCGTCAGCTCTTTACGGCGTTGACTTTGAGTCTCCTGAGGTGAATGTTGGTCGACGCAATGCCGTGTTGGAAGCCATACGCTTACTGGAACAAGATCTCGAGGCTTTTAGAGTCGAGACGAACACGCAGCTTGACGTCTTGCGCCACGAAGAGGGCGAACTTCAGGACTATATCGCTCTTAAGACCAAACGTATCAAAGCCAGTGGAGGCGAAGAATGGCAGAAGCAGTCGCTCAAACGTGAACGGAAGAAGGCGGAGGCGTCACTGGCGCAGGTTCAGAAGAAGTTGGCAGCATTGACCGCCTCGTCCGAGGAACGAATCGCCATCATGGAGAAAGAATTGGTGCGCTTGGGAGCCATCGAGAAAGCCTTCGTACCGTTCATACACCAACTCATTCGGACGCTACGCATGCGCGCTCTAGTACTGGAGACTCACAAACAGGGATCGGATGTTCTTGAAAACCACCGCGTTCTTCTGGCTCAGTACCAAGAGGATCTCCGCAAACTGTTGGAACGTATGGACCATCAAGTGGAGATGCTGAACGCCTGGAACGCCATGATAGCAGCGCGGAAGAAACAACTCGAGACTCTTCAGGAAGAACTGCGGCGTCTGCAGTTGCTGCATGTAGCAGAGCGACAGAAGCTGCGGCAGCAACGTGATGAAGGCGACGAGGTCTTCTTACTGGGGAAACTACGGCAGGGACAGGCTCGTATTGTACATCGTCGGGAACGCGCTGAGAAGGATGTGATGGCTAAGAGTGCCATGACACGAATGGAGCTGGCGATGGCGAATGCTAAGGCCGCTCAAGAGGCAGCAGAGGCCGCTGCGGCTGGTGAGGAGCTCAAAATGCCGCTGCACTCGCTCCACATCTCGAACCACGACCTCGCACTGCACGAACGTTTCTTGAATGGCAAAGCTACAGACGCTGAGTATCTTCGTGACGACGTTGGAAGGCAGTCAACTGGAGCTCCTGCTGAAGGTGCTGCTCAGTCTGTGGGTGATATCAACACGACGTCACCTGGTCAAGCAACTTCCGAGTTGAAATCTGCAGGAACAGCGATAGTCAAGAGCACACTGGCACCTGTAAACGACGCAGCTGTCGGTAATGAGACGAGTGAACCTGTTACGAAGCCAAAGCCTCGACGACAAACACGAATTGAGAAGCCCAAGCTCCGAGAACTGCCCCATACGTACGTTCGGTTAGAGTGTTCATTCCAAGACGGACGAGTTCAAGGCCACGTGGTTATCGAGTACAACGATGGCTCCATCTACGAAGGCCCGTGGGTCGAAGATGTCAGTGCCAGTGGCTTAAAGCCTTTTCTCTCCAGTGCTGGAGCCCATCCTGATCCACCGCGTAAGACTCGAAAGCCGGCACACAAACACTGGGGAAAGTTCACGTGCCGAGACGGCACAGTGTGGGAAGGCGAAGGTGTTGACAACTTCTTCTCGCCGTTCACGGCCAGTGGCGCGAATTTCCGCGTGACGTCGAGTCCTGCCACTCACATCTACGAAGGATCAGTGCGACGTGGAAAATTCCACGGACTTGGCATTCTACACATCCGAATGGTCTTCGCTCGAGGCGAGTACGTCGGTGAGTGGAAAGATGGTCAACGTCATGGCTACGGCATCGAACGGATGGAGAACGGCGAGCTGTACGAAGGCTACTGGGCACACGACCGTCACAATGGCCCAGGTGAACTGATATTGTCTGATAATTCTCGTTACGATGGCTCCTTCCGACGTGGTCTCTGGCATGGACATGGCGCTCGCACTCTGGCGAATGGCGACCGAATCTCGGGTGAATTCTGCGACGGCTTCCTGGATGGCTCCGGAGCTGTGGAGTTTGCTGACGGACGACATTATGCAGGCGCAATGCGACGTACACGACGACACGGTCGCGGTATTCTAGTGTTCCCAAATGGCGATAGATACGAAGGTCCGTTCGAAGACGACGAAATGCATGGCGAGGGAATGTTTATCTCTCGAGGTGCTGGAAACGACGGCACTTTGGGTGGGAAGAGTGAGCCTTTGGAGCGTCTTGGACGCTGGGAACACGGTGAACACAAGGCGTGGCTGAGTAAGCCCAGCTCGCAGCTAGCAACCGCTACGTTTGTTCAGTACTTTGGCGTTCTGCATCACGAGAATGGCTCGGGAGAGCTAGAACTCGATCTACTGCCCAACAAGTTCCGGACTCCGTACGCTGTGATGATAGCGAGACAGTTGCCTACTCTACCCGAAGGTGTGGACCCCGAGGACGCCTTCGTCAAGGCTGTGGTTCATCTACTTGCGAAGACTCAAAACGTCATGGTTGGCGCTGATATGCTCGACAAAACGTCGACTGAACACGCTGCCGTTGTGAAGACGATCGAAGAGCAGGAACCGGAACTGGAGAAGCTTCGTAATGAGCAGGAAGTGAGTGCTCGATCCATGAGAGAAGCCAAAGCGCGTGTGGCCTCGTTGACTACTGAATTAAGCGAAGCTGAAGCTCAGGAAGAATCCATGCAGGTCAAAGTGGAGCAGTTCTGGAAACAAGATCGACAGCAACTCGAGTGCAAATACCGAGAAGCAGTCGACGGGCTGCATGAACTGGAACCCATGGACTGGTACAGGCTCCGATCAGCCAAGTTAGACGATACGTTCATGTCGGTCTTGAAAGCTCTCTGCGTGCTACTCAACTTCACGTCCAACTTCCAATTGGAACTCGAGGAAAAGGAGAGACGTGACAAGCTGGCTGAATACGAGATGAACAAGCTCCAGTTAAGCGACAAAGCTGCTTTGAAGCCTCCTGAGCTGCCAGAGTTCCCGTCCCGTCAAGATGTCTTGCGTCTGTTGTCCAACAGCGACGAGAACGTCATCTTAGGTGATCGAGAAGGTTTAATCCACAGATACGCGGTCAAGGCGCTGTATGTTTTGCCACTTTTCGATGCCTACTCGTTCGCTGAGGGGATTCGAAGGACTCGACTGCTCTCACTTACGAGTGTGATCCACCATCCGCATCTCCGTCCAAGTAACTTCCAACTGCACACTGTATCGCCAGCGCTAGCAGCCACGTGCGTCTGGGTCCGTGCTGCCTGTCAATACGCCTCCAAGGCTGCTGAGATCGCTCCTACTGTGCAGCGAGTCAACTCTCAACGCCTGATCTTGCTCCGACTGCGAGAAGAATTGGCCACAGAACGAGCCACTGAGCAACAGGCGATTCAAGCGGCTGAAGAGGCTCATGAGAAGCTTGGCGCTGCTAAGAATGCCATGAAGACGATGCTGGAGACTCGAGCGAAACTCCGCAAGGTGCTGGATGATCTTGACGCACTCGATCGTGCCGAGAGTGAACCCATGAACAAGCAGAACATTACACGCCCACGAACAGGCCTCAAGCCTGTCGATCTTGGCCAGCGTGAGGATAATGCAGATGACGCAGCTCTGGAGACTGCGGAGTCTAGTCATGAACCGAAAGAGGCGGTATTGGAGCGGATCCTATCGGACGCTGCACTGGCCCAAGAGTTTAACATCCTCAAGCTCGAAGTTCACAAAGTTGTGAGTCGCTATGACGGCGGTGGGTCTGGAAAAGTGCCGCTGAGTGAGTTCCCTGCAGCATTCGAGAAGTCGATGCACAAGTCCATTGTGCCTGCTACTTATGGCGTCAAGAAGCTGCGTACTCTACTTGGTCTACTGGAAGATGTGATCGTAATCGTACCACCGGAGCGAGAAGGTGAAGTGGAGACTGTACAGCTCGTTCCCGAGGCGTCGAGTAGTGAGGACGAAGCGGACGCGAGTGGAGAGGCGCCGAAACCCAAGCGAGTTCACTACCCAGCGCCTCCTCGACTCGCTTTCTTCTGTCGATCTTGTCCTGGCTTGAGTTTTGCCAACGAAGGCGAACTTCGCACCCACGAGGCCACGAAATGGCACAACTGGAACGTCACAGCTAAGCGTGAAGGCCGAAAGCCTCATAAATGGACAGTGGCGTCGTCATGTTGGAGCGAAGTCTACAACGCTGAGTCAGGCGAGGTTTGCTACTATAACCGTATGACTCAAGAGGTCGTTGCGGCTGCTGATGGTCCTCCACTGGAGATGCAGGTGGACGATATTTTGCTTGAGTTGCTGGTTGATACCAAGCCACCAGAAGCTGTTGAAGCTGTCGAGATGGAGGCTGAGGATCCTTGGGAGGAAGTGGCTGACGAGTCTGGCGCCGTATACTTCTACAACCGCAACACGGGCGAGACGAGCTGGACGCGTCCTCAGGCAGAGGAAGAAACAGCAGCAACCACGGCCGAGAGAGCAAACGATACAGAGTAAAATTCCATTGTGCTTAGTTTTTTCATCGGTTTTATAACAACAGGGGGAGGCGAATGCGCTTAAATATGGCAGAGAGGTCGAACCAGAATCCTGTCCGCTGTTTGCTGGCCCTGACCTCCCGTTACTCGACGCTCAGGTAGTTAGTTGAGCAGCGACGCGATGGCGTACGCGTTCTTGCCGCTGCTTGACGAGGAGCTCGTCATCTCTTCCGTCTGCTCCAACTTGACGTTTTCCTGGTCTTTAGCCAGCGACAAGAGCGTCTCCACCACATTCGGGTCTGTGGATGAAGAGCTCTCTGAAGTTGAAGTGGTCTCGGCAGGAGGTGTTCGGTCGCCAGTGAGGTGAAGGGCGCAGAATCCGCCCTTCTTGGCCCGAGCCGAGCACCACGAGAGGCTACACCGACGACCTCCGCCGTGACTGTAGCACAGGCCGCCGCTCTCGGAGCTGCTCTTGCAGCCGGTGATGCGGCAGCGACGGCCGCCTCCGTGACGTTTGCACAGGTCGCGGCTCACGGCGCCATTGTTGCAGCCGTCCACGCGGCACCGACGTCCCCCGCCGTGGCTATAACAGAAGCCGCGGCTACGCGAGCTGTTTTTGCACATGGGGAAGTCGCATTTCTTGGGGAAACACGCGCGCTTGTTGCTGTTGTGGTGCGTCGGAGTAGACTTCGTTGCGCCGAGGTCACTCAAACGAGGAAGTGACAGTGTCAATCGACTGTTCTGCGGCACTTTGTCCTGGCTGGAAAGCATCATGGTGGACGCGGCGGCGGGTGGCGGAGGCAGCAGCAGCCCGCGCGTAGGCGTCGACGACTCGCCGAAAAGCGCGCTGTCATTGGAGCCCGGTGCGGTGTCGATAATAGGGGGCAGCGAGAGAGAAGCTTCCGCTGAGAGACACGTCTGTGGCGGTGCTTGCTGGTGAAGCAGGTAGATCCACGTGCTCTCCTGCTGCTCGAACTCAGCCGACTGCTTCGTGCGCATTGCAAGTGGACGCTTGGTCTCCGATACAAGAAGCGGCTTGTGGACAAGTGCACAGGTTGGCAAATGATGGCCAAGCGCAGAGCGGAGCTGCTAGCGCGAGGAGGATGAGTGTGTCGCGACGGGGGATTTAACTTGAATTGAGTATGCACTCGTATACAGGTTGGCGCCCGGGAAAGAAGCTTTCTTTGGTCTACAAATGACTTGTCCCCAGTATGGAAGAGAGGATCGGGCAGGAGCCGGATGCGTTTGTAGATGAGCGGGGACAGAAAAGGGAATTCGATTAGTGCGCAACCCGTGTGCTGGACAGATTTCCAGCGAAACTACAGAATCTGGCAAAGGTGAAACAGCACTCCGTACGCTGAACATGGCCAGTAAGCAGACAGTAACCACTGGAGACCGCGGCATTTATTGAAGAGTGGTGAGATTGAAGGTTGTGCGGCGTGAAAGCGGAACTGAAGCGTGATCCCTGGAGTCTCCAGTGTGTAGCGCCTGAAAAGCCGAGCGCGCTAATCACGCTGATTAGCGCTAATGACTAAATACGTATGTGTTAAGTCCACTCGTCTACAGTAAAAGCCTGTTGAAGCGCCACTGACAATTCACGCTCATGCTTTCCAGCTCGTCATTCTTCGTCTACCGTAGGAGCTGTCATATTTAGCGAAGAATGGAGCTTCAAAGTTCCTCCATAGATCAGAGGACCACACACCAGCGTTTTGAAAACTCCATAATGAAGGTACAGTTCTATATACAGTGGTTCAAACACCAAATCTGTACTGTACATGTAGTGCCTGTTCAATAATAGCTGTAAAGAGCCGACACAATATATGTTCATGTTACGTTGACAGGCAGCGCTTCCTGGCGGGGAGTCCTCGCGCGAGTTCTTCTGAAGAACTTCTTCAAGCCTCGAGCGAATGCTGCTCAAATCTTCCCAGATTCGGCGTGTTCGCCCGAACACACGAGTCTAATCAACAGCTGTTTGTCTATTTTTGCACACGGGTTCCGGCATGGGAAGGTTTGCGCATTTATCTTCAGTTGATATACAAAAACCAAGTGTGTGGTGGCGCTTCAAGCAAATCTGAGTTGACGCTTGACCTGTCGACGATGCTTTCGTCTGCAGTGCCTGCCGTCCGACGAAAAGAAAAACAATCGCCACCGCCTACGCTGACTCGCTCTTGCCTCCGTGGGCGAGTACATGCATGCAGTGATAGCACTGCTGCTGACCGCTATGATGGACACGACACGCAGCAAGCAGAGCCCGATATCGACGACAAAAGTCATTTTGAAAATGAGCTTCATCGTACTGTAGGTGGGATGAGTGGCGGCCCTCTTCTGCGCTATGCATATAAACGGTACGAATGACGAGACCTGAATTCCGTCCGAAGTTCGGACTGTGAACAGTGTTCACTGAACACGGCGTCGCAAGGCGGCCTGAACGGATAGCTTTTGGTACCTAACTGTATCCATAACTGGTTTTGCGGCGCTGGTGCTTGAGTGACGGGATGCGTAGATGCGTAGTTGCTCGGAGATTGTTTCAAATCGTCAACAATTCCGCGAGATGGTCCTGCGCCGTTAGCGCCACTCTACTTGGCCACCCTCTCAGAAAAGATGAGCCAGCACGCCTCGAAGAATCTCCTTGAAGGAGTCCTTCCCGTTGACATTGACCACCAGCAAAAATGCCCTTGTCATTACAGTAATTTTCAGTGGGTAGTCTTCAAACTATCTATGGATAGCACTCCGATCAGGGTATCGATCTCCTTGAAACAAAAAAACAAAAAACAAAAAACATGTACTGTACTGTACAGTACCGCGATCATACTGTGCGCTCCCCATTGAGCTTAATCTCTTTAAAATATTAAAAGATAATAGCGTTTCGACGAGATGCTGCTTGAGTCCAAAGAGCTTGACACCCGTACTCTCGCCACACGACATTGACTGGCACTTTGTACTCACGGGCCGAACGCCCTGTCGACTTTAAACACTGGTAAACTTATTGGTATCGTGAATCACGATTCGTGATATGGGTCAGTAAGTTGACGTTCAACGCTGGACACCGTTAATGACCAGCAGCTTCTTCGGTGCTGCATTGAAAAGGCAGCAAAGTGTGTGTCACCCGCTGCACGTTCATTTGCGGGTAGCTATCGCAATGTGGACTATTCATCATCGACAAGCATAGCCTATGCTCGATTCGATTCGGTACATGTATTATTGTGCTTCAAGGCTTTTGTCCTTTTCACCCCTGATTTATTATAAATTGAGGTTGTTATATTAAGGAGCAGGTCGAAGCAAAGAAAGAGTAATACAGACGAACCTCCCTTAGAGCATCTCCACCGGTCAACAAAATCTCCAACAATAATGGTTCTCACGGTTGGCAGGTTAGCAGGCTGCAGGTTGTACTGCCCAATCAGACTCGCGGAACGTTGAAACCTGCAGATGGGTAGAAAATAAGCATTGCAGGGACTGGCTCTCAGTCTGCAGGGTGAGTGCAGATTCGCAGGCAAAAAATACAGGAATCCTATTGGCTGGTGAAACGTGCAAAACATTCGAACCGTGAGAACCACTAATAGTGAGATTTGTAAAGAAAAAGCCAATAAATCCCGCACCGGTCAGACAAAATTTTGACAATAGCTATCGAAGCTCGCTTTCCGACAAAAATTCCAGTAGATTTGCTGAAGTTTTTATCAAAGTCGACAAATATTAATACCTATAGATCCGCCGCCTACTCGGGCGGTTTACGAGCTTCCGCCACCACCGAGGCGCCCCGGGGCCACCGACCCTATAGAGGACCCATCTATCCTTGTTTTCCACATTGGTAGCACTCGGCGTGCCCCGCTGCACATGCAGGGATGGCCCAGCAGCAGGCTGCATCCCCGACTATTGCTGCTTCACATGGCGACGAAGATTTGTCGGCTACGAATGCTAGCTTCTATCGGGTGGTGTGCACATGCTGTATAGACTTTAAGAAAGTTTTAGGAGCGCAACGGGCGCCTGTAAGTCGCGCAATGACGCCGACACCTCATACACCAGGTTTTAATAAATGCTCGCAACCAGTGTGAGGAAAACCGAAGTGTACATAAAATGCTCTAAAATCTTGACAATTACGAGCTGGAAAGGGTGATTTTGCTGGAGAAATGCCCAAACCGGTGGAGATGCTCTTAGCTAATACAGCCCCCCCGTAGAACAACTTTTGATCAAGTATAATAGCAAGTTGATCATGTTAAGGCGGTTGATGTGGTGCACATTCCTGAAATTTAGAGGAAGTTGAGCAAAATATTTCAAATATGAAAATTTAGAGAAATATCTGACGATATGCTAGGCTTGTCCAAGACCTCTACTCTGACCCTTTTAGATGCTAATTTCCGGTGAAAACCGTTTAGAATGGTCGGGCAAGTGATTCCATGGTGATTTGAACCCTTATTCTCACCAAAACCTTTGATTTTGACCTCATTTGACTGTTTTTTCTATCATCAGATTGTATCAAGTTTCAAGTTAGACAGTATTATAAAGGCAGTATACAAAAAGCAAGTCTACCAGTCCGGTGGAATCAAAACCTATCAAGTAATACAGGATATCACGATATACGAGCTCATCTTAGACAGGTTCATCTGTAGAAAGCGATACCATCGTGTTGCATATGAGACACCGCGATGCATCTGGTTTGCGATCGAGGCCAATCGGAGCCCGAAGATTATCTCTTTTTTTGCTCTTCTTAAAGAGCAAAAACACTAAAATGTAATGACCTCGGGGAGGTCATTACATTAAAGTGATGATTGCTTTTTTGGGATCTGCTGTTTCACGCCGATCTGACCAATCATCAGGCAATATATCGCTTTAATTTGATCTCTTTTTTACTCGGACTTGCTCCTAAATCGAGGTCTATAAAAAGTACAAATCAACCTAGTTCGACTGAGTGGTAAAATCGAGCTGAGTAATATTATTCTTAATATATTAACTAGCCAAGCGCCGCCGCTTCGCGGCTGGGGCGCATTCATGATACTTACCGTGTTGCGCCTCCGTTCCGCTCGCAACGGGCTCTCGGCACTACTCGCATGTTAGGTTGGTAAGTTGTGACTGGGGTGGAGTTGAACTGTGGTCCTCGGACCGTGACAAGTTCTTGTATGTGCGCTAACGAGGTTAACTATGCAAAAGATAGAGTGAGATTGATTTAGTTACCCACACTACCTTACCCTACCGTTCATGCACTCTCCAGAGCCACACACTTCGATGTACCCAAGTCTGGATCTCCAGGTCCGGAGCTGCTGCTCGACGCATGACACTCCAGCTCCCGCCAGCCTATCTCGTTCCACTTCAACACTCCTCCTCGTCGAGGAGCACGACCTTTTGTGTTCATCAGACCATCTCTTTAACGCAGCCCCACCAACGTCCGTAGCTTATCCGGCCTCGGTGCAGCCAGCACCTTCGTGAGCACGTCGGCAGGCATCTCCTCGCCCTGACAGTACGTAGGCTGCAGCACTCCACTCTTCGTGTACGAGGTCACAAACTTGATACGCACGTCAATGTGCTTCGCCTTGGACGACGCCTTCTCGCCCTCCAGCTGCTTCAGCGCAGCCTGGTTATCCACGCGCAGCTCGAAAGGGCGCACGCATGCCACCCCCAGCTCACCGAGCAATTCTCCAATGCCAATCAGTTCTTGTCCGATCACAGACGCTACAGTGAACTCCGCCTCCATGGTGGATAACGACACACCACCTTGCTTCCTACACATCCAGCCCATCGCCGTGTCATCGATCGTGACAAACCCTCCTGTCATGAACTTGCGGTCCTCTTTGTCTGCGGTAAAGGCCGCGTCGCTGTAGCCAACGACCTTCAGCTCCTTAAGAGCTCCTCCTGATACTTGCAAACGCAAACGCAGTCCTCGGGTGCCATCGAGGTACCTTGCGACTCGCTTCGCGAGCTTCCAGCGTCTACGGTCGGGTAATGCGTCCTGCGCGTCGCCTTGTGGACGGCGAACGCAATGTCAGGCCGTGTGCATCTCGCAATCCACAGTAGGCTACCGACGAGAGACTGGAACCTGGATACAGTGGCGGTTCTGTGGTGTAGTAAATCCCATGTGAACTCTAGCTACTAGTGAAGTTAGGGTGCTCCCAAAACAACACGTCAACTAGGATAGCTAACGGTCGTTCGGGCGGACCTGAAGACCTCAGTTCTGCCCTGCGGCCAAGGCGATAGCAGTAATGTGGGGATTCAAGTACACAGGAGCACATCAGTTCTCGCTTTGGTCATCCGGAAGAGAAAGAAGAGCCGGGGTGGCCATCTTGGCCAACCCATATGGGAAAATAACTCATTTGGAACTATGGGGTACCGAATACTGGAGTGAGCACCTTATCATGGCCAAAGGACAAGTAGATAAACACAGGCTGATCTTTGTTAACATATATGCCCCATCAGTGGGGGCGGTGAGGGTGCACTTCTTCAGAAGACTGCAGCAAATAGAATGGCCAGAAGATATGCTCATCCTCTGTGGAGGAGATTTCAACTGCGTGTTGGGCGGCAGCGTGGACAGACTGGGGAGCTCAGGAAAAGCGGACATCGGGGCTAAAGAATGAAGCAATTATATCGAGAAAGCGGAACTAGTGGGTGCAGGTTACTACAACATACCAAGGGTACAGACCAGAGCTGCGCTGGATCTCTATGCTAAGCAATCTCACACGCACAAACATCGACTGGCAAACGGAATCGTAGGTTCATCTCGTATTGATCGTTGGTATGTATCAGCAGCGTACAAAACGATGCTCAGAGGAGTCACAATGGTGGACCCAATCTGTTCGTCGGATCACATGGGGACTCTCTTGGCGCTTCACAATCTAGCTGGGCCAATTCGCATGCGGAAACGCGGTAAGGCATATCCGCCTCCAGTCTTTGTCACAGCGGCGACGGCAAACCTCATCAAACATCGCCTGAAAGAGTTCGCAACAGCAATACCGAGCATGGGCAAACAACAGATGATTGAGAATTGGAATATTTTCAAACAGCAGCTGGTTAAGGATCTGATGGCTTTAAGAAGGCAAGCCCGAAGGAGGATGACAACAGGTTTTAGACAGCGCATCAAACGCATCAAGATGCACCTGGAACACAGCGACCTAGAATCGATGGGTGGTCATAAAGACTGAGTAACGTGTCGGCAAGAGCTCCAGCGGATCCAGCAGCAACGTAGAACATTAAGAAAACTACGCCTCCAGTCGGCAAACGAGTGGAACACTCGATCCACCACCACAAAACATCTGTTCAAACGGATCAGTACTCGCCATGGCGACAATATCATACCCACTTTAGTACAGTCGACTACGGGGAGGCAGCGGGAGAGGTACAACAAAGCCAATCTTCTAGCGGACAGCTGGTATCACATCCTAAACGGGGAGGCAGAGGTGAGGCAGGAACAGAAAGATTACATCAGGCGGTTCAGCGAGACCTGGCAGACCCCAGACCTTAGCGATATCGACGACGAGATCTCGTCGACAGAGGTACAGACTGCAATTGCCAAATGTCAGCGTGGTAAAGCGCGTGGACCCGATCAACTGGGCAATGAATGGTAAATGGATCACGCGACGGAGCTGACTCGGATCCTTGCAGCACTGTTCAATGCATGCATGGAAGCGGGGGCGACCTTAGTTTCCTTCGACGAGTCATACATATTCAGTGTCAGCAAAAGCGGTGACAAAAGCAACCCGCTCAATTACAGACCCATCGCTCTCCTGAGCTCGGACTATAAACTATTCACGAGAATACTGGCTTGGAGAGTAAGAAGTCACGTATCAGAGCTCGTCCATCCGACGCAGTATGGATTCGTCCCGGGAAAGACAATACACGCGGCCATTGCTTTGTTGAAAACAACTAAGCTGATCAGCACGCGGTCGGCTGCCTGCAAGGACGCGCAAGTTCTCATGCTAGACTTCGCCAAGGCTTACGACTCGCTGGACAAACACTTCCTGTTCCAGGTGCTCAAGGCGAAGGGCTTCCCACCACGCTTTAGGGCCACAGTGGAGGCGACGCATGCGAACACGACAGCGAAATTCATGGCTAACGGATTTCTCTCGGTACAACGAAGATTACCAGCGGAATCAGACAAGTGTGGTGTAGCGGGATCAGCCAAAATCTGGTTAAGGCCGATTTCCACTCACACACTGCGCCCAGACACCGACTAACGGAGGGGGTCCCCCGATAAATCCGTGATCGGCTGAGCTTGGTCTCACCTTGTGTACCCGTCGGCGGGCTGGATCTGCTCTCTCAGGGATCCGAAGGTGTCCGATAAGCGAAAACTTGACTGTCCTGGTGGGACGCGGGATGTATGGGGCAGCGCGGAACTTCTTCACTCTGCTCCCGGTTGATAAGTCCTAAGTACGGCCTGATTAGTGGCGATCGGCCTTGATCTTGGGACTTTATGCCTATTTTTTTTTGCCGAAATGCCTACATAAGCGTGTTTCTTGTTCTTCCTCTCCTTTCCGGGTTGCTTGGCGCTTCCAATTGCGGGATCTTTAGGCTTGAGAACGGATCTGACCTCCAGTCTAGCACTAAAGTCTAGATAATCAGGGACTTGTACACTTAAAGTAGGGAAAACAAGTGTAGGTAAATCCGGCTAATATATTAACCAAGATCTTACGCTACGACGCTAGTAACCTCTACCTAAGCCTCCTTCTAACACTTCGCAACGAGCCAATATGTCTTTAAGACGTCTCGAGTGCGGGGAAGGCCACTTGTGCACTTCAAAGTAAATTCCGATCTGATTGATGTTTATCCTAAGTGTATCCACTACCTGCCCATCTTACCATACATCATGCGCCGTCCTATGTCTCATCCTTGGATAAGATCGGCTCCCATCATCCTCGATTGGGCGACCGATCTTGCGATCTTCAACTTTGTCTCTTGGCCGCCGATCTCTCCTCTGATTGGTGATCTTCGCCAAGATCGCCGATCTCGATGTTGATTGGTGATCTCCGCCAAGGTCGCCGATCTTGATCTAGTCCGGCGATCTCGATCATTTTGATTGGAGTCGACGACCCCGATTATCTTGATCTTGCCCGACGATCTTGATCTCCCCTGAGGATCTTGATCCAGTCTGGCAGCCTCGATGTCGATCGGCGGTCTCCGTGACGATCGTCGACCTTCGTATCCCCGATCACCAGTCTTCAGCTTGATCGCAGACTTCCTGCTCTGACCTACCGACCTTGCCCCGATCTCAACCCGTTGCCGTCGGGCTCGAGCCATGGGTATTCGATCTTCATCTCTTGGCCTTCTTCCGGATCGTATGGCTACCCTGATCGTCAAGATCGTCTGTACGATCTCAACCTGATCTTGTGCTTGGGCGGGGAATCTTGGCTTCTGGTGTCCTGATCCCTTCTCCCCCCCACCCCCACCCGCCATCGTATTAGGTAGGCACCACGTTCGCGACGCTGACTGCGGATATCCATTACGATCCCCGATCCTTGGAAAATCCTGATGGCGCTTCACCACAGCCGCCCCTCGTCCATAAGTTGGGTCACCCGATGACGCACTTCGGACGCACGCACCTTGACCCCACTTGATCTGATGTTAGGTGGGCCGACGTCTCGTCTAAAGCCCACTTATCACATGGCGATCCCATGGTCTGGACCCATCCATCCCTGTCGCACGCCGATCTTGGTCCGGACCTACCCATCCATCACACATCAGTCTCCACCTCTCCATTGCGCCTCGATCTTGATCGGTCTCTTCCCGTCAGTCCCAGATCCGACTTCGCCGGCGTCAAATTCCAATTTCCACTTTCACGCCATGAGCGCCGATCCTCCCGACAACTCCGGAGGCGATGGATCTCCACCGCCTTCTCCAAGCAGTGTTCGCTCTCGGCAGTCTCACTCATCCCCGCGCGCACGCGATCAGCGTCGAGTAGCCTTCCTGGAAACGGAACTCCGGCGTGTAGCACGAAGCTACGAGATCCTCGAGCACGATCGGGATCGTATGGAGAACACTATCACTCGTATGCGCATGGATCACCACGACCTAGAGCGCCTACGCCATGACCAAGAGGCCGAGATCACCCGCCTCCAAGCTGAGATCGATCTACCCCGCCATGTTCCCCCCAACGGCTCTTCTTCCACATCCGCTCGGGCCATACGCGAGCTGCGCGTCCAGATCGATCAGCAGAGCGGAGGTCTCCGGGATATGGAGCGTAACCTCTCGCGATCGCAACTTGCCGTGGATGAAGCTAACGCTCGGATCCAGCAGCTGGAGCTCGACCTGCAAAGATCCGGCCATGAGATCGACTCCCTCCAAGTCCAACTTCGGCAGGCAGGCGCAGAGGCCGACGCCCTCCGTGGTCAGGTTGTCGATCAGGAACGGGAGTTGGGTAACTTACGCGACGACCTCTCTACGGCCGAGAACAGCCTGGATCGCCTCCGTGCTGCTTTGGCCTCGGCGGAATCGGATTTAGCGGCTGCTCGATCTGCCGCTGGGAATACTCGGACCACACAGGCGGCGCGTGATCAGGCCACGGCTGCCTCGACCCGGCTGGAGGGCGAGCTAAGCCGCGTCCGAACTTCCCTAGCTCAGGCCCAGGCTACTCTTGCCTCGGTCGAAGCTGATCGCAACACTGCGGTGGCCGACAGGGACACCGCCCGGGATGTCGCCTCCAAGGCTGAAGCAGATTGTGATCACGCCTGGGACGAGGCATATGCTGCGCGTAAGTATCTTGATCGTGTCCGATCTCAATATCTTCTTGCTGATCTTGTCTCGATATCTTTACACAGGTCAGGATCTCAACACTGACCTCGCCGATCTGTATCGCGTGTCCGAAATTTACGACGAGCTTCAGCCGGACGTTACCAATCTCCTGGGTATGCACGCCGAAGCTCTCGAGGTATACGACAAATCGGCGGCGGATCTGACAAGTGCCACGGAGCGCCTTCGAGATCACTGTGACCATTTGCGGGATACCGCATCCGATCAGCAGTCGTCTGGACAACCTTCGGGGAAGCGCGCGTGCAATCAGCCATCATCTCCGCTACGCGGTCAGCCCTCCTCCAAGAAACCAGCTTGGCGTGATTCCGTTCCTGCCGGCAGTGGATCTGTGGGACCAAGATCCTCTAGCTCCCAGATCAACCACCCCTTGGGTTCGGACCGAGGCGAGGGAGGATCGCCCCCGCCCGAAATCCAAGACGACAGCGGGTTCGAAGAAGAGGAGGAATAAGAGGAGGAAGAGGAGATCGAGGAGAAACACGATCGAGACGAAGCAGAAGGATCTGGTAACGGATCCCCAGCCTCGCCCCCCCCTCCCCCCCGCAATCCGGTCAAGGCCAAACTTCCCCGTCTGACTCAGATTTCGACGACGCCACACGAGCTGCCCTCGCACGATCTCGATCTGATGCCCGGCGTCACCGGCCTTCCGGTCCCTCCGGGACTGCCGACCGCCCGATCTCTCTTTCCTGTCCTGGCAGCCCTGGTGCTTCCCTTGGGGGATCGCCTCATAGTTGTCCTCATGCTTCTCCTAGGGGATCGCCTCATAGTTGTCCTCATGCTTCTCCTAGGGGATCGCCCCAACGGCCACCTCCGCCGTCTTCACCTCGGGGTCCGCTGCCAGGTCCCCCTGCAGGTGGAGGTCCGCCTATCCCGTCTCCTCCCGGCACTCCGGAGCCTCCTGACTCGGTTCCTCCATCTCCGGCTGTGCCCCTGAATCCCCCGCTCTTTCCCGAGGCTGACATGATTCCGGGGTTCAACAATCCCAGGCAGTTACTCCAAGCTGATACCGAGCCATGGAGAGCAGATATCTTGAGTACTCTCCAGATCACGGCCCTGATCGTACGGACGATCCTTTCGGTGATCCCATTCCCGATCGGATGGTTATTCCCCGTCCGAGCGCCGAGAGCCGCTCGCCCAGTCCACGGAACCGGATACCTCGATGACTTGAACAGCGGGGCCAACCTCGTTGCTCTCATGGCGACTCGTCCGTGGACGGTCCTTAACAATCCTCGCCGTCCTCTCACCTTTGATCTGGCCCTCCATTGTCGTCACTACACCGGATTGTATCGGTTCGCTCGAGCCTACATGACTTTCGAGTGGAGACATCGGATCGCCTTCTGGGAGAATACGCATTTCCTTCCCATCACCGCCGCTCAGCGAGCCGATCCCGTGGTAGAGCGGTATTATCAAGCGCGACGCAATCGCTGGATGCGCGCAGGCGACCAGTGGAAAGGGATCGTGACTTTACTTCTCCCGATGTTGCGAGAACGCAGGGCGGACGTCGACCTTTTGTTGGATCCTTTCTTCCTGCACCTGACCGCCGATGCCGATCGTATCCGCTGGTACCCCGGATCTGCTTCCCGACGCCGTAACGCAGGCTATCCCAATCAACATCAGGGTGAGCCGGCCAACTTGATCGAGGCCTTGGCCGAGTGTGACGCAGCAGATCCTTGGCGTAACCACTTCCGTGATCGACCACACCAACATCCCGCTCGGCTGGTCGCCCGCCTTCGCGACAAGTTCAATCCGGCCGGTGGTAATTCTCCCCCGGCCGGTGCCCCATGAGCCTCCGGTTCTACTTAGGTGATCTGAGCCCGCCTCGATCCGTAACATCTTGATCATCACGATCTCCACTTGTCTCTTGTGTTCAATGCATATACTTCACTTTCACATATATACCCGTCTTCCGATCTGCAGCTTCCCTGCACATCCTTCTTCTCATTTCAATACCGGAACGACCAACTCGTCCCATTACTCCGATCTCACTCTTCCTCGCGAGATTGCATCACCTTGAAACGGTTCCTACTCGCACGATCTCGCAAGAAGTCATGTAGCAACGCTCCGCAGTTGAGATCGGCTCCGTCCATCCACTGCGATTGTCATAACCCTTCCAGAACACCAGGAACTCCCGCAACACTCTCCCATATCGTGTCTTCCAGCCGGTCCGCATATCAGTGATCTTTTCCACCTCAAACTCGTCCTCATCCAACTCTCGCATCCAGCTATCCTCGGGTAGCAGAGCTTCGTCAAAATCAAAACGTTCAGATCCTGGTCGTACTAACTCCGCTTGAAGCCGATCGGGATACTCCTTGACCAACTTCAGCTTGGAGATGTGAACGATCGGGAATAGACGGTATTCCGATCCGGCTATATGTAGCCTTACAGAATACTCATTGATCTTCTCCGCAACTCGGAAAGGTCCATGCCATAAATGCGCTAGCTTCCGGGTGTATCCTTCTTTCACTCGGTCGAGGTAGAGCCATACTTGAGATCCAGTGTCGATTTGGTGAGGTCGCACCGCGTCATTATGATCTTCGGCCCGATCGTTGATCGCGGTCTACAGCTTGGCATTAACTTGTCTCCTCGCATGATCGTAGTATCTCTGGAGCCGATATCTCCACCGCCGGGGGTCCCGATCTCGAGTCTTGGTACTTCCTAGCGGCGTCATCGCCTCTAGGGTGGATCTTGGGTCCCAACCGTGCACCAGATAGAACGGCGTATCTCAGCGGATCCGATCTTTAGCCGTGTTGATCGCGAGCGTTAGCTTTCGGCGTACTCATCCCAATCACGCTGATCGGCGTCCTGAACATACATCTTCAAAGATCGGGTCAGCGTCTGTACCATCCGTTCCGCAGTCCCGTTCGCCTGCGGTCGGTAGGCCATGGTCGCTCTCTGCCGCTGTCCTAGGATCCAATTGAACGACCTGAAGAAGTCTGACATAAGCCTGGCTCACGGTCGTGTCGGATCGCCTCACTAGCTCCGAACCTCTGGAATACGCACTCCTCGTACTATTCGGCGATCGTCTGCGCAGATCTGGAAGCACTTGCCTTCGCGATCACGTACCCGCTGAACAGATCAACCCAGATCAGCAACTCGGTATTACCTTTCCGCGACTTAGGAAGCGATGGGCTGTGATCCATAGCTATGATCTGGAAAGGGTATGTAGCCTGAAGATTCCCGGGCGATTCCCCCGGATCGTAGGTCTCTCTTTTCCTGTCACGCAGTCGACGCATTCTCCCACATAGCGCTGCACGCTTCGAAACAGACCTCGCCAGTGGAAACACTTCCTGACCCGTTGGTAGGTACGCCAGATCCTTTGGTGTCCCCCTTCCAAGCTCACGTGATAATGATGTAGGATGTCCATCTGAAGTGACTCCGGCACCACCAATCTCATCAGTCCATCACGATCTTCCTCAGATCTCGGTGTAGGAGAGCAGTAAAATAGCAGATCTTCACTGCCAACCGGGTAATCTTCAGCCACCTTTCCTAGGTCGCGCGCCTCGTCCCGGGTCAACCCTCCAAGGTCGCCGGTCAGATATGTCTTCATGTTGGAGATCCACACTTCTTCGTCTTGGGCTCGACGGATCCGATCTGCCCGCAGCTGTTGGGCCACCTCCTCATGCAAAACCGGCGGATCTGGCCGGATATCTGCGCGGGATCGAGTCCTCACCGCGGCGATCTTGACCGGATACTCTGGCTGTTCTTCCTTCGAGCAGATCAGTACTTCGTCCAAACGGTTCAGAGCCATCAGGTCCTGCATTAGGCTTCCCTCACACACCCGGATTCCCTGTTGCGATTGTAAGGCCTCACTCACCAGCTTATCCGCACTCGCGTTCCAGTCCCACTTGACGTGTACTAAATCGTTGGTCTGGCCAGCTTCTCAGGCGATTCATAACCTTTTGCCTCAGCAAGGTGAGCCCCGGCGCCTTGCAGTCGATCTCCCCGCGAACCTGCCTGACGATCAAGTTAGAGTCGCCGCAGATCACCAACCTGGTCCGACCCATAGAATCTAACCGGTCGAAGCCTAGCAGCAATCCTCGATATTTAGCCTCATTCACGGTCAGATCTTCAACGTACTCGGACCTAGCCTTCAAGATCGTCCACTCTGGGAGCTTCCGTAGGATCGCTACGAACGCACCCCCACCTCGCTTTACTCTGGCTGAGCCGTCAAAACTCAGGACCAGCAGCTCCTCCCCGGCTCTCACTGTCGGGATCGGGGCTTGGATCTTCTTCCGGGGTTCCTTCCTGGGCGCGATCCCCGCTAGCGCCTGATCCACGACGGACCTTGGCGTGATACTAGCAGCGATCGACCCTAAGATTTCGCCCTCGCCCTTGCCACACTTCACTATCTCTAATGCCCAGGGCGAAAGGAGGACAGCCCATTGAGCTAACCGCCCCTGTAGTCCGGGAGATTGGAACAGCCACGCTAGCGTAGAATGCCGCGTTAGGACCTTGATCTCCCGGCCGACCAACATATTGTAGCTCAGATCGATCACTCTCAGGGGCGCCAAGATCTCCTTCTCTACCACGTTGTAGTTCAGCTCGTTCGATTTCAACGTCCGACTAGCGAATGATATCGGATAATAGGTTCCGTCATGTTCTTGTGTCAACGCTGCCGAGATTGCCCAATCACTGGCGTATACGATCACTGTCGGCTGCCGATCGGGATCGATATGCCGCAAGATCGGCGTCGAGGCGATTTTCCGTTTGAGAGTCTCAGAGGCTCTTCTGGCTCGATCCCATCTCTCCTTCTCCCGGTCAGTGGAGATCGCAGGAGTGTGGGTCAGTTCCCTTCCCGTCGAACTCGGTTCCTCGAGGTCCCGGGCCCCTATCTGAGCGCGATCCTCTAGATCCGTAACCCTGCTTCTCGATCATAGTCCCGCGAAGTCCACTTCCCTCAGTTCATATAAGATCGCGGAGTAGATTGCGTTGTCCTTGATAAACCTGCTTTAATAGTTCAGACTTCCGAGGAACGACTGCATTGATCGTAGCAAACTCGGAAACGGCAGGTCGGTCAATGACGCCAGATCCTTTGGATTGGCCTCCAATCCTTCTTTCGACACTCGATGTCCGAGATAAGCCACCTCCCGCAGGCCCCAAGAACTCTTCTCCACACTGATCGACAGGTTCCACTTATCGCACTCTTCCAGCAGGCGCTCTACCTTGTCGCACAGCTGATCCCACGATTCCGCTGTCACCAGAATGTCGTCGATATACGATCTCCGGCCTAACACAGTGGGGGAACCCGGATCTTCGGAGTCTCCATCTTCAAACACATCTGGCGGCTCTTCTTGACTTCCTGATCGCGATAGCTTCGTAAACCCGTACAGTGCGTAATCTACCAACCTCTGATAAATTTGAGGAGCGTTCTTGTGACCGAACGGCATCCAGTTCCACTCAAACTAACCAAAAGGAGTGATGAACGCCGAGATCGCTCTGGCCCGATCCGTCATCCGAACCACCCAAAATCCACTGGCCATACCAAGAGGGCAGTACCACAACGCCTTGTCAAGATCTTCTAGCAGATCGCTGATTAGCGGCATCGCATACACCATGAGCCGAGTCAGGCCGTTCACCACCCTGTAACATAGTTCAACATTTGGGTCGAAGATCTGGCAGGACAAGAGGCGATGTATGGAATGGACTTCATGGTACCTGCGGGGATCAGACAGGACGTATCCGAAGGAAAGGGGTCCCTGTCGGACGAGATCAAGATTCAGTTACACGGCCGTCGGCCGCTTTATTGCAACAACGCTCAAACAGTGTGGATCAGAGAGATTGATCTGATCGATCCGGGAGAAGCGATTGAGTTGCCGATCAAGCTGCGGCCGAGAGCGACTGGGGAGAAGTTGGGGTTGACGCGGGGGGGGGATGGGTTCCCACGCTGGTCCATGGACCAGGGGCGCTTCGATATGTGAGGATCACCAACATCGGAGATCGTGTGTTGAACTTGAGCCCGGCTACCGTAGTTGGAATGTGGCTATCGGCCGATCGGGTTCCTCATAAAATCAGATATGTCAGTGAAGGATCGAGATGGTATCGTACAATACAAAGGCGGATATCCACGCCATTTTTCTTGATAATAACCACGATCGGCGAGGCCCACGGCGACGTCGAATGTCGGATTATCTGTGCGGAGAGCAACGATTTGAGGAGATCGGACACCTTCTTTCGGAAGCGAGGGGCGATTTTCCTGACCCGTTGAGCAACCGGTCTTGCTCCTTGCACATCGATGTCACAGAACACTCCCTTGGCCGCTGGCGGCAACGCGTTCCCTTTCCCGATCAGGAGGTGATACTTGTTCCAGATCCGATTTCTCAGCTGTTCGATCTCTTCGGCCGAGTTCACTTTTGGGTCTCCGACCCGGAGATCTCCCACTTTAACCTCTTCTGTCTCGATCACGATCTCTGGGATCACTGCCAACTCGCCCTCCACATCTTCTGCGAAGAGATCACTCCCCTCATACAGATATACTACGTCGTCCGGGTCCTTGCCGTCACTTCCGGGTCGAGGTTCTGCCTCCTCTTTCTTGATCGGCTCAGTCTGTAACGATTCCGCGTCGGGATCACCAATCGTTTTGAGATCAGGCCGAATTTCGCCTTCGGTCTTCAGACTCCCAGCCTCTTGATCGCTTTTCCCGGGATACATCCTTGCGTCTTTCGCCGCGGATCGGGGGTCGAGGTCTCCAGGCCCCCCGAGATCGGGACCGAATGTGTCGACTTCCAGCCTCACTTCAGCCTCTGACCCGCCCGATCCTTCCTCCGACTTCACTTTGGCACCCTTTCCTTCGGGTCCTTCTTCTGAGTCGAATTTGGTCGAGTATCCGTAGGCAGGGCTGGCATCCGCCTCAAGATCGCCTTCGGTGTCGGGTAGACGGGGTGATCCACCTGGGGTCCCGGATCCGCGATTTGTTCTTCTGCTGGACGGGACTCAGTAGTAGCCTGATAACCCAGTGTCTGCCATTCCCGATACCGTCTCGATCCTTCACTGACATATCCGATTTTATGAGAAACCCGATCGGCCGATAGCCACATTCCAACTACGGTAGCCGGGCTCAAGTTCAAAACACGATCTCCGATGTTGGTGATCCTCACATATCGAAGCGCCCCTGGTCCATGGACCAGCGTGGGAACCCATCCCCCCATCCCCCCCCCCCGCGTCAACCTCAACTTCTCCCCAGTCGCTCTCGGCCGCAGCTTGATCGGCAACTCAATCGCATCTCCCGGATCGATCAGATCAATCTCTCTGATCCACACTGTTCGAGCGTTGTTGCAATAAAGCGGCCGACGGCCGTGTAACTGAATCTTGATCTCGTCTGACAGGGACACCTTTCCTTCGGATACGTCCAGTCTGATCCCCGCAGGTATCATGAAGTCCATTCCTAACATCGCCTCTTGTCCTGCCAGATCTCCGTCCCAAATGTTGAACTAATACACCAACAATCCGGCCAGCGTGATCTTGATCTTCGTGCGTCCTTCTGTGACATACACATTCTCCCCGATCCCGACGCACTCTTGCCTCTGACTTCCGTCCACTTGACATCCAACCTTACGAGCAAAGGAGTGTCTAGTATTGATACTTCTGCGCCGCTATCGAGTAGCAAGACCGCCTTATCGTTATTGATCTTCCCTGTCACTTTAGCTTGGCGAAACCATTTCCCTGGAGCGTAATGCTTCCAGAATCCTCGGACTTCACCTGGCAAGAGATCTAGAGTCATCTTCACTCGTGTTCTCTGGTATTCATCCACACGCAGACTTGAGATCCGAGGAGTAGAGGAAGCAGGTCGGTGTAGATCATGTGTATTATCCGATCGGTTTGATCGCGCGCTAGACTGATCTAACGACTTCTTCTCCACAAATGCATATATGCAGAACGTAAAACGCTCGGCTCGTACCGGATTCCAACCCTGCGAGCGTCCTAGTTTATCATCTTCTTCGTCGATTCCGGCAGAAGGGCTTCATGTTTCGCCGGATCGTACCACTGACGGATGAGATTGTAAAATTCTTCCATCGGACATTTGCCCATTTCATGGACTTCTCCACAACCGCGACAGACGAACAGGCAGTGATCCGACGGATGTCCGCGACGGCCGCACTTCTGACAGGTCAGGTTCTTCCAACATCTCAGATCACTGTGCTTTCTCGATCCGCAGTGCGAGCATCGAGGCTGATCGGGCGACCGGTCACGGAAACCTCGATCTCTCGGTCCTGATCCCTCCCGATCAACGCTCGGGAGGACCAGCGCCGCCGATTCCCACGACTGGCGGTCAAATCGCCCTGTTTCGCCGCCTATAGGGCCCCGATCTCCTTCGGCTGAGGCCAGAAATACGCGTCTCAAGTCTCCTTCTCCATCAGAGCCGTCCGATCCTTCTGAAGTCTTGGGATCCGAAGCTTCTCGGGGAGCTTGCACGGCCTTAACTGCTCTCTTGGCTACATGCATCGTCGCCGACGGAACTTTCTGGCGATACTTGGATCCGAATGCTGATCGCTTTTGTCGGGTCTTGGCTCGCTCGCGAGCTTGGAGCACTTCTTCGAGATCGTCCACGTCCGAGATCCGGAGTAACGTAAGCTGATCAGCCAACTCCTGATTGCCTAAGGTTTCGATGAAATGTTCAACGTGTTCTTGTCGAGCATTGCGATCTCCATCCTTGATCTTCAACTTGGCGCGTAGTGCAGCGACATTCAAACGGTAGAGATATCCAACGGAGATTCATCGGATCGGTTGCGTGCACGGTAATATTGCCATGCCATTGATACCCCCAGGCCGCAATACTGCGTCTGGAAACTCTTGAGTAGATCACTCCACTTGTTCCGCGTCGAGCGGCCCAGTTGTCTATACCAGTTCTTGGCCGGCCCCGACATCAGATCGGCAAACGTCAGGCATTTTTCCTCTTCTGAAGCTTGATTCGTAGGAACGCCGACTTGACCTTGCTCAACCAAGACCGAGCCCGATCTTCGTCCAGGTCTTTTCCCGTGAGCTCCTTGAGATCCGATATAGCCGAGATCCTAACTCGTTGGATCGCGGCGGACTCCGATCCTCCACCGGTTGCTACAGCAACGGCCGCTCTGGCTGGAGATCGGGCCAGGAAATCAAGATCGTCCGGGTCGTATTCGTCAAGGTTGGTCTCATGTGTCGGGGATCCGACTGATTCCATGTCGACATCCTGGGTGCCGACGTTGATCGGGGTGGCCGGGAGCTTCTTTCTTCCGGCTGCGGTCGCGATCGCCCTCTGCTCTCCAAGGAATCGGTCCATAGCGGCCTGGAAATGTGATTCCAGGTTATCGGTCGATCGGCTCTGTGGCCGGCCTGGCTTGGCTTGATCTCCTTCGGACGAAAGGATCTCCGGAGTAGATCGCGTGATCGCGGTCGACGCAGATTCCTTGAGACGGGATCTTAACAGCTTCGCTCCCGACGGCCCTAACGACATGCGTTGGGGAACCGGCGAGTCGTCAGAACCCTGCTCTGAGGTAGCCGAGGCGTAATGCGATAATCTCGTGTGGGGATCGGTTGCGCTGCTTTGTGGCGAACTCTGAAGCTCCGATGTCGACGTCTGATCTCTGTTCAGCATCCTAAGTCGTCGATACAGTTCTGACGCCGCCGATCTGATCTCGGTAAGGTCCGCTTCGAAGAGGTCACCCGCATCGAACACCTCTGCGACCAGTCCCGCTTCTTCCAATAGCTGGAACAGGTTCTTGGCCGCAACTAGCTTGTCCACGGTCGCGCGGGGGGGGGGGGGGGGGGGGGGGGGGGGGGGGGGTTGCTCACGGCACCATGTAGCGCCTTGATCGGCTTTATCTTCAGCAGCCTCAAGACCGGATCATACTCCAGAAAATCCAGAACGAACTTCCGATGATAAGCTCGTTCCAGCGCATTCGCGTTCCAAGCCAGCGCGATCTTGCCCGATCCTTGTTCTTCGAGGTCAGATTCGGGTGCCTTCAACTTTTCTTGCTGGACTTCGTCTTATTCTTCTTGATCGCCGGCTTGGGTGCTTCCGAGACGGAAGCTTTAGATCCCGAAGGTTTCCCTCCGGAATCATGCAGATCACGATTCGCATCGCGATCTGCGGTGGTCCCCGAAGGGACCTAGGGAGGAGGTCGAGGTTTTTCTTCTAAGTCTGGATCGGGGTCCTGACATTCCTCTTTGATTCGTTCAGCAGAGCTCCTCCCAAAACTCTGCTGATCCGCGGATCTCGCTTCATTGAGTGACATCATCATCGATCCGACTTCCGTCGACGCTTCATCCCGTGGTTCTTGCTTCACTTGGACATTGTCATCGGACTCACGGTGAAATCCGGACTCCCCAAGAGATCCGGGCGCGCGCAACATTGTGGTGT
Organism: Phytophthora tentaculata; assembly: GCA_033557915.1. NCBI lineage: Eukaryota > Oomycota > Peronosporomycetes > Peronosporales > Peronosporaceae > Phytophthora > Phytophthora tentaculata. Next base: position 5,527,409 of record JAUCEA010000009.1, read on the forward strand.
AGCGGGTTTAGCCAAAATCTGGTTGAGGCCGATCTCCACTCACACACTGCGCCCAGACACCGACTAACGGAGGGGGTCCCCCGATAAATCCGTGATCGGCTGAGCTTGGTCTCACCTTGTGTACCCGTCGGCGGGCTGGATCTGCTCTCTCAGGGATCCGAAGGTGTCCGATAAGCGAAAACTTGACTGTCCTGGTGGGACGCGGGATGTATGGGGCAGCGCGGAACTTCTTCACTCTGCTCCCGGTTGATAAGTCCTAAATACGGCCTGATTAGTGGCGATCGGCCTTGATCTTGGGACTTTATGCCTATTTTTTTGCCGAAATGCCTACATAAGCGTGTTTCTTGTTCTTCCTCTCCTTTCCGGGTTGCTTGGCGCTTCCAATTGCGGGATCTTTAGGCTTGAGAACGGATCTGACCTCCAGTCTAGCACTAAAGTCTAGATAATCAGGGACTTGTACACTTAAAGTAGGGAAAACAAGTGTAGGTAAATCCGGCTAATATATTAACCAAGATCTTACGCTACGACGCTAGTAACCTCTACCTAAGCCTCCTTCTAACACTTCGCAACGAGCCAATATGTCTTTAAGACGTCTCGAGTGCGGGGAAGGCCACTTGTGCACTTCAAAGTAAATTCCGATCTGATTGATGTTTATCCTAAGTGTATCCACTACCTGCCCATCTTACCATACATCATGCGCCGTCCTATGTCTCATCCTTGGATAAGATCGGCTCCCATCATCCTCGATTGGGCGACCGATCTTGCGATCTTCAACTTTGTCTCTTGGCCGCCGATCTCTCCTCTGATTGGTGATCTTCGCCAAGATCGCCGATCTCGATGTTGATTGGTGATCTCCGCCAAGGTCGCCGATCTTGATCTAGTCCGGCGATCTCGATCATTTTGATTGGAGTCGACGACCCCGATTATCTTGATCTTGCCCGACGATCTTGATCCAGGTGAGCGATCTTGATCTCCCCTGAGGATCTTGATCCAGTCTGGCAGCCTCGATGTCGATCGGCGGTCTCCGTGACGATCGTCGACCTTCGTATCCCCGATCACCAGTCTTCAGCTTGATCGCAGACTTCCTGCTCTGACCTACCGACCTTGCCCCGATCTCAACCCGTTGCCGTCGGGCTCGAGCCATGGGTATTCGATCTTCATCTCTTGGCCTTCTTCCGGATCGTATGGCTACCCTGATCGTCAAGATCGTCTGTACGATCTCAACCTGATCTTGTGCTTGGGCGGGGAATCTTGGCTTCTGGTGTCCTGATCCCTTCCCCCCCCCCACCCGCCATCGTATTAGGTAGGCACCACGTTCACGACGCTGACTGCGGATATCCATTACGATCCCCGATCCTTGGAAAATCCTGATGGTGCTTCACCACACAAGGGTGCCCTTTGGCCCCTTTGTTGTTCATACTAGCCGTGGATCTATTGTACGACGAGATAGGAGCAACTCAGCGCTACAAGGGATTCCCCTACAAGGTTTAAAGGCAGTTACTGCCTAAAAGTGGCGGGTTACGCAGACGACACTGCGATCTACATTGTGCACAAGTCGATGGAAGAGGAGGCCATCAAAGCGGTGAATAGTTTCACCAGGGTAGCTGGACTACAAGTCAACATTTCCAAGACCGCGGCGATTGGACTGTGCGCTGAGCCACAGGAGGGTAACCCTTCAGAATCTAGCACGCCAAAGGAGAATGAGGGACCGCCCATCACTGCAGTGCGGTCCGTACGATACTTTGGACACGTGGCCGGCAACGGACCCACAGGGAGTGAGGCGTGGGATGAAGCCTTCAAGGCCTTAATGGTCCGACTTGCTCTGGCACAGACGAAGACGAACACTGTGCACCAGAGGGCGCTGATGGCAGAGGCCATAATAATCCCCAAGTTGCAATATATAGCTCGTCATGCGTGGCCGATAGCGGTACAAGTCTCCGAGGCCGAGGGGAGACTGAAAAACATGATCTGGCACTCATCTTTTGCGGTACCGGATTCATTGCCAATCGGATGGATCGCAGCGGCGGCGGCAGAGATGATCACCCAACAAGGTGGGATCAAAGCTCCCAATCTAATGGTGGAACTAACAGCGTTAGCAGCAAAGGTCGTAGGCTAATGGGCGATCTCAACGAGGTTACTGGCACATCTAACAGGTGAGATTCTTCAGACTGCAGATGGGGATGGAAGTTGCCTCACGCCCTACCGACAGGAACCGCCTATCAGGTTACGAGACAGCATGTGGAGCACGGGGCGGCCATGGACTGAATTCCAGTGGACACTGCTTCCACCAACATTATCGGACGAGGGGCTCGGAGGGGCGGACCTGCGGAAAATGCTACGTCACAATAGAGGGATCTCGACGAAATGGGGTTACGAGGGACTGATGTGCTGTCTCACGGATTTGGCTAATGGGCCTTTCACCAAGGCCACGTGGTGTGTAGGAAGGACATGGGGGCTTTCCTTCCGCACGCGGTATTGAACATGCGGCTTCGAGAGGTACAACTCAGAAATAGCCAAGGGCGGCCGGCTGCTTGGCGAGATTGCCGCCATTTGGTGTCAAAGACAAAGAATGTGTGCCTTGCAGACATTATGGCGATTCACTACATACACAAGGGCCAAATACTCTTCAAGCCCACGACCCACTTCATCCCGTTAGAAAGTAGAATCGCCCACCAATTTTGAGAAGTGTGCCTATCTTTATTGGCACAATTTCCTGAGCTGGTGCTTCCCTGGCCGGAGGCAGCTATTATCCAAGTGCATCACGCCCTGGAGGACAAGGGGCACCTCTTCGAGGTGCAACAAACAGATGATCGAGATACACATCACGCACACATGGGGGCAATACCATGGCGCCAGTAGTGCTGATGGAGGGAAGGACTCTGGAGGAGACAATAGCGGGGGTGCTACTCGTCAAGAAGTCGTCGATCTGGACAACACCACATCCAGTATTAACGCACATGCAGCCATTGTGGACAGGTCGACGAAGGTGGCGACTATCCAGCAAACGGCTGAAAACCCTGATTGCTAGACGACGCACAGCCAAGGGAATTGAAAATAGCAAACGTGCCCAGGACAAATTGGAAACGCAGCTTAAAGGCATCTCGAATGCACTGGCACAGCTCTCATGAAAGAATCTACACAAGATGGATGGGCTCCAGGGATATCAAGCGCAGAACGTGTTGAGACTCAAGTGGAACAGACTGATATTATGGACCGGAAGAGACAGAGGATATCGATGTAGCAGGATGGCCAAGGAGGTTGGCACGACAAATCTAGTGTGGTCATGCCCGCTGACCCAAGAATATTGGACGACCTATATCCAGAGGTGGGGCTGTGAATGCCCCAGAAACTCCCCCAATACAGTGGAATACATCTTCAGTTTCCGGTTACGCCAAATACCACAGTGGTTGACTGATTGGGGAGAGAATATATCACTGAGTCAATGGGAATATTACTGTACCAGGTCGCCAATAAGATGTGGAGAATCGGTAGTGCCATCACTATATCGGAAATTTGGACAAACAATTTTCAAGAGGTACATGAGCCAGACAGGTTACAACCCACGCGAGCTGACTACATCGGTATCTTTGTGTCATCCGGGAAGCTTACGAAAGACACAGGCTCCTAGATTACCCACTCACAGGCTCCTCAAAATTGTACGTGGATATTGCGGATGAGATACTGGTTCGGTGGAAGAGGGACACTCGAGGCTCAGTCCACTCTGAACGGGAAGGAGTGATCAGAGTAGGATTCTTTGACGGCGGGTCCAGAGGCAACCCAGGTCCAGGAGGTAGTGGCAACGTTGTGGTCGAGTACGACCCGTAAAAGAGGACTTTCATGCCAATCTGGGCATCATCAACGGCGTTGGACAACGGGGCAACTAACAACAACCTTGCCGAGTTTGTTGGGTTGCATCGGCTGCTCAAAGCGGCTAATGAAAGGAGCTGGAAAGGATTCACGTGGTAGGTGACATTGAATTAGTGCTGTAATTGCTGCGGAGGAGGAGGATGCCCAAGGCGAAGCACCTACAACATTGGTATTGTATAACAAGGAAATTGGCAGATCTGTGCAGGGTGGCCACATGGGGTCATCACTTGAGGAGATTCAATCAAATGGCAGACTGGCTGGCCAATTTCGCAATGGACCATTGCAAGAGCGTGGCAGCAACAAGCACAAAGGACAACCCGAAGCATTGGCTGCTGGAGGAAGTAGAACGGTTAATGGCGAACGATGTCAAACAATGGGAAGAAGGGCGGAGGACGACAGACGAAGAAAAAGGAGTTGAGCGGCCCCTTGGCGGGGCGTGAGTGATAGGAGTACCTCGCAGAATGCTAAAGGTTTGCGGAGGAATGGGTATTAGAGTTCATCCAATCGATGCTCAGTAACACAATACACCTCACCACTATTATTATTACAGTTCTGCCCTGCACCGGGACAGACTGGACCTTGCAAACTACTTATATAGGCCAACCAGTTAGAATAAGAGCACGCACTAGCACGAGCAAAACTAGCAGGTGTTTTGAATCCTCGTGGTCCCAACAGCGGAATGGTACCAGGCACAGTTAAGCCTTGTACGAGGGCACCGAGTGTTCAACACTCGGTTGGAAGAATATATCGGAGGCAATACAAACACTCCTAACCGTGCAAATAGGCAAGATATAGCCGTCACGTAAAACTTCCGATATATAATCGGCCAATACACACACAGTCTCTTGGCCTTGCCGGATGAACCTTCACTAGTAAGCTTCGACTCCACCGACAGACATAACACACTCAAACAAGCTTGACCAGACACATACCTTGAAGCCGGACCTCGCTCTGTGTGCTTGAGTGGAAATTCTGTTCTGTATTTGGGTTGCCCTTTCGGGCCATGTCCTAGTATGCAATCCTAATCATGCATACTAATGTCAAGTGGACTACGATCCGTTATGGATCTCGTTACATGCCAAGCGACGCTCACACCGTCGCATGTGCTTCTTCATCCGTCAACGTCCCTTCCCAGACCGCGGCCGAGCATTCAAAAGGTCGTGGAGACTTCCACGAACTCATCCCAACCGCCACCGAGTTTTCGTACCGTGGCTGGTCAGTTCTTGGTCGCTGAATGCGAATCCGGCTAGTCCCATTATTAATAATAAGGACAGCCTGGGTTCAGTGACATATTGACCACTAACGGGGCTCAATGAAGACTCGTTGAAGACTCGGTAGTGACACGGTCGAGTCTCTCGCACCATCAAGTCACTGTACGTCATGTGACCGAGTGTTCGTAGCTCGGGCAACTTGAAGGCCGTCGGGTCTTTGTCTGGTGACAATTGTCGGCATAGGCGCAGAACTCGCTATGTGGTGGAGTGGGTATCGCAAAATCGCGTTGCGATCCGATCTCAAACACAGTGCCCCGGACTACCGACTGACGGAGGGGGTACTCCGATAACCGTGGGGTTGCTGAGGGCTCACCTTGTGTACCCGTCGGCGGGACTGGTTACACTCCTCTGGTGGACTCGAGGGGAAGCTTGGCCTGCGGTTGGTTCCGCCTTGGTGAGGCGCAGGACAGTGGGGGGTTGCGTAGCGTGGAAGTTCTTCAGGCTACGCGCCAGGTAGGTTGTCGATTTTGATCGACTTGGGATGTATAGGGCTCCTTTTCTTAGGGGTAGATAAAGCTTTTACTTGCGAGGCTTGACCGCTTCCTATAGCGGGGGAGTTGAGGGCGAGAGCAACGACAGTCGGGCCGGTCAAGTTGCTAACTCCGGCGACTAACACGTGGACTTGGTAGATTTGACTTGGTTATTGTATGGGCCACTGCAATTTCCCGCTACAACTCAAAGTCGAAGGCCACTTGTTGTTGACAAGGCAAAATTCACTCTGTTATTACTTAAGGTCCTTCAGGCCCACTACACTGCGAATCCTATGATTACCGATCTGGTACTTCAAGGTCCAATCGTACTTTACCGAACTTGGGTACAAATCAGTTGACCTGTACACGATGACTCCCGGACATTCTCAGGTGGATCGTACATCCGATCTCCCGTCCCAAGCCGATCCGATCCACACGGTGACGATCCGATCTAGCTAGCAGCGATCTGATCACATCCTTCTCTGAGACGTGGTCGGTCCAGCTTCACCCCGAACCCGCCTGGTCAGATCGAGTCAATATCCATCACTCAGCCCAAGCTGCCAAAATTTAACGGGCGCTTCACCACAGCTACACCACAACTGCCCCTGTCGCAATGGAAGCCACGATACTGGTGCCCGTTGTGACACTGCTTCATTCTTCAAATCCCCACACCAGTGCCGAGATGTCGAAGCGCCTGATTGGGCTATCTCACGTGCGTTCCAATCACTTGGACCACAGCGTCGGCGGGAACGTCAACATCAGGAGGAAAGTCTGCACATCTTGACCATCACTCCTCGGTATCTTGCTCATCCCTTTTTATCAACTGTCGTGAATCTTCACAGGGTCGCATCGAGCGTTCGAACGACCCGCCAATGCCGAAGCTCAAGCAAAACCTTCATCCGCCGCAGCGTCGGTGCCCTCTGCTCCATCGTCTTCCGTTCCTGCCTCAAGCTCAGCCGCAGCTACCGCGCCCTCTGAAACCTCGGCCGAGGTGCCACCAGCACCTCCTGAGCCCGCTGAAGCTTTTCCACCTATCACCGAGGATTCGTTGCGCGCGATGCTTGCAGAAAGCATGGAAGCGTCGGAGGAACTCATGGTGACGTCTCTCGTTCCTTATCTGACCTTTATGGTTCGCCACCAAGTCCAGCTCAACGTGAAGTCTCCCTTACAGGGTGATATACGCACACAACGACGCCTCGAACGCGCGGTCGGCTTTTATGATGGACTGGCGGCTGTGGAACCACTTCCTGACGCTCTAGCTGACCTTCCAGCCCAAGTCGGGAACCTTCCGACTCAGCTCCGGTTCGCCCAGACAGAAGCCAACGATGTGCGTCGCTCGCTTGTCCGGTGCGTGAGAACGCCGAGCCGTGCCAATGCTCAAGTCGAGTTACTCCACGCTGAGGTCAAGACGCTACGAGAGTCGAACGCTCAGAACCGCGTTCTCCTAGAGAAGACCAAGGCTTCCACAGACTAGCACACCGAAGAATTGCAGCTTCTGCGGTGTCAGAATGATGCCCACGACAAGTTCGTCGAGAAGCTAGGCAAGCAGCTGCAGAAGGAGCGCGAAATGTTCAAGGATCGTATTGGTGCAAACACTGAACAGACTCGCCAATTCCACTCCCTCTTGGTCAAGTTGGCCAAAGGCAAGTACATCGATGACGATACGCACACCGTCATCGAGAACCAGCAAGCCGGCAATACTCATCTCCTCCATGTCAACCAGGCGCTTCGTGCTCACGTGAGTCTTGCCGGTATGGATATCGACGTCTTGGCTATAGCCGTACAAGATATGTATCTTTCCACTGGGATGGTCACCGACCGTTCGACTACTAACTCTCGGTTGCTGTTGCTCATGACAGGTCTCACCTCGGGTGAGCTGGATCTCACTAGTCTGGACCTTCACCAGGAGACGTTTGTGACTCTACAGCGCATTCAAGCTGCGGCCGCTGATTTATCGGATCCACAGGCTCTTCCTGCTGCACTGGCCAAGGCAGCCCACCAGGTGGCGCATGGTAAACCGCATAAACACCTCCCCCAGGTGGCAAAGGGTCAGACAAGGTCTCGGACTCATAACTTGAAGACAAGGCTCCCATCCCCACTGACAAGGCCACTCCTGCTATGACGTCAGCTGGTCTTGGAGATGATGCCCCTGCCGATTCTTCAAGTTCCACATCAGGTCGTCGATCACTATTCAAGCCGAAGGCCTGGATACAAGCTCAAAAGAAAAAAAAAAACTCCAGAAGACTCGCTCTGGGTCGCAATCGCCTGCTCGGTCTCGCGCCAGTCGATGTTTGAGTTCACCGAGAGCTCGTTCGCGTCCTCTCTCACCTTCATCAGGGTTGTCGAAGTCTCCTAAGCGTCAGCCGAGCAGTCATTCGAAGTCTGCACCGTCTTCTCCACACTCCTCGTCCAGACCACGTACGCCTGCTCCAAAGTCACCGGTCAAGTCGTCGAGTCCTTCGGCTGACCGTCCACCGTGCATTATCGACCTCAGTGGTGATCCAAGCGATGTAGAGATGACCGAGAGCTCGCCTGGTGGTGCTGAGAACCCTCCAGCGTCTGGTACCAATACTTCTGCGCCACATAAGGGCGATTCTGGATCTGTTTCGACGTCTGACGAGCCTTCGCGACCTGACAAGGATACTCATCATCCTGTCGAGCCGCACGTCTCCGCTGTCCCTCAGCCTCCTTCGTCACTGAGTGCCGCCGAGAGAGCTGCACGAGAAGCTGAAGAAGATCGCCTTATGTTCGGCGCCGATGACGAGGATGGTGGGCTCAGCCATGCTGCTCCATCTGACCCACCTGCTACGACGTCTGCGACTATCCCAACTCGAAATGAAGACTCGGAGCCGTTGTCCCCTGCACATTCTCCGTCCGGTAAAGCTATTTCACCAGCCACCGAGTCTTCACGTGCCTCCCCGTCGGTTCCACGTCCCGACGCATCAGCACCAGGCTCTGAAAATGAGCTATGGATATCGATGATGATGAAGGTTTTCGTATGGACACTGGACACACTGGTGATGACAACGAACCATTGTTAGTCTTCCCAGAAGCTGAAACTACCGAAAGACGAAGGTATTCCACCACCCACAGAGGGTTCAGGCTCTCCGGATGGCGGTAACTCTGGTGATTCGAGCGACAACTGGGGTGACTTGGGTCCTCCAAGACCTCCGACTCCTTCTCGGTGTTATCCCTCAAATTCGCCACAATCTCAACCACCGCTTCAACCTCCGGCATCTCGGCAGTCGATGATGCCACACGATGCAGGCCTTGGTCTTTAGATTGTAGCGACAAACACGGCAATTGCCACGGGCACTTCTCAACCCTTACCGATGCCTCACCACGTATCTGCGGGTAGCCACCCAGCTGTTCCGGCTTCGGCCAGCTTGACAACATGGGTTCTCCCGTTCTTGGACATGGCGTTCACTGATCCAGGAGCCAAGAAGCGCTGGGACCGTATCCTCAGTGCCGTTCTGCCCGAGCCGACGTCGAGCGACGTGGTACTCCGCGCCACGCTCAACGAGTTACAGGCTTTCATGGACTACGAGGACCCGAGCCATCCATACCAGATCCTCCGCCGACTCGTACCTCTCCAGCCGTGTTTCTTCGAAATGGAGGGGTTTGATCCGCATGCACGAGAGTCCAAGCGTGCTCCAATTGAAGTTCGGTTCGATATCCTGTATGCAAATCTTCATCGTGATGGTCCGACCAAGGACCTCGGCTATGCAGCGTGGGAACGTCTCCACTGGATACTTGCTGCAGCCGTCGAGAAAGGTTCCGAGGAGGAAGCCAGAGTTCCTGGTTACGACAAGGGGCTTTTGATGGCCAAACGGGCGTTGTGGAAGACTCACGTCAAGGACCGGAACAAGCGTGCTGACCGCTTCGGAACATGTACCGAGAGCAGTACATGAAGTGGTGCCTTGAAGCTGGCGACCACCCAGGGCGAGCTTGCATTCCTTCCGAGATGATCTTCGAGCCGGCGATTTCATCCTATCCGATCGAGAACCTGCCGTTCGTTCCTCGGACGACCAACTGGATATCAGAGGTTGTTGATCTGGATGCCCGCCAGCCATGGCGCAATGGGTGGATGAACGCTGCGCACCAGCACCCGTACAACACCACATACTTCTCGTATCAGCCCAACGCTGAGTTCTTCAACCCCCGTGGCATACGGCTCGTGGATGTGTACCGTAGCGTCGTAGTCGACCCAGCACTGTCGTCGACCGAGCTTATTCCCCACTGGTGCAGCATTTTTGACTCGCCACCTGGTACTCCTCGTTCTTTTGCTGCTGCTGCATCTGCTGGCACCGGTACCGACCGTTCGCAAGCTCAAGGTGACCCGCCTCCAGCTCAAGCTTCACCTCCAGACGAAGCGGAAAAGGAAGCTGGAGCGTCTTCTTCACTGTCCGTGCTGACCGATGCCGCCCGACACGTGGATACCTCTCGAAGCCTCGGTACTGGCCTCTCCACGTTCCTTGACGCCTCAGCAAGCTGTTGCAGGTATCACCGAGAGTTCGTTTCCAGTAGTCGTAGCTTGGCTGGCATTCATGTCTTCATGCTTAATTCCATTTCCAAAACGTAATCTTGTTCACGTAATTCGTCAAATGCATTTACAAATGTTGATACAGTAGCTTGTTTCGTCTGTTACCACAGGCTGTACCGTCCTGTGAACAGTTCTCACGTGTTCAAGTCACGTTCATCTTCGTCGGCGACTTGAACCATCTGCAGCCGCCTCTCACTCTTCTTAGCACGCAGATAGTCGTATAGCAAGCCTCCACAATACAAGTTGGATGCTGGTTCCCAAGTGGGCTCGTCGTAGCCGACCCACTTGACTTTGAACTCTCGTGCAGCCCGCTCAGTGCTTGTCGACAGTGGTGTTCGGTCGTCGAGAATGGCTTCGACTTCATATTCACCGGCTACGTGGTCCAGTTCCGAGCTCGCTTCGGGCAGCAACTCCTCGTCAAAGGCGAATCTTAACTCATCCGCTACCTCTGGTACCAAACGAACCTTCGGCCGACGAGGGAAATCGCTCACGGCCTTGAGTCTTGACACATGCACCACCGGATTGAATCGATATCCACTCCGATCAGGCAACTCCTGCTCATACGCGAACTCCTCCACGTTGCGTTTGATTCGAAGAGGTCAATGCCCCCGATGAGCCAGTTTCTTCATTAGGGCAGGCTTGACGCGAAAGGCCACACTCTGCTTCCAATCTCAAGAAGAGACCTCGGTGGCCCTTCTACAGCATCTTTCACACCCGTTGAAGCTTCTGGTGGGTCTACCGAGCGTTCATTTCTACTTGGTTGAGGTACAGCAGCTTTCTCCAGTCGACTCAAAGCGTTGTTGTGTTCCTTGGCTCATCGCTCCTTCTCAACCGCCTGGTAATCCTTGGTCATAGTTAGGGCGATTTCGTGTTGTCGATGACTTCACGACGCCACGCCAACGCGTCAGACTGCCTACCGAGTCCTTGTTTGAGCGATGAGTACATTGCCCGCAGCGTCGACTGCGCGCCCCAGCCGTGAACGAGATAAAACGGCGTCTCCTTCCTTGTGGTGTCTTTGGAGGTATTAATAGTGAATACCAACCTCTCAGCAATCTCATCCCAATCTTGCTGCAGAGGGTCCTCCGCGTACACTCGTACGGAAGTCATCACTGACTTCACCGAGCGTTCCTGTTGTCCATTGGCTTGCGGCCGACAACTCAAAGTCGATCGCTATCTTGACTGAATCATCTCAGTGAACGCTTGGAATACCTCGCTCATGAAGCGTGGGTCACGATCGTGTCTGATAATTGACGGTGCACCGAACCTTCGGTACACACATTTTTCGAACACTTGAGCCACGCTTAGCGCAGAGGTATCCGACATAGCCTTGGCAATGACAAATCCCGTAAACGAGCACTGAAATAGCAGTAACGCCGTGTTGCCCCTACGAGTCTTCGGTAGCGGTATGACGAAGTCCATTGAGACGATCTGGAACGGTCGGTCGGCCAGCACGTTGCGAGAAGAATAGCCTCGAAGTTGTGGACGGCTTTTGCTTGAACTACAGTCTAGGGCATGACTTCACGTGCTTCTCCACGTCGGCGTACAAACCGATCCAATAATAATCGGACTTAACACGTTGGAACGTCCTGACCACCTTGGTGTCCTCCTTCCAGCGAGTCATGACAGCTCTGCACCACCTCGTGAATCGTCGTTGTCGGTACTACTAGACGCAGCTTGGTCTCCTCTTGCCAACCATGGTCGTACCGACGATTCAAACCCAAGTAGTGAAGTACACCGTCCTCCGACAATACGAATCGGGCCGCAATTTCCAGGCATCTCGAGCTTCCTTATGTCGTGTAGGAACACGCCAGAAATGTATATAGCACACTTCCACACCAACAACACCTACTGAGTTCCGATAACTCAGTCAGGCTTTAATGTGGGTATCGAACCTGAAGGCCCAGGAACTACCCTACCAGGTTGGGGTTTCCTCTGTGTACCGTGTGTCCTGCTATGCAAGCCACCGATGACCCAACACTACTAGCCACGAGCAAAGGCTAGAGTATCCTCTCTCCCTCAAATATACCCCGCGGTCCCTATAAAGATAGGGTCCCGGACGTGTTTCAGAGGGGCTGTCGGAGTTTACTCCGGTCGGTAAGTAATATATGGATAGCGTACAAGCTTATCCAACACACAGCGATGACTCGCTATCAAATACACGACCAAAGCTACCCTCTTATCTCTTGGCCCTGCCGGGATGAACACTAAGCTATCACCAGTAGGAGTGTTCACCGACAGCCATATCCAAGCCACCGGAACTATCCCGCCACTACGGCGTATATGGTGAAGCACTTTTCGAAGAATCGGAAGATGGGAAGCGACAGTCGGCCATTATTCCGGATCTATGACCCGGCCGATCCGAGTATGAAGGTCTGGATCCGGAGATGACGTAGCGGGGCAGAAGTCATACCCAAGTGGACGGGAAGCGACGAAGCTGACTAGGATCCAAGTGGAAGACCGCAAGGGTCGAGATCTGGATACGTGAGACCCGAGATCCGAGTGAGTAAGATGAATATCTGGGCGATATAAGCCCAGGACCCGAAACCAAGATCGAGACATATTCCTGATCGGGGGTATTCCTGATCGGGTGTATCTATGGTTGGCCACGATATGATGATTGCGCCACGGATCATGGGAAAGTCAGGTGCGGTATACAGCTGGGGAGATGTACCAAGGAGAAAAGGACAAGTAGCCAGGCCTGGCAAACGATTTGACGAGTAAAGGACAGAGGAGATAGAGATACAGGGTGGTATAGGCTTAACCTTTAAATCAGAGACGAATTTGCATTGTACTTCACAAGTACCTTCCTGCTCCCAAGAAACCGGACTACTTTGGCCGTACGGGATAATAGAAGGTTCGATATTGTAGATCTAGCGTTGGTTGTGATACCTGGATAATATAATGGCCAGAACATACCACCTAGTGAACTTATCCTACAAGCGCAAATCCGTAAGGTTAACCAGATTTACTACTTGGCTGGGTATACCTATCGCTTATCAACTCTCAAGATCCCGCTATAGGAGGCGGTAAGTACGACGAAACGGAACTTAAAGGCAAGGGAACACTCCCGCAAGGTAACCCTACGGTCGGATCTCAGATCAAGACCGCCAGATCTTACAAGCTAGAAGGACTCGCTTGTAATCTGGACCCTACATTGGACGTAGAGTGAAGCTCTTCCACTACTACTCCACCAAATCCCCACGTCTCGCCAAGACATTCAAGCTTCTTCCCCTTGAATACCTCTGCAGTTACCAGAGGAGCAAGATTCCGCCCTACCGACGGGTACACAAGGTGAGAAAAGTTCGGCAGATCACGGATCATCGGGGGACCCCCTCCGTTAGTCGGTGTCTGGGTACTGGTGGGAAGTCGAATCCAGCAATCTCGCAGATTTTGCTGATCCCGCTACACCACAATGGTGCGCGTGCCCGGATCTTCTGGTGACTCGGGATTTCACCGTGAGTCCCAAGAAGATGTTCAAGCGAAGATTGAACCGGGGAATCAAGCGTTGGCGGACGTCGGATCGACGTCGATGCCGCTGAATGAAGCAAGACCCGAGGATCGACAGAGTGCTGGGAGGAACTCTGCCGACGGAAGAGAGTTAGATCCGGATCTAAAAGACAAACCTCTCTATCCACCCCAAGTCCCCTCGGGGACTCCTGCGGTTCTTGACGCAAGTCAAGACCCGCTAACAAACAACGAAGGGAAGTGAAGGCAAAACGGTATTCATTTATTGATTCACCTGTTAAGTCAACATCGTACCTGAGATCAAGCCCGCTAGTCGAAGATCCGAAAGAAACGAAGAAGAAGACGAAGACTACGCGGGCGAAGATGAAAGATCCAAGATCCGAGGAAGAAGACCGATCCGGATCGAAATCGACCTGGACCACTCGAGATCTGGAGTTTGTATACCGGCACAAGCCACTTCGCGTCTTCCTGCATCGAGATCCCGTCATGAAGATCTTGGAGCTCGAGCAGATCGAGGACCCGAAAACGCCGGTGATGGCTTCGGTGGGAACGACGAACAAACTCACGGCGGTAACGGACCTGCTACATCTGCTCAAGGATGCCGGTATTGTGGCGGGAGCGTTCGACGCCGAAGCCCTTTTTCGATCTAGATCTGAGCGTGATCCAGTCAACAGCTCAGGATGTCTTCGCCCGAGTCAAGATCATCGCCGGCGAAGCCCCGGGGATCCAAGATCCGGTAGCTTCACCTCAGATCAGCCAGACCGCGTCGTCCAACTACGCGTCGGCTGTGAAGGACGGATCCGACACCTCGTCGGAGCCACGGCGTATGAGCTTGGGACCGTCAGGTGCGTCGATGCTGAAGACGCGGGCCAAGGCCCAAAGGCAGGACCCAGTGCCGCCGAATGACGATGTGACTGAATCGAACCAAGTGCAAGCCACACCTGCCCCAAGATCTGCTAGCAGATCCCGTGTGAACGGTGCAAAGGAGGTGTCGACAGTGCCAGATCCAGTGACGACGACCGCAACGTCGGACAGGTCGACCGGATAACTGCAGCGATATTTTCAAGCAGCAATGTCCCGGTTCCTGGCAGAGCGAGACGCGATCGCTGCACCCTCGACGACAACAGCGCCGATCAATCCCGGATCGCGCGACGTGGAGATGGAATCGGTTGAAGGAGACAGTTCTCAGGATGAGTACGACCCAGATGACTTGAACTTTCCGTCATCCGCTCCTGCAGCTGTAGCCACGACGGCAGTCGGCACAGATGGATCGACTATGATCCAGCGAGTTCGGATCTCGGCAATCTCAGATCTGAAGGAGTTTATCGGCAAAGATCAAGATGAAGATCGAGCGCGAGCATGGATCAGCAAGGTCAGATCGGCACTCATGCGGGACCAAGCATCCGACGCAGAGAAATGTCTGACCTTTGCTGACCTGCTAGCAGGACCCGCGAAGAACTGGTATTAACAATTCGGCAGATCTACCAGGAACAAGTGGCCGGATCTGCTGCGAAGTTTCCAGATCCAGTATTGTGGGCTGGGGGTATCTGTCGCGAGACAGTACTACCATGCCCGCCGACGATCGGAAGAATCGCCACTGGAATATCTTAATCGTTTCAACGTGGCCGGTCTGCTGCAAAGTTGAAGATCAAGGATGGGGGTTCGATGGTACTGCGGGAACATGTGGATTATTTTTTTTATGAGACATTGGGAGACTCGGATCTCGCCGATCGGCTGACACTGTTACGACTACCGGATGCGGACGAGCTCAAAGAAGTGCTTCGTGCGTTGGATCGCACCAAGCATCGTCAAAAAAAGACAGCAGCTGGATCTGGCAAGCATCGGCATAAGGCTCCAGTACCCACAGCCCCAGCGAGACGAGTGCACAAGATCCAAGCGCCCGACTCAGGATCCGAGCCTGATTCTGAAGGGTCCAACTCCGACATTGAAGATTACCGCCGGATTTGCATAGCTGCCCCCGAAGATCGTGTGATTAAGGCAGGAGGCAGCTCGATGAAGCCTGATCTGATTTCTGGAGACCGCGGAGTTTACAGATCTCGGGATTAAGGAGATGGGACAGGGTAGATCCGCTGTCAACAATGTGGTTCGAGGAAGCATACGGACGCCGGATGTTGGAAACATCTGATCTGCGAGAAGTGCGGCCGGAGAGGACATCCAGGCGATCACTGCTTCTACGTGTGCCGCGGGTGCGGCGAGATCCATGACGCTGGTAAATGTTCAATGGAGAAATTCTACAATCAGATCCGCCAGTGGTTCAATCCAGCCAAGCATGAAGGACTGCTACCAGAGGAAGCGGAGAAGATGTTAAACTAGGACGCTCGCCGGGTTGGAATCTGGTACGAGCCGAGCGTTCTAGGTACCGCATTTATGCATTTGTGAACAAGTTGTCACTAGATGAAGATAGCAAGATACGAGATCAAGTCGATAATACACGTGATCTGCATGGGATGTCTGTTGTCAAGATCTCAAGTCTCAATTGAATCGATGAATATGCTAGATCCGAAGTCTCATCGACCTTGGATCTACATCTCGGTGAGACCAGGGGATTTTAGAAGCAGCAGGATCAAGATCGATGGTTTACACCCACTGAAGGTGAGATCGTCATTGAAAATCCCAATAATCGCAGAAGTCCGCGGATCTGAGGTCGAATCTAAGGATCTTAACCTGGGGAGTCCCGTGGATTTCGGAAGTATCACGCTCCGGGGAAATGGTTTCGACAGGCCAAGGTAGGGGGCAAGATCAACAATGAGAAGGCGATCATGCTTCTGGAAAGTGGCGCCGAAGTGTCTATACTGGACAACACCATTGCTCGTAAGATGGGGTACCAGATCGACCGAAGCCAGGTCCAAGACTGCGTTGGTATCGGGAAGGTGTATACAGAACGAGTGGAAGGACTCGGATCAAGATCACGCTGGCGGGGTGGTTAGTGTATTGGTTTGAGATCTGGGTCGGGGATCAAGCTGGCCAAGACGTGATCCTAGGCATGGACTTCATGGTACCTGCCGGGCTGAGGCTGGGTCTGGATTGATGCGATTGGTGACGCCGGAAGCTCTACACCAAGATATCTACATCACTACCATGCCAGCTTGGAGGGTGGACATCAAGGTATTGGTCGGACTTATCAGCGGATCCGAGATCGGTTCCACTGGAGAGGACTGTACAAGAGTGTGCAACGTGATGTTGGTGAATATGTGGATTGTGAGACGGGCAACGGTAGGCCTACGATATCGGGCGAATCGCCGGGGAACGTCCAAGCGACCCACCCATTCCAGATCGTCGCCATGGATCATATCCCTTCACTACCTAAATCCTACAAGGGCAACACGGAGTTGCTGATATGGGTGGATCTGTTCACGGGATATGTGATCGCTAAGGAAGTGCGTCCAGAACGGCACAGACCATCGCCGAATCGTATGAGGAGTGTTTTTTTTGCAGATGTGGTGCCAGTGAGACGGTCCGGCATGATCGTGAACCAGGTTTCATGTCGGATTTCTTTCGCGCTTTTAACAAGATCTTGGGGCAGAGACAGAGAGCCACGATGGCATACCGACCTCAAGCTAACGGATCTGCGGAACGCATGGTTCAGACGATTACGAGAGCGCTCAAGATGTACGTCCAGGATCTCGACCAGCGAGGTTGGGACGAGTACGCAGAGCGGCTTACGTTCGCAGTTAACACGGCCCAAGATCGGATCCGAGACGATACCCCTTTTTATCTGGTCCACGGACGGGACCCAAAATCCACTCTTGAAGCTACTATTCGTATAGGCAGCACCAAGAGGCGAAATCGAGATCCGAGACGGTGGAGATACCAGATCCAAAATCACTACCAGCAAGCGAGATCCCAGGTCCGCCGCCGATTACAGGAGGCGATCGCAGATCGGGCTGAACGACACAACGATGAGACTCGTCCACACCAGATCCTGGCCGGATCTCAGGTGTGGTTATATAGCTAGATCGGGTGAAGGAGAGCTACGCTCGTAAATTAGCCCACCTGTGGCACGGACCGTTCCGAGTAGCGGACAAGATCGGTGAACATGCGGCGAAACTCGAGATCCGTGGAACTGACCATCATCTATACCCGATCGTGCATGTGTCCAAGCTAAAGCTGGTGAAGGAGTACCCAGATCGGCCCAAAATTCGGCTGACCGTAGTTGAACAGGGTCGCGTCGATTTCGACGAGATCCTGCTACCTGAAGATAGCTGGACCCCAGATCTTGGAGCCGACGAGTTCGAAGTGGAGAAGATGACAGATATGCGATCCGGCAAGCGAACTCGATATTCGGATCTATCGCGAACTCCTAGTCCACTGGCGTGGATATGACGAACCGAGCTGGGTGGATGAGGCAGATCTGAATTGTGGAGTGTTGCTGTATGAGTTCTTGCGGGATCACACGAACCGGAATCGGTTTGGCGTGATGCAATCCCATGAAGAGTGGCCCTAGGGGATCTACTTGTGTGAGTTGGTCACGCTAGTAGAGAATTTGTGGAAGGATTCACAAGGAGGTTGTGGATCGGACGACGAGCACTTATGCTCATGCATTCTAGTGAAGTGTACATGCAAAATCGGGGATTGAATATGCAAGATTCGAGAAGGAGAAACTCAGATCTGAAGGCGAAGACTCTAGATCCCGGGATGTCGGACAGTGTCACGATCAGATCCCGGACCTATCAATGTCAAGAGGGGATTTGGAAAGTACGTGGATTACGGAGATTAATCAATGAGTTGACGAGTTCTGCCTACATTACGCTGTCACGAGTTACTACCGAGGCTGAGATCTGGCAAAGAAGGGGAGTGTCTGGGCCCAATCCGAATGGCTGAGGTGTGATCTGGCATCTTGAACATGTGGAGAGTTCAGATCACAAAGTAACGATGGTAGATCCACCGGATCCGGCGACTTGAACGTTGAAGAACTTGCCGGTCAGGCGAGGGACTTAAAAAGCTGGATGACGGGCCAGGTCGGCACGAAATTGATTACGCCATGGCTCTGCCGCGTCAGTTTCACGCAAAGCTTCCAACGGGGTGGTTGGTTCAGGACGATTGAGATTTTGAGCCGCCATGTTGGCCTTACGGGCCTCAGATCCGGGGTACCAAGTCACTTTGTCGCCACGCGTCGGTAGGTGGAGGAAGAAGAAGTCCAGGAGGATGTCCAAATCACACCAACCTTCCTGCATCGCATAGATCAGGACTACGAGAACACTCTTCCACATGGACCAGCGTGACTGCGACGGATGTTCCGCTGCTTGTTGAATGGTGCCATCCACGGCAGATCTCGCAGTTTGTCCTTGGAGATTGGAAACCTATGGGTGCTTCCCCAAATCGCATAAGTCGAGATAAGTTTCTTCAAACTGGACATAGAGGTGGATAAAAGTTACAAGACGGCCTTTTACATCGGCACGAAAACTGGTTGTCCGATTTGGATTCGCCAATGTTTTCCAGGGTTTTACTGCTCGATGAGCTTCGATGTTGGGCTGGTCGATGAGATCATCACGGTACTCAGTCACAGGGATCTCCGCAGCATCACGAGGAAA
This sequence comes from Phytophthora tentaculata, assembly GCA_033557915.1. Classification (NCBI taxonomy): domain Eukaryota; phylum Oomycota; class Peronosporomycetes; order Peronosporales; family Peronosporaceae; genus Phytophthora; species Phytophthora tentaculata. The sequence continues at coordinate 5,546,577 of JAUCEA010000009.1, forward strand.
GAGCCAACCTGGCCGCAGAGTCAGATCTGGAAACAAGAGAGTGACCATCATAGAGATGATGGCCACGCGATTTAGTTTCTCCGCGGCCCAAGGGGCGATTTCGGCGATAGTAAGAGTTCGAGAGCTGGATCGCCCAGGTATGAATGCGTTATCGGGACTGAACGGTTACTTAGGCAACATGTCTGACAGGTCTGCTCTCGGTGCAGATTCACCAGCCGCTGAACCGGATCTGGGTGGAGTAGCCGGAGAGCGTGTCGATCAAGAGGCAGATCCAGTAGGAGTGGACCCAGCAGGAGAGGTCGGATTCGATTGGCTGAGGTCGATTGCAGCTTGATCTGCCGCCGAAATCCCCGATCCAGCCGAATGGCGAATCGGAGCGGAGTGAGCGCGACGTCGGGCTGCCGATCGAGATTGGGCAAGAGCACGCCAAGTGTCTTCTTCCAACAACTCGTCTGCGATCTGGGCATCCACAGGAACTTCAGGAGCCCCGTCGTCGTCGTCGTCATCCGAGCTACCGAAGACATCCTCCATGGGATTGCTGTGAACCCTGGCTTGGGCCTAGAATATGAGTCCCGATTTGGGATCGCCCTTGATATTCTCATTCTCCTCGCTGTCCTCGAAGCTGCTAAATAGACCGCTCGACGCAAGTGTCGTTTTAGCCTTGCCGTTGGATTTGACGCCCCTACCTTTGGATTTAGAGACCAGGCATTGAGATTGAGCCGAATCGGTGTCGGTAGGATCCGGATCCGCATGGTCGTCTGCACCTCCGTCATCGTTGATTTCGCCAGTCGAAAGATCTGCTGGAATGGCATCTCCACCACCGCGTGGACTGGAGGAGAGTGGAAGCGGCTGCTTCGGCGGACGCTGAGTACCTGAGGCGGGAGATGGAGATCTGCTTCGCAGACGCTTGGACGAGGCCAGATCAGGATCTGGCTCCGTCGAATCTGAGATCCTAGCTGGAGATCCAGCACTTGAGGCAGAGGTCAAATCAAGACGTAAACTCTTAGAAGATTTAGACACCCGAGCTGGGGCCGAAGATAGAACCGACGCAGCTGAAGAAGGTGCGCCGGAGGCCGCTGTCCCTGAGGATTTAGCCTGATTGGAAGGGGGCGTCACCTGCGTTGCTATGTGAACGCCCGATTTAGCAACGGCTGCTAGATCCACCGCCAGATCGGGCGCGCCCTGTACTGGGATCGGCTCTGTGGCAGCAACAGCGACTTGCGCTAGTCGGAGAAGAGCTGCGTCCCGTTGGTGATGAGTGCGGTTATGATCCCGGATAAACTCGTCATGACGCTTCTGGATCTCGGTCAACTGCTTTTGTAATTGACCCGAGGCCTTCTGAGCTGCTTTGAGCTGATCATCTACATTAGAAAGACGAGTGAGTTCGAGATCTAGGATACCGGGGTCGAGATGGAGTTACGTACTCAGCTTGCGGATCGAGACTTCCAGTTCCGTATGCTGACGTGTGGCTTTGCCCCAGGAGAGAACTGCGTTATCACGTTCGGTCTCAACGATTTTGATCTGATCCCGCAGCTTCTTAAATTCATCAGCTACCTCGATGTGCTTGCTCCGCGCCAGATCGCGCTCGGCGGTCACCTTCGAGGCTGAATCTCGGATCACCTGAAGTTCCTTGGTCAAACGGGCAACGTTGGATTGGTCGGACGTCAACCCGGATCCGGCCTGCGTACGTCCTGGAGATTTAGGATCGGACGGTGTTGGCCCAGGATTGGGTCCCGGAAAATCACCGTGCACGGATTCGTGCGACGATCCGCCACCGCAGCTGCTGACGTAGTCCTGTGTAACGATTTCCTCCTGAGTCGCGCGTAACTCGTCACGGATCCGCTCCAAGCTCCCTTCAGATGCTTGGGTGGTGTAGGTAGCCGAATCCAACTCCCTCTCTAGTTTGCGGATTCGCGACTGGAGTCCCTCGATCTCAGATCCCGCCTCTTGGACTTCACGGAAAAGATGATCGTTGGAATCTCGTAGCTGATCCCGTAGATCCGACGTCCGCCGCAGACGCCGCGCCAGATCGCGTAACTCCAATGCCTGGTCTTCGACCTGGCGACGCAGATCTCTAGTGTTGGCATCTCTCCAATGTTCCCAGCATTGAATCTCCATTGCTTGGTCGTGGAACTGCTGCCGGAGATTGCGGATCTGGACGTCAGGGGTCGAGGTCCTCGCCGGCGACGACCGCTTGCTGAGTGCAGCATCCCGCTCCAGACGAGCAAGATCTAGGGAAGAAGTCGCTGTCTGTAGCTCTGTCGTCACAGTGTTAACCTGATTGGAGAGCGCCCGGACGAAAGAACGTAGATCCTCCGCCGAAGCAGGCGGAGACGAGGACGAACCAGAAGAAGCCAGAACGGAAGGCGACGCCCCGTCACTTCGGCCGGTACGCTTGGGTGGTACCATGGGGAGTGATCCTAAGGACTCAAATGTGGAAGTGAGAATGATGATGGGTGCGCGCAGTGACACCGTTGGACGGCGACAACTGAGCGCAAGAGACGGCTGCGGCGAAGCACTTTTCGAAGAATCGGAAGATGGGAAGCGACAGTCGGTCATTATTCCGGATCTATGACCCGGCCGATCCGAGTATGAAGGTCTGGATCCGGAGATGACGTAGCGGGGCAGAAGTCATACCCAAGTGGACGGGAAGCGACGAAGCTGACTAGGATCCAAGTGGAAGACCGCAAGGGTCGAGATCTGGATACGTGAGACCCGAGATCCGAGTGAGTAAGATGAATATCTGGGCGATATAAGCCCAGGACCCGAAACCAAGATCGAGACATATTCCTGATCGGGGGTATTCCTGATCGGGTGTATCTATGGTTGGCCACGATATGATGATTGCGCCACGGATCATGGGAAAGTCAGGTGCGGTATACAGCTGGGGAGATGTACCAAGGAGAAAAAGGACAAGTAGCCAGGCCTGGCAAACGATTTGACGAGTAAAGGACAGAGGAGATAGAGATACAGGGTGGTATAGGCTTAACCTTTAAATCAGAGACGAATTTGCATTGTACTTCACAAGTACCTTCCTGCTCCCAAGAAACCGGACTACTTTGGCCGTACGGGATAATAGAAGGTTCGATATTGTAGATCTAGCGTTGGTTGTGATACCTGGATAATATAATGGCCAGAACATACCACCTAGTGAACTTATCCTACAAGCGCAAATCCGTAAGGTTAACCAGATTTACTACTTGGCTGGGTATACCTATCGCTTATCAACTCTCAAGATCCCGCTATAGGAGGCGGTAAGTACGACGAAACGGAACTTAAAGGCAAGGGAACACTCCCGCAAGGTAACCCTACGGTCGGATCTCAGATCAAGACCGCCAGATCTTACAAGCTAGAAGGACTCGCTTGTAATCTGGACCCTACATTGGACGTAGAGTGAAGCTCTTCCACTACTACTCCACCAAATCCCCACGTCTCGCCAAGACATTCAAGCTTCTTCCCCTTGAATACCTCTGCAGTTACCAGAGGAGCAAGATTCCGCCCTACCGACGGGTACACAAGGTGAGAAAAGTTCGGCAGATCACGGATCATCGGAGGACCCCCTCCGTTAGTCGGTGTCTGGGTACTGGTGGGAAGTCGAATCCAGCAAACTCGCAGATTTTGCTGATCCCGCTACACCACACGTACTTACCGATAGTCGGACGTGCCCTTGTGTGGTTGAGATTAAATGCTGTTCTGTTTGTTGAGCACAAAGGCTCTTAATGTAATATCTAATCCTACTATCAACCTATACAAATATTTAGTCAAACATGTCCGCTATGGATCTTCTACACTACCGCCGACGACTCGAAAGGTCACCGGACCTCATACCGTCGCACCCGAAGAGTCGTTGGATCCTTCGCAGTCGTTACTGTTGAAGGTCTCACCCGTCTGGTCGTCCACAAGCGCCACCGACCACTCATCTGCGTCGCTTGGGTTCTGCTCTGACTGTAACTGCTTACACCGGTAACTTAACAGCAACTCAGCAGCAACTTTAGCCGCGACTTGAAGTCCGGCAGCTGAATGTTGATCCCGATTGCGTGTCTCTGGGCTAGTAACGTCTCATCGTCGCCAGGCTGATTTACCACGTCGCCTGGATGTCGTTCGATCTTGTTCAGCCGTTGCAATCGAAAATCTCGCCCTCCTTGTCCTTCACAAGCACCACCGTCAGTCAGTCGCGTCCCTTGGTCACTGGATTCACCAAAACTGTCCCTGCCGACGACTCACTGACGACTTGAAGTCCCGCCGAACACGGAAGAACACGGAAGAATTCCAACCCCCCGGCTTTATCCCCCTGTCGCTCGCCTTACCACGTCGCACATATGTCGCGCAGCCCTGGGTGGATTTGCCAAGTCGCGTCGTCACCATTGGACTTCGAGCCAATCAGGGCGAGTCATCGGTACTACCGTACTTAGACATTTAAGCGGTTTGAGAATCGTGTGGCAACGGCGGGGACAAGCCCTGTCGCACTGGTTGACCACAACACTTATTTCACTCGCTGCAGACGCAAATCACTACACCACAACTGCCCCCGCTGCGATGCAAACCACGGTACTTGGTGAGCGTCGTAGTGTCTTCGTCATGCTGTCGTTGCGCAAACACCTCATTCTGCCTAGACCGTTGCAGTGCTGCACGCCGCCACTAGATCGTCGTCTCGGTAGGTAACCACTGGCCGTTAATCGTAACTCCACTAACGTTCGTCACGTTCGTCATCTTAGCCCACAGCGAATGCCGCATCGTCCGGTGCATCTTCGTGCTCCGCTAGTGTGCCACCAGCAAGTCTCAGCTCGTCGTTGGTGTTTGCAGCCGCTGCTACTAGCAGCGCTTCCTCGGTAAGTTACCTGTACCCTCGTCGTCGCTGCTAACCATCTCGTTGCCTTGATGGTGCTTGTAAGCTGCTGCCGGGACCGACCTGAAGCTGCCGGAGCACCGGATGCTGCGCGGATTCTTCAAGTATGTCATGCGCGAGCTCAGCGCTGAAGTATCGGAGTGGATTATCGCTGCGCTGGCTCCGCAGCCGTCGAAGCGTGCAAGTCGAAGTTACCGATACTGCTCCGGTGGACCTTGCATGATACCCAGTCTGCCCAAGCCACTGCCGAACACTCATTCACACTGGAAGTGATCCCCGGAACACACCGTGTAGGTTTGCGCGGACTCCATCAACGCGTGTCTCGTTAGTGTCGTTCAGTGCTACCAGTGAGTCTGAGTCTTCGATACAGTGTTGATACATCGTGAGTTGAGGTAGCCTTCTTGTTTTTCTGGGTTCTTCCTCCAAACTCGTCATGTTTAGTTTCCACACGTAATATGCAATGCTGCAGTAGCGTTTTTCGTCTGTAGTATGGGCTGCATCGCCCCAAGTACAGGTCATCGTCTTGTGACTACAGCCGATTGCAGTATTCACCATCACTTATGCGTCGCCAAACACCGTCACGTCCCCATCCACCGGGATCAAACACGAGCCGTGGAGCGATAGCCGGACAGCCACAGCAGCCGCGAGTCTGCTTGCACGTCTTTCTCGCCATGTCGTACCGAACCGGTATCCCGTCGATTGCGACCACGCACGCTCTAGTGTTCGTACCTAGGTCGGTGCAGCCCGCTTGCACATCAGTCGGTGTTTCCAAAACACTGGAGTGCCCCTGTGCACTGGCTGATACCAGTTTCACAATCTTGCCGATAACCCGTAGTCGCTACACCGTCATCGCTGGTCGTCAAGGCATTAGATCCATTTGTCGGCGTAACACCATCGTTGCCACCACGTACTCCCTCACAAGGCGCCACTAGAGCCGAAGACGCCGTAAAATGCTCGACGCTACTCTCGTCATCGGTCTTATGCGGCTGACAGCTCTGGTGACCGCACTTTTCCGAGACTTTGCAGCGACTTACTGCACCAACATGTCGACTCGCTGAGTACCTCTCAGTACCTATCATCTGCATTGTCCCGGTTGAGGCTTCGGCAGTTGTAGGCAAAGCTATGTTCTGGTCCTTGGGCTCTAGCACTGGGTCGCTGACCAACGACAGATCGCTGGAAGCGCTGTTACCGCCACTTGTTGAAGTACTGCTATTGCCAGAAGCATCCGTTGACCGCCGGAGTAGTCTTGTTGGAATCGGGTAAGATGGCGTATCAACCACTACTGGATGGTGCGCTTCGTACTTTTGATTGTTGGCTTTTGCTTGTCGAGCTCGGCGGTTAACGTCACGCGTAAATTTTCGTAGGTGCTGGTAATCACCAAAATGGTGCTTGGTTCGACGTATTCAGTGCTGGCGTTGTGCAATGCTGTGATGGTAGTCACTGCGGAGCGGGTATTTGCTTCGCTGTAGAGACTCAGCGCGCATCGCTTGGTTTGAAGCTCTGACATTCACATGCTCGTAGTCGCAAAAGGCACTGGTGCGCCTTTCTGACTGATAACGTCGGCTGTGTCTCCCGTGCGAGACGTCGGCATGAGTACCACTGCGGCGGCAGGAGCATTTAGGACTATGCGAGAACTGCCCCGGTCTACTCGACCGAACCGGGCAGTAGTCTCCGATATCATGTCTGCGCCAATCGTCGGGAGAGTGCGATCGCCAAGTATTACGCCTGGCATCGTTGGAAATCGTGCTCGCTGGCCATTGAGAATTACTGAGAGAACTTGAGCTGCTCCGACCCACGTCCCATGTAGCGTCCGTAGCACGTGGTAAGTGCTTCACCGATGTCCCAGAGCTGTGTCGGGATCCCCAGTGATATACTGGGTCATCGGAACTGTTGTGTCGCTTACCGAGCTGCCTCCCAGTTTTACTTGCACCGTTTCGAACAGGGTCCGCGTCACTGCCATCGCGCACAGCCAGCTGATTCTTCGAATCTGCCATACGGAGTGCCGACCGAAGTATCTTCTTCCATAGAACTAGATCCGGTCCAGCGCTCTCGGGTGACCACTGCTTGACGCCATAAGTGGTAGGGCAAGCACGTGCCCAAGTCCCATCGCTGCGAACAAGAACGCAGTCTCATCTACAACGTCGCGTATGTCTTGCCACTCGAGATTTCGGTTGAGCTCTTTGTCCAGGCAGCACCGTGTAACTTGATGGTCCAAAACAGGGTCAAACAGTTGCAGCCACCTGCTCTTCTTCTGCATAATCCGCAGGCAATGGTCAATAACGCTGCTATCCGCCAATCGCCCATCGCGAAGTGCCCTGCGGTGTCCAGTACTCAGCTCATTGACTCTGGGCGTTTCGTACCAGTCTTCGGTAATACCATCATAATCATTGTAGGCTGGCTCTGGTCCAGCCACATCATCTAGTTCGCTAACAAAGTCTCGCAACAGAGACCGGGTGCCACGATGCGTCTTGTCAACGAAACAACGTCTTCCGGAGAGTCCTGAATCACAGCCCGAAAGGCTGGATCCTTCTTGACCAGGTAATTGTCGTCCATATCTTCTTCATCATCGTCATCATCCTCGGATTCGTATCCGCCCACCGGCATATCAAATCCGGCCGACATCTCGTCGATTGAGTCCATGCGCGGGTTAATCAGGTCCGCACTTGAGTCCTCGAAACGCAATCCGACGGTCTTCATTGTCGGCTGGTAACGCTAATTCGTTCACCAATCTCATCTTCTTCTTCCTCCTCTCCTCGTTGTTGCTCGTAAAGGTCAGCTAACCCGCAGTAACACGACGCACAGAAGGTTACATCTAATCCCGGGTAGCGGCACCAGTTGTCGTGTAGGAACACGCCAGAAATGTATATAGCACACTTCCACACCAACAACACCTACTGAGTTCCGATAACTCAGTCAGGCTTTAATGTGGGTATCGAACCTGAAGGCCCAGGAACTACCCTACCAGGTTGGGGTTTCCTCTGTGTACCGTGTGTCTTGCTATGCAAGCCACCGATGACCCAACACTACTAGCCACGAGCAAAGGCTAGAGTATCCTCTCTCCCTCAAATATACCCCGCGGTCCCTATAAAGATAGGGTCCCGGACGTGTTTCAGAGGGGCTGTCGGAGTTTACTCCGGTCGGTAAGTAATATATGGATAGCGTACAAGCTTATCCAACACACAGCGATGACTCGCTATCAAATACACGACCAAAGCTACCCTCTTATCTCTTGGCCCTGCCGGTATGAACACTAAGCTACCACCAGTAGGAGTGTTCACCGACATATCCAGGCTACTGCAACTATCCCGCCACTACCGCGTACTTACCAATAGTCGGACGTGCCCTTGTGTGGTTGAGAGTGCAGTTCTGTGTGTTGAGCACAAAGGCTCTTGATGTAATATCTAATCCTACTATCTTGTGGTGTAGCGGGATCAGCAAAATCTTGCGAGAGTGCGATCCAACTTCCACTAAGCCCGGACAACGACTAACGGAGGGGGTCCCCCGATGATCCGTGATCTTTTGCTGAACTTTGCTCACCTTGTGTACCCGACGGTAGGGCTGGATCTTGCTCCTCTGGTGACTTCGTGAAGGTCCAAGTGGTGAAGGTTTGAACGTCTTGGCGAGACGTTGGGGATGGGGCGGATTAGCGCGGAAACTCTTCGCTCTGCTGCCGATAACGTCCAGATCTTAAGCGATTACTCGAGCTTGGATCTGGCGGCCTGGATCTGGATCCGGCCGTGGGGTTGCCTTGATGGGGTGTGTTTGACTCTACGGTCTTCCCTTACACTTGCTCGCCGCTTCCTATAGTGGGGTCTTGGGGTGGTTGAGAACCGAAGGATCTCTCGGATAAGCAATGAACTCCGGTCGATCTGGGATCTGCACTTGAGGGTAGATCACTAGGTGGCTAGTTCCGGTATGTATATTACCAGATATTAATAACCAACACTAGGACACTTATCCCTAAACTTGCTAACACGGCGCGCGGCTAATGTAGTTCCTCTTCTTCGCGGGGCGTGGAGCACTTGTTGTTTCCAATGCAAATTCGCTTCTGATTTATGGTTAAGTATGGTCCCATCCTCAGTCACTATCCTCATACCTACCAGATGACCACCTATCACCGCCTTTATGTCCTTCGCACTCTTACCCATCTCGAGGTGCATTTTTCAACGTGGGTTCACCACAATCCTATCGTAGATCTTGAGATCGTCCTCGATCGCAATGTCGGGATCCGAGATCCGAGATCCAGATTGCCATCAACCTGGATCCAGATCGCCTTACCTCTTGGATCCGGATACGCTCTGATCTTGATCGATACTCGTCTCTTTCGAAAGTCACTTCACCACAGCCTCCTCCTGCTTGTAGTTGTTGCAGCACAACTGTAACACTCCACGCACAGTTCTGACTTAGCCATGTAAGCGAGCGGTTGATGTCATGGTCAAAGCTACTGCCTCGGTCATTAGGCTCATGTTTTTTAGAAGTCTCTTCGTCAGGGATCTTGGTCTTTTGATTTCGCCATCACATTTCCGGAAATCAACATGCCCACATGAAGCCCCTCCTCCCGATCTACAGCCTTCCTGTAGATCCTTTGACATAGTCTCGCCGACTTGGCCAACCCAAGCCGGCAGATCGCAGCTCAAAGCCCTTCGTGAGAGTGCATCGTGTTGGGCCGCTTCCTGCTTGCGTGATTCCACAAGAGCTCGTACAGCGAGTAGATCGTGCTGATCTTCGATGACCGAAGCAACTCGCCTTGCATCACGTTGCGATTCGATCTAAAGCTCGACCTAGATCGAGTGGTGACGGGTGACATCCAGCTCGCAGCCACAGCCGACCTTACGACTGTGATCTCGTCCAGCAGATTCGGGGAAGCGAGATCGGTCTTGCTCTTTGTTTTGCTCCCGCTTCCGCCGGCGAGGCACCTCACCCGCGATTTTGATTGCACTGAAACTGTGATCATGTATCACAAGCATCAACCCTCGATCTGACAAAGTCCGAAGTTGATCCAGAGTTTTCTCCCTCAACTGTGCCCGGCACCGTGTTCTCAAATCGATCTCGCCCTTCACACGATTGATGACCGCATTTGAAAGCTCACATGTTACAGGACGATATCGATCCGTGCATTCCAACAGATCAAACAACTGCGGGAGTCTGCTGCATGCATTCTCATGCGCCGTCAGATCTCCGATATAGCGTGATCCAGTCCGGATCTTGGTCCTTCCAGGTAATTTGCATGCTGCCGCGTCTCCATGTCGTTTAGCTCGAGATGATCCATCGAAGCTCGCCAGGATGCGCTCCTCATCGGCCCTTACAGTCAGTGCTGAAGCACGGATTTGCCGTAGGTGATCTGACTTCTCCGCGGTCAATTTTGCGGTATCAACGAAAGCAGTGCTCACGCGAAGGTTGCTGCCCTCACTGTTGTTGATTCGTTCAAGTCCAACGGAATCTCTGTCATCCTGCGGGTCTGGATCCGGACAGCCTGCCCGATTCTCACCATCCCGGTACAAACATTGAGCCTTCCTGTGTCCGCGATCTTCTGGATCGAGCCCCTTATCTGCTGAGACAGTGTCCAGCGTCATCATTGATGTCGCGCCCTCAGTCGCATCGGCTGGATCCACGTTGAACTCACCCCGATCTCGGGCCGCTGAAGCCGGATCCGTCTCTTCTCGTATAGGCACACCACCCATCACCGCTGACGCCACCTGCGCCGTGATACTATATGTGTCAACTGGCAATGTGTCGCTTCGTAGCCCACGAGAGTCCGACGACGGACCAAGCTGTACGCACTTCGTCGCTGTTAATCGCCTCGCAGCGGTGTTGATCCGAGCTGGTTGACCTCTTCGCTGTACTTCGCGCAGTACGGGGCTTGCCGGTTGCTCTACAGCAGGCATGAGCAGGTCGTTTGGAACCTCCGCCTCTTCAGATCTCGCATGACCGGTGGCCTTGGATACCAGGGTCTGCCACTCCATGTTGCGGCGGGATCCAACCGAGACGAAGCCTGGAAAGCGAGGGACGCGCTCCTTTGCCAGACGTCTGCCTATTCGCTTGGCACATGGCGAAGTGATCTTCTTCTCTTCAATGCTGGTGATCTGTAGGTATTGCGTCTTGCCAGGTCCGTCGCCACGGTTGGTACCCATTGATCTACGCGGGTAATTCACAGCTTTTAGCAATCTGCCTTTCGTAGGCGAAGCGGGAGCTCCACCGTGTCACCAGGTGCGAGGCTGGCGTTCCGATCTGCACTCAGGAACTTCAGCTTGTCGTCGTATAGCTGCCGACGCCCGCAAATATGGATCTTTACCTCGTCTGGAAGGCAGATAGATCCGTCCGCCAGATCCAACCGGATCCCGGCGGGGACCATGAAGTCCATTCCCAAGATCGCCTCCTGTCCAGCTAGATCACCAACCCAGATATTGAAGAAGTATACCAGACATCCTGACAAGGTGATCTTGATCCGTGATCTCCCTTCCGTCGAGTATAGGCTTTCACCGATCCCAACACACTCTTGTGTCCGACTCGTGTCGATATGACATCCAAGCTTACGAGCAAATGACGCATCCACGATGGACACCTCTGCACCCGTATCCAGGAGCATTCGAGCCTTTTCATCATTGATCTTGCCTGAAATCTTGGCCTGGTGGAACCACTTACTCGATGAATGGCGTTTCCAATATCCCCGTGATTCACCTGGATGAAGATCCAGGGAGGTTCCAGCACTCGATCGACGGTATTTATCGATGCGACGAGAGCCTTGGATCTCGACCGTGCCTTCTCCACCGGGCAGAATACATCAACGAGCCGGATCGCACTGTTTCCAGAAGCCTTGCGGAGCTGCTGCATTGAGATCCATGGCCACTGCCATGTCGGATCGGGCAAAATCGTCGAGATTGCGTAGATTCCTGAGCACAGCAGTACGTCTTCCCCGCTGATCACCGTGCAGATGTGGACCCTTGCTAATTTGAGCTTCTGACGTCTTGTTCACGAAGGCGTATATGCAGTACTTAGATCTCTCAGCTCGCGCTGAATTCCAAATCGACGAGCACCCTAGCATTTAAAGTGGGCAGTAATCCTGCGTGCTTCTTCGGATCGTACCATTGCCGGATCTGGTTATAGAACGCCTCTATCGGGCATCTCCAAACAGCGTGAAGATCACCACAAGCACGACACACCAATAAACAGTTATTCGCGGGGTGCCCCCTTTTGCCACATATCTCACATGTCAAGCGCTCCCAACACTCCGTCTCCGCGTGTTTTCGCGATCCGCAGTACGAGCACTTGCTGCGCTTGGATTTATTGGCCTGGGCCCTTCATCGGTGATCACAGGATGCTGGATCGCGCATATCACGGGCCTGTGGACTTGGATCTCGATCGCTCACGCTGTTTCCCGCAGTCTTCGACGTGAGATCATCATGAGCAGCAAGGTATATGCGGCGGCAATTGTCTTCATCCGAGCTATACTCATTGGATTCCGGATCGGACGCCTCCCGTCTATGCTTACTTTCAGGCGCAGATCTCTTCTGACGGCACTTGGCTCGCTCTATCGCTCGCAGGACACCTTCCATATCACACGAGTTTGTCAGGCGCAAATGGTCAAGCGATCGGCCAAATCTTGATCACCCAGCGTATCGATGAAGTGTTCGACATGCGCCTTGCGTTCCTTCGACCCACCATCCTTGACCTTCAGCTTCGCGCGCAGAGCCACCACGTTGAGGCGATACAGATACTCCAGCGGGGACTCGTCCGACCGCTTGCGTGCGTGATAGTACTGCCGCATTAGCGAGATCCCGAACCCACAGTATTGGATCTGGAAGCTTCGATGCAGATCACTCCATTTGTTTCGAGTAGATCGGCCAAGTTGGCGGTACCAGTTCTCGCCGGCCCAGCCAACAGATCCGCGAAGATAAGACACTTCTCTTCGTCCGAGGCTTGATCTCGCAGGAACGCTGACTTCACTTTGCTGATCCAGGCTCTGGCAGGATCTTCGTCTTGGTCCTTGCCAGTGAACTCCTTCAGGTCCGAGATCGCAGATATCCGAACTCTCTGGTTCATCGACGCTGCCGTAGACCCGACCGCAGTAAAGGTTACCGCAGTGCGCGCAGTTGCCTTAGAGGTCGGAAAGTCGATGTCGTCCGGATCATACTCCCAGTTGGAGAACTCGTGGTCCGGCGATCCCACCGACTCCACCTCCAAATCTTGCGATCCCACGTTTCCAGCCACCGTCGCAATCGATGAGGCGGGCAAGACTTGCTGCTCGCGCAAGAATCGGCTCATTGCGGCTTCGAAGTACGTTTCTAGCCTGCCTCTCGATCCTTTGGTGGCCGGGGTAGTAACTGTTGGATCCGTAGATCGTGGAGTCTGCTTCTGCTGCGGAGATCGTGGTTGATCTCGACGCGCTGACTTCGTCCTAGCTTCCAGTATAGAGCCACCCGCTGGTCCCGGGGACATGCGGGGCGGCTCGGAAGAGCTGTCCGATCCCAATCCGGCTGCTGACGCGTAATGTGGCGATTCACCGGGTCTGATCGCTGGTGATTCTGACTGATCTTGAGCAGGGGGTACATCATCTACCACGTTCCGCAGCTTGTCGATCAAGTTCCGAGTCGACGTCTGGGTCACGATTAGATCCAGATCGAACAGGTCATCAGCATCGAATGCGCCGGCAGTGAGGCCAGCGTCCTTCAGCACGCGAAGCAAGTTCTTCACCGCGACGAGTTTGTCCGACGTAGCAGGCGGAGCTATCACCAGTCCGCGAAGTCCGCCGATCTGCTTCAGCTTCAGGATCGACATCATCGGATCCTGCTGTAGAAACTCTCTCAGATTCTTCTGGTAATACATGATCTCCAGAGCGTCGTCGGTCCACGGACTGGCAGATGTCTCTGGATCTTCGCCTTCTGTCTCAGATGCCTTCAGCTTCTTCCGAGTAGTATTCGACTTCTTCTTCTTTGCTGCAGACTTTTGAAATTGCGGATCCTGTGCTACAGGTAGCTCAGGATCCGCCTTAGGTTTCCCCTTGGCGTCTTTGTTTTGCGAATCTCGACTTCGTCAAGATACGCAGGAGTCCCCGAAGGGACTTATAGAGGATTAACCGGCTTCTCCTCCGAAACCGGATCTGTACCTCTTCTGTCGACTGAGTTCCTCCCAGTACTCTGTCAATCCGTGCATGTAGTTTCAATCAACGGCGTCGTCGTCGATCCCATCTCCGATGACGCTTGATCCCCAGGTTCAATCGTCACTTGAACTTCTTCTTGAGACTCACGGTGAAATCCGGAGTCACCAGAAGATCCGGGGACGCGCACCATTGTGGTGTAGCGGGATCAGCAAAATCTTGCGAGAGTGCGATCCAACTTCCACTAAGCCCGGACAACGACTAACGGAGGGGGTCCCCCGATGATCCGTGATCTTTTGCTGAACTTTGCTCACCTTGTGTACCCGACGGTAGGGCTGGATCTTGCTCCTCTGGTGACTTCGTGAAGGTCCAAGTGGTGAAGGTTTGAACGTCTTGGCGAGACGTTGGGGATGGGGCGGATTAGCGCGGAAACTCTTCGCTCTGCTGCCGATAACGTCCAGATCTTAAGCGATTACTCGAGCTTGGATCTGGCGGCCTGGATCTGGATCCGGCCGTGGGGTTGCCTTGATGGGGTGTGTTTGACTCTACGGTCTTCCCTTACACTTGCTCGCCGCTTCCTATAGTGGGGTCTTGGGGTGGTTGAGAACCGAAGGATCTCTCGGATAAGCAATGAACTCCGGTCGATCTGGGATCTGCACTTGAGGGTAGATCACTAGGTGGCTAGTTCCGGTATGTATATTACCAGATATTAATAACCAACACTAGGACACTTATCCCTAAACTTGCTAACACGGCGCGCGGCTAATGTAGTTCCTCTTCTTCGCGGGGCGTGGAGCACTTGTTGTTTCCAATGCAAATTCGCTTCTGATTTATGGTTAAGTATGGTCCCATCCTCAGTCACTATCCTCATACCTGCAAGGGTATGTTGCCTGGAGATTCCCAGGTGATTCCCCCTGGATCGTAGGTCTTCTCTTTTCCTGTCACGTAGTCGACACATTCTCCCACATAGCGCTGCACGCTTCAATACAGACCTCGCCAGTGGAAACATCTCCTTACCCGTTGGTAGGTACGCCCGATCCCTTGGTGTCCCCCTTCCAAGCTCACGTGATAATGATGTAGGATGTCCATCTGAAGTGACTCCGGCACCACCAATCTCATCAGTCCATCACGATCTTCCTCAGATCTCGGTGTAGGAGAACAGTAAAATAGCAGATCTTCACTGCCAACCGGGTAATCTTCAGCCACCTTTCCTAGGTCGCGCGCCTCGTCCCGGGTCAACCCTCCAAGATCGCCGGTCAGATATGTCTTCATGTTGGAGATCCACACTTCTTCGTCTTGGGCTCGACGGATCCGATCTGCCCGCAGCTGTTGGGCCACCTCCTCATGCAAAACCGGCGGATCTGGCCGGATATCTGCGCGGGATCGAGTCCTCACCGCGGCGATCTTGACCGGATACTCTGGCTGTTCTTCCTTCGAGCAGATCAGTACTTCGTCCAAACGGTTCAGAGCCATCAGATCCTGCACCAGGCTTCCCTCACACACCCGGATTCCCTGTTGCGATTGTAAGGCCTCACTCACCAGCTTATCCGCACTCGCGTTCCAGTCCCACTTGACGTGTACTAAATCGTTGGTCTGGCCAGCTTCTCAGGCGATTCATAACCTTTTGCCTCAGCAAGGTGAGCCCCGGCGCCTTGCAGTCGATCTCCCCGCGAACCTGCCTGACGATCAAGTTAGAGTCGCCGCAGATCACCAACCTGGTCCGACCCATAGAATCTAACCGGTCGAAGCCTAGCAGCAATCCTCGATATTTAGCCTCATTCACGGTCAGATCTTCAACGTACTCGGACCTAGCCTTCAAGATCGTCCACTCTGGGAGCTTCCGTAGGATCGCTACGAACGCACCCCCACCTCGCTTTACTCTGGCTGAGCCGTCAAAACTCAGGACCAGCAGCTCCTCCCCGGCTCTCACTGTCGGGATCGGGGCTTGGATCTTCTTCCGGGGTTCCTTCCTGGGCGCGATCCCCGCTAGCGCCTGATCCACGACGGACCTTGGCGTGATACTAGCAGCGATCGACCCTAAGATTTCGCCCTCGCCCTTGCCACACTTCACTATCTCTAATGCCCAGGGCGAAAGGAGGACAGCCCATTGAGCTAACCGCCCCTGTAGTCCGGGAGATTGGAACAGCCACGCTAGCGTAGAATGCCGCGTTAGGACCTTGATCTCCCGGCCGACCAACATATTGTAGCTCAGATCGATCACTCTCAGGGGGCGCCAAGAACTCCTTCTCTACCACGTTGTAGTTCAGCTCGTTCGATTTCAACGTCCGACTAGCGAATGATATCGGATAATAGGTTCCGTCATGTTCTTGTGTCAACGCTGCCGAGATTGCCCAATCACTGGCGTATACGATCACTGTCGGCTGCCGATCGGGATCGATATGCCGCAAGATCGGCGTCGAGGCGATTTTCCGTTTGAGAGTCTCAGAGGCTCTTCTGGCTCGATCCCATCTCTCCTTCTCCCGGTCAGTGGAGATCGCAGGAGTGTGGGTCAGTTCCCTTCCCGTCGAACTCAGTTCCTCGAGGTCCCGGGCCCCTATCTGAGCGCGATCCTCTAGATCCGTAACCCTGCTTCTCGATCATAGTCCCGCGAAGTCCACTTCCCTCAGTTCGTATAAGATCGCGGAGTAGATTGCGCTGTCCTTGATAAACCTGCTTTAATAGTTCAGACTTCCGAGGAACGACTGCATTGATCGTAGCAAACTCGGAAACGGCAGGTCGGTCAATGACGCCAGATCCTTTGGATTGGCCTCCAATCCTTCTTTCGACACTCGATGTCCGAGATAAGCCACCTCCCGCAGGCCCCAAGAACTCTTCTCCACACTGATCGACAGGTTCCACTTATCGCACTCTTCCAGCAGGCGCTCTACCTTGTCGCACAGCTGATCCCACGATTCCGCTGTCACCAGAATGTCGTCGATATACGATCTCCGGCCTAACACAGTGGGGGAACCCGGATCTTCGGAGTCTCCATCTTCAAACACATCTGGCGGCTCTTCTTGACTTCCTGATCGCGATAGCTTCGTAAACCCGTACAGTGCGTAATCTACCAACCTCTGATAAATTTGAGGAGCGTTCTTGTGACCGAACGGCATCCAGTTCCACTCAAACTAACCAAAAGGAGTGATGAACGCCGAGATCGCTCTGGCCCGATCCGTCATCCGAACCACCCAAAATCCACTGGCCATACCAAGAGGGCAGTACCACAACGCCTTGTCAAGATCTTCTAGCAGATCGCTGATTAGCGGCATCGCATACACCATGAGCCGAGTCAGGCCGTTCACCACCCTGTAACATAGTTCAACATTTGGGTCGAAGATCTGGCAGGACAAGAGGCGATGTATGGAATGGACTTCATGGTACCTGCGGGGATCAGACAGGACGTATCCGAAGGAAAGGGGTCCCTGTCGGACGAGATCAAGATTCAGTTACACGGCCGTCGGCCGCTTTATTGCAACAACGCTCAAACAGTGTGGATCAGAGAGATTGATCTGATCGATCCGGGAGAAGCGATTGAGTTGCCGATCAAGCTGCGGCCGAGAGCGACTGGGGAGAAGTTGGGGTTGACGCGGGGGGGGGGGATGGGTTCCCACGCTGGTCCATGGACCAGGGGCGCTTCGATATGTGAGGATCACCAACATCGGAGATCGTGTGTTGAACTTGAGCCCGGCTACCGTAGTTGGAATGTGGCTATCGGCCGATCGGGTTCCTCATAAAATCGGATATGTCAGTGAAGGATCGAGATGGTATCGTACAATACAAAGGCGGATATCCACGCCATTTTTCTTGATAATAACCACGATCGGCGAGGCCCACGGCGACGTCGAATGTCGGATTATCTGTGCGGAGAGCAACGATTTGAGGAGATCGGACACCTTCTTTCGGAAGCGAGGGGCGATTTTCCTGACCCGTTGAGCAACCGGTCTTGCTCCTTGCACATCGATGTCACAGAACACTCCCTTGGCCGCTGGCGGCAACGCGTTCCCTTTCCCGATCAGGAGGTGATACTTGTTCCAGATCCGATTTCTCAGCTGTTCGATCTCTTCGGCCGAGTTCACTTTTGGGTCTCCGACCCGGAGATCTCCCACTTTAACCTCTTCTGTCTCGATCACGATCTCTGGGATCACTGCCAACTCGCCCTCCACATCTTCTGCGAAGAGATCACTCCCCTCATACAGATATACTACGTCGTCCGGGTCCTTGCCGTCACTTCCGGGTCGAGGTTCTGCCTCCTCTTTCTTGATCGGCTCAGTCTGTAACGATTCCGCGTCGGGATCACCAATCGTTTTGAGATCAGGCCGAATTTCGCCTTCGGTCTTCAGACTCCCAGCCTCTTGATCGCTTTTCCCGGGATACATCCTTGCGTCTTTCGCCGCGGATCGGGGGTCGAGGTCTCCAGGCCCCCCGAGATCGGGACCGAATGTGTCGACTTCCAGCCTCACTTCAGCCTCTGACCCGCCCGATCCTTCCTCCGACTTCACTTTGGCACCCTTACCTTCGGGTCCTTCTTCTGAGTCGAATTTGGTCGAGTATCCATAGGCAGGGCTGGCATCCGCCTCAAGATCGCCTTCGGTGTCGGGTAGACGGGGTGATCCACCAGGGGTCCCGGATCCGCGATTTGTTCTTCTGCTGGACGGGACTCAGTAGTAGCCTGATAACCCAGTGTCTGCCACTCCCGATACCGTCTCGATCCTTCACTGACATATCCGTCTTTATGGGGAACCCGATCGGCCTATAGCCACATTCCAACTATGGTAGCCGGACTCAAATTCAACACACGATCTCTGATGTTGGTGATCCTCACATATCGAAGCTCCCCTGGTCCATGGACCAGCGTCGGAACCCATTTTTCTCGGGTGACGTTTGCTGCTGCCGAGAGCGACTGGGTAGCGAATCTAGGCCGACGGAGTTTGAGGTCGGACCGGCAGTCTACACGTCGCGAGAGGCGGAGTGACAGTGAGAGCGCAGCGTCGAGCGACGAGGAATCAACCTCGATTTACAGCGAAGGCTACTCATCATCAGACGACGACCAAGACCGTCTGGCAGCCGCGAACGAGATTGAACGTCGGAACGCGAGTGAGGGGACTTATGCTCGCGCGAACCCTCGCCCGCGACGGGAAGACTGCCAAGGACGAAACTTTGACAAGGAGCGACGAGTATCGGGGCATGGTGACCGCGACAGTCGTCGCAAACCCTTCGGCCCATGTGCTGCATGCGGTGGGAAGAATCCCTCAGCCCACTACTGCAATCGGTGATGCAAATTGTGCAAGCAAGTTCAAGAGGCAGGACAGTGCGAGCTGTACCGACACATCCAAGGCTTCGTCAAGTACGCCCGGGCGAAGGATGACAAGTCCGACCTTCCGCCGGAGCTACGAACCGTCGTCGACGAAAGCCATTTAAACTAGGTAGCCTGCCAATAATGACTGGGTTGGACCCGAACGGGCTACCACGGTTGACCAACACCTCGGGAGGGGCGAAGTTTATCTTTGCCTTCGTCGGGAGTGATGAATGGCCGGATGGAACTTTGGAGAGTGTAAAAACGACGAAAACTGGGAGATTACAACGACGGAACCTTCGTCGATGGCGGAGGAAATGAATATGACCACGACGAAGTTAGTGGAAGATGCGGCGACGCCCAGGTAGCAAGCGCGATGGTGAAGGAATGGTCTACAGTGAGACGGTCATCGCAGCGCAATGACCAGCGCGTGCGGATGCGTGCGATGGTCCGAGGTGCTATTGACAACGAGCCAACGACGATCCTGTTCGACACATGGGCGCGTGTCAGCGTCGTTTCAAAAAGCTTCGCGAAGAAGCTTCGGCTGCGATCGATTACCAACCACGGGCGAACGATAGATGTCCAAGGTATTAACAAGAGCTCGTTATCGACGAAGCGTAGAGCTGCAGTGAAAGTGACTCTAGCGCAACGACTTGTCTACGAGTTCGAAATGTGGGTGCGTCCGCATACCGCTGGAGTCGACGTGGTCCTCGGTATGGACTTCATGATCCCCGCTGGAGTTCGACTCGACCTTTATCGATCAACGGCGATGCTCCCGGGAGCGATGATGTTGTCTCTGCTGAAGTCGAAGAAGATGGAAGAGAATCCTGTAGGACGACGCGAAGTCGCCGGCCGAACCACAAAGGCGATGGACATCGCGGCTCATGTGAGCGTCGACTACCGCTTACAAAGGGACCGACCGTCAACAAAAACACACCAGTTGTTGGTGCGACGGACTGCGAAGCTAATTCCGACTCTGCTGAAGAATCGTCGTGGCGAGCCTGTGAGGGTTCGATTGACCAACATCACGGACAAGCATGCGACGTGTGACGCGTTCACTACTTTTGTAGTATGGGTTCCGCGCAGTGATTTACCCCGTGGCGACGGCTACGTGTTACACACGTCGCAGCGGTATCGGGATTGGCAGGTCTTAGCTTACACTGGAGTTGGAGACCCAGTACTGCTGGAGCTAGAGCGGGAGAATTACGAACGCTGGTTAGCCGCCCAACCGTCGCCAGTGGAACGACCACAGTATGCGACTCCTACGGGTCTCTTGCGAAGACCGGGCGATGGCTCGAAGTCAACTGGGGCGCGAGCATAGTACCACGACAAAGACACTTCGTTCGACGATGACGACGAGAGCGCGACTATGGCGACAGGCCGGCAGATACCAAGTGCTAGGCTTGCAATGTCGATTAATGTGCAAAGCGACCCACCAAAGAGCCGTGGACGCACCGGAGGCATCAGCGAAGCTCCAACTGACCACCGCGACACTGACATGGACAAGATCAATGACAATTTGTATGGATCAGGGGTGACGGAACAGGAAGCTGTAGAAACGGCGACGATGCCGTCACCAGCAGGTGACGATGACCCACGCAATCGCCCAAAAAGTGTCGGTGACAACGACGAAGGCCGACGGTGAGTTAGACGCTCTGGAAGCGGCTTATGGCTCCTCGGTCGCAGTTATGACTGCTGAGAGGGGATGACTATACGGAGGGAGTCGACGTTGTTTACGAACACCCGACGGCTGATGCAGGACTCGAGGACTACGCTCGGGAGCTCGCGTTCCTCCCCGACCTGACCGAAACATCGCCAACGACGATAGATTACTCCTTGCCCAACGTGGTGAACGATGAGCACAACGGCTACAATCGCCTGGTGTCGACGTTGCGGAATCACGAAGGGATTTTGTTGGCGAGCGGAAATGCTCTACCGCCGCCGGCGTATGGAGTAGTTTGCGATATTGACACCGACGGACATCAACCTATCTAGCAGAAGGCGCGTCGAGTTCCTCTTCGGGTCCTATGAAAGCTATATCAGCTACTGAAAGGACTGCTCGAGTCGGGACTGATCGCATTTTCGGACAGTCTGTGGGCGTCTCCGATAGTGATCGTGATTAAAAAAAATGGTAAAGACATTCGCCTGTGCATCGACTACAAGCGCATGAACGCCATCACTGCGATCATGGAGTACGCGATGCCGATTGAGGACGATCTGCTAACTGAGTTGGACGGCTACCTTTCGTTCTGTTCACTCGATGCCGCCAGTGGGTTTTGGGCGGTGATGATGACGATGCGTGCGAGGAAGGTATCAGTCTTCGTATGTGCATTGGGGCACTTCGAACGGCTTCGGATGCCTTTCGGACTTAAGAATGCGCCGATGATTTACCAGCGAATGATCGACAATGCCCTGTGCGGGTTCGTACAGCCAAAGGGTGGCTGGAAGCGGTTCGCCGAGCGCATGCGCACAGCCGAGCTACAGTCCTCCGCTAGCCGCCGCCACAAGCCTGAACAGGCTCATTCTGCGATGGAGAACGTGGACCTGACAAAGACGAAGTTTATCGTTGACCGCGAATCTTCTAACAGAGCGGACCCACTCGTCCAGCTGGTAAACAGCCCCGACGCGGATATGTTCACGAATGGGGAACCGGACGCGTCGACGTTGGTACTGGTATTTGAACATCGCTCTTTCGTTGACGATATTTGCTTCGGTGGCGACACCTTCGAGGGCTGCTTGGCGACGCTAGATCGGCTGCTGTTGCGCTTTGGAAAGTGTCGAATCGGATCGGGGAGATTGATCCGATCGATCCGGGCGAAGCGACCGAGTTGCCGATCAAGCAGCGGCCGAGAGGACTGGGGAGAAGTTGTGGTTGACGCGGGTTGGTCCTCGGCGTGTGTCATCGCGAGAACGCTCCGGTTTCCGTCGCTTGCGACGGTCTCTACGGTCGTAATCACGTCGGTCACAACGGTCATAGTCGCGTCGTTTGCGTCGACTTCCTCAGTCTTGGTCGGCCCGTCCTTCGCTTTGACTGCGGTCATCGCTGCGCTAGTACGACTCTCCTTCGTACCTAAACTGCTGGATTGCACCTCGGGTTACGAGCATCTCTTCGCCTTTGAGCAAGTCGTTTAGCACCGCCTCCAACCCACGAATGTCGCTTAGCCTCAGTCGCCCAAGGTCGCGCATGAGCAGATCATCGCCGCAAATGAGAGGAAACTGCTCCACGTGGTCCTTCGCGTCACACGGACCCTTCTCCACCTGAAGGCGGGCATTGCGCGCGTAGCCGTTAAGACGGTTGAGGTAGTCGCAGATGTGCTCCTTGCGTTCACGCGTCTCCGAATAGTAACGAGCAGCCGGGGGCTGCTTATACCTCGAGCAATAGTAGTCGAGGAACTCCTTGTAAAGGAGCTTCCACTTGCGACGAGTTTTCTTCGGTAGTTGTCGGAACCAGTGGATTGCGCCATCACGCAATCTTAACTCGAACGCCGTGCACCATTCGTCCGGCGGTATCCGAGTCCCTTCATCTCGTAGACGAAGGTCTTCAACCACTGCATCGAGTTGTCGCTCTTGTTGCGACGATCACTAAACAGCTTGATGCGATCCAGTGGGCGATGCGACGCCAGCTCAATCCTCCAGCCTGAGTCCGCTACGCTCGCGGCGCACAACGCGTCCATCTGTCGCGATAACTCTTCCCGTGGATCCTCGTCGACCTTGTCCCAGGCGTCGCTGTCGCTGTCAGACGAATCATCGTCACGGCGACTTCGCGACCCACGTTGACGCGAAGCCCTGCTCGACCTGCGCGAGTTCCGCCCTTCGTACCTTTCGTCGTCGTCTTCAACGGCTAGACGTTGGGCACGACTGGCTGATCGTGGTGTCACCATGTGCGAGTCCTGAAAGTACGGAGAGCCCTCAGCCTTGGCGAAGACATTGCCCCGGCAGGCGTCGTCTTCGTTTCCCTTCGCCGATGTATCCGGCAGCGGAACCATTGCTGGATTCGCGGGTTCAGCCGTCGCCCTGGCCTCGGGCTGTCTCCCATTCGCGAGATCTTTCACCCCGAATGCCGCACGAAGCCATTTCTTCCACTTGTGGAGGTTGGCTCCAGCTTCGGACGGTGTCCACTCCTTCAGGGACATGCTCGACGGGTAGTTGCGGGTCTCCATACCCATCGCCCGCAACAGCGACACCGTGTCATCCGCGACCTGCGTCGTACTCAGCGAGTTCACCGGGTAGGATAACTCGTCGCGCAAGTCACACCAGGTCGCTTGGCGCACTTGACGAGGGTTGAATAGCCGAATCCAGTCACTCGTCAACATCTTCTTGTAACACCTCGCCAGGACCTTGTTGGCCGTTGGGGTGTCGCCATTGACTGGAATGCGTACAGCAAGCGCCCCCGAGTCATGTGCAGCCTTCGTCGATGGGTCATCGTCCTTTTCTTCGTCTCCCCAATCGTCGTAAGCTGCGTCCGGCCCCGCCACAGCCGAAAGTTCGTCAACTAGGTTTCGCTAGAGAGGCTTCGTAGCCCCTCTGCTTCCCGCCGATAGCACCGCCTCCTCGCGAAGCTCAGTCTTCTCCTCCGTTGGAGGTGTCGACTCCCCGTGGTCATCACCGTTGTCCAAGCCTTCGTCAGTCACTCGCGAGCCGTCGTCATCTGAGTCTTCGAAACTCACTGAACGCTCCCCAATCGTCGCCATTCGCGTCGACGCCGTCGCCACACTCCGTTCCGTCGTCTGGTTCGCTCCGCTCTTCATCGGAGTCGCTGGTACCGCAGACTTCGACTCTCTAGCCATCTTCACTAAACTCGGAGTTTTTGCTCAAATTTGCCTACGAAACGCAACAATAATAGAAGGCTACACCGATCCCGGGTCGCGGCACCAGTTGTGATGTAGGGAATCACTAATTTCTATCTATCGCTAGACTCGTAGATAGCCTCTGCACACAACAATACGCCTTCCACAAGGGTCGGCGAATATTATGGGCGCGAATCTGAAGGAACCAATCCCGACCCAGCACCCTGAGCCGGCTCTTCCCTCGATTACAGTTAGCGTAAGTAGGCCTCACACAAAAACGTAGCAGGCACGAGCGTCGCCTGTACGTCTACCCCCCCCCCCCCTCCTCTCTCTCTTTAACCCCGTGGCACCAACAGCGGAAGGTTGGCTAGTCTCTTTCGACTCTTTTACGGGGGTGCCCGAGATTAACTCAGGCTGTAAGTTGTCAGGAGTATACTTCCAATACTCAAACCACTAACTTCGGGAATACAATACCCGAGTTTCCCTCAATTAGGGAAATAAACAACACAGTCCCACTACTAGTCTCTTGGTCTTACCAGAAACGAACGCTAACTTCAGGAAGGTCGCTGTTCGCTGGTAGGCATACCCTGCAAAACTATTAAGTGTAAGGCGCTTACCTCGACGCTTGAGCACTTGTGTGCTTCAGGGAAAATTCAGCTCTGTATTGTTTAGGCCAAAAGGCCCATACTCCCTTCTAATCTTTTGCCCTATGATCATCTATATACAAAAATCAAGTAAAATCAGTCCGGACCTTACCATGCGTCCCATCGCGACGGCTGCGACCAGTCGATGCCTTCGTCTTGTGTAGTGTACACCATCTTGACACACCGTCGCCACTGTAGCCATCGCCACTTGTGCCGATTGGTCGGACCGGTCCCGGCGAATCCTTGAAAAGCGACGGCGACGGGTATTGACCCACGCTGCGACGCGGCGCGAATCCCTTCCGAGGCGAATCGCTACATCACCAGCGGAAGATTTCTGGTGGATGTTCGAGACGGCGACGGAAGGAATGAGGGGTTCTGTTCGGCTTGAAATGTTTTCGGTACGGATGAGGGGAGCTGTAGCAGAGCAGTGGTTCTTGAATTCGTGGTTGCCTGATT
Source organism: Phytophthora tentaculata (assembly GCA_033557915.1). Lineage (NCBI taxonomy): Eukaryota > Oomycota > Peronosporomycetes > Peronosporales > Peronosporaceae > Phytophthora > Phytophthora tentaculata. The sequence goes on from JAUCEA010000009.1 coordinate 5,571,697, forward strand.
TTGAGACCCTGAAGCAGCGGTTCCACCATCGATTTATTCGTTTGACAGGTGAACAGTTGTTGCAGAGGATGCTTGACGCTGGACAAGATGAGGGAGTGGAAAAAAACAGTGAGCCTGCCGAGCCTGAAGTAGTTGCTTGGGACGGTAAGGAATGCAGTGGCGGCCGAAATGCGCTGTGTTTGCAAGAAGAAGTGGGGCTACAGGCGACCGCTTGGGACGGACAAATGTGCAGCGGTGGTTACTCTGGCTCTGTCTTGAACGGTGGAGCTGCGTGCAATGCCAAGAAATGTAATGACGACGGATTGCTCGTTGAGCAACGAGGTCTGGATTGCTGGAGAACGGCTCTCGGTGTTGATAATACTCCTACTGATGCTCAGGTCGACGCACGGCGAGAGAGAGTGTCTGTCCGTGAGCCCGAAGGGCGGAAATGTATGGATCGGAAATACATCAAGAAGAACGGTCAAGAAGTCGCTGAGTGTGTGGGTTATTGGACCTGTAGTGACGAGACTCCCTGTGATAACGGTCGCAGAGGAACAAAAGACGGTTTGTCTGACGGCTGTCGGGTCGGTGAGTGAAGTGTCTCTCGGAGGCAGTAGTACGGTTTTTGAATAGGAAGTAGTGTGTTGCGTGGCAGGCGCCAAGTACGAAACCAAGGACTCCGAAGCCTAGCGGAGTGGTGACGCGTAGCCAAGCGACGGTGAAGGACCCCGATGGACCTATAGTGGTGGAGGCAGGGCGGATACCGGAGGCTAAGGCGAACACACATGAAGAGGAGAACGGTGTAAACGTGAAAGCGGCGTCGAGCGTGCAGGAAGCTCAACATAGCAATGATGGGGTGGAAGCGGAGTGTTCAACTCAGACGACGGAAGCTGTCAATGTAGAGACGGTTTGCTAGTGATGGGGTCGGGACTTGCACGGTTGGAAACGCCGTATCTGGAACGGTGGTTACCGTGATTCTTTGTGGTTGTTTTGTGGTCTGGACGGGCATTTTCAACGGTGAGAACGGAGCAGTGGGCAGCAAAATGATGCCGATGGTAAGATTTGGGTCAGGAAGCACCGTTGTCTGCCGGGGTTACGGTGATCAGTCGATTTGGATGGCGGGACTAGTATACTGTAGCGCTAACGCCGATTCGGTGCAATGCGGCGAGGTGCCTCTGGCTGTTCCTGTGATCGATAGCTGGGGTGGTGTCCCTTCTGAACGTGACAAACGTAGGCCTGCTACGGGGAATGTGGGGAAGGATATGGTGTTCCAAGGATTACTGCGGTACGGCCGATGCAAGCTGTGCGTGGGTGGCTTTTAGCGGAGTTACTCGGTATAAAGGCAAGCGAGAACGGTTTGTAACTACTGTTGGGAATGGTTGAACAGCTCGCCGTTAAAGAGGACTTGGTTGCTACGGTTTTCTAGTGCGTGTGTTTTGGAAGACTACACGAGTTGGGATTTCCTGCCGTATCTGGTGGTAGTTCCGATGCGTGGTGTTCGGGAACGTCTGAAACGATCAAGTCACTTGACGAGGACGTCACGTTTTGGTTGGGGAGGATGTCTCAAGTAAACTCGGGATCAATCGTTCCCGAACTGCATGGGGGCGGTTGGAATGATGTTCAGTTGGCTACCTTGAAGAACGGGACGAGGGGGCGGATGAAGCTGTGGTGAAGCGCCATCAGGATTTTCCAAGGATCGGGGATCGTAATAGGTATCCGCAGTCAGCGTCGCGAACGTGGCACCTAATACGACGTCGGGGAGGCCCGGAGGAGGGATCATGACACCAGAAACCAAGATCAGGACACCAGAAGCCAAGATTCTCCGCCCAAGCACAAGATCAGGCTGAGATCGTACAGACGATCTTGACGATCAGGGTAGCCAAACGATCCGGAAGAAGGCCAAGAGATTAAGGTCGAATACCCGTGGCTCGAGCCCGACGGCAACGGGTTGAGATCGGGGCAAGGTCGGTAGGTCAGAGCAGGAAGTCTGCGATCAAGCTGAAGACTGGTGATCGGGGATACGAAGGTCGACGATCGTCACGGAGACCGCCGATCGACATCGAGGCTGCCAGACTGGATCAAGATCCTCAGGAGAGATCAAGATCGCTCACCTGGATCAAGATCGTCGGGCAAGATCAAGATAATCGGGATTGTCGACTCCGATCAGAATGATCAAGATCGCCGATCTCGGCCAAGATCACCAATCAGCATCGAGATCGCCGGACTAGATCAAAATCGGCGGTCTTGGCGGAGATCACCAATCAACATCGAAATCGCCTGACTAGATCGAGATCGGCGATCTTGGCAAAGATCACCAATCAGAGGAGAGATCGCCGGCCAAGGGACAAAGTTGAAGATCGCAAGATCGGTCGACCAATCGAGGATGGTGGGAGCCGATCTTATCCAAGGGTGAGACATAGGACGGCGCATGATGCATGGTAAGATGGGCAGGTAGTGGATACACTTAGGATAAACATCAATCAGACCGTTTTTTACTTTGAAGTGCACAAGTGGCCTTCCCCGCACTCGAGACGTCTTAAAGACATATTGGCTCGTTACAAAGTGCTAAAAGGAACCTTAGGTAGAGGTTACTAGCGTCGTAGCGTAAGATCTTGGTTAATATATTAGCCGGATTTACCTACACTAGTTTTCCCTACTTTAAGTGTACAAGTCCCTGATTATCTAGACTTTAGTGCTTGACTGGAGGTCAGATCCGTTCTCAAGACTAAAGATCCCGCAATTGGAAGCGCCAAGCAACCCGGAAAGGAGAGGAAGAACATGAAAGACGCTTATGTAGGCATTTCGGCGCCTAAATTAGGCATAAAGTCCCAAGATCAAGGCCGATCGCCACTAATCAGGCCGTATTTAGGACTTATCAACCGGGAGCAGAGTGAAGAAGTTCCGCGCTGCCCCATACATCCCGCGTCCCACCAGGACAGTCAAGTTTTCGCTTATCGGACACCTTCGGATCCCTGAGAGAGCAGATCCAGCCCGCCGACGGGTACACAAGGTGAGACCAAGCTCAGCCGATCACGGATTTATCGGGGGACCCCCTCCGTTAGTCGGTGTCTGGGCGCAGTGTGTGAGTGGAGATCGGCCTCAACCAGATTTTGGCTAAACCCGCTACACCACAATGTTGCGCGCGCCCGGATCTCTTGGGGAGTCCGGATTTCACCGTGAGTCCGATGAAAATGTCCAAGTGAAGCAAGAACCACGGGATGAAGCGTCGACGGAAGTCGGATCGACGATGATGTCGCTCAATGAAGCGAGATCCGCGGATCAGCAGAGTTTTGGGAGGAGCTCTGCTGAACGAATCAAAGAGGAATGTCAGGACCCCGATCCAGACTTAGAAGAAAAACCTCGACCTCCTCCCCAGGTCCCTTCGGGGACCACCGCAGATCGCGATGCGAATCGTGATCTGCATGATTCCGGAGGGAAACCTTCGGGATCTAAAGCTTCCGTCTCGGAAGCACCCAAGCCGGCGATCAAGAAGAAGAAGACGAAGTCCAGCAAGAAAAGTTGAAGGCACCCGAATCTGACCTCGAAGAACAAGGATCGGGCAAGATCGCGCTGGCTTGGAACGCGAATGCGCTGGAACGAGCTTATCATCGGAAGTTCGTTCTGGATTTTCTGGAGTATGATCCGGTCTTGAGGCTGCTGAAGATAAAGCCGATCAAGGCGCTACATGGTGCCGTGAGCAACCTCCCCCCCCCCCGCGCGCGACCGTGGACAAGCTAGTTGCGGCCAAGGACCTGTTCCAGCTATTGGAAGAAGCGGGACTGGTCGCAGAGGTGTTCGATGCGGGTGACCTCTTCGAAGCGGACCTTACCGAGATCAGATCGGCGGCGTCAGAACTGTATCGACGACTTAGGATGCTGAACAGAGATCAGACGTCGACATCGGAGCTTCAGAGTTCGCCACAAAGCAGCGCAACCGATCCCCACACGAGATTATCGCATTACGCCTCGGCTACCTCAGAGCAGGGTTCTGACGACTCGCCGGTTCCCCAACGCATGTCGTTAGGGCCGTCGGGAGCGAAGCTGTTAAGATCCCGTCTCAAGGAATCTGCGTCGACCGCGATCACGCGATCTACTCCGGAGATCCTTTCGTCCGAAGGAGATCAAGCCAAGCCAGGCCGGCCACAGAGCCGATCGACCGATAACCTGGAATCACATTTCCAGGCCGCTATGGACCGATTCCTTGGAGAGCAGAGGGCGATCGCGACCGCAGCCGGAAGAAAGAAGCTCCCGGCCACCCCGATCAACGTCGGCACCCAGGATGTCGACATGGAATCAGTCGGATCCCCGACACATGAGACCAACCTTGACGAATACGACCCGGACGATCTTGATTTCCTGGCCCGATCTCCAGCCAGAGCGGCCGTTGCTGTAGCAACCGGTGGAGGATCGGAGTCCGCCGCGATCCAACGAGTTAGGATCTCGGCTATATCGGATCTCAAGGAGCTCACGGGAAAAGACCTGGACGAAGATCGGGCTCGGTCTTGGTTGAGCAAGGTCAAGTCGGCGTTCCTACGAATCAAGCTTCAGAAGAGGAAAAATGCCTGACGTTTGCCGATCTGATGTCGGGGCCGGCCAAGAACTGGTATAGACAACTGGGCCGCTCGACGCGGAACAAGTGGAGTGATCTACTCAAGAGTTTCCAGACGCAGTATTGCGGCCTGGGGGTATCAATGGCATGGCAATATTACCGTGCACGCAACCGATCCGATGAATCTCCGTTGGATATCTCTACCGTTTGAATGTCGCTGCACTACGCGCCAAGTTGAAGATCAAGGATGGAGATCGCAATGCTCGACAAGAACACGTTGAACATTTCATCGAAACCTTAGGCGATCAGGAGTTGGCTGATCAGCTTACGTTACTCCGGATCTCGGACGTGGACGATCTCGAAGAAGTGCTCCAAGCTCGCGAGCGAGCCAAGACCCGACAAAAGCGATCAGCATTCGGATCCAAGTATCGCCAGAAAGTTCCGTCGGCGACGATGCATGTAGCCAAGAGAGCAGTTAAGGCCGTGCAAGCTCCCCGAGAAGCTTCGGATCCCGAGACTTCAGAAGGATCGGACGGCTCTAATGGAGAAGGAGACTTGAGACGCGTATTTCTGGCCTCAGCCGAAGGAGATCGGGGCCCTATAGGCGGCGAAACAGGGCGATTGACCGCCAGTCGCGGGAATCGGCGGCGCTGATCCGCCCGAGCGTTGATCGGGAGGGACCAGGACCGAGAGATCGAGGTTTCCGTGATCGTTCGCCTGATCGACCTCGATGCTCGCACTGCGGATCGAGAAAACACAGTGATCTGAGATGTTGGAAGAACCTGACCTGTCAGAAGTGCGGCCGTCGCGGACATCCGTCGGATCACTGCCTGTTCGTCTGTCGCGGTTGTGGAGAAGTCCATGAAATGGGCAAATGTCCGATGGAAGAATTTTACAATCTCATCCGTCAGTGGTACGATCCGGCGAAACATGAAGCCCTTCTGCCGGAATCGACGAAGAAGATGATAAACTAGGACGCTCGCAGGGTTGGAATCCGGTACGAGCCGAGCGTTTTACGTTCTGCATATATGCATTTGTGGAGAAGAAGTCGTTAGATCAGTCTAGCGCGCGATCAAACCGATCGGATAATACACATGATCTACACCGACCTGCTTCCTCTACTCCTCGGATCTCAAGTCTGCGTGTGGATGAATACCAGAGAACACGAGTGAAGATGACTCTAGATCTCTTGCCAGGTGAAGTCCGAGGATTCTGGAAGCATTACGCTCCAGGGAAATGGTTTCGCCAAGCCAAAGTGACAGGGAAGATCAATAACGATAAGGCGGTCTTGCTACTCGATAGCGGCGCAGAAGTCTCAATACTAGACACTCCTTTGCTCGTAAGGTTGGATGTCAAGTGGACGGAAGTCAGAGGCAAGAGTGCGTCGGGATCGGGGAGAATGTGTATGTCACAGAAGGACGCACGAAGATCAAGATCACGCTGGCCGGATCGTTGGTGAATTACTTCAACATTTGGGTCGAAGATCTGGCCGGACAATATGTGATCATAGGAAGGGACTTCGTGATACCTGCGGGGATCAGACTGGACGTATCGGAAGGAAAGGTGTCCCTGCCGGACGAGATCAAGATTCAGTTACATGGCCGTCGGCCGCTATATAGCAACAACGCTCGAACAGTGTGGTATCAGCTTTACGAAGAACCTCTTTATTAAGTCGAAGGTAGATTTTTTGTCGCATGAGGTGTCGAGGGACGGCATACGTGCCGACCCGAAGAAGATGCAGGCAATCGCGACGCTACCTTTCTCGACGTCGTAGAAGGGTGTGCAGTCTTTCCTCGGAGCGTTGAACTACTACAGCCGCTTTATTCAGGACTTCGGTGTATACGGGGCGGCGTTATATCAGGTAACCGACGCTGACTTCGACGGGGGTTACTTGACCTCGGCGAAGGCATATTTTGACGCGCTGCAGATGAGGATCGTCGACGCGCCAATTCTCCGCCATTTCGATCGCAGTAAGGTATTCTATGTCATGCTGTTCGCGAACGAGTTGGCGCTTAGCGCGATGATGCTCCAGGAGCACGAGTCGAAGCTGCATCCAGTCATCTTCCGAAGGCGAGTGTTGCGTGACGCGGAGTTGAACTATCACCCCGCGGAGAAGGAGGTTCTTGCGTTGCTGCTGCTTCTGAAGGCGTGCTATACGATGCTCGCTGGGAAGCGTATACATGTATACACACGGTTCTCGATGATGGCATGGATAAACAAGTCTAAGACTCTGTTTGGGCGAGCAGTCCAATTCTCTGTTTTATTATCGCCGTGGGGTCTGGTGGTGGAGCGAGTTCCGGAAAAAGATGTCCGGTTCGCGCAGCTGATACAGTCGACGGTGACGAGCTTTGTCGAGCTTGCGGATATTCTCTAGCACCTGTGATGCCTCCGTGTCGCGGGGTTCGGCGACGGTGCGAATGGATCCTGCTTTACTTTATGCACGTCTTCCTCGCGACTACGAAGGCTTTGTGCTGTCTTTCGACAGTTCAGCGAACGGAGAAGCACGGAGCCTATGGCAGCTGCTCCTGGATTCTATGGCGCCTTCCTGAGTGGAAAAAAGAGATCGCCGTGAGTGATTTCCTCGAGTCAACGACTGTGAACATCGCCGAGTACACGGGCATGAATTATGGAGTGACTGCAGCTATTGCGCTGAAAGTCGATGACTTAGGCTTCGTCGGCGACTCTCGGCTCGCAATCCAGCAATCTCTAGGGGTGATCGCGTGTCGGAAGGAGACGCTACAAACTCAGCCAAACCGCCACAAGACGTTGACGTCCAAACTTCGTAGGGTCCGAACCTACATGTTGTACGCGAGTATAACGCGGCAGCAGACTCACTGGCGACGGAAGCACTGCAGTCTAAGCAGTCACCACGAGTGGGAGACCAAGCGCGGTTGATGGAGCTACGAGAACTAAACAAGATTGACAATGTCATCTACGACGCTTCGTCCGACGCAACTCAAGAGGCGAAGACGGAACGAGAGACGAACGAGGTTAACTCCATGTGTGCCGGCGAAGGCTGGATGCGGAAAAATGCCTCTCGGAAAACTTTCGAAAATTTTGTATCCGTACTGACGAGGAACCAAGCAAAGTCGGGAAAGACTCGGATGAGGAGTTGGCCGTCGCCAAGCGCATCAACAGAAACGCCTGCCGCTGTAGAAGCGAATGGTGGGTCTAGCGACGCTCCAGGCCCAAGTCCAAGGGAGTTACGGACCGACGAAGTCTTGGAGCGAAACCCTTCATCACACAACATGGTGAGACGAAGTGGGAGAAGAGCATCGCCAAGGACATCAGCACGACCGCCTGCGGCTGCTGAAGCGAATGATGGATCTGGCTACGCTGACCAAGAAGAAATAGCCGAGTTACCGACCGTCGATGCTGAGGGAACAATTACTCCTTCGCCGCACGACGGAGCGGCATCAGATCCGCCTGAACCGTCGCCGGAGACATCGACAGACGTTACGAGAAGCGAGGAAGGAAGCAGAACCACGGGAGACGTTTTAGGAAGGGTTGGTCCCTCCCGGGGCCCTCGACAGGATAATACGTCGTCGGAGCCAGGAGCTTTCGACAGCGACCCCGTGAAGGTGCAGGAAGAGCGACGACGACGCATCGCCGCAGCGCAAGGAGAAGAAGCAAGGTGGAAAAACATCAAGTCGGTGCTGACGGGCGACACTGAAGGACTCAGTTATCGCGAGGCGAAGGAGGCCTGGAAGTGGGCTGACAAGTTCATGTTGACAGAGGACTCAATCCTCTACCACGTGGGTTCAAGGCGTCGAGGAAGGCACGATCAGCAAGAGGACCTCGAGATGAGACTGGTGGTACCAGCCACGATGGTTCAGGAGGTCTTGTAGAACTACCACGACTCCCTGGAAGGAGGCCACCAAGGAGTAGTCCGGACTTACCAACGAGTGAGAATGGATTACTATTGGGCCGGGCTATATTCAGACGTCGAGAAACGCGTAAGTTCATGCCCGGTCTGCAGTACAAGTAAGAGCCGGTCTCAGATACGCGGTTACTCGCCGGGAAACATCTTAGCGGAGAAACCATTTCAAGTGGTGTCGATCGACTTTGTCATTCCCTTGCGGAAGAGACGACGAGAAAACACAGTCTTGCTGCTGTTCCAGTGCGCCTTTACGGGCTTCGTCATCGCCAAGGCGATGGCAGATACGTCTGCGATAAGGGCGGCTCAGGCGTTCGAGGAATGTGTGTACCGACGCTTTGAAGCACCGTCTTTGATACGCCACGATCGCGACCCCCGCTTCATGAGTGAAGTGTTCCAAAACTTCGCCGAAATAATGCAATCGAAGTCTAGGGCAACACTTAGCTATCGTCCGCAAGCAAACGGTCAGCAGGAACGCTCGATGAAGTCAGTTATGGCATCGGTGAGGGTCAACGTCGAAGATCCGCTGCAGCAGGACTGGGATGAACTAGTAGAACGACCCATATCGGCGATCAACAACTCGATGGACGACTCGTAAGGAGACGCCGTTCTACCTCGTCCATGGTTGGGCCGCTTGTTCGACGCTGAAAGCAATGACTACGTCTATACGGCGAGGCATCGGGAAGCAATCGGAGCTACTTGCTTGGAGGCGAGAAGCTAATAGACAGCAGGAGATAGCACTGGCGATGGCGAAGGAGTATCAGGCGTCGGAAAAGAAGCGACGAGCACAAGAACGCAACGATACACTAAGTCGGAGGGAAAGAGCTCCGATTCGGCGACGAAGCGAGATGTCGGCGTCGAGTGAGGAACCAGGTGATTCAGCGCGTTGCGGCAAGTCAGCTACGGGTCTCCTCGAGGTCGGAAGTCGAGTGTGGCTGTACATGGAGCGAGTGAAACGGGGATTGGTGAAGAAGCTCGCCCATTTGTTGCACGGCCCATTCCGGGTCAAGGCGAAGGTTGAAGAATTCGCTTACGAGTATGAACTCCTCGACCGTCGTGGGTATCGGTTTTACCCTGTCGTCCATGTGTCACGGCTTAAGCCAGTGACCGAACTCGGAGACAGACCGACCGTCAGATTAGCTCCTGGAGTTGACGATGAGCATCGCTTAGACTTCGACGAGAAACTACTGCCCGAGGATAACTGGGTACAGGAAGTGGCGACGGATGAATTTGAAGTCGAAGCCATCTGAGACGATCGTATACCAGTGTCGACGGGTACCGAGCGGCCTGAGCGAGAATTCAAGGTGAAGTGGGTTGGCTACGATGAGCCGTCGTGGGAGCCGGTATCTAACTAATCGTGTGGAGACTTGCTGCATGACTACCTTCTCGAGCGTAAGAAGGACCGGCGACTCCAAATGATCCAAGTCGCCGACGAAACGTAAGTTACGCATCACCGGTTACAATGAACTATCTGTGGGGCGTCGCAGCTCAGCAACAGACGAAGAAAGCTACTGCGAACAAGAATATAAACTGCACGAGAGGCAATGCAGCCCTCGTAAGCAGACGAAGTAAGTTACTGCATCAAAATGACTGCATGTTGCACGTTAATCAAGAAACGAAACGAAGGAAGCTACTGCGCTGTCGAGCAATGTCCAAGACGAGTGAAGCGATCGCGGGAAGTGGTACCGTGGTGTAGACGACATGTAAGACGACGCAGCGGAAACGGCGAAGGTTTAATCGTGAAACCAGCATCTCCAGCCGCAGACGCCAGCATACCCAACCCAGAAGTGGAAAAACCTTCACTCGACGCGAGAGCAGCTGAAGGAGTATGAGTAGCGCCTGGGGCATCGCCGGACGAAGCCTGGGTCTCACCCGAAGTCACAGGAGCCTGAGCCCAGTCGTGCTCTCAACCAACGACGATTTCAGATGGGGCCACAGAACCATCGACGGCGATACGTGACCCGATCGCCTGGTCGGTCCACCCGCGAGGCACGAACATCCTCACACCCGAATTGCATGGGTAGAACGTCGTGTTGAACGGGTAACGATAGGGCTGACCCAACCAGCAATTACGCCATGGCTCCAGAGTGTCCACCTCGACGACCGAGGCGTTTCAATCGTCGCTGGAGAGTACCCATGTCAAGCCTTCGAGGGACATCACAGGAACGGAAGGCTCGAAGGCCACTTCGGTCGGGAGCTCCCGTTGACCCGTCGGCTTGTCCTGCTCTCCAGCCAGGCACTCGCCGTGGAATTGTCGCTTGTAGTGAATGAAGAGGACGTCAGAGCGTTTCTTCCATTCGGCTTCCAGTTGATTCCACACAGCAAGGATCGCCTTGGCCATTTGTTTGTCGAACGACGGGTCTCGAAGCATGGCGCGAATCATCGCCTTCGCAGCACGACCGGATACCCAGTGATGGTGTTCCCACAGGGCAATCGCAAGGGTCAGCGACGGGAGGTCACCACGCAAACCTCGCCATAGGTGGAAATAGCGTAGCGCAACACGAGTCTTGCGTAAAATGACGATGTCGACGGGTAACTCCGAGCGGCTGAAGAGGCTGGCGTCTTCGGGAAGCGAGCGCAGGTATCGCTGGAACGGATGGTTAGGGTCTTGGAAGTTACCGAAGGCGATGATCCCTTCGACGCTGCATGAAGCGACAGCTTGACCACCGATGGGTGTTGGAACTCGAGCGCCGAGGATACGGAACCAGCATCGCTGAGCCGCCTTCCGCGTGAAAACCAGGTCGATGAAGATGTTTGGCGAAGTCGGAATCTTCGCCGATGGGCGGACCAGCGGCTGAACTCCACGGATGGGAACCGGAACATTTGATGAAGGGATCGTGCGACGAGGATCATGACCTGGAGCGAAAGTCGAGACAATCACCACGCCAGGGCGATGTTGAGTCGACGGCGGAGCACTGGCGGCTACCTCCGCGGTACCAGAAGGTTGGAGAGCCTTGCTGGCGACGGAATCAGTAGCCTGGGATGGCCCTTGATCACCTTCACCACTTGGGGAAGCTTCGCCGGATGCTGGGGGAGCTGGAATGCGACTCGATGATGTTGAAGAGGCAGGGCCCGACGACTGGGTGTCCCTACTTGGCGTTGAGGCGTCGACAATAACTTGATCCGTCTTCTCCTCATACTCGACAACCGGAGATCTACTTGGCGTTGAGGCGTCGACAATAACTTGATCCGTCTTCTCCTCATACTCGACAGCCGGAGATTGAACCGGCGACGGGGAACGACCCTCCTCGGACAAGATCTCCACCTCGGATGCCAGACCAGGGACATCGCTGTCAGAGGCTTCTTCTTGCTCGAACAGTAGCGACGACTTGAACTGCGATCACTGCGACGACTGACGACGGGGAGTCCCTCTTCCTGACGGGCTTGGAGTCGAACCCGAAGTTGGAAGCGACGATTGGGGTAGTGACTGCTGCGACGTCGATGGCTGAGAGGAGGTTGCTCCGAACATCGAAGATGGATAACGCCGTGAGCCGACGCGAACGAAGGACCCAGTGACGAGTGCGGAGCTGGAGGTCGCCCCTTGAGCAGGAACGCAGCTGGAAGCGTCGCCCGACGAGGCCGGTAAAGGAAGCGTCCGCGCCGGAGCTAGGAGAACTTGAGGCGAAGGAAGATGAACGCTGGAGAGGGTCTGGGCAGCCGACGCAGTCAGTACCGAAGCAATCCCTGCAGAACTCAACGCTGGAACACTCACAGTCAGAGCGCTGAAAGTCGAAGGACCAACCACGGGTGACGAAACGACAGGAGACGCGCCGTCGGACATCGCAGGAGACGGGAAGGGGGGGGCGTCCTGGGAGCTCGGAGGTGGCACCTGCGAGTGCTCAATGCGCACAGGCATCGTCCTGAGTGGGGCGCGACTGGTCGGGGCGACCGCAATCGGGCCCGATGTACCTCAACGTTTCTTCGTCGGTTGGACGGTTTGTTCTTCATCCAAACTTGGGGATGACGAGCCGGCGACGACGAGCGGACTCGGCTCGCTAACTATGCCGGAGACATCGAGCAAGCTAGCAGCAGCCGTCGCAGCATCGCGAGACTTACGACGACGGCCACGAGCTCGTGGCCTAAACAATACAGAGCTGAATTTTCCCTGAAGCACACAAGTGTTCAAGCGTCGAGGTAAGCGCCTTACACTTAATAGCTTTGCAGGGTATGCCTACCAGCGAACAGCGACCTTCCTGAAGTTAGCGTTCGTTTCTGGTAAGACCAAGAAACTAGTAGTGGGACTGTGTTGTTTATTTCCCTAATTGAGGGAAACTCGGGTATTGTATTCCCGAAGTTAGTGTTTGAGTATTGGAAGTATACTCCTGACAACTTACAGCCTGAGTTAATCTCGGGCACCCCCGTAAAAGAGTCGAAAGAGACTAGCCAACCTTCCGCTGTTGGTGCCACGGGGTTAAAGAGAGAGAGGAGGGGGGGGGGGGGGGGGTAGACGTACAGGCGACGCTCGTGCCTGCTACGTTTTTGTGTGAGGCCTACTTACGCTAACTGTAATCGAGGGAAGAGCCGGCTCAGGGTGCTGGGTCGGGATTGGTTCCTTCAGATTCGCCCATAATATTCGCCGACCCTTGTGGAAGGCGTATTGTTGTGTGCAGAGGCTATCTACGTGTCTAGCGATAGATAGAAATTAGTGATTCACTACATCACACGCTTCATTGATGTAAGCCGTCTCCGCATCAAATAACGGTATCAGCTCCAGCATATTCGCTTCGGCCTCCGCCTCATCGTACTCATAACAATCGTCCACATCAGAGACGCTTCAAACCATCCGCGACGTTCCGCGCCACGACCGTTCCTCAGTCCCATTACCACGCCGACAAGCACTCGCATTAGCTCGACCCCCACACAAACCTCCCCCGTAGCGCTCACTCATCTCCACTCTCTTATCACTGCAATAGATCTTCCCAATCCTCAGTTCACTTTCCCCAATCCGTTGTTCACCGCGGTTTCGCCACACAGTTCTCCACTCGCTGTCCGTTCCCAACCAGAACCCCCAGATCCTCCTTGTCCTAAACGCTTTAAAACGACCACTGAAAACTCGTTCACCAAATGCTGACCGTGCAGGCGCTTCGTCGTGGGCCTAAAATGCCGTATTTACTTCTTTCACCTCAATGTAGCTGTCAACGCTAATCTCCTACGTAGCTACCGTGATGACTCCAAACCGTTCCTTTCAGCGCACTCGACTACGAAGACTCCAAATCTCCAACCGGACGGACCCAAGATTTTTACTGCTCTCCTTAACCACCGTTCGAAACAGATTCTCCTCGGCACCAACAACCTCACAGCGACGACGATACCCTGCTTCTCCACCACGTGTCGCGAGTCGCTTTTTCAGGGACCGGAATGGGGGCCGGCCGCCGCTGGCTGGAGGCGTGCGCCTGAGGAGGGCTTCGCGACAATAGGGCAACAAGCCAATGAACACGGACCGCGCCACTAAAAATACAAAAAGGTGTTCTTGACTTTTCGGGTCCAAATCAAGTTCGCGACTGAGACAAATCTAGGTTTGGCTCCAGCCGTTCTGCCTACGTCGCCTCTCCCTAATCTAGTCTCCTAAACTATATAAAACTGATACAGAAATATGGTCCGTGTCATCTCTCCTTGTTCTTCTTCGAATGCCTTGCGCACCCAACTGATGACTGCTCTGAATCAGGAACACCAGTTTTCCGTGGGCTTCATCCGCCCCCTCGTCCCGTTCTTCAAGGTAGCCAACTGACCATCATTCCAACCGTCCCCATGCAGTTCGGGAACTGTTGATCCCGAGTTTACTTGGGACATAGTGTTGGTCTACCTTGAGGAAGGATGTAGGTGGTGCAGGTCTCGTGCTCGCAGCCCCTCTGCGGCAGAAGCCGAGATCATGACTTCGTACTTACGAGTTTATGTTCTGTAATTTTCTTCGAAACAGGATTTCTTACAGGATTTATATTAAGGCCATGATTCGTATTTAAACGCGACAAATAATCCTGGCCTCCAACACCTGCCAAAAAACGGGTACTGCCATTGGGAGCACTTAATGCAAATAACGTAAATAGCAATAATATTCTAGGTCGGCAAAGAACAATAATAATAAATGCGACTGAGGCGTGCCGCTTAGGGTCTAAAGGTTGGTCGTGGTTATTTTGGAGTAAGTGGGAACCTGACCTTCAAGAACGACCAGTTAAGATGCCGGTATTTACACCAATCTTAGCGCCGGAAATTACCAGTATCTCGCATGAAGCTCTGGCGGATTGGACGAGCAAGTGTCGCCACTATGAGAGCAAGTTGAGAGCCGGGTGTCGAGTATTGTGGCTTCGGGATCTCACTGGCGCGGCAGTACTATCACGCGCGCAAGCGATCGGATGAGTCCCCACTGGAGTATCTGTACCGCATCAACGTGTCGGCCCTGCGCGCGAAGCTGAAGGTCAAGGATGGTGGGTCGAAGAAACGCAGGGAGCATGTCGATCACTTTGTCGAAACCCTCGGTGATCAAGAGTTGGCAGATCGGCTGACCATCTTGCGATTGGCCGATGCTGATGATTTTGAAGAAATAATGGGAGCTTTGGATCGAGCTAAGACCAGTCTCAAGAAGTCGGCGTACGGGAGGAAGTATCGACAGAAGGCGTCGAGTGCCCCGGCCGCGACGGTCCAGACGAAACAAGTCCATGCGATTCAAGCGTAACCGTCAGATTCGGAATCCGATTCTGGATCGGATGAATGCAGCTCGGAAGAGGACTATCGCCGCCGGATCTACTTGGCTGCGACTGAGGATCCAACGTCGGCGACGACGAGAGAGGCTCAGAGCGCTCGCGATTCAAGGCAACCGACCCGAGAGAGACCGGATCGACAGCCCCGCGATCAGCGGTGTGGTGTAGTGATTACTCCATAATTGTCACCAGACAGGACGTGACCAACTTCACGAAGTTCAAGCTACGAGCGCCCGGTCATATGACAGAGAGTGACCTTGATGGGCAAGAGATTCAGGTGAGTCACTACCGAGCCATCGTTCGTGCTCCATTGTGACCAAGATGTCGCTTAAGTCAGGTGGTCCCTATTGGTGAGCCGGATTCGCATTCAGCGGACAAGAACTGACGGATCACGGTACAAAGCCTCGGTGGTCGTTGGGAGCGACTTTTGCGAAGGCACGGCGCCTGTTTGAACGCTCGGTGACGGTTGGAGAAGCATCGCAGCCACCTGAAGAGTCGCCAGACATGCGAAGTGGTCCATAACGGATCGTAGTTCACTTGATATTTGTAAACTTGATTAGGATTGCATATTAGGGCATGACCCGAAAGGGCAACACAAGTACAGAACAGCATTTCCACTCAAGCACGCAGAGCGAGGTCCGGTTTCAAGGTAAGCGTCTGGTCAAGCTTGCGTGAGTGTGTTATGCCTGTCGGTGGATTCGAAGCTTATAAGCGAGGGTTCATCCGGCAAGGCCAAGAGACTGTGTGTGTATTGGCCGATTAGTATATCGGAAGGTTTCGTGACGGCTATATCTTGCCTATTTGCACGGTTGGGAGAGCTTGTATTGCCTCCCATATATTCTTCCAACCGGGTGTTGAACACTCGGTGCCCTCGTAATAGACTTACCCGTGCCTGGTACCCTTCCGCAGTTGGGACCACGAGGATTCATAACATCAGCGAGCTTTGCTCGTGCTAGTAGTGCGTTCTCATTTTCACTGGTCGGCCAATATAGGTAGTTCACAAGATTCAGTCTGTCCCGGTGCTGGGGCAGAACTGAGGTCTTCAGGTCCGCCCGAACGATCGTTTGCCGTTCTGGTAGACGTATTGTTGTGGGAGCATCCTAACTACACTAGTAGCTAGAGTTCACGTGGGATTCCAACACCACAGCGGACTCTGTTCCAGTCAGAACAATCAAGCCAAAACCGGCGCACCTACGTGTGGTCGCGCCACCACACGGAGGCCGACAGCTGGAAGCGCTTGACCTGCGAGAAGTGTGGCAAGAAGGGTCATCCAGCGGATCACTGTTTCTTGGTGTGTCACGGCTGTGATGAGCTACACGATCTGGGCAAGTGCCCGATGACGGAGTATTACAACCAGATCCGGAAGTGGTACGACCCCCACAAGCACGGCGATCTGCTACCAAAGATCGCTGAGAAGACGTTAAACGAGGACGCTCGCCGGGTTGGAAACTGGTACGAGCCGAGCGTGCTACATACTGCATCGATGCGTTTGTGAACAAGACATCGGTAGATTAAGTTAGCAAACGACCCGATTTACCCGGTAAAACATGTGATCTGCTTTAGAAACCTACCGTCAAAATTTCGAATCTGTACCAGGCCGATGACTTCAACCGATCAGTGACGTCTGTGCCCTTGGATCTCCATCATGGAGAAGCGAGAGGGTTATGGACGCAGCGAATCGAGATCAATGGTTCAAGCCTGCTGAAGGCGAGATCCAAGCCGAATTGCCGAAGTCAGACGATCAGGAATGGTTGGTGAGGCAGATCTCTTACCGGGTGAATCGCGTGGATACTGGAAATACCATGCTCCTGGGAAATGGGTCCGTCAAGCTCAAGTCGCTAGCAAGATCAACAATGATAAAGCGGTCATGCTTCTGTATAGCGGGGGGCCGAAGTGTTCATCTTGGGCACTGCCTTTGATCGTAAGGTGGGGTGCTACATAGACGGAAGTCAGATCCAAGATTGTGTTGGCATTGGCGACAATGTGTATAGAAGAACTCGGATCAAAATCACATTGGCTGGAAATCTGGTATACTGCTTCGACATCTGGGTAGGCGATCTATCTGACCAGGAGGCGATCCTTGGCATGGACTTTATGTTCCATGTTGGTGTTCGCTTGGATCTCGCTGACGGCACGATGTGCTTCCCGGATGAGATGCGGATCCAGCTGAGTGGACGGCGACCGCTGTATGGAGACAAGGTCGGCACGATCGCAACAGGAAAGTCCACGTTGATCGAAGTCAGCACGTCGTGGGAGGTTCCGCGTCGCCTGAGGCTGTCAGATCACGAGATGCTGCGGGTCACCCGCGAATTAACGAGAGCTACGCGTAGGATGTGGGTCCCGACGGTAGGCCAAGGTCCAGACAAGATCCGCTATCTCCAGATCACCAACATCACCGACAAGCAAACCCTCATGCAGGACAACGAACGTGTGAGGATGTGGCTGGCCCAGGACCGAGTGCCGCGACTTTCCGCGGTATGTGTCTGTCGGATCCAGGCGGTACATGGAGTAGCAGAACATTGCCTATCAGGCCACCGCTGACGCGCGAGCTGAAGTGTCGGATCCGGAGGTAGAGGTATGGGCTGACCCCGTGGTAGACCGCTCGGAGTACCCGACGGCACAGGGAATACCGCGGCGATGGCAAGCGGCGCAGTTCCAGTGCGCAGTGAAGGACCGCCGGCGACGAGGTGTCTGCCGTGCGGTCCGCCGTCGGAACCAAGTGACACGGCGAGCGACCCGCCGTCGGAGCAGGATAGTACCACGGTACAGGCGTCGTCAGGGGTGATAGGCAGTGTGACAGTACGAGATGCCACAGATCGATCGTCGACCACCCACGGTCGCGAAAAAGCAAATAATAATCTTAGCTGCCAGAAGTCGGAGACGCCGAATCAAGTCGAAGTGACTTTGATAGGGAATGGTAGGACACTCAAGATGCTGCAGCCCAGCCGGGTTCAGGGACAGAAGCGGCGAAGGTGTCAGACGCCCCGGATCCGACGGATGCAACAGGGGGCATGACTCCAGAGACACTGGATCCTGTCTCAACAGAAACGGAGCAGGTGCCGGAACGTCAACCGGACTAATCAGGTCCGAGTTGCAGACAGACACCGGGTGCAGATCGTCATAGTGAAACCCAGTCGATCTCGCCGGATCCAGGCCCGACAACAGGAGCTAGTGCCGTTGAAGATGAGTAAGCCTGTTTCCATGAAGGCGGTGAACTATTTGCAAAATATGTTCAAGCGGAAATGGCCGTGCTACCGGACGTGTACTGGCGACTGACGAAGTGGCCGTCGAAGATCTCAATGTCAGTGACCCGACCGTCGCCTTCAACACCAAGGAGCAGGAGGAACGCCTGCGGCTAATCTGGCGGTGCGAGCACCTGCGGATAGGCAAGGGCAACGCGTTGCCGCCAGCAGCTAAAGGCGACAAGTGCAACATCGATGCCGGGGACGCGAAGCCGATCGCTAAGAGTGTAAGGAAGTTGATCCCGCGGTTTAGGAAGAAGCTGGCAGCGCTTATCATGGGACTGCTGGCGGCCAAGATCATCAAGCGCTCGAGATCCCCATGGACATCTCCGATCGTCTTGAGCATTAAGAAGAAAGGCGTGGACATCAGGCTGTGTATCGATTACCGACTGTTTAACAACCTGGTCGAGCTGGTGATCTACCCGATTCCCCATGATCAACGAACTGGAACATCTGGACAAGGCGGTGTGGTACTGCTCGCTGTACATGGCCAGGGGATTCTGGGTTGTGGAGATGATAGTTCGGACGCGTGCGATCACGGCGTTCAGCACACATTTTGGCATCTTTTAGTGGAACCGCGTGCTGTTCGGACTCAAGAATGCACCGCAGACCTACCAAAGCCTGATCGACAACGCGCTGTACGGGTTTACCCGGATCCTGCGATCTGGAAACCAAGATCAGCTAGATCTCCTCAAAAGAGGAGGCGAATCTGGTGGTCCGGACAAGCCGTTAGTACTCGGAAGGAGATCGTACATCTACGACATCTCCATCACGGCGGAACCATGGGATCAGCTGTGGGAGCGCGTATACAAGCTATTGGATGCATGCAGCGAGTGGGACCTCTCGATCAGCGCGGCTAAGAGTTACTGGGGAATGCAGAAAGCGGTCTACCTCGGCCATCGAGTGTCGATCGACGGCTTGGAGGCGAACCCGAAGGATCTCTCTGCGCTCGTGGATCTGCCGTTTCCGGGGTCGCTGTGGTCGACGCAACCGTTCCTGGGCAGCCTGAATTATTGCAGCAGCTTTATCGAGAACTGTGTGGTCTACGCTGCGGTTCTATACGAGCTGCGTGAGGTGGATTTCGCTGCGATCGCCAACCAGGTGAATTGACGCGGATCGAGCAGCTGGCCGAACTGCTGGATCAAGACGCTATAAGGACGGTGATATTATGAACCATAATCTTGACGCTATGGACTCAGAGGGAGCGACAGATCGATAATTGCCGAGCCGCGGTCCAAGCGGAGTGGAACCGCGATGGATTCGAGCGTACCGTGCTCTGAAGTCAATGTTTGCATCGACCCCGATCTTGAAGAACTTCGGTTCGGATCGACAGCCAGTGATGATCGTATACGCCAGTGAATGGGCGATCGCCGCCGCGCTGACGCAAGAACATGACAGAGAACATTGCCCAGTGATGTTTGCTAGCACAACGCTGAGTCTAACGAGCTGAATTACGGCGTAGTGGAGAAAGAAGTGTTGACTCGGTTACGGATCCTCAATCTTAACAATAATATCCTGGTCGGACGACACATCTGAACCTGGACTCGACACCCCACGTTGGCGTGGCTGTTCAGACCACCAGGATTGCAGGGCAGGTTAGGACAATGGCCTGCTCTTCTATCGCCGTGGACCTTGGAGATCGAGAGTGTGCCAAAGGAGAAGACGAGATCCTGGGGGTGATTGCATCCAGTATCACACCAATATCCGAAGTCGACAAGGCACTGGTCACGACTGCACCTCCCTAGGAACCGCGTCGCAAGATGGCCGTGCGAGCCGAGGAAGAACTCCTGGTGGTTAGCTTTGATGGATCTGCACGGGTGAAGCGAGGTGGAGCCGCTTACAGTGCGATCGTATGGTAATTGCCTGAGTGGACAGTGATCCGAGCCATATCACGATACACGGATGGACTGACTATGAACGAAGCGGGGTGCCATGGACTGGTGTTGTGTCTGGGTCTGCTTGAAGACATGGTTCGGCAGCGATTGGTGGTGTGTGACGGCTCGAATTCGGTGGTACGGCAAGTGCGTGACGAGATCGACTGTAAGACCCCGGCGTTGACGTTGTTGAGGCAGAAGGTACTGAAGAAATTACGGCTGGTACATGTGAAGCGTGATTGGAATAGCAGCGCGGATAAACTTGCGAGTAAGGCAAAGCGCTCCAGCAACAAGGCGGGATCGAAGTCGTCGGGGAATTAGATCGGCAGGATCTGGTCACGCTGAAATGGTTGGATGAATTCATTGTTGTGAATTCGGAAGATGATGCCGCTCGGATACGCGCCGGCAAATGACCAGGGCGAGATACAGGACGAGGTCGAATCCCGCGAGATCCCTCGAATCGAACGGATCCGTTGGGCGCAAGACGAGGAGGCGTGGATCTCGGGCCTTAAAAGGTATCTGGGGGTGAGCACGGCGGTCTGTCGCAAGATGAGGCTAGATCGTACGGCAAGTAAGCAGGTGCTTCACTGGTCGATGTCACGATCACCAAATTTACTGTGGATCTGCTATTTTCCGGCGCTGCCATTCCGTCCCGAGAGGTTCTTCTCCAGTCGAACTAACGTCCCCCCACCCGCGGCTAATGAGTATCTTGAGGGTCTCATCACTGAAGCTAACGTCAGGACGTTGTTGGATGAGATGCCTTGGGACATCTTGGAGGGGGTGGACCTCTGCCTTAGCTTTGAGATCGAAGTCGACCGGCGGCTTGGAGTCGTAATCAACCGGTACCAAGGCTACGAGAGCAGCGAATTCTCGACATACTGGGAATCCGCGCACTCCTTTCCGATCACTAAGGCCATGTATAGGCGAGATCCGTGGCTTGCGGAGTATCGTAAGAAGCGTAGCAACCGACGATCACACGCTGGCAGCAAATGGACAGGGATCTTGCGGCTCTTCATCACGGAGATGCGAGAGGATTGGTGCGATCTGGACCTACTACTGGTTCCATTATTCATGCACTTCCCGAAAAAGATGGATGATGTTGTATGGTGTTCAAGGATCGAAGCTCGCCGTGCCAATCTGGCAGATCCCCAACTTCACTGTCATGAGCCCGCCAATCTGGTAGAGGCTCTGCACTATTGTGATGCGGCCGATCCGTGGCGCAGTCATCGCCTGGAGATCACCCTGCACCCAGGATCTCGCGACTAATTAACAAGTTACCTCGGCGTCCGTGCGTCCAACACACCCTGATGCTCTCACGTTCGTGTGACTGTTGTAGCCGCACGTGTCTTTTTTATTCAATCAACACATACCCGCTTCGATCCCTGTCACATCTGGCTTGGACCCGTGTATCACGTAGAGTCAAAATCCATATCGTCGTAGTCAAGCGATCTGTAGTTCTTGAGCCATAACGTCATATCCACCGCTGAAATTTCTCATGTAACCACGTAACCCAATCCACCTATCTGCATCCATTATGTAGATTCTTCAACCCGTCCCTACCAACCCAGCCAACCTGAGCTAGTGGATTGCAGTCCACGATTCTTCGTGAGACTGCATCGCGTTGTACCGATTCCGGTTCACGTGGTCCCGCAAGAACTCATGTAACAAAGCACCACAGTTGAGATCGGCTTCAGCCATCCAAGTAGGTTCATCGTATCCTCGCCAAGGCACTAGAAATTCTCGGTAGATCCGGCCATATCGCGTCTTTTTCCCAGTCCCCATATCCGAATCCGTTCGACTTCGTATTCATCATCACCCAGATCCTGGATCCAGCTATCTTCTGGTAGTAAAATCGGATCGAAATCCAGACGATCGATTTCTTGTACAGCCAACCGCGATCTCGGTCGATCAGGAAACTCTTGGACCAGCATCAGATTAGAGATATGCACCACCGGGAATAGATGATGACCCGTGCCTGACGTTTCGATCTTCTCGCCAATCTTCTCGATCACGCGGAATGGGCCATGGGAGAGATGCGCCAGCTTGCGAGCGTATCCTTCTTTAACGCGATCTAGGTAAACCATCATGCGAGATCTTGAAGTCGGACCGCATTGTAATGCCCGTCCGCACGTCCTAAGGTCGCTTCTCGTAGCAGATTGTTCACTGGTTGTCCAGCGCGCCGATAATACTTCTGAATCCGATACCTCACGCGGATCGCGATCTCACCTCCCGGTACTTCCCATCGAAACCGTAGCTTGGGTCGAGGATATCACTCATGTACCAATAGAAAGGTGCTTCTCCGCGGATCCGATCGCGAGCCTTGTTGACCGCCCCAATCCTTTTGATCTGGGTCCTGCACATACATCTTCAGAGCTAGTATGATCGTCTGTACCATGCGTTCAGCTGTTTCGTTTGCCTGAAGTCGATAAGTCACCGTAGCTCGTTGTCGCTGTCCCAGGATCTTGTTGAACGCTCTGAAGAAAGCAGACATGGACCCAGCCTCGCGGTCATGGCTGATCGCCTCGCTAGCGCTGATTATCCCTCCTCATATGACTCTGTGATGGTCTGCGCTGTTCTCGATAAACTCGCCTTCGCAATTACATATCCTGAGAAGCGATCTACCCAGATCAACAGCCCGGTGTTGTTTTTGTACGATCCCAGCAGAGACGGAATGTGATCCATAGCAAGGATCTGGAACGGATACGTGGCTTGAACATTCCCCGGTGATTCTCCTTGAATCGTTGGCCGACCCTTGCCTGTTTCACATTCCACACATTCGCCTACATAGCGATGTACGCTCTTGTACAAACCTCTCCAGCGAAAGTGATCTCGGATTCGCAGGTAGGTCCGGCCGATCCCTTGATGGCCAACTTCTAGACTCACATGGTAGTGGTGAACGACGTCACCTTGCAAGGTCTCTGGGTCTACTAGCCGTATCGTACCGTCGCGCTCTTCGTCAGTCCGTTTGGTCGGTGGCAGTAATAAAGTAGTTCGTCCAGAACTCATAAACCACGGGTCGATTTTGGCTGTGTTCATGCGTCTGGAGCGCGTGCGACCTGGAATGCACTGGGATTGTGGACCAAAGGGCGCTACGGGAAACATGTCCACTAATGCCGCGAGACACGCTAATACTACCGAGGCGTGAATGATCCGGAGACCGCGGAGATCCCGAAGTGAGGTCGATAGGGGCAGGATCCGGATCATCATCGTTGTTCGGATCGTCCGGTCACTTGGACCAGGTTCTGGCGCAGTTTGATTGCGACGTGGTGTAGCATGTTGTCGACGGCGTTCTTCGGATCTGGATTGAAAGAGGGTCAGCAGCGTTTGCTGCTTTAGCACGAAGTTAGCTAACTCAGCTGATTCTTCGTTCTCCTTTTCTTCCTCGGTGTTCTGCTAGGCAACTTTGCCTTTCCCGACCGGAGTGCGAGGAGTTTCCGCGTCTGGAGCCGTCGAAGATGCCAGTTTTTGCTTTCGCAGAAACTTCGGGGGCGAATACGGACGAGGTGTCGAGGAAGGATTACTGGCTTGAGACGATGGCGGGGTCTCACCGTCCTCACCCATATTGATATCAGGATCTTCAGTACCATTGAAGGTAAGAGGGCGAGAGACCCGCTTGTTGGGACGAGAAGAAGGTCCAGGAGGTGGGACGTGCTCCGAGGACGTTTGGAGGAGCTTGATAGCGACGGGGGAGCAGGGTCTTGATGACTGCCCTGGAGCAGCCGATTCCGATCCGAAAGTGCTGGGTCGGACGGTTGTGAAGAAGAGACGATCGTGGATCCCTGACGGTAGACGGTTGAGGATAGCCAGTAATGATTGCGGTGGCTACCGAAGCAAGACGGACCAACGCTGAGCCATGCTCCCGGCGGAGGCCACCTCGTTCATTGTAGGTCGGATCGCAACACCCGACACTGACTTTCGTTGTCGGCTACTTGACACCGGAGCTTCGCTACAGCTTGGCGTGTGGGCGCTGTTTTGGCACCTGTTAATGCATGAGGAGATCAGCAATGGGATATCGGACAAGACGGGAATCATTACTTACGCAGCTCGGAGCTGTGAGCCCTCTCAAGATCGACATCTCGAAGAGCATCATCACGCTCCCGGATCATCCGGTCGATGTCAGCCTGGATGGTATCGCGGCGGTCGCGAGTGTCCTGCAGATCGTTGAGTGGCTGGAAAAACGTTTGTCGCTCACCATCTCGCTCGGTGGGAACCTTGACCAGAGAACTCTTCAGCTCGGCGAGCTATTTAGACACGCGAGTTAGTCGGCGGATGATATGCGGAGCATCGCCTCGGAGCCCGTGGCAGCGGCATTACTGGGTGGCGAAGCGGCTTGTGGTCCTTGAGAAGAAGCGACTTGGGAGGCGATCTGGGCCTCAGCAGTTTGCAACGCAGTCTTAACCCGATCCAGTGAGTTCGCGGTCCGCTGGAAGAGATCTTCGTCGTCCGAGCGACCACGATCTGCATTATTACCCTGAACCTGGAGGTCCAGGATCTCGTTGTGCGCATGATCCATCTCCTAAGCAAGCTGATTGTCCTCTTCCAATGAGATCAAATCGAAGCCCGGTGAGACGGTCGTCAAGCTCTTCGAGGGGTTGGATCTGGGTGCGCTGTAGATCTGTCTGGCTTTGGTAACCGGGGTCGGGAGTTGGGACAGCGCCAACTGAGGAGTATCGGAGATGCACCAGTTCGCTCTGCAGGTTGTGGATCTCGGAATCCCGGTCGACATCTACACGTTCCTGCTGTCGAATGTCTCGCACCTGTCGGAGGATGGTGATCGTGGGTCGACGCCGAGTGGTGATAGCAGTATCGCGATCCGCCCGCGCGGTGCGCAATTCTGTGGTGAGCTGAGCCACCCGGGCCGACTGCTCATCAATCGTACGTTGTAGGCTACCTGGAGAGGCGTCGGCCGGCGGCGCGGTAGGGTGAGCGGACCTTGGCGATGTAGCAACCCGTAGGCTTAGAGGCGTAGCCGCCGGCAGTGACGGGCGATGTGAAGGCGAGGGACCGGATCCGGAAGGCGTCAACGCACTCACTGGCTGAGCGCTCAAAGGCGATGGCGGGCACAAGATCATGGGTGATGACATGTGGTCGCGGCTGGCGCAGGAGATGACGCGCCGGGGGACAAGGAAGATCGTAAGTCCGGCGCGTCCAGCAGTCCGATACGGTTGGATGACCACCAGAACCCGATATGGCGACGAAGCGCGCCTAGAAGCGAAATGGTAAACAACAACACCAGGAAGACGACAGTACGTCCGGAAGAGAAGAAATTGCAAAGTGAGTGCGTGGAGCGATGCCGTTGTTACCCAAGAACCCGTACAAGGTATGGAGCCGGTCATTCGCGATCCTTAAGATAGAGATACGATGGATATGGGGACAGAGCTTTGACGGTTGAATACCTAAAAATACACCGTTAAATAAACACGACTCAAACGTATTTTAACGATCCGATTTTAGCTGCTAACATTCTCGTTTCTATTTTAATTTTTTATTGCCATCTGTCGTAAATATATTTTTATGTTTTGTATATTTTACAAAATACCGGACTTAACATATTTCTTGAAACAACTATATTTCATGCAACCACGCGTAAAAAGTCAAGAGACGACGAGTTCATTAATTTTTCACCCCTTCTTCCAACCAACTTCCATCTTGTAAATACAAAACGCTTCTAGTAAAATATCGGCAAACAGCAGAAAAAAAAAGAAAAAGAACATATTTATTGAGCAGGTTTAGCTACTCCAAAACGACCATTGCTCTCCCGGGGCCCAAAAGGAATAATACCTGCACGAATAAAACCCCTCTGAATGGTTTTAGCGGGAACTTCACCCCAAGCTTGAACAACGATGCGGGTGATGAGATCGCGGCGGGCGGCTGGGTCGGAGGAGAAATCGTTGTCGATGTAGTGAGCTACATAAAGCTCACGGTATCGCTTCTTGAACACTCGCATAACAGAAACGTCCATGGGTTGCGCCACGCCCGTGATTCCAGGCGGGATGAACTCGACTTCGTACTGCACTCTTCTTCTAACTTCTGTCTCACAGAGTCCATTTTGTGGGTTTTTAGGCTGTCTAATAGAAGAAAACGAGTGTCAGATACGGTGGGCTTCCAGACCTAGATTAAAAACAATTACAATAAATCATTATAACTTAACCAGCACGAAAAATAATTTGCAACTCACCTCGTCAATCCAATAGAGCATGCGCGATTCGTCACAATAAGCTTTTTTCTGGACGGCCAGAATAGCTTGGTAGCGATGCAACGGATTTTGTTGCACTTCCTCCTTATCGGTAGCTCCGACGACCCCAGCGAAGATAATCATCAGTGGCAGCTTCTCACCGATGGCGGACACACAGAGAAAAGCAGAAGCTCTAAAAGCATTTTCCGTCATTCCTTCACAAAGTAAATAAATATTAGATCATGTTAAAATAAATAAAGTAAAAAAACAGAAATGTTTTTACCTTGGACGACGTCGACATGTTTGGCACCTACGAAGTCGATCGTCGTGTTGGAGTTCATGTCGATGTATACCGCCGTTTGATCCATGTTGAAGGCAGAGGCAAACTTAGCAGAGCCAGCAATGTGGGATACCACACTTGATTCCTCTAAACTGTATTGAACAGTTTTAGAAAACTGGTCAGCAATTTTCTAAAACAATTAAACATTAGAACTATCAAACAATAATTGAGCGCTCATACAATATTTCCTCCATTTCGATGCGTTTTTTGGTGCCGCGGTGAGTGATGCGCCGAATGGATAAGCAATTTCGCCGGCGAAATCTGTGCAGGTACATGATTGCCGCTATCTCAGAGCGATCAGTAAGAAACTCTGGTTCAAATCGGGCAGCCATGATAAGTAGACATTCGGTCGTCACACCTGTATTATATACAAAGATAAAACAAGTTATAAACGGATTCACCACTACCAGAAAAATATAACACAACATGGTTTTTTACATCGGGCTTTGTTTGAGCGCATTTCAATAACCCAGTTAAGCAATCTATAATTCATTATTATGGAGAAATAATGTTAGCGTTTGAAATCTAATAGTAAATGCGAAGAAAAATATTACCTTTGATCCGGTGCTAAAAATCGAGGTTTCGGGCCCCGCTTGCCTTCGGCGACGAAGGTTTTGTTGGGTTTCTCCTTTGCAGCAGCTTCCACACGCTTGTCGTCGCGAACCCAGCGCCACAGCGCCGTTCTGTTGACGCCGTACACGTCAGCGAGGGACTAGCTGATTCCTTGCGCTTTTGCTGCTTGCACCGCTTGGTGCTTCTTGCGGTTCTTGTTGGACAATGTTTTGCCCATTTAGAAAATGAACATCTAAACGATCAAGCCCGCCAGAGGTGCTGCCCGCCATCAGTACTTCTGGCGGGAAAATCAGTGCAAGGTGATGAGTATATACGACTATTTTAGTTTTTACGATTATACTTGAAACGATTTTTTACGATGTTGCAAAAAAATGTAAAATACGGTATTCTATTCTATTACCAATTACTAAAATGGGTATTTTATCTTGAAGGTAAAATTTGTTTTTGAAATAACTTCACATACTTTACAAAAATTATATTTTCTTCCACGTGACTTCCACTAATGTCTTGATGTAATGCTTGAAAAAGTACCCATAACAAGCGGTTCTTTGGAAGCCTTGGTCTTCTCCAGGAGAACGCTGTTCTGAGCGTTCGTCTCTCGTAGCGTACTGACCTCAGTATGGAGTAACTCGACTTGAGCATTGGCAGTTTTCAGGTACTGCTCAGCGTTCTCATGCGTCATGATATCAGGGGCAAGCGAACGACGAACAGCGTTGGCTTCTGTCTGGGCGAACCGGAGTTGGGTCTGAAGGTTCCCCACTTGGGCTGGAAGGTCAGCTAGAGCATCAGGAAGCGGCTAAACGGCCGCCAGTACGTCATCAAAGCCGACTGCGCGTTCGAGACGCCGTTGAGTGCGTATATCACCTTGAAGAGGAGGCGCCACGCTGAGCTGGACTTGGTGGCGAACCATGGAAGTTAAATAGGGAACGATGGGCGTCATCATGTGCTCCACCGACGCTTCCACACTTTCTTCAAGCATCGCGCGCAATGAAGCCTCGGTGATCGGTGGAGAAGCTTCAGCGGGATCAGGAGGTGCTGGTGTCACAATAAACGATGCTACGGTAGCCATAGAAGCTGCGACAGAACCTGAGGCAGGAGCGGAAGGCGCCGGAGCAGGGGGCACCGACATTGCAGCGGACGAAGGTTCTGGTTGAGCTTTTGCCAGCATCGATGGCTCGTTCGAACGCTCGGTGTCGCCCTGAGAAGATTAACGACAGTCGATGCGATGTGATGAGCAAGGTACCGCGGAGTGATGGTCAAGATGCGCAGGCTTACCTCCAGCTGTTGACGTTCCCGCCGGTGCTGCGGTCCAAGTGACTGGAGCGCACACGAGAGAGCACGATTCAGGCGCTTCGACATCTCGGCACTTGTGTGGAGATTTGAAGAATAAAGCACTGTCACAGCATGCACCGGTGTTGTGGCTTCCATTGCGACAGGGGCAGTTGTGGTGTAGTGATTTCTGCGCCATTGCCGACAATCGTCATCAGACAAAGACCTGACAGCCTTCAAGTTGCCCAAGCCACGAACACTCAGTCACTTGATGTACGGTGACTTCATGGCGCAAGAGACTCGACCATGTCACTACCGAGTCTTCAACGATTCTTCGCTGGACCTATTTATGGTCAAGAGGTCACTCAATCCAGGCCGTCCTTAAATTAATAATGGGACTGGCCGGATTCGCATTCAGCGGTCAAGAACTGACCAGCCACGGTACGAAGACTCGGTGGCGGTTGGGATAAGTTCGTGGAAGTCTCCCTGACCTTTTGAGTGCTCGGTTGCGGCTTAGGAAGGGACGTTGAAGGATGAAGACGCACATGCGACGGTGTGAGTGTCGCTTGGTGTGCAAGAAGATCCATAACGGATCGTAGTTCACTTGGTGTTAGTATACATGATTAGGATTGCATAATAGGACATGCCCAAAAGGGCAACACAAATACAGAGCAGAATTTTCACTCCTGCACAAAGAGCGAAGTCCGGTTTCAAGGTAAGCGTCTGATCAAGCTTGTGTGAGTGTGTTATGCCTGTCGGTGGAGTCGAAGCTTACTAGCGAGGGTTCATCCGGCAAGGCCAAGAGACTGTGTGTGTTTTGGCCGATTATATATCGGAAGGTTTACGTGAGTGCATATATCGCCTCCTATATATTCTTCTTACCGAGTGTTGAACACTCGGTGCCCTCGTAAAAGGCTTACCCGTGCCTGGTACCCTTCGCTGTTGGGGCCACGAGGATTTATAACACCTGCTAGCTTTGCTCGTGCTAGTAGCGTGTTCTTATTTTCACTGGTTGGCCTATATAGGTAGTTCGCAAGGTCCAGTCTGTCCCGGTGCTGGGGCAGAACTGAGGTTTTCAGGTCCGCCTGAACGATCGCTTGCTATCCTAGTAGACGAATTGTTGCGTGAGCATCCTAACTACACAAGTAGCTAGAGATCACGTGGAATTTCCAGCACCACACCGTGCTAGTAGCGTGTTCTCATTTTTACTGGTTGGCCTATATAGGTAGTTCGCAAGGTCCAGTCTGGCCCGGCCTAAGGGCAGAACTAAGGCCTTTGTGGTGAAGCGCTTGGAATTCTGGAGAATGAAAAGCGAACGTGAAATTGGCCAATCAGCTGCGAGTAGTCGCCAAGTGCAAGTACGCAGTCACACGCCATCACTCTGGTGGATCGTCATTCTGGGGCACCTGCATTTGGATTCGCACCGTCACTCTCGACATGATTGAAATGGTGCAATCATTTCGAAAACCCCGGTTGAAATCGGCATTAGATCGTGTGGTAAAGCGCCCGTTAAGTATTGGCCACTTGGGCTGAGTGATGGATATTGACTCGATCTGACCAAGCGGGCTCGGGGTGAAGCTGGAGTGGCCCCGTCCCAGAGAAGGATGCGATTGGATCGGAGCTAACTACGGATCGGATCAGGACTGGAGATCGGATGTACGATCCACCTGAGAATACCCTGGAATCATCATGCACGGGTCAATTGATTTGTACCCAAGTTCTGTAAAGTACGATTGGACCTTGAAGTACCAGATTGGCAATCATAGGATACGCAAGGTAGTGGGCCAAAACGGACTTTAAGTAATAACAGAGTGAATTTTGGCGTGTCAACAACAAGTACCTTGAACTTCGAAACTGTAGCGGGAATTCGCGGTGGTCCATACAGTAATCAAGTCAAAGTTACCAAGTACACGTGTCGATCGCCAGAGTTAGCAGCTTGGCCGGCCCGACTGTCGCTCTCGCCCTCGACTCCCCCGCTATAAAAAGCAGTCAAGTCTCGCAAGGAAAGGTTATCTATCCTACATAAAGGGACCCTACACACCCAATTCGATCAAGCACAGGATCGACGACCTACCTGGCGCGTAGCCTGAAGAGTTCCGCGCTACGCCCCCCCGCCCCCTACCCCACCGTCCTGCGCCTCGCCAAGGCGGAACCAACCGCAGGCCAAGCTTCCCTTCAAGTCCACCAGAGCAGTGTAACCAGCCCCGCCGACGGGTACACAAGGTGAGCCCTCAGCAACCCCACGGTTATCGGAGTACCTCCTCCGTTAGTCGGCAGTCCGGAGCACTGTGTGAGAGATCGGATCGCAACGCGATTTCGCGATACCCACTCCACCACATCTTCATGTCCGCCCGAACGATCGTTTGCCGTTCTGGTAGACGTATTGTTGTGGGAGCTTCCTAACTACACTAGTAGCTAGAGTTCACGTGGGTTATCTAACAAAAATCCACGTCGCACAAGTAAGAGGGATAGCAAACGAAGAAGGTGCTGATGTTTACTTACTAGTAACTGTTGTTTTCTTTTGCTTTCTGCTGCGAAAAGGAACTGGTAGCTTGCGTCATGAATAGTTTTTTTTAACCCGGCGTAATGTAGATTTAGCTCGCTCGGGGTGTTGCTTTTGCGGGTGTTTACAGGTTTATTGGTACGTTTCTCGAGATAATAGCGGTGGGCATTTGTAAATTGAGTGTACAATAAAAGAGCCTATGCTTTCATTTGTTGCCAGTATTGTGTTTATATCACGCTTGACATTGTCTTCAACTACATTATGAAAATGTTTTGAGGTTGTCATGGTGTTTTCAAGGCAAGGTTTGCCACTTTTGACGTTGCACAGACTTTGATGACACCGTAGAAATGCTTCACAATGCAATTATGTATAGTATTACTCCAATACTATCGTTGAATTATCCTGTGACCAAGCACCAATTTCATTGATATAGCTGCGATTCCATACACTCGGAGTTTCACTGTAACACAGTAGTTTTTAGCCAATTAAAAACATAGAATAGCTATAACAAATCTGAGTTACATGTACTTTTTCTTGTCAACACGCTGCAGCTACAGTAAAACCTTTCCTACCTGATATGATCCGTGGACGACTCCTCTATCAGATATAGCAGCATATCATCCTACTCAGGTCGTCTTTAGTAAACAGGTCATTGCTAGAGTTAGAAAGTCTCTATGAGGCTCCAATATCCACGTATATGAACGAGGTGAGGAAGCATGCCGGCTTAGAGAAGCAGAAAATGCAAATGTACTTCACTGTGCGTTTCCAGGTCTAACGTGGAGGCACACAGGCATATCATACTGAAACTGTCTTTATGGATTTAAGTATGAAAGTCTCTCCTGGACTCATGGATAAGCAATCATTTGTTGGACTATGAAACACCAGTCAACGCGTCCTCACCTACATGTAGCCGCAATTACATGTATACATATGTAGACCTCCACTAATTTCGACTCCATGTCAGGAATACTTATGAAAATGCAATGGAGTATCGCACCACCTCCTCTCTAAAAGCACGTAAAATGATGAAGATATAACACGATAGAGTTTAGATGGATTACTGTCTTTTCGTGTTACATGTTGAGCGAGGCCCCACAACAAACTTGTTGGTGGACCATTGTGCAAGACTAACATTTAGTCCGGACTAATTACAATTTTTGGTACATATATTTTAGGTTCGACTGCATCGAGAACACATACAAATCGTATGTGTTCTCGATGCAGTCGACGTATGATACAAAGAATTTTAAGGCTGCTGGTTGCTGGATACTGACATACAATTAACTACAAGTTTTTCCACGGCCACTTTGTAGTCGTAGGATACACATATACACTTGCTGTCCTCAAAATTTTCGTATCAGGTTTGTCATTTGAGCAATATCAAGTTTACTCCATAGTAATCTCTGGGAACGGACTCGGTGGACCTGAATTTTATCATGTACGACACGATATCAGGTTTCTCATGGTTCATTTAGGAGAGGGTTTACTGTATTTGATTGGCTTTCTCTGCCTTACTTGTATATTTTCCGATAGAGATGTTACGGGAGTACAGTAGGTAAATCACACAGTCTTACATGTAAGCTTACGTAGTATTTTGCGCCGAATTATCAATAAAGGCATGGATAGATTATTTAAATGGATTTCCAACACTTTATTCTAGTGGAATATCGCTATTCCACTGGAATATATTTCTGGACGAAGGAAATTCTTTTACTGAGTAATCCAGAAACTAAAGTTCATCGCGGCTGGTCGGTACCATCCGACCTGCTTGGTCCTGCCTGACCTATCACTCCATTGATTGAACAACAACATCTCGTTTTCCCACTTTAGTATTTGTCAAGAATGACCAGTGACAGCTATAATATATGCTGTGAATTGATAGAAACATATAAAGGTTATCTTGTCACAGCTGACGGTGACAAAACGGTTGACGAGCTGAAGGTGGAGCTCAAGTTGAGAGAGTGTCCAAAAGACATGTGCTCAATTGATGAAATCACTCTTTACCTGGCGAAGAAAGACGGAAAGTGGGTGACGTCGCGAGGCCTGGATCCGAACAACCTTCCGAGATCGATAGAGTCTGTTATGAACAAGAGCAACAAGCTCGACCCAGCATGTCGAGTGCGCGATTTCGCATTCCCCTGCGGTCCAGACGATCGCATCTGCCTCCTCGTGGATTATCCAGAGTACATGAAGTGTCATATTCGCGAGAGATACAAACATTTGCCAGCAGGTAAGGTGATTTTAAGTCATAAGCAGCGAACGCTCAAGGTGGTAGGACGAGGCGTGTGGTACGAGGACTGACTAGCCGCGTTGGTAGATCTCTACAAGCGATACGAAAGAGGTGCGCTACTGCATTCTCAGGGTTGAAAAAACAAACGGTGCGGGGAAAGGTCCTGTAGCAAGCGTCACGAGCACTTGTGTGGTTACTATTATAGTAGTGCCGTACACGTACACAAAATGTGTGCTTGTCCGACGTAACAACTTTTCTCATCTTGAAGTTCACCTGAAAATTCTGATAATCCAAAAAAAATCGAGCAGCGAATCAACTGCTTTGACAGTAAAAAGGCTCGCCTTCTTCTCTTTCTTCCCACACAAGGATGGGGAGCCACCGGTAAAACTTCAACGCAATGCAATGGAGACACTCACCAACACCAACGTTCAGTTTGACGCTGTACAACACCCTTTTTTGCCAATCGTGGACAGGCGAAAGTGAAACTTCTTTTCCATTGGTCGAAAACCCACCCCTTGTTCTTCTTCAAATTAGGCAGCGAGAACAACCCAAAACTAGCCGCGACGCGGAGGCGGGCAGTCGGCAAGACGCGGCACTAGCAACTTCCGTCGGCGCCACGATCAGCTCCCGACAGCGACAGCAAGCAGGTAAAGCATATTCCGTACGACTCCCGCTTCTCCGCGCTCCAGAGACGTCGACGTTGTCTCAAACTTGCAGTGGCAACTTGCACCCTCACTGACAGTAACAATTACGGCTATTATTAACTCCACAGGCCTATTTCGTCGCTGTCAGCACTCTTAATTCCAAGCTTGAAGCGCTAAAAAGGCGTATCCAGCAGGTGCGATGCAGTTCTTCAAGCAGTTGACGGACCCGGCGCTCAAGCGGCTGTACAAGTTCGTGCTTAAGCGCATGATCGGCCGCTTCCTGGCGGCTGACGAGCTGGATTTGGACCAATTAGACGTGCATCTTCGCTCTGGGCGGCTGGAGTTGTGCGATCTGCTGCTCAATGCCGAGGTTCTGAATGCCGAACTGTGCGAGGCCCAGGGCCTGCCCTTTAAGGTCAAAAAGGGCTACCTGGGGTCTGTCCGCGTGGCCATCTCGTACGCCAACATCATGAGCGAGAGCTGCTTGGTGGAGATCGATGATATCGAGATCATTCTGGTGCCACTGGAGAAGGACGAGGCCCAGACACGACAGAGCTCCACAGAACCAGAGCAGAAGGAGCAGAAACAAGAGAATGAAGAGAAGAAACTTTTGTCGCCCGAACCAGTGGACGAGATCTCGCAGGAAGGACTCGACTTTGTGGCCAGCTGGATCGAACAGGTCACGTCCAAGATCAAAGTCACATTGTCGAATATTTGTCTGCGGCTGGAGACAGGAGAACGGCACAATGGACGAGATGTAGCGCTGCTGTGTAAGCTCCAGTGGGCGCAGTTTACAGACGAGTCGGCGGCAGACGTGCAGAGTGTCTACGGACGAAGTAGCTTGGACCATTCTGCAGGTTTGTATGGGTCTCAGACGGCGGGTGGAGGCACGCAGTCCATGGCGGCCAGTACATTGTTCGGCATCTCTCAGAAGGGTATTAAGTTTCGCGGTATCAGTATGGATTTACACTTGAGCAGTGAGGTGCAAGACGAGGAAGAGCGATGGACGCAGCGACGACGCACGGAATACAGCGACATGGTGCTGCATCCGTTCCTGGCGAGTGACCCGACCAAGCAGAACTACGTAAAGGTTAAGCTGTCCCATTACGAGGCGTTAGAGGCCCCGGCAATGGACGCAGACGTGTTCTTCCACTCGATTCGCATCGTGCTGCAGCCGCAGTATTTCCCGGAACTTGGCAAAATTGTCGATGCGTTCTCGACGGACCCTACCAACCTAAATGCCCACCATTTCGATGATCGCTACACGTCCACTGCGATGTTCCAGTCGATTTGTGACGACCGACCTGCGTGGATGACTGGCAGTGACGATGGCGAGGACGAGGAAGAGGGAGGAGCTCTCAACTTGTCGTTTAAGGAGTTCCAGCGCATCGAGCAGCTGCTGTTACAGTACCGGCAGACACAGGACGAACTCAAATTTGCGCAGCGACGTCGTAGTTCAATTGAAGAAGACGCGACAGTAGCAGAGAGACAAGCACTTTTCAAGACGCGGAAGCTCTCGGCAGCTGAGAGTGTCGAGAGCATTGGATTGTCGGACATAGAAGACGAGGAAGACGGCTTTTTTGAGTGCGAAACGGGACTCGCTAGCTCCATCGCTCCAGGTGCGCTGGGAGGTTCCAGTAAACTGGGCCAGTCTATGTATGCGTCGGCGCTATATAGTTTTGATGAGAACGAGACGGGAAGCAGGCGTGACGACCGGAGCCAGTTAACGTGGTCCACAACTGCGCAGAATCGAGCAGCTCGGAGAGTCCAGTCGCGGGTTAAAGTCCATCTGCTGGAGTGCGAGTGTGTCCTGCTGTACGATGATCTTCCCGACGACGAAGACGAAGAAGAAGGAGACGAAGATTCGTTGAGTGAGAGAGAGGACGAAGGCTCGATGACTGACAGCCGCTTCCTCCGTGCTCCGGTGAGACCCACAAAGCCTTTGCCATCGGTTGATGGTCTGGAGCGCTTGGAATTCTCGTTGAAGGACATTATTCTCGCAGCTCTGGCGTATTCGCAGTATTCGCTGCTTGCATTCACGATTGGCAAGTTCACAATTATGGAGAAGACGCTGCCGCGCATGTCGTTGGACGCCGAAGAGGACGAATCGGCCATGTTGTCTACGTGTGTGTTGAGGTTTGCAGACACGTCTCCAGTTTCCGGTCGAAGAGTGAACTTATCAGCAAATGTGTCAGCTCAGCTACGCGTCGACTTCAAACCTGGATCCGATGAGGAGACTCCGGCGACAATTTCATCGCTTGGAGTGCGAGTGAACGTGCAACCTGTGCTCTTGGAGTGGGATATGTATGTGCTAGATAGAGCGCATCGTCTTCTAGCTCTCTTGGAAGAAGATACGTCGTCATCAAAGAGAAAAGCAGCGTCAACGGCACAGGCTGAAGCCAAGGAGTTCGCCAAGACGTTGGACATGACAACGGAACGTGTGCAGATGACGCTGCGCTTTCCTATGGTCAATAGCGACCTGATTCGCTTCGGCCCGTCGTCCAAGCGTGGTCTTTGCGAGGATAGACTTTTGATGACGCTAGAGGGTGTCAAGTTGGCGTCGTACTCTCCTCGTGATAGTGCTGAAACACCGATGCCGCCTCAGTACAGGAAGGGAATGTCGCTGCCGTGGTTGGCAGAGTTTGATGCTTCTTTCGACAGTGCAAAGGTGTCATTATTGACTCCAGAAAATGGGAATCAGCGCAGTTCTCGACTAGAGAAGGCGGTACTTATAACAGCCAGCAGTGACGAGCGCTCGGGGGACGTTTGCACTCTTCGTTTGCGTCTTCAGACGCCATCACGTGAGGAAATGAAGGAGGCCATTGCTAGCAAGCTGAATCTATCACAAGATGCCAGTCAAAGCCCCGATGGTGCGTCTGTTGGAAGCGCTCATGACGACGTTAGTGGGGACGACAATGACGGCGGGAGGGTGGGGTTGAATGGCTGGAATCTGGATGCTTTAGGGCGTGCAGAGTCGTACGAGAGCGCTGCAGCGGCGGCTTCGCTCTACTCCGTGGAAATCGGACTTCCCCATGCTAACGCGGTGTTGTTCAAGTCCTCACTGGATCGGTTGATGGTGTTGTTTGACGCGCTTTTGATGATCAATCCTATCGATGTCGACAGCTACAACCAAATGCTTGCTGCGGCTGCACTTCGGAACCGATTGATACCCAGCTACATGAGTCTGAACCTCACGCTGGGCGAAGGAACTGTCCGCATCTGTGACTACGTCTCCGTGCCCCCATCTCTGTCTACTCAAGCGTCTACAATGTCTGAAGCGCAAGGAAAAGCCGTCGATGAGTCAGAGAAGGTTTTGTTCACGTACCATTTCGCCTTCCAGACTCTGAAGGTGTTTCAGGTGTCTCAGTGGATGGGGCAATTGGTCTCTCGTGCCCACGTTCTCGCCCAGAACACCACCTTATTGGAAGAAGATGGGCGTACTAATGCAGTTGTTCCAATCCTCTACAAGACTCCGTTTGGCGTCTCCAAGGCTCCGATCTTCTTCATGGGCGTCGACATCGCTGACCAGACGAACGAGATGAGAGAGATGAAAGTGGAACTGCACCTCTCGCACCTCAGTTTGCGCTACGATGTGCGCTCCAAGTGGCTGTTTCAAATGCTGGATACGCTGCTGATGGAATACCCCGTCCCGATCATCCCGCTGGACTCGGCGAGTATGTCGGATGAGGAGAGTACCAAGCTTTTTGAGACTGTGAAGCGTGGAGGTGATTACGATGCGGTACCACTGGCAACAGCTCCAAAGACGGTGTTCACAAAGCTGTTTGTTAATTTCTACGACGTTCTAGTCGACTACGCTCCACTCACTCTGACGTCGCGTGTGATTCTCGTACTGGGGAAGGTGAGCGTGTCTTCGAACGTGGTCACGGGTGCCGTTATGCAGGGCTACAAGATCTCGGTCGGTGACGTGGAGCTCTTCTTGACACAAGCACGTGCAGGATACGAGGAGATCGACGAGGTTCTGTTGGGCAACGATCTTTTCCTCCGTGGCAACGCCAAGAACGCGAAGAAGAAAGCTCTGAAGTTTGCAGCTGCGTATGCGGACAGTGGCAGTCTGGACGCTGAGTATCCGTCGTTGCTGACGTTCTTGGAGAGATTCGGCTTCTTGCAGATTGTTACGATGGATTTTGTGGATGTTTTTTTACGTGTGCTGGTCCCACCGACGGCTCTTGAAGTCGCGAATGCAACGCCAAGTCAGTTAGAAGAGAAAGCGTCAGCTGCCTCGACGTCACCGGAGCTGTTGGTGGAATTGAATCTGGGCACGGCCAATATCTACGCGTGCTTTGATTCTTTCAACACGTTGATTGAGTTGCTGTCAGCGTGGACCGACCAGCTCGCGATTGAGCAGGAACCACGTGATACTACTGCGTACGTGGGTCTGGATGGCGAGAGCGACCCGTCCAGTGTCTCAGTTGTCACGAACTTGAGTCCTGCCCCCGCTATCGGCACTGCTTCTGAGCCTTCGGGTCAAGAATTTTCCAGCACGAGCAGCGTCCGAAGTGAGCGGTTTTCTATCGACGACAGTCGAGGTATGGTAAACATCCTTGAGCAAATCGATGAAGACGCTTTCGGAGGGGGGAAGAAGATCTTCTTTGGGAAAAGTGTTGCTACGGATACAGAAGCTCGTTTGTTGCGTACTCGGATGGATTCGATTCAGAGGGAGAAGGAGCGTATGGTGCATGGTCTTGAGCACGACGACCAGTTGTCTGCATCGGAATTGCGAGTGAGGTATCAGCAAGAAGAGAGACGCAAGTCTGCGAAGCCTGTTCGTATTAACGAGCTGGTCATTGAAGACTATTATTCTCAGAATCGATCAGTCGACGCACTAGGAGACGAGACGGCTGGAGCTTTCCTGATGGAACCAGAGCCGAACCAGGATGAGGCACAAGTGGACACACCTGGAGAGGATCCGTGGTTTTCGTCAGCACCAACAAACTCACCAAATATGGGCGCTTCTCCTGACAAGACAGCGATGCCGTACAACGAGCAAGCAGCGCGGTGGCTTGCGCCTGGGGGGACGACCAGCAATGTTGGCGATGGAACGCCAAAGAGTGAAGTGTCTGGCGAGGACTTTCCTCTGTTTGAGCCTGTGGAAGAGAAGGCTCCTGCTCCTCAGCCCGTCACTGTGCCGCCCAATGTTGGACAGGCAACCATAGATTACAGCAGCGACAACGCGTACGACCTCGAGGACGACGACGAAGTGGACGATTTCGATGCAAACCACTTCCCCATGGGCGCATTCCCGGCTGCTCCGAAGAACTGGTGGGGCATGCAGAACATGCCTGATGAGGTGGAGCTGAGCGATCTTCAGACAGAAGAGACGGCGTCTTCCTTCTCGCACCGAATGGACCTTATGGAAGACCGAAGTGTGGCTCACCAAACCTTCAGCGACGCAGATATGGACGACGGGAACAGCAACGCTGTGTTCCCCAATACAATGTCAATGTCGATTATTGATGCTGGAGAGGACCAAGGCAAGGAGATCGAACTGGACTTTGGACTGGACGGCGATCTCCAGTCGCGATTTAACCGGATACTCGACATGGAATCGAACAACGACCAAGAAGTGAATCTAGATGACGAGAACGATGGAGAAGAAACTCAAGTCCAGCGACAAAACTCTTCCGCGACGTCATCTCCACGTGCGATTCCGACACGTCACGCGTCCTTTTCATCAACCAGTAGCCATCCCGGTGCTCCGTCGTCGTCGTTTGGTTTGCCCACGCTCTCACCTCCCGATCAGCCGACAGCACGCTGGTTCTACGACGACCAGCGATCCGATGACGGTGGCCCTCCTATGACTGGCCCTCCATCAAGGATCTACCCGCATCATGTCGAAATCCCAGTCGGCGGCTCGGCCACATCGTTATCTTTCGGTGAAAAGGAGTGCAAAGATGCCATTCGATCGATCGCACGGGAGAATGCAGCGCGCAAAGTGGAGGCGACGCCACCGGTTGTTGTCCAGCATGTTCTGTTGCGTAACTTTAACATTTGCATGCGGTTCTTCGGTGGCTGCGACTGGACACGCGATGCGAGTGACGCTGTGAGGCTTCACCCTGCAAAGGAAGGCCACACTGAAGACGCTTCGAAGGGGAAGCAGCCTGACAGTGCTACAGCGAAGAAGGAGAAACTATTGGACGCATTACTGGACAACTACGTGCCTTCTGATGGCGGCGATCTCTTTGGGAACGACAGTTCTTCTCTGTTCACTACTGCGAAGAGCGCACCGACTTCCTCCTTCATGAAGCGCGACCCAGCCACCAGAACGACAAGAGCGGCGTCAAGTGACAGCACGCCGTCTCGCAAGCGTTCGCTGAAGAAAAGTGGGCGCAAGACGGAGGAGATGCTGGAGCTGGTGGTGACGCGCATCCAGCTACGTCTGGATATGTTCAATGAGGCGGAGACGCAGCCGTTGGCGTCTCACACAGTGTTGGCGTTGGGAGACGTGGAGCTGCTCGACTACATCTCGACGTCTCAGATCCGCAAGATTATCTGCTACTGGAAGTCGGAAGCGAGTCATCCGCGAGAAAGCGGCAGCTCGATGGTGCGACTGCAGTTGGTCACTGTGCGACCAGGACCGAATCTGTGCGAGGAGCATCGACTCAAGGCTCGTTTGCTGCCGCTACGTATCAATCTAGACCAGGAGGTTGTCAAGTTTTTAAGGCAGTTCGTGCCGACAGAGGAGACTCCTGCACCCAAAAAGCGTCTATCGCGACAGATCAGTGCCGTGCCGGATGAGACTGATGATGAGGTTGAGATAACGATGCACGAAGGAGGGATGGAGATGAAGCCGATTGGAGAGAGCGCTCCTGTAGCCGAGGTCCATGCGAGTCTAGGAGCCTGGTTCTTCCAGAGTATCGACATCAAGCCGTGCAAGATCAAGATCGACTACCGACCGAACCACGTCGACTATGCGGCGTTGCGTGCTGGCGATTATCTAGAAGTGATTAACTTATTCGTGCTCGAAGGCATGGAGCTGGTTCTTCGACGTGTGCAGATGAGCGGACTGGACGGTTGGGCTGCTCTAGCAGAGAATGTTCTCGTGTCGTGGGTGCAAGATATCTCACGACGGCAGATCCACAAGTGCGTGGCGAGTGTGTCGATGCCTCCACTGCGTCCGTTCGTCAACATTGGCGCCGGTGCGGCAGACTTGATTCTCCTCCCCATGGAGCACTACGGACGTGACCGACGTCTTGTGCGTGGCATCAAGAAGGGAGCATCGAGTTTCCTCAAGTCTGTGACGATCGAGACGCTCAACACGGCGTCCAAGGTGGCTCAGGGCACTCAGGCGCTGCTGGAACATGCGGATGATGTGGTGTCCTCGTCGTCTGCGCTACGTCGCAAGCAGCTCAAGTACCGACAGGCTGGCAGTCGCATCGCCAGGAACTCGAGACGGATGGGCGGCGGTGGGATCCGCAACGCGCAAGATGCTGGTGGAGGCATTGGCGGCCGTCAGTATCTGGCTCAGCAACCGGCGAGCGCTGCGGAGGGCTTTGGCCAGGCCTACGACTCGCTGGCGCGTGAGCTCCATGTGGCAGCCAAGACTATTGTAGCAGTACCGCTCGTCGAGTACAAGAAGACGGGATCGCAGGGATACGTGCGATCGGTGATCCGTGCCGTGCCCGTGGCTGTGTTGCGCCCCATGATCGGCGCTTCCGAGGCTGTGGCAAAGGCGCTCATTGGCGTACGCAACGCTGTGGACCCGGAACTAAAGGAGGACATTGAGAACAAGTTCAAGGACTTCCGGGCGATCTGAGCTGCGAACTCGTACCAAACGCAGTAACAAAAGGAAGAGCATGTTGTCAGTCAATATAAATTTATTTTGCTTATTCACGCTTCTGCAGTAGAAGCCTGTGCTTAGCAGATTGAAGGCAATTCTTACACGAGGAACTGAGAAATTCACATGCCTCAACTAATACATTTACGTTGAAGTGTAAAGGCAACCCGAAGATTGACTTCATGCCAGCACAGCTCACCACGACAAGCTACCGTAAGGATACCCACGTAATGAAGAAGGCAATCTACAAGAAGTACAGTATCCAGATTTACATGTATTAATACATGTATTAATAGGATTTACATGGATTTACATGTATCATTATGCGATGGATACAAAGTTCGTCATGGCGATGAATTGCCGAGCGCGTGACTGTTTCTGGGCGTGTTGCCAATGACGACAACAAGGCGGACTCATCGGAACCCGCGCTCCTGGCCAGACATGGCTGCCATGTGTAGTTGCAGCGCTGGAGCGCTCGTTCCTACCAGCTCCAATGCGTAAGACAACAGGTATTAATATACGCATTTGATGTACATTGCGCCGCTTCGCCAGTACCGATAGCGTCGCATCGCCCTCTTGTCGGATCGCATCGTTCCAGCAAAACAAGAATATGGACGTCGCCGCGCCAGCCGTGCAGTGGTGCCACCACTTCCTTCATCACTTGTTGCCCTACCTTTTCCGACTCTTTTTTGTCAATCGATGTCGCATCTATAAAACGGCAAACCACTTACCTCCAGTATACGCCAGATCGGCCTGGGGCTCCTCTAGGCAACTGACTCCTTTCATTCGCGGCATTCATTGGAACAAGGGACGGCAGTGCATTAGCATAGCGCTATAATACTTCCTGCTCTTCTAGACTTCTAGACAGCCATGAGGACGGTGGCCGACGTGTCCACCGACGACCTGGTCAATAGTCTCCTCAACTCCGTCACCTCGGGGGGATCCTCGACGTCCTCAACCACGTCCACCACCCCGTCCACCTCGACCACCACTTCGTCCACCACTTCGTCCACCTCGGCAACAAGGACTACAGCACCTTCGACCGCCTCCGCGTCGGCTTCTTCGTCCGCTTCAGCATCTCAAAGTGCGTCTTCCTCCTCTAACGATGCGTCCCCATCCACAGACGCCCCGGAGACGACGAGTCCAGCCACCACTGCGCCAGCCACGACGGCCCCTTCTCCAGCTGATTCTTCTTCTACAGGTGCAGGCGAGACAGCGACAAAAGGCACGACTGAAGGCAGTGACGACGGTGGAGGCGGCGGTGCCGGTCTCTCTATCGGCATCGCCTTTGGTGTATTGGCACTGGTAATCGCCGCCTTGTTGTTCCTGAGATCACGCAGAAGACGCTCC
This sequence comes from Phytophthora tentaculata, assembly GCA_033557915.1. Lineage (NCBI taxonomy): Eukaryota > Oomycota > Peronosporomycetes > Peronosporales > Peronosporaceae > Phytophthora > Phytophthora tentaculata. Next base: position 5,614,791 of record JAUCEA010000009.1, read on the forward strand.
CAGAAGGAGCGCGAGTCTGCTTCATCCCCTCCGGCTGGAGCCACTTGTCTGGCCGTGCCGGCAGGTCGAGGCTTTAAGAAAGAACAAGAGCTGGGCCTGCCGGAGATGTCCATCGAGCTCACGCCGGGAGAATTGGGCATGTCGAAGGGCTTCGACATGAGCTACGCCAGCTCCACGCGATCCAGCGCCACCAGTCAGCCGTTCAACGCCAGTCTTGCCAGCAGCACGGACAGCAGCGTCTTCAACACGAGAGGAGGCGTGAGTCCCACGTTCAGCAACCGCAAGATGGCCAGCTACTCGTACCAGTACCGTGAGTCGGAGGAGAACGGCAACGCCAACCCCAACAGTGCGACGGCGCGCAGTAATGACAGCACGACGTTCCATCTTACGGGTCTGATCGGCAACGGAGCGACCGCAAGTGGCCGTGGACCGAGCAACCAGACGCGTGGCCGGAAACTTTCAGCTCCCGATGAGTACGCAGAGCTGGTGACGGCCACACATGCACACGGCAAGGTGGACATGAACGCACACAACCAGCCGCCTCAGGTGATGCACGCGGACTTCACACAGAGCACTACCAGTCAGAACGAAATGAACATCAGTATGGGACCAGACAACGACAATCACAGCTTCTTGGCTCCACTTCCGACACGACCGGCACCTGCTCCGGCACCTCGTCCGGCACCGACCATTGTCCGTGCATCGGAGGAAAGCATGAGTCCGGACTCGCCTGTGGCCCGTGGCAAGCGGACAGGATCTGTGTATGATACGATCCCGAACTTGGCAGGAGAGAAGATGTCGGCGTCTGCGTCGACGCGGAGTTCAGTGGAAGACCCAAACGCCATGTCGACCGCTTCGTTCCTGTCCGAGTCGTCGATCTCCTCTACGTCGACCAGGGACAGCGTCGCTACCTCAGCTCGTGGGTCGGCGTACGTCTCGTCAATGCCCTTGCTGCAACAGCTTTCCAGTGCCGACGACAGCGACTATGGCGAGGATATGTCGTCCGAACGCGCGTCGACCGAGTCCTCAGACAGCGCAAACACGGCACGCGCCGGTTCGCTCATCGCATTGAACTTGGAGGCTAAGGACGGCTGCAGCGAGATCGCCATTTAGCTCCGGACGACTCGCAAGTGTATGTATTTAGCAGTGCGCTTGTGCGCGGCTTCTTCGTCGGACTACTTTAATGATTTTTTGGGTGCAAAAGGGGCTTGGTACGATTGTCAAGCGGCATAATAAATGAAGCGAAAGCTTGCGTTATTGACGTTTGGATGGCAACTGCAACTGCTACTCTCTTGTATGTTGTTTTTCATCATTTTCATTGTCTTAAGTTGTCTCCAGCCTCACTCTCCTTCCCTTTAGTTGATGTCGGCGGGACGCAGCGAATCGACGCGGCTCTCGTCCGAGTTCTCCGGGTTGTTGTAGTCCACGTCAGCAAAGTAGTGCGCCTTACGCTTGCGTGTGCGACGCAGGTGTCCGGGCTGCAGGTAGTACTGGTCAGGCTCGTCCGCCTTGGTGGCCAAGCTTCCCACGTTGTAACCACGCGAACGGTAGAGCGTCTTATTGGGGTAGTACGGCACGTTCTTGCCCAGGTGGTTGACGTAGGGCGCGTCCGAGTGCGCTACAGTCTCGCGCTTCTCCCAGTTCTTCGGGAGCTGGCCTCCCTCACCGGGTAGAGAGTCCGTCACGTGGTGCATCCACAAGTGCCATTCCGGAGAGATAAGCGTGCCTTCCACCTCGTCCCACGAGTCCACCTTGTACTCAGTCCAGCGGTGCTGTCCGTACACTTCGGTAGGGTCCTCGTAGTACTTGAATCCGTTCTCGTCTTCGCCCACGAAGCGTCCGAACTTGACGTCACCTGGATTGTAAAGCTTCCACAAAGTACCCTTCCAGCCATAGCGCTTGTTCGCCTCAAGGTACTTCTCGAACACCGTGTAGAATGAACGCGTCTGCGTTGTCTTGGTGAGCGCAACCGACTGGCGCTGAATTAGACGCCCGCCCAGAGCGAGCGCCGAGTGACGACCACTAGCGACGACCATACTCTTCTTCAGACTGGAGCGTTCCGAGCCGCAAATTTCTACCTCCTCCCTAAGTGCTCGGTTAAGTGCGATAGTTAAAAGACCACCGGAATAATCCGACTAGGTACGATATGGAGTGGAATACCAGACAAAAAACAAAAAGTTGAAGTTGATTCGAAGAAACGCAATTTTATTCTATAAACCTTATGGATAACTTACAAGTGAAGATGGTTTAGCACATCTACCAGCGTATCGTCAGCCCCGATGTTTCCTATGCCCTCGCAAACTGCAACCCACGTCATAAATGTGAGCAAGTGTGACTTACCTGTGTGTCGAGTGCCAAGGTGATGCGGTCTGCCAGTGTCCAGTGCCCCCGTCTACGAGCCACCCTCCACTGACAGTGTCTGCGAAACACATCCCAAGGACACTCGTGCGCCTGGCAGTGCAGCTTGCGGCTGCACTACAACCGGCTACTGCGTGCGCGTGCGTGCAATGGCGAAGGACTATACTAAGGACTGTATGCGCAAGGACATTGTTGGCTGTGCGCTGCCAATTGTGCTCAACGAGAGTGCATTTCTCTAGGTTTTAGTATTGCTTTATTTGTTATTAGTATGCTAATCTATATTTGCGGTACAGCGGTGTTCTGGCGGGTGCTGCTCTCTCACTTTGCGTTTTGACGCCTGCAGCTCACAAGTGAGCAGCAGCGAGATCAGCCCCACCATACACCGCGGTCCTGTCGTGGCCTTTTGCCCGGCACTCACGTGTTTACGACCTTCCTTGATTACTTTCTGCTAAGTTGCTCCCTAAGTGTGGCTACACCTAAATGGCGCCTACTTTTAGAAGCGACAGACAAGTGGAGAGCAATCTTCCACACTGGTTATGATCCCAATCAGGGCGCAGCCCGCGACCGACGTGGCAACTGGTGTTCCGGACACAAGTTCTGGAATTTTGGCGAATCAAGATCAAGCTTCGACCCCATTGGCAGGAAGTCCGAGCTCTACTGGTGACGCGACACTGTCACACAGTGATGCCGAGCATCTGATTCGCTCATTGGCTGGAATTCCGGGTGGCCGCCCGTTATTCAGAATGTTACTTGAAAGTATGCAAAAACTTTCCTCAACGAACACGGAAGAATCCGTGCCAGTTGGAAATTCGCCTCTGCCACGCCAAGACAACAAAGCGGCGGCCGAGACCCAGACGACCAGCAGCCACCACTGGACAACATGAACCCAGGTGGCCGCTACAACGACGCTGAGCTGGTGGAGTACACGAAGGTGCTCATCAACTCGCCGGCCATCAAGCTGCCCAAGCTCCATGCGAAGGCTGACTACAAGGCCTGGAAGAGCGAGGTGCCGCTGCACTTCGAGCCGAAGACGTTGGGAGACATCACCTACGACCCGGAGCGCTACGATGCTGTGGAAGGCATGCGCCGACGTAAGTATCATGCGTGGTACAAGACGCGCAAGAACAAGGCGTTCTTAGCGCTTGCGTTGTCGCTATCTGTGGACCTGCGCACAACGTTCAAGATCGACGACATCCAGGACAATATGGACGCCGCCGAAAAGCTGTACGCTACTGTCACGCAGCATTATGAAGCTGAATGATGGCATTAATCCCGACTACCTACTGCAAGAGTTGGTGACGCGCAGGCTCAAGCACAACGAGTCTGTATCGTCGTACATGGATGACATTGCGAAGAAAGTGACGCTCTTACACCAAGCGAATGGTGGGTTCGCTGAGTGGCAACATGCAAGCCTGCTACTTTCGAACAGCGTGGAAGCCTTTAAGGATCTTGCTCGCGAACAAGGTGATTGGATCAACAACCATGATTGCAAGACTTTGACACTTGCCGAGCCTCTACAACGACTACGAGCTGCTGAACACCAGCGTGATCAGCTGCGCGCGCAGACCAGACAACCGGTCGTGCAGCCCATGCAAGTAACTCAAGTCGGAGCCGACCATGTTCAAGGACAAGGTCGAGGACAAGGTCAGGCCCGAGGACGCAAACGCAATAAGCAGCAGCGCAAGCGTTCCAAGGGCGTTGCTGACAAGAAGCAGCGTACGAACTGCGCGAACTGTGAAGGCGAAGGACACTGGTATGCTGAGTGCACATTGGCATGCCACTGAAGCCTGAACTTGCAAGGAAGTAGAAAGACAGGCAGCCCAACGCTCCTGTGTCGTTGATGAACTCTGTGCGACGCATGGATATGATGTCGACCGACGAAGAAGGGCAAGGACTGTTTGCTGGATTTTCAATGTGCGATGCGAATGCGATTGGCCCTACGGGTGGAGGTAATCTGTCGCCTGCGTCGACGCAATCACCTGTGTGGTCTCTAACGTCTCCTGCGGAGAGTGATGAAGCAGAAGAGCGTCGTATTGTTGGAGGTGTTCGTGCGAGCACACAACGTACTCATCCTACTGTGTCGCAGACACCGCAGCGAATGCAGCTGCAACTTGATGTTCCTGTTCGACATGTACAAGCTGGTGGACAAGGACTACAGCAACAACGACAAGCTCCACCGCCTACAGTGCAAGCACCAGTATCGGTACAGCCTGCAGTTCAACCTACTGGACAACCTGCAGTTCAAACTACGGTACAACATGCAGTTCAACCTACTGGACAACATGCAGTTCAACCTACTGGACAACCTGTAGTTCAGGTCGATGGACAAATTGCTGTTCAACGTGCTGTACAATCTGCTGTACAACGTGCAATCCAGGCTGCTACACATCCTGGTGCGCAACCTGATCCATCAAGTACTGTGCAGAGTCAGTGGGAGGATGGCTGGACCTCAGCGGGATCAGCTCCCTCCTGGGAATCAGTGATGTACTACTTGGGGCAAGGACTAATGCGGAACTCGCAAGGACCTACATCTGAGCCATGGCGCAATCAAGCTGAACCACGAGTGGGTTCGGCTGTGCCGGGGGATGATTACCGGGGTCCTGACGCTGGGTTTAGCAGACGTCAAGAACCAGGGATGCGCGATGACTACGGACCTAACTTGGATAGTGCGTACGAGAGAGGGCTTCGGAACCAAGGATTCGGACACGTTGATGTTCCTGCTCGTAAACAAGGACGGAGTCGTTCACCACTACGCTACTTCAATGGAGAACGATCCCCACCGCGAGGAAGAGGCCGTTCTCCATCACCACGAGGACGTGGACCAAGAGTGCAGCGGGGCTGCCGTAGCTTTAGCGTCAGAGGAAGACGTTCAACTCGAAGAGTCCGTAATACAAAGTTCCTTATCCGAAGGAACTTTAACACAGCCCTAAAACCAGGGCGCAGAGTTATTAACTCGAAATAACTCTTTGCTTCCAAAACCGAAGTGTTTTTATTTATCTTTATTGCGGAAGCCGCTATCTATGTTTAACTATCTATCATAGTTAAACCTAATCAAATGCATAACGTGTGGCCCGCAGCCTATGTACTGAGTCCACCGTTAATTGTACACATCATGTACTGAGAGTCTGTTAGCTCTCCGGGCACTCCGTACCCATGTGTGCGCCACACCGTGTAACCCCATTACACTCTCCCCCACTAAGATGAGAACTTACTCGTTCTCGAAACTACCCCAGCGAGGCCACGTCTTGCCAAGACGTCGGAGGTTACTGCACCTCGATCCTGCGTTCTTTAGCTCCCCGAGCTTACGAACATCTGATGCTCAACACCTCACCTGTAGCCCACGGCCCAACACAATCAGCACATCGAGTCTCAAGCTCTCTCGAGGTCTCAGACCATCACGCGCACGCGGCGCCTGCTCCAGGAGCTGTCACATATACCTCTGTGTTCGAGTTCACCGCCGCCGACACGACGCACGCTTCATGAGCCTCCAACCTGATGAGCACGAGGCTCTTGGCTTGTTCAAGCCACGGGTATTACCCAAATGACTCAGTGGTCGAGCACTCGCTTCACAAGCGAGAGGTCGGTGGTTCAATCCCACCCGGGCACAGCCCTCTCATACCATGAGCAATATTCCGTACTGGGACAAGCTTACGAGCATTGCCCACACAGCTCAATGGTCGAGCGTTGGCTTTGAAAGCCAAAGGTCGGTGGTTCGATCCCGCTCCGGGACACATCACCTTCGCTGTTACTGCGCAATTCCAAACTTGGAGAATGCTCCTTGAGCACGTTCTCCGAAACCAATACGTGTCCATCAGACGCTTGTGCGTGGACCTCGTCCAACACAACACGAAGCTTCTGCTTCCTTCGGGACCACGTCCCAAACACCACAAGGCGCCCTTGCCTCCTGCTCCTGCTGTGAGCAACCGATGCTCATACTTGAGCTGGCTGCTCTAGCCACTGGTCAGAGCCTGAGCGCAGCTACCGAGCTGCAGACACCCCGCACTATTGGCGGGAAGCGCTTGGCGCTTGGCGCTTGGCGACGCAGCCGCGAGCCCGTGTGACGCATTGGCAGTCGGCGTGCCAGGTCATAGGCGTCAACGACGCCAGGGCAGTCCTCACTGAGGGGTATCTCGAACTCCCATGAGTTCTGTGAATGTAGATATCCTCTCCACTTCACCAAGTACTGTGTACGACCCGGCGGCGGCGCCGCGCCACGAGGCGTTCCACGTGGTGTGGGGCTCACCGTGCTCATCGAGCAGAGCTGGAGTAGGCCTTGCCTCAGCTGGATTCTCGCGCTGCGAGTCAGCAATTGCCGGAACGGTGTATGCGTCCGCACGACACATGTGTCGTCCACGTTCATCGCCGAGCGGTCGATCTCGAGTAGATCTTCCACCTTGTGTACTGGTTGGAATAACCTCCGTTGGCTCACAACCAGGCCTCGGACCTTGCGCATCAAGGTGTTCAGCCTCATCAAGCGATGCTTGTACAGGCCTCGGACCTGGAGCGTTATGTCGCTTAGCTGTACCTTCAGCTTGACTTGCTCCTGTATCCCGAGCACTTCGCCCCGCGATCTATGGTTCCACCACCTGCTGTCTCGCAGCCGCCCGCAGTCCAACCGCCCTCTGCCGAGCCGGCGCCAGTGTCTCAGCGCTCACGCGAGCCGGTCCCTGGTATGGCTTTAGCAAACCAACGTAAAACACCGGATGGGTGCGCATCTTCTTAGGAAGGTTTAGCGTGACGGTTTGGCCCTTCCTGGCCACGACCTTGAACAGTCCAATGAACCGTGATCTGAGCTTTGTCTTAAAATCTGCAGACACTGCCTGAGTAGGGAGGTTCTAAGCGTTTAATAAAACCAGATCACCAACCTCGAACCGTTCCACATTGCCTCTGCTTTAGCATCAGCATACTCCTTCTGAAGGTCTTGGCTCTCAGCCATTGCGTCACGCACCTGTCGCATGCCGCTCAGTCTCAAAGAGACAAAGTCATCGACTTGCTTGCAAACCGCAACAGGGCTGACATCAGCCAGCCGCTCGGCTATTCCTCCCCCGTCAAGCCCTGAGCCACTACGTGGCGGCGTCAGCGGGACGCGAGCATTCACCAAGCCGTTCACATAGAACGGAGTGAAGCCTGTCGAGGCATGCACGGCATTATTCAATGCAAACTCGACGAGTGGGAGCATCTCACTCCAGCGTTTCGGTGCCTAGGCGCATACGCTGCGAAGAATGTCTTCCACAACGCGATTCACGCGTTCAGTCTGACCATCGGTCTGCGGATGATCCGCTGTGGACATGTCCAAACGAGTGCCGAGCACTCTGAAGAGGGACGTCCAGAACTTCGCGGTGAAATCGCGGGTCTCGATCCGAGACACTCAGGCAAGCCCTGTTGGCGAAAGACTCGGTCTAAGAACAGCAAAGCTGTACCTTCACCATCAATGGTGTCTGGCACAGCCGCTAAGTGAGCCATCTTGCTCGACCGGCCGACGAAGGCCACGATGCCCGTGTTGCCCACCTTGCCCTTCGGAAGGCCAAACACGAAGTCCATACTGATGGACTGCCAACATGCCGTGGGGACAGGCAAGCTTGCCAACGGTGCCGCCGCATTCGGTGCGGACTTCGTCCGTTGACACGTCTCACACGTGTTTACGTAAGTGCTAACCCACTTGTACATCTTGGGCCACCAGTACATCGAGCCCACCGAGCCATAGGTCTTCTCAAGACCTAAGTGCCCACCGACGGGCGTATCATGTACATCATAGAGGATACGATACTTGAGGTCCTCGTCATGAGGAACGACCACACGAGGAGTGTCCTCTGGGTCCGTGCTGTAGTACAGCAGGCCGCCATCGATCGTGTATCGATGCAGCCTCGCGCGTAAGCGCCCTGATAACTCCTTGTCCGAGTTCTTGAACTCTTCGCTCCCCAGGGCACGGAGCAGATCTACACACATGTCATCATGTGCATACGCAGCGCGTATCAAGTCGGACACCGACGACGTCACCGTTGTGACATGGGCTAACTCGTAGTTTGGTCTGCACGAGAGCGCATCTGCCACCACATTAAGCCGTCCCGGCTTGTACTTCACCTCGAAGTTGTACTCGGCAAAGAAGGAGAGCCATCTTGCCATTCTCTGAGATAGTTGAGGCGACTGAGTCGCGGTGCGTAACGACGCATGATTAGTAAAGATCACGAAAGGCTTGGAGCCGAGCAGGTGTACCCTGAACTTGACTAGAGCGTACTTCATCGCAAGTAGCTCTTTGTCATGAACTGGATAGTTCTTCTCCGCAGCCTTGAGCTGGTGAGACTCAAACGCGATGACGCGTTCACGCCCTTCGGCGTCTGCTTGTAGTAAAGCACAACCGATTGCGAAATTGGAGGCGTCGCAGACGTCGCTGAACAGACGATCCTGGTCCGGTAGCGCGAGTATCGGCGCTCGCAGAAGGCTCTCCTTCACGGCCTAGAAGGCTCCGTCGTGCTCGACGCCCCAGCACCAAGGTGCATCCTTCATAAGGGGATCCGATAGTGGCCTGGCCATCTCCGCGTAGTTCGCGCTGTGCTTGTGCAAGTAATTGGCTAAGCCTAGCCACTTGCGTAAGTCCTTCTGGTTCTTGGGAACTGGCCAGTCCACGATGGCCTTGACTTTGGCAGGATCTGCCCGTAAGCCACGCTTCCCAATGAAGCACCCGAGGAAAGGGATCTCCACCTCACCGAAGACGCACTTGTCCAAGTTGGCATACAACTTATTCGTGCGCATGCACTCGAGCACCGCTTGTAAATGGTCAATGTGGCTCTCCACGTCTGACTTTCCGTGCTCAGCGCGACTATGGACGAAAATATCGTCGAAGTACGTTTCTGCGTACGCCCTATGGGGCCGGAACAACTGCGTCACAAGACGATTGAACGTTGCCGGCGCGTTCGACAGCCCCTGGGGCATCACCAGCCACTCCCAGAGCATACCGCTCGGAGTACTGACCGCTGTCAGCGGGATGTTGCTCTCTCTCATGAGCAATTGGTAGCAACCTCGAGTGCACTGTACACCGTACAGCCTACCATGTCGTTCTGCAGAACATCCTTGCGAGGAATCGGCGTCTGCGCCGGAATGGTGGCCGCATTCAGCTTATTAAGAGTATGGACAATACGCCACTTGCCATTCGGCTTTCTGACACAGAAAGTGGGTGCCGAGTGCGGAGACTTGCTCTCACGCACCAGCCCTGCCTCATTCTTCGCACGGAAGAACGCGTCAACGACGTCGCACTGTTCCTCTGGCAAGGGCCACTGCCGCGTCACGCAGTATTTGGTTCCTGGAACCAAGTCAATCTCGTGACGCACGCCTCGATCTGGAGGCAAACCAATCAGTGGGTTCCTTGAGACCACGACTCCATACTCCCTGGTCAAAGGATAAATGGATCCGACGGATCTTTCAGGATCTCCGATCCACTCCGCGCGCTCAGCGCCTTCTTGGTGTCCTCCAGGACTGCGTCATCCACGACGGACGAGGAGTTCAGCTCCTGCTCAGGTCTTATCAAGACCACTTCGGCTAACTCGCCCGCCTTCAAGGCCTAGCCGAACTCGGTAACGGACATCTCGTCCAGCTCTACCACAGTATCAACAGCGGGCAGAGCGTCAAGGCTGATGTCGCCTTCGACCTCCCCCGTCACTCCATTCATGAGTGTGTACAGCTGCTCGCAGCGATCACATGGAGCCTCACCGCTCGACACGTTGGGCACCTCGTCCGACGCCGAAGACGTCGAAGACGTCACAGACGCTCTGCGTCTTCTTCTCCTCTCCCTCCGCGACCGAGCTCGGCCGGACGAGGGCGGTGCGGCGACATCTCCGTCACCACCGGGTGCAAAAGCACCTCCACTCCTCGAAGGGGAAGCCGTGTCTCGCGAGACACTCGGCTCAGAGCCATGCGGTCCATGACCCTCATTCAGTGAACTAGGTGTCACTTCACCAGCATCCTTTGGGCCATGCCCACGATGCTCGACTCGCAGTCGGCCGCGGCCCTCGGGCCACGCAGCGGTAGGTCAACGACCAGATCCATACCACTCAGTGGATTACACGCCACTCCGCGCTCGTCCTCTCCAGGACTCACAGCAATCACATTGCTGACAAGTTCCGACATACCTATGTCCAGAACCACAGCCGCCTCGGCTTCGTGATCGCGCCAATAGCGCTTCTGCTTCGTAGCAGAGGTGGGTTCATGGCTCACCAAAGCTCCACTAGGGGCAAGGTGCGTAGCACTCAGCGTCTTCGACTTCCAGTCGAGCCATGCCATGCCAAGGATGAGGTCATACCTCGAATCCAGGTCCAAGACCAGACAGCGTTCCACACTATCGAAGTCTAAGAACTTCACATTAAGGTGAACAGAGACCTTCGACACAGTAACAAGTGTCCCCGTCGCCAAACGGACTGAGATTTCATCTCGCGTTGGCACTTCCAGTACGTCAGCATACAGCTGACTCCCTTCCAGGGTGGAGCGACGGGCATAGTTGCCCGAAGCTCCCGAGTCAATCAAGACTCTCCATGGCTTCACGAAGCCCTTCACGTTCGCTTGAGCGACCAGCAAGACTGGCTTACACACACTCATCTTGCAAGAGAGCCCAGCTCTCTTCGGGGCTGAGCCCCGTTGCCCTCTACCTCCTCGAGGCACAACAGAACTCAGTTCTTCCCCAGTAGGCCGTCCCGCGCCTACTGGAAGTTGCCGTTTCCCGGCGACGACCCGGAGGGTTGGCTCGCCGAAGCCTGGCGCTTGGAGCGCAGAGGGTAGTGCGCCCTTAGGTGCTTGGTGCTCCTGCACAAAAAGCATCGGCGGATGCCGGCGAGCTGCTCCGCAGCAAGAATTCCGTTACTTCATCTTCAGCGTAGCTGAGGTCCATCGGTTCCGGTCCGCTCGACGAGCTCGCGCAACCGGCGTACCAACCAGGTCGAGCCGACTTGAAGTTGTGTTCGGCATTCAATGCCACGTTCACCGCCTCTTCGAAAGAGGTAGGGTGCTCACGGAACACTTCCGTTCGGGCCGCGTCCACGCGGAGTCCCTCCATGAACACTGTCACCGTGACCAGTTCTGGCAGAGGGTCCACCCCCATACCGGCGATCAGAGTTCTCAACTCTTGGACGTAGTTCAATAACTCCTGGCGGGTAGCGAGGAACTTCGACCGAACCCGATACGCCTGGTTAGGCGGTGCGAATACGCGCGACAACTGCTGTTTCAGCTGAGCCCAAGTGGGGCACGCGGCGCCCACAGACGTACCACACGTTAAAGCCCACTCACGGGCGCGACCTCCAAGCTCGGAGATAGCGAGCGCCACGCGCTGTTGCTCATTCTGGAGCAAGGCCGACCCCATGGCCATCTCGACCTCACGGGTCCAGAGAAAGAGATTCTCTCCATCTTTCCCTTCGAACGTCTTCACGCTAAGCATGAGCGGCTTGGGTCTCGCAGGACCGTCATTCTTGACCGATGCAGCTGCCGTGGCAGCGCTCATCTTTTCTTGAACATGCTCCAAGAGCGCGTTCTCATAACGGGAGAACGATTTCAGCCCGGCGGCCACCGCCTCTGGTCCTTGCGACGCAAGATGGGCCACGCCCTCCGGGCCAAGCAAGGGTATGAGCTTGTTAAGCGCGTCCTGCTGCGCCGGGGGGAAATTCGCGAACACGGAGTGTTCCATCATCACAGAGGAAACTGTCAACCGACTCAGGTGCGGGATTGACTACAAGTGCTACCAAGCGCAGCGGGGCTGCCGTAGCTTTAGCGTCAGGGGAAGAAGTTCGACTCAAAGAGTCCGTAATACAAAGTTCCTTATCCGAAGGAACTTTAACACAGCCCTAAAACCAGGGCACAGAGTTATTAACTCGAAATAACTCTTTGCTTCCAAAACCGAAGTGTTTTTATTTATCTTTATTGCGGAAGCCGCTATCTATGTTTAACTATCTATCATAGTTAAACCTAATCAAATGCATAACGTGTGGCCCTCAGCCTATGTACTGAGTCCACCGTTAATTGTACACATCATGTACTGAGAGTCTGTTAGCTCTCCGGGTACTCCGTACCCATGTGTGCGCCACGCCGTATAACCCCGTTACAAAGAGGACCTGGTAGCCCACATGCACGCGGATCTCCAGGGCGCTACCGATGTCCACCACGCTTGCAGCAGTGGCACAACGAGAGACCGAGTCGTTACAAACCACCACCTCAGCGTGATGAGCGATTGAGTCGCTATGGACCTCCGCAGCAGCAGTGGCGTGATAATCCACCACGTGGGTGTGGACCATCACCTCGTCGTGACAACTTCCAAGGGCGGAATGAGTCGCCACGACGCAGAGACAACTCGCCACGCCGATTTGCTGATTGACGTGACAACGGAGCTCCTGATTCTCGCCAAGTGAATGCGGTGAACCAGAATCAAGGTATGCAACCTACTCAATCTGAATTTGTGGAGTGGATCCTTGACTCGGGGTCCCAGGCTAATGTCTGCGGTGACCTGTCATTGTTCACTACCATCAAAGACGATCAAGCCAGTCGGCTCGACTTTGCGAATGGCACAACTGAACACACTTCTGTTTGTGGGTATGTGCTATTACGTGTTGTTAACCAGGCGACTGGCGAGCTCGAGGACCGTCTCCTGGACGACGTGGTGTACACGCCGAACGCGAAGGTGAGCATCATTAGTCTGGGGTACCTGCAGACGAAGGGCAACTTCAAGCTGGCATGCTCGGATGACCAACAAACTGCGTGGCTTTCAAAGCCGAGTACTACACTCAAGTTCATGATGCGTGATAGTATCTACCGCCTACGTGCAGAGCGAGTGACTGGAGTGATGGTGATGGCAGCGCTGAAAGAAGACATGGACAGCAAGAAAGCCATGGAGCTGCTCCACCAGCGCTTTGGCATATGAGCATGGAGACGGTGAAGGTTCTGGCCAACAAACTCGATGTTGGAGTTAAGATGAATGCAAAAGGTCTGACTTCCTACGAGTGCGTTGCTTGTGCTGCCAGTAAGGCGAAAAGAATGTCTTACTCAAGGATTCCATCTCGGAAGTCCGAGCCTTTGGAAACTCTCATGATGGATATCTGCTCTTTGAACGAGCAGACTGTGGATGGAGCTACTGTGTTTCTCTTCGTCATTGATGAGTCTACAAGTGGCCGTTCCTACTCAAGAAGAAGAGTGAGGCAACGTTCAACATCAAAGTCCAGTTGAACAGGCGGCGAACTCGCTTTCCTGAAAAGAAAGTACGTCAACTACGATCTGACCAAGGAGGAGAATTTGCAAGCAAGGAGCTGAGTAACTACTGTGACGATCAAGGGATTGAGGAGCAGTTTACGAACGCCTACTCGCCGCAAGAGAACGGCATTCTGGAGCGTGCTAACGGCGTGGTTCTACCAAGGACCAGGGCGATGCTGAAGGCCACTCACATGCCCAACTCCTTGTGGGGAGAAGCATTTCTGCATGTGGTGACGACATTGAACTGGTTGCCCACTAAGCCTCTGGGTTTGGTGTTTTTGCACCAGAAGCTGTACGAATCGGAGCCAATGCTGGATGACTTGCGGACCTGGGGCTGTCTGGCACACGTGCGTGTTCCCCCAGGGTCAAGACAGACCAAAGAAAAGTTGGAAGCAAGGGCAAGATTGTGTCTATTACTGGGTTACAGTGAGTCTACCCTAGACTACAAGTTCATTGACCTTGTGACGGCTCAAGTGGTTACAGCTCGTGGTGATAACGTGACGTTTCATGAGGAGTTCACAACCGATGGCACCTACATGAAGCACCTGTTAGAGAACGCGTTCTTTGATGGCGATCATGCACTACCCGAGACTGTACCTGTGGCGCGCATCAAGACCAGCATGGAGACGTACCTTCCAGGCTGGAGTGACGGCATTTCCAGTGTGGAGAAGCCACTTGAGGCGGTACCTCTTGCTGACAAGCCTGCAGAAACTGTGCCAAGTTCGAGTGGGAGTTCATCAATTGCTGACTCACCTGTAAGCAAAGACAGTGTGGAGACTGCTGGTGTTGCAGCACCAGCTGTGTTGCAGGATCCTGCTCAGGAACCAAGTGAAGATTCTAAAGCAAGGAAGCGCAAGAGACGCAGAGCAAAGAAGAAACCTGCAACGGTGGAGAAGGAGACAAGTGGCTTCGAGATTCAACCTCCTCCAACAGAGCCCTGCCTAAAGCGACCAAGAAGGAAGCAGAAGGCGAACGTTCGGTTGTCGGATTACGTGGTGGGCCTAGTGCAGGCCATCACTACGGATGTGCAGATTCCGACGACGTACAAGCAAGCACGTGCGAGCAAGTACTGCCAGCAGTGGAGAGCTGCAATGCTGGTGGAACTTCAATCGTTGAAGAGTCACAAGACCTGGAAACTTGTACTCCGCAAAGATGCCAAGAAAGCAAAGGTGATTAAGTGTAGGTGGGTCTTCGCTGTGAAGCGAGACGAGCGTGGACAAATCAAACGGTTCAAAGCGCGACTAGTTATCCATGGATTCAAGCAGCAACGTGGAATCAACTACTCTGAGACTTATGCACCTGTGATCCGGTTCGAAACCATACGTGCGGCTATCTACTACGCTGTACAAAGAGGTTGAGAGGTGTTGCAATTCGACGTGAAGACGGCTTTTCTGTATGGAGACTTGGATGATATCATCTTCATGGAGCAGCCTCCTGGCTACCAGGTGGACGGACCTGGATTCATTTGCAGATTGTTGAAGAGCTTGTATGGACTGAAACAAGCACCGAATGTTTGGAATCGCACGCTTCATGCGAAGCTTGTTGTGATGGGCTTTACAAGGACGGACTCTGACTATGGCCTATATGTACTGAGGAAGGATGGTGAAGTCAAGCTGCTATTGACTGTCTACGTGGACCATCTACTGCTGATGGGACCACGTGACCTGTGCGCCACAATCGCTACTTCGTTGCAAGAGACATTCGGTCTTACGACGATGGGCACAGTCAAGTAACTTTATGGTGTCGAGATCCTGATTGACCGGTCGTGCCGACAGATTTTGTACTGCCAGAAGCAGTACGTACTGGAGGTGTTGAAGCGTTTTCACATGGAGAAATGTAATGGCTGCGCTACACCACAACCTACAACGCACTCGAAAGCAGACGTGCCTGCTTCGAAGGAGTATCTTCCCTACAGAGAGTTGGTGGGTGCTCTCCAGTACCTCGTTAGTGCGTCGATACCTGATATAGCTCATGCTACCCGACACCTGGGCAAGTATCTTGCGAGCTACGATCATACGCATTATGCACAAGCAAAGAGGGTGCTGCGCTACCTGAAGGCTACGTGCGAATTTGGACTAGTGATGAATGTGGAGCAGACTGATGTGCAAGTTAGTGGCTACTCAGATGCTGACTACGCGAATGACCCCGTGGATCGGCGGAGCATCAGTGGATACATCACTATGTTAGATGGCAATGTCGTCTCCTACGCATCTTGCAAGCAGGAGATCAACGCACTCAGCACTTGCGAAGCCGAGTACGTTGCGATGGCAGAAGCGACCAAGGACTTGTTGTGGCTTGCTGGACTATGAAAAGAGTTGAGCTGGAAACATCCAGTACCGCTACTGCTTGGGGACAACCAAGGAGCTATTGCCTTGACTGCGAAGCCTGGAAAGCATTCGAAGTCGAAGCATATCGACAACAAGTATCACATGGTGAGACTCAACGTGGAGTTGAAGCGCCTTACAACGCAACACATTGGCACCGATGAGATGGTGGCCGATATCATGACGAAGGCGCTTGCGGTGGTGAAGTTCACACACTTTCGCAAAGCCATGAAGGTGTTGCCTATTGTGTCTACTAATGTCGATGTACCTGATGCGGCGGCTACTACTACGACTACGGCTACTGCGTTGACTACTGTTGTTGATGCTGAGGCTGTACTACAACGACATTGATGACGACGATGGCGATCGAGTGGGAGTGCTGTTACTCTGTGGACTGCTATTACCTACGTACTTTGGACTATGCAACTACTGGAGCTTGGTGACAACTGGTTTGCGCGTGTGTGATCGCGTCGACTTACCGTGCGTCGTCGAGATCAAGTGGGAGTGTGAGCAAGTGTGACTTACCTGTGTGTCGAGTGCCAAGGTGATGCGGTCTGCCAGTGTCCAGTGCCCCCGTCTACGAGCCACCCTCCACTGACAGTGTCTGCGAAACACATCCCAAGGACACTCGTGCGCCTGGCAGTGCAGCTTGCGGCTGCACTACAACCGGCTACTGCGTGCGCGTGCGTGCAATGGCGAAGGACTATACTAAGGACTGTATGCGCAAGGACATTGTTGGCTGTGCGCTGCCAATTGTGCTCAACGAGAGTGCATTTCTCTAGGTTTTAGTATTGCTTTATTTGTTATTAGTATGCTAATCTATATTTGCGGTACAGCGGTGTTCTGGCGGGTGCTGCTCTCTCACTTTGCGTTTTGACGCCTGCAGCTCACAAGTGAGCAGCAGCGAGATCAGCCCCACCATACACCGCGGTCCTGTCGTGGCCTTTTGCCCGGCACTCACGTGTTTACGACCTTCCTTGATTACTTTCTGCTAAGTTGCTCCCTAAGTGTGGCTACACCTAAATGGCGCCTACTTTTAGAAGCGACAGACAAGTGGAGAGCAATCTTCCAGTGACGAAATCCCACGTCACCACTATAAAGAGGTTCCTTCCCGTTTCTTCTTCGCACTTGTGACCCATTGATAAACAAAACGATTCGACAGACGACACGAAGAAAATTGCCGACGGAGCCAAGTTGGGGATCGGATTGTACACGTGCAGGCTTTTGACCGTCAAGTTGCCCTTGCTGCCATTCTCCGATGTCAGAGAGAATTCGCGTGCAAATGGATATCTCCCAACGTTGGAAATGTTCGCATCGGAATTCAGTGAGCTCAGCATTCGGACATCCTCTGCAAAGGAAGGCTCCGTCTTCGCGTTAATGAACTGGTCAACGATAATAGTCACTACTGCCATCATCGTCTTGTGCTGAAGATTCTCATCGATCACTTTCTTACTGCGACGAGCGAGGTCTCAGAACAACGTCGAGTTCACGTTGACACCTTCATCCGCGAGCCATTCCAGATCAGCGAAGGCTATGAATGCGCCGACGTGATCCTCTCCAGCAACATGCGGCACGCGTTGACGCATATTGTAGTCCAAGTCGACCATAAACTTAAACGGCTGCTCTGGATCGAAGTCAGGTTGGGACTTTGCAACTTGGTAAAATGCAACTACGACGGCACTCACCAACGCCCCAGCGAAGGTGACACCTTCAGCTTTGCATTTGGCTAGAGTCTTGCGCATGCACTCGGGATCTCCCTCAGCGAAACACGCCGACGTCGGATTCGCGACGAGAGGAATAGCAAAGTGTGCTGGTCACTCCTGGCTGGCAGCACAGGCTTGACGTTGTCCACCACGTGACGGTAGATCACCTTCCCGAACAACGCAACGAAACCTTTCAAGATAGATTTGAGTATCCACATATCTGACAGTAAACTCTCGTACAGTGAAGCTCGCAGTGGGAACTCCTTAAGTTGAATTTGTTTCAGATGTTCGTCGTCGTTTTCTTGCTTCGCCAAACCAGCCACTTGCTCCAGAATGGAGTTCAAGACTACCATTCCAGAGTACCCGTCGGACATGTAATGGTCTGAGAAGAGCATGAGGCGCGCTTGCTCAGCCGAATCTTGGACCCAGACAGTGAGGAAGAATGGAAGCTGCGTGTACCGGTCGAACGCGACGTTGCATTCGCCTTCTGCATACTGCTGCCAATTCTCGAACGTGTCAACTCGGGGAGAATTGACGAATGCGAAGGAGATCCATTGTAGCAATGTCTTCGTGTGTCATTGGTTGTTGAATTTCTGCGGTCAAATCTTCGATTTTGACCTGCAGGGCTCGCATACGCGGGTGCATATTGAACGTTCGCGCGAGAGCGAGCGGTAAACATCGTAGAAGCGTCTTTGCATCTCCAGCCACAAGCATCGAGTGCACGATCTTCATGGAGATATCGTCAGTCATGGTGACCGTACGCTCGAAGCCTCGCAGGTTTAACTTCTTGGGATACTTAGTCTTGGTGTTCTTCTCCATGTTACTTGAAGTGTCGAAGAGAATTGCGTGTGAGCTTCGTTTGGAATGCTTGGGAATGAGCACCCTGAGCCACCACGGCGTGCGTACATTTGAATTCTAACGCGGTTTTGTTTGCTGGACATTTGGATTCTCAGATGTTTAACGTCGCGTAAACTACCAGGATAACACAGATCTGTTTGGAAAAGTAGTTATTTGCCTAAAAACGGCATCATCACAATGCGCCAGGCAAAGATTTCGCTCAAGTCGGTTTCGCCTTCATTCACGGTGACCAATACGTACGAATGATAAAGAGTTGCACGGTCACGGATCTCTTCATCGGCAAAGTCGTCTTCAAGTGTTACAAAATTCATCTCGTACTTTCTCTTTGTACCAAAACCAGATAGTCGTCGTATATCGTTCGTGCTCCGATATTCTTCAATCCAGCAGATCAATGTATTTCACGAGAATCTGCTTGATTTTATCCATGACATCCTTTGGCATCACCGAGTCTTCCTGTGCTCCAGCTCCTAATAGCGACTCCAACAATCCCCACAGTTCACGTTTGCGATACATCTGCGTCTGAAGATAAAGCTTCGAGCCCAGAACACGTTCCAGTAACTGCATATAATGAAGTCGTGTAACATCCTCCTGCGGCAGATCGGTGCATTCTCTAATCACGAGGTCAATCAGCACCTTGAAGTCGTTCACAAACACCAACGCTGAAGCCGTCTCATCCGTCAAAATGTCTCCAAACAACTACAATTCAATAGTAAGTTCCTCCATATACTATCACCAGAAATCTCTTTTCGTACCTGCAGTGCGTTCCATAAATGTACAAGCCTTTCCGTTGGACACGGACACCCGCACGAGTTGATGACGTGCAGCAGTGCCCCACTTAAATGTTCCCTGCCGTCCTTCATATCTCTCAGCACCTCACCGACCAGCACAGAGCGTCCACATTTCTTCTCGTGATCGTGGAATAGCCCTAGACACACTGTAGTTGCTGCAAAGACCTTAGTGGAGCAGGTAGACAATAACCGTAGCATCTTGGTCAGCATGCCCGCGTACATGCTGTTCTGGAAGACCTGGGCGCAGACGTCGCTTTGTGTGGCCAGCAGCACTCTCTCGAGGAAACCGAACCACGTGAAGAGCTGCTCAGCTTGCTTGGTGTCCGTCGCGTCGAGCTCCTCCAGTGCCTGGCACGTTGAGCTCACGATCGCGCGAAGTTTATGTGTCTCTTGGCTATTAATTCTGGCGATCTCATCTGAGTCTAAGTCTCCCATGTCACAGCATACGTTCAGCAATTCTGCCGCGCGGATGCGTAGCCATAATGGAGCGAAGACGACGTCCAATACTAAAATCCAGAGTTCGCGAGATGTCTGAGCGGACGGCGGTACCCAGTCGTCCACGAAGACGTCAAGGTCCTTGGCGCTGGTGTTGCCAGTGGCAGGATGCACGCGCAGTTGATGCTCGATGCGAGCAAGCAGCTCCAGGTTCTCACTGTGGTCCATGGGCGAGTCCACCAAGCCCATAGCAGCAATTTGAACTATGCCAGTAAAGATGGTTACATATGTTGTGTGCTGTACATATTGTAAGTGGCAAACGTCAATGTAGCCATGAGCTGTGCCAGGCAATAACATTCGATCAATCCATTCCTCAGTGATATTACTGACAGCAATCAGCAACGTCGAGTCAGACTCGGTCTCGTAGCGCTTTAGTTGATCAGCCGTGCTCGAGAGATTCACACCAAACGCAAAGCACATTGGCGTCTTGTTAATCATGCGTCTTTGCTTCATTTCCATCCTGGGAGCTGTGACGACGCTCCTTGCTAGGGGCGATGCTACGGTCACCAAAGAAATTAGGGATGAGATCTCTTCGAAAGCATGCAGCTGCAACGGAAATAAGTGGCGACAAAGACGTCGACGAAGAGAGGACGATCAACCTTAAGCAAATTCTGGGATTGGAGGAGAACGTTTTTGCGAGGAGGATCATATCGAAGATGAAGAAAAAAAATAATGACGCGTTCAAGCTCGAGATGTTCGGCAAGTGGCAGCAGGAGGGGCTCAGAGTGGGAGAGATCGCGAAGAAGCTCAAGGTGCCTTACAGCAAGTCTAATCTACAGCTCCTGTTGGAGTATGTCAACCATGTTAATCCGACCCAGGTGTTTGAAGTCACGAGGGATCGTAAAGTTACGTTTGGTGGCGAAGATGTTCGTTATTTCGACACCGACGAAATGCTCGAGTGGCTGAAACATTTCGGCCGTTAGGGTGGCAGTGCTTGTAGTGCTTGCTTGGTAACAATAAAATTAGTTTGTCTGGCAATTCAATTCAACTCATCTAGGTACATTTGGATAAGTATCTTCTGCAGTAGAGTCGAGTATCTGACACTTAGCATTCCGTTCGTACCTCATCTCCTCATACGTTGTTAGTAAATCCAGGATCTGCCGCAACGTTTGGTCTCCCATGTCTTTGGATCTTACAGAACATTCACTTGTTTGGTCCGGGTACTCAGATGATATGGACGTCCCGCAATGACACACACAATGGTGATCAACAGCGTAGTACTCAAGCGCCTGCTGAAAGCCTTGCTCCAGCATCTTTACTTTCTTTGCCGCAGCCTCCTCCACCTTTTGTGCTTTCTCTGCGAATTTACTCTCCAACTCACGCTTATCGAGCATATGCTGCAGCTGAAACTCTTGCCGTAGTCGAGCATACTCTGCGTTAACGGCTTCGATGAGTTCTGTCTGGATCTTGTTGGGGATGGACCTCTCCACCCCGTCACCAAAACCGGAGCCAGGTTTGCGCGAGAATGGACGGATAGACTTGGACAGAGAGAAAAGTGGCAAGCCCTCGGCTTGTGTTCGCGCGTACAGTGCATGGAGCTGGTCAAGTTGGATACTCTGCTCTTCCTGTTTCAGTCGGCTGGCTATGAGTTGATCCTGTAGTAGTTTGCTCGTTGTGGCGAGTTGACGAACAAGAGCCGCGACCTGTGGGTTGTCGTGAAGCAGCGCTTCCACCTCCGACCAGTTCGTTTCATTATCGTCATTGAATTTACATTTACGATCAAATAATGAGGTCGCACAAGGGTCAGAGTCTCGATGTAAATTTCGAAGGAAGCGCAGTAGCACAAACTTCCTTCTCTTCCCCAGTCTGCCCTCCAGCTTCGAATGTAATTGCTGAAGTGAACACACTTCCTCTCCATCAACTGCATGCAAAATGTCTCCCTTTTGAATCTTCCCACACGCTTCCGCTGGTCCAACATCCTTCTCACTGATCCTGCGAAATGACTGCACCATCAACACTTGACTTTCCTCCACTCTCTCGACCCCCACATTCAGCCCCACTCCATGTTCATCGGTTTGAAGCAGCACGTCCAGATACTGCATGGGTCGTCGCTCACTTAGTCCTCCGACTACGTCAGTCTCGGGCTGGTGTTCCACATCCGGAAGACACTGGTATCTCACCTCGAACTCCTTGTCAGCGGTTGCCTCTGATCCCTCATCAGCGATCCCGTCCTCTGCAGTAATAGAGGCATCGGGCTCTGCCTCCACTTCAACCGGAGCGTCTTTATTCCCGGTTTGCTGCTCCTGCTCCGCTTCATGGCCCTGTGCTTCCGTTTCAACGCGCTTGCTCTTCCAATCTATCGATCGCAGCAAATACGACGCAACTAGCCCTGTCATGGGCTTCGCTGCAGGGGCAGCCATATCGCCAGATGAAGAGGATGTAGTTGACGCGTCGCTTTCCATTTCTCGTTGACAACCTAAACTGATCGCAATAGATCTGTTCGCGACCTTTCGTCAAATTTCACCTCTAAAGTGTCATTTCTTACACTGTATTATATCAGTTTGGAGAGTGTGTCATTTCTAAAAGAAATGGGGCCTCCTGACTTTATATTTGCTTTTACAGCTTTTCCACTGATTTTTATCATTTGAAAAAATACAAACTGTTAATTAAATTTGGAAATTTCACGATTTTCTTAAAACCTTAATTGGATTTTATGTTTCAAAATTTACACTATAAATTTGAAATATCAAATCCAATTAGATTTTATCTAAAATGATAAAAATGTAAACTTGAAAACCCAAGTGAAGGAGGTGACCAGCATCGTTGCCGGGCGCACAAAACATAGTAGAGCTATACTAATAGATCGTGGCAACATCTCTACTTTGAATTGCCCAGTGAAGTTGCACTTTTTATAATTTTTGCGCAAATCGTCTCAGGGTGAACTTAATTTTTAAATACGGGTCGTGAGATTATAAACTATTTTGACATCGAAATTTAGGCCTAACTTCGATTTGAGATCGACATTAGTAGAATAAACTTTAAATTGTTAATTTTAAGAGCCTAAACTTGTTCAAAATCTTTTCAGATCGAGTAAGTCCAGGTTTTGCTGAATGCGTTCGGAAGTTCAAGACGTCCCGCGAGGGTCTGACGTCCGATGAGACCGAGAAGCGTCTGGCCGAGTACGGCCCGAACAGCTCCCCGAGGAGAAGCTGAACAAGATGACGATGTTCTTGGGCTTCATATGGAACCCGGTGTCGTGGGTCATGGAGATGGTCGCCGTGCTGTCGATGGTGCTGCTGTATTACGCGGACTTTAGCGCTGATCATGTTCTGTTGTTGGAGGGCAGTCTTTCAATTTATTTTTTATGGAAGCTCAATGAAGATTGGAACAAAGTAGAAAGCGAAAAAGAAACTGGCACACACAAAAAAACGAAAAAACGCACTTACTAACAAATAGGTACCAAGCACTATTGAAGTAGTTTTGTCACAAAGCAAAGGGGCAAAGCATCACAGCAAAGGGATGCGATACTAATGCCTGAAATCCACTTATGATCGCATTGTAGCAATTATAAGGTAAAACCAGTAGATTTATCAGTCTAAACATACACAAATAGTTTTTCCTTCTACTTCGCAACGGAGAGGAACGGAACTGGTCATCGTGGGTGACGTTTTTTTTTTTGGCGTGGATTGTGGAGAAGCGGTGACGAAAGATTTTACTAAGATGTCAACATGCAGTTACCTATATTTACTACAGATAAAACAATCTAGCTGATTGTACAATGAATCATGTTGACCGTTGAGAAGATTATTTGGCCGAGACGTGGCATGAGATGCGCTGTAAGCTGACTAAGTGTGGATCCCAACGCTGCAATAAATCACGGGAACAATGCGTGGCGCGCTACAAAACATTGGCATGCTAGGAAGTCGATTTCACTATATTATTGTGACAAGGAACGCAAGTAATCCTTAAGGATGCTCCACCCCCTCCTGTGGGGCTAAGTTAGCGAAAGAAATGAAAATTTACATCGCGCTAAGCTAGACGACACGCCGTCTATGATGGCACAGCTACACCATTTCCAGTCCAAACTGGGACAGCCGCCAGTCCAATGTGACACGTCGCACGGCTCTATCCGTGATACACAATTTTGGGTAGGCCATTTTCATGTTAATTTGGGGAGTCCCAGACCAAATGAAACTTGCTTTAGAGCAAGTTGGATTTCCTCACGAAAAACAAATGCGTGACTTTTCAGTGTCTTTTTTTCGACACATGTGGGAGCTTCGTGCATGCACGGCGGTGTGCGGGTCTTCTCAGAAGCTTATCGGCAGTGATATCATCACGATCCAGTTGGCCCATTTGTCTAGCGAGTCACTCTTGCCCAGTTTGAGGAATTCAGTGATCGTTGGCTGCAGAGTTCCGTTTGGGTTCGTGACACTTTCGTAGCCTTTGTACACAGCTTTGAGATACTGAAGCAGGTTCGTATAGCCAGCATTGATGTCTTGCTGGTAAACGTTTCCGCTCATGCAATGGTGATAGCCGTGATCCACAACGGGTACTCTAACAACACGATTATTCCATTGATGACCAATTATAAATTGTGTTTAAACCGGACAATTTTTGGAATTTATTTATTGCAATAAAAATTGGCCCAAATGCTGACCAACATCTCCAGACGAAGCCAAATATCCTCAATATTACGGCTCATCGCATTATTAGGGAGGTTTGCCAGACGATCATAATCTTGTCAGGAGCAATGCTGTACTATGTAAACTATTCCACTCGTACTCTCTCTCAGTAACCCGGAGGTCCACACCAGCCAAGATCACTTTACCTGCAAGGTAACGCATTTTAGGGCATAGCAGCACTCGAACATCGACGTTTCGGGCATGCGGTGCTGCAAGTTTCCTTGCAAAACCTGACGTTCGAAAACTCGTAGCAACTATCCCATGCACAGGTGTGTACTCCGTCCATACATGATAGGATCTCCCTTTCCAAATCGTCGCATGATGATTTTTCTGTCATTATGTACTCATCCGTATTATTTTCCTTGCTGAACGGGCACCACCACAGAGTACCCCTCCCCCCCTCCAGCTACGAGCGTAACTTCACCACCACCTCCAAGCCCATCACCTCCCCCAGACGCAGAACCACCACCACCGAGTACTAGTACTCCACCTTCAAGAGCGAGAGTAACCCCTCCAGATCCTTGGTCGACTGTCGCACGACCACATCCCTCATCGACAGGAGCAGCCACAGCCCCCAAGCTTCGTAATTCTCCACCTAGGAGGGACACTGGATCTGTTTCGTGCATTAACCACCTTCATATCGGATTTTGGTTATTATTGAAAATTTTGTTCTTGTTATGGTTATTACTACAGTAACTAAGCTTTCTTGGTCAGATTGTAACGTTTTATTTAAGCGATACTCGCGGCTCTCGCACTCTATCCCTAGACAGAGGGGCTCCAGTCGCCTGTGTATAGCCAATTTGCTTTATTCAGGGTTTGGATAGCAGCGTCCTTCATCATAATATGTAGTGGTATGAATGATGTAGGGAATCACTAAATTTCTATCGCTAGACTCGTAGATAGCCTCTGCACACAACAACACGTATCCTACAAGGTTCGGCGAATATTATGGGCGAATCTGAAGGGACCAAATCCGACCCAGCACCCTGAGCCGACGCTTCCCTCGATTACCATTAGCATAAGTAGGCCCCACTCACACACGTAGCCGGCACGAGCGTCGCCGGTACGTCTATCCTCTCTCTCTTTTTAGCCCCGTGGCACCAACAGCGGAAGGTCGTCTAGTCTCTTTCGACTCCTTTACGGGGGTGCCCGAGATTAACTCAGGCTGTAAGTCATCAGGAGTATACTTCCAATACTCAAACCACTCATATCGGGAATACAATACCCGGGGTTCCCTCAAATACGGAAATAACCAAAGCACAGTCCCACTACTAGTCTCTTGGCCTTGCCAGAAACGAACGCTAACTTCAGGTAGGTCGCTGTTCGCTGGTAGGCGTACGCTTTCAGAAGCACAACACTCCGTCTTCGAAGATCGGCTCTAAAGGAAAAGTGAAGAGCGTATTTTTCTTCCTGGTCAAAGGAGAATTTACTGCTGAACTGGAACAGGAAATCCATGCGAAACTCTTGCTACTGGGATTCTTCTACCCGACAGTCAATGCTGACGGTGTCCGCTGCCAGCCTATTTACAGGTTCAGCAAAAACAATTCCTTCCGTGCTCGTCAGCATCAGCAGCAGATTCACCAGCATTCCCTCCGCCAGAATCGAGATTCAACGAGCCACCGTCAGCAACATCGTCAACTTCTCCACCAATATCAGATGAACCAAGCACTGAAGCACCGCCCTATGAACGACATCTCCGCCAGAACCAGACGCTAAACTGGAGCGGAAGTAGTTCAGGAAGCTGGACTCTAGTTCGCAAGTTGTACTCGTTCCGGGTTAACCAGCAGGTGTCCCAAGAGCAGCCATGCCTGAAGCCGACCAATTTCCACCTTACCTTCCGTCTTCTAACTTGCACGCTGCGTCGGTAAGTACTGAATACACTTGGAGTGGTGGGAAGGCATATTGGACGGCGAACCTTGAGTATTGGCAAACCTTGTAATGACGAACTTCTCCATCTGATGATTTATCAAATAAGAAATACCAGCTTTACCAGCTTCAATTAAAATTTAATTGTAATAGAGTTTAGCCAAATAAATATGAGAAATTATTAAATAGTATATCAAGATTAAATTTTATATTCAAGCTGGTTTGTAGAAATTGTTATTTTAAATTTGGGTTCTTAAATAAATCACTACAAACCAATTTGATAAACACTATATTAAAAATTGTTTATATTAAATACACCTTTTCTAATCCAATTTGAAATATAATATTTTATCATTTTCATTGCTGCACTCGACGCTGTCGTCCGCGAACTCGAGCCGCACAAAATGTACATGCAGATCCAACCTGACTGGCATCATGTCGGTGAATCTTGCTGGCTAGATGTCTACGAACGCACCGTCAACATTGCAGCCTCCAACACTGATGAACTCGGTCAGTACGAGCGCTCAACGGCCGAGGTGCAATCGTATCCAAGCTCCCAGTACCAGTTACCGCTCTCAACTCCTTCCCAAACCTCTCAAACCTCTGAAGAGCCGCATCTTGTACGTATTCTGGGCCGAGAGGCTTCGTGGATCGACGTCCAAGTGGATCTGAAGTCCAAGACGCAGCTGCGCACAGTTTTTCAAGCGCCCAATGAGACGGTAGACGTACCAGTTGTGGCAGACTCGGAAGATCCAGGGAAGCCACCGTCGTCGCTGCTGCAATTGCACACAGTGGATGTGTCCAAGGACGAGAGATACGTGGTGGTCGGCGGCTCAGACGGAGTGTGCATGCTCTCGGACAGCCAAAACAGAGCCCAGATGCTGCCATTAAAGGGCCATGTAGCAGACGTCACAAGTGCCCAATTCTTCCCCAGCTCGCAGGTTGTGCTCACGGGCTCACTGGACTTTACGCTGAGAATTTGGAGCGTCCATGGACGCTGCGCTGCGGTTATGAAGGGGCATATTGGCGGGGTTGAGGACGTCGCGATCGTTGGCAGAGGCAGGAACGTGCTGTGTAAGTGAAAGGATGCAGTGGAAGCTATTTAATTTACAGCGCGAGTACTAACGATTGGATGCTGGTGTAGCATGCGGAACTGACGGATTGATTCAGTTGTGGAACTGCGGGACACAGGACGTCATTGTCAAGTGGGCGAATGATGACCAAAGTCCAGTGCACTGCCTGTCGGTCATGGATGACACTGACCAGCTGCTGGTGGAGGGCGATTACCAGCCCAATACGAGTGAGAATGAAGCTGAGACGGACGGAAAGGTGTTCTTTGCTGGGCTTGATAATGGAGAGACGCTTGGAGTGGATATCCGGGCGCGAGGAGCGGTACAAACATATGTCACTTTGAGAGAGAGAGAGATGAATGAGTGCTAACTATCTGTGCAGGTTCTGAACCTCGAGGGACTTGCCGGTTCAATTCTTTCGTGTGCTGCGACTACTGCAACTGCATCGCTACCAATGTTATTTACTGGAAGTGAAGATGGTTTATTGACTGTCTGGGATCTACGCCACACCAGGTACGTTGGCAACACATTAGTCGTCGCATTTATTTTTTTAGCGTACACTAATCTGTATTGTGATATACAGTACTCCCTTACAGGCCTTGTCGCGCAGTTCTTCGCCAATTCATAGTATTGCAGTGTCAGCGCCATCAGCTGATAACCCAGCGTCTACTAGCAGCGTGTGGACTGCCCACGGTGACGGTGCATGCAGCAACTGGAGTAATCTCGGTAAGAAACCCCACGTGTCCATAGAACTCACCGGTCCGCAGTACGATGCTGTGCGTGGTGTTGCCATTGGAAGCCAAACGGGTCGCGTGTTCAGTGCGTGTCGAGACGGGCGTTTGCGAGAGTACATCCCTCACGTCGTCACTTGAATTTGAGTCAGCAATTACGATTTTGAGTTCTGTTTGGTCTATTAATTCAAAGCGAGCGCTGGCCTAATGTTACAAAGCGTTTCGTGCTCTCGTCACACGTGAGAGGCATTGGCGACCATGCCTGAAGAGTTGAAGTAGTCCTTGCTTTCTCGCCGTACCAGCTCCACACCTGCCACAGTCTTGGTTCCTGTTGTCGAGACACGCTCATCTTTCATCTGGAATTCCGGGACGGTATCTATGTGTTTGCTATTACTGTCCGAACATTGGACATCGCTGCCGTCTTCCAAGTCTGAATTAAAGGTAGGAACTCTCTGGTATCCCTTCAGTTTATCCCCTGCTGCTTCTGCCATCGTGTGCTTGATGTACGTGTAGAAGAGCATTCCACAAGTAGCCACAACAAGACCGAACACATTAATCGCGATCAACTGGTCGCCAAAGATGAAAACTGCGAGCAGCACTTGTGTGACGTCTTTGAAGCTGCCGGCGATGCCCAACGACAACGCTGACGTTTTCTTGACCAGCAAAATCTCGATAAAAATCAACACAAAGGCCAGACATCCACTAATGAAGATAAACACCAGCGACATCATTAAAAGCTGCGAGTCCAGTAAAAATCTCGACGTTGCGTAGTCACTTCCCTCGGAGAATAACGCAATCGGGAGCAGTCCGAACGCACTCGCCGGCGATACGTAGTACACCACAGCCAGCACTTTATTCCTGGGAGCTCCAGTAGTGTCCTCCATTGCCTGTAGCAGCGACTGGGTTAACACCCACCTCAATGTTCCAATCACCGACGCCCCCAATACCAGTATAAACCCGTAAAATACAAACTGAGCCGAACCGTAACTGGCGAGTCCAATGCCACTCGAGATCAACAGAATGACTCCGAATAGTGGCCAGGAAGGACGCTGGTGTCCGAGACAGATTGAGAACAGCAAATTCCACACGTTTCCACCTGATTTTACGATAGTGTAGAACGTTACGGTGATGTAGAACAGCGATAAGTTCGACAGCATGATGTCCAGAGCAGTGCACACGCCAATTGGCACTGCCAACTTCCAGTAGATATTCGAGGGCAGCGCCATCATCGTCCCGTTGCCATTGCAGCCTCCACTGGAGCATCGGTCGATGATTCTGGATAGCAGACACTTGACGAACATGTTGATGCACGTCATGGTCGTGGCGAACGGGTAGCCGCCGCCCGCCCAGACCCGTAGAAACCACTTGTTGAACAGCGTCATGCCGATACTGACGGCGTACCAGAGCACCACAAATACACTCACGTCTAAGGCGTGCAGAGTCGCTGGAAACGGCACGAAAACACCCAATCCAGGCAGTAGACGAAGGCGCTTACGTCGTCGACGTGTCTTGGCCAGGTAGAAGCCCAACAACCGCAGTCCGAGGGCTAGAGACAACATGAAGGAGCACGTGGCCACTAGCGCTACAGTTTTGTCCTCATTGCTGCCGTCCTTGGCAGCTAGAGCCAACGCCGCAAGCGTGGGCAGCGGTCCGCTGTTGCTGTCGCCCGCCTGCGCCATGTGTACGATTGGGCGATAGTGGTCAACTGAGGGAGAGCTGGCACTGTTGTCTCGACAGTAGAGTAGGTAAATAACCTATCAAACAAAATAATTTGATATGGGGTGATGTTGAAGGGTAGGTTCTGAGATCTGATTGGATGACGTAAAAAGTAACGGCTGGCATAAATCGAGCATTTTTCTGTTAGAAACTTGAAGTAGAAAACATACTTTTATGAAGTTAAAAAATGAC
Organism: Phytophthora tentaculata; assembly: GCA_033557915.1. Classification (NCBI taxonomy): domain Eukaryota; phylum Oomycota; class Peronosporomycetes; order Peronosporales; family Peronosporaceae; genus Phytophthora; species Phytophthora tentaculata. The sequence goes on from JAUCEA010000009.1 coordinate 5,644,731, forward strand.
AAATGTTGTCTCTATCAATTGTTGCTATCGATGGGCTCTGTTTCGTGAACTACTCGAGGATATGGTGCCCCTCTTTCTGACGGTGCGAGGCCAGTCGCTTGGCCGACGTGTAGCTTTTCTTGCAACCATTGAAGCCGCACGCCAATCGACAAGTATTCTCGGCCGTGTGCTCCCTCATGTGCGCGTTAAACTTGTGTAAACCCGTGAACGACGCCCGACACGATGTTTCAGTGCAGGTAAATCGCTTGTGCTGTGCTTGGTGCGTTTCTAGGTCAACTGTCGACTTAAGAACCTGATTACAACCGCAATGAACGCAGATCTGCGGGATGAACGTGTTTGTTCTGGCCAAACTGGAAGCGCTGCTGTCATCGTCTTCTTGGTTGTTTGACTGTCCAGTTTTGATCACCCGATGCTGCAGACGTCGCAGTCTTTTCATCGCTTTCAAGCGTTCCTGGTACAGTTGACGCCAATTGTGTTCGTACGTCTCGCCATGCTGACATTCCTCTGGTGCAGGGGGTAAAGCAGCATTTGTCTTTGTGACGGGAAAGCCGACTCGCATGTAAAGCGATCGCCACAGTGACGCACGATGGCTGATGTCTGCAAATGTGCGGCACACAAGAGCCATCCGACACAGCCGCTTAGCACTCATGAAGGAGCACACACGCTCCATGACGTCAGGCAGTAGCAGCACATCGAAAGAGCGCTCCAGCTTGTCAGGATCCACAGAATTCTTCGTCACTTTATCGGTCCGTCGACGCTTCCGTGCTGGCACAATTAACCCATGATCGTGAATCGGTTCTGCGAGCGGTATGGACGATATCAAGTGCGGCTCAAGCAGCATTTTCATCTGGGTACACGCCGAGAATGAGGCCGGTTTAAAGGTAAAACGCTCTTCTAAAACGTGCCACGCTGCGACTCTGGCTTTGAACTCCTGCTCGGTATCGTTATCACTTTCTTCAGCTTCGGTCAAAAATGCCTGTACATCCTCATCAGATAGGAATACCCAGTGCTTCCACACTTTAGCTGTCCAGTGCACGGGGGCAGCAACACAAAAGTCCTCGAACGCAATGTCACTGCATAACCGCATCTGCATCTGCGACAGAACCTCTTTGAGCCTTTTAGCCTCGGAGCTCACCTCTTGACACAAAGTATCGACACTTTGGCAGCGATGCAACGCTATGTACACGAGATAAAACACCAGTTCGAGTTGTCGTTTCCGTCGTGACTCAGGGTCGTCGGTATTCTGCGGAACAGCCTTGTAGGCGTCAACTAGGAATTCCAGTACATTTATCACCGATGGCAGTGATACCAAGTCCACATGAGCACATAAGCCCACGAGGAAATTCAGTAGAAGTTCTCTACCTTCTTCGCTTGCGTATGATGTATCGTTAACACGCTCAATCAGCATCAACACGATATCCGTCGCCAGGTCCTTGACAAACATACACCCAACTGCCGTAAACACAATGATACGCTGCGGAATCACGTCAACCTTTGCTCCATCCGCTGGAATACTTAGAGAGCTCCGGAGTGCGCTAAATAGTGCTGGCTTGAGCACCGCATTCGCTCGCCAGCTCTTGAATGCGAATGTTTGCAAGCCAGTGAAAAACTTCTCCATCTGTTGATCGTCTAGATGCAGTCCAACCGTTTTCTTTTCATTCTTCACGGCCACACCCTTTTGCAGCACTTTATTACTTGCGAATCTCAATAAACCAGTCATTACTTCCGTCACGGCGCTTTGGTTCTCCTTGTCTCCTCTGTTCAGTTCCTCCACCAGTCTCCAGATCCCCGTAACTTGAGCAAAACTACAATTAACCCTCTGTTTTTTCTTCTCCAATTGTTGATGTTCCTCTAGTACGCTCAGGAATACGTCTGGGAATCGAAGTCCCATCAGCGCTGCGAACGGCAGCAAAGTCGACCACACCGGAAAGCACGTCATGGCATGAAAACGCGGTTTCGGCTGCATCGGACGCCACTTACAGGCATCTGGAGCCTTTCCTAGTCGCTGAGCACATGGTGATAGCAATGCGTCCAACAGAACGTGCATGGTGAGCTCCGCAGCCGACCAATATGTTGTCTGGTCTTCCACGCCTTCCCCATTATTGTCCTGTCTAGCCAGGCGGACCAGTTGCTGACATACCAGCGTCGAGACGCCGCTCTCCCGTGCACTGCGGCTCAGCCACTGTGCATCTGGGTGTCGAAAGGCTCGACGTACCAGTGAGGAGGGCGGTGTACCAGTAGACTTCGAGTTATGGCTGGTGAGGGAGTCCACAAATTCGCAGAGCTCAGGCAACTGTCGGCGGATCTCGGACTGCGGGCACTTCAGCAGCTCCGAGACCGTGATCTGCTCCGTGTATACGTGCCGCGCTGACACGCCCACGCAGTCGTTGAGTCGCTGCAGTAGAGCGAGCAGCTCCTGCTTGGGGCGCCGCTGCATGACTGGTACTTACGTTTGATTAGCAACAATAAACCTGAATTAAAAAAAGAAAGTATTTTGCCAGATTATCCGACTATACAATTATACTCTTCGACATGCATAAAATGGACTTACCGACGGTCTTGGCAACACTGCCTGGGGATTAATTTCTAAGCCCAGACACAGCGCCTTGCCGAGTCGAGGACTTAGAGGCCGGGGTGGGGCAGGCCGCGCAGCGGCGCCCCCCCGAGCGCAGCGCAGCAAGCGAAGAGAGGGGCGGACCCAAGGCTATAAGTCCGCAGACGAGTGCAAACGAGCTAGTGTCCTACCTTTACTCCAATTTAGCCGGACTATACTATCTGTACATGTATAAAAGTCGATGCTATGTGACCTCAGTCTGTCAAAATAACGCGTGCCTAAAAAAATCAAATGCTAGCAAAATTTTCTAACACTTGGAATGTTTGATCAATTAACTAGAATACAACTTCTAGGTTTTAATTTAGGTAAATGTTAATAGCATTATTTTAGAGTTTAAAATCTTCAAATTCTAAAATGTCAAATTGATCGGCAAAAATAGCTCCAAGCAGCATTTTATCATCCGTTTCTTCAGCGTCGTCAACGGTGCAGCGCAAGTTATGGGTGGTTTCTGGTGACGACATGCGTCAAACGCGTGTCTCGTCGAATCTGTGGCAGGGGTATGACAGTTGAACGTCACTTAAGTCTGATCTAAAAGGTGACTGTTTCTGGTGGCGCAGGTATCTAACGGACACCAGCACCTTTGCGCCAAACCAAAGCTGCTCAAATTACTGTCGTTATTTCCATTCGTTGCGTGCTGTCTAGTTGTGTTGCATCTTGGGCAGCTCAACGCTCAACGCCGCTACCGAAACCGCTGATCAGCTTGAGTAACTTTTTTATAACGGATTCGAAGGACCAACAACACCTTTTCGTCTTGCCAGTCTGCAATTTACCGCGAGCCACTCACGTCTCCGGCCCAGACGCCACAACCCGACTCCGAAGAGTACCAATCATGCGAATCTACTCTCTCTTGACGCTTCTAGCTTCTCTGCAGGCGGCACTAGCCCAGCAACAAGCTAATGCTCCCAGTCAAGATGAATGCTACGAGATGCCAGTGGTGATCATCTCGGCGCTGGACCGGAGCTTCCCGGATCCAACTTGCAACCAACTGCGCTACCCCGCAGACGACTGCCTCAAAGAGGCTGTACAGACCCGTGTTGAAGTGGTTGACAATGCCGACGGGAAGCTCAACTGTATCAACGGAGAGCACACCGCCGTGTTCGAGCACTCCAAGTCCAACTACCGCGGCCAATCGAGTCTCTTCTTCGCCAAGCACCAGTTCAACCTCAAATTCCCAGAAGACACGTCGTTCCTAGGCATGGTGGAGAACAAGGCCTTCGTCATGAACGGGCCTTTCCTAGACTGCACTCTACTGCGGAACCATTTGGCCCATTGGTTGTACCGCTCGACAGGCCGGTACTCAGTCAAGACTCGACACGCCGTCGTCTACATGCGCACCGATCCAGCTCAGGATAAACCCACGTATGCTGGTATTTATCTGCTACTGGAGAAGCCTACCTATGACAAGAACCACGTGAACCTGGCGTCCATGGACGCCACGTGTGCTGCTCGAGACCCGAAGGTGATGGACGGAGGTTGGGCTTGGGCGAACGACCCTCCTAGTTATGGATCCTACTCGCCCAACATGGTGATCGACCAGTATCAGAACGAGTTCGGTATGGGTGAACGCCCCATGTTGGCGCATCCTAGCGGATCGTCGCTCTCGCAGCAGATGCGTGACTTTTTCGTCAACACCGACACGGGGTTCCTGCCGCAGATGTACCGGGTACTTTGGAACAACATGACGGCTCCACTGGAGCTCCAGAAGCACTTGGATCTTGGGTCCTTTGCCGACTATTTGCTGCACACTGAGATGTCGCTCAACGTCGACGCCTATCGACGCAGCACCTTCTTCTTCAAAGACCGTGACCAGCCCATTAACGCCGGACCCGTTTGGGATCTCAACCTGGCGTACGGTAACGGAGACCGTCGTCACTTCAAGGACTGGATCTACCCTCAGTACACGTACTGGAAGCGTCTCATGTGCCACCCGCAGCTCGCGTCGCTCGTCATTCAGCGCTGGAAGACGCTGCGTGGCACCAACATGCAGAAGGCTGACGATCCCGTCTACGGGGCCTGGAGTGACGAAGCCATCAACAAGTTCCTGGACGCCAGTTCCGCTCCCGTTCACCGCCAGTTGTCCAAGTGCGGTGGAGACTGGCGCACTGACGTCGTTCAATGCGCCGCTGTCGACTTGCAGACGTGCGACGGGACATACGCTGAGCAAGTGAACGAGATGCGTGACGCCGTGCTGAACCGCGCGCGTTGGATGGACGAGCGGATCGAGCAGCTCTACAAGCCTCTGGACGCGCCTACTTGCTCGGGTGTGGGTGATCTCCCAAAGTTCAATTGCGCTCTCGATGGCAACGACGATGGTTGTCTTAAGAACCCTGAGAAGTACTACAACGTCGTAACGTTCCCACCTGTACGGAAGCCGTACACGGGTCCGTCGTGTGAGGAGATTGTTGGTAGCAACGCCGCTACCCCCAACGATGAAGAGATGGCAGCGCAGATGACGCCGTACCAGAAGCCATCGGTTGACTACTGCTGGCAGTCGGCAGGCAGCTACGTGTATCCGCAGCAAAAAGGAGTCAAGGACAAGACGCTGACGCCATTCTGCAGTGGCTATGGCTCGTGCGCACAGGGACCGGGTGCGACGTGCAATTGCTCTGCTGCGATTCAGGTCGAGCATCCTTCTTGCCGTCGGATTGACGCAGAGAACGAGCACTACAGACGTGAACAGCAGCGTATCGCTGCTGCTGCAGCAGCCAAGACGACGACGACAAGTACGACGGTGGCGGATATTCAAACCGAGTTGAGTGAGAAGGAGGTTGGAATGACCAGCACCTCACCAATGTCGGATGCGATGGCTGTCGTCGCGGCCGCCGGTGCTGGTGGGGTGTTGCTGGTTCTGGGCACGTGGCTGGTCAAGGTGAACAACCGTCGTCGCCGTCGTCAGCGATTGAGCGAATACGCTCCAGTTCGGTATGGAAGCGTTGAGCACGCTCGCATCTTCGCTTCGCAGGCAAACGTTTAGACGGGTACGAGACGTAAGTAGTATATAGTGGAACATTACACCGTCATTTTATTTCCTTACCGTATTTTACCACCGAGAACATTCCTAGAACGTTCTTCGGACAGCTGTTATTTCAATGACGCAACCGCTCGACCACCCGAGAGCATTAGGAACGTCTTTTACATATTAGGGTAGTTTTAGAGGTGCTAAACTACTGAAATACAACAGCTGAATATTTAAACGACGCGACCTCTCGACCAACTGAGAGTGAAAGGACACGTCTTTTGGATCTAAGGGTAGTTTTAGAACCGCTCGACCGACAACATTCAAACTACCGGTATACATTGCTAAAAGCAATAGAGCATTACGCCGGCAGTTTTTTACATTAGTTCCGACGTGGCGTCTCATCATTGGTTGAAAATCTATGTCACACACCCTCATGTCCGCTTAAGTACGCCAGAAATTCTCCCTCCTTCTTCCTCATTCCAGAATGTTTCGGCTCGAGGAAAGATGGTGCAAGTAACTCTTGTTAGACGTCAGAGGCGGGAGCGTGAATGTCGTTGACATCGACACGGAAAAGCACGTGGGCCATTTGCAGCAAGCGATTGCAGATATACTCAAATACGGCGGCAAAGCGAGTGATCTGCAGCTCTTCTTGGCGAAGAAGAAGGACATGGCTCGATGGGGCTGGCGCGGCAGCTGTGGCGCTCGATGAACGTGGACACCCGCAAGGCTTCGTGCAGATGGATCCCTTGCTGTGGCTCAAGAACGTCAAGTACTTTGGAGATAATTTTCAACCGGGTGAGGGCCAAGTTCACGTGCTGGTGGTGGTTCCGGTGCGTGTCGTGGAGGATGGCGCATGGAGCGCGAAGGACTTGTCTACCGTGGATCCTCAAGTTCAAGCGAAAATGTGGAAGTCAGTTGTCAGAGAGAGTTTCCTCAGAAGATGTATGCTCAGGAACAGCAGTGGTTGTGGATCTAACGTCGACGCACTTGTATCTGCTGACGAAATTGCACCTGTGGGTCGACGACTCATTCATTGATCACTTGAGTGCTGACTTCACGAAGGAAATCAAACGGTATCTGAGACGCCACCCCCGGATGAAAACAAGTGGAAGGAAAAGGAAGGACACCAATGTTAAGGACGCCGATGTTGCAAAGCAACCACGTCGTAAATCTCCACGGACGGCAGCGATGAAATCATCAGCTAGATTAGACAAGCCTCAAGTTGTGGTGGAGCAGCTCCTTCCCGATAGGACGAAGCCGGAAGAAGTCCACCGATTCAGTCTCGACAGTGACACATGCTGGCGTAGTTCGGCTGCGTTCGACTTCGCAATCTTCGAAGTTGCTTTGCCACGAGATAACAAGCTCGTCCGATGTACAATATCCCTTAAGGTGAATGACACGATGAGTGTTGACGTGTTCGGATTCCCTGGCGCTTTTGAAGATCAAGCTTTTGATCATGCTTACGCCATCATTCCAGCTAAAATCACCGGCTGGAGCGGAAACCAAATGGCTCTGTCATCTTTGTCAGCTCCTGGTCTATCTGGAAGCGCGATTGTGTGCACCAAAAGGGGAGTACCAGTGGGTTATCTTGATGGTGGACTTGATGGCTCAGCGAAGAACGAGAAGTATCAATCCTATGGCTACACATTTCATGGAGTACTCCCCGAGTTACCGTCTTCGTTGCCGCCAGATACCGAAGTTGAAACAAAGGATGAGCTATAGTCTGTATACAGTGCCATGTAGTGAATGCATCTACGAGTATCTTTCAATATCTGTGATGAGCTCATTGGTCGTGATTGTTTTGCATGTGATTGTGGTTGAAAGGTAGTGAATTTGCCATTTTGAGTGAGTCACCAATTAAAATTAATGATAAATATAAAGTTAGTAATATACAAAGATGGCGTACTCACCTCAGCAATACCTCGCTAACAAAGAGCGGATCAAGTCGGCGCAGAAGCGCTACTATCAGCGCACACGCGACGCTCGCTTGTCATACCAAAAGAGCTACGACGATAAGAATAGAGACCAAATCCGAGCTCGAAAGCGCAAGCCTAAAACCGAACTTATTGAAGACAAACCCGAACCTAACAACGAAACCGAACTTAATTAATTAATTAATTTTTTTCTCAAATAAAAAGTCAATCCCAATATAGTCAATGACAATGGCTTAAAACCTCCAAAAAGGTATAAGCCAAATATTTGAATTAATTAATTTCAGAATATTTTGTAAATGACTAAGATGTAAAGTCGATACTGATACAAGGTCAAATAATTATAAACATATCTACGGAGAATAATATAGCCAAGCATATATAGGCAACATGTTTGCATAGAACTCGAAGGATTAAAGAGATTAAATATCCAACCTATCAAATGGGGTAGTAGCTACCGCTGGTGAATGCGGTGTTGTTGGAGTACGCATCACCAGCTGTAGCAGCAGCTGCGCTGTAAAGTACTGATTGACCGGCATCAGGGAATAGGAAAGACTCAGCTCCATGCTTTTCAACATACTGAGGACTGTATCCAGTATGAGCACGAACATTGTTCCAGAACAGCTTATAATCAGCTATAGATACAATGGTCTTACCATTTAGCTCGAGCGACAACGAATCAATGACATTCCAATTGCCGCACTTTAGTGTAGTACATAGACGGTTAGCAGCAGTAGTTTGGGCCGTAGCACCATTCTTCATCGAGACCTTGTATGGAAGCATAATGTAAGCATCACGGAGCGAAGCAAATCCTTCGGAGCCGTTAAGCTGAGCCGTAGCATCAATTGTGATAACACCATTCTGATACGAACCCTGATTTAGGTCAATAACAAAAGGCGTACGCTTGCTGGAAGATACCTTGATCTCCGGGTCGCTCTTTAGCGAGCTCTGGTACAAATACTGGTCGGATAGTTGAGTTTCACTCATCGTTGATTCTATATGGATCCTAATATACTTTGCACAAATTAATTATTATGTCTCAACTTATCAAGCCCATCACCAGCGATCATGATCTCATTGAACTCGCAGAGCGGTTGAATGTACATCTGGATGATATATTCGAGTCAAGTGAGATAACAAAGCCTCTCCCGAAGAAAGATTCATATCTGATTTTGTTGCGACAACCTGATATGAATGTAGGACACTGGACGGCTGTTCATGATTGTGAATTCTTCGATTCAATGGGCGAGGCAGCTCCAACAAAGTACGGAGTCGGTAAATACAATCCAAAGCAATTCCAAGGTACGTATGGGGATTATTGTGGAATTTGGTGTATGCTGTGGTTATATTGCAAGCAAAAAATAAGATAAATCTCCTAAATCGATTCAAGGATTTGAACTTAACTATTCTTTAATAAAAAATTTAAAGATATATAGCAATAATGTAGCGCGAACTAACTATTTCAAGCGACGTACCAGCTCCAAAGCTGACCAAAGCTTTCAAGGCTGGTAAGCTAAGTCTGACAGCTGATCAACTCAAGGGTAGCGGCTCCGTTATTCATCTCCACCCGGCTTCTTACGAAAAGGCACTCAAGGCTCGCGAGGCTGGACGTGGTATTAGGCTCGATATCACAAGACACGAGGTCAAGAAAGGATACAAGAAGGCCCAAGGTGGTTCTATTTGGTCTAAGATCTGGGGAGGTATCAAATCTGCTTACCACTTTGCGAAGAATTCTGGTTTGCTAACCCAAGCGGCCAATGCAGCTGTCCCAGCAATAGCAACGGCCTTAGGTGCTCCTCAAGCAGCTATCCCAGCGCGAGCAGCTATCGTTCTATGACAGGCATCGGTGTTTATGACAGTGATAGTGATGTAGATAAGGAAGGTGGTCGTGTCTCAGTAGCTGACGTTAAGAAGGCAGCTAAATCCGCACTTGGTTATGCTAAGCGAAAAGGTGTTTTAACCGATGCGGTCGATGCTGGAGAACGATACCTACTTTCCAAGGCAACCAAACCAGAACATGAACATCTCGTCAAGTCTCTCCGTGGCGAAGTCCGTCGTCGCTATGGTGTTGGTGTAGCTAAGAAGGGTAGAAAATTTGCGAAAGGCTCGCAAGAGGCAAATGATCATATGGCAAAGCTCCGATCTATGCGAAAGAAGGATAAGTCCGGAGGAAGTTTTAGATTGTAAGAAAAAATAAAGCGATCAGCTTATTTTTTTGGTCTCAACAGTAGCATGATCGATACTGAAGTATCACGGAAGATTACCATTTTGTCGTTCTGGTTAAAGATATTGACTGTGATCGTTGATCGCGAACCATTATGACAATTCATCCAAGCATACTGACTGGGTTTGTACGAAATCAATTTTCCAATTTCAGCATCACCTCTATCAAATGCATTAACAATATCACCTGATGCAACATACTCATTTTTAGTTAAATCGCAACGAACGATGTATGAACTGGTGGGGTGAATCTGTGGAATGATGTTCGATAGCTGAGCACTGGCTACGGTAGCAGAAGCTGATGGGTAAGTACCCGCGGTCATGCCCAATACCTTTCCGAACTCAGCATTATCGATGATTAGACGCGGAACTCGTGTAGTAGTCGGCAATCCAGTACCACCAGATGAGTATAGACCTGTAGCAGGTCTTGTCCAAGTACCACCGGCCGTCGGTAAAGCTGTTGGGGTTGGAGAGAAATCAATCTGACACGCGTAATAAACACTGTTCTCACTTACTTTCAGGTAGAAAACATTTTCCCCTGATGGATTGATCAAGTACGCTCCAGCATTGACGAGAGCAGTCTGGATTGATCGATTGATATCATCATACGAGTAAATACCGTCTTGAGGACTGATACTTATGGTAGAAGTAGTAGCAGCAGTAGGTACTTCAACTTTGAATGTTGTGTTCTGGAACTGAAACGAATCAATGTTGTACTCACTATTGTACATCGTGATCGATTGGATAGCGCAGACTACATCACGGAAGTCAGCAGCTGAACCAGGAAACGAATACTTCCAAGTTGACTTCGTTCCATCTTGAACAAGGTTAGTACTGTCAAGTTTCAGAAAGCTTGCCATTGTAATAGTATATGATTCTAACCATAATTCTGATCAATAAATTTGATTTAGTTATCAATCACGATTGGTCTGTCGAAGTTGTAGCGGATTTGGCCTTTAACAGAATCTATGAACAACATCTGTCCTTTGCGCTCCGTGGCTTTATTGTAGTAATAGACGATTAATCGTTTATCAACGCCCTTGATATTGAAGTCTTTCACAACCATCTGTAAATCACGCTTCGAATTGGCCTCTAGGATCGCTACATACTCTGAATTCAAGCGAATCATCTTATCGGTCCCAAAGTAGCTGTGGCTTAGGAATATGGTACTTAATTTGAAGTGGCGACCCCTGGTGTAGTAATGTGAGAACGGATTTTTCTGAAGTAGCTTATCGTTGCTGTAGTCGTCTATGATGACGAGCTCAGGCTTGTTAGAACTGATTGGAGTATGTCGCACTTGATCAACGGTAGGGGGTGTATCTGGATCAGCAAAGGTAATAAATCCATCCAGCTTATCACGAAGATACTCATAGAGCTCTAGATGAGGATTACGAGCAATAATCGTTAGATATGAGCAAACACGTGAGGGGAATTCTTGAGAATGAACATGCATAGATTATTCTTCCCTGAAAACGAGGGACCAAGCACAACCATTCTAAACAACGATTTAATATCAAGCGCAGGAATGTTGCCCATTGATGCTGATTTGAACTTTTGGGGGATAGAAGCCCCGAAATCAGGTATAGCACTCATGATTATCGTCTGATCGATATAGGATCAAACAAAATGAGTTCAGGTTTTTCATATCCGCAACCAATTTTCCAATCGCCGATTTATAACCCCGCATTCTATCTGACGTTGGATGCCAGTGGCTATCTCACTTTTGATTACGCTCAAACACTGTATCTCAGTAAAAATGACTATCGTTTAACTTATCTTACAGGAATTACACAAGGAATTGCAACACCAGGGGTCGCACTGGTTCCTGGGACAGGTGGTAATATCAGTGGTATCGGGGCGCTCTCGTGTAGTAGTCTGACCTTAAGCGCTGGAGGGACAGGTCTTGACATTCCATCTCTTAAGTTCTCTGGGACCACGTTTAATCAAAATTATTACATCAATATCATAGAAGGAGCAGCTGGCATCAGCCAAGCCGTAGTTCTAAACTCAACTAAAGACTTTAATGGTATTCGCAACCTCACTTGCTCGGGTACAGTAACTGGTTCCACCGCAATGGCAACGCCAACGCTGACTTGTGATACCATATCCAAATCAGGAACACAAACTATGAATGCAACAACGCTCAACCTCAACCCTACTACCATTCAGCTAAGAGGGGTTGCAGCCACCGCATCAGCTAGTGAGATAAACGCATTGGCAGGAGCGACAGCTGGCTCTGCAACAAATAGCAAAGCATTGGTGCTTGGTTCAACAGGGAGCATTAGTGGCATAAATTCGTTGTCGGCAGCGACTGTTTCGACAACAGGTGATATCACGTGTGGCGGGGCTATAAATGGTTTATTGGCTTATGGCAATCAATCGAACATCACCACGGTAGGATCTCTGACAGAGCTCGGTATCCATTCCACACCTACGAATGAGTACTTTTCGATTACAGGTAGTGGTTTTGACTTTCTCGATGGAAGCTATACTCGAATGCTTACGTTCTCGGGATCAAATGCTACGCCCGTACAATTTCAAGTAGAGGTTCATAATGGAACAAGTGCAACCGCAGCGAACGCTACATGGATAGGGAACACCACAAACAACGATCTTCGTTTTGGTATTAACAATACTACATCCATGGTATTAACTACGACAGGGCGGCTCGGAGTAGGTACAACGAGTCCCGCAGCGCCGCTGCATATAACTGGCAGCAGCAATGTTGTTTTCGGAGCTGGAGGTACAACCGTATATCGACTACGAACTGATAACGGCGTAACCGAATCAGCACTGGGGCCTATTACGTATTCCACGGCTGCTGTATTTGGAGGGTACATTTCATGCACAGCCATGGCGATGACGAGTGATAGACGTCTCAAACGAAACATCCAACCGTGCCCCATTGATCGAGTAAATCGTCTGTATGATGAAGTTGATGTTTGTTTGTATGAATGGAACGAATCGGAGAACAGAAACGGACAGGAAATTGGTTTAATCGCTCAAGACCTTGTATCAGCTCATCTAACCGATCTAATCAGTGTGTTCTATCGCGATGGTATTCAGGAAGGAGACGATCCATCGCTTGAACCAGCCAAAACGCAACTTAACGTTGATTACAGTCGTATTGCTGCATACAACATGAAAATGATTGATTCAGGTTTTGATGGTGGAGATAGATAGACTAAAAGATCGCTTAGCTAATATAGAATCATGAGCTCAGCTTATAATTTCCGCGTTTCACCTCATAGAAATATGATGCTGTGTTTGCTGATGGTAGAATTGTATCTTTTGGTGCTATTAAGCGGAGTGGTGAGCCTTATCAACAATTTAGAGACCGTAGATCATTAAAAGCATATCGGGAATATGATCACAAAGATAAGAAGCGTAAAGAGAAATACTACAAAGGACATGGACCAATAGATAATGATAATAAATACACAGCCGATTGGTTTTCTAAAACTTTTCTTTGGAGTTGAATGGTAAATTTACCATCCTGATACAAGCCGACATTAACATAAATTTATAGTTATGGAGATCTATAAGACTTGCTTCGATTCTTATGAAATTTCAAATCTCGGTAATGTGAGACGTTTGATAAAGAATAGTACTTACAAACCGATCAAAGAGTCTGTGAGAAATCGTGGATACCGATATTTTCAATTAAAACGAGGTAACAAAAGAATCAACTATCTGATTCACCAATTAGTTGCTGAATACTTTATCGGCAAGCGTCCAGAAGGGTTGGTAATTGATCACATTGACCGCAATAAGCTTAATAATGCCGTTGTCAATCTCCGCTACATCATTTATAAAGAGAATAGTAAAATTTCTGACCGATACCGTGTAGATATCGATGAAACCGATATTCAAAAGCGAATTAACATAATGAGTTCTGAGTCCTACTACAAACGAACTGGAGGACCGAAGATACGAAAACGTGGAACTGGACGGGTATACAAGAATGAGCGGGGTACTTATTGTGCGTAATCATAATTCATAAAGACCGATATCAGAAGAATTTTAGAGCGGCTGCCCTTGCCGAACAGTGACTGTTAGATGTACGAAATGTCGTTGAGTTTATCGAATGCTTCGAAATCATGTAAGTACGTACTTTTTTTCTCTGGTAGTGATATACAATGGGTTGCATACCAAGTAAAGAGCTTAAAACCAATTTAACTACCGATGAGCCGAGTCAGGTCATAGGATCAACAATCATGCACGCTGATCAGATCGTAGCTCTCGGAGATAGTGCATTCGTCCCTATCAGAGACGCAAAGACCGGCGAAGATGCAATACTGGATATACATGTCGGAGAGAAAAAAATTAGTATATATCGCGGAATGGCAAACATAGCAGTTAGGTCTGGTATTACTTAGATAGCAAACGTCTTTACAGTCTTTTTTTTCTGGGTTGGTAAGCCCAAAAGCGACCTCCTTCAGTCTGTGTTGAAGCATCTACTTTTTTTAATAGACTTATCGAGGTCAGTAGCCCACACAGCTGCCTGAGTCCTCTGGGGACGATCATGAATGATCAGATTCTTCATAATGGCTTTAAGCTCGGCGACGTTGAGATCAGCGTTATCGCCATAGCTACCACCTGAACTGGAAATAATGCGGGGATTGAAGAAGAACATCGTCTATATTATCCCAAATATTATAATAGCCCACCAAATAATAAGAGCAGTGTAAGTTTTCATAGTTTATAATAGCCGAGTGATAATTTCCTTAATCTCATTATCACCAATTAGTTGATTGCTGTACATATCTACTGTGAGAGACTTTAGCTGCTTTATGATGCTTGGATTGTCATTTCCTAACTCCATCTCTCGTTTCAGCTATCATACTCAGCTCGAAGTGTCTCTAATGGATCCGTGAGCTTATCGTGAAAATTGTATTGGAGATGCGTAATAGCGAGAATCTCCTTGAAGAGCTTTTTATCATCAATACTGAGCTTATCGTAAGCGGCTTGATCGATTTGTTGCTTATAGACGAGCGTTTTAATCATAGATTGAAGGCTATCACTAATTTGACACTTCGGCCCACATTTGCGTCGATTTGGCTGCACAATCACGAGAGTCTTAGCATCAAGGTCGGGAATGCGAATGTACTTGCTTCCAAGCTGCTTATAGGTATATACTGACGGTGTTGCTAATCCTTGAATCTCATTGAGGTTGTAGGTTCTTCCGCGACGGACGACACCTTCCAATGGGGCAACACCAGCTCCTCTAAGACCACGTCCCTTTAGTTTGGGCTTGATACCATTGCCAGAAACTTGCCTCGCGTCAGAATATCTCTTCGACTTCGTTTGGAATACAGCCTTTGTAGCTCGCATAGCTGCTGTAGCTGCTTTTAGGGCTGATCTCGCTGCTTTTGAGTTCGATCCTCTCACAAGTTTCTTTGCTTCTTCATAGCGATTTTGAGCCTCAAGATATGTCTGAAAAGCTGCCTCCGAGTCATCATGAAGCTTTTGCAAACTATCATCATGTTCATATTGCTCAATATTCTGTCGCCTGATATCATAAGCTGACTTAAGAATCGCATCATTCAGTATTTCGAGGTTCTCATCAAGGTTTTTACGTATTTTCTCGTTCTGTTCCTTTTCTTCAAGTAATTGAGCTTCTTCTTCTTCATTTGATGGGAATGGATATTCAATATCCTTAAGGTATCGATCTATATCCTCCATTCCGTTGAGTAGTGATGTAAAGGTATCCATCCACATGATAGTTCTCATCAAACTCTTCAAAGCTTCACCAGATACTTGCTTATGCTTTTTATATCTATCTAGCGTCATGATATTTAAAGGTTTGGATTCAGTTGGCTGACCAAAAAATATGTTGAATGAGGTTTAACTCCTTTTTTCTCTGTATAAATAATTGGTATTAGTCTGAAAGAGATGGCAACATTCTTCGATTGAAGTAGCTTGTAGTATTCAGTCAGTATCCTTTTAGCATCATTGTCCGCGTTACTTAGTTTTTGGTCCATATCTTCATCAGCACCACTCATTGTTCCATGTCTCTCTTCCCCATTGCCTGGTGCGAAATCCTTCGCGTCAATTTCTGCGTCTTTCTTACCGATTACGAATAAATCAAGTCCACTGGCTCTGACCATATTGATAAACGAGCGTAGCGTAAGTTGCCAATTGACCTTCTTAGTGATGGCTGGCTTTGTCCTATGACTATCGTTTCCATAGACGCTGATTGAATTAGCATCGACCCATACATTACCATTATCATCGATAGGGGTCAATTTGGCTGCTCCATTAAGAACAGGAACAATTTTCTTCCTTAATCCATTTGACTCAAGTATTTTTTTTGCTTTTATTAATTGTCCAGAAAAGTATGAGTTTGCTATCAGTCTGATCAGAAGCTGTGGATGTTGAATTATCGAAGAGAAAACTGTCCTCAAGTCTTTGTTTGGTACGATCAGCAATATCTCCTTCTGAAGCATTGACTCTTTGCTTTTTGATCCAATTCGCTGCCAAACCTGTAATGGAGTATCTTCCGTTCCCATTTCTTTGCGCTCTTTCTTTTCACTGATATAAGTGAGAAATCGAAAATCATTGGTGATAATAACACCAATATTCTCGTACGTCTCGCTCCAATCAATGCTTGGAACTAAAACAACCTTGTTTAATCTAATGCTATACGTCTTTGCATCTTTACCAATATAAAACTTTGTTAGCTACCGCCCGTTAGAAGAAAGGGGGTGAATACCCAATTCTGCAAGTTTAGGATAAAACTCAAATATGTCTGCAGCAGCTTGTTTCGAACGTTTCTGTTCTTCGAACTCATCGACGCTTTCATCACTGAATAAGTTCTCATCCACTGGTTTTTCATCCTCGCCAACCTTAACATCAACTAATGAAGACTTTGCTTGTGTTCCAGCATGATTAGTATGAGGCTTAGCAGTAGCTTCGGCATCTACCATAATTGGAGTTGATACCTCAGGGTTTGTCTGGGAGTATTCATCAATCAGAGATTTTTTTAAGGGCTCAGATGACTCGGATGTTGAGTCTGTCTGAGTTGTTGCAGTTGTTTTATTGGGGTCTGTAGTAATTCAACTTGGAATGTCAGTAGCCCATGACGCGACTTCATATATCAGACGCTTAGCCTTCGCTTGTCTGACTCGTCGATCCGCTCGTTCGAGCAGTTCCTGTCGTTTTTGCTCTCTCTGAGCGAGCGATGTGAAATTTGGAAACATAATGATCCTATATGTTGTGAGTCACAAAAAAATGAGTGCCGTAATTAGGTTTCTACCAATAACTTGGCATAACTGACTCATGACGAAAAGGTAGGTAGGTATGACAGATTCGATTTCGCTCATTTAGTAGATTTAAATATCGGTCTTTGATACAATGGAAGGGAACGCCAAAGATTGCTTCCAATTCGTATTTTTACTTTTGATTGACTACCGGTTTGCGAAAATTCGCGGTCGCATCAAGGCTCAGCAACTCATTCTTGATTCGACTTACTTCTTGGATGATCCACAGTTTGCGTCGAAGCTTCACGAGCTCACGTTCCTTCTCTATACAATTTGGGCACATAATTACGAGATCCGTATCTATACATAAAGTCATATAATTCATGTTCTAACGAAATATATTAAAAATAATATATGGGCCAAAGCTTACAGAGGATATCTCTATCAACTTAATCTAAAAAAAGCTAATCATGGCTCATTTTTTTAGTGCCCAATACTCTCTCTCAAGAGTTGATCTCCTGTTCTTGTTAATTAACCGCAAATTATCTTGTGACTCCCAGGAGTCAGGCTCATTATTTTTAACCCATCTTATCAGGTATTTGTACTTCCCAGAGCGTATCTTCTTGTGGTCCAAGATCTTCTCCGCCTCGAGAATATCGCCTCGACTAATAGTAGCATCTATAGTCTCGGTTTTAACAATTTTAAGATCGTTTGGTGCCTTGTAGAGAGTATGACCATTTTTCAAGCGGATTTGGACTCGGTAGTCATCAATTCCAACGATTTTATAAACTAATTTGCTCCATCGAGCAGCTTCTTTATCAAATGGCTGCTTCTTGAGACGGTATAATACGCTTGATCCGACCTCAAACTCCTTCTCAATTCTATCAGCTTCCACCTGATTATGACTCAGATCCGCATCCATTACTTTGCCTTTTGCCTTCTTTGGGGTCATACCAATTGAGCGATGAAACGTGCTATTGTAGTTTTCGATGACATCGCCAATAAGCTTGTGCGTAATCCTATTGGGAGACTTTTTAGTTAGTCTCTGCTTTAACGTTTTGTTGAATCGCTCGATTTTTCCCATAGTACCATGATCACCGGGCTCGTTATTGTAGTGCTCAATTTTCTTGGATTTGTAGAATTCCTGAGCCTGTGAGTTCATGAGCTCGCCACCATTATCACTTGTCAGGATATCAACTTTGTGAAGGCGAACAAACGCTTTAAGCGCTGCTAAAACAGTTGGCGCAGTCTTGTTTGACAAGAGCTTTGCGTAGCCCAACCGTGAGTTGATGTTGATAGCACTCAAAATTGGTCGTTTCTCATAAAACGTAAGATCCATTTGCCATGAGTTAGAGTTATGTGAAGCAATTTTAAATCCATCGAATCGCTTCTTCTGTTCCTGGAATCGTTGAATATCGGTATGACTGGAATACCAATCCTTTACGATTTTGAGAGTTATCTTAGGATCTAATTCCTTTGCCTTCTGATATAGTGCTTGAGCCCCGATAAAACCGGGTTTTGGATCATAGTAGAGGTTTGTTAGTAAATCTTGAAACGACATGATCCTATATTTTATAGCAAAACAATGGTCAGACTTAGAAGTCTGAGCATCAGCTAAATATACCCCCTTAGATATTAAGTGGAATCGTAGAAATGCCGTCCACTAGTACCTGTCGCTTATCGTAGAAATATGAAAGGGCGCTCTTTCTTTGAGTATAGGTTATGATAGATTTTGTTTCTTCCGAAAGTCTGAACCCCTTGTTAGTCCCTTGAAGTGTGATGTGGTCCCGTACAACAGTCTCAAATCCGTCAGGTTTAAGGACATGCTCATTCCGACAACGACCCTGCTGCAAACCCTTTGCTGAAGCTTTGACCTTGTAAGATTCGTCGGTTAGTTAGCAAATATAGTTCGTACTCGATAGTGAGACCATAGCATCGCCTGACCATTCATCCTTGAAGAGACCAGGGGTGCGGCGATCAAACTTAGCTACCTCTGTGTTGTAGTCGCGTGGGAACCAATCGTATTTATGCTCCTTGAAGTGGGCACGTAGCTCAGGTTTAATACAGTCTTGAAGGGTTCTCACTGCTGAAAGCGACATACGCGAATCAGTGTCCATCTCCTGATACTCGAAGTCAGAGCGATCGAAGTAGAAGTCTATGCAGTCGTAGTAGAACTGAAGCATGCGTAGCTTGGCGAGCTGGTAGATGGCAATCGACAAATGGATGGGGTTCTTGTTATTAAGTCGCCGTTTCTTCATGGTGATTTCACAGGCGTCATTAAGCTCCTCGAGACCATGGAACGTAAAGTGTTCGATCTTGTTCTTAATAACTATGTCGCTCGGCTCATACTATACCTCTTTATGCTTGCTCATGTCCATTCCAGATCGACCAAAAGCACTGTTGCGTACCAGTTTCATCATCTCGGCAATCATAGCCTTGGACTTATCGACGTCTCCCTCTCGTCGAGCATTTGATACAGCCTCCATAAATGGAGCAAACGCCTTGTGAGAGCTGGCCTTGACAAAGCAGTAAGTCTTGGTGATCTCCATACCGTGAGAAAGGTACCACTTGAGCAAAGGGGTGTAGATGAGAATCTTTTCACCAAAGTAGCTACCAATTAACTGTGAGCAGGCTTAGAGCGATTTGATGTACGGGCCTGGTTGTAATCGAACATGTGCTTACCAATGACACTCTCGTCGGTACAATCGATTAGTACATTCTTGAAAATGGGGGTCATTTCACTAAAGTAGTCTTTTAGATGGTCTGGAGTACGCATATCGCATTCAAGAAAGCCAAATATTTTATCAGCGTTGATGTCGTCGATGATACCTTCATACGCTTCAACGGTAGTCAATCGACCGCATGGCATCTCATTACCAAGAGCCCAATGATACAGAGCGTTAGCATCGTATCCGATAAAAAAAAATTACAGACCTTACCACCGCAAATCTTGGTTTCATTACGCTTAGCGTAGCGATTAAAGATAATGGATGAACCTCCGGCGATGTTGGATTTCATCTTAGCGTTGATATCCTTTTCCTCTCGATCAATAGAATATACCAGTCCGAGTTGAACTCAAGCAGCTTCTTATGCTGAAATCCCCCGAGGGACATATCTTTGCGAGTTGAGTTGCACTTCACACAGCTGATCAAGATGTTGCCGTCGATGTGGCCAAGATTATTATTGATACGATCAGCTGAAGCGGTATCAGCGGTAAGCTGGCAGCAGCATAAACTACACAGATACTTTTGCTTTTGCAGCAATGCATTCAAGTGCTCGAGTGTCATACCAATTTTTCGCTTTGCGTTAGCATCCTGATTCTTGTACCCTCCATGCGCTTAGCTGGAAATTGGAATGCGTTTGCCGGGTTCTTATCCGGATATTGGAGATTATTGAAGCAAGTCTGATACATGACCTCCTCTGAAAGACCAGGTAGCGACACTCCATCCGCAAACATATCCAGATCGAAACGCTTGAAAAGTTCTCGTTGAGCCTTGATAGCCTTGATGAATGGGACTACGTCGAGATTGTTGTACCAGATCAGTAGGTCTTTGATTGATTTCATCTCATAGTACTCCCACACGAACTTCACTCGTTCGTAGTCATCACCGGTGATGCTTGTTCCTCGGAGCTTACTGTCAAAAGCTGACTTAGGCGGGATAGTGGTCTGGCTTAGTTCATTGAACGCGGTGATGTACTCGTACGAGAAAAGACCTTTACCAAGACCACAAAACACACCTAATTTTGTCATCACATTTGCAGCCACCAAGATATGTTGTAAGATACTTATCATAGCTGGTACCAGCTGGTACATAGTTGCTAATATCGAGCATTTTCATGTTCGATGTAGCAATGCACATGTAGCTGGGATTCTTGATGACAGATTTGATGTTGTCGGTACCGATAACGGCAAACAAATCCTTCTTAATCAAGTTAATTATCGTATCGATCAGAATTGAAACCGAATACTGGTACCTGATCAAGCTGCTGTTTTAGTTTCCCGTAATCAGACCTTTGCTTACCAAAGCCAAGACTGCTATGGAAGTCAAAGAAGCTGGCATACTTTCCTTGTTCAATCCAACCCTCGACATCAGACATCTTGTAGGTCTTACCAAGATTGACTCCTGGAATTTCCATACCTGTCAGACCGTGAGCGTTGATGATTTTCTGTAGAAGCGACTTGTACTTATTGACATTGTACTGCTGGATCTTCACGGATACATCACCGATGTATTTGAACATATCCGTAAGTAGCATCTTCGGATCATCATTTACAAAGCAACGCACCTCCTCGGTTAAGCTATCAGCTACTGGTACTGACACCGGAATGTGTTCGTTCGTGAAGACAGTATTCTCCCCGTGTTGAGTCGCAGTAGGCTTAAGGATGGCCTCAAAGTCATAAACGATGAAGTGATCGATGTACTGGTCAGCATTCTTGATTGAATACTTCGTAAACAGGGATCGTATTGCGTTCTGAGCTGGTTTGTAGATAGTTGGCTCAGCTGGGAAGCTTTCGATATTCACGAGCTCGCACTGATTCTTTTTGTGGTTTTTAACCCTTGCAGCGCTGACGAAACCATTTCACACTTAGGACATTGATACTTAGCCTGAAGCATATCGATGTTCTTAATGTAAAGAGCATGATTCTCGAACTATAAAATATCCATAGCTTCATACCCCTTGTCCGATCTAAGAATGCATTCTACATTTCCAGAAACTACATCCATTTTATATAGGTTAATACCAAGTTGGAAGCAGTCTTCAACCTCATCGAGCTGTAGTAGATCAATGGGCTTGAAACTCCTAAACAGGCTCAACGAATATTTAACCCCCTTGAAAGAACAGTAGCGCTTGAATGCCTCCTTCACCTGAGCCTGAATTCTTCGAGGATCCTTCTTAGGGCTCTGGAATGTATGCCAGGCGATACAGTGGAAGACGCACTTGTTGTTGGTCTTGGGGAAGTTGATCACATGCTTGTTATCGCGAATAATCTTAGGGATGACAGCTTCGCTATCCGCGAGAGCATGGTCGCGATGGTAGATAAAAATCTTGAATGCAGTGATCGCCTTTAGCTTATACCCAGAGCTGGGATAGTTCAGTTTGTCAGCCAACTCCATAAAACGGATTTCCGAAATCACCTTCTTTTGAATATCAGCCTTGCTATTGATAGCAATAGGATTATTGAATACATGAGTATTAGCGAGATTTGGGTAGAAGTAGCGAGTGTCGTCAGGATCGGTCTTGCTTACAAGTTCGTACCCGAGAGCAATATTTATCTTAAACGCGCTCGTTTGAGTCGAAAGGACGTTCTCGAGCTTGTTGTAGAAATCAGAAGGCTCAACACCCTCGTACAAATGTGATTCCATGTGATTACCATTGTAAAAACGGTACTTAGGATCAGCCTTGTAGTCGGGCGACAAGTGTTTCTCAAGGGTTTCAATCGAAACATTGTACTGCTTAGCTACTAATCTCTTGTTGATTAGACGCGAAACGTTGCTAACATAAACCATCTTGCCCGTTCTACCACGCACCTTAACACCAGCTCGCTCGGAGTACAGGCTCAAGGTGGAGCAACTATCCCTAACGATGGCTTTGTTAAGCGATTACTATCGAACCTTCCTACTTCAGGTGCCGATTTCTCTACCACTTGGCCTTCAGTTGGTGGCGCTTCTGCTTCTACTACCATTTCGAATCAAACCGCTCGTGGTGCCTTCGTAGCTGGTGCTTCAACGGCTAATGCAATCACGGGTGCTTGGAACTACATGCTCAAGATCAAACTAACGGACTTGCACCCTATCTTCCGTGAGCTTGATCTCATGGCTAACCCTCAGATCCGACTACGTTTTCGTGTCAATCAGGGTACTGCTGTTGTCGCTGTGGATGCTTCTAAGAATATGTCGCTAACTTCTACTACCCTTGCCTCTGGTAATAGTTATGATCGCCAGCGCTGCTACAGGTAATCCTATGGCGAGTGTTCTAGCTACTTCCGCTGGTTTCAGTGTTTCGTGGGGAGCGGTTGTTAATGCACTTGAGCCCACTATTGATGGAACTTACATGCCTTTCACGACTGCTCGCCTCTATGTACCTTTTGTACATCTTGAGAACCCTCAGGCAATCATTTCCAAGCCTGTCAAAAAGGTTCGATACAATGACTGCTACGCTCAATGGTTCTACCAGCGTGCCGGTATTGGTAAGCAATCGACTCAGTTCAATGCTTCTTTCGGCCTACAACTATCCGCGAGTGTTAAGAATGCTAAATACGTTGTAGTACTTCCTTTCGCTGAGCAGACAAGTAGTTTCGTAACCGCAGCGATACAGGAATTCCAAAGCCCCTTCGATTCGGTTCCTTGGACGCTACAGCCAGGCTCGTCGATTCGCAACTTCAACGTCCGCATCGGTTCGACGCAGGTATTCGATATCAGCCTTGACTATGATTTCCACCATTTCACTAATGAGGTTGCTAAGATTGGAGCCATTAACGGTTTTCTGAGTCCTGAGCTTGTTAATGGACTACTTGACTACCAGACTTGGTCGCTATCTAACCGAAAGCATATCGCTGATGTCAGTCGCCTGACAGAGCGCGATGTACCTCAGTCGATTCAGATTCAGGGTACCAACGCTGGCTGTCAAGGTGTGAATCTATTTTTTCTTGTGATCAGTGAGCAAGAGCTAACGTCCGATAGACTAACGGGAGAAGCGATCGAATTCTCAACCGCGTAGGTTGTCGATACCATTTTAAGAGACAAAAAACTTCTTTTTTGTCTCTAAGTTAAGCTCCTTGAGTAGCTTAGGACATTTCTCAATTACGAATTCACTTTGCGAAGCCAGTCGATGTAATTTGGATCCATTCGAGTGATCCGCTTGAGAGTCTTACCCTTGTATTTACCCCAAGGCATCATATACGAGTTATCATTATTGAGAAACTTGGAGTGAAGGAATATCTTGATGTCCTCGCTAATGTTAAGATTGGGTTGATTATGCATCCATCGACAATAGCCGGGATCGGAAGAATATACTTCCTCAATAGGCTTGTTCTTGTATTTTTCAAAATTACGTTCGAACGACATGATCTGTTAGTGGTATCTATATACATACCCCTTTAATTTTTTTGAGAAAAAAATAATAAATGTAAAACTGTCGGCATAATGTTCTATTAATTTTTTTATTCTTATGATCTAAGTATCACCAGTCGAGCGGTCCCCAACTATCCAAAGATCCAGAGGACGCGACCTTTCGCTCTCAGCTGGTCGAGAGGTTGCGTCGTTGAAATATTCAGCTGTTGGATCTCAGTAGTTTAGCGCCTCTAAAAGTACCCTAATATGTAAAAGACGTTTCTAGCGCTCTCAGGTGGTCGAGCGGTTGCGTCATTAAAATAACAGCTGGCCCGAAGAACGTTCTAGAAATGTTCTCGGTGGTAAATTACGGTAAGTAAAAAAAGACGTGTAATGTTCCACTATATACTACTACTGACGTATGCTAGTTGAAACATTAGTGGGGGGATAACTACGAAAAAGAAGACTCATTCACATTCAATTACTTCCCAGCTGCAGTTCCATGGCAGTGCTCAGGCAGCGCATACCTCCATTGGCATAATGCACACCACATCTACGATCTCCTGCCGGGCCTCAAGGAGGAAATCCGCGAGCTTTTGAAATTTCTTCGTCGTGTACTCCTTAGAAGCTCCCGTGACATCCTGCTGCTTTCCCCCAAAGCTCGTTCAAATCGACAGCGTTCAGACGGCCATCAACTCTAAATAATTACTTTTTCAATGTAACTGTTAACTTCAACGTTGTCGTTCACAGTCCATGCGCAGAATCGAAACGATGTCCGTATTTATTTGCCGGTGACTTGTATGGGATGATGAAAGTCACCGCTACTGTTCCACTGGGCGCAAGATGCATGTCAGTGCAGCGGGCAGTGCAGCAAGATTTCGCCATCATCGTTCGTTGTCCCATCTCGTTGATGGTAAGGAGACGTTGTACTTCTTGCAGTTGCCATGTCACGTGCTGACAGATACTGTTGGTATGAGCCTTGTTGCGAGCTAGAGGACAGCGTTGGCGGCGTTGCCGATCGACGTCGGCGTCCAATACCGGTAACATCGCAGCTAAGTCTGGTTTTAAGAAATATTCAATGAATGGAAGAATCTACCTACAACAGCACCACCACCAGCAAAGACGCGTCTTAGCCCGATAACTTTCCACAATAGTCACGTTAGATATTTACATATCCGTACAGGAGATTTTTCTTTCGTTCGTCTTGTACGAAATTCTACATACTGTTCATGCACATAGCTGACAACAGTTCGATACATTTTTTCGCCGCTTCTTTCTCAACACTAGCTAGACAGCGTGGTACTGACAAACTACCGCACAAGTCGTAGTGATAGAGCACCCATAGTAACTTATAAATCTTTGATTTTGTGAGGGATTAGCGCTACTTCATTGATTAAACCATATTGAAGAAACCTTGACATAAGTAATATCGTGTTTAATGCCAGTGCACCAAAGTGCTCTATCATTACGACGTTTGCGGTAAAGAGAGAGAAAGATGGCCTTCTATTTAAGTTTTATGTGATTTTCTCTATAGAAGCCTTGTAGCATAAAATTCGCGACTTGATTTCGCTCCCTATAGGCGTTGAATAGCCTTGGCCTTCTTGTGTATTGCTTTGCAGCAACTCGTGTAGAGGGTCTTGCTGTGTTTGGGTCCGAAGGAGAAGGTTAAACTTCCTCGCCATCTTGACTTTTGCCAGTGAACGGACTGCTTCTGAGTTTCGTTTTGCTGGTGTTACCCATTGCACTGCCAAAACAACTTGTAGCATATTGTCCAGATCCGTGGTTGGATTCACCTTGTCTGCTGGTGTTTGAGCTCCGCAGTGGCGTCTGTGGACGAAATCGTGTGTGGTTTGTAGCGATTTGTCAATACTCTCAATCCGTAGATATGTTTGAGCAACGTCTACATGGTGCTCGATTGCCATTAAACCATCCTCTAGCACATATTCCGCGTTTGCGTGTCTTCCACATTGCGTTGAAAATCTGAGACTACGTGCTTCAACAGTGTGCCATTTGTGATCTTCTTGCTCCGAGGGTATTAGCCATCCACTGTTAATCCATTCATCCGGATCAGTACTGAGGTGATATTATCCCCAGCTGACACAATAGAGAGGTTTCGCAAGACGAACTTGTGGGAGTTAGAGACGTTCGAGGGGCGCTACAGAGAGCGTCCACCATTTCGTTCGTCCAATCTAGAGGAAGAGCTTTCGCATCTTACAACTTGTACGTCTGGATTCATGTCACCGCTTATTAAGGAACCGCGTACCGGGTTTCGTCGACGCGAATGCACTTTAAAGCAACTATTTACCATACTCCTCCTTCCTATGACCCTTTCGCTGTTCCTTGTATATCTGCTGCGTATATGGTGTTTGTACAAGCTTATAGCAAAACTAGAGTGCTTTAATTAAGGAGGAATGTGCTTAAATAATACTTAAGTACCCACAATAGGTTTCTACACGCTTCTTGTACTGTATTAACCGTTCCTTATGGCTGTTAGCACTAGACCGCACCAGCCTTATGCGATTTTTAGCGCTGCTTTGGACATTTCACGACTACCGGTTGGCCCCCAAGTACCAACGTGTAGAAGGCCCTCTAGACGTTCTAGACGAGCCGAGAACAACTTGTAGAGCATCGACTCTGTATAGGGCTAGGGTGTGTCTCGTCTCTAACTCTCACAAGTTGCTTTGCGAAACCTCTCTAATGTGGAGTTGAACACAATGTGGAACGATACAAGTGTTATTATTAGATGTTGTTCTTGAACGTAGATGTTGCTGTAGCAACTTGGCGGCCAACATATAAAGTTACGTTGTTGCGGAAGAGGAATCAAGGAGCCTTCCTCTCCCTTTTACCCCGACCAAAACAACCAAAACGAAATGAACACTACCATTTTAAAAATCGATCTCACCAACCACAGTCCAAGCCTCATGGTGACCAAGCCGACTACGCAAAATGAAGAAAACCATTGGGAGAGTCGAGCCGCGCGTTTTGCCGGGGCTATGCGCTTGGTGGACGAGGAGGGTGCTCCCCTCGGGCGAGTAGCCTTATCGCTTGGTGTGTCCAAGACAAGTCTACATCGGCGGTTGAAAAAGGGCGTTAACGCTGATAGGCAGTCCGGGCGCAAGACAATCCTGTCAAACGACGAAGAAGAGGGTATTGTCCAAGTGATTATGTACCGTTCGAAGCTGGGTGTGTGCATGACGGACGGTGAGCTGCGCATTCTTGCGCGCCAGATAGCCGCAAAGGCGGAAAAGTCCATGCCCAAGTTCTTTCCGTCTTCTAGATGGCCTACGCGCTTTGTTGATCGTCACAGCGATCGACTAACTCGCAAAAAGGCCCAAATCCTGGACGTCAAGCGTTTCAAAATGTCGACAAAGGAGCGCATGCGTTCGTACCACATCAACTTGCAGAAAGCAATGGAAGGCCTAAGTGCTTCTCAAGTCTGGAACTGTGACGAAACGGAATTTTGCCCACAAGGCAGAACTCCACCCCGTGTGATCTGCTCCAAGCGCATGCGAGCTAACGTTGTGCGGTCCAATGACCGCGAGAATATGTCAGTCATGGCTTGTGTGAGCGCTGCGGGCGACTACATTCCTCCGATGTTCATATTCCCGGGCATTAACAGGCAGCTAGAATGGATGGAAGGATCCGTTGATGGCTCTGTCTGCTCCATGACCCTGCCTTCGAATATCAACGGTTTCTTGTTCTTGCACTGGTTGAAGTTTTTCGACAAAGAGATGACAAAGAAGAACGTACAGCGACCGGTTTTATCAATTCTGGATGGCCATTTCTCACGCATCAGTGGTGTGGTGCTAAACTACGCGAAGGCTCAAAAGATTAAACTCTTCGTTCTACCGTCGCACACCAGCCACTTCACACAGCCATCGGACAACAAAGTTTTCTCCGTCTTGAAGCGGAATTACGAAACTCTGCTGAGCAATTTCCCCATTATGTTTGGACGTCCACAGCCCACGAAGCACGACCTGGTCCGCCTGGTTAGATTGGCGTGGACAGGGTTTGTTGAGCCAATGAATTTTGCGCCTTCATTCACTAGACTGCGCGATCAAGAAAAGATTGGAGGCGATGAACATGTCGAACCCTCTCCAATTAGGCCTCCAGAAAATGGACTGGGGCTATTAGTCCTGAGTTCTGCCAAGAGTCGTTCAAGAACAAGGGAATCTTTCCTTTATCTGTGGATGTGATGCTCAACAAACTAATTGGAAGCGAACCTGTAGAAGCCGATATGCCAGCGATCAATTTTCTTGTCCACACCCCAGTTCTTACAGAACACCAGGAGCGACACCTTAACCGTCAAGGCATCTCACCCGAATTTCTCGACGCAGCATTTTTGGAGTTTCAGCAGCTACTACAACTTATTCCGCATTCTCAGGCCTCCCAGGCAAAAGCAAAACGCCAGCGAACCTTTGTCGAAGGCGGTGTTCTCATGACACGGGACGAGATGATTGCATCGGTTCTTGAAACAGAGGAAGCTCGAAGAGAGAAAACTGCTGAGAAGGTGAAAAAGGCGAAAGAAAGAGAGTTCAAAAAGAAGCTGAGAGAAAAAGCAGTCACTTTGAAGAAGATCCAACAAATAGAGAAGAAAGCCGCGCAAGAGGAAGCTGCTGCACGAATGCGAGTCGCACGAGAAGAAGCTGCTGCAAAGAAAAAGATTCAACAACTGGAGAAGAAGGCCGCACGAGATCGACTTGCTGCTGGAAAGAAAGCTGTTAAGGTAGCTGAAGCACACAAGAAGTCGCTCCGTCCAACGAAACTGTTCAAGACAAGCCCGTCGACTAACACCAATGACGTGGCTGAGCTAGAGGAGACCTGAGAGCCGCTTCAAGTCAATTTGCGCGACAGAGACGCTCAAAGTTTGCTGCTACTAGCTAGTGCTGCTGGATTCGATGTAGCCATGTAGAGCGTCTTACTTGACTTTTGTAAAGAATGTGTTCGTTCCATGTTATGTCGACCTTGACAAATCACCATCAAATCCGTTAAACTCCGACAGAAACCTCAACTTCAATAAATATTTTCTTCGTCTCATCACGTTTTCTGACATCGACCAAAGCTTGTAAAGATAGTGATAAGTCTCTACTTCCCATTCAGCATGGACAGAGGTCATGAAAACCCTTAATCTAGAAGTTATGGTCGGATTCGCAGTGCACTAAATTCGTTCCATCCCATGTCAGCTGGGGATAGAGAGGTTTCGTAGCTGTCCTTACCCTCACGTTTCCTTCAGAGTCCGTTAAGTTCGCCCTGTTTGTACGTTTTACGCTCGAAACGATGCATAGAATCCCTGTAAAATGTTACGAACTTAACCAGAGCTGCTACTGCAATTTTGTACAGTTTCTGTCCGTTCTGGTCTGAGGGTGAAGGTGCAGGTAGAGTGAACTCCGAAACCTCTCTATTGAAGCAACCATTTTCCTTATATGTCTCTAGTGCATTTTGGAGCATCATTAGGCTGGTCCCAGTTTAGAGGTTTTTCGGACTGATTTCGCTGCCACATGGAAAACCCAAAACTTTTGACCAATCATATGATATAGACCACTGTTTTGTCCAATTAAAAGACCAAATGTGGACCACATTAAAGTGAGGTTAAATTGAAATGTCGATTCTTAAGTGACAAATCACACGAATTCAAGGCTGAAGTAATGTATATGAACATAAACGTGTTGGAAAATGTCTCCGGAATAAATTGATACGTTTTTTGATAATTATCGCTAAAAATTGAAGATGCTGCGATAAAAAATCTAATGGTACCCAAAATCGTCGACGCAATTTGAACCTTTGCATTCACAGTTTCGGCTGTTATTGTCAGCCAATTATATCACGCGAAAAAGGATAATCTCAGGATTATTTTGAGGTATAACAGCTCCCAAACAAAAAATTCTGGAAGATTTAATGGCTTGAAAACCGACTTAAGTGGGCCAGACTGGTACACTGCTGGTGCTGTATCTGGCATAGACAGTTGTGTGCCTTTAGACACCCTTCATTCCTTAATCGCCATAGCATCACTGGTGTAATTGTTGTCCAGGTACGCCAGAGCGTGACCATAGCTGCTGTGTCATGTGGTGTCCATCTCGCCACACATTGCTGTGCCTTCACTAGAAACGGCATTGGTACCTGGGGTGCCATTCTAGATGCTACCGCAGGTTCCATCAGCTTCATCTGAGTATCGTTGATCTGTTCTCCCATCCATTGGTTGATCCATTGTCGTCATGCCGCTTGTGCGTACTGGCATTCCCAGACCATACGAGAATATTTATCATCACTGACCACAAAACATCAAACATTATCACTACTGACCCAGCTTGTTCACAGCACAGCAATGAAGCAAAGAGAAAAAGTTAGGGAACGCAATTCCAGCCAACCCGTTGCGATGACTTGCCATGACAACTGCACCAGCCACCACCGTTTGCATTTGTAACTTTCTTCTGGAATTGTATGATCGAATACGCGTAGGTATCGCTTTCGACGCTAGCAAATGCTTTACAAAACGGAATCGGCGTCACGTTCGCGTCTCTAAGCGGGACGAAACATTTGCAGCTTGTCAAACAGAGATGTAACAGAGCATCCTGATGCGGCATTGGTAGTTGACATTCCCATAACCTACGAGTTGTTTCCTTTGTATGGAATCGATCGCACGAAAACTGAATCTGAAATGGCTTAGACTCATAGGGATGAGCGAAATGGTCGGTCATAAGGCGTCGATAAATGTCATCGCGCACTTTATAGCTGCCTCCACGTGTACTGTAGCTTTCACCGAGGAATAAACACACCTGACCCATGCGGAAATACTCAGACACAAACTTTTCACTATTAGCGAACTTGTTCGCCAATTCGTCGATCATCTCGACCAGATATTTCACCAATCCACGATCATCTTTCAGCGGGTTTTCGGCAGCGTACTTCATCGCCGCGGTCGCGAACTTAGGTCGGCTGTGGTGGGTTATCGTTTGTAGCGCTTGCAATATATGAGTCGATGAAATGTTGCGGAAAGATGGGAGTGAAGGCACCACTGTACAGCTAGGTTCACCCCCCCCCCACTCTTGCTGCTTCACATGATGTTCGTCCGATGTCACAATCTCCGAATCTGCACAACTCGTAGAGCTCGCATTTCCGCAACCACTACAAAGACGTGTAGGTAGGGGCAAGGCGATCGTTCATTAGTTAGTGAGGCAAGCCTCGGCTCGGATCTCGTAAAGAGTTGAGCTGAGGCAGGCCCTGGAAGTGGAGTGGTGGGTGTTAAACGCCGAGGCGGACGCCATCGGGGGCGAGGCCGCGTGCGCTGTGGTCTGGCTTGTTCCGTCGGAGTGAGGAGAGACCACAAATGAGCGATCGACAAATCTATACTACAGCCAAGTGCAGCCTCTCGGACAAAACCTTTCATCCTTGATGGGATGTAGGGTGAAAACCGATTGCTGAGTGGCACTAAACTACAAATATACTGTACTTGGTCCGTGACGCAGCGTGAGCCTTCTTGAGGCGAGGTCTTCTACGACGTCCTCTCCGTTCGCAGAAAACACGTTTTCCGTTCCGGAAAACGACCAATGACGGCCAAGCCCAACGATCGAAAGGCATTCACCATCAGGCGAAGATCAGGCTCACAGTGTGTCCCCGTAATGTCTTCGAAATTATCCCCTCCACGCGCTTTCAGAGCATTGATAACTTGTCGAGTGCGAGGTTCCGTAAACGCAGGTTTACCAGTCAATAATGCCTCAATGAATCCAAACGAGTACGACTCCTGCGCCTTTAAGATACTTAGAATTGCAGCACTTTCCATGGTTGGTAAATCAGCAGCAACACATCGAAGGAATGCGCGAGTCCGGCTCGAATACGCGAGTTGGGCATCTTCACTAGATTTTTCACAAGAGACATAAAAGACTTCAGTCTCTTTACGTGCCGTCAAGTTAAAAGCCATTTGGGTTTTCCCAGAGCCCGAAGAGCTCTCCAAGAGAACGAAAGGTGTTGAGTACGGATCGTTGGCTCCACTGCGACTTATTTCCTCAACTTGCTTCACGATATAATCCACTTCGTTTGTGTTTTTCAGTATTTCAGCGACATTCCGATAGTGTTGTACATGACCCCAATGTTCTTTGTCTTCAGCCACAACAAAAGTTTGTGGCAACACGACCAAAACATTTAGACTCTCTTCATTCAATGAGCATAAAGAGCCATCAACCAGTGATTCCGGGTCCAGTTCATACTGCAGCAGATGTTGGCTATCTCCTTTTTGCAGTTTACTTACTACGTCTGGCGAGCTGCGCGCCAACCACTCGCCGTTTCCACCTTTTGCTTCATAAAGCTGAAGAGCGATTGCTCGAATGAACGGGTTGCTGTTAAATAGCTCTTTCTTGATCGCTTTTTGCAGGTCAAACACCGGAGCTTTTGCCTTGGCAACAACAGCAAAGCAGGTCCGGTCAGTGTCACCAACGATCAAACACCAGAGCTTGACGAATCGAGGCTTGCTGCCCGTTGCAGTCAGTTGGCGCAATGGAAATCCAGCGTCAATTACTCGCACGAGAACATGGATTTTTCGAGTGTTTAGAGAGTGGAAGTGCTGCTCAACTAGGTCCTGCAGGTTCAGATCCGCCTGACAAATAGCATCAACTGTCGACTTATCTCCTTCCGTTAGCACATTCACTTGAGGTGCATCAGCGTCGAGCCATTTCCCGTCGTTTAGGCTTGGCCAGGTAAAGTTTGACCATGAAACTATCAACTCCGGCAAATACGGATGAATGCGATGCCTTGATCGCCGCAAGCAGATCAGATCCGTCGTCGCTTGGCGCCATATTCGCAGACATGGCGCCAGCACGAGCACCGATGATGAGATACCACAACTTCATTGCTTCTTGCTTCCAAGCGGACAATTCCACAACTGACAGTTGGGGTTGGTTTGATGATACAGCGAAGAACAGTTCCATCAAACGACTAATGACCAAACCGTTAACTTGGAGTATGTAGGAAGAAGGCGAGTAGAAGACGATGTGCGCCACTGCTTCGCTTTACACATTTCCTATGGACATGTATGTACTTTGAAACGTATACATGACAGCTTCTGCACTTTAATTATCTCGTTGCTTCGACACGCAGGAACGTCGAAACTAACTACTGTACGCACTCATAAAAATAATCATGCACTTAACTGGTTGCGCACTCTTGGATGGCCTGGTGGTCACCGCCAGCCTGGAAAACCAGACGAACCATGTTGTGCATTGCACCCTCGAACGAAGTGGCGATGTCATCCATTTGGCTTTGGTTTCTCGATACAATCTCTTTCAGTTCAGCTTCGGTCGGCGTGTTCTCCTCTCCACTAGTGGGACTCCATAACCGAATCACATTCTCAATCCCACTCGTGGCCAAACACGCATCAAATGGATGAGGCTGAACACAATTCACAATATCTGCGTCCGCCTCAATGGCGTTCACCAGTTCTCCAGTAGCTTTATCCCACACCAACGCGCGGCCATCGTCACTCCCTGCTATGATATAGGCGTCATTCTTGCCAAAGAAAGCGGCCTCTTTAATGTCCGTCTGCACGTTGCAATAGCCAATGTAGCGACGGAGGACGTCACAGTTCACAGGCGTGCTGTTCACTAAATTCCCCTCCCAGAAACCATCATCATCGTAAGGTAAATCCTCCTCAGAGTTGTCGTCCTGGTTGCCATGAGGACCTTCTCCCTCGCTGTCACTCGAATCATCCTCATCCGACGATCGATACAAACGGAAGGTCTGATCCGCCGTGCGTCCGCCGCGGTCGGTCGAAGCCGTTCCGTTCAGGAACGAGACCACATCAGCCTCATGGTCAGGGTACTTGTCTTTGTATCGTCGAGCCTGCCACTTGGCTTGTCGATGCCGTTTCCCTGCATCCAGCGCCTTAATGTACGTCAACTCGACCTCACGATCGTTTGGGTCCAGCTCCAGCGCCTTCTTGCACTGCACAGCGGCCAGATAACTATCTGCGTTCCACGATCGTCCCAAATAGGCCTTGGCACAGTCGTGATGAAGGTCTTTACGCTGCTTCACAGTCAACTCTGCCACACCACGAGCACCACACGCCAGATTCAGCGACTTGAGTGCTCGTGTGTATTCACTCCTATTAAGTGCGTCTTGGCCTTGTTCATGCAGCATTTCCACGCCCTCCAGATGCAGATCCAGCGGCAAATTCGGTTCATCCATGAGTGCACCATTGAGCCACGCTAGCGGGTGAATCTGAGGCTCGCTCTTGTTGTCCTTATTGAACACCACCGTCTCGTTCGACCCCACCTTGAACAGGTAGACGTGGTCATTATGGTAATTCGCAAGGATCTCCGACCCATCGCTGCTGAATCGGATGCTCGTTCCGTGACTTTTGTCGTGAAATCTCTGCGCTTTACTATCGCAATACGCATCCAAGTGCAAATGTGGCGGAGCGAAAACTTCCACGGGGTTCGTAGCTCCCGCGCTTCTGGCCGACGACATGTGCTGCTGCACTCGCAACATGCGTCGGTCGTACAGTCTCGTGTAGAAATCTCCACACGCCAAAACGAGTTTCGTCGGGTCCAGCGGGTGCGTCGTCATGCCCATTCCTCGCAGCACTCGGCCGTTCCTGTCCCTGCCTAAATTGATCAGAACTCCAGAAGAGTCTGGGGTTTCGCAGCGCCCACTGGTTCTGGGTAGAGCGCGTAGATCGAATTGATACACCAGGCCGTCCTCGGCTGCGGTCCAAAATACTTTGGGCACTGCCCACGAGCTGCCAATATCTTTGACTCGGTCGCGATGCACGCGGAAAACTTTGGACGAATCTTC
Organism: Phytophthora tentaculata; assembly: GCA_033557915.1. Lineage (NCBI taxonomy): Eukaryota > Oomycota > Peronosporomycetes > Peronosporales > Peronosporaceae > Phytophthora > Phytophthora tentaculata. Next base: position 5,679,494 of record JAUCEA010000009.1, read on the forward strand.
GCGGAATGGCGCGTAATGGATACGGACGTCGTTGTCCATGGCTCCAGAGGCTAGAACGTGATCGTCTGTGCCTGGGACGAAGCAGACGGCGAAGATATTGAGCGTATGACCGGACTCGATCACCTGTTGCTTCTTGTGTTGGTCATAACTCCATATGATCACGTTATGATCGTCCGATCCGGACACCAGCAGCTTACCGCTTTCGTTCCATTGGAGCGTGTTAACACAGCCTCCGTGGCCGTCGAGTATGGCCTCGCACTGAAGACGGCGGACTAGGCTGCCATGGCCCTGACAGGCGGCGTTAATGACGCGAGCGTTGCCGCGCACCTCGCGCTCCAGTAAGAGACGGGAGAGACCCACGGGGGAGTGACTGTACTTCCAGTAGCGCCCGGAACGCGCACGCGGCCCAGGACGAGCGACCTCCATGTCGACAGCGTTGGCTTCTGCGGACTTTTTTATGTGGTGATTTGTATGGGAAGTGGCTTCTTGATGGCTGAGAATTTTTGGGCAAACACTTTTAGCGACGGACCAAAAAGACACCCAAATCAATCATTTCAGCTGATCAATCTTGTGTCAATTGTCGCATTTCAAGATGCTGCGCTCGCCTCGACTGCCTCGTGGAGCACGCTGGCATGCTGTGCGCTCCTCGTGGCGGCGACAACTACCGCTAGTCGCCAAGCTACTGGTCGTGATCTCCGTGATTGGCTATTTCTTCTGGAACGTGAGGACCATCGCCACGCTCGTGCAGTCAGGGGCGCCCTCGCTGCGCTCCGAAGGTCGGGGCGTCGCTCAGGGGCTACGCAACGCCTTAGCCGACATCCTCGCGGCTAGAGACAGTGAAGAAGCCTGGTGGCTGCGGCCGCAGCCCTACCGCAAAGAGGTAGTAGGCCTATGAAGGATGATATGAGCATGACACGACCTGTAATTGACACAATGGCCATGCGTTGATGATGCAGAGCGGATGCGATTTTTCAGCGGCGGTGGCACTGTTCAAACCGGAGGAGCTGGAGCTTAATTGCGCCAATATGGACCAACTAGATACGGGCGAATTCGTTGGCAAAGGCTTCTGGAGAGAAGTGTTCAAGACCAAGTGGAACGGTGATATGAGTATTATGATTTTCTTATCATACCGGTAAGGATGCAAGTACTGACCAGCATTGTTATTGTTTCTGATTACAGGGCGTGAGGTGGCGGTGAAACGCGTCAAAGAAGATCTTCTAAGTCGTCCAGACATCATTCCTCGCCACGTGGAGGAGTGCGCGTCCATTTTTTCAATACGCAACGAGCCGAACATTGTGGGTCTCGTGGGCTGGTGCAAAACGACTGTAGTGGTGGATTACATCCCACACCAGCTTGATACGCTGCTGTTCGAATCTGAGGAACCAGTCTCCGTTCATCGTGCATTGAAGCTTGCGCTGGATGCTGCTCGAGGTGTTGCCCAACTGCACAATGCTCCGGGGGGGCCCTTCGCACACGCAGACCTACAGGCTCGGCAGTTTTTGATCGATGACAACGGAACTTTGAAGTTGAACGACTTCAATCGTGTCAAGTACACGGGGCCACGCTTGGTGAACGGCGTACCAACAAGCGAAAAGTGCACGTTTGAGACTTCAGTCGCCAAGGGCAAGTGGCGATCCCCAGAAGAATACCAACATGGTCAGCTAGATGAGAAGCTGGATATCTACAGTTTATCTCTGGTTATGTGGGCGTTGCGGGCGCGTGTGAAGCCATTTCGGATGTTGGAGAGAGAAGAGGTTTACGAAAAAGTCCCGACTGGTGTTCGCCCGCCACAGGAAGCAATGAACGATTATCCACAGCAAATGCAGGACCTGATTGTAAGAGGTTGGGACACTGACCCAAAGAAGCGACCGACCGCCGCAGAAATGGCTGACGAGATCGGTCGAATCCTGAAAGGTTACGAAAGCAACAAACAGATTTAAACCCTCCAGATCTTCACTCCCAAACGATAGAAACGTAACTATATCTGTGAATAAATTAGTATGAGAAGAAGATGGCTACGCGTGCTTGATGCTGAGTGGGTTCTCATCGAATTTGCAGAGCCACCATTGAAATGTGTGGTTCTTCACTCGGCAATAACTGGCCATGGCTGGAGGACCAACCCGAGCGCGACACAGCGGACAATGGAACTGAAACAGCAGCCACTCGAAGATGCACTCTCGGTGGAAGGCGTGCTGGCACGGCAGTACGATTGATGAATCGGATCTCAGACAGCAGCCATCATCATCGACTTCGTCCAGGCATATCATGCACTGAGTTGCTTCAGTCGAGTCCACGGTTGATGCGTTCGAATTGGAGCCGTCCCGCCACTCTGGCTCATGGCACTTAGGGACAATAGCACCTTGGTAGTTGTCGACAAACACTTGGAGCAGTGATCGCTTGTCGCCATCGTGCGGGACATTTAGGAACTTAAAGAGCTGAGTCGGTAGGTTTCGGCGAGTGTGGGCGCATTTCATAGCACTACCGGGCAGTAGAACGCAGCGTAGCAAGTACTCTATAACCGTCTCGAACTTGTTCTTGCGATCAGCGACAATCCGTGGCGCCTTTGACAGGATCGTCAGGCGCTTTTGAGGAAAGCAGGTCCAGAGAAACTCTCGAATAGCTTCGCATGAGCCATAACACTTGCCTCTATGGCACGTACACTGCTTCTTGATCTTCTTGATGAAAGCTGCAAATTCCGAATAGCGATACGACACACTCCATGAGTTGTTGCTTGCCACGCTGGATACAATACAGTTGTAGACAACGAAATTCGTATCAACGATTGTCGATTCCACACGAAACTGTAGCGGGAGCTGCTGGGGTATTGTTCGACAAAGCATCTTGATGGCGGAGGAGCTGAGCGGTGGAGCTTGACCCAAGGGAAATTGGACAATTGGACCGTAATTCATTGATGAGATTAATGTCGTACTTTGTAGTAGTTGGTAACTTTGCGAATGACCAAGCCGGCACCACCAACTTGGTGACCAAGTGCCGCCAGAAGATGTTAACCGTCACAAAAACCTTGGGTGGTCGTCGGAACCCAGCATCTCAACACCAATTTGAGACGTTTTTGACCCAATGGTGGGGGGGGGGTCAAAAAACAAGTTGTGGAGACACGTGTGGGACAGCAGATCTCAATTTTGCTGGTAGTCGTCGCATAGACTCAAAGGGTGTGAGGAATCCGTCAAGGTGTGGGCTGTAGAAATGAAGATCGTAACCTTTACTATAATGCATAATAAGAGACGATCTTCCTCTACAGCCCACATCTTCTTCAAGAAACAGTTCTTGGCCTTGACGGATACTACGTTTTCTACAAGCGAGGTGCATTGTGTGTTCTGTACTGTGAGCACGTGGTAATCAATCGTAATTGCCTCAATGTCGTGATTATGTGGACATAATATGTACTATATTATAGTACTATGTACATGTACTGTACTACTGTACATATTAATAAGTGTCCTCTAATGTCCTCGACCTTCTGCTGATGGTCCGCTTCCTTACCTACACTCAGACGAGGCTGCTGCGTTTCTCGTCATTTGCTTCTCACCGCTGGATTCATATTTTGGCATTTGCATCGCTCAACTGTCCCACGAACTCGGCGGCTTCGCCAGGCGAAGTGATGTTTTAAGGCGCACCAATAAATAATACTTCAGTATATATTGATTGGGCGCGTGCCCTACTTACTAGTACTTAGCGATAGGATGGAACAGGTCCTCATCGAAATCGCCAAGCCACCACTGCACGTGGTTCTTTGGGCGACAGTAGTTCTTCACAGCGCTGGGGCACACTCGAACTCGGCACACAGGGCAGTGGAACTCGAACATTAGCCACTCAAAGATGCACTCTCGGTGCAACGTGTGCCTACAGGGGAGAATGATCGGCGAATTGTCGATGTCAGGGCAGTCCGAGCCACAGTGCTGGTGGTCGTGCTCCAAGTCCACATCGCACAGGCAGATCATGCACAATGCTGAATCCGGCGCTGAGTCCACAGTCGATGCGCTCGAGTGGAAACTATCCGTCAGACTAGCCTCCTTCTCTTCGTCCAAAGCGACCTGGTAATTGTCGATGAAGATCTGAAGTAGCGAGCGTCTGTCGACGTCATTCTCTACACCTAATAACTTGAACAAGTTCACCGGTAGGTTTTGACGTGCATGGAAACACTTCATTGCGCTGCCAGGAAGTAAAACACAACGGAGTAGATGCATGAGCACGTTCTCAAACTTGCTCATACGACTGGCGATGGTGCTTAAGTTCGTGGACAGGATAGCAAGGCGCTTCTTAGGAAAGCACGCCGAGACGTATTCACGCACAGCTTGGCACGATCCGGAACATTTGGAGTCGTGACATGTCCACAGGTCTTCCAGCTGGACCCGGAAGTCGGCGAACTCGGAATACCGATACGACACACTCCACGAACGCTTAGTAGTCAAACTGGACAGAGTGCAGTTGTACACGACAAAATCCTTTTCCATAGACGTCGACGACACATGAACGAGCAACGGCAAGTCCTGTGGGACGTACTGACGGAGCATCTTGAGCGAATATGTTTTGACTCGGCCGCGCTTCTTGGCACGGCTGACTCCGCTTCTTGGAGCCAAAACAAACGCAGCAATATTCATGGTATCGTATGCGGCAAGCAGTCAATTTCGGAAATGATTCACTGCTGGCTGGTGCCAAAACCAACACCGAAGCCACCGGTCATATCTCTCGTGCCAACCAGTGACTTACTCACACGATCCATTGATCGCAGCGTGGGCGTTGACCATCGACATGGCCGAAATGGTTGTCACGCGAAAACGGTTGTCGCACCAAGCACCACAGCTGTGACGCGCTCGATCACCATGCCATTCGACTGACCAATCGATGAGCATGAAGGAGTATTTCCGCGATGTGGATTGGGCGATAAGCACGCGTCATGCATCATGCATCTTATCCACAAGAGCATTCATGGTCACATAGATGAAATCCACAGGGTGGAAAAGCCGTTAGGCCAAGGTTCCCGAACTGCTCAACATGGAATGCTCATACCGGTACTGTACGAACTTGACCAGAGCCGGTAGATCGACTCGGACGGATACCGGTCGCTTCCGTTCTGAGCCAAATTTCTGTTGCTGGTGAGCTCAAGGGTGATCCATTCATTTCAGCCACGAAGTAATACATTTTGCTACCTAACCGAATAGAAAAAACACGTTCATGTATCTGCCCCGAGCGTTGAAATTGCCGAGTATTTTCGTACACTAAAATAATGATTTTCGTACACTACTCGGCAATTTCAACGCTCGGGGCAGATACATGAACGTGTAAAGTGTTTTATAATTTCGGTTGTGCGTTGCGAGCTATACCTCGACGGTAACCTAGATCAAAAGAGCGCTACTTTTAAGTATGGCTGACGTCAATTTGTAGACGCCTACTATAAATTTGACGAATTGGCTCTACAGAATATAAGCAAAGAAGATCGACGGATTCGGGGATCACAGGGATGTAATGTTCTTTGGACTTAAGAAGGGCAAACTGCTCGTTTGCAGAGCGCGACTCATCCATCGTTTGGGACCTTAACACAGGAGCATATACACCGGGCTGGAGTCGTATTGGTGGCAAACTACCACAATTAAGGAGATAACAACCACCCAGAAGCTGATAAAAGATGCCTCTCGAGGGAATAGTGTTGTTGGGAACCACCGACACCACAGGCAACCAATTAAACTGGTCAAATTTGACACTTGGTCACACATTAGGTCACGGATACTCGGGGTTGCACCCCCAGACCCCCGCGGTAGAAAAACAAGTTCTGGAAAGTACAATGGGTCCGTTCGCTGGTGAGTTGGGCGCTGGGCCCGCCTCCGCAAATACCTCGCGGCCCTGCTTCGCGGGCACCCCGCGCGGGTTTGCTGCGGCTACGCACCCGCTCACTATTTTGGTGTGACCTAATCGTCTTTTTTTTTTTTTTGTAAAGGAAAGTGTGACCAAGTGTCAAATTTGACCAGTTTTATTGGCTTCGACACCACAAGCCTGCCAGTCAAAAAGCAATAAAAGTTTAAGCCGACGTTGTGTGAAATCTACTGGCCCAACGCGGCCACCAACCAACGTTTCGATAATAGTAGGCCAAAGCCCGCAGCACCTACAGAATTCTTAAGCTAACATAAATAATGACTCTTAATTATTTTTGTTTGGCTGTCGTAAAAGGTATCTTTTGCATCTCATAGCCGGGCCAACTTCAGTTTTGATTAACATGTAAATAAATGTAGTTAACGGCCCATCTCCTCAAACTAGTTTTAACATTTTGGTCCATGCCCGAGGTTCTGGTGCATTCAAATTTGGGCACCATTCCGTTGCGAATTCCTGTGAGGAGTGCTGCGCTGAGTTCGATGACTAATACAAATCCAGCTAACCTTCTGCGGGCAGAAGATTCCACCACATTTCACGATGTAGGCTCTGCCGAGACTCATCGTGTCGGCGCATTTTATCTCACTACAAACAAGCTCGCTGCGCCGCATAGCGGCGCAGCCAACTCGCCCTTGATACAGAACCTAATTGCTGACGTGAATGGGAAGAGAAAGGAAGCTCAAAGCAGTACAGCATACTGGTTTACTTTTATATATTGTTTTGTAATAGAATAAATTAAGCTCTACAATTAATTACGTAGTAACTTATTGTATTTTCTCACTGTGCTCTATTTTATGGCTGTACCCACAGAAGATGGAGGAGACTCCTTTCTCTCTCCTCTATTTTATCACGTTTCAATTTTATAAAATTCTTGGAATTTTGTGCCCAAATAGAGCATGCCATGACCTTCGGTACAGTCACACAGTACTTTTTCTTGCGGGTGTAGTGTATGATAAACTCGAAAGAGGCGCCTGTAGCTAATGCGTTCTTCCGTCTTACTTTTTGAAAATAGTAGAACGTGTACGGACTTTTGCGTGTAATAGTGCTGCACGAAACCACGGTCCTATCATACGCCCAACGGGATATAGTTTCTTCGCTGTGCCCGCCTTCGGGCTATAATAATTTAGAGCTATCTAGAATTTTCTACGTACCGAATTTCTCTTCAAGTCTCAAAAATACGTTCGACGCCTGCAACGACGCCCACGGAGGCGGCGCGGCGGCACTAGGTCGTGCCGCATCAAGCGACTTGATATCGCATCCCGAGTGCGAGCGTGCGATCGCCGAAATCGCCGGCGTATATCTCGAATCTTAGAATCTTGCGTGACGCGCCACGAGGATCCAATGGCCATACGCTGAACCTGCCTCTCTTCGGATTGATTAGCGGACGCCAGGCAAACGGAGCGTCACTGCTTTGGTGCTTGGTGTGCAGATCATGACGATCCGCTCCTGTCTCATGTTTCGGGGTCGACTGGCCAAGCGACACTTGCTTGCTCGGCGACGAATGTCCCGCTATCAAAAGTTTCAAAAAGTTTGGCGAGTGTTTCGCGGCCGAGAGCACATGTCACTCCGCAATTTACCATCAACTAGCCAAATCAAGAACATTTTTTCACCACCAGCCAAGCAACCATCATGAACGGATACTTCGTCCCGCAACCGCACGAGAAGCCTGCACCGCGGGCGCCGAAGCGACCGAACTCGAAGATGTACACGATGAAGGAGCTCCGTCATTGTGCTGGCAGTGAACTCCCGCTGCACCTAGACGTGAGCGCGACCAAGAAGAAGGAAGGCTACGCCGTGTATAACATCACTACATCGAGCGTGTCGACTCAGAACAGGTGGCACGCATCGTACCGGTACTCGGAGTTCCTGGCGTTCCGCAACCAGGTGGATGAGGTGTGGACGTGCAACGACGAGAAATGCCAGGGCTCGTGCCAGTCACTGCGTGATCTCATCGAAGCGTGCTTCCCGAAGAAGGCAGGCATCATGTCGACGTGGTCTTTCATGGTGGAAGATCGCAAGACCAAGTTCAAGAACGTGCTGATCCACTTGCTACGATCGGTGCTGCTTCCGGGCAGCACAATGAAGTGCTTCCACGCACGTCAGCATCTGCCGCCGGCCCTGTTCGAGTTCCTGGGCATTGAGGACGACGCGGACAAGCGTTCGCTGCTGCAGGTGTACGTGGACAACCACCAGGGTGGCATGCAAAAATCTGCTAGTCATACGGGTCTGTCGTCGCTGGAACACGCCAGCCTGGGCATGAAGAAGATGAACTCCATGAAGAAATCTGTCACAACGCCAAACCTGGCTCAAATGGAGCTGGAGGCGGAGGAGAAGGGTGCCACCGTCACGGTGGAGAACCCTCACTGCATGATCTGTCTGGAGGACGTCGAGGACCACGTGCACGCCGATGGCCCGCAAGGTCTAGTGACCCTGCCGTGCAAGCACTCATTCCACCGCGAGTGTATCTTCGAGTGGCTGCTGTTCCAGTACCATTGCCCGATGTGCCGCGCGCAGGTGGGTCCTCACGCCATGACGAACTACGCGTGCCTGAAGAAGCAGGAGCAATGGTGGCTCGGCAACTTTAAGGAGAATCCGCTGGAGCGCGAGACCGAGTAAGTCGGACAGTCTTCTGTCACTGCATGTCCTAGAGTATTTAAGCAAGCAAAAAAAGTAATTTAAACCTGCATTTTTTTAACCCCTTAAGATACAATACTGTAGCTCCCCTTTGCAGCTCCGGTATTCAAGAAATTTCCAATAGTAAGTGTTTTTGTAGTACTACAGTGCTATTTATATTTTTCTATTGTGTCGAAAATGCAGTCGCTGCGCTCCTGCGATTAAAAGATTTTCTTACCTGGAGAGTGCAGTGCTCGGCACGCTGCGGAGCTCGGCGGTGTTACATCGAATGGTTTACACTGTGAATCCGAGGGGAGGGGGCACAAGTTATATACATGTAATAGAGAACTAGGGCTTCTGGAGCTATCCGAGGGTTACGAAGCGTTGCCCTTAGAGATAGAGCTACCCATAACTCCACTAGTTACCGGAATTTACGGCTTTTGCAACCGTGTAAAAAGTACTTTTCAAGTAAAAACCGTAAAAACGGCGGAAGGCGTAAAATCTCGCACAAGACACTCATATCCATTTTAAAGTGTCCGTTTGCTCACAATGTTGTAAGAAAAGGCGCGCTTTGACTGGGACACTGTTTTGATGCCAGATTGGCTAATTTTGGTAATGCTACAGACTTTTTACGTACTACCGGTTGCAAAAAATCGAACCCATAAATTCCGATTGCTAATCAATTATCTGAACAAAAATCCGGATTTTTGTCCATACTGACGCCGAGTAGCATCAATTTTGTCACAATCTATCCCTTGAGAATTCTCGATCGATCAAAATCCATTAGCTGCCACCTGAAGGTATTCTACATAGTTCCAATATACCGGTTAGGACCATCCCACTGCATTAGTAGTGCAAGCGACTTGCCAGTACAGCTAACGAGATAGAGCTTTAGTTTCTAAGATTTTTGGAGCAAATAATGTCAGAATAGTATGACATCCATTGGTGCAAAATTATGTTCCAGTGGACCCTTCGATACATGTATTTCACTGGAGCTAAGTATTGGAACATCTATTGGAAAACTATCCGTCATCTAATAGATTTCATCCAGATTGCCATTGCTCCAGACTTTACTTCACGTAATCAATTATCCATTCCAAAAACAGAAGTTCTTCACTAGCGAGGGCCATACCACACTTTTGAGAGGCAGGTTAGCGCAACTGACGTGTCGGTACTCATTTCAATATCGGCGAGGACCATCTCACGGCTTCGGGCACAGCACTAAATTACTTCCTATCCCTGGCAGTAGGCAGTAAATTTTCTTATTCACATTTAAGAATTTAGTAATACTACAAGTAAACGTGCTGTAGTACTACAAAAACACTTACTATTGGAAATTTCTTGAATACCGGAGCTGCAAAGGGGAGCTACAGTATTGTATCTTAAGGGGTTAAAAAAATGCAGGTTTAAATTACTTTTTTTGCTTGCTTAAATACTCTAGGACATGCAGTGACAGAAGACTGTCCGACTTACTCGGTCTCGCGCTCCAGCGGATTCTCCTTAAAGTTGCCGAGCCACCATTGCTCCTGCTTCTTCAGGCACGCGTAGTTCGTCATGGCGTGAGGACCCACCTGCGCGCGGCACATCGGGCAATGGTACTGGAACAGCAGCCACTCGAAGATACACTCGCGGTGGAATGAGTGCTTGCACGGCAGGGTCACTAGACCTTGCGGGCCATCGGCGTGCACGTGGTCCTCGACGTCCTCCAGACAGATCATGCAGTGAGGGTTCTCCACCGTGACGGTGGCACCCTTCTCCTCCGCCTCCAGCTCCATTTGAGCCAGGTTTGGCGTTGTGACAGATTTCTTCATGGAGTTCATCTTCTTCATGCCCAGGCTGGCGTGTTCCAGCGACGACAGACCCGTATGACTAGCAGATTTTTGCATGCCACCCTGGTGGTTGTCCACGTACACCTGCAGCAGCGAACGCTTGTCCGCGTCGTCCTCAATGCCCAGGAACTCGAACAGGGCCGGCGGCAGATGCTGACGTGCGTGGAAGCACTTCATTGTGCTGCCCGGAAGCAGCACCGATCGTAGCAAGTGGATCAGCACGTTCTTGAACTTGGTCTTGCGATCTTCCACCATGAAAGACCACGTCGACATGATGCCTGCCTTCTTCGGGAAGCACGCTTCGATGAGATCACGCAGTGACTGGCACGAGCCCTGGCATTTCTCGTCGTTGCACGTCCACACCTCATCCACCTGGTTGCGGAACGCCAGGAACTCCGAGTACCGGTACGATGCGTGCCACCTGTTCTGAGTCGACACGCTCGATGTAGTGATGTTATACACGGCGTAGCCTTCCTTCTTCTTGGTCGCGCTCACGTCTAGGTGCAGCGGGAGTTCACTGCCAGCACAATGACGGAGCTCCTTCATCGTGTACATCTTCGAGTTCGGTCGCTTCGGCGCCCGCGGTGCAGGCTTCTCGTGCGGTTGCGGGACGAAGTATCCGTTCATGATGGTTGCTTGGCTGGTGGTGAAAAAATGTTCTTGATTTGGCTAGTTGATGGTAAATTGCGGAGTGACATGTGCTCTCGGCCGCGAAACACTCGCCAAACTTTTTGAAACTTTTGATAGCGGGACATTCGTCGCCGAGCAAGCAAGTGTCGCTTGGCCAGTCGACCCCGAAACATGAGACAGGAGCGGATCGTCATGATCTGCACACCAAGCACCAAAGCAGTGACGCTCCGTTTGCCTGGCGTCCGCTAATCAATCCGAAGAGAGGCAGGTTCAGCGTATGGCCATTGGATCCTCGTGGCGCGTCACGCAAGATTCTAAGGTTCGAGATATACGCCGGCGATTTCGGCGATCGCACGCTCGCACTCGGGATGCGATATCAAGTCGCTTGATGCGGCACGACCTAGTGCCGCCGCGCCGCCTCCGTGGGCGTCGTTGCAGGCGTCGAACGTATTTTTAAGACTTGAAGAGAAGAGCTATTGAGGTGACGCAGGGCGCGTCACTGGACTGCCATCCAAGTGTCCGCTTCGTAGAGTAGGTGCCATTATGGCAGATTACACTTAGGGAGCACTAGTGGCAATCAATAGAGGGACGTAAACACAGTAAGTGCCGGGCAAAAGACCATGACAGGGCGGCAGTACTGGTGTGGGCTTGCTCTCTCCTGGGTTCGCTGAACCGCAAATTGAGTTGTGAGAAGAGAGAGAGAGCCTCGCCACGCAAGCCAGTACGCCGCACCGCAAGTTCTATTCTATAGATAAAGCAAAATAAAGCATACATATCGTAAGTCATCAGTGTCGTCATGTCCAGCACGATGACACGGTCACTCTTGACCAGCAATCGCAGATTGCATAGTAGACTTGATATGTCCGCACGCGTCCGCACGTGGCACGTCGGACAAGTACGCAGCCGCAGGCTGTACGTCGCCAGGCGTAGGATAGGTTTCAGGATGGGCTGCCAGTGACGGATGTCAGGCACTGGCAGACTGCATGTTGTACTGCTGGGCTTGGCATCTTGCTCTGGGGCTTAGCATCTCACACTCTCACTTGATCTCAGCAATCGAGTGCTTCGTTGACGCGATCACACGCAAGACTTCACAGGTTGAAGTCACAGCCCCATCACTCGAATTCGTAGTCCACACAGCAAACAACATTCCGCAACAGGTCACCACCGTCCGTCTTCAATCTCAGTAGCCATCGCAGTCGTAGTCCTTGTCCTTTAGCAGCGTAGTCATAGCGTACACGATGTCGTGGTGCAACCACACGAGGCAGGTGCAACCTGCTCAGTCTTCTTCAACACACCGCACACACTTGCTCGCACTGCCGGTGTCGTCTGCGCTCATCGCATCCGTCTTAGTCCGTCGTAATTGGTCGAGTCCTTCGCAATAGTTTTAGTTCGTTCTGGTCGCAGCAGTAGCACCAGTTGATGGAGGCGCAATCTCCGTAGTCACCGCAGCAATAGCAGTCATAGTGGGAGACGCAGTCTCCGCATCAGCAGCAGCAATAGCAACTGTAGTTGAAGCTGCAGGCTCTGTAGTCGTCGTAGCACTGGTCGATGAGACCACTGGCAACACCTTCATCGCTTTTCGAAAGCGAGTGAACTTAACCACAGCAAGAGGCTTAGTCATGATGTCCGCGGTCATCTGCTCGGTCACGATGTGCTCCGTTGTGAGCAACTTCAGCTCCACATTCCGTCGTATCATGTGGTACTTGTTGTCAATGTGCTTGGTCTTGGAGTACTTTCCTGGTTTAGTCGACAACGAGATTGCTCCCTCATTGTCACCCAGCAACAACGGAACCGGATGTTCCCAGGCCAGCTCCACACACACACCAGCAAGCCATAGCACGTCCTTGGTGGCTTCAGCCATTGCAACATACCCAGCTTCACACGTGCTCAACGCGTTGATCTCTTGCTTCCTCGATGCGCAAGAAATCACGTTGTCGTCAAGCGTGTTCACGTAGCCGCTGATACTCCGTCTGTCTGCCGAATCATTCGTACAATCGGCGTCTGAGTAGCAGCGCACGTTGGCAGTAGTTCCGTCAGGTACATCCATAACCAATCCGAAATCACACGTAGCCTTCAGATATCGAAGTACCCTCTTTGCTTGCGCGTAGTGTGTATGGTCTTAGGATGCTAGGAACTTGCCAAGATGTCTCGTGACATGAGCAATGTCAGGCCTCGAAGCGCTCACGAGGTACTGCAGTGCACCCACCAGCTCGCGGTACGGTAAGTAGTCCTTGGTCGCAGGCACCACAGCCTTCGACGGTGCCGTAGCCTCGGGCGTTGCACATCCGTTGCAGTCCGACATGTGGAAGCGCTTCGATTCTTCCAGCACATACTGTTTCTGACAGTAGACAATCTGTCGACTTGATCTGTCGATCAGGATCTCGACACCAAGTAAGTACTTGACAATACCCATAGTCGTCAACTCGAAGGTTTCTTGCAGCGCAGCTGCAATCTTAGCGCACAGGTCTCGGGGTCCCATTAGCAGTAGGTCATCCGCATAAACAGTCAACAGCAGTTTGACTTCGCCATCCTCCTTCAACGCATACAACCCATAGTCTGAGTCCGTACGCTCAAAGCCCAACGTGACCAACTTAGCATGTAGAGTCCGGTTCCAAACGTTAGGCGCCTGCTTCAATCCATAGAGGCTCTTCAAGAGCTCGCACACAACACTCGGGCCATCAACTTGGAACCCAGGTGGTTGTTCCATGAAAATCAGTTCGTCAAGATCTCCATACAGGAATGCAGTCTTCACATTATACTATAGAATCTCCCATCCTCGCAGCACAGCAAAGTAGATGGCCGCACGAATAGTTTCAAAACGTATCACAGGTGCATAGGTTTCGCCATAGTTGATCCCGAATTGTTGTTTAAATCCGTGGATGACGAGACTTGAACCGCTTGACACGGTCACGCTCATCTCTCTTCACTGCAAACACCCATCGACACGTGATCACCTTCACTCCTTTCGCCTTCTTTCGTTGTACGAGACGCCAAGTCTTGTGCTTCTTCAGCGACGCTAGTTCTGCTAGCATCGCAGCCCGCCACTGGGGCCAAAACTTGCTCGTCCGTGCCTGGTTGTAGGTCGTAGGAATGCCCACCTCCATGCCGTGTGCCATCACTTGGCCCACCACGTAGTCACTTAGTCTTGCGTTCACCTTGGTCGCTTCAGGCATGGCTCTACGGGAGGCTTCTGGATCGCAAATCCAGTATCTTCCTTCACGGGTTTCTTGCGCGCCTTGCGCTTGCGTCTCTTTGTCGCCTTCTCTGGTGACGATCCCTTCTCAGGTGCAACCTGAGGCTCAGCGGACTTCTGCATGTCCAGCTGATCGACGCCTGGCGACTTGTCCTTCCCCGGACTCCCATTGGACGTCTGCTCTCCGTCCACAGCCCTCTCAACTTCTTGAAGTTCCTCCGCCTCGCTCATGGGCACAGGGCCGCTGTTCTCTGCAGCGTAGGTGTCAATACTCGTCTTGATTCTCACTACTGGTGGCTTCTCTGGCAACACGTGCAACATGTCCAGGTACTTATTCTCCAGTAGGTGCTTCACATATGTTCCATCCACTGTGAACTCCTCATGGAAGCGGCAGTTCACACGTTGTGTAGTCGTTACTTGATAGGTAAGAAGGTTCAGGAATTTGTAGCCCTTGGTAGAGTCGCTATAACCGAGTAATAGACACATACATGCCCTTGGTTCCAGCTTCTCTCTTCTCTGTCAAGACTCAGGTGACACTCGTACATGAACGATGCATCCCCACGTACGCAATGTACTAAAGGGTGGCTTCTGTCTGTACAGCTTCTCGTACGACGAAGTCAGGCCCAGCATCTTGGTCGGTAGCATGTTCAGGGTAGTCACCATGTGCAACAGGGCCTCACCCCACAGCATGTTCGGCAAATGCGTTGCCGTCAGCAGAGCTCGTAGCGAGGCAACACGATGCCATTGGCTCGTTCCGCAATCCCATTCTCTTGGGGGGAGTAAGCATTCGTGAACTGCTGCACGATGCCGTGTGCAGTGCAGTAATCATACAACTCGTTGCTCGCAAACTCGCCACCTTGGTCCGACCGAAGATGTAGCTCTTTCTGGTCCTTGTGATGCACTTCCAGCTCTCGTAGCAACATCTACAATGAACATGAACATGGTTGCCTTGCTTGGTGTCTCCACGTTCACCGTACAAATGTCCATCGCTAAGATCTCAAGTGGTCTGGTTGAGCGAATAGGAAGACGCTTGTGGCTCATTGACTTGGCTTTGCTCACAACACACGCAATGCATTCGTAGGTGTTCATGTCTTTCGTGTTGAGCTTAACTCCCAAATCCATCTTGTCTGCCATAGTCTGGAGCAAAGCCATGCGCAGGTGCCCAAAGCGCTGGTGACAGCTCTATAGTCTTCTTGTCCTCAACTGCAGCCTTGGCCATCGCCATGGCCATCACACCGGTTGGCTTCACACTGCGCAGCCGGTAGATGTTGTCACGCATCTCAAACTTCAGAATGGTGCTTGGTTTGGTCATCCAACCTGTCTTCTGATCAAAGGCGCACGTCAACTTGTAGTTGCCTGTAGTTTGTAGGTAGCCCATGACTATCAGGTTGACCTTCGCGTTCGGCGTGTACATCACATCGTCCAAGAGACGGTCTTCCAGCTCACCAGTCGCATGGTTCACAACACGCAGTAGAACAGAGCCACCCACTGTCGTGTGCTCCGTAGTACCATTAGCGAAGTCAAGCCGACTTGTCTTGTCTTCTCGCAGTGTCGTAAACGGTGACAAATCGCCACAGATGTTAGCTTGCGATCCCGAATCTAAGATCCACTCAGTAAAGTTTCCCTCTTCAGGTTGCATGCCTTCATCACGTCCAACTGCATTCACCGACAATGTCTGAACTTGGCTTACATCTCCTTGTCCTTGACCTGGCTCAACACTATGAGCAGGCTCAGTACTTCCTTGGCCAATCGCAGTATTCTCACCACTTGTGTGAGTTTCAGTACTCCTGGCTACTCCAACACTTTGGCAATTCACGGTACTGCGAACTGGTCCAGCACTTTGGCCAGTCACGGTACTCTGGGTCGGTCCACGTCCACGATGTTCGTCATCTCGCTGAGGTCCGTAGAGACTCGGCTGGTTCCGACGTGGCGACCGGCTGCGTCCTCCCCGTCTGCTTTGCACTGGTCCATCACGTCTTGGTTGCCCACGAGCTGGCGATCTTCGTCGACCGGAAGTACCACGCAGTGGCGATCGTCCTCTCGTAGGTGACCAACGTGGTCCTGTACAGTTCCTTGGCGGTGAATGTCCACGTGGTGGAGACCAACGTGGCCCAGCACGTCCTCGAGGCGGCGAACGCCCACGAGGTGGCGACCACAGAGGTCCTACACGCCCACGAGGCGGTGAGCGTCCACGCTCAGGTGAACGCCCGCGATACTGCTGTCCAGAAGCTGCTCTTGGTGGCGAATACCCACGAAATTGAGGCACAGAAGGCCCTCTCGTTGGTGAGCGCCCACGCCAATACAGCTCTGGTCCTCTTAGTGGCGAACGCCCACGTGGCGGCGACCTGCAGGGTCCAGCCTGCTCACGCAACGGTAGACTCCAGTCGTCTCGAGCAAAACGAGATGTGTAGCCATACTCATAGGGTCCAGGTTGGCCACCATGCGCATCTCCAAGTCTCTGTGGCTCACCTCCGTTCAAACCTCCGTTATACGGTCTGTCTTCAGGTCCTTGACGTTCTCGTGGCTCAGCGTAGCGGCCTTGGTAGCTATCCCCCAGCACAGGAGGACCCACTCGTGATCCACCTTGGTTGTGCCCTGGCTCAAACATAGATTCCTGCGATCCACTCGAAAGTCCTTGACCCAAACAGTAGAACAGTTTGTCCCAAGAAGGTGGTGGTTCATGCACATTTCCACCCTCCCACTGGCGCTGCACAGCACCCACAACTGGAGATTGCAAACCATACGGCACTCCGACGTCATGTTGAGCATACTGCGTAGGTTGCACAAGTTGCACAGGTTGTACGGGTTGTATACCTTGAACACCTTGCACAGCTTGCGCAGACTGCATACTCTGGCTCGGTTGCAGCTGCAATTGCTGTGGTGTCATCGGAACACTCACATTCTCCACCGTTCTCACCACTCGTCCCTGGTTCTCATCCATCTCATCTTCATCGCTCGCAGGCGACGTCGGAGAGTAGATAGGCGAGCTTCTTGAACAGTTCGCACTAGTCGCACCTGCACTTCGGTGTGACGAACGCAGCGACAAATTCTCGAAGAGACGATGCGGTTCACCAGTCGTTGGTGCCGTACGCACACGACGCACCGAGTTGACCAGCGACACCGCTTGCTTCTTGGCCTTCTTCTTCTTCAGACACTGGACCAGCTCAGGCTTCAGCTCCATGCCAGTGTTCGCAGTACACTTGGCATATCAGTGTCCATGCTGGTCACAATTCGCACAGGTGTAGCGTTGCTTCTTCTCCACATTCTTGCCCTTGCGTTGTCTTTGTCGCTTGCCTGACTGTCCTTGTCCTTGTCGTGCATGCTGATCAACACTGTTCACCTGGTCGGCACTGGACTGCGTCGATCTTGGCGCAGCCAAAGAAATCTGCTGCTGCAACTGGTTGCTCGAGTGTTCTGCAGAACGCAGGCGCTGCAACGCCTCAGCAAGTGTCATGGTCCGACGATCATTTTTCCTGATCCACAATGAGTGCTCACGCGCCAGATCAGGAAACACGAGCAGCGTGTTCGAGATCAACAGACTCGCATGATCCCACTCTTCGAGCTCGCCCTTTGCCAGGCGCAGCCTGCGCACCATTGCATCAATGTCCTGCACGTACTTCGTCACGGCCACCTTAGACTGCAACTGACGATTCACCAGTTCACGCCGTAAGTAATCCGGGTTCACACCGTCGCCCGCCTCAAACTGTTCTGTAATGCGCTGCCAAAGCAGTGACGGCGCCTCCATCTGGTCTCGGATGGAGTCGATCTTGAACGTCGTACGCAAGTCCACGGACAACGACAGTGCCAAGGCCGAGAAAGCCTTCACCTTCCTCGCCTTGTACCATTCCGCATACTTAGGCCTCTTGTAGCCCTCCACGGAGTCGAACCTCTCCGCACCGTACGTTATCTCGCCCAGCAGGCGGCTCTCGAAGTGCAACGGCACCTCGCTGAACCAGGCCTGGTAGTCTTCCTTCTTCGACAGGCTGGGCAGCTTGATGTCCGACGTGTTCCGCAGGGACTTCGTGTGCTCAGCGAGCTCCTTGTTGTCGTAGCGGCCACCGGGGTTTTGGCTGTCCATCATACTCGGTAGGCTGCTTGGGGCTTCGCTGTGGCCTGCACTAGAGCCGCCGCCGTCACTCGGGTTGCTTGGTGGCGGTGGTGGCAGATTTCTAACTGGAAAGTTCCGAGCACGCAATCCTTCGAGCAATTTGCGACCAATGAGCGGTCACATTGAATTCCGGATAGTGACCGGATAAGATGCTCGGCTTCTTGGTGTGACAGCACATCATCATCAGGACCAGTCGCCAAATTCGTATCATTAACAGCCAATCGGCGCGCTCCTCGGCTTCCATTCGCCGAAACTCCGCCGGGGCTCGTGTCTTCCACACTAGGTACGTCCGTTGTCGATCCTTGAACCCTGATTGGGCTCATAACCTGAGGTGATGCAGGGCGCGTCACTGGACTGCCATCCAAGTGTCCGCTTCGTAGAGTAGGTGCCATTATGGCAGATTACACTTAGGGAGCACTAGTGGCAATCAATAGAGGGACGTAAACACAGTAAGTGCCGGGCAAAAGACCATGACAGGGCGGCAGTACTGGTGTGGGCTTGCTCTCTCCTGGGTTCGCTGAACCGCAAATTGAGTTGTGAGAAGAGAGAGAGAGCCTCGCCACGCAAGCCAGTACGCCGCACCGCAAGTTCTATTCTATAGATAAAGCAAAATAAAGCATACATATCGTAAGTCATCAGTGTCGTCATGTCCAGCACGATGACACGGTCACTCTTGACCAGCAATCGCAGATTGCATAGTAGACTTGATATGTCCGCACGCGTCCGCACGTGGCACGTCGGACAAGTACGCAGCCGCAGGCTGTACGTCGCCAGGCGTAGGATAGGTTTCAGGATGGGCTGCCAGTGACTGATGTCAGGCACTGGCAGACTGCATGTTGTACTGCTGGGCTTGGCATCTTGCACTGGGGCTTAGCATCTCACAGCTATTATAGCGAAACTACCATAGTGGATAAGGTACTGCTGCCGATGACCGAGCTCTGGTTTAACTCGTCAGGACCACCAGACGACGCACGGCCGATTTGGATGGCGCGCATGCATGCACATAAAGTCAGTTCGTCGCTCGTGATCAGGTCCTGATTCAGGAATCTCTGCGTCACGCACGCAGGTTAAATACACCCAATATGTCATGGCCATGCACATGACTGACTGGGCAGAGTGCGTCGAGCGATTCGAACCCAACTTCTCGCGGGCGTGGCGAGGTGCGAGTGGTTTTCCGCTTGGCGGGGTTTCGTGGCCACCTGGAGTTGCGCCACGACGGTAATACCGATGAAATCTCAAGCGGAGCTTGTCGTCATTGGTTTGGCTCTTGTCGTGTTTCGCTTTTGTGTGCGAAAAATAAAATGCGCAGACACGATGAGTCTCGGCAGAGCCTACATCGTGAAATGTGGTGGGAATCTTCTGCCCGCAGAAGGTTAGCTGGATTGCACCAGTCATCGAACTCAGCGCAGCACGCCTCACAGGAATTCGCAACGGAATGGTGTCCAAAATTTGAATGCACCAGAACCTCGGGCATGGACCAAAATGTTAAAACTAGTTTGAGGAGATGGGCCGTTAACTACATTTATTTACATGTTAATCAAAACTGAAGTTGGCCCGGCTATGAGAGATGCAAAAGATACTTTTAACGACAGCCAAACAAAAATAATTCAGTTAGTCCTTACATGTATTCATGCTAGCTAAAGAATTATTTGGGCCAGTAGATTTCACACAACGTCGTCTACAACTTTTCTTGCAGTTTGACTGGCAGGCACGTGGTGTCGGTGGCTCCCAACGGCACTGTTCCCTCGAGAGGCATTCTTTTATCAGCTTCTGGGTCCTTGATTTTCAGGCCTCTATAATCTAGGTGATTCCCTGGTTCACCTATATTAAGCTTATGCAGGGCTGAAAGCCCTCCTACACACAGGGTCGAATAGGAGCTAAGATAGCATAGTGGAAATAGTATATATGTACTGAAATGACTACATCATATGAAGGCTGCTTTTAGCAGTGCTTCCTACGTAATTAGGGACTTATTTAACTCAGACGCCGCGGCATTTATCGATACCGGGGGTCCTTTGTCATTGATATACCTGTGACCAACTATCCACAGAAGAAGTGAATCAGTGCGGTAAATTGGCCGCGGAACTTTTCGCCGGACTAAACAGCGGGTATCGCAAAAATTATGGCAACCAGCTATTCTCAAAACAAAGCCAATGAGAGGCAGGTACGGCAGGTTGAACTGAAGAGCAGATTGACAGGATTGAGAGCGATCACAACGTTTTCATTGCAGAATTCCGCAAGGACAAACTGAGGACAGCTGTACGGACAGTGTAATTGGTTTTGAGTCGGGCTGGGAGATCATAAGAGGCCGATTCACGCTTCTACGTCAGTTTTGTGGTGTCATGGCGACAAACACAACTACAGTCGAGGCTGACTTCTCCGGTGAAGAATGAATATCAGAAGTCCCTGATGGATTTCTCTCCTGAGGGTATCTTACAAGTACACGCTATCCATCACAAACGAGTTGGTAAATCTTGGCAGGCTTTAGCGGTCCTGACACCAGCAATTATTGGTTAAATCGCGTTTTAGATCTTGGAGTTGCGATAGTTGCTGCTGAAGTAGTGCAGAAAACCCTTGAAGACGAGTGCATGTAGTCGAAAGAGTACTCGCGACAGCAACTAAAGTCCCCACTGCTGCCTTTAAAAAGTTTGGTTTAAGGTCACCCACCATTTCTGTGAAGGATTTGTGGCTTTCGAGCTCGGTCACGATGCGTCTGACAAACCAATCTGTATTGTTGAAAGCCAAGATGTGCTGATAAACCTTTGACACATAGACTGCATGGACATTATAAGGTGTTTGCGGCGGCGTAGCCTACCAATTAGTGCTGTCAACATGTTCGCGAAATTGTCGTCCTAGAAAAGGTTGCTGTAATCGTGTTGGGCAACGAGATCCGGTTGGGGGAGTCCGCGCCAAATGCGAACAATGGGGTGTTTACGCTCTCGCTCTAGAAGTGTGTGAACTCCAGTTACATCTCTTTTCACCGTTGTCTCGCCATCAGTAGTAATGCAAAGCTTCTTTCGCCAGTTCACAGCCATAGAGTTAAAATATTGAGCTTACACCAAAATAGATGACCTCACATCAACCCCTATCTAAAGCAAAACTAACATAGGGTCGGTTAGGGATTTTGGGTCAAAAACCCCTAGATTATAGAGGCCTGTTGATTGTGGACCAATACGACTCCAGCCCGTAAGTCCAAAGCACATTATATCCCGGTGATCCCCGAATCCGTCGATCTTCTTTGCTTATTATATATTCTGTAGAGCCAATTCATGAAATTTACAGTAGTCGTCTACAATTTGACGTCAGTCATACTGCAATAAAATCATCATTATGTACTGTAGCTTATTTTCGTCCTCCGCAATTTCAATGCATAATAACGTTACATGTACGTGGTATTATGATTCGGTTAGGCAGCAACATGTATTACTTCGTGGCTGAATTCAACGGGTCATCCTTGAAGTCACCAAGCCACCACTGCACTTGATTCTTTGGGCGGCAATAGTTGGTCACAGCGGAAGGGCCCACCTGGGCTCGGCACACAGGGCACTGGTACTGAAACAGCAGCCACTCGAAGACGCACTCACGGTGAAATGCATGCTTGCACTGCAGAATGATAGGGGAATTGCCGTTCAACCCGATGTGGTGTGAAGTATCCAAGTCCACGTCTTCCAGACAGATCATGCATTGCTTCACATTGGCCACGTCACCAGAAGACGCACTGAGAGCCAACGACGAGAGGTTCGGTGTGGTTGAAGACTTCTTCATGGTACCCTGGTGCTCCAGCATTGACAGGTCGGTAATAGTGGCCGACTTCTTGATGCCGGGCTGGTGGTTGTCCACAAAAACCTGAAGAAGCGAGCGCTTGTCGGCATCATGATTGACGCCGAGGAACGCAAAGAGGTTGGTAGGGAGCTTCTGACGTGCATGGAAGCACTTCATTGCACTGCCAGGGAGCAGTACGCAGCGGAGCAAATGCACGAGGATATTTTCCAACTTAGTTTTGCGGTGATTAACTGCCCCTGGCCAAGTAGACATGATCGCAGGGCGTTTCTTGGGGAAGAAGGCAGCCATGACATCACGAATGGCTTGGCACGAGCCGCAGCAGTCCTTGTCCTCGCACGTCCATAGCTCCTCCACCTTGTTGCGAAAGACAAGGAACTCCGAATAGCGGTAGGAGACACCCCAAGTGTTTTTTGTGGTCACACTCGAGACAGTGCAGTTGTACACCACGTAGTCGTCTTTCTTGGTGGTCGAGGACACGCTCACACGGAGAGGCAGCTCTTGACGAACGCAGTCGGCCAATGTCTTCAGTGTGTAGTTCTTGCAGTTGCCACGTTTCTCGAACTCCGCGATCTGCGGATCCTCCTGCTGACCAGTGGAGTTCGGCTCTGGGACGAAATAGCTGTTCATATTTGTACGAACGCGGATTGATGTCTGTTCGCCTGCTGGCCAAAATGCGAAGTGAATGATTGGTATGTAGGAGCTGCTGTTGTTTTGATTGCTGGATCGAATTTCATCAGAGCGACACACATTTCAAATGTGTGTCGCTTTGACAGCCCGGCTGTTACAGCCGTACGCTTTAAGATTCCCTAGAGGCCAAGAGTAGCCAAGTCTATTATAACGAGCCACATGAGACAGTCAAGCGCGTCCTGCTCATGTGTAGAAAGACCATCGTGGTGCGTCGAGTGTGATCTACCAATGAACAGAGGAAAGCACTTGCTACGCTGGATTCCATTAGCGAGCAAGTACGCGTCACGATTCCCTACTCTTGCCGACATACGAAAGCTGCACCTGCTTTACCCGAGACGCGGTGGTACGCCTGTTCACCAAGCACCAAAGGCTCCGTGACGTCACACCAATGTGCGTTGGTGAGGCATGCTTTCGTTCGCCAGCATTGGATGGAGTGTACGCGTCACACGAGTCGCGATGGCACCGTAGAAAACTCCAGCACTGCAACACACGATGTGTTCGTGTCGACCTGCCAGACGCGGATTGTATTTCTGAGTCACGATGCCACACAGCCTTCCACATGAAAGCGCTGGGGTCTATGATACCGGTATCATTGCCGAATTTGGTAGGTGTCACCTTTCCACCACGATATTTTTTATCTGGTCTGCTGCGGGGCGTGTGTGTTCTTTGCTGCCTAGCGAGATCATGCTAGTTATCTCGAACGTCTCTCACTATCTATGGTTTTAACATCGCCACCAGCGGCTGCATCTCAAAAGGACGCCTCCACGTGCGTGTGCTCGAGAATCTTGACAGCATGCCTGGAGCTTCTGTAGAAGCCTGTCGTGCTGTCTGCGAAGCTATGCGTGGCATGCTGTCCGTGGATCGCAATGGCATTCGTGATGGGCTGGTAAATCATTTCTGAACTTGTCCCGACTTTGCTCGTATGTCGACCTCGAAGTTGCCGAGAACGTCTACTGTACTTGCTGACCGCTACGCCGCAAAAGAATGCCACGTGGAAGGATATGGAGCATGAAGCTGGCGCCAGCCATTGCCAGGCAGGCGTCACGTGCACGGTGTGGCTTGCGGCACTGGCAGATCCAGGAGATATAGGAAAGATCTAGGTGAGTGTCACACTCAATGTTCTCTTGCTACACGTACCCGGTTCGATTGCTAGTGCGTCATGCAACAAATTTGTACTAGTAGTAGTAGACAATTCTTACGACTAGCGGCCGCGTCAGACGTGCAACAAAACCAGATCCAGCAACTTGTTATCGTAGCAGCAAGACCAGCCCACTCTAAGCTCACGGTAGTGTAATCTCCATTATTGCACGAACGTTTCCCGGCGATCGCTGAATTACCTACTGCAGTCTGTCCTTCTTGCTTCTATCAACCTACGCACCCATCCAACACCGAGCAGTAGCAACTGGATCCTCCGACCAAGTTTCACGTCAGTACCGTCCGCCCGTCATCTTTCCATCTCCCGGTAAAAAAATCCTCTTGAGTCGCGCGAGGTTCGTCTGCTACTTGAACGCCGTGCGATGTCTTTGCAACGTTCCCAGCCGAGCTATCCACCTCACCCTGGCTCAGTTTCAGGTCAACCCAGAACAACGGGCAGCCAACCTAGCACAAAACGATGCCGACCTTGTTGCCTTCCATCCGCGGACAGCGCCAGTTGTACAAATAGTACATGAGGTCACCATCTCCAGGGCCGAACTTGAGCTCCTTGAGGAACTCCATGTTGTCCATGAGGCTGAGCGCGTTGAAGACGTCAAAGTCCTCCTTCTTGGCCATGATCAGCGTGTCGTTCATGAGATCCGTGAGCGGCACCGACGTGGCCACGTTGTAGAACGAGTACGCGGCGTTGAGCTTGTTGTGCTTGTCGTGGCCAATGACAGTCGACGGCAGGTGGTAGAAGCTCGTAAAGTCCGTGATTTTGTGAGTCTCGAAGTTCTCCACGACGTACGCGCTGATCACACCCTGACGAGGCAGCATCCAGTGGGCCACGTCGTTCTGGTCGTACTGCTGCACCAGATCGAACTTAGCCAGGTACGTCTTGAGCAGCGCCGTGACCTGAGCCACATCCTTCTTCTGCATGGGTCGGAAGCCAGGCACTGACGTGGTATCCTGCAGTTTAAACATCTTGATGGTGCGTGTCATGGTCATCCTAGGCGCCAGTCTCGAGAAACCAACTTCAATGAGTTTCTTGGGGTTCAGCGAGCGGTGGAAGTAGCGGCATTGAGCCACAGGCATCGGCAGCACCACTCCAGCCGTATACACAGCCTGCCAAATGTCTCGGAGGTTGACACGTCGCGTGATCTCCTTGATGAGCACAGGTGCGAGTCTCTTGGTGCGCAGCTTCTTGTGTACACAGAGGAAATTGATCTCGGCCATGGCCATCGTCTCCTTATACACGCGCGTCTTGACGGGGATGCCACTGATAAAGGCCATTAGTTTGTTGGTCTTTTCGTTACGCACACCCACGTGCCAGTCCTTATGGAAGCCAGGAGGGGTGAGCGCCCACATGAGGAAGTCGATGGAGTAGTCAAAGCGAAACATGTTGTCGTCGTCCTCGACGTAGTTGTGTGTGAGCAGGTCGTACACCTCCTGGGCCTCGTTCTGCTTGGTCAGATCGATCTCGCTCCACACGAAACCAGGCGGCATATTGTACGCCTCCTGACGCACGTCTTTTACGGTCTTGGGAGGGTCAATGGCCCCATGTTCGCGCGGGAACTCGTCCAAGGCCGGCACGGGCTGCGTCTTCCAGAATTTGAAATCCTTCTGCGCTGCCAAGGCGTTGCGGTCGGGTGGCGCCTGCTGCCCTGTGGCCAGATTCAGCTGCTTCAGCACCTGCAGGAATTCTTCCTGCTCTTCGACCGTCACCAGCTCCAGCTTGTCGTCGGGCTTGCCACCCGTGGGCGGGAGAGAGCTGCTCATGTTTGATGATGCGGATCTTCTTGTGTGGAGGGAATTCGGATCGAAAATGGGTTGGGATCAAAAGAGCAGTTTTGGTGGGACTAAAACTTCCTACTGGAACTGGGTTCAAAATGGTCAATTTTGATCGGAACCAAATCAATTGGTCAAATTTTTGGTCCTGATCAGCTTATGGCATTGAGTGGACCCTTCACTGGGTACACTTTAACCATGAATCAGGACGAGGAACAGGAAGATTTCCTTCGCCTGTTGAAGCAGCTGAATATCGTGCAGTTTGTGCAGCAAGCTCAGCAATTGGAGAAAGAGCATCGCTTCTGGGGCACTCAGCCCGTCCCGACGCCGCAAGACCAAAATGGTGAAGATAGTCCAGACTGTCCTCATGGACCCATCGACGTTCCCCAAAAGACACCCGACCAAGTCCGACAGGAGCCGTACCACATGCCTTCCGGTTTCACTTGGTCCATCCTCGACGTGATGGACCCTTCTCAGTCAGTCGAAGTATACGAATTGCTGTCCAGAAACTACGTGGAGGACACTGACAGCACCTTCCGCTTCGACTATTCCATCGATTTCCTACAATGGGCTCTCACTCCTCCAGGTTACCACAAAGAATGGCACATTGGAGTGCGCAGTACACACAACAACCAGCTCATGGCCTTCATCTCGGGTATCCCAGCCCAAGTCCGAGTCTACAATGAGACTGTAAATATGGCCGAGATCAATTTCCTCTGTGTACACAAGAGACTACGAGATCGACGGTTGGCACCTGTGCTGATCAAGGAAGTGACTCGAAGAGTGAACCTTTTTAATATCTGGCAGGCTGTGTATACGGCTGGCGTGGTGCTCCCCATGCCCGTGGCACAATGTCGATATTTCCATCGCTCTTTGAACCCAAAGAAGTTGATCGAAGTGGGGTTTTCTCCTCTCCCTCCAAGGATGACACTGGCACAGACGATCAAGGCGTTGAAGTTGCCTACTCACACGTCGATACCAGGTTTTAGAGCAATGGAGCGGACGGATGTGCCTAAAGTTACGAGGTTGTTGAAGGCATATCTGGCCAAATTTCATCTCGCAGCCGAGTTTAGTGAAGAAGAAGTAGCACACTGGATGGTGCCGCGTTTTGGAGTCGTGAACGCTTACGTGGTGGAAAACTTGGATACTCAGGACGTCACAGATGTGTGCAGTTTTTACCACTTGCCGTCGACGATCATTGGAGACGACAAACACAAGAAACTCAATGCGGTCTACTCATTCTACAATGTCGCCACGTCGGTGACACTCACGCAATTGATGCAGGACGCGTTGATCATGGCAAAAAAGGAGAGTGCAGACGTGTTCAATGCGATGGATGTCATGGAGAATATCGACATGCTACAACCGCTTAAGTTCGGACCTGGTAGCGGCGAGCTGCAGTATTATTTGTACAACTGGCGCTGTCCGCGGATGTCTAGTGATCAAGTGGGTATTGTACTGTGCTAGCTAAACCTGGAGATATTACGATAAAGTACGTATTTTTTAGGTGAAGTAACAGAGAAGTATATAAGTCTCACCTCGGACTACCCGCCTAATATTGTATTCAGTTTTTTATTGAAGTATCATTCCTTTGCAGCACCTTGTCCTCGAGACAACACGAACTCACGATCAACAGACGCAGAAGTTCACATTTCCATCAGTGCGAGACTCGCCTCGTTCTTCCCAGGACCGCCGCAATCCTCTGAAATTCTGTCTCAATGCGTTGACGTCCAGCACTTGCCGATACTCGCCTCCCATTTTCACCGCCGTACGCTCCAGCACGGACAAATTCACGTGTCCAAACCCCACAACAACACCTTCAGGTCGTACTTGGCGTAATTGGAACGAATATGTTGTGCGAAAGCGACCCCCGACTCAATATCGGATGGATGGCCATCCGAGAAGAAGATGAGCACGGCCTTAAAAAACTGCTCAAAATTGTTGCGTGACAAAACCTCGTTAGCCTCGCGAAAACCTTCCGCGAAGCACGTTCCGCCCCCAGAGTACGGGATCTTCATCCGCACAATCTCCTTCAAAGGTTTCGCCTCGCAGTGGATGCGGCTGGAATTATCAAACGTAACAAACGAGATTAAATCCTGGTCCCCTCCATCGTTTAGCCGGTTGATCGTATACTCGTTGCACGCGCACAGCAAGTCATCCCAGGGTTTTCCGTGCATGGATCCAGAGCTATCCAGCACGAGAATACTGTGAAATTGCCCAGAGTCGACAGCGTGGACGCACTCGAACTTGTGCCCGTCAACATAGGCGAAACCATCGTCAACCTCGGGCTTCAGTTCCGGTAAGTGCCAGGCGTCCAGCAAGCAGTAGGAAGGAGAATTGTCGGGTAGATCGTGCTCTGGAGCGTCGCACTGGAATGGGCACTTCGAGAAGAGAACTCTCTCTTCTTCAGTGCACGGATCGTCCCATCCGATGGTCGTCCAGAATTGCGAGTGCAGCAGCTCGTCCATCGCTTTGTTTGGAGGCGGATACAGCTCTTCGTCACAGTGACGACGACGATCTTTACTCGCATCGCCAGTGTAAACGCATTTCTCACGCCCATGGCCCTCACATGGCAAATAGTGAAGATGTCCACGACCCATTTTGGCACAGAGCAGGTTACACATTTCGGCAATTCCTCGCTCACCAACTAGATATTTGCGGTCGTCGATATCAATATCGTTGCTTTTTGCGATGAAATACGTCTGCCGCATATTTCCATGAGAGGTAGCGTGGAGACCCATGTGCCCGAAGTGCTTGTTGCAGTAGTAGTCGCAACATGGGCATCGTACACCACAGTAATGGATCACTTGCTGCTCATCATCACGTCTCCAGGTTGCAATCACATCACTGGAGCTGTCTGAAGACTGAGTGTCACTTGAAGCATTGGCAGTCTGTTCCGTGCTCGCAATGCACGAATGGGGGAGTCCTTCGTGACTCTGCATACAGCCTGGTAGTACACGAGTGCATTGCTTCTTGCAGCCATTCATCTCCTGGTAAATGTACTCGAAAGACCCGCGTGCACCTGCATACGTCCGAGCCGACTTTTTCAAATGAACCTTTTGCTCGCAAATGCCACCAACTTTGCACAAGTCTGGGCACGCGTGGCTTCCAAGACACATATGCGTGACTACTCCATCAACCACCGAGTCTTACTGAGGTCAGGCACACAAGGAACTCCATTCTCCTCAGCAAACGTACGAGACTCAGTCAGCTGACCATGGAAATGGTCCTTCTCACCGCACGTATTCTTGCATCCTCTCATAAAACACTGAAGGAGACACTGCACTTCGACGCATTTGTGCACAGAGTGATCTCGCTGGATGTCCAGCACACACGCAGCATGACACGTTTCAGCCGAGCAGCTTGAGCCGCAAATGTGAACTTGAACAGAGCAGTGGTGGTCACCGGAATGTTCTGCTACTTGTGAGCAAGTCTTGTCGCAATTGGGAGCTCGTGCGAGCACACATTGCTGTCCACACGTGTGCTCTCCCTTCTCACACTCACATTTGCCTTCATGGCCAGCACTACGAGAGCAGGGCCGTGCACTATCCGACTGCGATTCACCTTGGCATTCGGCATACTCACAAAATCCCCGGCACTTGTGGTCTGTGCTGCAGTTGTGCGCAATATCCGTCGAGTGGGTTACAGAATGCATGCAGCCCAGCTGGCAGTTTGTACAGCGGCTTTGGCAACGAGATAGGAAGAGCACCATAGGATCCACGAATCGCTGCTCCACCTTGGAGCGCACTTCGGACAAGCGATCGTCGAGTACGCCACGAAGCCAGCGAACCACTTTCAACCTGCGACGACGCAAAACGAAAGCTACGAAGTCGTCGAAACACTTCTGGTCCTCCGTAGTAAGTCTGGACCTGCCAAACTCCATCTTTACCAGCGCCAAAAATGCTTGAAAAAGTGCTATCAGAGTCTTCTGGATCTTCTCCGTGCTTCTAGCTTCTAGCGCAGTTACATCAAACCCGAAGTCAAACGCATCATCGGCAATGTTGTCCAGCGGGATCGCTTCATTAAGCGCCATCCACTCCGTCACAAAACCCAGGATAAGCTTGACATACTTCCGTCAACCAGATCACAATTTTTTCACGAGTACCATTTTGCAGCACAGATTCTTTTAGACCATCCGAAATGGTCGCGTCTGCAACCAGAGACTGCGGTACGTGGCAACCTGTACGGAGAATCCCAGGAAGCTTTTGCTTTACGTCCGTGATCACCAAATTTTGTGTACTTTTATCCATGCTCGTCCAGTCCAAAATTGAGATTTTTGCCAGCACAATTCGAAGGCAGTCCAGGAAAGCTTTGCCGGTCGAAAAGCCTGTTGCTCGCTCCCGTACAATACTGAGCAACGCCTTTGCTGCGTCGTTCTCCATCGACTGATAATACTCCACGGTCCCAAACGGCGGGATGCAATTAATTGTGACTTGACCAGCGTACATTTCTGTCAAAAAGTTTTGCTTTCGACTTGACTCAAAAATTGCGTTTAGTTTGGCGGCGAGCTCATCAACCACACCCTGTCGATCGTTCATATTGACATCTTTGACACTAATGAATAACAGTCCACGGAAGAGACGAGGGTCGTTCTTGATAAGCTGGACTCCTTTCTGGAAGCGTGAGAACAAACCATCGATGTCCTTGTCAAATCGACTCTCCATTCGAAACACTGTGAACAACGATACCGACGCATTCAGCACCGACAAGAAAATATCTTCTTGTTCCGATCGCTCGAACGATCCCAGTCCCTCAAAGTCCAAGACTACCAGCAGCATATCAGACACAAATCGAAGTGACATCCATGCTCCGTCGGTACAGTGTGAGCCTGAGATCGCAAATGAAGTTCCAGCGAGATGGTTCAGAAAGTAGTTCTTTCCTGTTGACTGTTTTCCCATTTATATCACCACAATGCATCGTCCGTTCCACGACTCCAGAAGTGGAGATAGCAAACCGAAGCGAATGAACTGTGCAATCTCCGATGCATTTGTACCAGCCGAGTCATTTTCGCTACTTGAACTCGTTCGGCCAGCATCATTAGCACTATTAGCGTTATCTTCGCCGTCATGGAGTAGCTTTAGCATGTTGTCTTCAGCACGGCATATTTGAGCAGGTACGAACGAGACGATAGCCGTCAGTACTCGTCTAAATAGATCTGGACTGGAGAGTAGTGGTCAACTTCATGTTTCTGGTCAAGTCTAAATCTGAGAGTGGCTTGTTAAGCCGTCTCAGATCTGTCATTATGGAGGCGAAAAAGCTACAAGAAACCTCGGCCACATCACTCGCCGACGGCTCACCAGCAACCACGATACCCAGCTCAACAGAGCACGACGAGGTCGGATTAATCGCTGCGTCAACAAAACTTTGCGCCGGGAACTTCTCAAACACATGAAAGAACACGCGCAGCCAGTGTTCTGCCTTATAATTGCCCAATTGCTGGTTGAGCTGAAGAGAACCTTGACTTTTGTTCTGGCCTGACCGCTGAATGCGATAGGCATCGCTTCGAACTGTAACGTTCATTTTAGATGCGTAGATAGTGCCGTCACTAGGATTTACCACGTAAAACACGTCATCCACACAGCCAACTGCTACGAGTCCTTCAATTGCAGCGTCTTCGAGAGCTGCAGACGGTAACTTGCGGTGGTCTTCACTAGAAATTGAATCCACAAACAACATCTTTTCAGCATTGATGCCGGCACGGCCAAACACGAGCTCGTCTGCAAAGCACAGCAATCCTCCCACCCACTCCCTCTTGTCATTGCCCGTACGTCCACTAAGCGAAATTTTCTTTGAGGTTTGACGAGTGCGAGTGTCGAACGACTGGAGGTCCCCGTTCGCGTCTAAAGCGCACAGTGATGTCTCTGTCAGCAAAATGTCCACGAAAAGAGATCTCAAACGGAAAATGGTATTCATATCGAACCTTCGCATTGCATCCAGATGCGTGAACGATTCATTGAATCGAAACAAGAAAACGGAGCCAAGATGACATTGATTTGCTCCATACGTGAAAGCCACTTGCCGGTCCTTGGCTCGGATAGAGCATAACGAACACTCTTTTGGGAACTCACGCACTTCAAACTGTTCTGCTTTCACTTCATCCAGCAAGTCCACTTGCGCTGGAAACTGAAATCGCAGCACCACAGTTCTACCTCCTTTTACAAGAACTGCAACGATCTGACAGGTTTCCACAGCTTCTAGTTTTAGAAGCTCACAGTCTGGTTCAAATTCCATGGTTCCTAAAAGCGACACGGTAGTTGGTAAACATGTAGCGCTGCTACCCAACTGGTACACGCTGATCTGTCTCGTTGGCTCTTTTTCCTCTTGTTTGTTCCACTTAATATTGACATCACCGGCATTAAATCTTAAAGCACTGATCTTTGCTTCCAGTTGATAAGCAGTTGGGTCCGCAAGGTATACTCGAAGTCTTCTAAACGCCTCATTCATCAAGTCATTTGCATTCTGCTTCATCTGAACTGCGCGGTCGTCTGTTGACTGATGAACTCGCTGGTTCAGTAATGCATCGTGAAGCTTGGTCACAGCCTTCTCGACCGTGTCCAACCAGTGGCGCTGCAATCTGATCTGGCGGGGCTCCATGGCTTCTTAGAATCTGATGCTATCCTGATCGTCACTACCCCAAAACCATCGAATGGCACCTCGTGCACCTCGCGTTGCACCTTCCCACCACCCGCCATGGTTTCTGCTGTCGACTTCATCAACTGGGACGCCATTCATAATCTCGTTCAATATACTCTCAAAGCGAGAGCTGTTTTCGATGTAGGCATCGTGCAGTGCACCCATACTGGCTTGCATCCGTTGGGGCATGCGAAGAGCTGTGGCAGTTTGCTCGTCTAACTCGTTCAGCACTTCACGGTCGTCAAAGAGTCTCATCAGATCCTCATTTCGTGCTTTGACCTCCTTCATCTGCTCAGCATTGGCAGAAGTTTTGATCGCGAAGAGCATATCAGCATCCAGATCCATTTCATTGTAGTGTTTTTTAGTTGCCTCGAAAACATCTCCAGCAATTCGCTCCTTCGCTTTATTGTGCTGCTCATCTTATCTTCTGTACATATCATTCAGAGCAGCGTCTGGGAAATGATCGAACCTGTTGAGGAGAGACACACGCATAGTCTCCGGTAGTTGTCGAAGTGGAAGCTCTAGCGCATATTGCTGGTGCTTGTCCAGAACCCAATCAGCGAACTCGGTAGTCGACACAAAGCAACTGTCTGTGACCCACTCTGTCGTCGATGGCTTTGCACTTTCGACGGCTATAGCGGGGAAGACGCCACCAATGACCTCAACGCTCTTGATCGGATCGGACCGAGGGATTGACGTCTTGACGGGCGTCGAGCAGCGAACGCTGTCACTTTGTTCTTCTTGTCGTTGGACCCGGAACGCAACTGAGCATGAGTTCCACTGCATCGTCGTAGCGTCAGACGCAGCGTGAACTTCGCTCTCAACTCGCTTGAAGTCTTCTCGTGAAAGACAACACGTTACGTTGGAGCCCAACGACGTTAAGAACCGAAGAACGTATGCCGGAGTGTCACGAATGACTTCAGGCTGGAAGAGGTTGGCACTGAGCCAAGCAAACGCGACGAACTGCCGACGATCTCCGTGTTCACCATCCCGTTCAATCAAGTAGACGCCTTGATCTTGCAGCGAAAGACCATCCTCGCACTTGTAGCTCCAAAACCCCATCCGATCCAGCTCAGCTTTCACCTCCAACTGCTTGCCGAATAAGGAGCCAATCTCAATCTGCTCGTTCTCTTGATCGTCTGCATTGTTCACGCCGCCAATAGCGAGCTTCTCCCGAACAAATCGAGCAAAGTCTGCATCGTATTTGCTGGGGCTAAACATCCCGAACTCGAACTTGCGCATTACCGCTCTGTTGCCCTCGTCGGACACGGCCATGCCTAGTGAGTGACACAGGCGTAACACATCCACTTCATCCACGACTGCTTTCATTACTCTGGCGTCATTTTGCAGCTCGTGCTTCAAGCGCAAGAGGCGGAGGCACTTGTTCAGCACGTTAACACTGCATCGAGGCTTCTTGCGAGTCATGAGGCTTGATCCTCAGTTGTCCAAAGCAAAAATGAATCGCGTTCTGCTCCTTTTTCCTTACTCAACTGTCGGATCCAGCGAAGCTCAAAACTTAACCGTAGCAAATGGGACGGGTGTCGAAAGGTGGTGTATTCCAATGACAACGGTAGTCATGCTACACTTAACGCACGCACGTACGATACCCGAAAAAATTAAGAACAGCCTTCTACAGCTCTTCGTGCTTGGTAGCGTCGCCCGATGAACCAGACAGCGCAGCTTCAAAGGCCTCGAGATCACCGCTAGGCACCGAAAACGGACTCGAGCCATCAATGAGCTTATCAAGGAACTCCGAGATGGCCTTTTCGTCGTTTGCACCACTGAGGGCTGGTGAGAAAGAGCACAGACCAAAAGAGCGATAAGAATAGCATCTTAACACATTGAATGACACGCGTACGTACCCGAGTACTTGACCTTGCGACCAGGCTTCACGACAATCACCTCTGCAGCCTTTTCACCGACAAACTCGGTCAGAGCCTGGAAATCCTGTGCGTCAGGCTTGCTCGACAAGAACGTGAACGGGTCACGACGGTATTTCTTGGCGAGGGTGCGCACCAAATCGGTGTCCTCCTTTGCTAAGACGACACACATCTTCCCGCGCTTAGCAGCACACTCGCGAGCAGTCGTTGTGTCCAGCTCCTTCAGAGCGGCCACGGGTTTCTTCTTGGCCACTTCAGGTGACGGGAAAAGCGGGACAGTAGGCAGTGCCTCGTCCTTCTCCGCTGTCGCCGTGTTTGCCAGTGCGTCATCAATGAACTTCTTGGCCGCAGCTTCATTCAGCTTGCTCACGTCCGACACGACGTACTTCTGGCTAGACGGGTAGACGTAGATAACGGTAGGAAGCTGGTCCTCAGTGAGTCCGAAGTGGTTGGCGATCTTGTCATCCGATCCCGGCACGAACGCCAGCTGCACCTTAGGCTCTTTCTTCTTCTTCTTCTTACCGTCCATGAACGACTCTGCCACATTGCCCAGCCAAGCCGGCACCTTGGAGCTCTTCTTACCCTTCTTAGGGGTACCGAAGAAAATGGCCGACGGCAGGTCCTTGTTCAAGAATGCGTGCACCTTGCCGTACTCCAGTGTAACGACGTTGGCGCCACTTACACCGAGTTTCTTGGCTTCAGGTGAATTCTTCACGTATTGCACGATTTCTCTCGTGGTGCGTCCGCCGCGGTAGTCCTGTGGACGCTTCTTCTTGGCGCCGAATTCCTTGATCGTTGGGTAGCCCTTGATCTGGTACTTGTGCGCCAACTGCTGGTGCACCGTGGCGTCCACAACTCCCAAGCGCGCCTATAATAGCAACCAACCCAAAGTACAAACCCATATTTTAAAGGTTATTCACCAGTACATCGTGCCCTCGGAAGTTTTGGATCCAGCGTACATGTTTCTTGAGCTTCTTGGCCGCAGCCTTGTACTGCGGCTCCAACTGCTTGCAGTGTCCGCACCTGCACCAGTCGGTACGCTATCGTTAGTACTACAGCGTAGTTAAAGCAATAGCATCGAGATATATCCCACCAGGGAGCGTAGAATTCGACGAGCCAGTAGTCGGGGCTCTGCAGCACCTCTTTCTCGAAGTTCTTGTCCGTAAGGATCGTCACCGAGTCTCTCGGACCGTAATCGGCCAGCACGCAGGCGGCCAGTGCACTCAGCAGCAACAGCACCAAACGAACACGTGGAAACATCGTGTCAATCCAGGGATGAATATGAAGTGGCATCGAAAACGTTTCTAGAAGATACGCGAGTGTGTACCGAAATACCGGTACATCGTTTCCTTTTCAGCACATACCGGTACCGACAGTACTAGTAAATCCCATACACAAACGTTGACTATGGGCAAGGCGTGTCGTGACATGGCGGAGGCGCTGCGGGACTGCATGATGCAGCAGGAGTGCATGGCTGACGGCACCAAGACGCTTAAGCAGTGTCTACACGACCGCGCGTACTCGCACGAATGCAAGGTGAGGGTGGAAGTCCAGAGGGTGCTGCAACATTGAGAGACTAATCTTCTGTTCAGGAATATCGCGTGGCTTACTTCGAGTGCAAACGCGGTCAAATGGACATGCGCCAGAGGATCCGCGGCCCGAAGGGAGGCATGTCCAAACCTGTGGACGGCGGCAACTAGGTGCATAACGTCGTGAAGAAACCAATAAAGTAATTTCGTTTTAGTTACCGAGTCGGATGGATACCAGGTGCATCGTGCGTGGAGGGAGAAGTTTGGACAAGCTGAGCTTGTTTTGTTGGGGGAGTTGGACGTCGCACTCAAACAGGAGTTGGTGAAGCGCCATCTTAGCAGCCCACTTGATCTTAGGCTCGACTTGAAGCGTTGCTGCCTCCGAGAGGGACTCGATGGTTTCGAGATAGAGCGCATTGTCGTGCCGGGTAAAATTTTCAGCTACTTGGAGACGATGAAGCAGACCCAGAACGTCCAGACAGCCATTGGGGTCATGACTGCGTCTGTTGAAGAGCACGAAGAGGATGCTAACAGCTTCTACTAGTTCCTGGGCTTTAGTAACCAGCATCACGCGGAGAACCAATCCGAAGAACATGACGACGTATGGGAACAAGTAAGGTGGTGCCTCGTCCAAGTCTTGTTCGAGCTCTCTAACCAGTGACTTCCTCTTCTCGCTAGGAAGTGATCTGAAGTATTCGGCCACAGCAGCTTCGATGACAGACTGCTCCTCCGTTTTAGATGCGGAGCTGTAAATGTGCTCGACGCTAGACGTAAACCCACGCTCCAATTCGTCTCTGCTAGCACGCATCTCCTCCAATATCGTCATCCGATCGGTGATATCAACCAGCCCCACAAGGCGTTCCAACTTTTCACTATTCCAAAGCTGGTTTGCCGTGATTTTGCTTGGAAAAGTTTTCAATGCGATCGCATGTTGTAGAAGTGGTTTGAATAGCATCGGCTTCATCATAAGCGACCACCGCAGTCTCACCAGAACCTCATCGTCCTCCACGAGCTTCACTGAGCTCCTCTTGGTCCGCACCGCCAGCGCGTGCAGTTTAGCAGCGCAGAGGAGGCTACAACTTGCCAGGTGCTCAGCGTGTAAAAAATAAAAATCCAAGAGATCCTCAACAGTGTTTATCGCAGCATCTGGGGTCTTGGTTGACATATCATAGTCTTTAAATTGGTCCTCAATGGTTTCGTTGACTGCATTGAGGTATCCCAAGAGTGTTCGCTTCAACGACTGGGTCGTCTCATTGATAGCCGCCACAAACAGCGCGTGTCTCCATTGCAGCAACGCAACCGGATCCGCTGACGTCAGATGACTACGTGATAGCAAGTTGCGGATAACCCAATTTCGAAAGTGGACACTGTGGTTTCCACCACGCAGCCACTCATGTACAAGCTCGGTCACTTGGTTTGAGAATTCTCCAACGGCGTAGGTCATCAGCGCCTTCAATTTGGCGGCAACCAATTTGTAGTCCGGTAAATATGGGACCACGTCATTGATCGCACGGATTAGTGGTACACGGCCTCCGTTTCCTTCACCACTCATCACAGTGTCTACATGTATAACGTCTCCATCTAACGCAGCCGCCCATGCTTCTGTCGTCTCCAATCCATCGCTCAGCAGCAACCGCACCAGCTTATTCCTCATGACCCAAAAAATGTGTGTGAATGTTGCTCGAAAGGAACCGTAAATAACGATTGAAGCGTTGCTTATGGGAATAGCACACGGTCGCTTGAAGGTCGTTCCAAGCAACGGTCTCGAATTGCGGACGAAATTTGGGTCCCATGGACGAAATTTGCTTCCCATGGACAAAAAAATATATACCTTCCAGCGGCTATATGCGCCTGTCGACCCTAACCATGCTGCATCGTCCGGTCCGCAGTGCATTGAGCGCCACCCGCCACGGATTCGCTACGAAGCCGACCGCTAACCTGCAGGATCGTCTAGTAGCTCTTTGTCGCCACCGCGGCTTCGTCTTCCCAGGATCGGAGCTCTACGGCGGTCTGGCCAACAGCTTTGACTATGGACCTCTCGGTAATGTCTCCTCTCTTCATTTATCCATGCCACACAATATCTGATTAATAATCGCTGCAATTTGATCAAGGTGTTCTCATGAAGAAGAATGTGATCGATCGCTGGTGGTTCGAGTTCGTGCAGAAACGTCCCAACTGCGTGGGTCTCGACAGCGCCGTGCTGCTCAATTCGTCGGTCTGGACAGCTTCCGGCCACGTCGACAATTTCACGGACCCCATGACGGTCTGCTCAGGCTGCAACTCGCGAGTACGGGTGGATCAATTGCTCGAGTCCAAGCTAAAGACCCAAGAAGAGGTCGACGCTGTAGCCACTTTTTCCCTCACTCAGATGGACGATCTGCTTAAGGAACACGACGTCGCGTGCCCCAATTGCGGTAAAACCCACAGCTTCCAGCCAGCTAAAACATTCAATCTGCTCTTCCGCACCAACATGGGGGCGACCGACGAGACGTGCGACTGGATCTACCTGCGCCCCGAGACGGCACAGGGCGCCTACATCAACTTTGCTAACGTGCAGAGCACCATGAGGAAGAAGCTGCCGTTCGGTATTGGCCAGGTGGGCAAGAGTTTCCGTAACGAGATCTCCCCCGGCCACTTTTTGTTCCGCACGCGCGAGTTCGAGCAGCTCGAGCTGCAGTTTTTCACGCACCCGAACGAGTCGAACGACTGGTATCTCTACTGGGTGGACCAGTGCTACGAGTTCTTGACCAAGTACGGCATCAAACCGGAGAACCTGCGGAAGCATGAACACGCACCGGAGGAACTGGCGCACTACGCGCGAGCCACGACGGATATCCAGTTCAAATATCCCTTCGGGTGGAGTGAACTGTGGGGTATTGCGAACCGTGCGAGTTACGACCTGAAGAAGCACATGGACGCAAGTGGGAAGAGCCTTAAGTACCAGGACCTCGTGGCCAAGGAGGAATTCCTACCGCATGTCATTGAGCCAGCCCTTGGAGCTGGACGTGTCATGCTCTCTATGCTGCTGGATGCTTATGATGAAGAGGAAGTTAACGGTCGTAAACGCACAGTGTTGCATCTGCACCCGGACATCGCGCCGTACCGTTTTGCTGTGCTACCGCTTTCGAAGAAGGAGCCTCTGCTGGATGTGGCGCAGAAGCTTTTTGAGGATTTGTGTGGCAGTGCCAGCGTCGACTACGACGTGACTGGCAGCATCGGCCGCCGCTACCGTCGCCAGGACGAGATCGGTACGCCCATGTGCTTGACTGTAGACTTCGATACCCTGGAGGACAAGTGCGTTACGGTTAGAGACCGCGACAGCATGGAGCAGAAGCGCGTGCCTATTGAGCAGATTCTGCAAGGCACGTCAGTCAAGCACTCCAGCTTCTCTTCCTTCTAACTGTCGGCAAAAGAGACGCGTGATGTGGCTGTGACCAGGTTTGAATAGAGTAACAAGCTTGCACTTTGTCCAATTCGATCCATGCCGAGGCCTAACGGTTTTTCTGTCCTATACGAAGTATTATCGGCGGTGAAAATCATGGATGTCCGCCCTCAGTAAAAGTTTAAAAGCATCAACTACTCGATAGGGGCCAAAGTTTTGCAGTGCTCATTCGTCGTTTTGCCCTGGAGACGCAAAGTGAAACTGAAAAGGAGCATGGCTCGCAAGAACGCTAAGCAGAGCGATGTGGTGTCGGACACTTGCTTCCGTTTACTGCATCTGAAGCACGAGATCCAAACCGACGTGAAGGTTCTCAAAGCTGTGGTGGATGAAGTGGACGTGCTGCGTTTGTGTCGCTTGCTAGGTATGACGGTGGCTGATGAGGATAATCCAACGTCCATGCATATGTTTGAGTTCGGCATATTTAACTCCAGTGACTACGACGTCGACTTTGCGCGTTTCATTCGTGAAAAGCTGGTGACTGGGAACACCCAAGAGCAAGGAGACGAAGAAGAACAAGTGGAGATTGGCTGTTTGTTCGGCAAGCAGCCCCAAGTAAAGGTCGAACTTACTCGAATGGGGTTATGGAGTAGCCAGTGTGAAGATGGATTGACTGAAGAAGACCAAGGTGTCTACTGCATTGAACGCAGTGGAGATCGTCGTCAGCTAGCCGTTTTTGCCTGACTAGACTCGACTTTGTTCGAGTCCGAAGCCATTCGAAACACCCCAGCGTATGTGCTTCGGTTCCTCATTACACTTTGCTAGAACATCACCTGTTGCTTATCACGAGAAGATTTTCAGTGTGTGAAGAGCAAGGTGGAGTCAATGTCTGATAGTTCAAGCATGCGCTGGAACTCGTGCTTTGTTGCGTTTCGAGTTCAAAAGAAAGTGGAGCATAAGGACGATATAGCGTCAGGTGAAGTCACAAAAGTGTCAGTCCCCAGATTTGAACGTGCGAAGTCGGTCTGGTTTGTTGGGGGTGTAGTTCCGGCCGTAGCCGTTGAATGTACGACGCCATCAACAACCAAGATGGTTTAACATAATGAATCATTGCTTGTTCCCGAGTTGGCAGAGTGGATCACGACGAAGCAAAATATTTTTACGATTCAATTCCCATCAAAGCGACTTAATTTGGCGGCACATGTACGCGACGAGCTACTTGTCATGTGTGGTCAGTTTCCAGATGATGAACTGGAAAAATTACGCAAAAAACTCGATAAGGGACTGGAGGAAGCTAAAGAACGGTTTAGTCGTGAAACTTACGAGCATACGGAAAATATTTACGAAGAAGCCGTTCAAGACGCTAGGGTACTCTTATCGGTTAGATGCCCTTCGAACTCAGCACAGTTGGACATGGCCCAGAGGCTGTTACCAGGCCTTCCTGCGGAAGTCGGAAGAGTGTGACGTTTTTCGTACATTTACCACGAGTACAAGATGATCTATTTACTTGAACGAATTCAAGCGCACATGAAGGATTTGGATGATGCATTGAAGATCAATCGTTCGGCGTTTGAAGAAATCTTAGCAAGAGTTGTAGTTGACGATCCACTCGGTCCTGGAAGTGGTGGTGGGCTATGGGGTTATGTGAAGAATGCTACTCTAGAAACATTTGGATTCGTTTTGGGGCGTAGCAATGGCCAGTTTAGTAGCAGCTTGCAGT
This sequence comes from Phytophthora tentaculata, assembly GCA_033557915.1. NCBI lineage: Eukaryota > Oomycota > Peronosporomycetes > Peronosporales > Peronosporaceae > Phytophthora > Phytophthora tentaculata. The sequence goes on from JAUCEA010000009.1 coordinate 5,720,283, forward strand.
ATGTCTTTGACGACCGCCAGCCCACAATGGAATTCGTTTGGACAAATGCGGTTAAGCAATTCGTGTCTAGGATGGAAGCAGCACAAAGAGAGCAACGCATCCAGCAATATAGATACGATCGCGAATTCCACTTTCAACAAGCAAAAGAAGAAATACTGCAGAAGCTTTTGATCGCTTTTTTTTTTTTGGAGAAGCTGAAATGCAGTGACGGACTTCTCAGTATCAACATCGCAAACTGATGAGCAATTCAGACGGCTCTGCTGTCAACATTGGGTGGAGCGAGAAAGTCGAGAAAGAACCGACCAAAGTAATTCGCATGCATCAGCTGGACAACAGCATCAGCTCTGCCAAGATATTGCTGATGGGAAGGATGGAGTTTGAGCCTGGCTTCGAGCTACTCGAGCTTGCAACGGTGAAAGTAGGGCTGGGCATTGCCATCCTCGTGAAAGAGAATCGCACTATAGTACGCCGAATCCAGTTCCCGCTACAGAAGAAGGAGAAAGCGGAGCAATCAGAAGTACGGACATTCCCACGCTCCTGCTCTCTGTGCTCCATTCGAGCAAATGACCGCCGCGTTGCTTTCTTGTTTGGCGTAAGCCCGGGACGACTGGGCAAGGTTGCTTTCTGCAGATTTAACGATTCGTTCATAAGTGTCGAGGCGACATCAAGTACCGACATGGATGCCTCATTCAGCTTGGCAAGTCCTCTGCTCGATATTCTACTGACAGAACGCTCACTGTGTGCTATTGATGGAAAAAAACGGGGTCTTTCAGTCCTTTGACACACGAACTCGTCGAACATCGAAGGAAGTGGCATTTGGCGATTGGAAGGCGGCAAGCAGTGGTGACAACCAGTGGGTAGGCGGTCTCTGAGTTGTGTGGGTGAACCCAATTAGACGGAAGCAAGCACTTGACCCTGATCTGTATTTCCAATGAAGATCATCGGGCACTACCCACAGCTGCGCTCGGAATGGATATCTCGTCGACGAAGCTTGATGTTGGAAGCACGGGGGACGCTCTGTACGTGGTCGACACGAGCGATGGCACAATTTACTCGTCCCAGCTGAGCGTTACTGTTCGGAGTGATGCGTACCGCATCCAGCGATCTGATAATGTGCAAAAAGCTGTCGTCTACAAGCGGATCAAAGAGGGAATGAAGCTGCGAGTGAGCACTGGCTGCGTGTATTCTACCACGTCTTTGAGAAGTTTCCTGTACGAAGTCTCATCGATATGTCCGTGAGTCCAGATGTTTCATTTTCTCTCAACTTGGAGATTGCTGTTCCCGACGGTGTTAAGGAGGAAATGGATGACGCCACTAGAGTGTGCTCGACGTATTTCAACAAACTGATGATGGATCTGCGTCGGCTTAACAAGCCCCTGTCCGGCTTAGACCTAGTGAAGAAGCTGAAGTACCGATGCTCTGAGCAAATTGATGAATCCACTGGTCTGAAGGCGACATCACTTCGGCGCGTTTTGGTGGCGATGGTTTCGTTCGTCCCAGTTCAGATTTGCTGGGCTGAAGGGAACATGTTAAAGTTGCTACATGACGGCAAAGATAACGCTAATAGTGCTAATGATGCTGGCCGAACGAGTTCAAGTAGCGAAAATGACTCGGCTGGTACAGATGCATCGGAGATTGCACAGTCAATTCGCTTCGGCTTACTATCTCCACTTCTGGAGTCATGGAATGGACGATGCATCGTGGTTACTCAATGGGAAAACAGTCAACAGGAAAGAGTTACTTCCTGAACCATCTCGCTGGAACTTCATTTGCAATCTCAGGCTCACGCTGTACCGACGGTGCGTAGATGTCACTTCGATTTGTGTCTGTGCTGCTGGTAGTCTTGGACTTTGAGGGACTGGGATCGTTCGAGCGATCGGAACAAGAAGATATTTTCTTGTCGGTGCTGAATGCGTCGGTATCGTTGTTCACAGTGTTTCGAATGGAGAGTCGATTTGACAAGGACATCGATGGTTTGTTCTCACGCTTCCAGAAAGGAGTCCAGCTTATCAAGAACGACCCTCGTCTCTTCCGTGGACTGTTATTCATTAGTGTCAAAGATGTCAATATGAACGACCAACAAGGCGTCGTGGACGAGCTGGTAGCAAAGCTGGACACGATTTTTGAGGCCAATCGAGACCAAAACTTTCTCACGGAAATGTATGCTGGCCATTTAGAGATCAATTGCTCTCCGCCGTTTGGTACGATGGACTACTACAACTGTATGGAGAATGACGCGGCGAGAGCGCTGGTGAAGATATTATCGGGACCAACAACGGGGTTTGTTACGGGCAAGGCTTTCCTGGATTGTCTGCGAATTGTATTGGCGAAAACCTCGATTTTAGACTGGACGAGCATGGACAAGAGCACGCAAAATCTCGCTGTTGCAGACACAAAGCAGAAGCTTCCGGGTATCCTCCGTACCGGCTGTCATGTTCCATTGTTTGCGGTGAAAGGTAAAACCATTCCGCCGCATTTGAAAGAAGACGTTCTGAAAGTGGGTTCTCAAAAGAGACTCGAGATTCCGCTTAGAGAGATATGTGAAGCATTTCCTGGTTTCGAAGCTAAGTGGATGGTACTGAACGATATCATTTCGCTGGATACTATCAAGGACGAGGAGCTCGACGTGGGGTTTGATGCGAGTTCGCTCACAAGCAAAGACGGCAAAATGGTGCAGAAAACGATTGATCTGCTCTTCCAGTATTTCCTAAGTTGGAGAGGTAAGCACTATGGAGTTTCACGACTTACAAACGGAAGATCAGAGCGATTTCGATGCCTTTGCAGCCTTTTTATTGCGCCGTCGAAAACTCAAGGTGTCGCGCTGACTTCATGGCTCTCTAAGAGACCATTTATCGGAGGTTCGCACACAGCTTGAGTAACGTCACGTAGACCCAGTTGTCACTTGCATGTCTCGATGCCAGCAGAAGTGCGCGAAATGCCAACTAGGCTGCATGCATTCTGTGACCCACTCGTCCGAGATCGAGCACAGCTGCTGCACAAATCACAAGTGTTTGGGTCACGTGAATATGATGAATGTCAAGGGGAATCTACAGCGTTTCAAGTTCCTCCCTGCTCTCGCAGCGCCGGTCATGAAGAGAAGTGCGAGTGCGAGAAAAGAGATCACACTTGCGGTCAACCGTGTGTCCTCTGTAGAGCGTCGAATTGCGATAAAATCTGCTCAAAACTGGCGGATCATGATGGGGATCATTGCTGCTCGGTACTGGTGCATGTGTGTGGTGCCAAGTGCTCTGCAGCCAAGTGCAGTGCCACGTGCTTACTTGATATCCAACGAGAGCATTCGGTCCACAAGTGTGCTGAGATACAGTGTATCCGTCCGTGTGCGATGAGGAATGCAAACGCAGTTGCGGAGAAAATAATCATTACCACGGACAAGCTGCGGAGTCTCGTGCCTTTGCGATGGAAAGTGGAGTGGAATTGAGTGGAGATGACGTGGACAACGCCTCAGTTACACACGTGTACTGGAAGTCATGCTTGCGGAGAAATGTGCACAGTGGATGGCATTTGCGAACAAAAAGTTCATCTGAAAAAGTCATCTCGGACATACCCTGGTAAACGAGGCTCATTCGAGTACATTTTGCAAGAAATGAATGGCTGCAAGAAGCAGTGCGCTCACGTGTTGCCAAGTGGGGAAATGGATCACGACAGGGTTGGTCATTCTTGTCTGGCTCAATCCACTGGAGAAGACGATCAAATCACGGTCCACTATTGCGATGCGAGGTGCCCTTCTTGTAGCTACTACTGCAACAAGAACTTTGGCCACATGAGGCTACATGCCACCTCTCACGGCAACATGCGGCAGACTTATTTCATGGCTAAGGTAACGATATTGACATCGAGGATCGAAAGTACCAAGTGGGTGAGCAGGGCATTGCCGAAATGTGCAACCTGTTCTGTTCCAAGATGGGGTGGGGCCATCCTCACTACTATCCGTGCGAGAGCAAAGGAGACGAAAAATGCGTCTACAATGGAGATGCCAGTAAAGATCATCGACGCCACTGCGTGGATGAGTTGTTCCCCCCTTCAGATCGAGAAATGGATGAGCTGCTGCATGCTCAGTTTTGGACGACGATCGGTTGGGAAGATCCCTGCAGTGAAGAAGAGCGTGCTGTGTTTGCAAAGTGCCCGTTCCAGTGCAATGCGCCAGAGCACGATGAAGCCAAAAAAAGCTTCCTACTGTGTCCTGGACGCTTGGCATCAACCGGAACTCAAGCCTGACGGAGCTGACGATGGATTTGCGTACGTAGATGGCCACAAATTCGAGTGCGTGCACGCTGTAGATACAGGAAAGTATCACAATATCTTCGTTCTGGACAACTCCGGGTCGATGAGTGGACAGCTGTGGCAGGATCTGTTGTGCGCCTGCAACGAGTTTGGTATCAGTCGGTTGAAAGACGGAGGAGAGAAGGATCTGGTTTCCTACGTTACGTTTGATCATGAAAGCCGCATCTTTTGTGAAGGTGTGCCTCTGCCTGAAGCCTTGAAGATGTCAGTGCCTTTTTCTGGGGGAGGTACCAGTTATGGTAAAGGTTTGAGGGCTGCGAATGAGGTTGTATCGCGCATGACTTCGAGGAGTTTAAGGTCGTGTTGATCTTCTTCTCGGACGGCCAGCCGTGTGACATCGAATTGGGCATCGCACTAGCTCATCATATCCGATCAAGCTACGCCAAGTACGACTTGAAGGCGTTCGTCGTTGGCTTTGGACACATGAACTTGCCGGTTCTTCGGCGGGTTGCGAGTGAAATGGGAGGCGAATATCGACAGGTTCTGGACGCTAACGCTTTGAGAACGGAATTTCAACGGATCGCTGCTGTGCTGTGCAACAGTGAGGCGAGTCTCGCACTGATGGCGACGAGCGAGGCCTCGTGAACGGTTGCGCGTTTTTCATGTGTGTTGTTTGCTTTTGAGTAGCGTTTTCTAAAAGGCGATGATCGCAAAGTTGATGGAGAAACGATGATACATGTAATGTTTTCATCAAAATGAAAAAAAAATCTTGAATCAGCAGCCTGCAATAGAAAGCTGAATGTCTAGTTAGAAATGGAACTCGACCGCTTAATGCGCAGTCGAGAGCCGACCTCCTCATCCATAGCTCGGTACGCCGGGGTGGTGTCCGCTCGCTCGCAGTAGGCGTTCGACGGCAGCACGTAGGCGAAGCAGCGTACGAGATCCTCGGGGTCGTGTTTCTCTTCGGACAGCGAAAGCGACGCCGCCAGTTCCTGTTTACTCGTAGCCTTGCTCCTCACGCTCTCGGGCAGTGCCTCCTTCCCACGGAACTGCCGACGCACGAGATGAGGGATCAAGTCGGCCTTGATGCTGGCAATGTACTTCTTCTCCTGCAGCAGGTCCAGCACCCAATGCGAGAAGAAGTAAAAGTGTCCATCGTACAGATCCGTGTGCAGCACGAAGTTGCTGCGACGCTTGAGCAGACTCTTGGCCACGTACAGGTCCTCGTTCATGTGCACAGCCTGGGAGACTAACACGACGCGGTTCTCCTCGTCTCGTTGGCCCTCGACGAGCGCAATGCAGTCCGTCATGTCCTTGTCTCGACGTGGTTTCTCTCCTTTCGCCTTGCTGACAGGCGCCTCTTGACGCAGCAGCATTGTGACGCTGGCGTCGTTGATGCGGTGGAAATCTGCCACATTGTGCAGCACCACGTCCGTCACGAGGTCTCCAGCCAGCACGATGAAGTCGCGCTTGATCTTGTCGGCCACCTCTCGCAGTGCATCAGCCGTCTCCGTGTTATCCGCCACCTCGCACAGCTCCACGTGGATTTTGCCGTCGAATTCGCGGGTCAAATAGTCCTGGATAGGGGGCAAGAGGTCTGGAATAGTGAGCACCAGCACCTCCGTGAAGCCCGAGGTTTCCAGCAGCTGCAGCTGGTACCAGAGCAGCGGCTTGCCATTCGCAGGGAGTAGCGCCTTAGGCGTTTCCTCGGTGAGTGGGTACAGGCGGATACCGCGGCCGCCAGCGAGGATGATGGCCTGGAATTCGGCCATGATGACTTGTATCGGGAATGACAGGTTAGGACGATCGTGAGCGATAGGTTGCGTTGATGTTATGTTGCGGGTTACGATTAGGGTAACCCGCAACATAAGCGCAATGTCTGTTCAAGATCCAGCGTTTACATGAGCGACTCGGACGAGGTGAGTCTACGGATAAAGAGGCAGTGAAGGGAATTCTGACGAATGGTTGGTCGTTTGGTATGCTGCAGGAGAAGATCCTTCTGGATGATCAGGTAGGTGCGGGTGTTGTTTGCATTGAGTTGCAGCAGTATACTGTAATTGATGTTGATAATGCTAGCAGAGTATGGACGAGGTTCACGAATTGGACGACGATATGCGAGTGAGGTGTGTGGGCAATAGATATTATTTGGTGATACACTACTCAGTGCAGTTATTTACACACTGGGCTGACTGTGTGGCGCGCTGTCAGCGTGGACACCGCTGCATCCTCACCTATGAATCGGTGTATGTGGTCCTAGAATTTTTTTTACTGTTGAGAGTGAGGTTGTAGCTGATCTTGCTGATTTTATCGTATTGGTCAGCACGTGATCATCCGAGTAGTAGTGAAGGTAGCTGCGATGCAGGTGTGAGAAGCGATAGCAGCAGCGACGATGATTCTGTAGACCGACTGTGGACTCACAATGGCGAGGACTTGATGGGAAGGTTTGGTCGGGAGGAGGGATCAGATGAGGATTCAGACGAACCGCCAGAAATCCCCGGGAATCCAATTCCACATGTTAGTTCAGCTTACTTGCTGTTTTATTTTTTTCATGTTGGTACACCGGCTGGAATGCTCTCTAAATCATGTTCATGTGAAGAAAATACAACCAGGAAACGTCACTGCAGCAGATTTTGGAGCGATCCAGATCAGCACTAGAATATCTCCTGACCAATCCGATACGAAAATCGGTGGCAATTTTGGGGACGATGAGGACGAATACGAAGTCAAAGAAGTGGAGCAATCACGAGCAGCTGAATTCCATGCCTCAAGCTCTTCAGAAGACGAGGAAAGTGACGACGGCAACGAAAGAAGTAAAGCTCAAGAACATAACAAGTTTCAGTTGCAGATGGAGCGAGCTTCCCTAAGCCGACCGAAGACGGCTGCAAAGGACTTGGAAAAATACCGAGATGTCGTGCCGAACGATTTTTTCCTGCAGTTTGAAGGCGCTCCAACTGCGAACAACGCGGATTTCCCTCCTTCCGCAAACTCGCCTTCACCACGACCAGATGTTAGTAGCAAGAACAATGCCCGGACCTCGAGAGCAAGTCAAGACGAATATACAAAGTATAAAGTGGAGGTGCCTCGAGAACTGGAGGAGCTTTTCAGCGTGAGTGGCCTATTTGCAGCATTGCTCGGGTGGCTGATGTGAGACCTCGCTAGCTCTCATACTAGACCATTTCGTGTGAGACTTACTGTGCGTGCGTTGCTGATAGCTGACAGACGCCTACACACCAGAAGATATCGAGATTGGAACGCGGTTGGAGCCGTTCTTGCCTGAATTCACTCCCTCTGTGGGTTTGCCGTTTGATGGAATCCTGGTTCGTATCGCTTCGAGTTTGTACATCGGAGTGTTACCTTTCTAATGTTCTCTGTGTCTGTCTGTGGTAAGATTCCAAGACCAGACGGCAAAGAGGACAAAATTGGCATTGATATCCTGCGAGAACCGTCAGGACAGACCAATGTAGCTGAGCTAGAGCTGCTGATGCAGGTGAGCATGAGCAAAAAGAATAAACTCCGCAGTAGAAGCGACGTTGTGCGAAGTATCGAGAACGCATCTCGCCGTCCGCAAGAGATCGATCAGTGGATTACCAGCGCCGAAAAGATCCAACAGACAAAACCTGTAAGCTACAAACAGTCCATGCCGCCATTATCTCGGTTGATGGAGCTGTGGCCGGAAGAGTTCGAGGACTTTTTAGCAGCACGCGGTGGCGCAATATCTGCACTATCTGAACTGGATGTGAGTCTGAAGGAGTTGACAAAGATTATCTGCGCTGCGTTGGATATTCCTGTGTACGAAGGCAATTATGTGCAATCATTGCACGTCCTATTTTCTCTTTACCTTGAAATGGAAAACTATGAACGAGACGCTCTGCGCCAAAAAGGTTTACAACGATATTATAGCCCACGGTTCTTTTTTGTGTCTCGTTTTTGATTTTCTCTTCGAAGTGACAGGCTGCAAAGAAGAGTTAAATCGCCTTACGCGTCCGCAAAAGTCCCTGGCCACGGGCGACTTGGACGATCCGGGTTGGTGAATCGATCCAGCCTGTTGCAGGTGGTGATGTCGGCTGAGAAGAACGGCGTCTCGGTCTGTCAAGCAACGACGGAGATAAGTACATGCAGCTTCACGGGTTTGTTGTCAAATCTTACCGTCGGGCACTGGAAGTTGAGCACATAGGGACATTTCCTCACGACGTCTTCGCAGATCGACAGACACGTGCGATAACGCCCCGACGAGCCTTCAACACAAGAAGACGCCGTCGTTTTGCTACTTTTGGTAGTACTCGGTGTCGTCGAAGTTCCAGTTGTCGTGGAAGAGTAGTCACACATGTCCGTTGAGTAGACCAGCTTCGTAGCGCCTCTATCCGTCGTGACAGTCTGCGCGCCGCATTTCTGGAACTTGATACTGCAGATCCAGTACTTGTAGGCTTCGCGACAGTCGTCGCATCCATAGACGCTGTACTTGGCGTGGCAGCCGAAGCGTTGGAGAACGATGTCCACGTTGCGGTAGTAAAATTCGGCCTTACTGTCGAAATTAGTCCCCGTTGGATCGTCGGCGTCAACCACCGCCATGTAGTCCACCATGGAGCAAAACGACAGCGTGTCTTTGGCAATGAAGCGACACACAGGGTGCGCGGGCTCCTCTCCTTCGGCTAACACGAATGCGACGGCGCTCGACCATACTGTAGATGCAAGTAGAACCCCCAGAACGCGGCGAGCAATTGAGCACCTCATGGTGGCCCAATGCCACGGTAAAAATGGCCATGCTACACGAATGTTTTGTGAAACTGCTGCATTGACGAGAATAGCTACAATATATTTTGTGTTGGTTTGAGGTGCCTAGTGCGTGTTGCTGGTTGCTTGTATTATTGCCGGTAGCGGGTGAGACCGGGGGTGCATTCTCCGTTGACTTTGCGGTAGTGCGAGCGCAGCAACGTCCCCACCACGAAAATGAAGGGCGTGAGGATGTCGAACACGAAGCGCACGAAAAGCGTCTCGCGCACGGTGCGGTACAAGTCCTTGGGCTGCTGCAGTAGTACATTCGGCATAGCGGTGGTGATTGCCAATCTTGTACGAGAGCGAAGTCTGTTAATGGGAAATTGGCAAGTGCGGTACGAATCGTTTACAGTCAAAGTAGCGTTATCGAGTTCCATTTTTTTTGTAGATCAGATTTTTTTCTGCGACATTTGAGATCAAAATGCTGAAATTGATTTTTTCGTCCTGTCTTCCAAAACCCATACTACTTTTTATATGTAGCAAGAATTTGTTTGACAATTCTGTGACTGTACTTAGTCGAATGGTGTGTGACTTTTGGTAGAGTAACTCACTTCTGACACTGGGCATGCATGTCATACACGACTGTCGTGGCTCTCGCCCTCAACTCCCCCGCCATAGGAAGCGGTCAAGCCTCACAAGAAAAGGTTATCTACCCTACGCAAAAGGAACCCCACACCCCAAGTCGATCAAGATCGGCGACCTACCTGGCGCGTAGCTTGAAGAACTTTCGCGCTACGCCACCCCCACCGTCCTGCGCCTCGCCAAGGCGGAGCCAACCGCAGGCCAAGCTTCCCTTCAAGTCCACCAGAGGAGTGTACACACAACGACGAAAATATCCGGCAACACAAAAATCCGGCAGCCAAAGTGGTATTTACCTCTCACTATAGGATTTGCTAATTAAATTATTAGCCAATCAAATGCATAACTTTTTGAAATTTTAGAGCCAATTAGTGACAGTAATATAATGGATGCTCTCACAAAACATGCCACCGCAGAGAGTAAAATCTCTATCATTTCGTAAAGATGCGGGTTGAGCGCAGCTACTCCATAAAAAAAAGCACCAAGGTCTAGATTAGTGGGCAAGGTGGGAATCGAGGCTGCGCGTCAACTATGTATTCCCCGCGGGACCGTTCACGGCTGGACCAAGCAAGCTGGTGACATCCGCCAGTTCAAGGGAAACGCGGGGTCGAAGATGTTAATAGGCCAGGGGCGGAATGAAAAATTACCTAACGTCCCTGAGCTGCTAACTTACATGAAGGACACTCGACGTGATGAAGCGGTACGTTCATATAAAGGCTTGTTCTGTGTGTACTGAATCTAATTATGTTAATCCAACATGTTTAGATTGTGTCTACGGCAGGCATCATATACTGCATGTGGAAGCTGAATCCGGTATGGCTGGCCGCTTACATGGAATCCGGCGGTATTGCTCTCGAGCGTATGGTTTAGCGCTTTGCGAAACGGTATTTTTTATTAGATTTATTGAAAATTATTTATTTATTTATTCCTTTTTTTATTAATTACTAATATTTATGGATTTGCTATGGGTTTTCTTCACAACAACCGCAGGCCGCTAGAAAAGCGTACGAGGAACTGGAGGAGTTGCGAGCTAAGTTCTGTTTGGAGTTTTGGCCAACGTACGGAGCTTTTCGAGGAGGCGGCATTTTAAATGTCGATGAGACGGGAGTTTTGTTCGACATGGCGCCGACAAAGAGCTGGGCACTCAAGGGGCGCAAGGATTCGGCACGCATTCTTGGCGCGAACAAGCACATGGGCCGTATGGCAGCAGTTCTTACGGTGCGGGATGACGGTAAGCTTTTTTTTGCTAAAAAATAATTTTATATTTTTTTTGGTAATTTGTTTTTTTTATAATTTGAAGGTTTAAAACTGCCGATTCTTTTTATCGTTCGAGGTGTGTCTGGGGGTACAATCGAGTCGAGCGAGCTTGAGACTTACCCGCCAGGCCACTTTTACACTGTTCAGGAGAGTGCTTGGATGGACAAGAGAGTTTGGAAACTGTATGTAGAACAACTTTTAAATATGAAATAGATCGGCCAACTGTCCTTCTCCTTGACAATTTTGATTGTCATGTATCGGAGGAAGGACAGCGCCTTGTAGCCGAAGAGGCTAATGCTACTGTGGTTCCCTTGTCGCCGAACAGCACAGCGCTTTGTCAGCCGCTGGATGTCGGTGTCATGGGGCCACTTAAAGCAACACTTAGAAACGCTGCACGGTGCACCGGAGGCACCGCGAAGCAGAAACGTATTCGTGCTATCAAATCTACTATTGAGGCATGGGAGGCTATTAAGAAAAAAAAAACGATAATTCGTAACTTTCAAAAGGCAATTCCTCAGTATCCTGAGGTTTCCATCTGAAACAGTTTCGTTTTTGTGTTATCATGTGTTTTTCTTGTTCTTTCTTTGCTATAAAATTTAGATTACTACCAATCATATGCTGCTATTGTTTTGGTGCCGGATATTTAGTCGGACACTGTTATGTTGCGATACTGTTAAGGATGCCATTCAGTCATGCTGGATATTTTCGTCGTTGTCTGTAATCGCACCGCTCTCAACTCTGGGAAACACAGCGAGAGACTACGAAATGCAGTTCAAATTCTTTGATAGATATCGCGGGTTTCACGAGCATTTATTAGCCCTGGTAATTTTTATGTGTGTTTGGGACCTATAGCGACTCGGTGACGATTTGGCCCAGGCCAGGCTTTCAAGCATTGTTGTCATTTTAACGAAGCGCCAAAAGTTGTACTATAGTAGTACTGCCAACAATGGAGTTGAAATAGATCACACTATGACACATATCCTCAGCAATGCCACCGCGCGAACGATGCAGTAGACGCAACCACGATATAATGATTTAAGATCGTCCTGCCACGACTCGGTAGCTGAATACGCAGAACCTACACTACGCGGGGCATCTTAGTGAAGGTTTGCATATCCAGCTACCGATATTGGAGGGAGGTGGTGGCGCGTAGCTCTAGATTATTAAACCATGGCGGCGTCGACTGTGACGGTGGCCGAGCCACTGCAATGTAAGCCTGAACAGCTACTGCAAGAGTGGCGATCGTACTAAGATTTAGCCATATAACGTCATCTCCATAGAACGCAGCTCCTCAACACGCTGCTCTACCTTGAGCTTAACGCCTCGTGCTATGCAATGCTAGTCAGCGCGACATGGCTTTTAGTTTTGTGTTTCACAGTAGAGTTTTCTGTGCGTTTGGCGCCAAAAGTTCGTAAGCAGTTTGCTTACTCCCCAAAATAGCAGCGATTTGTATGGAAAAGTCGTCCGGGCTAAAACGAATTCGTGTGCGCACAGATTCACAGAAAACGCAAAAGTTTTCATACGGAAAAGGCGTCAAACGCCAACAAATTCAAGAGAATTAAAAGTAGTACTTAAGTATGGATTTACCGGTATTAAAATAAATATATGGTATAAAACGGTTTGATCAGATTGAACGGTAATGTAAAATAAAATACAACTCGGTTTAATGCACACCAAAACGATTGGTGGAGCGCGACCTTTGGGTTTGGTTGAAGTTCAATCGTTGCTAGTTAAAAGTTGGATTAGAATTGTTTAAGTGGTCTCACCAAACAACGTATTGACTAATAAACTTTAAAGGGCGATGTTGAATTTGGGTCTCACCCAATTAAGAGTCAATCTGAAATCAAGTTTTTGACTTGAGGGTTTCAAACCAGCTCTAATCAAAACTTTATTTACAGTTTTGTGGTTTGTCAGAATTTGATAACAAAACATAAAAATACCAGTACTAATACCGGAAGCCAATATTGACGAAATGGATAAAGATGTGTATTTGTTATGACAGCCTTTTACTATCAAGTATAGTAAACTTACATCAATTGAAGCATACTATTAAATTATGCAGGATGGTATATATTTCTGCTGCTCAGTTAATTCCCCAACAAATCCTGAAAGCGTCTCCGGTTTAGCCGATAGAATTGCTCAAATTTATTTCCAGACCCAGACACCGATGGAGATATTAATACCAGGGCCTAATGTGTAGGACGCAGGACTAAAAACTGAGCTGAAAGAGAACTATTATACCACCGTACTGTTAAGTACCGGTACAAACTTTGTACTACGGTTCAGACTGAAGTAGTAATTAAAATTCCTGAATATTATTTAATTTGCTAAAAGCAGATTGCTTTTCATCATACCGGAATGAAATACCTTTGTTATTCCCACCCCCTTGGAGGTGGGAATTACAGCGACCAACGAGATATATTCCCAGACCCAGACACCGACGGAGATACCAGGGCCTTAGGCCCTGATTTCTCCGTCGGTGTCTGAAAATGTTAGCGTTTCTATTGGCCAAACCAGAATTACTTCAAGATTTGTCGGTCTGATCGGAAATAAACATACTATATATAATTTAATAGTATGCCTCAATTGACGTAGGTTTACTAAAACATGATAATAATGAGGCTGTCATAACGAATACACATATCGGAATAAAATCCCTTTTTATTCCCACTCCTAAGGGGGTGGGAATTAAAGCGATCTCCTACTTTTTTCCACCAAAGATTAGTCCAAAAATGTGCCTCGGGAGACGCATCCTTGGACAATTTGTTTCTTGCTGGCTTTGTTTTGCTTGGCTGAACGGTCTAATTAGCCGAAAATGGCTGAGACCCAATTAACGCTGGAGAGCCTGCGCTATTCTGTCAGTCGATTTACGATTTTCCTAGATGCATGAAGTGTACTACGTACATCCGGCAGGTAGATGCGATACAAAGCTATCGGGGTTGACGCGCAGTAGAGGCAGCAGGGGTGCCCCTGGCGAAGCTGGGACCTCATTAGCAGTGCCTTCTTGTCAGGAAGCTGTCACCCGAATGCGGTGATGAAAATCGCCTGTTTCTGGGCTAATTATTTGGACGATCCAAAACGAGCAGGATAGATTCGAGGTCACAAAAATGAAACCAATGTTTGGCAAAATATAATCTTCATTTATTAGTACTTTGAAACCCCCTATTCTTCGATTTTCAACTCGCAGTTCGTAAAAACTGTCGTTTGCCGCCCTAAGGCCGTTTGGCGTCCAGCCAACATTCGAGGAGCAATTAATTGTTCGGTCGACCTTGTAGTTACACCGTTCACGCTAATTATGTCGTACCCTGACTATTGTACTGGCCAAAATAGTTTGCACCAAATTTCACGTTCAAAATGCCCCTATAAGATGATGACTTTGCATATACGATAGTTAGATATAAGGGGTATCTTTCGCCGTAGAGTCCGAATTTGCGGTCAGATTAGCCGAATTCGGACTCCTTATACCTGATATTGCTCCTAGAATGCATGGACCGCATTTTTGGCCAATTGCCACACATGGAGGGAAATAGATGTGACGAGCGGGATTCGTCAGGAATGTCCACTGGCACCACTGTTGTTCATTGTCGCAGTAGACTTACTCTACGATGATATCCACAAAGACTCTGGCAGGCATCCCGCTCCAGACAGAAGAGACCCATGAGCTACTTCTCAAAATCGCAGGCTATGCTGACGACACGGCCATCTATACCGCACACAAGCAGATGCAGGCAGCAGTACTGGCGGCAGTGGAGCGCTTTTCGAAGGCCGCAGGTCTGAGACTCAACGTGAGCAAATTGTCAGCCATTATATTGGGCAGAGGCACGGCAAATTCTCGGGAGGAAACCAGGTCGTCGGAGGTCGCCCGGCACAATACCATACCCGGCGCAGTGGCCACCCGGTACCTTGGACATCTCGCAGGCGAAAATGATACCACAGGCGATGCCTGGGAACGAGCGTTTAAGGCTTTTACCGTCAGACTGGCTCTGTCAACGAAAAAGACGAACACGGCCAGTCAGCGTGTCCAACTACCAGCGGTAATAGATGTACCAAAGCTGCTCTATGTTGGCCGACACGCTTGGCCCACGCAACCTATCGTGAAAGAAGCAGAAACACGGATAAAAAAAGGTTTTTGGAGCTCCAAGTTTACGGTGCCGGAGAAGCCAATTTCTGGATGGGTATCGGCTGAGGCAGCGGAACTCAACAATCACGGCGGGAGGACTGGCAATCCCGTGCATCACTGTGGAGTTAGTAGCGATGGCAGCTCAAGCCGTGGAAAATGTGCGGTCGCCAAGCAATCTGCTCTCCAGGTGGCCGGTACACTGATGCAGCAGTCTACAGCTCCCACAGCCAACTTCGTGGTACCGCGCCACCAGAAAGTGGCGGCCGTGATAAAGGATTCCCTGCGGTCAACAGGCCGGCCATGGGTTGAGTTGCATTGGGCTAAACACGTGAACGAGAAGCAAGATGAGGAAGGTGCAGACAAGAAAGACGAGTGAGCTTGAGGCACAGCAATGGGCTGGTAATGCGATGGCAAAATGACGAGCTCCAGCGCTCTTTCGAAGATTTAGCCAGTGGAATCTTCAAGAAGGCCAAACTACAGCGGGAAGCGGAGAGGGGTCCCTTTTCGTATGAAGCCTTCGTGCGGCTCCCGTTATGCACGATCAGGCCGCGGGTAGCGACTGGGAGCAGCGGCCCTGGACAGAATACCAGATCATAGGGCTCAACAGGATCACTGTTTCAATTGGTGATGTATTCCAAAGGGTACACATCAGCAAAGGGAAATTGGTCTTTCGTTCGGTACGACTGGAGTTACCTGTGGAGAATCGAGTCGCTCACCAATATCGGGAGCTGTGTTTATCAATACTTGCACACTTTCCGGAGCTTGCTTTCCCTTACCAAAGCGAATACGTACTCCGAGTCGCTTACCAGCTCGAAGTCTGACATCATGTGTTTACAGTGCGTATAGATGCAGACAACATGCAGGTGCTGCATTCCTGGGCTACCACGACAACACTGCTGGCGTGGAACCCAAACCAGGACAAGCTGGAGGTCGCCATTGCGAGGTTCCTTGAGGTACCGCAGAAAACTGTTTGGATCTCGCCACATTCACGAATTTGCCATCTACACCCGGTATGGGCTGGGAAGCGTAGTTGGGTACTGTCACGGCGAAGATACAAGGAGATAATTTTGGCACGGAGGCGCTAGAAGGCCACCAAGGCGCTGGCGGCAACTAAAGTACAGTGGAGGCAGCAACACCCACAATTAGCTGTTGCGCTAGAAGGATTGCTCTGGAAGCAGATCGGAACCATGGAAGTCATATCTGCTTACCACGCACAGAATATCTACAAGTTCAAGTGGAATCGGCTTCGTCTATGGGCAGGAGCGGACCATGGCTTCTCCTGTTGCAGATCCGAGTGTAGGACAAATGCCAGACAAGAAACAACACATCTTATACCTGGGCTCGAGACTTCTGGAAGACGATGCTTAAAGGTTGGAAGAGGGTCTCCCCCCAGGAAGATACGCCCAACCAGAAGTTAGTGATGGAGATCTTCTGATTCAGGTTAGAACCACCCCCAGATTGGCTAGTGAATTGGGCAACCGATAAGGATCTTTTCAGTTCGGAGCAAGTGCGCATGTGGTGTAGTAAATCCCACGTGAACTCTAGCTACTAGTGTAGTTAGGGTGTTCCCACAACAATACGTCAGCTAGGATAGCTAACGATCGTTCGGGCGAACCTGAAGACCTCAGTTCTGCAGTGCACCGGGACAGATTGGACCTTGCAAACTACTTATATAGGCCAACCAGTTATAATAAGAACACGCTACTAGCACGAGCAAAGCTAGCAGGTGTTATGAATCCTCGTGGTCCCAACAGCGGAAGGGTACCAGGCGCGGGTAAGCCTTTTACGAGGGCACCGAGTGTTCAACATTCGGTAAGAAGAATACATGGAAGGCAATACGAGCACTCCCGACCGTGCAAATAGAAAAGATATAGCCGTCACGTAAACCTTCCGATATATAATCGGCCAATACACACACAATCTCTTGGCCTTGTCGGATGAACCCTCGCTAGTAAGCTTCGAGTCCACCGACAGGCATAACACACTCAAACAAGCTTGACCAGACGCTTACCTTGAAGCTGGACCTCGCTCTGTGTGCTTGAGTGGAAATTCTGTTCTGTATTTGTGTTGCCCTTCCGGGCAATGTCCTAATATGTAATCCTACTCATGTATACTAATATCAAGTGAGCTACGATCCGTTATGGATCTTCTTTCATGCCAAGCGACGCTCACACCGTCGCATGTGCCTCTTCATCCTCCAACGTCCCTTCCCAGACCGCGACTGAGCATTCAAAAGGTCGTGGAGACTTTCACGAACTCATTCCAACCGCCACCGAGTCTTCGTATCATGGCTGGTCAGTTCTTGGCCGCTGAATGCGAATCCGGCCAGTCCCATTATTAATAAGAGGGACAGCCTGGGTTGAGTGACATCTTGACCGTAACTAGACCCAATGAAGACTCGGTAGTGACATGGTCGAGTTTCTTGCACCTTGGGGTCACTGTACATCATGCGACCGAGCGTTCATAGCTTGAGCAACTTGTTCGTGGTTGAGTCTTTGTCTGGTGACAATTATGGAGTAATCACTACACCACACACACAACGGCGCAAGATCAGTGGAGATTGGGCTGTGATGTTACCTGCACGGCAATTGGGCGATGGAATGTCGACCTGGTGTATGGGCTGACGGAAGAATGAAATTTGGTAGCAGCACTCTCGAGGTTACGCAAGGCCCTGGTGGAAGCAAGTCGCAGGTACATCCTGGGACTTTACCCGGTGACTTCGCAATCATTACTGAACATTGAAGCTGCACAATTTAGACAGAGGACTTGGCAAAGCGAGGATCATCATCATGAGAGATGTGACGATAATGGGCCGCTCAGAGTGGTTTCTTTTTATGGTGGATCACGCGGTAATCCGGGTCCATGAGGTGGTGGCAGTGCTGTGGTAGAAACTGGACGTCAAGGACCCCAATTGATATGGCTAGGAGTGGCTTCACTGCGGCATTCGAAGACAACCAACAAGGTGGTGTAGCGGGATCAGCAAAATCTGCGAGATTACTGGATCCGACTTCCCACCAGTACCCAGACACCGACTAACGGAGGGGGTCCCCGATGACCCGTGATCTGCCGAACTTTTCTCACCTTGTGTACCCGTCGGTAGGGCGGGATCTTGCTCCTCTGGTAACTGCAAAGGTGTTCAAGGGGTCGAAGCTTGAATGTCTTGGCGAGACATGGGATTTGGTGGAGTAGTAGTGGAAGATCTTCACTCTCCGTCCGATGTAGGGTCCAAATCACAAGCGAGTCCTTCGAGCTTGTAAGATCTGGCGGTCTTGATTTTGGGATCTCGACGGTAGGGTTGCCTTGCGGGTGTGTTTCCTTGATTCAAGTTCCTTTTCGTCGTACTTGCCGCCTCCTATAGCGGGGTCTTGAGAGTTGAGAAGCGATAGGTATACCCAGCCAAGTAGTAAATCTGGTTAACATTAGATCTGCACTTGTAGGATAAGTTCACTAGGTGGTATGATCTGGTCAATATATTATCCAGGTATCACAACCAACGCTAGATCTACTATATCCAACCTTCTATTAGCCCGTACGGCCAAAGTATTCCGGTTCCTTGGGAGCAGGAAGGCACTTGTGAGGTACAATGCAAATTCGTCTCTGATTTAAAGGTTAAGCCTATACCAGCCTGGATCTCTATCTCCTCTGTCCTTTACTCGTCAAATCGTTTGCCAGGCCTGGCTACTTGTCCTTCTCTCCTTGGTCCATCTCCCCAGCTGTACCCACACCTGACTTCCCCAGATCCGTGGCGCAATCATCATATCGTGGCCAATCATGGATCCACCCCAATCATGAATACCTCCGACCAGGAATATTTATGGATCTTGGTTTCGGGTCCTGGGCTTATATTGCCCAGATATTCATCTTACTCACTCGGATCTCGGGTCTCACGATATCCAGATCTCGGCCCTTGCGATCTTCCACTTGGGTCCTAGGTAGTCTCGTCGCCTCCCGTCCAAATCGTTATAGCTTCTGCCCCGATCCGTCATCCCCGGATCCAGATCCTTGTACTCGGATCGACCATGTCATTAATCCCGAATAGTGTCCAGCTGTCACTTCCCATCTTCTCATTTTTCGAAAAGCACTTCACCTCAACAATATCGCCGAATTCATCGGGCTACATCGAATTTTCCAGCAGGCAGTGGCAAAAGGGTGGAAAGGCATTAATATTATCGGAGATAGTGGTTGATAATCGAAGTGATGATACGACGCAAGCAGCCCAAGGCCAAGCATCTGGCGCATTGGTATAGGTTATCGAGACGACTGGCGGATCAATGTGAGGTGAATAGCTGGAGGCACCATTACCGGCACTTTAACAAAATGGCAGATGGCTTGGTATATACAGCCATTGGTCAACGACGCAGTATCATGCTGGGCAGTGAAGAGGTAGTTCACGCGCAGAATATCTGGCGCAATGCAGAACGGAATATGCTTGGACAGATGGATGGAGGGAAGTGTGCAAGAGGAGCTCTAGAGACCAGCTCAAATGAGTACAACAGGAGTGCGGAACTGTGCGAACTCAGGAGGGACTGTATCGCCTCCTGGGATGGCTATTAGAGTTCAGGCAGTAGTGGTATCATAATAAACCTTACCGATTATACATGGACCTCAACGGCTCCAATTTTGGGGAAAAGAGCTCAATTAAGGTAAGCCTATGACAGCCCATAATGCGGCGACTCTATTGGCTCAAGCACCAAAAGAGACGCAAAACTTAACGTGCAAGGGCAATGTTTTGCAATTGTATCCTAACAGAAACACTCCAAGTTGATTCATATCGGAAGATAGAGGTTGACTGTCAGCCTGCTAAAAAAATGTGGTGCATCCGTAATGTAGCGGGATCAGCCAAAATCTGGTTGAGGCCGATCGCCACTCACACACTGCGCCCAGACACGACTAACGAAGGGGGTCCCCCGATGATCCGTGATCGGCTAAGCTTGGTCTCACCTTGTGTACCCGTCGGCGGGCTGGATCGGCTCTCTCAGGGATCTGAAGGTGTTCGATCAGTGAAAACTTGACCGTCTTGGCGGGACGCGGGATGTGTGGGGCAGCGCGGAACTTCGTCGCTCTGTGCCCTGGTAATAAGCCCTGAATACGGCCTGATTAGTGACGATCGGCCTTGGTCTAGGGACTTTTGCCTAATATAGCACCGAAATGCCTAAATAAGCGTGTTCCTTGTTCTTCTTCTCCTTTCCGGGTTGCTTACCGCTTCCAATAGCGGGATCTTTAGTCTTGAGAACGAATCCGATTTCCAGTAAAGCACCAAAGTCTGGATAATCAGGGACTTGTACACTTAAAGTAGAGAAATCTAGTGTAGGTAAATCTGGCTAATATATTAACCGAGATCTTACGCTACGACGCTAGCAACCTCTACCTAAGCTTCCTCTTAGCACATGGGGCCAGGACAATATGTCTTTAAGACGTCCCGGGTACGAGGAAACCACTTGTGCACTTCTAAGCAAATTACGGTCTGATTGATGGTTATCCTAAGTGTACCTACTGCCTACCCATCTCACCATGCATCATGCGTCTTCCTATATCCCATCTTCAGGTCAGATCGGCTCTCACCATCTCCGATCGGGCGACCGATCTCGCGATCTTCAACTACGATCCTTGATCGACGATCTTGCCTCTGATTGGTGATCTGCGTCTTGATCGGCGATTTTGATCTCGGCTGGCGATCTTGATCCAGATTGGTGATCCCGTCTCGGCTGGCGGTCTTGATCCAGATCAGCGGTCTTCGTAAAGATCGCCGATCTCCTTCCTCTTGATCGCCGACCTTCAACTTTATCGCCGGCCCTTCGATCCCGCCTATATCTCCTCTCCGTACAGCGAATCTCGATCCGCGAGACCTTGATTTCGACTTATTAGCCTTCCTCTGACTCGTCCTGCGAATCCGATCAGCTTGGCCCTCCGCACGATCTTGGCCTGATCTTGTCCCTCAACCGTAGATATTGACTTCTAGTGTATTGATCCCTCTTCCATACACCGTAGCTTATGTCTTGGGACCTCCGGTTACGATGATGGTCCCGATCGTGGCCGTCTACTCTTGATCCTCGGTCTTTGGCATCAGATCTGCTACCGGAGGCACCGGATCTCCCTTCCTTCGCACCGTGTCGGTCAAGATCACCGTATCTTGACCCCCCCCCCCGATCGCAAGTCCTCGTTCGAGGAAACTACCGATGGCACGTAACCACACATCCACATTCATTTAATTTAATTTCACGGTGATTTTGATATATATATCGTTAAATGGCTTTCGCAAGGAATGAACTCGAGACTCTCTCGGGCGAAATACTACCCCAATTACAACGTAAACACACGCGTTAGGTAGCTGAGACGCTTCGCTATCGATTCGCGCTGGTCCAGCAAGTTCTATTACGGATTTAGTTCGACTTTCGATGACATTTTCCAAGCGATGTGGTCCACCATCGATTTGATGGTCGATACTTGAGGAAGCGTAGCGCTCGTTACACTTGCTTGTTCGAGTTCTATGTGGTACAGCAAGAAAAGAGAAGTGCTGTAGCATTATTTTGAGGGTAATTTCACTAGCTACCGACTAGTTCTAGTGAAGAACGAGCAGCAAATGTGGTGGTGTTTCAATCTTTGGTACAAACTATTATGGCCAGTACAATAATTGTGGTGTAAAGTATTGGGATTTCAGATGCCCATTTTGTAAAACGTACCGGTCGAATTTCCAAATCAAGCATACTGGAATAAAAGCTCGATGAAATCTGCTTGAAGAGATTTGGCAGATTTGTCAAATCACCCAATTTTGTGACGTCACTAAAGTGCGAATGCATGACTAATTGCGAAGCACGACTAATTAGCGTGAACGGTGTACTCAATACATCCACTCGCTCGCGTACTGCAGTGTAAGCTGACATATTGGATAACAACGTGCATGTCGGATTCCACAGACTACTGCTGTTAAAGCTTGGTGGGTGCTGGACTAAAAGACTTGACAGCATTTTACTATACCGTGCAGGTTCGGACACTTTTGTCCGAGTCTCAAATTCGGACAACCTCTACAATAAGATTTCAAAAAGTTTGTGTTATGGACATGAACAATTTTCAAACCCGAAGTCAGAGCGAGAGACACAAGAGACTTAGGCTTCGAGGAAGTGGTGTCCCTCGGGGCCAGCAACGGACAGCGGACGACGGGCAGCGTGTGCAGGGCAGGGCAGTGGCTCCGGGAAAGTGGTGACCTCGGGGCCAGCAACAGACAGCGGACGACGGGCAGCGTGTGCAGTGCAGTGGCTCCGGGGAAGTGGTGCCCCTCGGGGCCAGCAACAGACAGCGGGCGATCGCGGCGTGTAACAGCCGTACCCAAGGACTACGAAGATGGACCTGTGGTGAGGTGGTGTCCATTGGACTAACACGATCTGATCCAAGCGATGGATAGGTCAAAGAAAGAGTTCAGGTACCATTCCTAATGCCGAAAACGTTTACAGCATTTAACCAAATCGTTTTGACTTTGGTTTTTGTTTTAGTAGTGCATTGCTGAAGCTTGATGTTCCCCGTCGCCTCACCTTACCCACACCGTTTGCGGTGGGTGCTGTGGCAGGAGCTTATACATCGCAGACTCAGGAGATGCGTCCACTACAAGACCTTCAGCACATCGAGCTTGGTACTGCGCAATGTAGTCGTTCAGCTTTGCCTGTACGTGCATCTTCTTTAGAATCTTGACCACAGGCCCGTATGACTTTGTTTGTATATGACTTGCTTTCAGGAAAGCAAGAATCCGCTCTTCCTCATCCTGTCCAGCCTTCAGTATACGAGTCTTGGCCAAAGAACCCTTTCCCGTAACGTCGTATCCGCCAGGTAAGAACAGACGCATGAACGCAACCACAACTTTCGCCTCATGATAACGTCTCCTGTTTTGACTTCGCATCACTTGCAGGTTAGAGTACCACTCGTACCACACAGCAGAGAGAGACTTCGCACGAGAAGTCTAGCTGGTGGCGTTTTCTTAGCCGAGGATTCTACATAAGATTTTTCACAGTTGGGCAGGGTCGTATTGATTTGCGGTGGTCTTGCTGTGGGGTCCTCTAGCGAAGCGACACGCTGCTTTAACTGGTCAACTTGCACAGAGAGTTTTTCGATCAAACTCATTTGCTGCCGAATAAGAGCTGTCTGCCTGTCAACTACGTTGTCGACCGTCGGGCCAGCGTCAGACTTTGTGGTGTCGGGGCGCTCCTTTTCATTACGAAGTCGCTATGGATGGTAGTGCTCAGCTCGAAAGCTCTGATTCGGTGATACTGGACTGATCAAGTGCTCTTCTAAATCTGATGAGGTAGGGACCTCGAGGTGCGAGGTGTTGCATATCTTGGTAATGAAGAATCGCAACGGCCGTAAGCACTTCCAGCTCATCGTCGCAAAAGTTGAGCGTCTCGGTGAAACCAAACGCGCATGAAAAGAGACTGTGCTGCAGCTGCTGAATCTTTCGTAGTACAATGGGGTCGAATCGTGAAGCGTAGGTAAGCAGGGCTTGGCTTCCGAGTCCCATCCCGACAAAACCTTGCCAACTTGCTGGTCTTCTTGCGTGGTACTAACAATGTAGTTAAACTCCTTACTAATAGACGTCAAACTCCAACCACCACGGTCCAATATCCAAGGAGTGCTCACATTGCTGTTGTCGTTCGCATTCTGCGCTGCTCCACGCCTGAACGAGTGCGATGATAGGTCTTTTGTCGCGCTAACACCTCCTGTCGAGCATACGCCAGCCCACTCGTGCAGAAGTCGGTTGACATATGCCTGTATACCGGGTACAGCAATAGTTCCGGTCCGCTCGTTATGAGCCTCGTATTGTACTCCACTATCCACCGTAGTTTGACCCAGTGATTCGAGTAGCTCGAGGAGAGGTCTTGTAGTTGCAGTAGTTATCTCGGTTGAATCGGAGTCTCGTGGCACTTGATCCAGTAGGAATTCACTGGGGCGTGTCTGCATTATTGTCGCGACAGCCAAAGCGTGCACCGGACACGTGACAAAGTTTCTAAAATCGTAAAAGAGAGAGGCACCTTGGTACGATGCAGACTTCATTCGCTTGAAATGAATGTATAAACACCCGCCTAATCGTTGCATATGAAAACATAAATTAGATATTTAAAACACAGGACTTACAGAAATTAAAAAACATTACCAGGGTAAACGCCACTTGACTTTTAACCAGACAGGCTGTGTCGAAAGACCTATCCGGCAGGTACCACAACATACTGAGAAGGCCTGCATCCTTGTAGTCATCATCTGTCTCCCCACCGTGATAGCGCTTCTAAATCCTTCTTCGTGCAAGGTGGCGCTTGGTGCGTGAGCTCGGTGCCTCGTTTAGCACAGTACTTGTCGAGAATAGAAGCAATATTTTGTAGTCGTCGTCGTGCAAGACTGCCTTGAGCCGGGAACAGCCCCAGAAGATGGTTCTTAACATTACCAAAGTAGCTAGACACAGTATTCTTTGACTGCAGAGATCCATTTGACGTTTCGTGAGAAGCCAAATCCAAACACATCGCAAACTTGTCTAATATGGTATATAGAGCATTGCCAGCGTCGTCGGCCTCTACAAATGAACCTATCTGTTTCACTGTCATCTGTTGTGACACAGCGAATCGCTCAAACACTTTTAGTGTGGTCGGTCTCGCTTCCCAGGGATCAGAGCCTTCGTTGACATCATCGATATATCACTGGTAGGGATGTATCAGCTGCCATTCCACACCCTCTCTAAATTGTTAATTGTCCGAAAAGGCGCGATATTTTGAAAATATATGAATGGCATAGTTTCGGTATGGACATATAAAAATATTTGTAGATTGATCGGGCACAATATGTCCGACTTGTCCGAACCGGAAACAAAAATATTTGAAGTACGCTCATTGGATTAAAATATATTTTCGAGACATTCGATAGGTCCACTACTATTGTAATATTTGCAGTTACAATCATCGTGTCCGAACTTTGCTGCTTTCTACCGTAACTATTTTATTAGAAATGCGAGTGCTTAATATTACTATCGGTAGTATAAATCTCAAATAATGTTATATATCAATTTTTGATTGAAGTATCAGTTTGTCATATTGGTAAATATTACCTTCTCGAAGTACTCTCATACAAGATGATGAGGCTACTATTTTCGCTTATTATTATCAGGCTACCGGTACTATCAATTGTGTGGGGCACTTTGACAACTTCGATTCATACACGGACTATCGTTCTTGTATCACGCGAGCATAATGGATTCGGAGTGTCTGCTGCCACAGGTGGAAAACATATGATTTTCTCTACCTGTGGCACGACCTGTCAGATTAGAGAACTTTCGGAGCCCTCAAATCGTGCATGTTTCAGTTTCACTTTCAGTTCTGCGTGGTTTAGGGTGTGAAACTCAACTCAAATGCGGGTAGGTTTGAGCTAAGTTGGTCTTTAGCTCAAACCTACCCGCGGTTAATTTGAGTTTCAGCTCGGTCTTGGCGTGAAACAAACAGGGAGAAGGCTACCGTGGCGCGGAAGCTTCGCAGCGGAACCAAGCGTGCTGACTGCGCAAGGTCGCGATATCGGAGTGCCACGATGTTTGGCAACCCCACTCAAGTGCTGTAGAGGCACAACTACGGGCCGCCGCTCACCAGGAGAATGCTGACGCTCTTAACCAGGATCAACGTGTGTACGTGTTCCATCGCATAACGTTGCGCGCATCGTCAGACTCTTCACGAGGGCCATGAGAAGAAGCATCGCGTTGTGCAGGCTTCTGGAGAATAGTACGAGAAGAACTATGTTGACGTGTGGTACCTATCGCGCATTGGACATGTCGAACGATCCAAAAAGTCGTTGCGAGAGGCCAACCTGTAAGTGCAATAGTTGACCCGCTACCATAATGTATGGGTTACCTGACTCTAGTACATGTAATAGAACTAGAAGAGAGCTACGTCTTCCACATTAGTTAGCTGTAAAGGTGCGCGAGTGGCGTCAAGCAGACCATAACGCGTCCTCCAAAAGCTTTGACGACCAACAATCGTTGGGCTGGCTATCTGAAAGTGAAAGCGAAACTGAAAGCAACTCCGAAACGACTCGAAACATATGTTTTGAGATTGTATAAAAACTCTCTATCTCTAACCCAAACTCAACTCAAACGAGACTCCGAAAGTTCTCTATTTATGCCACTTCAGTGAAGTCTTCACGCCACAGGCGGAGAAGTTCGGCGGGGTAAAATACGGAACCTTCACAAACTTATATCATCTGTGGCTGGGAAGAGCCCACAACCAGTAGAGCATTTGCGAAGAGGAGCGCACCAGCCCGACGCGTCCGCGCCATTGATTGCTGCGGCTTGGTGGTGGGCGGGCGTGCGGGGGGGGGGGGGGGTAGTTGCAGACGTGGTGAAGGCACAGAAGAGCGCGCGGACGAGTAGCGAGGTGACTAGCTGCGGTCTGTCCAACTCCGGTCGAGAACCCGCTGACTGCAGTGCGTGTGTTGTGCGTATGTTATCCTAAAGGCTGATGCGTACATTGTTCTTAGGCAGTGGCTACGTCGACCAATTTTTTAAACATAAACTGGGCAAACTCAATACCGGTATTCCACCGGTGTACAAACCATTTTATAAAATTTTAAACAACACCAACTAACCACCAGTCTCACACAAGTCTTACCCCAACGCGTGAAATCAGTCGATTCGCTAAAGTACAAGTGTCATGTGCCACTTCCGACGTAATTTCACAGCTCAAACGCTTATGTAGCTGTATTATAAAGACGAACTACGCAAAGTAGTTGTGGTGCATTGCTTTAGTTAACATGTAGTTGCAGCCTCCATCTTATAGGGAATATTGTGTCATGAGTAGTCTGTGGTATAGTCTAATGCTCTTGATTCAATACGAAATACCACGAAGCAGAAGAGCTCGTAACGTATTCTCTCTTAATCTGCCGTGGAAATAGACTCTGTCTCAGTCGAAACTGCTTCACCAGGAGTCAGAACGTGTTTTTCAACGTAGTGGTCGAACCATTGTGCGACGTACACTCCACAGTTGAAGCCGTCCCGTTGGCGCCATGCTCTATACATCTTGACCTCACGAAGAGCTACCACTAAAAACATTTTTTGAACGACGACGCTTGTCGGTCTAGCGACGCCATAGCAGACACTTGTTCATACCGCTGCTAGTGTAGCTACCGTCGCTATAATTATCATGAACATGTTTCTTTGCCTGAGAGTTTTTTTTCGTATGATGGTTTTCGAGGAGCGATATCAAGTGTATTTTTAACGACCGCATTTTGATTAGGAAGTGGCGCTGCGCCTTCACGTCACCCCAGGATTGGTTATTCTCTTGAACGCAGTAATTGCATTCATCATGTTTGCCTGAGTCTCTCCGTCGAGCAAAGAATGCTGCACAAAGGCACCGCTGCAAATTGTCCGTGACCATAAAGCTGAAGAGTATATACCTTTCCAGCACATGCATGGATACATAGTCAATAAAACCTCACCCAACTAACACACCAACTCATACCAATTAATACAAATTAGTTGGGATGCATACCACCCAAAACCAATTCACACCAATTCGTACCAACTATCACAAACTATCTCAAACCACTGACCTGTTGATATTAGTTCCATACATAGTGTCGACACACACGACCTCTGGGAACAAGCAAGTCATGTGTCTCATGTAGGAAGTCTGGAATGTGATGCAACTTGTCAACTTGGTATCGACGTCCCGAAATACATTCACCACGTTACCCGGCCCTTCACTGAAGTTTTCCAGGACCTCAGTCACCCGCACGTTGTCGTCTGGAGACGTATCCAACTCTCTGCGCATTTCGGCGAACATGTTGCTTACATCTTTCAGCAGGATGGGTTTTCCGGAACTTTCTTCCAGGTACCGCAGGATCTTCTTTAGTTTAGCACCACCTATAGCAACAGCCAGATACTCACTTATCAAGTAATAATACATTCTCAATAAGCTACCGCATACGTACACTGCCACATTGTCTGGACTACACCACGCGTCCATGGAGACGTGATTTTGCGCGCCTCGGCGTACGTGTTAACACGTTTTCGTCAATGTCGTGGTTGTGAGTTGCATCGTGCTTGCGCACTTTAACACAAAATGCACCCTCGTCTTGTTCTGTCGACAGTGCGTTCAATTTTGCCGGATAGTCAATGCAGCGGGTGGTATGGTTTGTGCGGGCGCCAAAACCGCTTGGTGCAAACGTCCCCGCGTGTGTGCATCGCTACGTCTTGGTACAAAATTCGAGAGACTCATGCTGGGCTCGGTATCGCGCCGCGCTGCTTGATTCATGCGCTGCTTGTTTCTCTGCGCATTGGAGTTAGTCGTACGCAGACTGTACACCTGATCCGTCTCGCGCTGGTAACTGCACGCAGTAGGAGATTTATTAGAGAGCGGTAGCGAGTATTTATAATACTAAGTACCTACGTACCTCCCAGATGCAGACTTCATCTCTGCCCAGGAGCCGAAGAGGCCGCTAAATTGCGGACAGCTCACTCGAACCTGGGGGAGAACGTCAGCATCCAGACACCTCTGATTCTCAGAATAACCACTGGCGTCGTTCTTCAGCTTCTTTGCTGGTTGATCTGGGCTTCCATCGTCCTGATACGATGTCTTGGCTGGAGGGGAGTGAGGCTGGACCAGGGGGCTGCAGCTGCAGCTGTCAGAGCTGTCTCCAACCGCCAGGGAGCGACAAGCGCGCTTGCCCTTCTTTATCGCTGCCTTTCTCGCCATCGAAAGGGGGAAATCCGAAATGGACGGCTAGAAACACAATTGTTTTTTTAAAATTGAATTTTCGGAAATTCATAGGGATTGCAAATACCGGTTTTTTTTAATGCACCTTCTACGACCAGATAATTGGTTAACGTAGACACTTCCTTGTTCTTATGTACAGGTACAAGTCGAACAAAGAAAACTACTAGTGGTGCAACCCAACAAGAGTTGACTCCAGGTTACGGCTATAAAAATGCGGCCTGTGTGTGTGCGTATAGGGGGGGAGGGGCTAAGCTCACGCAAGGAGCTGTCGGACCTCCCTGAGGTGAGACTTACACGGCATCGTACACCGAAGAGTGGCCTACTGGAGCGACAAGTTGCGTTGGATAAGATATATGCACGACGGATTGATTTTTGTAGTACTGTTAGTAAAAATAATCGATGCCTTGTCTGGTTATGCCCATGCCGCACTAGCAAGACTCGTCCGATTATTATACTTAGTCCTCACTTCGACCAACTCCTTAATACGACTCTGTACTACTTCGTATTTTAAATATTACTACGTAGTAGCTACGTTTTGACACGACGCTACATTTCACGACACGTGATAATACCTATGTGTACTCAGCGAACTTGTCTGCATGTTTGCATACAGACTCGTTGAGTGCGCTATATGTATCCAGCCATAGGCTGGGGATGGAGCTCAACTCAATGTGTGTCTTCACCATTGTGTGTGTCACTGTGCACTCGAAACCACTATTGATAGCATACCATCCATTATAGCTTACCTATAAATTCTTCACACAAAAGATTATTAAACTAGGAGCCAAGGATTTGTCCTATTTTACAACTGTTATAGTGAGGAGTACAAAAATAACCTGTGGCAGCAGCAACGTCCTAATGGATTCCAGGGAGGAGAGGAGGTGCAGGCCTTGTCAACAGCACGGTTTGATTTTTTTTGTCCTCGCGTGTTTACATACAAACACGCGCATGTCGGAGAATTTAATGCGACGCTTGCTTGCATTCTTCTGGAGCAGCCAAACCAAGGCAACGATAGCAAGAACATGCCAGAAAATAGAAATGGCTGCACCTAAGGTCGCTCGCCAGCAAGTCGATATCGCACATGATGGCCCTTATTGTGCTGTTGGCAAATACAGTACAGTAGCGACTTCACGGCTGATGGTCTCGCTGAGATCCGAAAGAATCGTCCGCTAAAAAGCGTACGTACAGAGTACACTATCTTTCTGGTATCGTACCGTAGCGCAGAGGGAGACCAGTCTCTTTGCACTACATGTAACTTACATGTGTTGTTAAGGCTCTTACATGTAAGAGCCATAGCAACATGGGACTGCAAGTCCAGGCTTATTGTGGAATATAGAGAGCGCAAGGCATCTTGCTGTCGGCGACCCCATTTCACAAATCGAGCTCGTTGCAGTCACGAATCCGTTCTGATGGTGTGGCCAGCGAATTTACCCACAGTGGGTGGGTCCCACTTGTTGAACGAGTTGTTCTTGTTGTCCTCCATCTGGAAACGGCGCGCGACTGAACGTTGTTGATTCGGCCAGCGCTGCCATCCGTATTCAGAGAAGAGGCGGCACTATGGTAAAAGCTTCAGCCCGGAGCCGATCGCCACCCGAGCATCCGTAAAGTCTGGTCACCACCGCCAAAACCCAAACCGTCTTGCAAAGCGCTGATCCTAGCGCCGCTGTAGGACAGTCCTCATTTCGCCTTACGACAGCGCAGTTCGACTCCAGTTTTCGAGCTCGTAAAGCAGGAAATATCAATATGTTGACCACTATTCAGATCGCCGTCGTCTCAGCCGCCTTCGTGCAAACCGCATTCGCGTACTCGAGCTACCAGGAGCTCATCCCGAACGGAGAGAATATCGGCAAGAAGTTGGGCCACACGGACACGGGGTACACAGATTTCGGAACGCTTTTCTCGGACGAAGGCACCGAGTGGTCCAAGGTTTGCACACAGACGTGGCCTGGCGGCTCGGTCACCTGCGGTGAGGCCCTGGGCGACCCGTGCTGCACCTGGAAGTCGGGCGACCCGGACTACACGCTGACGGAGCCCAACACGGACGGTACCACCTGCGCGTCCGCCTCCACTGCAACCAGCGGCGCCGCCGCCAGCACAGCGTCTAGCGCAGCTACCGCTAGCAGTGAAGCCACTGAAGAGACCACTGAAGAGACCACCGAAGACAGCAGTGCCACGGATGACTCGACGGCGCAGACCAGCAACACGACGGACAACACCGCCGTGACGGACTCGTCCGAGTACTGCGAATAAGCTATTTGGAGGCCGGTTCTTCTTACGTGCTAGACGGTGGGGTCAGTAATTCTCGCCAGTAGATGTTGTCCCTCCAGAACTCTCGCCGCTAGAAAGCGCGATGATACGTCTGCATAGCGGTATGAAATTGAGCTGCCCACCCGCTTTTTGGTGTTAACAAGTATAGTTGCGTTTGATCGTTTTGAACGCGTTGTTCATGCATTCAATTCTATTACGTAGTAACTGGGGGGGGGTCTTTGCTACAGCGTGGAACTCTGTTGCCGGGAGACCTCGGCTGCATCTCGGTGAGCAATGCCCGCGGATCGCAAGGCGAGCACTCGCCCAAGTCTTCCTTGATTCTTAGGAATTCGGAGCTGCCTCACCATCCGAGGAATTCGAGGCCCATGCAAATTGCATTGCAATCGAATGCATCGCATTCGATTCGATCTGCGAAAGCCTCGCGAAAAATGATTGTGTCCGCGATCGCAAACCTGCACTGCACGTCGCGAGGACTTCGAAGTATTGACTGCTTCGAGGTGCCATCCAAACAGCAGTGGAGCAATACCAATACCAAACTGCTCTCGCTTACAATAGTTGAGACTCTCGACGTCTTCGTCGTTAGGTGGAATATACCAGTAGCTCGCTTCATGTACCTCGCAGCCAGGCTTTAAGCGCCAAGTCAGGTGGCTCTGACAATGACAAGCTAGTGTCCAAGATAACGAGCAAGCCTATTAATAGGCGCTGCCTGCACGAGATGCACCAGCGTCGTGCTTGGCAGGCAGTGACTGCTTTTCAGACAAAAGCTGTTCAATATTTCCTTTGAGATATTTCAAACGAATATTTCTAAGAAATTCAGTATCGAAGAACTGTTTGCACGAAAACTCGTTACAGTACTCGCTTCCGTTCACAACTCCATTAAACTCCGTCCGAAGATTAAAGTCATCGGCAGCAATGTTGTTCACGCCGCTCCGAAAGAAGACAAACCCAGCGGTTATTAGCAACAACAAAAACGTTGGTGGTTGAATTGCAGGGCAGGTGCCGATTCCCCAACAAGATGGTGAGCACGCCGACCCACGCGCGAGCCGTGTGAAGCGCTGCGCTCAGAGAGCCTCACATCTCGATGATCTGGCCAGCTGCCATGGCCCATGGGCCATGGGTCCCAAGAAGCCCTAGGTACTAACCCTTACTATATAATAAATACAAGAACTAACGCATAATAGCGAATAGGGCTCCCCTAGCGAATACAACGCCCTCTGATTACAGCACCCTATTTGACCGCGCATTATTAAAATAGAGCGCTATCGAATAATACGCCCTTCTAGTATGTACCTTAATTTATTTTTGAAATTCTGCACCTACTTGGTTCGGCACAGGATGGGACGCCACCACCTTCGCGCTCACACCAATCTATCGTTTATTTTAGAACAATCTTGAATATTATGTCATGGTCACTTGGATGTTGTAGTGTACCTACCTGATGGAGCACTGAAGCGAAGGGTTCTTATGCCATGGCGGCTCCACAGAATATTGATGTGCAAGGCTTCTTAAACGATCATGTGAAGCCCAAGAAATATTGAGCCAAGTGAAAGTTGATTTGCTGAACAAGGCGCAGTCGATTCACGAAAAGCGGACTGCTTTCATCAAGTTTTTTAGAGTCGAGCAGAATTTGCAGTGTAAAAAAACAATATCGAGATTTTAGACAGCAGTAAAATTTAGGCTGTGTACGCTGTGATCGAGCTGTGACTGTAGCCGGCGAGATCGAAACCAAAATTGCGTTTAAGCTGCTTTGTAACGCCATGGCATTGTGGGAGGTCGCAAACTTTATCTCTGAACTTTCAAGTGCCAGCGCGTTTACGGCAAGGGATTGAGACGCTTTTTGGATTGAGGACTGGCAACAGAAAAGGAGACTTAGAAATATGGGGTTTGAACCCGCCACACCTGCTCCCCAAACTACCCAAGCTGCCACCACTGGACTTTAAATAGAACGCTATCGAATACAACGCCCCGAATCAATTTTACCGCCCACTATAAATATAGTAGACGGCGTATTATCCCGTATTTTACGTTATTATAATACATGTATTATTAATAATACCTGTAAGCAATACTTAGTACACTGCAGTTGCAGATGCACTCATACCTAGGTAGTAACGAGAACGAATATTACCTGAAGAGCCTAACAGACAAAGCAGATGTGTCGAAGGAGTTCTCAAGAATACATTCTCGTCGAATTACATCAGTCACTGATGTGGCGTCGGGCTATTATGAACTGAATTCTCGAATCCCGCCCGCTTCGATTCGCAGATTGTTGCATACTTCGAAGTACGAAATACCAATCGTTTGCGGCACACATCCCATCCCAAGATATTCACAATTCCACGCTCTCGAAGGGAGGGACCATGTGTAACTTACACATAGTCCCCAGTGTAAGTCGTCGATACAACTGCATTCGCTAGACGTTCTTTTCATCTCCACGCACAGTGCTTTCACTTTCTAATCTACCACGGATTATTGACGTCGTTCGCCAAACCATGGTTGCTTTGAATTTCTTACGAGTCGCGGTTTTCGCTGCGCTGGTCGCGTGCGTCTCCAATTCCGACGCTAGCGTCATTTCCCGTGCGTTGGTCCAAATTACTTCTACTACGTCCGCGTCGTCTGCATATGACAAGTCGGGTAGCTTTTCCGAGTTGACGGTAACCAAGGCCCCGGTCTCAGAAACGTTTTCAGATTTAGCAGATATGGGCTCCGATGAGGCTGGCACAGTTAAGCCGTTCGGGGGCGCCAGCGTTAGCGCTGGCGACAAGACTGAGCAAACGGAAAGCAGTACTGCCGCAAAATCGAAGAAGAACACGACCTCATCGTTGAACAACGAGACGGAGAGCAGTTCAACTACTACTTCGAGCAGCGAGGACGATAGCAGTCCAGCTGCTTCTTCCAGTTATGAGACGGATAATAGTTCTGCTACCTCTTCCAACGGCAAGACAGAGGATAGCTCCAATTCGTCCAACAAAAAGTCAAAGAAGGACAGTGAGCCATCGACTAGCGACGATGTCACTCAGAGCGCCTTTTCCTCAAGTGGTGATGTCACTCAGAAGGCATCGTCCTCCAGCGCCAACGTCAAGCAAGACGAAGATTCCGACGATGATGAAAATGCCGCTGCTAAGATGACGAAGGCTCAGAGGGAGGCCGCGAAGGAGGCTCGACACAAGGCACAGGATGAGCGCAAGGCGCAGCGCGATGCCATGAAAGCCGAGTGGCGAAGGATTAAGGCGCAACAAAAGGCTGAACGGAAGGCCGCCAAGGAGAGAGTGAAGTCGGATAAGAGCGCTATTCAGTCGGCTGCAGGCTCTCTTAATTCGACGGACACCACACAGCAGCAGTGATCGCTCACGCCCTGGACTTGAATGGAATTGTAACGTGAGTGAAGCATCTGT
Organism: Phytophthora tentaculata; assembly: GCA_033557915.1. Classification (NCBI taxonomy): domain Eukaryota; phylum Oomycota; class Peronosporomycetes; order Peronosporales; family Peronosporaceae; genus Phytophthora; species Phytophthora tentaculata. The sequence continues at coordinate 5,754,644 of JAUCEA010000009.1, forward strand.
AACTGTGTCGTAAGCGGGAGTGTAAATGTAGAGGATGTCGAACACGATTTTATTGACGAATTTTCACTTGCACGCACTTCTGAATACGTGAATAATACGGTATTTCTGAACATCTCGCTTTCCGACATTTTGCGAAGTACGCCTTTTCTTACGAGGAAATCTCATGTCAACACAAGCCACGCCAACTCAAACACAGCATCGCCAGGTAGTTTGACCTATTGGTTTCACTGTTGTGTTTGCGCCGATGAGGTTCGTATGGAAGGGCTCGTAACAGTGACAAGCCGTCACCGCAAAACCCAAGTGTACCTCCAACCTCCTTAATACAATGTGAGGCCACCGAACGAGACACCGTTTGTCATTGAAACGGCCGCTCGAAATCACGCAGATGCGAAGACAACGTAGGACTTCATCGTCACGGTGTCGGGTGTTGATTTGCCTACGGTGACCCGATTTTTTTCATGTGGCTGATACGTGTACCGGTATGCTACTTCTGCCAGTAGTCTACTGGTATTAGTACTGTGTTTAAAAAATGCTTTCTATTTTGCTTCGTAAGACAAACAGATTCCGTACCGACTCTGCAAATAGAATACCGGTACTTGATACAGTTGCTGCACCTTTGGAGATACCGGTATTGGGGATACAGATAATCCTCTTGACCGTGCTATCCCAAATAGTGATAGTAATAAATTTCTTATTCCTATCTGGAGTGTATCACAGACAATCCTCTCGACCGTGATATCCCAAAAAGTAATTGTGATAGTATCACTATTTGGGATATCATGGTCGAGAGGATTGTCTGTAATACACTCCAGATAGGAATAAGAAATTGGTTCCCGTTTACATATTCAAGTCAAATATCCCTCTACCCTCTCGTTAGTGTTTGTGATGGATCGTCACTAAAAAATAGTCGTTAACTATTGAAGTGAGCGATATGTGGAAGGACGGTCAATGAAGTCATCATTGACTTTCGGCGTTGTTAGATTGATGGACGGGCTCATAGCTATCTATCTATCCGGTACATGTACTCAATAGCATATTTTTTAAATTGACTATTGAGGGGTGAGCTGGGATAGAGTGTTCGACGGTGTTGTTGACTGTGAGTATCTTATTTGATACATTTTTTTACTGAGCGACGAAGGGATACAAGAGAGATGATTGTGCCAACCAGCAAATGAACAAGCCTCCGCCGTTTACCAAGCTCTATTGTCCAAGGGTCTATGGGTGCATTCAACGCGTGCAAACAGCCTCTAACTTATGATCGAATCACATTGGGACCATACTGCTCATTGAGCAGTGCTCAACGAGCTGGGCGGGATGAGCAGTACTCATCCCGCCCAGCCCCGGTGCTGCAGCAATCACGTTGTACCATCGAACTGGTACACTATGGATGGTAAATCACAAACTGGAGCTATTACCATTGGTAATAACTCCAGTTTGTGAAAAATTGGTGGCTATCACAGACGAGAGGATTGTCTGTACTTGCATGCAGCATGCTTTGCTGTCAACCATCGCTGGATAGGTGCCGTAAACGAACAGTTTGCTCGCTCTACATGTACAGCAGTGTAGGAAAACTATTCTAAGGGGGTCCTATCCTTCTATGGCCCCTTTTTAAGGATCATTGTCGAAGAAGAATTACAAAGAGATCGAAAGTCTGTAAAATCGTTTACCCCGCAGCGGTACCTACCGGCGGTAAGCTACCGGTACAATACTGTAGATTGCTGTAGAGGCCTTCACAGAGGACGACGCACGAACATGTCCCCTCGCAAGCCAATGCTTTTGCGATATCGCCAAAAAAAGAGAAAGGGGGGAAAGTGTTGGGGATCCTTTGCCGACCCGCCCTTACATGTCGATCGCTTGATGAGGGCACCAACTTCGTACCGTAATTAATTAAGTATATTAATAAATATTAATAAATAATACCGGTAATACATGCAATAGATGAGGGCACTTCTATTTTATTAGTAAAGCTGGCAACGCGCGAAAGTTAATTCAGTACGCCCCCGCTTAACCTGCAGAGCGCACCCAATCATTTGAAGACCCATCTCAATTGATCTCCTGTACAAACGGGTTCGACACCTGAGGCGATGTGTACCATCGCAGGATGGTTGTAAGCGAAGTCACCATCCGACAACAGCTCCGTTGCAGCAGCAGCGGCGAGCGATTCGCGATTCACGGACAATAAGAAAGCTCACGGGACTTCTCTGTGGTCATTCTGCAATTTGCTTCGGACCACCAAAACAACTTCTAAAAGTCCATTTCAGACACAGATGATCATGAAGACGTACGCTGCTGTCGCTGCTTCCGCCCTTATTGTGGCCACCACGATGGACTCGACCACGGCCATGCAGTCGTACCTCGAGGAGATCCCGAACGGCAGCTCGTTCGCGCAGGACCTGGGCCACCCGGACAAGGACAGCTCGCAGTTTACCAAGTTCGGAACGGCTTTCGGTGCCGCGAAGCACACATGGACGAAGGAGTTCTGCGAGGCCACGTTCCCTGGAGCTTCGATGACGAACGGTGAGGCGTTCGGTGACCCGTGTTGCACGTGGAAAAAGGGAGGCAAGCCGGACTTCACGGTGACGGCTTTCACGACGACTCCTGGCAAGGCCACGACGTGCGCTTCTGGTGGTGGCGGCAGTGCTGCTGGTGGCAGCGGTGCTGATACCCCGTCGACGGAGACTCAGGGATCGGGAACCGAGACGGAGAGTTCGGGTGCTGATACCCCTTCGGCTGAGACCCCTTCGACTGAGACCGAAAGCTCAGCTGAGACGGAGAGCTCTGGTGGTGAGACGCCTTCGGCTGAGACTCCGTCGACGGAGACGGAGAGTTCTGGTGCTGATACGCCTGAGACTGAAAGCTCTGGTGCTGATACGCCTGATACGCCTGAGACCCCTGAGTCGCCGGAGACCCCTTCAACCGAAGATAACCCGTCGCAGCTCACTCCTCCTGCGTCGGGCACGAGTGGATCTTCGACTGGCGGTGGCTGGGGTGCTCCCCCCGCTATGGGTGGCGGTGGCTGTGGTGTTCGTCGCGCCCGCAAGTTCCGTCATTAAGCGAACCGCGACTTCTCATATCCGTCGTGTGAATGTTGTGCGTCATCTTAAAGAGAACAGAGAAAACGAAGTCTCTAGACATTGTCGTAGTACTACAGTAGTTGGTGTTGTCTAATAGACAAACTGAGAACTTGCACTGCGGTGTTTTTTTTGCTATCGGTGTGATTTAGAAACGTCGTTTTGATTATTCGTAGTAGAAACCTTTTAGTTTCCAGATACGTAGAAAACGCGTGTGAGGTGATCTATCCGTCATTTATTTATTAGAGTTTATCTCCAGTAGATCACACCCGCTATTATTAGTACGGAAGCGACGAAATCCCGGGTTGTCCGACTTACGCGCACATCCTTCTGAAGCGGGCCTTCAGTGATGAATCAATAACAACACGAATGGCTCAGCGATCGCCGAACACCTCACTCACCATTGGTCATTGACGCATTCTGAAAAGTCTTACCACAGAGATCAGCGTTGTGCAGCAGCGAAGACCGTGAAAAAAGCCCGTGTCGTTGTCTGGGTGTTCAAGCTCCTGTCAAAAGAAATTCGTTTGGGAGCTCACCGAGGTATCCTGGCCAGACCCACAACAGAGTCGAAGGTGACAGTCGGTGATGACGGGTCTTTAAGCAGAAAATACGTCGAAGTATTTCGTTTCGGTAACGTAATTGTGCTGAGCGGGCGGGTTTTAAAGTGAACCCTGCGCTCGCCCACCCAAGCATCAGCGCAACCGATCACCTCGTACCGTTCAGATCGCTAATGTCGGGGTGGTGAAGGCCTGCACCGCCTCGAAAAAGATTCTCGGCGACGTTCTGTCGATGCTCCATGAATTTGCCAGACACTGTTCCGGCCTCATGCCGGTTATTTGTCAGATCGACGGAATTGGCAGCTTCGAGTCCAGCTTAGCCACGACACCCCGAACGGTAAGGTTGAGTGGGGCGTCATGTGTTGACTGTCCGGTGGACAGAGAAAACTTGCAGACGTTGAAGCTGCCCCGATTGTTGCGTCGCTTTCGCTACTAGCGGCTGGGTCGATGACACCTTGCGGCTGCCGGTTTTCTCCATCCGTCGAGCGGGTACATGTACTATAATAACAGCTATCGTAGCTGGCGAAACTGAAACTCTATCTCTTTATCTAGGCGATTGGCGGTAGTTATCGCGCGGGACAGCATCATTGCGGCATGCACGCGAGAAATCGTCGGGTTCGTGCGATCCCATTGTGGGCCAGACCACCAGAACTGATATCAATTGACAGGCTGACCAGATGTCGCGGCGGAACGATAGCCGACTTCAACTGATTCCGTTGGTTTAGGCCCTCGGCAACTTCTTGCCATGGTGCCCACATGGCCGTGGAAGCACCCATCCAACCTTTACCACGCCACTGACAGTCGCACGAGAGATCTGTACGAACAGCCCAGGCCCCTGATGTCGCTCCCTGCCAAACGGGCAGACCATCTCAAGTAGCTACCGACAGCGGAGCTCATTCCTCCATTTGCTTTACACCAGCAACAACAACTCAGCTCATCAAAATGAAGACGTGCATCGCGTTTGCTGCCACCGCCCTCATCGCTGCCTCCACCTTTGACATTGCCATGGGTCTCGCCAAGTACCTCGACGAGCTCCCGAACGGAAGCTCCTTCTCGCAGGAGCTTGGTCACCCGGACAAGGACACCTCCAAATACACGGACTTTGCAACTGCCTTCGCCGATGCCGGGCACTCGTGGACCGCTGAGTTCTGTGGAAAGACCTTCCCAGGTGCGTCGATGACCAACGGTGAGGCTTTCGGCGACCCGTGCTGCACCTGGAAAAAGGGCGGCACCGCGGATTTCACCGTGACGGCCTTCACCACGAGCCCCACCAAGGCCACCACGTGCGCATCGACCAGCCAAACATCCACCGCTGCATCGACCGCTTCGTCCACTGCCGCCTCAAGCGCTGGTAGCTCGACCTCAACCACGACGGATGCTCCCGCAACGACCGATGCGCCTGCTACGACGGACGCACCGGCTGCCAGTGACGCTCCGGCCTCGCCCTCTACACCGTCAGCCCCGTCGGGAGGCTGCGCCGCAAAGGGTGCCGGTGGCAAAGGCACGAGCAAGGGCAGCTACAGCTTCCGCCACTAAGCCCGAACCAACTTTTTCTTAGCGATATTGTGGCAAGCCTTCATCAGTAAATGTTAGTGTAGTTTCCAATAGACTCGAACGCAGAGTAGTGATATCGAAGTAAATGTGCTTGTTCGAGTTAAACCACAAGTATTGTCCTGGTTGCCATCAGCGACAGTGAAATAGGCTAACCACGACAAAGTTTATTGTACTCCGCAGAAGTCGTGACACCAAAGTTTGGCAAGTCATAGAAGGGCGTTGTTCTACGAAAACCTATTTCGATATTAGATATATAGGTGTTTCGCGCGTTCTGATTATGAAAATGAGGTCAGAATTAGCTAATTCGCAGCCGTTTTAATGCTACAAGCTGTCCAAAAAAGTAATTCGGAAGCCCCAAAATGCTCGTGGACTGGTCTGGCCTCTTTATGCAGAATTGGAGGGGTATTATTGGACAATATCGAGTTTCATGTGGTTTTCGCGGGAAAGGCGTACTGACAACACAATTCGTCAAGTCGAGACATTTGAACCAACAGCTGACATCTCACTATCCTCATATATACTCCTAGAGGTAACTTGACTACCTATCACTATCGCTTATTCAATTCAGCGCACTCCCGAAATTGTATTATTACAGGTAAATGATATTAACCGTTAGCTTAGAATTGCGACAAAATTTGCCTTACTGGTGGTTATCTACCGCTTGCTGTAAAAGGCATTAGCGCGTGCAGCCACCGTAGGTAGATAGCCAAGACACTAAGTAACAAGATTGCTCGTGCACTTTTCGTCATACTGCTCTAGTATTTCCTGAATACTCGAGAAACCCATGATGCCCACCATCATTGTTTCTTTTCCTCCGGGTAATAATTACAGGTAGTCGAGCTCCATTTACATTAGCCATACGCCAGATAACGAAACAGTGGGGGCTGTACTGGATAAAGGAGGGTTTCCGCGGGTAAATTTGTCCAAATGCGACTCATTTTGGCTGAATGGTGTCACTAAATGTGACCGGTTACAAAAGTTGGTGTTGAATTTTGCGGAGTACAATAACGTGCATGTGGACGACCGACAATTTGTCGACGACAAATACCGTAGTACCAGTAGTAGTACAGTAATTCCCGCCTAATCCGGAAAGGTGGGACCAATAAAAACTGCAAGGTTGCAAGATTCACAGAGGTCTTACATAGATGCCAAATGTACTGGGCTAATCTGAACTCGTTCTTCTTGCTTCCCCGATAAAGAGTGTACATGTCTCTTTCCCCAAATTCCTATATCTCAGTACATACCCTTTATCTCTGCAAGGTACATTGCTGATCGCAATTCCGGATTAGGCGGGGATTACTGGGCTACTACTGTAGTACTGTACGATGTACTACTACTGTACGTACATCAAAGAATTACCACAACGCGACATTTTGTTGACACCTTGGTACGGTTTCTATACATGTACAGCCTAAAGTTACACACAGTGCAAAGGGGTCAACGAGCAAATAGACCAACACTGAATCAATACCTGAATTTAAGATAAAGTCCCTGTAGATTTTTGAATAGGATTCCTTCTTCTATTACAACAACGTCTTGAGACTATGTTATCTCTCTCTGTTTGACGACACTCAACATTCACGGATCAAAAGAAGACCCTAAGTGCAAGCGAGTTCGCTTAGTGGCGGAACTTGCGGGCTCCCTTAGCGGCACAACCGCCGCCAGCAGCAGGAGGGGTCCAGCCGCCAGTCTCAGGAGTGGTCCAGCTGGTAGAGCTGCCAGTGCCGGTGGATGGGGCCTCCGTCGTGGGAGTAAACTGCGACGGGTTATCTTCGGTTGAAGGGGTCTCCGGCGACTCAGGGGTCTCAGGCGTATCAGGCGTATCAGCACCAGAGCTTTCAGTCTCAGGCGTATCAGCACCAGAACTCTCCGTCTCCGTCGACGGAGTCTCAGCCGAAGGCGTCTCACCACCAGAGCTCTCCGTCTCAGCTGAGCTTTCGGTCTCAGTCGAAGGGGTCTCAGCCGAAGGGGTATCAGCACCCGAACTCTCCGTCTCGGTTCCCGATCCCTGAGTCTCCGTCGACGGGGTATCAGCACCGCTGCCACCAGCAGCACTGCCGCCGCCACCAGAAGCGCACGTCGTGGCCTTGCCAGGAGTCGTCGTGAAAGCCGTCACCGTGAAGTCCGGCTTGCCTCCCTTTTTCCACGTGCAACACGGGTCACCGAACGCCTCACCGTTCGTCATCGAAGCTCCAGGGAACGTGGCCTCGCAGAACTCCTTCGTCCATGTGTGCTTCGCGGCACCGAAAGCCGTTCCGAACTTGGTAAACTGCGAGCTGTCCTTGTCCGGGTGGCCCAGGTCCTGCGCGAACGAGCTGCCGTTCGGGATCTCCTCGAGGTACGACGGCATGGCCGTGGTCGAGTCCATCGTGGTGGCCACAATAAGGGCGGAAGCAGCGACAGCAGCGTACGTCTTCATAGTAGACTGTGTATGTGTGGATCTGAAAGAAGCTGGCTAGAAGCTGTTGGCGATGCGAAGCAAATTGCAGAATGACAACGATAGCATTCTACGGGCCTTTTCGGAAAGTCGAACTGCAAAGCCAAGTCGTCAGTCCGCGCTGGTGCTGCAAAGATCTTCCGTTGGATGGGATTCCAGAGACAACCAGCCAGCGAGGGTATCGTTTCATACACCGTCAGGAGCAACGAGCACGATGGGACTTTCGAGCTAAAGACCAAGTGACGGGACATTAAGCGTCCGGTTGTGGCAGCCTGCCTTGAAGACACTTTCTGTTGGCCAAAGCGCAAGTACTGGACAATTTTCCGGATGAACCACCAGAACAGGATCGCATAGCTGTCGTCGTCGGCCATGAAAACCTACAGTATGCATACCTTGGCGAAGATGACCATGGACGTTGACGCGGTTGCTTGGAAAGGCTCAGAACTTGAAAACATTGTGTCAGCGAAAACAAGTGCTGAATCGATTAGGGATAGACTGCACTCCCATTATTGCCGTGTTTTTAATTACCGGTTCTGTTTTAATACTTATAAAATACCGGCGATATGATTTATTGAATACATCATCTAAGCTCATGCAAACATTACCGGCAAACTTAACCCCCCATACGTAGTTGTCTGCATGGACGTAGATATCAGTAAATATTAAAAAAAAGTCTCCCTTGCTGCGCCGCAAACACGTTGAAATCGAGCGAATCGTGATACCGGTATTAATACCAAGCAGATTTTGGTGGTTCGCGAGTACAGCCGCAAGGGCGGAAGACGAAGCGATGGCGTCCGTCGTACAATCGTTGAGACTTCAATGGGGCACTGCGTACCGTCAGATTCCGTCGGTTGGAGTCCTGGGATGTACATGTAGAGGCCACCAATTACGCGTAGCAAATCGCTTCAAACGGGAAAGCCTCTGAATGTTTGAGCAGTTTTTGTTGTCCTTGGCTTCATCATCGACGCTGGCACAAACGACACCTTGGCCCATACACAGGTCTCTTTTTTTGGGGGGGAAATGGTTCATTTTGCCAACATTCGCGACTGTCCCTCGCAAAATAGGAAACTTTTTGTGCTGTTCATGGCCACTAGTACATGTAGTAGAAAAGAACGCGATTGTGTGTGTGTTTATGGAGCAAAGTTGTCACTTAATACTGTGTTCTTTCATTAAACATCGTTCCATGGATACTACTGTATGGAATGCTTCCAATTAATTTTAGCTAGTTGAAAAGAACGCGAGCTGTGTTCCTTAATTAGACATCGTTCCATGGATACTACTGTACGGAATGCTTCCAAATAGTTTTAGAAAACTTTTTCTTGTCATAAATGAAACTACTCGCCGCAACAGATAGACCAACTTAATCGACCGCGAACGAATATCGCCATGCCACGGGGGTTGAAGACACCGTCCCAGCAAGGATACGACATGAAATAAGGTATAGAGATATCTGAACGTCACCCGGAAACGTCTGCAGTACTCGCCGTTGCATGCAAATTTGTATGGGCCATACGTGTACCTACCTGCTATGGATACCGTAGTGCAGTTACTGCACTATGGCACTGCAGTACCGACTAAATTCATAGACCTCGAAGTTTTGGAAAAAAAGGTTAGCCATTTTAGCCCGTTTAAACCCTTTTATTTTTTCCTTTAACTACTGATATGGGTCCAACCATTTAGCCCTTTTATCCCTTTCGCACAGAAAAAAATATGAATTTCATACGTGAACAGAGCTTTTACAGTAAATAAATTATTGAACATGGTGAGCGGCGGGGGTTTAGGGGGGGGGGGGGGGCACTGTAATACTGTTAATACTGTAGTAGGCTACTATTAATACATGCGGTTCTTAGTATACCGGTATTTTTTGTGCGGCTCAACATCTTGCGATTCTACCGGTCTCGACGTTTTGAGGCTGGGAGCGATTGTTGACATATTTGTTCGCCACAGCCAGCTGCCACACGGAGCTACTGTAATTGTATTATTCACAACTTGATAAAGAACGCAGATTTGGCAGATTCCAGGATGCCTTCAATCGTGGATGAAAGCGTCTGTACAAGTTCAAATTTTGAACCGGTACACGTCGCATCATTGCCAGTACCGGTGCTACCGGTACATGTAGAAATGATATAATACTTCGTTTACAGTTTGAAGTACACGCGTCGCGATCGACATGTCCTGTGGTAGTTGAGCCAGGTCGTTGCTGTGGCATGTACAGTATTTTAGCCCTTTGGACTTTTAAGAACCCTTTCATTACCAGAGGTGGATTGTGGACCCTTTTTAATTAACCCTTTAGCCCATTAAAACAAAGCCGTGCTGCGCACGAAGCATGACATTAGAGACAATCCCCTCGGTAGTCAAAGCGTCGTGAGACCTTCTACAGGGAATTCTTATCGCGGAATGTACCATAATAAAATTGGCGGCCAGGATTATACTGGGAATACCTATAGGTATGGAAGAATATAAAGCTTTATCGGACTTATCTTATGTGTAGTATGCGTCATTTTAAGCCAATTGAACCATTTAATTTAATTTTGACCAATAATATCGAAAATGAAAATGAATTCCAGCCAATAAATTGCTTTAGGGGTAGGCGAGTCCTCTACACCAGCCGATCGGACGTAATACGTCCGATCGGTGCTCGAAATGTGTGTATGTCCATCCAAATACCAAGTCACTGACGTATCACTTGCATATTTTGCTTTTATCGAGCCAGAGGCATGGGTTTAGAAGAACTGCAGCCTGGCAACATCTTGCGAGCCAAGGCAACTGCTATCGGCGCGTTCATCAAGTTCCTCAAAGAAGAGGGAGTTGAGAGGAGTACATAAGGAAATGCATTGATAGTGACAAGAGTGGAAAGATGTTTGTGTGTGTGATGGATAAATATGATTTGTATCTTGTTTTTAAGGAGGGAAAGAAAGGCAAACCGATAGCTCGCAACACTGCTATGCAGTACTTCGGCAAGCCAAGCTTTGGCTGCTTGACCAGTTTCCAAAGCACCGAGCTTCGCTGGAAGCTCGGTTGCTGAAAATGGGAAAAACACTGGATAGCTTCTGTCTGAGCGGGATAGAGGTGGTCTTGTTGCTAAGGCGCCTCCTTGTACAAAATCCGATTTAAAAAGAATGATGTTGTATTTGTACACTTCCGCTACCTCTGAAAGTGACTATCAAGACGCTACTTTACTACGTCTTCTCAGGTACTTGTTCGGCCGTGCATCAGATCTGGCTATGGTCCGCAAACAGAATATGTCCGTGGACGCAGGCGACGTCTTCTTCTTGCGCTTGGTTCGCGTGAAAATATTAGAGGAGCAGGGCCTGTCACTATTCCCTGATGCGGAATTTGCAACATGCCCTCTGCTCTCAATTGCGCTCGCTCTTGGTTCTCCAAGCCGCGCCAAACCCGTCCTTATCAACAACCTCCCCGAACAGGCAGGCTGCCCAAGCGCCACGCTGTCACCCGACGTCCCGCTTATCGAGCTCTTGAATGCTCCGCAAGTCACCACTGGACTTGCTGCACCAGCCGCTCCTCCTCGCGTGGACACGTCTCCTACCGTCTACGCGCATGTGAACAGGCTTCTCGTCCGTGTGGCACCGGCTGCCGGAGTGAACGTCGCGCTGACGTCCCACTCGTTTCGAAGAGGAGGCGCTCAGCATGCGAACGGATGCGAAGAGATGACAGCCCGTTGGATCTTCGATAGAGGTTCCTGGATAATGAGCACAAAACAAATAAAGAATTTAAATACATCTTCAACACCAGCAAAGAAGACCACAAGATAGCGAAGGTACTCAGTGGATACGAACCGAAAGCCGCTGTTGCGCTGCAGTATTTGTCCAGCTTCGACACGCAGCGAGAGATGCGATTGATTGTGTGCAGCGCACCCTGTTCTCCACCTGCCACGACCTCAAAACAGATAGCCTCAACGTCAACAAGAAGGTTATCGATGTCCGTACCGCACGTGTCTTCCGACACTTCCCGCTGCTGAAGGAGTTGAGCCCTACAAGCCCAGATGTGATGCGCATCGAAGCTGTGGTTGCGCACGTTGGATGCTCGCTGGCTGAACTTCGTGCGTGGTCCTCGCATCACGCAACCCCACCGCTTCCTACCAAGACACCAAGAAGACTGACACGCGCCCCAGAAACGATGATGAACCAGCAACAGAAGCAAGTGAGAACCAGAAAATCATCGACCATCAAGCGGTTCTGATTAAGCACTTTATGGAGCACATCAAGCAGCAAGATGCTCGCATCGATGCACTCGAAGCTATCCAAAAGGGTGAACCTGCAGAACTAAAACGAAACTGACATCAACAAAGTCAGTACGCCGAAAAAGAAACAACGTAGAGGATCGATGACTTTCCCGCATTGGACGTGGTTTGCATGGTACCCTCAAGAACGACGTTGGCAAGCTCAGGCACCGAGGCAGCATAGGTCGAGATGAAAGCTGTTGGTAACCTTCATGAAGCTCTTCCTCGCAGACGGCTTCACGCTGGACCCAGATGCTGATGACTATCGCGATCGCGTTCTTGAGCTCGGGAAGACAGCTGAGAAAGCCGTACTCGCTTTTCTGGACAGCGACAAAAAAAATAAGCTCGCGGGGGTCATGCGACGTCCTCAAACACTTACAGGCTCTTCACAACAAAGGAGACCTAAACGACAGAATCAAGCGTCACCAGAAACTTCTCCAGACTGCAGCTATCCACGACCCTGCTCCTGGCTACACTCAAGACGTTCTAGAAGTTTAAGAGTAGGCGCAAACGCGAAGGCTAGCTAGATTATCGTCTACCGTTAGCAATACAGCACATAGTGCATGAGCATGACACTTTACCCCAAACCATGCAGCTTCTTGACCACGCTGCACGCCTTCGTCACTGGTCGACATCTGGCAAGCCTCCACCCCCACAACACTAAATTGGCGACGGCTGGAGTTGGACCAGCACCCTCAAGGCATAGCTTTGCGCTCTCCCACTGAGCTTCGTCTTCATTAGGGAGGGGGGGGCGGGGGGGGGGCGAAGGCAACTGTCTTGGGCGCAGGTTTTAAGCGCCTGGGCCGTACAGTCTGAGAGACCGAGTTGGAGATCTGAGTAGTTGGGAGAAAAAAGCAGGACTGAATGCTAAGACTCAGTTGTCGGGTCCGTTGTGTGTGCTTTGTGAGGCTGTGAGCCACTAGTTGCCCGTGCGTCTAAACATTTTCATGTGGCAGGATTGTATTGGTCGAAAATTAACCAATGCATGCGCATATCAGTGGCTGGCTATCAGTCGTGCTCTTAATAGTGGCCCCCGCCTCGAAAATCCGGGGCTCATTGTTGAATTTACCAGCCCATGAGCACATGGCTCCTGGGCGCAATTTGCATGTTTTGTTGTGTGTGTGTTTTTTTTTACGTTTTTCTCAGCCCACGGGCCGTATCAGACCATTTCCTTGCGCCTATAAACAAGGCTGAAACAGACTCTCTTGGGCACCCCATCTCTCTTCTTCTCCCCTACCCGCATTCAGTACCGTAGCTGTTAGTCAAATGTGGTCAAAAATGTTCGTACAGATAGGTAGACATTTTTGTATTATGTGTCACTCTTGTGACACAGGTCCGATGGTCCGATAAATTTTGGTATGGAGGAGGCATTGTACGACGACGAAGTCGAGACCAAGATGCTCAAGAAGAAAAATGCGACTCGTGAATGGATTGGTCATATGGATAGAGTGCCAAAGTCCAACAGTATGTGCCCTAGCGGTTTTGCTGCATCCCCTCATTGGATCACGGGGTTTATGCGACGCTATGGACTGTCGTTGCGCCGTTGTACGAACTTGACGACTAACCGATGAAGTGCTCGTTGCCCCCCCCCCTCTCCTCAAAGTATAACACAAACCTGGACCGGCTCATTGGAACCAAGCCGGGTGGCAGTGCGCAGTGGTTCTTCAGAGCCGCAGTCATAACCTGGGCTGCACAGTCGTAGCGTCCAGTCGTTGCAGATGATGGTGGGCTGTAGCGTACCCGATCACCAGTCTTGACACCAACGTAGCTGTGTGATACGCAGCAGTCACGGTGTCGTGGGGATCGAAGTGGACGACACGTCACTGCCAAACTTCATGCAGGTAAAGGGCCGAGCCGACCCTCCCGCAGCCTTCAGCAACGGCCGTTAGGACCGGTGTGAAGTCGTTGAGGGCCTTGTCGGTCAGATTGGGATACAACGAAGAAACAAGGGGCTACAGCCCCTACGGTAACCGGGGTAGCACGCGCCGAAAGAAAGCCGAGATGAGGCCGTCTGTGGCTTGGTGGCTGAGCCGCCAGTGGCGTAGCATCATGTGACGTAAGCGCGCTGCCGCCGGGCAGGACCACAGAGCACGGACATCGAGGGAGTCCCTGGGACAGACCGTACAGTGAGAAAGCGTGGTGCTTGATCCGGTAGAGGAGCTGTTCCCCCCATGGTCCCAGCCCAACAATGCGCCGGAGGCGTCTCCACTCCAGCTCCGCAAGACCGGCCAATTCCTGGAGGTGCGCCCACTACCAGCTCCTTTGTCGCCGCTCTGCATTAACCAAACCTCGACGTCTCGACCCGCCGCTGTCGCGAGAAAAATCCGCCGGGGACACCACCAGTGGCGTCATTCCCGACGTAAGCAAACTAACCGGCTCACACGCGGGTGCGGGTGAACCACCGTCACTTCAGCTCTTTCAAGGAAGCCGCAACGAGGTGAGTCAAATGACCCTGGATGTTGATCGATCCACCACTTCTCCAGCTCCCGGTTTCTGCCTTGATTCAGGCCGTAGCCGGCACGTCAAATCCCAATTCCACCGTGACGGGGTGGTCACGGTGACAAAACGAAACCTCGACACTGTGCAGGGTCGCGTCCAGCATTCCCGGAAAATTGGTGACGAGCACGATCAGGTAGCGTTCTAGCTGGCGCTAGGCGTTTGAAATGCAACAACGCAGACAGACAGTGAGCATTTAGAAGATATTAAGAGGCCATATTATCTTTGAAGTTGTACAGAGACAGCAACCGATTCCTATTTTGATATCGCAGGTGACCTAGGAGGGACGGCGGTTAGCTGACAGTGGGGGACACACCATCGGCGGGGGGGGGGGGAGGGGGGCTGACGAAGTGCAGTTGCATTATACATGCTTGTAATCGTATTGCAAAAATATTAAGAAGTAGGCCCAACACATGGCAACATGCGCACTAAAACTCGCAACGCAACAGGAAAACTTAAAAATTTCCCGTCGTTAACTAGTGACCAGCAAATAATCATTGCTGCATCTCACATAATGCGGAAACTTGGCAGAAGGTGACCGTGAGCTCTTTGCGCGGCCATGGGGGCGCTAATTGACGCCGAGACCCGCAGCCAACCACATCAAATTATCAACTTAGTTCATACTACCACACCTACATACCATGAACTACACTGTGGCGCACTAAATCTTCGCTGGCAGCATTTCGTCTTGCTAATGGCGAATTCGTGGATTTGTTGGGCATTTGACTTGAGTTTTGTAGGGGGGGTCCTCCGTCGCACCTACTTTTGGGACTGTAGTCCACCTAGTTTTGCTTCATTCAAACTAATAAGGTGATTGGGTAAAAGAACTCGCCGAGATCTATCGATTGGTGCAATAATCACCTAAAAATTCCGAGTTTAAGTGGGTCAAAAGATCAAAACACCCCCCGATGCTGTCCGGATCTGTGAAGTCCCGTCCGAGTTAAAAAAAAAAGTGACGGTCGCAAAGTACCGCCCTGAAAATTCCGAAGACGTATCCCATCTCGAAAATAAAGTGGTGGGGAGTGTGAAGATTTTCTTTCATGTCACGCAATCTTTACAGTGTAATTATACGGCGGACTCGATGTAAAAAAATGTACCTCCATTCCCAGTGTAAATCGGAGACGACCTAGTTATTAGTAACGTAACTTCTTTCCCTGAAACAACATCGAAACAACATTTTTATTGACCAATCAAAATCGTCAAATGAAAAAAATAAAAAATAGCGAATCAGCGTACAGACGTAGAAAAACATCTGAATGGACGAAGCGGACACGGAGACTCGTCGTCCCCTGAAGGGTGAAAGCGCTTCCTGCGGGAAGTCAGTGCTCAAGTCGAACATGACCGAGCACCGCAAGGTTTGCGGAAGGAAGAAGGTACCCAAGACGCGCAAGGTTATCAACCACGAGTCATACCTCCGCAATAAGGATAAAATCTTAAACAAGCGCTTCGAGCAGCGGTTGTATGACCGTTTTCGCCGCCTTGAGGGTACGTTTATATTTAAAAATAGTATTGCTATTATCATATTTATAATTATTATTTACTATTTGTTTATTTTGGTATAATCTAATGTAAATTTTGTAGTTGCCAGAGAAAAGCTTGTAAAGCTGAGTGACATGTCTCTAGATGTTGAGCCTATGAAGGGAAAATAGTGCGAGGCGGAGCCAAGTTCAATCCTAGTTCATGGCATCATTGAAGACCCGAGCCTATTTGCGTTCAGTCTAAAGGTTTTACGTGAGCGATGCAAAAAACTCTACTCTGCTGGCCCCTCAATGGTTCCATGGCCCCAGTTCTACAAGGCCGTCATGTTCGCGCTTCATTACGAGAAGATACCGCCAGCTGCGTACAAGTTTGGAAGCTCCTCGGCCGAGATATACGGCTTCAAGCTCGAAACGACAACGGCATTCAACCGTTTGAAGGTCCAATTAAGCGCCGATACGGAAGATCTGTCGGAGGACGTTATGGACTCGTTGTCGGATGCCGAATACAACCGCGAGATGCGTAGAATTATTCGGGCTCGAATGGAGAAGGCTAAAGGTGAAGCTGCTTTTGCCTCTCTCCAAGCACTAGGTTTTTTTTTTTGGAAGGCAAAAAAAGTTGGTCGAAAATTTGCCTATCCAGTTTTTGTACATTATTGCACCCTGATTGGTCAAATAACACGAAACAACGGGCAAACGTTGTTTCGCGACAAAGAAGTTGCTTCCAACAATGTCTCTTACAAATATCAAGATATGCAGATTTGACTTCCTCGAGCGAAATCAACGGCTGCAGGCGGTAGTAAATCATTTTATAGGGTAGGCGTATTTACATACATACAAATTTCTTGACAATGTCAGAAAGGGCAACCATTCGAGTGTTGTTTCAAGCAGAGTAAGCTCTACTTATTGGCAATAAGTAGATATTGCAACCTCTCAATTTGGGTGTATTCTGGTGGTGCTAGGCAAGTAGTACAAGTAATAAACACAAATTATTAATAATTTCTCCCCAAAACATAAAAGGTACCTACTAAGTTTGTTAAGTACAGACAATCCTCTCGACCGTGATATCCCAAATAGTGATACTCTCCATATTGGGATAAAAAATGGGTTCCCGATGATCCACGATATACAAACTCAAGTCAAATTTTCCTCTTCCCTCTCGATAGCGGTTAGTGATACGAACAGCTGAAAAGTCACTAAATAGAGGTCGTTAACAATGGAAAATAACGATACGCGGAAGGATAGTCAATGATGCCCATCATTGACTTTGCGGCATTGTTAGGTTGTTGAGCGGCCACTCTGCAATTCACCTCGGAAAACCGAGGGGATTTGCCACGAACGACCACCTCAGCGTCTGCTTGCGTAAGGCGCTCTTCCCCCACCTTTCACCGCGAGCCCTGCATGGGAAGGCCCGATCCTTCCCTAGATGGGCCTCGCCAACGCCGCCCCCCTGACCCAGGTAAGGGCACTGGGGCGGCACCCGATGCGCGCACAGAGCTACCGGTACTGACACTGGTAGGAAAACAGCCTGTGTCCGCCATGTCTCGGGATGGGGACGAAGCAGTGACGGCACCATCGGACGCACTAGCAACTCCCCTCTCGATGCCGGCTGACACTGCTGCCTCTGCAAGGGACCCCCCTCAAGAAGCACAGCCCAGGACCTATGCTGCGGCGCTATTGACGTCTTCACCCACGCGTTCTCGCCAGTGTGGAGCTTTGCCGGGCATTCGCCAGCTCAAGCCAACTTGGGCGCCTGACCTACTAGACAAACTCGAGCAAACTCTTTCCAAAGACTGGACCGCCCCATCGCTGGCGGACCTACCCGAGCGCATCCTCACCTTGCGTAAGGTGGCCGACCGACCGTCGCTAATCCATGCTGACTCACAGCTACGTACGGCGACACCGGAAGAAGCTGATGCTTTCATGGCCTACTTACGTGGGGACATGGACCTACGCCATCCCCCTAATTTCCTCAAAGCTACCTTGCCAGTCCTCCAGCGAGCCGTGGTTGAGCAGTTTCACGAGGAACATATCGAATCGACGCTCACGGCAATTGCCCCCCCCCAAGTCCCACTGCGGAAGAATATGACGCACATGACCGTCTTCACGGAGCTCCTTAATGCCAATAAAGATGTAGATCATGGCAGTGAGTTGATATCCAGGATGAACCAAGATGTCAAAATGCTGTACTTTGCTGGTAATCATACCTTAAAGTTTGTCTTTCACTCCAAGCGACGGGCGGAGTACTATGTTGGAGTAGCGCTGCGGCTCCAACGTGTTGTGATCGAATTAGAGGACAATAGCAACCTGGGGACTGGGACGTACAATGCGGCGCAGCTTAGGCGACTCTACTCGGTACGAGTTGTCGGCGCTGCCCAGATCGGCATTACCACGCTAGTGCACGCATTTACCAAACTTGCGGGAATACAAGTCCTGGATGCCGAACGCTCGAGGACGGACGGCCAAACGGCGATAGATAATCGATTTTACACGCTACGTTTTGACGCGGAGGAGTGCCCGCCAGACCTACGTGGAGTGACGCGTGTTTCCTTGGGAGACAGGACCGTCACGCTCCATCATCATCCTCACTTCCACCGGCTGCCCTGTGGGCGGTGCTTCAGCCCCAAACACACCACGGGGTTCTGCAAGACTAAACTGGAGCACTTACAAGACGCCCAGAATCGAGGACACCGCATATTCGAAGGGGAGGTGAAAGATTTCCAAGTTGGACCGGCAGGCTCATACATACATGCATACAGACGCAGACAGCCTTGCCAACTTCTGGCAGACCTTGTCCACTGAGATGACCGGCACAGACGATGATTCCAGCACGACGGCAGCGGCCACCCTCCGGCGTTCAGACCCGGTGAGACCTGGTCACAGTGAGGAGGCCCGAGCCAGGGTGCCCACCGTCACTGCTGCATCATCTCGCCAACTCGGACCGCGGTCCCAAGGGAGGCCACCCAGCACGAGCCCGGACGACCGCTCAACTACGCGAACGGTCACGTTAGATGGCGATTATACTATAGTCGGGCGCAAACAGAGCACGAGACGCTCCAACACCAAGCAATCGGGGAAGGAGGACACTCGTGACACAAGAGGCGCAACGATAGCGGACTGCAATCGATCGGAGTCGAGTGCAGCCTTGGCGGCCAGCTCTCCGGCTATGGTGCCCCGAGATCATGGCCAAGGACAGCTGTCGACGGGCGGCCAGATCGAAGATATCCCTTCAGAACCACGAGCCTCTGACTCGCCCATAGCCACCAATGGGAGATTCGAAGCACTCATGGAGCAGGATAGCCAGTACGACGACGGATGGGCAAGTGAAAGCGATGTTAGTTCCTACGGCGGTCCGGACGACGCGGCTTACGCTTTTCCACATGAGCGAGTTCACACCACCATTGATGTGGAAATGAAGGAGACGGAACCCCCTGGCTCCGACGCGAAGACAAGCCACGTGGACTGTTTGACTTGGGAGGGACTACGACCCAGGATGAGGAGTTTGCTGCCAAGTTATCGGTGACTGAGGCACTGGCAAGCTCGATTACCCCCTCTCCTGATTGTGATATCGGCATGGACTCCCAAGCCGGGTCAAGTTACGCTGGATCGTCCCCGCCCACGCAGACCCCAACCCCTGGAGCAACACCAGGATCTGAAGTACCATATTCGCTTGCCTCACAGGGATCCGACCTACAGTCGCATGAACTAGCGCAACGGTGCCCGGATGATACAATCTCCTCCCCGGAAGAGGAATTATCTCTCGAGCTGGACCCAGGTTTTGAGTATGAAAAAACGGTGGTGCCGTCATGCAACCCCGTACAGGTGCGCCATTGGCTGTCATGGTTTCAAGGGCAGGAAGTGCTGGTGCCCGACACTGGACAATGCGCCATTCTGGAGCTGTATGCAACGATTACCAACCATGGACCCGGGGGACTGCCCCTCACACGGAACATCGTGAAGGATGCTGGGCGTCACAAGAAGGCTATTTACGCTCTGGGGCTGACGAACCTGAACAGTGATTGTGCCCTAGGCTTAGTAGACCCGCAGCTGGAACTCAAGCGGCTCCATCCGAGTTGTTCCCCACCACAGTCCACAGAGATGGCAGTAGCCGCTCTGGGTTGCCACCTGCTCCAGGAACGTTCCCGGCCAGTCGACGCCAGTGTCCCCAGCACACACTGGGCCAACCCCATTTCCTCCGGGCAGCTGCTCAGTATCCCCGCCAACCCATCATGGTCATGGATGTCAATGTACACGGCGATGGTCATGCTCAGCTGTACAGTTACCACGATCATGAACTAGCTGGTCAGGTCGGAGGCGACTCGCTCATTCATGAGACTGGAAGTTACACTGCCCTCACTGATGCAGAAACGACCAGACATCTTTAATGCTGTGGCCAACTACATGTCCTCCCCACCATGTTACTTCTGAAGCACCATGAGCACCACTTCTACGGCGTCCAACACGGGGAGCTTTTCCTCCATTGGCAAGCAGAAGGGGACCCCGCCTTTGCGGCTGAGATTCGACACCCCTATGACTGGATCCCAAACCTACTGGACCCTGCTGAGGATGTGACAGTCGTGCGGCATGGGTAGCCCACGCGGCTCGATGTAGGGTTCCAAGTGGAGCTTGCAGGAGCCCCGCTGGATAACTGGAAGACGACGAGACAGTGAACACGTGCCTGATACGCGGCCTCACAATGAGACAGAGGCTAGATGTTGCTCATCTTCGAATGGGATGGCCAATCCTTGACTCAGGACAATACGACGACCAGAAGATGGTCTCCTTAATGCTCGAAGAAGAGGTGCGAATCTACAGGGCGGTTGGTCTGGACGACTACTTCACTAGAGTCAACGGCGCAGCTTGCTTCGTTCACCAGGCGCTCCGGGACATCCCGCCGCTTAACAGTCGGTTGCACGCGGACCAGTACCGGACCATATTACACTGCACCGATGAGTCGGCATTGCCTCCAGCGGACGGCATCAAGCTACAGATTGCGTTAACGGCGAACGACGCCGCTTACGTCACTTGGTGCAGTAAGGAGCGGGAGAGGTTGGACCATCTCGGGGCTCAGAGCGAGATCCCGGATATGGAGACCCTACTGGACCTGTTTGGGTATGATACGGACCCGGTTAGGTGTTTGTTTGCTTACTTGCCTCACCCTGAGTTAGCCGCTAAGCAACTCCCCGTCCAACCATTACAGAGATGCGGGCAACTCGAAGTTTATCGGACCCAGCTGAGCATGATCCGCACCTTGGCTCAAGATGAAGGACAATCCAGCGACTTACGGGCTTTCTGCTCGAATGGGAGACGGCAGCGACGAGTACTGATCATTGTCAGAACCTGTCGGCAGCTGGCGACCCCCAGAGCTGGAAGAAGGCCAGCAAATGGCTGGCGAATTCATTCCTCAGGGCGAAACCCCGTCCTATCCCTGACGAAGACTGGGAGATCCTTCACATCCACCCGTATGTGATTCGGCATTGGGGGTCCACCCCCATGGGCAGAGTTCCACACGGTTCTCGGGCGCTTTGGTACTATACGCTTCCAACTCTCCAGCCTTTGTGCCACGGCATTCAGACTGGGGACTGGGGACATGTGATGGAGATCCCCTTTGGGCTCACTTGGGCCGAGCAAGCAGACTCTGGAAAGTATCTGCCAGCTCTGCCGAGCCGGAAATAAAGGCACTCAGTGCCACCATGTCGTCGAACGCTCCGCCCATGCGGCGCCGACGGCTCTCGTCTCCACGGAGACAAAGTATGGAGATGGCGGGCTCAACAAATGGTGCCTCACCCTCGCAGGGGCTTGGTAACGCGGCTGCGACGCCGAAATACCACCAGCGACGCATGATTGACTTCTTTCCTGTCCTCGCTGGCGTTGACAAAGACAAACAGCAACGTGGACAATTCCGGAAGGCTCGGCACCGTGAACTCAAACGTCTGAGATGTGAGGAGCGAGAAAACGCACCCTCTGGGCGAGGGAGGCTAACCGGCGCTATTCATCGCGATGACTTCACGTATGGCTGCGTCATTAATAACGTCAATGGATTTGGCACGGGATCGCATGATCGAGAGAACTGGCTCAGTACGTTCCGTTGCAAACATGACCATGGCCGAAACGACATCACCCTACTCCAAGAGACGCACGTGGAGTCCACGGAGGTCACACTCTTTGAGCGACTTCACTGTGCTGGATGGGGGTATGCATCAGACGCTGGTAATCCCACAATCTCTTACTGGAGCCCGTCCTCGGACCGGAAAGGGGGCGTAGCCATCTTGGTTGATCCGTATGGGGCCTTCACGGATGTCACCCTTGTACTACGCGACCACTGGGATGCTCATTTCATGGCGGTTCAAGGCATGCTACATGGGACGGCTCTGGCAGTGCTCAACGTGTACGCGCCCCATCGGCGAGGCGCCCGGTAATCTTTCTTCAAAAAGCTATCTGACGTTGAGCTGCCCTCTGGGGCTCTGATCGCTCTTGGAGGGGATTTCAACTGCACCTTAGAAGACCTAGCCGACCGAAGTTATGGGCTGGTTTGGTGCACGATTCCCCGGCCCTGGTCAACTTACTGTCAGTATGGGGTCTGACCGACCCTGTTGCAGATGCGAGGCCGACACGCTGGACGCCTGCTCAGCTAGTAACCCATCGAGAAGCCACACACACGTACCACTACACGGTACCTGGTCACGGTGCGGCTTCCTCGCGCCTCGACCGATGGTATGCACACATGCAAGTACCTGGAGACCCTATTCGGATCCAGAAACCTGCTCGAGTATACCCGGTCCCCTTGTTCACAAAGGAGGCCGTCGACCAAGCTACTGTTGACATGTTAACGGAGTTCCTTCCCAGGATCACCAGCACGGCAGCAAATGCAAGCGTATGTGCGAGTTGGTGGGATCAGCTCAAACGGCAAAAAGCAACTGACACGCTTACTATTGTACGCCAGAGACGTCGGCTTAACCGCAACTCTTTTCGCCAAAGACTCAGACGACTTCAGAGGCAGTACGATCTGGAGAGCGCCAGAGCGGCCGGCAAAGAACCAACAGTTGCTTCCATCACGGTTGCTATGGACGCTCTCTCTCTTGAGGCCCAGGCTGGGGACACGCCAGCGGCCAGACTCCGGAATGCATTTGCGGAATGCAAGCGGGAGCGGGCAGGCGCCACTCGACGACGGCTTTTTGCTGAGGCCACGCATCATGAGGGCAAGACTTCGAAATCTCTCTTCCGTCGGGTAGCTGCCAAGTTCCAAAACAACACCATTCGCAGGCTTGATCAGGTATCTGGGTCGCCTCAGCGCGGGATACACGAGAAGGTCGATATCCTCGCTGACGCGTGGTAGCCCATCTTGCAACATACTGTGACGGAACCAGACTTACAGGAGGAGGTGGCGGGCTGGATCAATGCCCCCACTCAGCCCACCCAAGCGCAGCTAGATGTAGCCAACCCCATCACCGAGGAGGAGGTTGCAGCGGCAATTGCGGCATGCAAGGAGGCCAAAGCTACAGGACCCGACCGATTAGGGATGACTTGTACCGCGCTTATTCCACGCATCTGGTCCCCGTATTGACCACACTTTACAACTTGTGGTACGAAAACGGAATCTTCCCAAGATCCTTCGTGGAGGCCAACTCTTTTGTATAAAGAAGAAGGGCAACCAGCGGAACGCGCTCAACTACCGACCCCTCGCCATGCTGAACACAGACTACAAGGTAGTCACTAGAATTTTGACAGCACGGATGCAGAAAACCCTGGACGCCCGCATTCACCCGAACCAGACTGGGTTCGTTCCCGGCAGGACCGTCCACGAGACTCTTCATGTCTTTGAAGCAGCTCAACGGCACCTCGACAGTGATGATGACCAGACAGATGCGGTTGTACTTCTCCTAGACTTCATGAAGGCGTATGACTCGTTGTCACGGAGCTTCCTCGTGGCACTGCAGAGGCATGGATATCCAACTCGATTTGTCACTGCGGTGGCAGCTCTTCACGATGGAACTACGGCCCGATTCCTCGCCAACAGATTTTCTTCTCGCGAGATAGCGGTCACCAGTGGCATTCGACAAGGATGTCCCTTGGCACCCCGACTGTTCATCCTTGCACTTGACGCGCTGTACAGGGAGCTAGATTGTCATCCTGCGCTGAGAGGAGTGCGGCTACGCTCTGCTACTGGGGAGATCGAGGTGAGGGTCGCTGGCTACGCTGATGACACAGCAGCCTACCTTGCTTCAGTCAAATACCTTCCAGTCCTGAAGAGGTTAACTACGGCCTATGGAGCTGCCACCGGCCTCATGCTCAACCATGAGAAAACCATGGTGGTTGCTCTGCACCCTTCAGGGATTCATCAAGCAACACAACTACCGCCTCCACTACAGTTCCAACCAGTCGATGACCACGGCAGATACCTTGGCATCCAAGTGGGAAGTGTACACGACTCGGCAGGATCATGGAAGTTGGCCGAGGCTCAACTGCTCACCCGGCTTCGCCTTGCGAAAAAGAAAACGCACACAGTTGACCAACGGAGTGTCATTGCTTCTGCGATCATCCTGCCTAAACTCCTGTATATGGGTCAACATGCGTGGCCTTCTCTAGCCACCGTTCATCGCGTCACCAGGAAGATGAAGAATTTCATCTGGCATGGCCAGTTTGCTGGCGAAGTACCCGGCGCACGGGGGTGGCTGGATGCCGACCTGGCTGCTCTACCGCGTACTACGGGAGGCTTGGTGATTGGGAACCTGCGGGTGGAACTCGTGGTGATGGCAGCGGCCACGGTACAAAAGTGGGCTCTCTCTGGGGAAATAACCCGCGTTATTGTGGGTGACATCTTATTCGCCTCGCCGAAGGAACTCCGTAAAATAGCGCGACCTGCTTACCTTATGGCTCCATCTGGGGTCACGACTGAGGGCAAGATCCGATGGCACCAGTCGTTGTGGACCGCTGGTCGACACGTCCTGGTGGAAACGGAACGACGGACGCTGGTGCCT
Source organism: Phytophthora tentaculata (assembly GCA_033557915.1). Taxonomy (NCBI): domain Eukaryota; phylum Oomycota; class Peronosporomycetes; order Peronosporales; family Peronosporaceae; genus Phytophthora; species Phytophthora tentaculata. Next base: position 5,779,452 of record JAUCEA010000009.1, read on the forward strand.
CACCGGGATGCCATGGTTAGAACCTTCTACCACATAGCTTGGACCTTTGCAGGGGCCCACATGCATTGGACAGGGAATCGGCTGGTGATTGACGGCTCGGCGGTGAGAGCTGCTGTTTTCAGGCTCTTCATTCACGCTGAAGTGGTCGCCGATGAGACCCCGTGCCTGGAATGGTTACCTTATGCCCCCATTGCTGACTTACGCCTCTAAAAAGGAGGAACTGGACTAGCTAACCAGCCTTCCGCATTTGGTACTCTACTCAAGCTCGAATCTAAATTAAAGGACGTCATTCACTGGAGATGTCATGGGGGTGGCAAGATAACGGTGACGCTCTTGTCCCCGTCACGACTACACACAACCCGTGTACGTGATGCCGTAGAAGATCTTATGAAAGTGCTGGTGACAAATTTCCCGACCATGCTCCAGTACTGGGTGGACCGCCATGAGCTCAAGCTCAAGGCCACACCCACTGATCACCCGGTCATAGCCATAGTGAAGGCAGGAAAGCCTGCCACGGTTAGCATCACCTCGGCCACGCGGCATGAGGTGACAGAGATACCCGTCCACACCTTCGCCCAACTGGAGCGTGGACTCACCAGTTCTCTGGGGCCTGCAGTTACACTCAAATCAGTGCTGCCTCACCCCGGCTTCAGCCGGTTCGTTTGCCTATGGACCTGTGGGGCCCGTCCGTCACAGAAGCGAGCATGACTCCGCCAGACCATCACGCGAACCGCTCGGGCAAAAGGACTTGTCAGTAGAGAGCGACGGGAACAAAACTGGAGAATGCTGAGCTCGGACGCAGCGGATGGATTAGCCACTCTCGAATGGCGCAGGATTCGCAGGATCGTCGGACTCGGCCCCTGGTCGGAACAACTGCTCTACCGACTAAAACTTCAAGCCCTCTCTTTAAATGATCCCACGCAACGATTTCCGGGATGCCCACACTCGGACTGCGTTCGAGCCCCCAGCATCAATTTGCATAACATTTTCTGGACGTGTCCAGCGGCGCGGAGGTTGAGACGACGATTCATTCGGTGCTGGGAAGGGGCAGGACTCGACACCCAGACCATAGAAGAAGCCTGTTTTGGGCTCACACTTCCGTCCATCCCTCCCGGTGTTTGGGCCGAAACCGAGAGGATCTATGGATCTCTGAAAGGTTCGGAAGGTGTTGAGCTGACGGAGACAGTGACGAAGGTAACAGACAGTTGCTGGAGACTCGGAGTCGGCCTCTACTTTCAGGCTGTGTGGCAGTGGCGTACCGCCTACTTCGATACATCCAATGATGTATCTGCTGGACATCATCTCACCATGCTAGATGCCCGGCTACGAAGCGGATATGCCACTGTACATCTGCACCTGGGACGTGTCGGGCCCGCCGGACACATGGATCGTGCCGCGCAAGTACTTAGGAGGGTACTTACCATTCCGTGGGACTCCCCTCCGGAGGGACCCCTAGTCGACCGTCATGTTCATCTACTGTTCTTCGATGGCGGCTCCAGGGGAAACCCTGGGCCGGGAGGCAGCGGAGCCGTGGTGAGCCAGACCAGTTCGGGGCACAGTGGAGTCAATATCGTCTGGGCAAGCTCGATGTCATACGCGGCCAACTCCACCACAAACAATGTCGCCGAGAACCTCGGTCTGTTGATGGGACTATGGGCCTGCCACCAAAACCGGTGGACCCCACTGCAGGTGATTGGAGACAGCTGCCTTATCATTCGACAACAGATGGCTCGCACGCCGCCCAAGGCGCGCCACCTACTCGGACTGTAATGGCAGATACGAAGACTCGCGGACCAACTCCAGGTCTCAAGATGGCACCACCACCGCAGAAGCCACAACAAATGGCTGATCTCCTGGCCAATCCACCCATGGATTCGAAGAAGAGTTTTCAATGCGAGTTGAGTCGACTGGAAGGATCTGGATGACTGAGATAGCAGCTAGATATGCATGTTGCCAATGACGTTGGTCACTGGCGCGACCGTACCGCAGATGAGAGCTCCTCGGAGCTCGTGCTCTTCCATCTTAGGATGAGGTTGGCCATCAGTGGACAACCCAAGAGGGAGGGCTCCCGGATCGAGACGGGTGCCGACAAGGCCATCGGATGCCGTCAGCTACTTAGCACCACAGTAGTTGAGTGACAACCATGCTCCATAAAAAAATAGGTTGTTGGGCGGGTTCATAGCACCGTATCTGCAGGTGTTGTGCCTTTTAATAGGCTATTGAGGGGTGGGGATAGGTATACATGTAGAATCGTCCGATTTTGTAGCCGAATTCATCTCTTTCCAGAGACGAACCTGGTTGACAGTGCCAATCAGTCAACTTAACAGGCCTCCACCGTTTATCAAGCTCGGTTAACCATTGGTCTATGAGAGCATTCAACGCGTACTCTAACTTATGATCGAATCGCAATATCTCATGATCAAATCATCGGAACCGCTCTGTTCATCCCGCCCAGCCGCAAGCTACAACTCAGGTTGTACCATCGAATTGGTACACTCTGGATTGTAATAACTCCTGATTGTGATAATTTGGTGGTTCCCGAAGCTATCACAGACGAGAGGATTGTCTGTATATCTCCACCGCGGACCGTAAATTGCGGATAAGACAGCAAATCAAAATTATTTACAGATAGTTTGAGGATAGATTTCTCCACCGCTGACAGCAACGTAGGATATCAGCAAATAAATTCCCAGACCGCAGCAAATTGGCTGAATTCGCTGCCGCATTTGCGGAGTGTCTGCTGTCACAGGTGGGAAACATATGTTTTTTTCTACCTGTGGCACGACCTGTCAGATTTATGCCACTTCACGCCACAGGCAGAGAAGTTGTTTTCAGCGGGGTAAAATACGGAAGCTTCACAAACTTATATCATATGTGGCTGGGATGAGCGTACAGCCAGTAGAGCATTTGCAAAAGGGAGTGCAAGTTGCGCCGCAACAGCCCGCGCGTCCGCGCCTTTGACTGCTGTGGCTTGGTGGCGGGAAGGGGAGGTGAGATGAGGGGGGGGGATAGTTGCAGACGTAGTGAAGGCTCGGAAGACCGCGTGGACGAGTACCAAGGTGCCTAGCTGCTTGACAGGCTGGGACTGGAGCTCAACTCAAACTGTGTCTTCAGTGGACTCGAAACCTCTATTGATAGCATTCGATCCATTGTAGCTTTCCGATAATTTTTTCACACAAATTTTTATTAAACTAGGAGTTTAGGATGTGTCCAATTTTATAACTGTTTTAGTGTGTACTACAAAAATAACCTGTGGCAGCAGCAACGTCCAGAAAAACTGGTACATAATGAATTCAAGTGTAGCAACCAAGAAAAACGAGACAGTCCCATCAGTAATGCATAAAATGGGTCGGGTCGATTTGAGGCAAAACGGCTGGTTCCACATGTTTTGCTGTTGTTTTATGCTGTTACCGCGGTGGAGTTAGCGACTTTTGCAGATACGCAAACATGAAAACTAACAGCGTAAAAAATGGATTTGCGGATAGGTCCTATCATAGGATACTGATGGCGCGGTGGAGATGCCCTAAGGGCACTTTTTGTTTTCTTGTAAAATATAATAATGTAGTATTATATAATACATGAAAACAAAAAGGTATAATGTTGATAAAACAAGCTCTGCAAATACAGGAAAGACTGGTCCTAATTAAGTAAGAGGTCGTATTATTTTAGCAACCGGTCGTATTATTTGGTAAAATGTCGTATTATTTTAGCTACCGGTCGTTTTACTTGGTAACTGGTCGTAATATTAACCCTTTTGTTGTCAATCCTTGTAAACGTGGCATATTGCATCGTTTTCCAAGAATTGCCCAATCAAAATTCAAGATTTAATTTTGAGCCAATTGTGCTCTTAACAGAAAACTTCGCAAAACGATGCATTATGCCACGTTTTACAAAAGTATTTCAAACTTTATATCTGTGTTTTCCTAAGGTAATATTTGATGCGCCTTAAAACGCGGCATTATGCATAATGCAAGAAATGCATTCCCGGTCAGGCGTCGCATATGATCCCGCAGGGACAAGCGACACCCACGTGTCAAAAGCGGATGTTTCTGGACGAGATTGAAGAGCATTCGGCCGGCACTAGCGACAACGCCAAGCTGATGCGCTCACTGTCCCAGGCTATTCGTCAAGCGGCAGTCTGACGTGCAAGTCAACCGTTAAGCAGCAATATCGCATCTGCCCGCGCCGCGGCCATCGCAAAGCTGACACCATGCAGCTAGCGAGAGCGCATCATGTGCGACGTCAGTGAACATGAAGAGTGCATGCATTTATAAGAGATGTCGCTGCGCATACTTGACTACACCTACTGTACTATTTGTAGCAGTGATGCACAATTACAATAGGATTTATAAGATGACATGCATTTTGTGTAATGCCTGTGCTACCCGCAGTAGCTACTCATGTGAATGGGAAAGGAGGTTAGTCTGTAGGGATTCTTCGAACGAGTGTCGGAACCGCGCATACGCCATCGGCAGCACACTGACATCGCGCTTGAGGAAGCTGTCTTGGATCCAGAACTGCACGACATTGAGAAAACTTGGACACACAATCATTACCAGCACCAACTCTGCGAACTGATACCCGCGCAGCGAGTGGAACAGCAGTTCGCCAAAGAGACCGAGAGGCGTCGCAGCCGCGATCATGACGGACACAACGATGGCCTTGGAGATGAGGATGATCACCAGCCATGCGACCAACTGCAGCGCCCACACCCGGTAGGACGGTGGGTTCCCATATTCACCACTCTCCTGGATATTGATCCAATTCATGGAAAAGGCCAACTCTTGCTGTAGCCGCAGGAACGCGAGGCTCACGGCCATGCCGAGTGTACAGTCGCTGAGAAAGTTGAGGAAGTACCAGGCACATTCGTCCGTCACGGGCGGCATTTGAATAGATACGAGCAAGTTCATGAAGTGGCCCGTGGAAGCGCCGATCATTTGCTTACCAACGTCCAGCAACCAAATCTGCAGCGGTCGCCGGGGACGCTCGACGTGGCGCTTGTACCAGAGTGTGGCGATGGCGATGAGACCTAACAGCGCCTGGATGGCGTACGAAGCTGCATTCGAGAACAGCACGCATTGTTCCACATCGTCATGTGCAAGCTTCGGCAATGACATTACTGTGTGCTGCTTGCTTGTCGTTGAGGTCGCTTGTGTTGCAGTGCTCTCCAAGGCATCGCCGATCTTTTGTCTTGAAGGGTCGTATTGAAATGCAAGCAGTTTATGTGCCATGTGTATGGCACAGTGTACCATGTACATGAACAGCGACGTCAAATTTCGGTACCGGTACCATTTACTTTGGTTAGGCTAACGTTAGCACAGCTCATGTAGACTTGCGGCCTTTTTCGATTGATCTATGTTGAATCTGGTTCAGAATCTGGAGCGAACGCCGCGACGCGCCTGCACCAGCTCCCGCGGATGGTGGTGTCTTCCTCTTCTTCTTGATAAGGAGCGGGTGCGCGGTTGGCGTTAGCGATTGCTGCGCGGCAGTTCGCTGGATGCCCACTGAGCGTGTCTTGAGCCAATTCACTGGCTTCTTCGCACCGGGAACGCTCGCTTCATTGAAACTCTTGGAAGCGAATAACCGTGACTTCGGCCCCGAAGGTCGATTGGCGTGACCTGTTGGGGTATCGCGCTTATGCGCTCTTGATGCACTGGACGTCGGAGTCTTGTGACGAGAACCTTCGGCCACGGGGGACATGAAAGTCGCGTCGGTGCTTCCCGTTGGCTTAAGCGGGAAGAGGCCGTTCTCGGTAGTCTCGAAGTATTCCAGCTCGTCCAGATGTTCGTAGATCTCACGGAAGGTAGGGCGCACTCCCCACGCTGTACAACGCATGAACAGATTGTAGTACGGACCCAACCGAGCCTTTGCAGCGTCGGGAACTTGAGTCACAGTCACGTCCTGCAGCAGCTTGTGCAAGCTTCGCGTCTCCACGTATTCTTTCGGCACAATCTCTCCGACAAGTAGGCGGTACAGGATTTCTCGTCCGAAGGCGCCGACGTCGCAGTTCTTGTGGAAGCTAAACGAGCTGTCCAGGATTTTGGGTTCATCTGCTGGAAGCTTTATGCGACCGAAGTCGGATAGCTTGATGTCTGGTTCCCAGCTTTGCTCGTAGCCCTCAGGTGGCGTACGCATCAGGATATTCCGACAAGCCAGATCACCGTGGGCAACGTTAATATCTTCGTGAAGCGTGATCATGGGCAAGCAGATCTGCTTCAGCATCGCCTTCGTATCATCAAATGACAGTGTGTAGCGGCGGTGCTTCGACCCACCCGAGTTTACGCCATATCGTCTTAAATAGTCGCTTAGCTTGCAATCCATCACCTCCAGCGCGATGCACGTGTGCTCAATAGCATCGCACAGACCAAGACACTGCAGGAATCCCTTCATGTGACGCACTCGGCGTAGATAATGCAACTCGAGAGCAGCACGGTGCTTCGCTTCGTGCTCGGGGAATCCTTCGTGCGGCTTGGCACGCTTGAGAGCCACCTTCTGGCCGTTGATCACAGCTGCAGTCACCTTGCCATCAGTGCCCTCGCCGTACACGCCTCCTGTGTACTCAACATCCGTCTCGCAATTAAAGAGACCGACGTCTCCAATCACCGAAGTACTCGTGAACGCACTGGATGTCGTGTCCGTCTGAGCTGCAGCTACAACGTCTTCTACTTCAGCGTGGGATTCTACGCTGTTGCAGCTTTCTTGGGACAGCGGAGCGAGTTTGTCGACATGGCTGTGGGCAACATTCGTCGATTCCTGCGAGAGACCAACTTCTTGTTGCGAATCCATGGCTTGTCCGTCTTCTGCGCTGTGATCACCGCCATCTTCATCTTCCACGATGGACTCTTCATCCACCACGACACTACATGTTGATTTAAACTCAGGATCCGCATCTGCCGACGACACGTCCTTCTCATCCTGGTCTTCTTGGGTCGGATCATAAACTAGTTCTTCCGTTTGGCTTAGTGGAAGGGAGATTGAAGCAGCAGTATATGGGCTTTGAAGGACCGACTTCCGGGGAGGTGGACTGGTAAAAGTCATAGCTGTACTGGTGAACGGCATGGCTCGTCGAGCTTGAGGACTCGTGAACGTCATGGGCCGACGTGCCTGTGGACTCGTGAACGTCATGGGCCGACGTGCCTGTGGACTCGTAAAGTTAATCGGTCGTCGCGTCTGAGTTGCAAGTGCGGGAGAAGACATACGAGACGGAGCGGGAGTCTTCACTGGAGTGGGTGCTTCAAGGCGTTGCTGCAGTTTTTCATTCGTCTTCAGGTTTTTCTCCAGTTTCTTCAGTGCCAGCGCTCTGTTCTCCGGACGCGGCGCACGCTCGGGAGAAAAAGAGATCATACGTTTCCTGGTAGACGCCGACGAACTGCTCTGTGCAATGCCCCTGGCCACGTTCTTCTTAGGTTTGCTAGCTATAACCACAGGTGGCGCGCTCTTCTCCGGTGTCGGGTCAATGCCTGATGTGTTGTGCTTTGTCTGATTAGCTGTCTCCACTGGTGAGTGCATGGACACTTGATCGGGTGACATGGGCTCAGGCAGCACACTCTTCTCTTCAGCCTCAGCAGCGGCGTCTGGCGCTAAGTTGCCCCCCACTGTTTTACCCTCCGTCTCAGATAGAACACTTTTCTCCTCTAGTTCAACTGAGGGCTCCTCCTGTGCTTCTCCAACCACCGACGCCTCGCTTTCACTCATATCGTCATCATCGTCCTCATCCACAGGCAGCTCCACTGCTATTTCCTCAGTCTGGGATAGAACGCGGCTCTCCTCTGGCTCTAGTATAGGCTCCATATCTTCCGACTCCTGTTTCTCCTCTTGTGATTCTTGAATCTTTACTGCCTCAGACATATCGCCACCCACGTCCTTCTCCACACTTGGCTGCTCTTCGTTGTCCCTTGGAGGCATCTTCTTTTTCTGTGTCCTCCGCTCCTCTTCTTCACGAGTCGACATCAATTGCTTCTTCTGCGGCGTCTTCTCCGCTTCAATCGCCGCCTGGGCAGCCATCACCGCGTGCATATATTCGCGGTTTTTCCTGCGCATGTATCGGTCGTTGGTCCATGCGTTGTTGCCGGATTGCGGGTGTGGCATCGCCTCTACCTCCGTCTCATGGAGGCGGCGGCGCTTGTGGCGCTCGCGATTCTCTATTATCTCCAGCCGCATCGCGGCGCGAGTTCGGCGGGAGGAGGTCTCCTTGGGAGGCATCGCTGCTTGAAAAATGGCGCGCAGCTATTTTCCCGATATTTCGAGGTACTCGCGAAAAAATATAGTTACAAAAACTAAGTAGTCGTCTTCGAAATTCCCTATTTTTGAAGATTTTGGCTTCACAGCCGCAACCATTGACACAAGCGCCAATGATGGCAAACGCTAATGGCACTGAGGTGGCGCTGTCCTTCAGCGCCGACATGTACAAGAAACTGTTTCCGGCAGAATACGTGCGCAAGTGCTTGGCGAACAAGGTGCGGCCGGATTCGCGAACCATCGAGGCCACACGCGCCGTGCAGCTGCAGACAGATGTGATTCAGACGGCAGCCAGCTCCAGCCTTGTCAAGCTGGGTAAGACGTCGGTGCTGACGGCAATTAAGCTGGCAGTGGGCACGCCAGCGGTCGCTACACCTGACCAAGGAGAGATCGGTACGCTGGTTGTATGAATAGGGATATGTGATGCTGCTGACTCATGACTATCGTATTTGCTGCAGCCATTCAGGTGCACTTGTCACCTCTGTGCTCGAATCGGTTCACACTCGGCCGTCCGTCCGAAGAGGCGCAAAGCATCGGCAGCCAGCTTACAAGAATAATCGTTGGGTGTGTTGGCATGCAGAAATGTCTTTAATTCGTCTGTAGACTAACGATATCATACTATTTTTGTGTCCGTGCAGCTCGCGCGTGGTGGAGATGGAGAGCTTAAGCATTGTCAAAGGCCAGTCGGCATGGAAGCTTATGGTAGATGTGTACTGCGTGGATCATGATGGCAACGTGCTGGACGCCGCACTCACGTCGATCATTGCGGTGCTAAAAACGCTGAAGCTACCGGCTACCTCTGTCAACGAAGCGGACAATGTGGTCTCTATCGTGCCAGGTGAGTCGCTGGGCCGTTAAACTCTTCTTACGACAGATGTAACTAATGTGTGGACGCATGCTCTTGCAGACGGCGACGCCACACCGCTTCGTGTGGAGCACGGCGCGTACGCGACCTCGTTCGCCGTCGTGGACGGCGTTGTGCTGATCGATCCGACCAGCGACGAGGAGGATCTGGCAAGCGCCGTGTTCAGTCTCTCGTATAGCACTGACGGCCAGCTCTGCGGTGTGCACAAGGCAGGTGGGTCAATTGTAGCGCCTACCGTGATGCAGCAATGTATGACGATCGCGAAGCGGAACACCAAGGAGCTGGCCAAGCTTGTAGATGCTTCAACTTAGCATTAGACATTAGACTACGCTACAGAATTAATAGAACCAATTATGGTTAAAACCTCTCGTTGTCTGTAAGCTGTGAATTTCGATATTATTCGTGTTGGAAGTTATTTCAAATACCAGTGTAGCCTCATTTTATCAGACCGGCTTCAATTTGTGCAAATCTGATTCCTTATCACTCGCTGAAAAGATCCCAAGCAGAAGCTCCAGAGGTAGCAGCGAGCAGAGAGCTCAGCTCGAGAGAGGAGGAAGGAGAACGGTTCGACTGCTCTGGGTGCAGCGGTTGCACGCAGCAGAGCAGAATTAGTAGCGAGTCCGTTTGCGCCATGAACGAAGGCACGCCACTGTGGCATTCTCCGGCTAGCTCTGTGGCGTCTGTGGCCGGATCCATTGTGCGCGGGAGCACAGCAGATCCCGCATGGCAGTCAAGACGTGTGCGCAACAAAGGCCTATTTCCAAGCGCAGTGACGCCGCGTATAATCCGCACTGCAACGTTTGCAGGGTTGCTGGTGGCCGTATCCTTCTACATCATTGGAGGAGCAATGCTATCGACGACGGTGCAAGGTGCAACAATGCCTGGCACACAAAAGGTTGACATTGCAACTAGACAGACGACGACTGCCGCCACCGTGGCACTGGGAGACGCCGAGCGTGCTGAGGTGGAGAACAGGCGAACCGACAGCGCGTCCGAGGACAGTGTGCTGTTCCTGCCCGGATTCGGAGCTCCACGGGAAAAGCAGGTGCGTCGCAGAAACCAGAATTTTGCTCTGCTTAGAGGAAACGGCACCATGGGTGGCGTATTCCTGTCGGTGCTGCTGCTGTTCTGGCCGTTCGTATTGATCTGCGTAATTGTGTTGGTCGTGTTGAGACTCATCGACGGCCCGTGCCTCGACTATTATGTATGGTATGTGAACAGTATGCTGGCCTGGTCGGAGTGAACAGCATTAGCGCGGGCAAGCTCTTCTATTGGTTCTTCGAGACCCGCGCGCCCATGCAGATCGACGACCGCACACCACTACTGCTCTGGCTCAACGGCGGGCCTGGTGTGTCGTCAATGACGGGTCTGCTGACTGAAATGGGACCCTATCGTCTCACGAAAGAGCGGAAGCTGATTCCACATGAACATTCGTGGACCAATATTGGGCACATGCTGTTCGTTGACCAGCCCGTTGGTACAGGCTATTCATCCGTGCGAGATGACGTCGGCCACGTGGATACACAGGAGGAAGTCGCTGAACAGCTCTATCGCGGTCTACAGGGATTTTTCAGACGTCATCCGGAGTACAAGCACAACCCGCTGTACATGTGCGGGGAATCGTATGCTGGCAAATACGTCCCGTCAATCTCGCACTATATCCACGTTAAGAACAGTGGTCCACCAGACAACGATGAAGTGGTCATCAATCTGACTGGGGTAGCTATTGGCAATGGTAACATGTGGCCCGTACTGCAGACCCGATCCGTACCAGACTTCGCTATAGCATTGGGCCTCATCGATTCTCAGCAGTATGAAGATGCAAACGCTCAGATCAGCGTCTGCGAGGAGTTGCATCGACAAGGCCGAGATGTGGACGCCTTCCAGGTATGTCATGCCGTGACCCAAAAGATCTATGAGGCCGCAGGGAATCCATTTATTTATGACATCCGCCAGTCGAGCAACACGTTTGCGGACCTGAGTACACTGCTATCGAGTTACTTCAATGACGACGCCGTGCGTCGAGCGCTAAATGTTCCTCCTGGAACGCCATGGACGTCTGTAGACGGATCGGTTTACGGTACGTCACCGTCGGCGCCGGCATTAGTGCGTCATCTACTGCAGGACGAGATGCTGGATGTACCCATCGACGTGTTCCGCGACTTGTTGGACAACTACAAGTTCCTGTTCTACGCCGGCAATATGGACGGCTCGTTGTGCAACAACTTGGGAGTAGGACGCATCATCGATCGACTGGCCTGGACAGATACAACCAAGTACCGTGCGGCTAAACGACAGCCTTGGATGGTGGACGGTAAGGTGGCGGGGTTGGCAAAGTCTGCAGGAAACATGAGCTACGTGGTGGTGCTGAACTCGGGTCATCTCGTACCCACAGACCAGCCCGAGGCCTCGCTGGACATGATGCGGCGCTTTATCAACAACGAACCCTTCTTCACGCTGTCCCCGTAGCCAGTTCAATAGGACATACACGAAGGCCGCGTGCAGCTTCTAGAAAACGCTGACGCTTTCTTCTCCAGCCTCCACGACTGCTTTTTTTGCGTTTTGTCAGGCAAGAAGCAGGAAGGTTGTACATTTATACAGCACAGCAACCAACAGACGTGCAAGTAAATAAAGGCGACGCACATTCGTAGACTAGAGCATTACAACTTTCAAATTGTGTTACCGTAGCAATGATGAGATGGCTACACGGTCTTGCAAACAGCATGGACACTCCGGTCGTTTTAGACAACGACCATCCACTCGCGGATCGAGTAGGACGTGACGAGGTCGTTGAGCACGTAGGGGTCGGTCTTGACAAAGTCCTCAATGGTCTGTTTGTCCTCCACGTTGAAGATGAAGACGCCGGCGTCAGGCGGATTCACAAGTGCACCGCCCATAACAACATGGCCGTCCTTCTTGGCGTTTACAGCGCGCTCCAGGTGCTCCGCGCGGAACGGGCCGCGGCGATCCAGGATGTCGCCCACGTACTCGTAGCGCAGGATGTAAAACTTCTTGTCGGCGGCGGTGGACATGGTGCGGGACAACAGCGAGCGAGAGGAGACTTGGCGAATGCTTCGAGCAAACATTTTCCAATTTAGAACCGGTTTGAAAAGCTTTTTCCAAACCTGTTTTAGATTTCATGTATTTTATGTGTAAATAGTGTGCAAGAGTTTGAGTGTCAATCATGGCAAGTTTGCAAGCGGAGGCGCTGCGTCTGTACCGCGCTATCTACCGGGTGTGTAGCCGTTGTGAATCATGAGCGTACACCAACCGCGAGTAGAGATGCTGAAGATCATGATGATGTCTACTTTTACGCACTGCAGGCGGCTGGGAAGATGCCGACTCGCGACCGAACCAACTACGTTCGCCGCCGGCTCCGTCACGAATATGACCAGACACGCGAAGAGACCAACCCAGAGAGAATCAGGTGACATCAGTACATATTGCGTGTTCTTTTTATACATGCAATGCTAACGAGAGGTTGTTGCTCAGTTTCCTGCTTCGCCTCGCGGAGACGCAGTTGGACACGGTGGAGGTGCAGGCGCAGCACTTAAAGTCCACCTTCTCCAGTCCGGACTACCATCGCACCTAGATCAACAGAGCATAATAGTCGACGAACTGAGAATTCGTTGTCTTACACTTGACAAAACTGATGGAGAATCAGTGCCTGAAGAGCCTTGATAACATAACGATGATGCGCCTCTATGAGTAAGCGACAACGCATTCACCGATTACTAGGCCTTCGCGAAGGCTGGGATAGGTGGTTTCGAATGTCGTAAAAGAAAAAAAAAGAAAAAATTGTATTAAAGCAATTTGTCTCTGAAATTTATTTCAGAGTCTACCAGGGATCCGACTTTCCTCATATACTTTATTTATGACACTATATGTGTACCCTCTTTACATCCATAACTGCTGCGTCCATAAAATTATTAGCCTTAAACTTGAAGTATTAATTTGAAAAGCACACTCTCCGTATTTTAAATGGTCAGATTGTCCGATAATCTTATATATTACTCTACACGATCTGAGAGTCCTTGATAGCACGCCGTTTGCAATACCTCTAATCATTTATACATGCATTGCTTTTGAATCACCCACGTGAATGTTGACCCTGTCGGCGACGGTCCCATCTTCGCGCAACATGCAACTGCAATATTTTAGGGGGATATTTATTTTGCGTGTTTCTTATGGACGGGATAAGCGGATTTTGTTCTAAGCAGGATTAATCATGCCGTCACTTTGATGACCCAGTATCGAACCTACACTCGTTAGTGCCATAAATAATGCAGGACTGCAATGTCCCCCCCCCATGCGCTAGAGTCCTGATCTCAGCCATGATTGTTCATACCGTTTACTTCCGTTTGCTTAAAGTACTTCAGTCCGTAAAGTTTGGCAGGATGTGGACTGTCAAGGTGTTTCTCATTAGTACACGCTAATACATGTGCTTTCTCATGTAGGTTCCACGTGGCAGCTTACTTATGGGACAACTAGAATGGACAAGAAATCTGCTTACCCTGTCTTCTTGTAGCTTTCCATTTGTTTCTTTCTTTTCGGGGAGATGTCAGTTTTGTTCTCGGGCTTATATTGAAATATTGGTCGAGTCGCAGTTATTCCGCTGTCGCTTTTTTTCATGAATATGCGATGTCGAAGACCTGCAGTCAACCAAAACAACCACGAGGATATTGTTAGGACAAGTTGTATGCAAACAACTCTAACGAAAACAGGAGGTTATTTACGAAGCCTGCGAAGCCCTTCAGTGCTATTTTTTTTGCAAATGCAAAATTACGCCGTCTGGATATCAAGCACAGCACCTCGCTGAAAATGTACAAACTGCTTTCAGCTCAGCGGCAAATGGCACTACGTGTACTGTACACTGTACATGAGCGCAAGCTACAGTTTACATGTCATGCTCGAATTTTCAGAGCTTCTTCGTGCGTATCACGACTTGGTTGTTATAAATATTTGTTACGCTATGGAATCCGGACAATTGCCGCTATATCTTGGATGCGAATTTCATTGGTCTTAAGCCAACGCCAGTTGCCTGCGCCTGCTTCGCAGCCGCAGCATCTGCGACTGTAGAATTTCTGTATCCAACCCAAATCGTTTGAAAAATTCTTGACCATTTCAGATTTCAATCGTGGTGACCATTACAGCTAGGTTTTTGGTCAGGCAGGGGTGTTAACAAACGTTGTAAATTCGGAAATGGCTTGCGATGTTGAAAAGGTTGTTAGATATACCGAATCAATCAATCGTTATTTGTTCTTGTTAACCCTCATACATTTTCGGCCTTTTCTTGGGTTCATGTCACTTTCTTGTCATTACCGGTTATGTTACCTGTCATTACCGGTTCGTGCACGACCGACAGCGCTCTCGAATTCATCCTGGTTGGGCTGTGATATCAGCACTTCGTCGCTTCCTATCCCAGAATAAGTACTAAACTAGGGCTGATTCGGAGACTGGGATAGCTGGTTTGAAGTATGCTGGAATGAAGATGAAGAAAGGAAATACGACTGCAGTGGTATGCAATAAAATATATTACTTTGTGATACAGACACATATTGGCAGCGGTTTCTGTTATTTCTGTTGCTGTTTAGGCTACGATGACAAAATATGGAAATATCGGCTCATTGTTTCTCACAAACGCAGCCTTCGACAGTATTTACTTCAAATATAATGACGATACACTCCAAAAATATCAAAAGACAAGACATGTTCTCAATCCGTGGGTGTTTCAAAAATCTCGAGGCAGAGCAACCGAGTTGTAGACAAGATCCACAAGCTTCATAAGAGTCTGTTCGCTACGTAGCTGGAGATGGAGACGAGCTAAACTTCGAAAATATAACGAGCTCGGATTGGTAAAAAAAAAACCATGCGGACAACAACACAACAGGAGATTTCCCTCTCCACCTCTTTGAGGTGGAGACACCACTTATACAAACTTTGTGGCTTAAGCAAGTTTGTATCATGGAAGAAGAAGAAGTCATAGTCATTGGAGCATGCTCTGCCGTCGCACAGGCTATGGATTTGTACGCTGAGAGTTGTGTATCACGCCGGCGTCGTGCTCAGAGCAGTATTCTCACCGTGGCCGCTTTGCGCTTCGAGCCAATGCTCCAATCCGCGGCATACGCGAGCTGGTTTGAAGACAACCTTCGCTGCACACGATCTACGTTCCTACTGATTGCCAGTTTTCTGCAAGAAAATGGGATAAGGTTCGCAGCGGCCAAGGTCAAACAGCACTCTTATGAAAAGAAGATCGCGGTCGCACTCTATGTTTTTGGATTGGCAGGTGGATACAGAGAGGTTGGAGCTGCTATGGGCATCTCCAGAAGCTGCGTCAAGGAGATAATTACCGAAGTCGTCCGCGTGCATGCAGAGATGGCCCCTGGCGTGGTATCGTTCCTGCGGGCTCAGCGGGATTGGAAGGCGGTCGAGGCTGGCTTTGCGTCACGGCATGGATACCCACCCATGTATTGTGGGGGCTGTTGACGGATCGTTTATTGAGATCGAGCGTCCTTACAAATTCGATGGCCTCTACTGCCGGAAGTGCTACCCTGCTCTCAACGTGCAGGCAATTGTAAGTTCGGATAACTTGTTTCTCAGCGCCGAAGCGCGACCTGGGTCGTGGTCTGATAGAAAAGGCTGGCTACATAGTATTATTGGGCGAACACTATATAAAGCTATCCTGCCAGGCACGCATTTCATCGGTGATGCGGGTTACGCATTGCTGCCGGAGCTAATGGTACCCTATTGTGAGCGGGATGAGGACGGGGTTTTATCGCCCCAGCAAAAGAAGTTCAACTATCTCCATTCTAGCACGCAGATGCCCGTCGAGAGTACGTTTGGAATTTGGAAAGGCCGCTTTAGAATGCTACAGGGCGCTCTCAATCAGGATACTCCGCGCTATGCGGCCAAATTTGTGGTAGCCACAATTGTACTTCACAATCTCATGACGAGATACCGAGACACCACAAAGATTGCACTCTATTTGGAAGCGGAGGATGAGAACGAGTGTATCTTAGACGATACCGTGGCAATCACCCAGAGAGAAATTGCAATTGCAAAGAGAAATGCAATATCTTCTCTTATTTGTAGCTAAAGCGCTTAATACATTACCTAAAAATTGAGTCTAGCGCTTGTTTGTACTACATGTCAGACTTGAGACACACGGCCGCCATTTGCAGTCAAGAACTGGATGAGGCTGTTCAACGCCTGTGTATGGGTCTCCATAGTATTCGTTAGCTCTTTGATCGAGCTCACCATCTCTCTAGTATGCACGTTTCCGCCAGAGACCTTGGAAATTTTGAGAGCCGCTGCAATGTTGTTTAGGCCGTTACCAATAGATCGCGTGCCCTCGTTAGCTTCCGTCTTTTCGTGTGCACGTTTGCTGATGTTTTCCCTCCAACCACCAAGTGCCTGGCCGCCCTCGTGCTCTGACCCAACATACAGAGGCGGTTGCTCCAACCCTGAAGCGGCACTACGCCCCGGCACCGCAGCGTCCTGTACAACATCAGAGACCTCGAGGTCGCTCGAAAAAAAGGCATCCGAGTCCATGCCTTCCAGGTCTCCCCAAACGTCACGCATCGCTACATAGCATAAAGGCTCCTGCAACGGCCTCTCCGTGGTGTTTCCGGTAGCATCTTGCGCGATACGGTAAACAGTGTACTGGTTGTACATGTGCTTTAGCTAAAAGAATAGATAATTAAAGAATTAGAGTCGAAAGTTAACCAATACGTATAAGGGCAATAACACGGAAGTTGCGGTACTACCTTTGACTTACACTGCCCAGCAGATACCTCTAGCCCCCCAATGTGATACGTTTCTGCGGCTATCAAGTTCCACGCTGCAGCGAGCTGCTTGGGGCTTTTGTTTCCTTGAAACCGCTCCTTCATGTAGTCGTAACGAAGCCGCAGGAGCGTTTCGGCTGACTTTACAGTCCAAGCGAATGGTTGCTGGGGTGTTTGAGCCTGAGGTGCTTGTGGTGCCTTCTTGCGCCTGCCTCGCCCGGTCGCCGCTGCACCATTCACGGAGGTAAGCGAGCTTTCCCCGGGGTTGGGCGAGGTTTGATGAGTCGCGTCGAGCGTTGTCGTGGGCTGAGCGAGAGGTAACAATTCGGTCATATCGTCTGGCGATAGTCGATTCTCTCCCCTGTCGGCTGGTGCCAGCAAGGTGAGATGCATAGAGCTCAATGATGGTTCCTGCGACGACGACGGTGTGTTCGCTGCGGAGTCGTATACAGCAGCAGAAGCGTCTTAAGTTCTTCTCGCGGAGGGCGAGCGGGCATCGTAAGTTTGGATTTAGAGCCTCTGAACCACCATCTGCAGAAAAGCGTTTGATTGGTTCAAAATCATCTGGAGGTGGATACATAGAGAACAATCTGGAGATGAATATCAGTGACCATCTCCATCTCCAGTACAACGCGAACAGGCTCTTAGCAATTGCATATAGCATCACATTGATAATCACCGCTAACTATGGTGAAGAGGAATCACGCCCTCCACATAACTGCTTGCTGTAGCGCCACAGCAATTGCTGAAAGTACGAGGGCGATCAATACAATAATCGCATCGCCGAATATCTGCATCTCGCAAATTTACTTAGTCAAACGCTAATTTATTGGTCAAAAACGGCGGTGATACATGTACAGTGCTGGTACAAAACTCAAGGTGTGACGCACGTCGGTTTCACGTCGAGCGTGACGGACACTTTTACTTACAAATTTCAAGACAAAAATCGAACAATAACCGCTGCAAGCTGACTTCGTACTGCTATCCCAGGATTAAAGGTACCGGTACCACTTAGTGGTACTTATAATATAAATACAAGTTAATGTTCAATTTTTAGGCATTCATGTGCTAAGCCTTTGCGACGAAATATTGCATGAGTTTTTTAGTTAGTTCGCACAATATCTCGTCTACAGAGCTGATATTTTGGATCAGTATAATGCGTCTACAGAGCTGATATTTTGGATCAGTATAATGCGTTGATGACATAAAGTTCCAACGCAATGACCTGTTGTGCCATCATAACAAATATTTTTATTGCAACGTGTCTCTGAGAATGTATCTGTGCAGCTGTCGTTGAATTCATGAATCAATTTCCCCATATACCTGAACGACAACTTTCCCAGAAGAAAACAATGGTTCTTTCTTTGACTTCACCTTCCTCTCCTTTCTTGAAGCGACCCCTGTTTGATATATCTTGTGTTTCTTCTTCGGCTTCAGTTCTAGAAAGATGACCAATTTATTTACTGGTTGATCATCACCCAACCCGTTGTTCCCCATGTCTCGGATCTCCTCTAAATCGTTGCGCCATTTCTCTCCAGTACCATCGTCTTGTTCATTACAAACCTTCGGCAAAATCCAACTTGATAGAAGTGCGCCAATCGAAGTGACTCGGGTAGGTACTCACGAAAGTTAACATAGTGTTTGTTGCCAAACTCATCTCGAATTCGACTAACAAAATACTGACTCCACAGCGAATGTGCGATCACCAAATGGACAGCACTATTGCCTGAAATCCTCCCCAGAACCCGCTTCATGTTTTCTTGCGTAGGAGTATGATCCGGGGAGAGACACTCGACTGATACTTTTCCGTCCAGAAAGCTGATATCTTGATCCCTGTTCCCTAGTCGGGAAAGCGTCCCCAAATTGAGCGTCGTCTGCAGTAGAAACTGTGGCCAATCCATGTTAGGGGGTGCAAGGAACGGAACTGCATGGGGAGACACAAACTCAATAATTTTGTCGGGGAGTTGGAAATGCACATCAGTGGAGGTTTGCATGCCCAACTCGTATAGTAAACGGGAAAAGAAATCCGAGAATGAAGATCCTGCCAACCCGTTGTGCCGACTGGCCACCACGAGTGCACCAGCCACGAGAGCTTCTAGGGAAATCTCCCTTGGTAAGCCACAAATCCACTGATTTGTCATTTGACTGACGTCAGTGTGAGCGTAACGAAAGGAATGAGGGCTGTTCCTTACATATTTAAATGCACACAGATCCTTGCCTCCCGTCAAGCACAAATGAAGCGGTGCGTCTTGTTTTGGATGTGGAAACAAATTGTTGAATCTCCAGGCTCCAGCTCCATACTCGTTCTTTGATAGTTTGTCGAAGGATGACAACTTGCGATGCCATACTTTAAAGGGTGTAATCTCAGCAAGACGTCCATAATGGTGGGAAAACTGGCAAGTCCCTCCACTCCTCACTGTGTACATGAAATTGTAAAACATACGGACCTGAGCTATGCGGTAATCGCGCCATCCGACCTTCTCCACCGCTGCGATCTTGTCATAACTAACCAGCATGCTCGCCATTGAATCCATATACGTAGCCAGTTCCGTTTTGTCATCCATTGGGGTTTTCTTTACAAGTTCCAGCGCCGCCTTCGCAAACAATTGTCTGCTATTCTCAATAATCACCCGCAAATCCGCTCGGAGACTATTCATCATTGAATCGCAAAACTTCGGGAACGACGGGACCACCTCACACCACAACGTATCCAAATCTTTCTCATCTTCTGCTGCCTCTACTACACCGGATCCTGGTCCGTGTGTTGCGCTTACAATCACCACCAAACCAAACGATCGGAATACATTCCTCACGAACCGAAGTCTCTTTTCGCAACTGCGTTGATTGTGTTTGTCGGCCCAACAGAAATTATCTAGGAAAATCACGCAGCATTTCCCATGTTCAATTGCTGTCCATGATTAAAATGCACTGAAAACTTCGTCTCGCGTCCGCGGCCCACAAAAGCTGGATACCCCACTTAATAAAGCCCAAATGAACCCGTACGTGTACAACATCGGTCGATTGGTGATGTCGGATATGTTCGCGTCGCCAACTTCCTGTAAGTCTCTCTTCATACATTTCACAAATGCTTCTTCGTAGCAATCGTTAAGTTCTCATCTAGCGTAATCGCAGACGATATAGAGCACTTCCACGTCATCACGGGCCATCAAGTTGGCGGCCATCTGTGTCTTGCCCATTCCTGTGGAGCCTACTAGAAAGATGACTGGCGGTGGTACCGAGCTTGAACCTTCGGTGCTACGTGAATTATCTTTGATGCCCTGAACAATGTTGTTCACTTCGACTGTGTCCTTCACCATTGTCGATATTTCTTCATGTGGCTGTAAATGCGTGAGCCAATTCTCTTGATTCAAGTTATATGTAGGTGGTGGCAACATCAGCACTCGAACGCAGTCTCTCGTAATGAAAGGGATCACGTCTCCGATGAAGCTCTCAGGAAATAGTCTGTCGTCGGCCCAGTCGTCAATGTGAAAGTCACTGCCTTGCTTAATATTCTCTATCTCACAATCGCGCTTTAGCCATCGTTCTCTCCACATTTTGGCACGGAAACTATACAGCGAACTCGCTCAAACTTGCGCGTTGTGTTTGTACCGCCGACATTTCATCGTGCGCTGCAGATCCGAGATGCGATCCGATTTCTTCACTTTCACCGAGAGCACGTCACTGTATCCTCCAATAATCAGACAACGCAATTCCAACTCACCTTCTCGACTTTGTAGAGACCCGATAGGAGCAAAATTAGGTAGTTTCACGAGCAAATCAAGCTTTGTAGGTCGATAAGAAAATGGGTTGAGCGACGTTCTGATCGTGTCATTTGAGCACAACTCTTTCCCACAGACAGCCGCGATCTTCGTTTTGTCCCCATTCATTAACAATTTCACGTTGTGCTTTTGCTTTCACACCTTCATCTATCCATTTCGCCTTGGCGAGGCACAACTCCATTTGACTTGGCTCGACATCGACCAGAGCGCTTGCCTCCTTAATTGCTCTCGCTAAACCTTCGACTGTATCGCTTGCTTTTACTTGGACAGTGGACTTCAACTCTTGAGCTCCGATAATCAAATAGTACAGTTTAATCTTCTTTTCCTCCATCTTTCCTCCTGGGCTCCAATCGCAGAATGAAATTTTGGGTTCTCACAGGTTGATGGGTGCCCAGCGCATCAAAATCAGCGATGAGTACATCAATCAAAATCGGCTTGGACCATTTTAGGATATTTGCTTATCCTGATAGTACTTCGACGAGGATTAATTCGGCGATAGCTATTGTGTAAAATGCACATCAATTCAATTCATACTTTGTTCAAGTGAAACGCTTTATAAATATCATAAATCGCATGTTTTCTTAGAAATCATGTAAATGTGGAGATATTTTTCGGTGGAAACAGAACGTCTCCATCAGCTTATCAATTTCTAAATCTGAAGAAGAGAGAAGACAGAAGTTGGCTACGAAATGGCTTCACTTTAGAAATTTCCATGGAGAGTGAACAGCGTTGGTGAAAGAATTCATTTCAAGAGTGGCAGGTATGATATCAATACAAGCAGCGATGTGTTTGACGCCGCACGAACTTAAATATGCAACGATGGGTTGTGAGTGTGTGTGGGGGGGCGTAGCATCGACAAAATATCGTTTGATCAGCGGACTACATGTACGTTGGTCGCGCTTCGAGGTATGCTTTCGATCTATATCCACACCTATTGCAAACTAACTAATCGCGCATAGATTTATTCCGCAGCAATACGAATTCACTTCGACTATAGCTCAGTGCATCAGTAAGTTGACCTTTGTTTCGATGTACTTGTATCTGTGAGCACTTACCTAACAAATTGTAGTGTTTTCCGGGCAGAAGAATGCAATGAGGGTAACACACGGCAATGCGGGGGCTCAACCCGCACGGAACTTGTAGCCTAGTGTATTGAGCTCTAGGATGCAAATAGGAAAGTGAGGTCTGGATCTGGCGCTAACCAGTCCGTAGCTCAGAGTCCCCACAACCAACCATTGCCAGGAGCGTCCTCCGTGGGTGAGTTGAGGGAGATGAGGAGATCTAGCTAATGACTGCTAAAATGAAGTGTGCAGTAAAGACATACAAAGTTCCTCATGCAGATCATGTCAGACACTGGCAGTCTGAATGATGGACGTGTACACCCATTGTCGACACGGCTCACCTGAGCCTGACTGTACGACACAGCTGGGCCAAATTTATACACTTCGAGTTACGACAGACTTGAAGTTGAAGTTGCCCTTGCAGACAGCGCGCTAGCAGGAACTGCTGGAGGTGAACCAGGCTGTTAACCCGGAATCCACTACACAAATATATTCAGGATCCGTTCACAGAAAAATGGATATTGTTAAAAGTAGTTTATTGCAGAAATGAAAGCAGATACTGCGGCTGCGCAGCAGGCGCAGGAGATTCTTAGAAGGTTAGACTTAGTCATTTTAAGTTTTTTTTTATTCTTACTAAAGTAGTTAACAACTTTTGACCTGCAAGTTGTGTTGCTTTCAATACGTTACTCCTACTAGACATTTCGCACCAAGGCCTCAAAGCAAGTCTTATATGATATATGGCCTTATCTACTGCCATCAATATAACGAAATTGAACTCACGTACTACGGATCTAGAACTCGGGCTTGTATTGTACTATTTAATGTCGAATTTAGGGGTGTTTCGGGAATAATATTGTTCAGTAGATTTACTATACAGATTAAATATGCGATTGACTAAGTGAATTGGCAAGATGTCATTCGGCTTTCTATTATTGTATCGCCTCGTATTTTTCAGCAATTACCGTGGCGCTTACAGCAAGCAATTATGCGGAGGGCGTGATTCCTCTTCACAATAGTTTGCGGGAATTGTCAATGTGATTCTATTGTAATTGCTAATGAATCTTGCGGATCTTGCCGTCGCGCCGCCTCGAGATTTTTGAAACAGCCCACTAATTTGACAAAAATCTCGTCTTTTAATATTTCTGCAGTGTATTATTGCAAATTATCCCATTATATTTGAAGTAAACACGTTGCGTTTGCGAGTATCAGTGAGCCAATAGTTTTATTTATTATTATCGTTGGCTAAACAGAAACAGAAATAACAGAAACCGCTGCCAATATGTGTCTGTACCACAAAGTAATATATGTTATTGCTTACCACTGCAGTCGTATTTCCTTATCTTTATCTTCATTCCAGCATACTTCAAACCAGCTATCCCAGTCTCCGAATCAGCCCTAGTTAATACCAGTAGCCACAATAGGCCCTAAGTCGAACCATGCAAAACAGCGGGTTATTTGTCTTTAGAAATGACCAAAAAAGCCCTCCAGGAAATGAGTTTTCCGCCTAGTACTGTAATGTTATTATTGTGTTGACGACATTTCGCTGACTACTGCTATTACTAAAAAGCCTTGACAGACTTTTGCCAGAACTACTATTACTATAGTTGCAGTAAACTTTACTTGTACTATCCTCATAACAACCCGATAATCATCGGCAACGAAGGGCCTGAACCCCTCTCCCATCCCTGTCCAGGAACAAAAAAGGGTAATTATAATAGCGGACATTATTGCCTTCAAGACCTCGAGTATTAGACGGCAGGTATTGGAACCTAGGCGGTCGCAGTACATTCGGCCAAGATGCATAAAAAACGTCACCCCGCCGGGTATGGCAGAAATTTAACTTACCAGACAATTTTTTTAGTCAAATAGCGCAGGATATTGCTGCAGGACACGATCAGGGTGCTATATCTCCAGTTCAGGATACGCAAACACTGGCTAGCGCACTTTACGATGCTTAGGATACTACTGTACGGAATTCGTTGAGTTAGCAAAATTGCAAATTAAGAAAGCATGCTAGCGCCGATAGTCAGTTTTGTTTTAAGATGTGCATTAAAGCGAAGCCATGGGCTGAAGGTGACGTAAACTACAAGGAAGCTGTTTTGTACTATTGTGTGAAAGTACTGTCAATCTCTGGTCATGGTAAAAAAAAACATCCAGTGACCCGTATATGCAGAACCGGGTCTCAACGGCTTCGATATAAGCAGAGCATTTTATGCATTAGAAAAGTAAGCTACCTCTGGAGGTGG
Source organism: Phytophthora tentaculata (assembly GCA_033557915.1). NCBI lineage: Eukaryota > Oomycota > Peronosporomycetes > Peronosporales > Peronosporaceae > Phytophthora > Phytophthora tentaculata. The sequence goes on from JAUCEA010000009.1 coordinate 5,803,425, forward strand.
CTGGTTTCTAATATAATATCAGCAGGATTTGGTCGAAAATATAAGTCGCTTTGAATAAAGGCTCATGCGTGCAAAGCACAAATAATACATATATTATACTTCTAACGTTACTTCTACATGTAGCACGCATAATATGCGTAATATACATTTCATATTATGAAATGACCCTCCGATTTATGTCGTAGATCGAGCATGGCCGGAGCATAAACCAGGCATAAAAATGAGATGGGAAATGCAGACCTCGATTTATCTATCTGTGATCGAATACCGTTTCAAAAATGGCAAAAACGGTCGATTTACAGGATATCGATGTGGATTTGGAGGTAAAACGACCTCGAGCGGTCGATTTGTTTGGCGCAGCTCGATTTATCAGCCAGTCTAACTAGGTCGATTTGTACTTTTTATACACCTTGATTTAATATAACGGCCTCAACTTATTATAAATCGAGGATCCAGCCAGGACAAAAGCTTTGAAAAGCACAATACATACTGTATTTTACTTCGAAGTGTAATACATGTACTTTTAAGAAGGGCAAACTGCCGATCCGGGAAGGTCTGTTTCCGAATGCATGGCTGATCGTGGCGGCTCTTCTCACTTGTATGCAATCTCAGGATGGTGCTTGGATCAAAAGTAATTATCATGGGAGTTGGATTTCTGCATTTCAATAAGTATTTGTATGTATAACTTATAGTTAGCATCGAGAACGCTTTATTGTATTTTGTGCTAACTGAGATGGTCAAGTCACATACATCACTGCAAAGTTTGAACCAGTGGGCTCAAAGTTTGCGAGCAAAATGTGCGTTAACTTGTGCAAGTTACAACTGGGTAGAACCGTTGCGTGCAAAGCATCGATGCGAATCTGCCCTACCGGCCGGCGGCCGTCGGTCCGGCTGTAGTCCCGCGTTGAGGTCGCGTGACAGGCTTGACCTTAGTCCGTAATTTCCTCCTGGCCATCAAATACTAATCAAATCTTCCAAGCTACCATTCGTGGAGTTTGCATTCTGTTCGTGGCTGTGGCCACTCTTCTTGCAAGCTGCGATGCTGCTACGACAACCCAACTTCAGCAATTGGCCGTCTTGAATCGTTTCCAGTCGACTGCCGATGTGGTGGACGACAACCGAAATAATCGATACCTGAGGACCAAGGGCGGGGATGGCAACGACGAAGAGCTTAGGCTTCAGAGGCTTCCTTCGAGTGTGGTGAAGGAGCTTCTGGATAGCGATATTCAACGGGCGCAGTACTTTCAGGCCTGGGGTGATGCGAACATCAGTGTCAAGCGCTTGGCAAAGTCCCTAAAACTCAACACCTTTAAAGTCAAGCGGCTGCGAGAGCTCATCAATCGGAAGAAAAGTAAGCGAGCCACCTTGCTGAAGAAGTACAGTGAATATCTGGCAACACTTAAGAAGAATCCCACACCTGAAACAAACCAAACCAACCAAAGTGCAATCTATTGGTTCGAAGAAAAATTTCCCTGGAATCAAACCAAAATTACGAGTATTCCATGGTTTGAAGTCCAGAAATCCGTAACTCCAAACCATTCGGGTGGTTTGGAGTTTCCCGGTTTGGCGTTTCGGCTCGGAGAGCCGCGCAGGTTCGAACTCTCGTTTTTCGATAGGCAGAAAGCGATCTTTCGATAGAGCCGCAGCGCTTGCGCCAGGACAGGCCATACCTAAAGCGACGTTTGAGTCCACGCAGCACAACTACGTGCACCCAAGCGTTAGGCCAGTCATGGGGTGCGATGGAGCACCATTGCTCTTAGCTCAGAAGCCACTTTGTAATGTGCTTTGTCCTGCCCCCCTGCACACCCTTGCAACAAGATACATTTGTTGTTCGTGTGGCCTTCGTTTTCCACTAAAAATCCGCACAAGTTGCCATCGCTGTGTTTACGTCGGCGCTAGTTCTGCTGGACGGCTTACAGAAGAAATGCGCAACCCGTTCTTTTACATGCGTCAAGCAACGTCAAACCAAGCTGACGACGTTCGCCGGAGGGATGAGTCTGAAATGTCTGCTACGCCACCGCTCCGTCCTGTTGAAGAAACAAATACAAGTGCTCCAGACGATCATGATCCTGGCCTTCGTACACCCAACTTGGCACCAGCAGGCGGACCACCTCTTAACGACACTGGCCCACAAGGTCAATCCGAAGAGACTACTTCTGCAGACCGCACAGCAACTCAGGGGGGAGATCGCTCGTCCTTGAGCATGCCTTCAGTGCCGCAGTTCGTGACACAAGCAATTCACGCCTATGAACCACTTCCTGGATTTACAGTGCTGCCAAAACGACGCGGAGAACGCTCACTGATACTCAACTTTTCGGCAACGCATCTAAGGCTACTAAGCATCTTGCTGACGTTCACCGTGAGCTATCTTCCAAAACAGTAGCTGAAGCTGGACGCAAACGACCCCGTCAACAAGAGCTGGATCGCATTATAAATGCAATTGGGAGTACTGATGACAGTCGGTGAATGACGTTACTGTTGGAGACTTTTTGCGGATTGTTCGCAACAATCTTCCATTCTGTTTTGGCGAAAACGATGAGTCAGAGCTCATTGCCGATCTGCTGATAAAGGAGGCATTTCGAGCTACAATCAACCGCCATACCGTGACGAGAGCGATTGTCGAGCTGTATAGCTCATCCCAGGGCTGTGCAGTGAATTATATCGATATCAATCGTCTCAAACTGGTGGCTTCGATGGCAATGATGGTGGACTTTTGGTCGTGTAAGTCACAACCGGGCAAAAAATACCTGCGTGTGCGCGTGTGCTTCATCAACAACCAGTGAAAATACGATGTTTTGAGCCATTGTATAGAGAACGGTGTAAGGGCTACCGTTTGCCATTTAAAAGATGGATTGTTGAGCTGCTGCAGAACTTCAGCGTCATACTTTTTTGGCTCCACAACTGACGCGGGGCCTGACGTCAAGTGGATGATGCGAAGTGGGCTCTCGTTGAAGTGGGTGTGGTGTCTATCACACCTCACCCATTAGGCAACGGATACAGCGTTCGGTATAGTCGCCCAGCGCAGTGCCTCCAAGAACCCGGTGCTGACAAATTTGATTTCTAGAATTATGAAGACAGTGTATGCCATCCGCTCCAACGAGTCAATGGGCTTCTTGTTTTCTGAACATTGTGAGCAGCTTCAGTTGGGTGGCCCAACACAGCTTCGGACTTTTATAGAACATCGATTTATTGGTCTGACTCTCGTGATCCGTCGTATACTTCAAACATGGGAGGCATGGAGCTATGGTTTGAGGAACGACGAGCAAAGGCCATACGAGCGCGAAAAAATCCCCCTCAAGACTTTCCCTTAGTCGATGATAAGACTACGCTGCTGCGACTTCTTGCCATACTTGATCCTGTTACCATGTTGAACACGCGTGCTCACTCAGAGTTGAAGTACGTTTGAGTTTGTACCTGATTCGCTCATCAATTCTGGATGAAACTGTGGGGATTAAGGATCGCCTCCGCTCCGGGACCGAGCCTGTGTTTTTTCATCAAGTACACGAGCTGACACCGACCGCAAAAAATGCTCGTCATTTACTCGCGACCGCATTCCAGACTAATGTTTTTACGCGATATATAGGCCGTGCCCAAATGCGTGACACGGCATATATCCCAGAGGCACAAATGTGCTTGCATCCAGTATTCAAAAATCCAGACAAGGGGCTCGCGAAAGCTGTTCGTATCTGCAATACACAGCTGGTCATCGATGCTGAGCAACCTCGTCTATGTGCAGATGAACAGACAGTTCAGCGAAATGTGGATCAGGTCAAGTAGTGTGTGAAGCAGTGCATTTTCTCATTAATGGTGGGCATCGCGGTAGCTGAAGATGGTCTGCAACACAGATCGCACACACGGGCGGCGTCGAACTTTGAGTCATTAATGGTGGCCCCACCTCCGCCCGTAGCGTATTCAAAAGAATTAACGGATCTTTTTGGCGAGAATCCTGGTCAGACCTCACAGCCAAGCAGTCACCAGGGTCGTGTGGTGGAAGAGTTTGAACGCTGGCTCAATGACACGGTTACACTGTGGTGCAAGTCAAATAGAGAGCCCGAATCCGTTCTTGACGCCTGGAAACGCCAGGAAGATACGAACACTTATCACTTTTTGCCTCGTGTAGCGCGTATTCTGTTTGTGGTGCCCTTTTCGTCTGCAGCAATTGAACGAGATTTTGGGGTCTGCGGTATGATGGTATTGCACAACGTTCAAGCTTGTCCAGCCATAACATAGAGATGTGCGCTTTCCTAGATGTAACCCAGTGCGAGGCTCTGACGGACGAGGAGTACGACAATTACATTCCAACAAGCATGTTGGTAGACTTAGAGCCAAGCGCCGACAGCCAGACGACGTTTGCAGCGTGGGACATATCCATGTTAGCGACGCTGTGGGGAGATACAGCGACGGAAGAAGAGTCTACGGCAGAAGGAGGTTGATAGCACTGAAGACGCGCATTTGCATTCTACAACAATTTCATGATTAACTTGTGCTTTGGTTGTTATACAAACACTGTTTGAATTCAGCACTTACCAAAAGTTTGAGCCTGCATAAAGTGTCCGATCGGATTGTTACTCTTCTTATCCAATTATTACAGCTACGTCATGCGGTAAAAAAAAAACAAGAACCTCTTACACGTGCTTTTTTACACAGAATGCACCGTTTTAACGGATGTCAGAGTGCGTTCATGTATATCTATCTTCAACGGCTTAGGATCAAGGTAATTCTTACTTCAAGAGCTTAGCCAATGCTTGAGCAGTATTATTACGCACGAAGCGTTTCGTTAGCATGCGATGTAGTGAAGAACAATTTCAATGTATTTGATTTATCTTGATGAAGACGTATAGAATGTCAGATAGGCGCTCTTCAGCTGGATTACTTCGCACTACTTTTCGGGTCTTTGCGGAGTTTTGCGGTGCGCCTCAGACTCGCAGTGCGTTCTTCAGCCCTAGCACACGTAGCGTTGATAGCCTCTTTTCGCGCTTTCTCAAGCCCGCAACTACATTTGGGCTTGCTTCTTCGAATCCTTTTTGCTGACGCTGTGGTCTTGGTGGGCACTCGAGGCGCATACAATGGGCGTTGGATAACACAGCTGCTTTGAAGCTTGCTAAGGCACTCTGTCATTTGGTGAAGCGAGGTCATTATCTCGCTACCATTGTTGCAGCTTTCCGGTTGATTACAAGTTGGATCGGCAGCTGTATCGGAGCTAGCGCTGTGCGTACTTGCGATGTGGGTTGGTGCTGCATTTACGTCACACTGCGTTGGTGCTGTCATTGGGCTCTCTAATAAGTCAAAGCTGTTCCCTTTGAGTTTACTGTCGATGTATTTGGCGATCTTTTGCCACTTGTCTTCGCGGATGTTGTCAGTCTCGATCACACGCTGCTCCAGCTCAGTGTTAATTGTATCCAAACGGTTGTGGATACCACGACACTGCTATTGTGCGTGTAGTATAGTGTACTTAACAACACGCTTCTCCAGCTCGGTGTTCATTGCGTCCAAACGAAGGTTGATGTCAAGGTACTGTTCCTGTATACACACCATGACATTCTGAAGTCTCTCTTCAAGTTTCACTAACGTTGTCTCGGTAGTCGTTTTTGCATCCCAAAGCATTTTTTGCATTCGTGACTCAATATCAGACGCACGTGCGTTTTGCTTCGATTCCATTTCGTGACGAATCGATTCAATGTGCTGTGTAAGCGAGTTGGCGATGTGGTGAAGCGCCATCAGGATTTTCCAAGGATCGGGGGTCGTAATGGATATCCGCAGTCAGCGTCGCGAGCGTGGCGCCTACCTAATACGATGGTGGGGAGCCCCGGAGGAGGAGGGATCAGGACACCAGGGACCAAGATTCCCCACCCAAGCACAAGATCAGGCTGAGATCGTCCAGACGATCTTGACGATCAAGGTAGCCATACGATCCGTAAGAAGGCCAAGAGATGAAGATCGAGTACCCGTGGCTCGAACCCGACGGTAACGGGTTGAGATCGGCGAGGTCGGTAGGTCAGAGCAGGAAGTCTGCGATCAAGCTGAAGACTGGTCGAAGGTCGACGATCGTCACGAAGACCGCCGATCAACATCAAGGTTGCCAGACTGGATCAAGATCCTCAGGGGAGATCAAGATCAGGCAAGATCAAGATATTCGGGATCGTCGACCCCGATCAGAATGATCAAGATCGCCGATCTCGGCCAAGATCACCAATCAACATCGAGATCGCCTGACTAGATCAAGATCGGCGATCTTAGCGAAGATCACCGATCAACATCGAGATTGCCTGACTAGATCAAGATCGGCGATCGTGGCAAAGATCACCAATCAGAGGAGAGATCGGCGGCCAAGAGACAAAGTTGAAGATCGCAAGATCGGTCGCCCAATCGAGGATGGTGAGAGCCGATCTTATCCAAGGATGAGACATAGGACGGCGCATGATGCATGGTAAGATGGGCAGGTAGTGGATACACTTAGGATAAACATCAATCAGACCGGAATTTACTTTGGGGTGCACAAGTGGCCTTCCTCGCACTCGAGACGTCTTAAGGACATGTTGGCTCGTTATGAGGTGTTAAAAGGAGACTTAGGTAGAGGTTACTAGCGTCATAGCGTAAGATCTTGGTTAATATATTAGCCAGATTTACCTACACTAGTTTTCCCTACTTTAAGTGTACAAGTCCCTGATTATCCAGACTTTGGTGCTTGACTGGAGGTCAGATCCGTTCTCAAGACTAAAACGATCCCGCTATTGGAAGCGGCAAGTAACCCGGAAAGGAGAGCAAGAGCAAGAAACACGCTTATGTAGGCATTTCGGCGCCTAAATTAGGCATAAAGTCCCTAGATAAAGGCCGATCGTCACTAATCAGGCCGTATTTAGGATTTATCAACCGGGAGCAGAGCGAAGAAGTTCCGCGCTGCCCCATACATCCCACGTCCCGCCAGGACAGTCAAGTTTTCGCTTATCGGACACCTTCGGATCCCTGAGAGAGCAGATCCAGCCCGCCGACGGGTACACAAGGTGAGACCAAGTTCAGCCGATCACGGATCATCGGGGGACTCCCTCCGTTAGTCGGTGTCTGGGCGCAGTGTGTGAGTGGAGATCGGCCTCAACCAGATTTTGGCTGATCCCGCTACACCACAGCGACGTCTTTCACAGACCTGTCCACGTGATTGCGGTAATCCAGTTGTGCAGTCGCCATTGCAGTGTCAAGTTTCATCTGCAATCGCTTCTCTACAGCTTCATTTCGCTCCTCAGCACAAATGTAAGCACAGTTTTGTTCTTGGGACTGAAGTACTGCTATTCCTTCTTCAAGTTTTGAGCTGATCGCTTTCTCCTGCTCGACAGCAGCGCTTTGACACTCGTAAACGTTGCTCAACTATTGCTGCGTGGTGATCAACATGGATTCTAGCTGAGCTGTCAGCAACGTCTTGACATTGGACAAGTGCTTCGTTGATTCGCTTTTCGCATTCCCCGCCAAATTGAATAACACGATTGCGAATGTTGGATTCAGTCTGAGCATTGCCAGCAGAAATTTGGGTCTCAATACATGTGTTTTGCTGCTTAATTGCAGCTTTTGTCGCTGCTGCGAGTTCTGTGTTGGCATTTTGAAGCATTCCCTATAGTTGTGCTTCTATTTCGTTGGTGCGTCGATCAGTGTGCTCTGTAATCGCGGCTTCAAATTGGGAATGTGATGATCGCAATGCGTCTTGAAGAAGTCCACTGAGTCTACGTTCAGTTGTAGCCAAGCTGTTATCAAGATACTCAACCATTGCATGTTCATGTTCATGTTGAGTAGCTGTATGGGTTGTTGAAGATCTGGGTAAGCTGTGTATCCTCCGTTAGTCACGATCATGCCCTGTTGGACAACCAGCTGCCACCTTCTTCGGGTTGTGCCTGCATCAGAGGGGTTCTGCGGGGTAGTTTGCTCCTCGCCTTGAAAAACGAACGCTCTCATTACAGCCTGCATTGATCTTGTAAGCAGCCTTCAAGCCTCTGCTGGATCTACGCTTTTTGAATGAAGTGCTCAGTCGTTTTATAAAAATCTTTTCGTATAAAACCGCAGTTGTCTTCGGAGCCACCAATCGATAAATAGGCGAATATTGATCAATCGAGAGCGATGCAGTTTCACTTCGGTTTGAACCATCACTCGGTTCAAGCCACTTCGAACCAAACCAACGTCCTGGTTCAAACCACTTCGAACCAAACCATGGAACGACTTCAAACCTGGTTCGTTGGTAATTTTGGTTTAGTTCAAACTTTGAACCAGGAGGTTGGATTGGTTTGTTTCAGGCGTGAAGAATCCAACAGTCGCGTATGTCGGATAAGACACATTGTTAACCAAGATAGTCTGACAATTACTATTTCAAGTAAGCCCCTTAAATCAAGACTTTCGAAGAGTCGGCGACTACACTTTATGCTGATTGATGGCGAGCTGGAGAAAAGAACTTGTGTTTAAAAGAACTATAGCTTGGGTGCTTGTCGTCTTGAGCCTCAGGATCCAATCGATTGACGCTGCATCGTTAGCAGGTGACTGGTATCTGTCAACCCGCTGTAACGAAGGATCGTCATCAACTGCGTGCCAGAACTATGAGCGCTGCAAAGCTACCCACCGATGTGCTCGAGGAGACGAAGACTACGACATCAAGGATGCTGAGTTGAAAAGCTATACGAGAGAGTTCGGGGGTGGAGAGCGCGAGAAAATTGCTCTTATGAACGACTTTGAAGACTGGAAGTCGGGTACGCACCGCTGGCGATTCCGGCAAAGGGGGAATGATTCTACCAGCAATGATGACAGCACGCTGGAACCGAGGGCATGGATCGGGTGGGACACCTTCACGTTTCCTGTGATCGGGTCGCTGGAGCTCGCCTCAGGTTATTTGGTGTTCGACACGGACCGAGCTGAACTCCGTGGCGACGTCCAACTGGATGGAGTTGTGACAACGACGCGGCTCGGTGGCACTTCGGTCGCCGTATTCAACTTCATGACTGTGTATATTGGGGAGGGCGTCCGTGTTCGCTTCCAAGGCAATCGAGCAATTGCCATTTTCAGTCGAAGCAGCTGCATCGTGGATACGGAGCTTCGTGTTCGACCTGGTACGCTTGGCGGGTTCCCAGGAGGTGGCTTTATCGGCTCTGGTACGAGCTTTCCTGGCGTGAATAACAATCAGAATGGACCTGGGAGCTCGAGCGTTCGCGTCTACGTGAAGACGCTGTCGACGTGGGGCAAACACGTGCCTGAAGTGCAGGAGATCGAGACGTCAGCTGCAGATGGACAAACCATTCAAGGACCCTTCACCCTTCGCTATCCGAGCGCTAAAAGTGCTGAGTTAACGACCGAGACGATCCCGTACGATGCGACTGCATTGGATGTCCGACGCCGACTTGAAACAGCGTTCCCCGATATTGGAGAACTGAATGTTGAACGAGACGATACACTCGAACAAGTACCGGAGATCAGTCGATTGTGGCGCGTGACCTTCTTGTCAGCGGTGGGAGACGTTCCTCAGCTTCAGGCCCTGAGTTTTCTCTCCGGGTTGGAGTCGAAGGTAGTAACACGAACGATTATCAGTGGCAATGAACTCTCAGGATCGTTCCGTTTGAGCTTTCTTGATAAAGTAACACGCCCTCTGGCTCATGATATTGCAGCGGGTGAACTCCGGAAAGCTCTACTGGAAGACCTGCCTGCACTGATTGACGCCCGTGTGACGCGTACGGATGCGAACGGCCAATGCGTGCAAGGATCTACACTCGCGGACCAATCTGCTAGTTCTTCAATAACTGCGTTTGATCCAGATGTCGAGCAAGGTCTGTATCGAGCGTCAGAGTGGCAGGTGCCTGAAAATGACCTTGTCGAGGCGTCAGATAGCACGAAGAACTATCCAGCTAAGCGTTGTCGTGCTGGTCGTGGCGCGGCTGGGGGTTTCGTGTGGAAATTACAGTTCTGGACGCAAGAGGGGAACGAAGTATCAATGACTCCGACGTCTAGTTCCGTGGTGGACGTCGCGCCTCCCGCTGCTTTGACGGTAGATTACTCTAAACTCAAAGGCTTAGACGCAGTGGCTGAGATCGTCGACTCTCAGTGCTTTTCACTCGCTTTTGGTGGCGCTGGAGCTTCATTCACGGGCCTCGGGGGTGTTGGCTATGCTGAAGCTCCTTGGGTGGCACCACCTTACGCCGACGAGCTCGTGACTGATCTCTTAGGAGGAAGTGGAGGTGCTGGAGGCGGGCAGGAACCATTTGACGTTTTCCCAGTTGTCCAACCAACTCAAGGTGGCGCTGGTGCCGGTGCCATTATGCTATCGGCCATTAACGATATCCTCATCGGCCCCAATGGGATCATTTCAGTGAATGGAGGGAATGGCAGCTCAGGCTTCACGCCAGGAGGTGGTGGTTCTGGTGGGTCGGTGCTGATTGTAAGTGGCGCTACTTTGTCGAATCATGGAGTATTGGAAGCTATGGGAGGTCATGGAGGACATGAACTTGTAGTTGGTGTTGTTGGGAGAGGAGGTGGAGGAAGCGGGGGACGAATTGCCATCTACGCGCAAACTTATTCGTCCTGGGGGCAAGGAAGTCTGCAAGTGAGTGGTGGGGCTTCCTCCGACACGTCTAGAAGTGGCAGTCGTGGCTCTGTTTACGTCAAAGTTCGCAGTGAGCTGGCTATGCGAGTTGATGCCTCGATGGGAGCTGCTGGTACAACCAAGTCGCTTCTTGTATATGGCAGTGGGCGGTATTCCAGTGGATCGTCGTATTTATCATCAGAGGCACACCAAGTGTCTCGCAACGGACCTCGTTTTGTACTCACACCGTCCAGCCACCCCACTCGTATCTCGTACTTCGTTCGAGTCGGCAATCTTGAGCGTGGAACACTCGCTACGAACCGAGGGGCCATTTTTGGGATCCACAGGAACGGCGCTGCTGAACCAAATGACGAAGAAATGATCTCGATTGCGATGGTAGATGGAAGCTTTACACACGAAGCCAACACGTTTCAATGGCCACGTCAGATTTTCCAGGATAAAATACAAACTGATCGTTGGTACAAAGTGGACGTGACACTCAACTGGCTGGATCTCACGTACTCAATCCGTCTGAACGACGTGTTGAAGGTGAACGCAGCCACGTTTCAAGGTGAAAGTGTAGCTGCCCTGAGTCTGAACAATTTCCATGCCATGTCGACGTGGTGGGACGAAATTTACGTGGGGAATGATTATCTGTTAGGCTTCTCTTGCCCTTGGGTCAGACAAGTCACGGGTACGGCTGCTGATAGGAGTGAGGGAGCAGTTCTCACGTCGAAACGTTCGTGGCGCAAACTATGGGCGGAGGCATCTCAGAAGCCGTCAGAGACAACGTATCATTCCATGGTTCACCACGAAAGCCACGTATCGAGACAGGAAGTATACACTCATGACAACGGTGGTCTTATCTCGTTTGATGGTGCTCCACATCGAGCCTTTTTCGACGATATTCGAGAGCAGGAGAGTGAAAATCCGGATGGAAGTAGCTACGAGGAACGGCACGCGGAAATGCTAGCGGGGAATGACGGCGGAGAAGTCATTTCATACGCTGAGTTGTTGACAATCGAGGGTCTTCCACTTGATAGAACAATCGTGGAGCCTCTAGAAACTGGAGTCGACTGGGAAGCTAGTGTTGACGCGACCAGTGCAAACGAAGCAACACCAGAACCTGACGTCCCTCCACGTCCAAGTGTGTATTGGTACTCTGAGGTGTTTAATACTAGCTCAGGTCGTGGGGGCATCGGAGCGTGCTCAAGTGTCGATTACAATGAGTGGCGCAACGAAGGTCTCATGCTTCATTTCTCGAACCTAACTGATCCCTTCGGAGACCGTCTAGAAGATAGCGGCGGCTTATTTGCTGATCGTCCCAAGGTGATTTTCAATAGAAACTCGAAGCGACTCGTTATGTGGATGCACGTCGATAGTGCTTCGTCGTCTACAGCCAACACTATGGGGCTTACTGGGGTGGCCAGTAGTGAATATCCCAATGGCCCCTTCTCATTTCTCCATAGTTTATACCCAGATGCAGCACCGCTAGAAGCACCAGGAGGACAGAGCATCAACGAAACACACGATCAGACTGTAGCGATCATACCAACAGCCAACAAGCAAGACGCAGCGTATCTCATTCGGACATACTACAAGACAGTCGAGTACTGGTTACCGCGTCCTGTTATGGACCCCCTTTGGCAGAGTGTACAGAAGCCAAGTGGTATTAAAGCTGGAGAAACAGTGACTGATTTCGGACTGAGCCACCATCGAGCATTCCACCACATGGGGTACGACGACCCGACTGATATTTATCTGCAGCGATGGCGGATGGAGGACACTCCATGGGAAGTTATATGCTGTTCTCTCACGAACGCGAGTGATTGCGTCTCTGTCACGGATGTCCCACAACGTCCCGATGATATTTGTCCGTCCGGAATGAAGAAGAAGGCCATTTTGGGTCAGGCACAGACACAATCTGCCAACGCTACTGCGTCTGCAGTAGTTGAAACGAGGTACAAAGACCCGAACGACGATGGCAACAGCGCTTTTATTCCTTCGTCTGTATCTGCATACACCTCCTGGGGCTTTCAAGTTCAAAACACCAAAACGTGGCGAGGCAACTACTTCGATGCCCTAAGCACGAACATCACGCTGTTTATCTTCAAGCGCTTTGCTGGGGAGCGTCGACGTCACGAGATCGAGCAGGACCCGACGATCGAGTTTACGTATCCTAACGAGGAAGAGCTAACACACAACACGATTCCAGCCAACGATACAGAGATATTGGATAAACTATTGGGCACATTGGGTGTTCCTTTAAGTCTTGCTTTCAAGAGCAAATATTCGTCCTTTGACCTCGCTGAGATCGATCGAGACAGTGACGGGAAAATTACGTCCTACGAGATCGCACAGCTGGAGAACAAGAAAGCGCTCAAGAAGCTTACTGCCGAGCTGGTTGATCAGTTAATCGCCGACTTTAACGTCATGAAATGGGGACAAGTTGACAGGCTGGACGCTGACAGTGACGGGTTGATCACGTTTAAAGAGTTAGAGAAATGGTTGGGAGTTGATCCGAATCTGATCTTCGATCGCTTTGACCTGGACAAGAATGGCTACCTGGACGAGAACGAACTCGCACGTTCACTATGGTATCGTCAAATGCCTAGACTGGATGCTGCCATCTTCTTGCTCGATCCGTCGTTCGAAGGTCGCGTGTACTACGAGAGATTCCGCTCGTTGCTACTCCAAACACCTGACTATATCTTCCAGATGTACGACTTTGATAGCTCCGATACGCTCACAGAGTTCGAGATCAGTCTTATGGTTAAGGATCTTGGCACAGCTCTGGCTAATCCAACAGTACTCGAGGCACTAAAGAACTCCACTACTAACACCATCACGAAGGCCGACTACGCTGCATGGCTCAGTGCAACCACAAGTCTCGTCGATGACGCTCGCAATAAGCTCAAAGTGGATAATGCTGTTCATGCCACGGGTCCCGATCGATTGACAGGGCCACTGCACGTGGTGGAGCGACGACGTGCCAAGTATGTAGCCATCAGTGCTCTCACAGACGACTACCTCGGTACTCGTGGTCTGCTTCGCGAGATCGAGGGCGACTTCGAAGGTCGTGAGGCGCTTCTCAACTTCTTTGCCTTCAGTGAAGACCTCTTTGGTCTCACAGACGCTGCTGATGGAGCTGTGCTGGGTGACGAAATTAAACCGTTCCGTGAGTTCCTGCCTTCGTCGATGCTGCGTGATCGCGCCGCGTACTGGAATGGTCGCCACTGGGAAGGGCGTCCGTCGGCTCCACCGTTGTTCACTTACGGCTCTCAGTGCTTCCACGTCGCTGGATTGGATGAATTCGTTGCCGATGTTGAGGCGAGTGGCTGTTTGCCGTGCCGCACGACGTCGCCGTACGCGTCCGACGTGGTGGATCAGTACCAAACTTTATCACGAGGTATAGCGCAGTGTCAGCCACAGAAAGAACTGGACGCGTACATCAAAGAGTTCGACCAACAAGTGTCAATCCAGCTGCAGTTTCAGCAGCTAGCTCAATTCGGACCGCAGGGATTGCAGCCACATATGTCGCCATGCTACAACCAGTCCCAGTTCTTCCCGTGCGATGTACAAAAGGTTTTGGACGGCAACGTGGCCGACACCCTTCGGAATTGGACAGCACGCGAGACTGCGCAGAGCTTGGCATGGGAGAAGCGCTCGAATAATGTCGGGTCGTCCGTCAAAATTCGTACCGACAATTACCAGCTCGAGTCGACGGGTCCGTCGTATATTGAACGCTTTCCGTTAAGGCTCCGCGAGCCATTGAATGCTGCTGCTGCATTGGACAGCGTCACGACTTACGAACCAGATGAACTTGCTGATGTTATGGGCGGTGGGCGGTAATTGTTTCAAACAAGATTTTTTAGTCTCGATGGTTCAAAGGCGTACGAAGTCAGAACCATCGGTGAAATATTTGTTGATTGGTGCTTTATGATTCTCCCATCAACCAATACAGACTTCACCATTTTGCAATTGGCGCTCTGGAGGAAAGATGGAGGAGGAAAAGAAGATTCAGCTGTGGTATTTGATCGTCGGTGCTCAAGAGTGCAAGTGCACTGTCCAAGTAAGATTAGACGATAACGTGATAGCTTTAGCGAGAGCAATTAAGGAGGCAAGCGCTCTGGTCGATGTCGAGCCATGTCAAATGCGGTTGTTCCTCGGCAAGGCGGAAGGTATAAGTTGGATAAGAAGAGAAGACGACGACAAATTGCTGATGAATGGAGACGAAACGGAGATCTCAGCTGTATGTGTACAAGAGTTGCGCTCAAGTGACACGATCAGTACGTCCCTGAATTCATCCACGCATAATGTACTCGTGATGTTACCTAATTTTGCTCCTGTTGGCTCTCTACAAAGTCGAGAAGGTGAGTTGGAATTGCGCTGTCTGATTATTGGAGGATACAGTGACGTGTTCTCGGTGAAAGTGAAGAAATCGGATCGCATCTCGGACCTGCAGCACATGCTGAAACATCTGCGGTACAAGCAAAACGCGCAAATACGAGCAAACGCGCTGTACCTTTACAGTGCCAAAAGATATGAGGGTCACTGGCTGAAGAACGACTTCGAAATAGAGAATATTATGGCGGGTCGCGAGAATGAGACTGAAAGCTGGACCCACAACAGACTCCAATCTGAGAGCGTCATCGGAGACGTGATCCCTTTTATTATGACAGACTGCGTCCGAGTGCTGGTTTCGCCACTAACAACTTATAACTTGAACCGAGAGGGTCTGCTCGCGCATTTACAGACATGTGAAGAAAGAGAGCCGCACGAATGCTGAAACGTACCCCCGAAGTGAACAACATCGTGCAGTACATCAAAGATTATACCCGCACCACTGAAGGTTCAAGCTCGGTACCACCACCATTCATCTTTCTTGTAGGTTCTTCAGGAGTGGGAAAGACCCAGATGGCCGCCAACTTGATGTCTCGCGACGATGTGGAAGTGTTCTATCTATGCTACTGGCCGTCGCCTTCATTGTTTTTGCAGCCGACATCCTTGTGCTCTGTACCGACAAAACGAATGCATTCGTGAGGTGTGTGAAGAAAGACTTTCAGGATATTGGAAACGGGAGCGTATCCGACATCGTCAATCGACCGCTGCTATACACGTATGGCCTCATTTGGGCTATGCTGAGTGGAGTATCAAGGTTCACTGGGCCACGGACACGAGACGGAAGTTTTCAGTGCACTGAAATCGTGGACAGCAATTGGAAATGGTAAATGGTGCGTATTCTTTCTCCATGAGTTTTGGTGGCTTGAAGAAGAATACCCAGACCGTTGCAAGAGAGAATTTCGGCTCGTAAGGAATGTATTCCGCTCGTTTAGTCTGATGGTCATCGTAAGCGCAACACACGGACCAGGATCTGGCCTAGTACGGACAGCAAAAGGCGAGAAAGATTCGGATACGTTGTGGTGTGAGGTGGTCCCGTCATTCCCGAAGTTTTGTGATCCGATGATGAACACTCTTCGAGCAGATTTGCGAGTGATCATTGAGAATAGCAGAACTTTGTTTGCGAAGGCTGCGCTGGAATTTGTAAAGAAAAACCAATGGATGGCAATACAGATTTGGCTACATATATGGATTCGATGGCGGCCATAATGGTTAGTCACGACAGGATCGCGTCGATGCAGAAGTATGGATGGCGTGCTTATACCGAAGCACAAACCAGTGTATTTTATTGCGCCCCTTATATCATTATGCGCATGGGGGCTCGCTGGATCCACCACCATTATGCGCGCCTTGTTGAAACAAAACCTTTCAAGCTATGGCTTCGCGCTGCATTATCCGACGGCAAACTATCAACGAATGAGTATGGAAATTGATCATGGTACTATTACAACTTGCTACCAAACCCAGAGGAAGAACCGCTGCTTCATTTGTGCTTGGCGGGTGGCAAAGATCTCTGGGCATTTAAGCACTTTGTCAGTGGACGTCCTCTATCCTTTCGTCAAGCTCACACTACCGATAATGTAGCAAGTAATCCAATTTTTTCAGCACCGAGGGGGTTGAACTAGAAGCGATGGTGGCCGGTGCCTCGTAGTGGCGAGTTGCCACAATGGGTTGGCAGGATCCTCGTTCAAGGATTTCTTTTCCCGTTTGCTTTACGAGCTGGGTATGCAAACCTGCACTGATGTTCACTTCCGGTTCCCCGACCAGGTTCTTGAGTTTTTATGCCCCACGCAGTTCCGTTCGTGGCGCCACCTAACGTGAAGTGGCCAGAGTTTCTACTACGAACGACTCTCAATTTGGGCACGATTTGGAGACTAGGGTACGAAGATCAAGCCGATATTAGATTAGTTTTCTGGATGGAAAAATTTCAGTCGAGTGTCTCTCCCCAGATAATGCTCCTACGCAAGGAAACATGAAGCGAGTTCTGGGACGGATTCCTGACGATAGTGCTGCATACTTAGTGATCACGCATTCACTGTGGAGTCAGTATTTTGTAAGTCGAATTTGAGATGAGCTTGGCAACAAACGTTATGATAACTTTCGTGAGAACCTCCCAGATTCACTCCGACTGGCGCACTTCTATCGAGTTGGGGTTTTGTCGACGGTTTGTAATGAACAAGAGAATGGTGCTGGAGAGAAATGGCACAACGATTTAGAAGAGATTCGAGGCACCGAGATGGAATAGCTAACTTAAGTGGTGTATGATAGATCAACGCAAATTGATTAAATAATCTCGCGTTCGACCACCTTCTCATACCACCCCCCTCACCTTTTTCGAAACAACCGTTTGATGTATCTTTCGTTTCATCTTCGGCTCCAGTTCTAGAAAGATGACCATTTTTTTCACTGGTTGATTGCCGCCCAACTCGTCGTTGCCCACCATTCCTTGTTCATAATTGACATCTACGTGTAAGATGTGCGAACTAAACAGTAAGAGAAAAAACAGCTCAATCTATAGGATACAAGTACGTGATAGACAAGAACGAGCGAAAATAAGCTCCAGTGATTGTAGATATTTATCAAAAAGAATTATTAATAGTCAATGATTACGAGAGAGTTGGGCTGGTATTGCAGTCGGCAGATGGGTTTTAGACTTGGACTTCTACGTTTTGTCAATCAATATAATAAAAACTAAAGCCACCAGTTTCGTGTTTTTATTCTGAACCCATTTCTATTTGGAGTCATATCTCCTAAACGAAGACGAGTTGTTTGTAAAAACAGATTCTTTTAGAAAGCTTGCATTTTCAAGTTTATTCTGTGTACATTTGCTCCATCTGATAGTGTGCAGAAAAGGTCTAAAATCTGGCAAATACACAACCATCAAAACCGACTCGCAACCAGTTTCGTAGCGCAGGGATGCATATCCAAACAGGACTGCTTTTTGATTTGCTTTTAGTAAACTTCATGCCTCAATTCTCAGCACAACTGGATGAGACATGTCGTTCGTACCAATCAAATTGTAGTGTTCTTTAAATTCTACAGCTTGATTGGCTAGATGAATGCAACACGAAACTGATTAGAAACACGAACTGGTTGCAGGGGAAATCTTGTTTCGGGGCCGTAATTTAAGAATAATTCGATTTCGGTATGCTTTGTTACTTAACGTTATTTCTAAAACCCACCGTGTTTTGTAAATTACGAAGTGTACCCTGTAGTCCAAGTGTACCCTGTTCACTACTGTACCCTGTAGCCTAAGTGTATCCTGCAGCCCAAACGTTGTGTGTAGACAATGTGTATTCTAAGCGTATCCTTCATTGACCACTGGTCTCGGAAGCTGTAATGCAAGACCCTTCTAGACCTCGGAGACGCTCTCGGGTCTTCTGACATTTCGATCTCTCCTTTTAACGTCGCGCGCATTTTCTCGCGTTGTGACCGAGTTTGGAGCACTTGCTGCAGTGGACTGGGGAGTCGTTGTTTATATACTCCGAGCAATTTCTGATTCTTACCTTTACTGGCTGTCAATATTGGAGAGTCTGCACGGACAGGCATGGGTACACAGAGAATACACCATATCGTGTGGTGGAAGTGGACGGTTTGGGTATAGGCTGTTTTAAACAAACGCATCTCATGCTTGGAACTGGCTTTGTTGGTGGCCGCTTATTCTGAAACCAAACCAAGAAGCGAAAGTCATTGTGGTGGGCAAGCGCGCTGGGGTTATCTGTACGTACCCTCAGTGCAACAATACGATGGCGACGTCCAAGTCCAAGCAGCACTTCGCTCGGCACTTGGCGGAAGGGGAGAAGTACGACATTACCCACCGCGAGCGGTACGAACGCGCGATCAACCTAAGCCTGCTTCATGGAGAGGGGGCTGAGGATGCGTTCCTCGTAGCCCAGCTGCGCACTATATCTGCCCCTCTACAAGTCATGGCACGCGACTGGAGGGGATCGCAGGGCGTCTTACGTCCGTAGAGGGTCTTAAAAAAACAGGCTGTGACTCGGGGAACCGAGCGAGATGAAGCGCCGACGCTTCAAACTGTTTCCGGGGACGAAGATGTCAACATGCATTCCGCAGAAGAATCACCGCAAGCAGTCGTGGTTGAGCCAGCGCCAACGGCTAAGAATCGCAGAGCGTAGCAGACTCAAAAGCGCGTGATGCGTGCTTTGCGGAACCTTAGTTAGCTTATAATTAGCTAGCACGACTCAGTAGGGTTCTGGATACACATTGTCTACACACAACGTTTGGGCTACAGGGTACAGTAGGGAAACAGGATACGCCTAGTCTACAGGGTACAGTAGTGAACAGGGTACACTTGGACTACAGGGTACACTTCGTAATTTACAAAACACGGTGGATTTTAGAAATAACGTCATGTAACAAAGCAACGGCCCGAAATCGAATTATTTTTAAATTACGGCCCCGAAACAGGATTTCCCCTAAAAACTATTGCTAGTAGTGTTATCTTAGGTTGGTAGTACGATCTTGGAGGTGATTTTCACGTGTAACAGTGTACTGTACAGTTTCCATGTACTTCAGGTCATACTTAGAAACTAAATAGAAGGCCATTTCTCTCTCTACTTCAGGCGATACTTTACAGCCGGCTGTGACAGCACTGTCGCGATTTCTCCTTGCTCTATCTGTATGCACCTGCTCATGCACACACCTCACGTTATTACTTTGGCACATACGTCGCAGCCGTGGCTTTGAGGAGCTGGTCCGCTGGCGTTACTCTTTGCTCCACCTATAATCAACGTAAACGCTTGCAT
Organism: Phytophthora tentaculata; assembly: GCA_033557915.1. Lineage (NCBI taxonomy): Eukaryota > Oomycota > Peronosporomycetes > Peronosporales > Peronosporaceae > Phytophthora > Phytophthora tentaculata. The sequence goes on from JAUCEA010000009.1 coordinate 5,823,132, forward strand.
TAATGCATACCTAGCGCTATTACCTGTGACACACTCGTGGCTTGCAGAGGATTGCTCGGGTCTGGAAGGCCTTGCTTGAGAGGCACTTGCGGAGTAGGTAGTAAAAATGAGAATGAATTAAAAGCTTAACTAGCCATTACGCACTAGAACCCCTGAAACTCCTCACCCGTGAACTCTGGCCCTTCGCCGTGGGTCACGATACGTGGTCGAGGGTAGCGGCAGAGCCACTCACGATCGAAACTCTCCGGCGTCGGGAGCGCCTGCTTGTCCGACTGGACACCCACTTCGAGCCACCTGACCGCTTGATCAATCATTGCAATTCCGTAGCTACCACCGTCTCAGGGACCAATTAAATCGATATGTACAACGTCAAATGGGTTGACGGCCCTCATACGCGAGGCGGTAAAACCCCAAAGTTTTGCTTACCACCGTGTAATTTGGCACTTTTTGCAGGTTGTACATTTCTTGACAAACGTGGCGACACTAGTCTCCATATTAGGCCAGTAGAACGTGTGACGCATGGTCTTGTAGTGGCGCTCGCTTGCGGGATGCCCGAAGTTCTGGTGATACCAAGCAATCAAATCGTCACGAAGGTTGTCTGGAGCGATCACACGCTTCTGGTACGCCACCAGCGTGCACCCTAAAAGGGGAATAAGTTGGTAATCGGGGTTGTTCGTGCCTGCGAGGCACGCCGCCTTGATCTGCTGCGCCATATTGTCGGCCTCTTGGTGCTGGCGGATTACAGGTCCGTCCATCACGCACTCCGGTTGCTTGTTGGTAGCGTAGATATTGTCGTTCAGTGCCAGGCCTTCACTCATAGCAAAAGCGCATCCTCGAGAAGGCGTCGGCTTCAGTGTTCTTCACACCCTTGATGTAGTGCATTGTAAGCCGGTACTCCGAGAGCAGCAATTTACAGCGCTTGACCCGCAGGCTTGTTTCGGTCGGGAAAATTAAATTCTTGTGGTCAGTATGTACCACTACCGGGAAACCGAGAATCATTGTGCGGTACTCTTTCAGCAGTTCGACAATGGACAGAAGCTCCAATTCCAACGATCGTATAATTGAGCTGGTACTTGTTCGGGCTACGAGAATAACACGCGAGGATCTTGACATCTTGCATTATCAGGCCATCAAGCTGTGTACCACTGGCATCAGCGTAGACGTCGAACGGCTTTCCAAAGACCGGGAAAGACAGCAAGACTGCTTCAGCAGACGCGCGCTGAATGGCTCGAAAGTCTTCAGTGTCGCTGGGAAACCATGTAAAAGGCACTTTGGAGCTTGTGAGTCGGTGCAGCGGCTTACAGAACGTCGTCTTGTTCGGTACCATGTCCTGTAGTAGTTTATCATGCCAAGGAAGCGGCGGAGCTCCTTCCGGTTGCGTGGTACAGCCATTCTCTGAACGACCTGAATCTTCTTCACCTGAGGTTTCACACCTTCAGCCAAGAGCGTATATCCCAGGTAGTTGACCTCTTTGCGCAGATTGTGGCACTTCTGTGGTGTCGGGAAACGCCCGAGATCGAAGGCGCCCTCACAGCCGCCGTTGCCGCTGTTCTTGATTGACAAGGATCAGTTTTGATCAAATGAGTGGTCAATCGCTGATTGGCTAAAAGAAGTCCGCAGGAAAGTGACTGAGTCAATCAGACGAGGCGGTGTGACTCACACCACAACGTAACAACTGGCTATGACAAGACACATCCGGGTGGTATCCGGGAGACGACTCTTCGAGGCCTCGCCACCATCGGTGGTGGCGCCGAAACCTCGGTGGTTACAAGATCTCTCCATAACGGACAAGTTCACACTCGATATTTGTATATGACATAGGAAGGAGTAGATTATGAGATAAGCGCCTTCGTGCGCAACTGAGAGAGCAGATTTTCCTCCCGATCGCACAAGCGTCAAGCCCGGCTGCGGTAAGTGTCCGTAGTGTCTAGTCCCGCTAGACCGCCAGGATTATGCCTGCTGGCGAACACGTTGACTGAGAAGTTCAAGTGCTCGCCCACCCCGGTAAAGCCAAGAGACATGAAGGAGAAGACTGTGCTGTACCGAAGTGTTGAGGACGAGACGTCCGACCCGAGGAGTGCGAAAAAAGTGCCTCCCATTACCTACAGACTGAGAGAGCCAAGCTCCGGTCGCCCACGCTTACCGGTTGGACAAGCCCTGGACCCTTCTCTACTGAGGGCCAGCGAGGTCATTGCAAGTGTGTGCGTGATAGCAGCCTAGTCGTCGCTCGTGACTAGTGCTGCTGAAGAACTCGGTGTACCTATCTGTAACGGGGTTACACGGTGTGGTGCACACATGGGTACGAGGTACCCGGAGGGTTAACAGACTCTCAGTACATGATGTCAATAATTAACGGTATCTCAGTACATAGGTTGGGGGCCACAAGTTGTGCATATGATTAGGTTTAACGATGGTAGATAGTTATACATAGATAGCGGCTTGGCCGCGATAAAGATAAATAAAACACTTCGGTTTTGGAAGCAATAGAGTTATTTCGAGTTAATAACTCCGCGCCCTGGTTTTAGGGCTGTGTTGAAGTCCCTTCGGATAATGAACTTTGAATTACGGACTCTTTGAGTCGAACGTCTTCCTCTGACGCTAAAGCTACGGCAGCCCCGCTGCACTATGTAGCACTCGTAGTCAATCCCGCACCTGAGTCGGTTGACTGTGTCCTTTGCGAGGATGGAACACCCAGTGTTCGCAAATTTGCCCCCGGTGCAGCATGACGCGCTTAACAAGCTCATGTCCTTGCTCGGTCCGGAGGGCGTGACCCATCTTGCGTCGCAAGGTCCAGAGGCGGTGAACGCCAGACTGGAATCGTCCTCTCGTTATGAGAACGCGCCCCTGGAGCATGTCCAAGAGAAGATGAGTGCTGCAACGGCAGCTGCATCGGGCAAGCACGACGGGCCTACAAGACCCAATCCGCTCATGTTGAGCGTGAAGACCTTCGAAGGGAAGGATGGAGAGAATCTCCTTCTCTGGACCCGTGAGGTCGAGATGGCCATGGGATCGGCCTTGCTTCAGAATGAGCGACAGCGCGTGGCGCTTGCTATCTCCAAGCTTGGAGGTTGCGCCCGTGTATGAGCTTTAACGTGTGGTACGTCTGTAGACGTCGCGTTCCCCACTTGGGCTCAACTGAAACAGCAGTTGTCGCGCGTATTCGCACCGCCCAACCAGGCGTACCGTGTTCGGTCGAATTTCCTTGCTACCCGACAGGGCAAGAAGAAATTACTGGACTATGTCCAAGAGTTGAGAACTCTGATCGCCGGGATGGCGGCGGACCCTCTTCCGGAACTGGTCACGGTGACCGTATTCATAGATGGACTCCGCGTGGGCGCAGCCCGAACGGAAGTGTTCCGTGTACACCCTTCCTCTTTCGAAGAGGCGGTGAACGTGGCATTGAATGCCGAACACAACTTTACGTCGGCCCGACCGGGTTGGTACGCGAGCAGCGCAGGCTTTTCGAGCGGTCGGAACCGATGGACCTCAGCTATGCTGAAGATGAAGTAGCTGAACATCTTGCTGCGGAGCAGCTCGCCGGCATTCACCGATGCTTTTTGTGCAGGAGCACCAAGCATCTGAGGGCGCAATGCACTCTGCGCTCCAAGCGCCAGGCTACGGCGAGCCATCCCTCCGGGTCTTCGCCGGGAAACGGCAATTCCCAGTAGGCGCGGGGCGGCCTACTGGGGAAGAACTGAGTTCTGTTGTGCCTCGAAGAGGTAGAGGCCAACGGGGCTCAGTCCCGAAGAGAGCTGGGCTCTCTTACAAGATGAGTGTGTGCAAGCCGGGCTTGCTGGTCGTTCAAGCGAGCGTGAAGGGCTTCGTGAAGCCATGGAGAGTCTTGATTGACTCGGGAGCTTCGGGCAGCTATGCTCGTCGCTCCACCCTAGAAGGGAGTCAGCTGTATGCTGTGACACTGGGAGTGCCAACGCGAGATGAAATCTCAGTCCGTCTGGCGACGGGGACACATGTTACTGTGTCGAAGGTCTCTGTTGGCCTTAATGTGAAGTTATTAGACTTCGATAGCGTGGAACGCTGTCTGGTCTTAGACCTGGATTGAGGTATGACCTCATCCTTGGCATGACATGGCTCGAGCGCCATGAGCCATGGATCGACTGGAAGTCGAAGACGCTGGGTGCTACGCACCCTGCCCCTAGTGGAGCTTTGGTGAGTCATGAACCCATACCGCTGCGTGGCCCGAGGGCCGCGGTCGACTGCGAGTCGAGGCATCGTGGGCGCGGCCCAAAGGATGCTGGTTAAGTGACACCTAGTTCACTGTGTGAGGGTCATGAACCGCATGGCTCTGAGCCGAGTGTCTTGCGAGACACGGGTTCCCCTTTGAGGAGTGTTGGTGCTTCTGCACCCGGTGGTGGGTGACGAAGATGTCGCCGCACCGCCCTCGTCCGGCCGGGCTCGGTCGCGGAGGGAGAGGAGAAGAAGACGCAGAGCGTATGTGACGTCTTCGGCGTCGGACGAGGTGTCCAACGTGGCGAGCGGTGAAGCTCCACGTGAGCACTGCGAGCAGCTGTACACACTCGTGAATGGAGTGACGGGGGAGGTCGAAGGCGACGTCAGTCTTGACACTCTGCCCGCTGTTGATGCTCTGGTAGAGATGGACAAGATGTCCGTTACCGAGTTCAGCGAGGCCTTGAAGGCGGGCGAGTTAGCTGAGGTGGTCTTGATAAGACCTGAGGAGGAGTTGAACTCCTCGTCCGTCGTGGACGACGCGGTCCTGGAGGACACCAAGAAGGCGCTGAGCGCGCGAAGTGGATCGGAGATCCTGAAAGATCCGTCGGATCCGTTCTATCCTTTGATTAAGGAGTATGGAGACGTGGTCTCTAAGAACCCTCTGATGGGTTTGCCTCCGGGTCGAGGCGTCCATCATGAGATTGACCTGGTTCCAGGAACCAAATACTGCGTGACGAGGCAGTGGCCCTTGCCAAAGGAACAGTGTGACGTCGTTGACGCGTTCTTCTGTGCAAAGCACGAGGCAGGGCTGGAGAGCAAGTCTCCGCACTCGACACCCACTTTCTGTGTCAGAAAGCCGAATGGCAAGTGGCGTATCGTGCATGCTTTCAATAAGCTGAATGCGGCCACCATTCCGGCGCAGACGCCGATTCCTCGCAAGGATGTTCTGCAGAACAACATGGTAGGCGGTACGTTGTACAGTGCACTCGACTTGGTCGAAGGTTACTACCAATTGCTCATGAGAGAGAGCGACATCCCGCTGACAGCGGTCAGTACTCCGAGCGGGATGCTCTGGGAGTGACTGGTGATGCCCCAGGGCTGTCGAACGCGCCGGCAACGTTCAATCGTCTTGTGACGCAGATGTTCCGGCCCATCGGGCATACGCGAAGACGTACTTTGACGACATTTTCGTCCATAGTCGTGCTGAGCACGGGAAGTCAGACGTGGAGAACCACATTGACCATTTACGAGCGGTGCTCAAGTGCATGCGCACGAATAAGTTGTATGCCAACTTCGACAAGTGCGTCTTCGGTGCGGAGAAGATTCCGTTCCTCGGATGCTTCATTGGGAAGCACGGCTTGCGGGCAGATCCTGCCAAAGTCAAGACCATTGTGGACTGGCCAGTTCCCAAGAACCAGAAGGACTTACGCAAGTGGCTAGGCTTAGCCAATTACTTGCACAAGTACAGTGCGAATTACGCAGAGATGGCTCGGCCATTGTCGGACCTCCTTAAGATAGATGCACCTTGGTGCTGGAACGTAGAGCACGACGAAGCCTTCAACGCTGTGAAGGAGAGCCTTCTGTGAGCTCCGATACTCGCGCTGCCGGACCCGGATCGTCCGTTCAGCGTCGTCTGCGACGCCTCCGATTTCGCAATCGGTTGTGCTTTACTACAAGAAGACGCCGAAGGGCGTGAACGCTTGATCGCGTTTGAATCTCGCCAGCTCAAAGCTGCAGAGAAGAACAATCCAGTTCATGACAAAGAGCTACTTGCAATGAAGTATGCTCTAGTCAAGTTCAGGGTACACCTGCTAGGCTCCAAGCCTTTTGTGATCTTTACGGATCATGCGTCGCTACGCACTGTGACTCAGTCGCCCCACCTCTCTCCGAGAATGGCAAGATGGCTCTCCTTCTTTGCCGAGTACAACTTCGAGGTGAAGTACAAGCTGGGTCGGCTTAATGTGGTGGCCGATGCGCTGACGCGCAGGCCGGACTACGAGTTAGCCCATGTCATGACTGTGACTTCGTCGGTGCCGGACTTGATACGCGATGCGTACGATCAGGACGACATATATGTGGCGCTGCTACGGGCTCTGGGGAGCGAAGAGTTTCAGGACTCGGACAAGGAGTTGTCAGGGCGCTTATGCGCGAGGATACATCGATACTCCATCGATAATGGCCTGCTGTATTACAGCACAGACTCGGAAGACACTCCTCGTGTGGTCGTTCCTCATGATGAGGACCTCAAGTATGGTATCCTTGATGAGGTACATGATACGCCCGTCGGTGGGCACTTAGGTCGTGAGAAGACCTATGGCTCGGTGGCTCGATGTACTGGCGGCCCAAGATGTATAAGTGGGTTGGCACTTACGTACGCACGTGTGAGACGTGTCAACGGACAAAGTCCGCGCCGAATGCGGCGGCACCGTTGGCGAGCTTGCCAGTCCCAACGGGATGTTGGCAGTCCATCATTATGGACTTCGTGTTTGGCCTTCCGAAGGATAAGGCGGGCAACACAGGTATCGTGGTCTTTGTGGACCAGTTGAGCAAGATGGCTCACTTAGCGGTGGTGCCGGACACCATCGATGGTGAAGGTACAGCTTTGCTGTTCTTAGACCGCGTCTTTCGCCAACATGGCTTGCCTGAGGCAATTGTCTCGGATCGAGAGCCGCGATTCACCGCGAAGTTCTGGACGTCCCTCTTCAGAGTGCTCGGCACTCGTTTGGACATGTTCACAGCGGATCATCCGCAGACCGATGGTCAGACTGAACGCGTGAATCGCGTTGTGGAGGACATTCTTCGCAGCGTGTGCGCTGAGGCGCCGAAACGCTGGAGTGAGATGCTCCCACTCATCGAGTTTGCATTGAACAATGCATGTGCATGCCTCGACAGGCTTCACTCCGTTCTATGTGAACGGCTTGGTGAATCCTCGCGTCCCGCTGACGCCGCCACGTAGTGGCTCAGGGCTTGACGGGGGAGGAATAACCGAGCGGCTGGCAGATGTCAGCCCTGTTGCTGTTCGTAAGCAAGCCGATGACTTGGTCTCTTTGAGACTGAGCGTCATGCGACAGGTACGCGACGCTCTGGCTGAGAGCCAAGACCTTCAGAAGGAGTATGCTGATGCGAAAAGCAGAGGCAATGTGGAAAGGTTTGAGGTCGGGGACCTAGTTTTATTAAATGCTAAAACCCTACCTACTCACGCAGTGTCTGCCGTCTTCAAGACAAATTGAGACCTCGGTTCGTGGGACCGTTCAAGGTCGTGGCCAAGAAGGGCCTTGCGTATACGCTAAACCTTCCGAAGAAGATGTGTACGCATTCGGTCTTCTACGTCGGCTTACTCAAGCCATATCAGGATCCTGCTCAGGTGAGCGCGACGGCGTTGGCGCCGACTCGGCAGGTGGCTGAGCCACGCCCGAAGGTTGGACAGCAGCGACGGATGGCGGGGCCACGACAGGAGCAGCAGCGACGGGTGGCGGGGCCACGGGACGAGGAGCAAGCTGCTGAAGACGCAGCAACAAGTCGAGCTGACCTTGCAGATGAGCGACTTGACGCTCCAGGTCCACGACCCGGTTTGAACCGACTGAGGTTGCTCGAACCAGTCCACACGACGGTGAGTCTCGTCGAGATCATCTGCAAGACGGTTCAGGGAGCCAGTTGTATGTCGAAGATACTGGTCCAGGGAACTTACGCGCTGATCCAGCGCAAAACAAGTCACTCCGAGTCGCGACGCGAGGGTCCAGCTGAGGCTCGACCTCCTCTAGCACTGCTCGACGAGCACGGTGAGCTCCACTATCACGTGGAACGCCTTGTGGCGCGGCGTCGACGCCAGGGTCAAACCCTGCATCTTGTAAAGTGGCGGGGTTATCCTCATTCGAAAACCTCGTGGGAGTTTGAGGTCCCCCTTCGGCAAGACTGCACAGACATCGTGGATGCTTATAATCGGGCACATCCGATGTCGAAGCGCCACCCCGGTGTGCGACGGCGTCGCCAGGCGCTGAGCGCTTCCCACTAGAGTGGGAAGGAGACAGAACGGCAGCCGAGCTCAGGCGCTAATCGGTGGCTGGAGCAGCCTGCTCATGAGTAGGAGCGGCACTCGCAGCGGGAGCAGGAGATCGGATGGTCTCGTAGTATTGTGGACGGGGTCATGGAACGTGGCGTCGCGCCTTCGACTTTGCGAAGTCCAGGCGCTACGTCACTCAAGACGAACATCAGTTTCGGAGAAACTAGCTCGAAGAGCATCAAAGCTGGGGAGCCGTCGAGAGTGCTCAACCCAGTTTGCGAATTGTGCTCTTACGCAGCCATCGTCTCTCCTTGATAAAGGACCACAGGAACTGTGCGCATGGTAGGCACTGACTGCTGGTGCAGCTGCAGCCGTATGCGCTCTCGGTACTCCTGGGGAGTTGTGACTTGTGGGGGTCAGAAAGCGCTCACGGAGCTGGTGTCTCTGCACTTGCTCGTCAGCAGTAGCGGCCGCAGGCCCACACACGTACGTGTCCAAGAGCTGTTGCGCAGCACGGCGGGCCGTCTCGGCAGGATCTCGTGGCTGAAAGCCCTAGTCACGGCGCGTGGCGTGCGTCAGTGGCCGAGCCACAGGTCGATACGACGCTTGTGAGCGCTGCTCCTCGGACATCTGTCGGCCTTGGGCCTCGTCCAAGTCATTGGTAATGACGTTTGGATCGTAGCGATCATCCTCGTCATACCGAGACGGTAGTGGAGGCGCATCGCGCAGGGCGTACACAGGATTGACACGTTCTGGGAACGGATTTGGTGCGCGAAGCTCTCGTCGAGGTGGCGACCGCGGAGCACTAACGTGAGACCTCTGAGAGGCGGGGTTTGAGTACGCCTCACTACCCATGGGGTCATCCTGGTCAAGCTGACCGTCCTCGACCTCTTCGAACAAGAGCTCGTTTGCTCTGCGCGGCACGCGCTGCTCGGATGAGCTCGTCTCTTGGGACTGGGACTGGTGGCACATGGAGCGTGAGGCGTGGCGGCGGCGGTGTTCGCAGTGATACTCTGTAACAGAGAGGAAGGAGGAATCTCTAGGAGCTGACGCTGAGCGACGTTGAGCGCGGGGCGTGAAGGTTCTCGGGTCTTGGGCCGGCGGCGGCGTGTTCGGCATCCACGATGCGAAAGCGTTAATGAGCTCGGTGAGCTGCGAACGCAGAAGATGACAGGAGATGACCTCTAACGTCTTGACAAGACAAGACCTCGCTGAGGAAGTTTCGAGAACCGGAGAGTTCTCGTCTTGGTGGGGGAGAGTGTAACGGGGTTATACGGTGTGGTGCACACATGGGTACGAGGTACCCGGAGGGTTAACAGACTCTCAGTACATGATGTCAATAATTAACGGTATCTCAGTACATAGGTTGGGGGCCACAAGTTGTGCATATGATTAGGTTTAACGATGGTAGATAGTTATACATAGATAGCGGCTTGGCCGCGATAAAGATAAATAAAACACTTCGGTTTTGGAAGCAAAAGAGTTATTTCGAGTTAATAACTCCGCGCCCTGGTTTTAGGGCTGTGTTGAAGTCCCTTCGGACAATGGACTTTGAATTACGGACTCTTTGAGTCGAACGTCTTCCTCTGACGCTAAAGCTACGGCAGCCCCGCTGCGCTATCAACAAAGTCAGGGCGCACAGGGTCCATTATCAACCCGGTGCTAGGGCAGAGTCAAGGCCTTCAGGTTGAAGCTTCGCCCGAATATTCGTTTGATCTTTGCGGACTTAGCGTGTGTTGTGGGTGGGAGTACTGGCAGACGGATATTCTGGCGTGTTCCTACACGACACTTCTTACCGTTGAGTGTGACGTCATACTTGGACAGTCGCTTGAACATTATGCGCAGGTGTTCGAGATGCTCTTCTTCACTTGTAGAGAATACTAATATGCCTTCCAGATACACAACGACAATCTCCAAATCACCGAAAATCTTCTCCATACAAGCCTAGTATTCTATTAGGGGCCGTCGATATCCCCAAAGGCAGGCGTTTATATGGAAACTTGCCCCATGGTAGGCAGAACGCCGTGAGAGGCCTGCTTCTTCTTGAGAGCCGGCGAGCATTATACACGATATTAGCATCAAATTTCGAAATGCATTTCGTCTTCGAGAGTCGCATGAGGATTTCACGGATGCGTGGCACAAAGTACGGGCTCCGTCGCAAATACTTGTTCAGCCACCGGTAGTCGACTAGCAAACGCAGCGAGCCGTCCGGCTTGAGTAGGAAGAACGCAGGAGCCGCCACCTCGCTGTCGTAGATCTGCTCCAGTACGTCGATGTTAACTAGCTGCTGGATCTTGTCCTTCGCCTTGCTTTCTTGACTACGTGCGACCGCGTAGGGCTTCGCGTGCACCGGCTTGTAATCGGGCGTAATAGGTATCTCGTAATCGTTGAATCGCATGCGGCCAAGGTGACCGTCATATAATTCGCGATACAAAACTAGCAGTTCCAGATAACGCCGATCGAGCTGGCCGTCGAGATGGTCGGGGGGGGGGGGGGGGGGGGGTGCTTGGGCTCGACCGCACTGTCGGCCACCTCCTTCGACTCATCCGGGAACTCCTGGTCCTGCTGGTCCTCCCTTGCACCATCCGCCGCCCTGGCCTTCCCGTTCTGACCAGTGTTGAGCCCCAGGCTGCACCCGTCCCATTGCACAACCTTATCCTTGAAATTCAGTATTAGGCCGATGGCACTCAGTGTGTCGCGTCCGATCACCATTGCATCCTTGCTACCTTTAATTGCCTCGAACCTGTGAGTAATCACCGAGTCAGCCTTGAGTTTTGGGAGCGCGAACTGCACCATCGTCGAGCCGCTGCTTGTCACCGAGCCGTTCATGGTCTCGAAGACCGTCGGCGACGCTGGGATAAACTTGCGACCAACTCCACGTTGGCCGCAAGTGTTGCATCGTTGATGATGCTCTTGGAGGCACCGCTGTCCAGCAGCGCTTCGAACGTCTGGCCACTGCGGTGGAGCTTCACAGGAACGCGTAGCGGCGCGCACATCGGTCTCGCTGTCTTCTCCATGAGGTCCACGAACTTGATCTCCTCGTCGCTACTGCACGTGTCCGAGTCAGCCTCAAAGTTCTTGTAGATACGCGGGTAGTAGTTTGTTATATGGTCCGTGTCCGACCGCGGTTTTGTGCGCTAGTGTTCTTCCCTCTTCTTCTTCTTCTTGAGAGTGTGGCAGTCGCTGATGTTGCGCGAGCCAGTCTTGTGGAATGTACACCACATCTCATTCTTGGCTCTGGCAGCTTCGCCATTTCCTCCCTTCTTGTAGTCCTTGTGGTTCTTCTGCGAGTACTGATTTAGGCGCTTCCCGCTCTTCTGATCCTTGTTCCTTGCACTACTGCTGTTGTCACTGTTCTTACTGTGCGTCGACTGCTGTCGCTCCGCTTTCTCTAAACGCGAGAGGTATTGCACGAGCTCACCAAGCGTGTCGTGGACTACTCCCGCGGAGGCCAGCTTGCTCTGCCATGCACGGGGCATCCCTCGTTTGAAGTATCGTCGCTGTTGAAATCTCAGGCACCTCTTCAGCGTCCTGAGGCAGCTCTGCAAACATGCGGATGTTTTCCTTCACCCGCTGGGAAAACTTTAGCACTGCCTCGTCGCGTCGCTTTGTCATCGACCACAGTTCATTATCTAGGTACTCGCTGAAGTCGGGCGGCACCGACAGCAAGCCCACGTCTGTTCGAAGCTCTTGCCTCCGTTGACCGCGCCGCTTCGACCGCAGCCTCGAGGTCTCCTTCGATGGGTGCGACAAGATTATGAGCCTTCTGCTCGTCCGTCCACTGCTTCCTGCGAGTCAGGCTACGGAATTGCCCAGCCAGCCGCGTGGGCTACCGCCGCAAAACTTCTTGATCTTGATCGTCGCCGTCTCTGCGACAGTGCTGGCAGTTGCCGCGATTATCACTAGTTGGTACGACACGTACTCGTCCTTGTCCTTGCATCCCATGCTTGATGAAACTTGAATCCCTCTCAAATTTGATATATCAAAATGACACACTCGTGGCTTGCAGAGGAGTGCTCGGGTCCGGAATGCCTTGCTTGAGAGGGACTTGCGGAGTAGGTAGTAAAAATGAAAATGAATTAAAAGCTTAACTTGCCACTGCGCACTAGAACCTGCTTCATACAGCCTGCTTCCATCAGTCTAGTCATTTGAGCCCGGAGAATCTTCTGCACGGCAAGTCCGGGGATTCGTTCTGCGGATTCTTCCTCGTGCACGCTGGCGTGCCACCTGTACACAAACTATAAAACTGTTGAAATAATAATGTTAAACTGCCCGTCCGGTTAGCCACCAGGTGCGTAAAATTTTACCTTCTTGCTTGCATGATGACCATAGTGCCATAACTACGCACTTACTGTACAGCATCACAACAATACATACATGTAGATACATAAGACAAATATAACAAAGTATAAACGATATCCTCCACTGCAGCACTATGTCGTCCTTTTATCCAAGTATAGTACATATAGAGTGAGGAAGCAACAACGTTAAGTATCAGTAACCGCTGCACATCCAAATGTGATGTAGCGATTCGCCTCGGGAGGGATTCGCGCCGCGTCGCAGCGTGGGTCAATACCCGTCGCCGTCGTCTTTCAAGGATTCGCCGGGACCGGTCCGACCAATCGGCACAAGTGGCGATGGCTACAGTGACGACGGTGTGTCAAGATGGTGTACACTACACAAGACGAAGGCATCGACTGGTCGCAGCCGTCGCGATTGGACGCATGGTAAGGTCCGGACTGATTTTACTTGATTTTTGTAAATAGATGATCATAGGGCAAAAGATTAGAAGAGAGTATGGGTCTTTTGGCCTAAACAATACAGAGCTGAATTTTCCCTGAAGCACACAAGTGTTCAAGCGTCGAGGTAAGCACCTTACACTTTATAGCTTTGCAGGGTATGCCTACCAGCGAACAGCGACCTCCCTGAAGTTAGTGTTCGTTTCTGGTAAGGCCAAGAGACTAGTAGTGGGACTGTGTTTTGGTTATTTCCCTAATTGAGGGAAACTCGGGTATTGTATTCCCGAATTTAGTTATTTGAGTATAGGAAGTATACTCCTGACAACTTACTGCCTGAGTTAATCTCGGGCACCCCCGTAAAAGAGTCCAAAGAGACTAGGCAACCTTCCGCTGCTGGTGCCACGGGGTTAAAGAGAGGGGGGGGGATAGACGTACAGGCGACGCTCGTGCGTGCTACGTTTGTGTGTGAGGCCTACTTACACTAACGGTAATCGAGGGAAGCGTCGGCGCAGGGTGCTGGGTCGGATTTGGTTCCTTCAGATTCGCCCATAATAATCACCGACCCTTGTGGAAGGCGTATTGTTGTGTGCAGAGGCTATCTACGTGTCTAGCGATAGATAACAAATTAGTGATTCCCTACATCACACAAATGTCGTACACGCACAGAGCTGGTGTTGAGTTGGTTCTTGTCCGTGTACGCAACGCTTGAGTTGTGCACAGCGCGATGCAGCCACAACCGCCAATTCTATATAAATGAGACACAAAGTTCGGTTAGTGCTATTTTGCGCATAGTGTCCACTTCAAAGACATCAGATCTCAGCACCACATCACAAGACTTAGGCTTGGCGCGGAAAAAGGAGCTGCAAGCAAAAATCTCAGCATTTACGTCGAGAGTTTTGGAAGGAAGTGAGTTCTCTTTTGTTTCGTACACCAAGTCTCTATCAATTTATACCCATGTGAAATCTTTTCCGCGGAGTAAAACGTGAGAAGTTTATACAAATTGGTAGGAAAATAAGACCGTCATCGATACCTACTATTGGTGTGTGCACGTAATCGCGAATTAATCCCTGTAGGACTGTACGGTACTGCTACTTGTACAGGACTACCAGGAGGGGGGTGTTTTAGCACCAATTTTATAGAGGATTACCACCAACACACTGTGTTGAGACACAGGACGTTAGTGTTCGGCCATAATCAATTCTGGTGGACACTGTCCACACATCAATAGCAAATCTTCCACCAACGAAAAGGGAGTATACACATAAATGTGCACTTGAAGCACATTCTTCGGTACAATAGTTAAGCAGTTGCGCGCATACAGAAGACGATAGATGCACTAGCCGCTCAGAGGCTTCTGGAGAAGTGCTGAAGAGCAAGCCACGGTTCAAAAATGCGAGCCGTGCGCCGTTTAAGCTTTCAACAAGCTGCGCTGGGGTCTCCTCTTCACCTCGACACTCGAGCTTCAGACGTCTGTGGTACTGCTCTAAAGGATTGTTGGTCTTAGCGTAGCCAGGTGGGGTGTAAAGACTGCCACTTTGAGAATCTAAGCGAGTTGACCCATGTGCTTGTTATGTGTCGCGTAAGAGAGCTAATTGGGCTGCGACATGGTAAGCCGTTCCACCTAGCGCGTATCTGATCCTTTTCTGTAGGAAACTGATCTTCTGAAGCAAAATGCATATTGTACATTTCCTTGAACACCTTCCGTGTCTCCTTATTCGGAACCCTTTTTTGTGTGGCGTGACGATGAATGTTCTGAGTGACATGAAACCAACACATCAAAATCCTTGTGTGTGGTAAATTCTCGGCGCAGGCATTGTACTGCGCAAGATCAGCATCTACCATTATGAATTGTGGCTCAAACGTGATGTTTGCAACATCGCGGCACACACGTTTCAAATACCTTAGGCACCAACTCACGTCCAGAGCGCGTCGTTGAGAGGTACAGAAATACACCATCGGAAAGAACCGTGCAGGAATAGCCAATCGCATACACGGAATAGCCGTGAATCACCATCCTATGTGTACTGTCGAGATGCACTACAGACAACGACAGATAAAACCGGCAACGCAAAAGCCGGCATTTTATAGCCGCTCCATAGTAAACATTGGCAGTTAATCTCCAATCAAATGTAAAAAAAACAATCAGCTATTCGTAAAAATTGAGTGGTTATGATAAAACTGATAAGCTCGCCACATAATTCTTTGTATGGCTTGCTCATTTTTCATTCTGCAAAATGAACGACACTCCCCCAACGAAGAAAAAAAAGCAGCGAGGCTACACTATCCGCGATAAGCGGGACGCTGTTCGCCGGATGCAAGAGGTTGAAGTTGAGGAGGTAGCCCGTGAGCTGCTATGCGCTCGCGGCACCGCCCACGGGTGGTGGCAGCAGGCGGACAAGCTGCTGAGCTTTACCGGCCACGCCACCTTCAAGACGATGAAGGGGCAGGGACGTAAGGAACTGTTTCCAGACGTCTCTGCCATCGTCACCTTCATGAAAGACAAGCGACGTGAGGAGCAGGTGAGTAGATAATACGATGTGTTTTTTATAATAAGCTTTGCTAACTTTCTTTTATAAATTTGAGAGAATTAGGCTCTTACAACACGCGGCATAATGGAGTACATGTGGCAAATCGAGTCTGACTGGGTGACAAACTACATGGTTGACAAGAGTAGCTGTCTCCTAGTACTGCAGCATGTGCGAACGTCTCGCAAACCGGTATGTTAAAAAATAATATGTTTTATAAATTATTCCTTTAATTGTTTCGGTTGTAGACATGGGTTTATGTCTCAAAAGCCCCAAACCACGAAGAAGAGTACAGAGGACTTGGAGAAAACTCATGCTGATTTCGCTCTCGACTTTTGGAGGACCTATGGAGCTTATGGGCCGTCTGAGATTTTAAATGTTGATGAAACCGCCATTAACTTCGACATGCCGCCCTCACAAATTTGGGCTGGCCGGGGACGTCGGGACGCTGCCCGAGTGGCCAACACGTCGAAGCACGCAGGAAGGATGACGGCAGTGCTTACAATTCGCGCCGACGGTAAGTTTTACATTTTTTTACTAATGCTGAATTATTTTTATTAATTATCTATTTTATTTTGCAGGAAAAAAAATTACCCATTCTATTCATTGTGCGTGGCAAGCTTGGGGGTCGTATAGAAGCCAATGAGCTCCAGGGTTATCCACCCGGGCATTTCTATACTGTCCAGGAAAGCGCCTGGATGGACGCTGTAACTTGGGAGTTTTATGTTAGGAAGATGCTGAAATATGAGGTAGAAGGACCCACTGTCCTGCTTCTCGACAACTTTGAGTGCCACGTGTCAGAAGCTGGACAGCGGGTTGTAGCTGAAGAAGCTAACGCCACTGTAGTTCCACTGCCTCCGAACAGCACAGCAGCGTGCCAGCTACTTGATGTTGGCGTCATGGGGCCGCTAAAAGCGAAAATGCGGACTAATTGGTCTGGTATAACGGGCGGTACCGCCAAACACAAGCGTATTCACGCGAATTCGGGCGACAATTGCCGCCTGGAACGACATTCCGGCGAAGACAATAATTCGTAGCTTTAAGAAGGCTATTCCTCAATATCCTGAGAGTAGCATTTAAATAAATGCTCCTTTTTTGCTCAATACTATTCTGTTTTCTATCATTTTTTTGTTCGAACAGTATCTTTTTCGACCAATCACTTTCTTGATTTAAATAAATGCCGGCTTTTCCGTCGCACAATTTATTATAGAGGATGGCAGTAAGTGGTGCCGCCTAAATCTGTCGATGTCTGTACCGTACAGCAATCAGGTCGGCTCTGGACAGCAACATAGTCCTGTATCATTTTACTGCACGTCAACCCAATGCGGAAGGGCTGCGACGATGAGCTATCACCAAGGTAAGAGCCGAATCCCTCTCCTTCCTGACGCGAATCGCACAAAATCATCATTTTGAGCGGGTCTAGAGCTGCGAAATCGAGTTGATCTTAGAGTCGACGATCGCAGAGTTGCACTATGTCATCCATTGAACAATGGGGATTTGCACGCCTCCAATTTTTGACAAAGTCAACAACCTGTTGTTCCCTCGGTGCTGGCCCGTCCATCGGCTGGTTATGCACCATTGCCACTATAACTGCATGTAGTCGGGCTGCTGTAGTATCCTCACGACTCTCCAAACTCCTTGTTATTAGCTGCTTCATTTCTACAGTCAGCTTCTGCTTGGATGGACTGGGAGCTTCCAAATCCTCCATTGTATGCTGGCCCTGTAGCGAAACTGCTCAAATCTCTGAAGACAAGCAAATGTTGAACTTGTAGCGGCAGGAACAGTTCCCTTCATTGTCTTCGCACCTTTGAGCCTTGCAGTCGGTTAACTGAGACCTCATTTTGTTCTTAACTCGAACAAGCTGGTAGTTGGTTTCGGGGAGATGATCCAGCGTGCAGGCACTACTACATTGCTTTTAGCAATGCTACCCACGGGGGTAACGACATTCCATATTTGTGACGGGTAGTACGTCTTTTGCTAATGGAAATACCACGTGAATGGCAGCCACTAGCGTAAATAATGTGCTTCAACAACAATACGTTTGCTAGGACAGGGCACGCAGCAATTCTTTGTACTCGTCCAGAGCGACTTGCCCAGCGCTTGTACGCCAAAGTTGGGTCCACCCACGACGTCTTGGTAACCCATCTCTTGTACTATCGTCAGGTACGACGTCATCCAAACCAATCGAACATTCGCTGTCCTCAGAATATTCTTCGCTGCTAGAGACATGTGCATCGCTTAGATTCGTAGACGAAGCTTCTGTGTCCTTAAATTGATCGTACAGTTTAGAAGAACTTGACGAAAGAGAATCGGAAGAGCTCGACGACGGAGAGGACATCTCAAAAGTTTCTTAAGGGCTTGATGTTGGAAATCGGAAAGTGAAACCAAGAGTTGTCCAAGGCGACCTTTGGACACTGTACGATCTCAAATGTTAGTTAAAAATAAAAATAAGCTGTTGTATGCGATGAATCTACTGCGAGGAACCTATCTTAAGCCACTAGTGGTATTTGTTGAGTTTTTTATATATAATTTACGAAAAATAGCTAGGATATATTATTATAATTCACTGGCCGCACCCGACGCCGCACGCTTAAGGCGGCCGTCAGGTCAATAGACACTGGCGCGCGATCGTGCACGAACATCCTGTGAGCTTCCAGGATCATAACACAGGGTGTCAAATACAACCTCGAGATAAGGCGGAAACGCATATACAAAAGCAAAGAGCTGTTGTTTGGGTGTACCCTGCAGCATCTTCAACACGTTTTTGGGCGCGCAAGTCCCGTAGGTCTGTAGCACACACGATTTCTTGAGGTCGTATTTCTGCATCCCGACAAGCGAGATTATTGCTATCCTCTAGGTTACGCTTCTGATGAAAATCTTGGTACGCATTATGGTCGATTCACATGGCGTGTACTTGTGCCATACGGTTGGTTTGGGAAGATACGTGGCCCGGCGATCGCCACGCGAGACGCTCACAGTCCATTGTGTAGTATTCAGTCTAATTGTCGATACGGTGCCCATGAATCATGGATCGATAAGGTTCAGTAATGATTGGAAACCTATTAAAACACGTAAACTACAGCATCATCAGCTCGACTCAACGCTTGATTCACATAGATTTCATTCTCGTAGTATACAGTGCCGAGCAAGTGCTCACAACCAACGCCTCTATGGTGATAAACTTCAGAATCCTTACCAAAACTTTTATAGTTGCCCTTCTCTACTATCGGAAGGCAAAGTTAGCACCTTATGCCCGTGTGGATACATCCATGCACGTTTCTAAGTGTTTTAAAGGCTTCGTGCAAATTGCACGAAGAATTCGAGGTTTTATCTTAGGCTGGTTGCGCTATTCGTGTCTGGTGTCGGTGTTTTCCAGTCTTTTTATCACTAACCCTGTCAGACACTATTGCTTTGGTTGCGTCACTGGTGTTCAGTGTTCTCGGGGCGAGAGACTTTGGCGGGGTCAAAATATCGCTGGATACAAAGACCTCATGACCCCCTCATCGCTCTCGTTGACGTCGACGGATGCAGGCACGGCTTATGCTGCAGCTGGACCCCGTACAGATGTCACAACTGCCACCTCTGGAGCGACCGCACGAGGTTTTGCTGGTGTTGGTGCAGGCGCTACTGCAGCAGCTTCTCAGGGAGAGTCGCCGCTTTTAAACCTTCAAGGATTGAGTTGGCTAGACGGCTCTGCGACTGCGCCAGACATCCCGCTTGCGCAGCTAACGCCCTTCGCTCCGTCGCCCACGCAGCTATCGCTGCCATTAGCGTAAGAATGTTAGTCTTCTCCTGTTTCGCTATTGCCGACAGCGTGACAGCAACGACCGAAGCGCACGCTGCCAGAGCAGCCACCAGTGCGGTCTCCTCGGTCACGTTTTCGGCCATTTTGGTTGATTTCAAATATTTGTGAGCAGGTTTTCTACTTTTCATTGGTGTTGGCCCAAACACTACTCCAGGAGTCGTGTTCAGGTAGACACCAATGCTAAAATAGTTAGCCAATCAAAACGAAGATTGCTACACGTTTTTAACACATTTGCCAAACACCGACAACGGACACGAATAGCGCAACCAGCTTTGAATGCATGATATTATGCATCTAGGGGATTCCACCGCTACATTATTGGCCATTTGCAACCCAGGTTGTATTTCTGGAAACCACGAGCCCAGATTGGCTGGATTATCATGTTTTGCCAGCTTTGTGATCTGTACCACATCCAAAAGACAGTGTCATTGTTGCCGTTAGCGTGTTTAACGAAGCTGTCGCGGTTGGCTACGACACCTTATTTGGCTTCGTCGTGGGTATCTCCTTGGCGCTATGGATATGATTCGGCAATTACGGTGGCATCACTACAGGTGTTGAAATCGGTAGCTATGACGCAGGATCTGTCGTGTGTGTGTGTTTATATGGTTGGTCTCTCTCTCTCTTCAACGTTTATAACTATCGGCTACGTGAGGGCGTACGGCTAGGCTACGATTCTTCGCTCTCCGCACGATCAATTCGTGGTGAGTGGCCTTAACATGCACGAAGAGGCAGTATAGGAGGAATACGAGCTCATTCACTGCGTGTGAGAAACTTTGCGAGTTATTGCCACATGAATATGATATATTACGACTCCAACTGCGCATAATGTCTATCGAACACGCTGGAGCGCACACTCACGCTGATCGTTGTGCTGTCCAAACTCTAGGGTAGAATTCGCGACTCGCATAGCTTTGGCTCTTTCTTCAATATTCAATGAAACAATGCTATTAGGATAACAACCTATCAGAACCTTGGTTGCAAGCCAAGTTGCACAATCGGTCAATATTTAAACAGTACAGTGTATTAGGAAATTCGGTTGCAGTATTTTGGTGATATAGTGTGTGCTTTTTGGTGGAGTAACTCGGGACTCTTGTTATTGGTGCTGCTACACTTTTTTGTAGTGTCATTTTAGTAAACTCTGGTGGCGAAACCCTCCACTCGACTGCCAGGAAAATCCATTTATCGAGTGAGTGGGAAGGACGTATGCCGGCGCCACTGTTGGCTCTCAGCGCCAGGTCGCTGGACTTGATCATCCATTGTCGACGTTGAGGCGAGTGGCTGCTTGCCGGGCCGCACGACGCGTCCGATGTGGTGAATCAGTACTGTTGCTCGGAATGCAGCATGCTACTTGTACTGAGCAGCTACCCTACAGCTATCAGGAGTAAGAAGCGAAGGTCTCTCGTCCGACGAGAATTGTACTGTAGCAAAGCCGTTCGGGCCAAGTGCAACTGTCATGTATTACATGTACATGTATAAACATGTGCTGTAGACGAACAACGTAGCCATTCGTTTTGAACTCTTCAAAATGGCTACATTTGGATAATCTTCCTATTGAAAAACCTCGGTGGTAAGCAATTTCAAATTTAAACTATTACCTATAGTTGGGACTTCCACGAACAGCTCCATTTCTGTTCCCTACAACAACAAAGCTAACAAATTGCCCATCCTCCTGCAGCGTCGCCAGATGACTCCAACTTCTGTCATTTTGCTTTTAAATTTAAAATCCACCGAGGTTTTATCCAGCCGCCTTTCACTAGCACTCCGCATTCCGCACTGCCAGCAGCAAGCAGACGCCCCAGCCACCTTGTCTGCAGCCTCCAGTGCCTCGTCACGACGCCGCAGCCATGAGCGACTCGGAAGATGATGTACGTCTCTCTTTCCTCTCTTCTCTCATGGCGCTCTCATCCAAATCGACCCCTTACAACCCCCACTATTCTCCATATCCGTAATGACGCACAACGTTTCCCTCACTTTTTTGCCTTAGGTTGTGATGATAACGCCCAGTAAACCAAAGAAAAAAGCCGCGGCGCCGCGCAAGAAGAAAACTACCGGAGCAGCGGGTAAAGCCACGACCAAGAAGACGCAGACAAAGAAGGTTAAGGCACCCGCCAAGAAGAAAAAGAGCGACACATGGGACAGCGACGCCTCCGACGCGAGCGAGGGCTCTGTATACGACGTGGACGGCAGTGGGGATGAAGTTGTTCCACCCGCTAACGCAGAGGAAGGCAAGGGTACGCCCAAGCAGAGCATCGAGCAGATTTACCAGAAGAAGACCCAACTGGAGCACATTCTGCTGCGTCCTGACACGTACGTGGGCTCTATCGAGCACGTGGAGCAGAACATGTGGGTGTTTGACGACGACAAGAAGCGGATGATCATGAAGAAGATCAACTACGTGCCTGGTCTGTACAAGATCTTTGACGAGATCATCGTCAACGCGTGCGACAACAAGCAGCGCGACAAGTCCATGAACACACTCAAGGTGACGATCGACGTGGAGAAGAACGAGATCTCCGTGTGGAACAACGGCAAAGGCATCCCCATCGTGCTTCATAAGGAACACAAAGTCTACGTGCCCGAGCTAATCTTCGGTCATTTACTTACGGGAAGTAATTTCGACGACAAGAAGAAGAAAACGACCGGCGGACGCAATGGATACGGCGCCAAACTTGCCAATATTTTCTCCAACGAGTTCGTGGTCGAGACGGCAGACTCGAACACGAAGCAGAAGTACAAACAGGTGTTCGAGAACAACATGGGGAAGAAGAACCCGCCGTCCATCACCAAGTGGGCGCAGAAGGACTTCACGTGCATCTCGTTCAAGCCTGATCTGGAGCGCTTCAAGCTCGACTTCCTCAACGACGACATCGTGTCGCTGTTCAAGAAACGCGTGTACGACGTCGCTGGTGTGTCTGGGAAGGGGCTCAATGTGTTCCTGAATGGAGAGAAGATCCCCATCAAGTCGTTCCCGCAGTATGTTGCGTTGTATCCTGGACCTTGTGGCTATGAAGCTGAGAAGGAAGATGAGGACTCGCACCCGGAGGAGAACGAGGACGATGAAGACTACAGCGAGGAGAAGGCGAAGAAGGCCAAGGCTGTCAAGACCAAGCCGTCGAACGTCACCAAGAACGGCGTTATCTTTGAGAAACCCGATGAGCGCTGGCAGATTGGTGTTGGGATGAGTGAAGATGGTTTCCAGCAAGTGAGTTTTGTCAATGGCATTTGCACCACGAAAGGAGGGCAGCATGTCTCGTACATTGTGGACCAGATCACAGCCAAACTTGTGAGCGTATTGAAGAAGAAGAACAAGGGCGAGGCAGTCAAGCCCAACTACATCAAGAACCACATGTTCGTCTACGTGAGCGCGCTGATCGACAACCCCGCCTTCGACTCTCAGGTGTGTACACTACTGTACCGTTTGCTGTGCTTTATGTTGATCATTGACTAACATTACTCTGTTGTTTCTGGTCTACAGACGAAAGAAACACTGACTACAAGAGCCAATGGCTTCGGATCGACGTTCAACCTCAGCGACAAGTTCCTCAAGCAGCTTGAAAAGAGTGGTCTGGTGGAGAAAATCCTGTCGTTCGCTGCGTTCAAGCAGACTGCAGAGCTGCGACGCAAGGGTGGCAACAGTGGCAAGCGCTCACGTCTCACAGGCATCCCTAAACTGGACGATGCTAACCATGCTGGTACCGCGAAGAGCAAGGACTGTACTCTGATCCTGACGGAGGGAGATTCCGCCAAAACGGTGGCTGTGGGCGGTCTCGCTGTTGTAGGTAGAGACTACTACGGAGTCTTCCCGCTGAGAGGTAAGATGCTCAACGTTCGCGAAGCCAGCCACTCGCAAATCCTCAAGAACGAAGAAATTCAGAATGTCGTCAAGATTCTCGGTCTTAAATACGGACAAAAGTACGAGTCCACCAAGGGCTTGCGCTATGGACATCTGATGATCATGGCAGATCAAGATCACGATGGTAGTCACATCAAAGGTCTCGTGATCAATCTCATTCACCACTTCTGGCCGTCGCTGCTGCTCGTGGACGGATTTCTGCAGGAGTTCATCACTCCGATTGTCAAGTGCACCAAGGGCCGGACGAAGGAGGTGTTTTACACGATGCCAGAGTACGAGGCTTGGCGGGAAAGAACCAACCAGGGACGTGGCTGGGTCATCAAGTACTATAAGGGTCTCGGTACGAGTACGGCCGCAGAAACTAAAGAGTACTTTTCTGATCTGCAGACCCACCAGATTGGGTTCACGTACGACGGAGACGGAGATGCGGATGTTATTGACATGGCATTCTCGAAGAAGCGTGTCGAGGACCGCAAGGACTGGCTTCGAGGCTATGAGCCTGGCACCTACGTGGACTATGATGTCGACGAGATGGGCTACACAGAGTACGTTTGTTGCGCCGGTGGGGTCTATTGAGATCATCGAACTGACTTGTGCGCCTTTGCTTGTTTCTTGGACAGGTTCGTGAACAAGGAGCTCATTCTTTTCTCCATGGCAGATAACATCCGTTCAATTCCTAGCGTCATGGATGGATTCAAGCCGTCTCAGCGGAAGGTGCTGTTCTGCTGCTTCAAGCGTAATCTTCGGGTGAGTTCTTTGGAGAGTTGTTGGCAGCATGCAGTGCCTGACGTTTTTTTTATTTTTGTAAAACGATAGTCGGAGCTCAAGGTGGCACAGCTGGCTGGTTACGTGTCGGAGCACTCTGCATACCACCATGGTGAAGCGAGTCTACAGGGTTGTATCGTGAATATGGCGCAGGACTTCGTTGGCAGCAACAATATCCATCTTCTGTCCCCGATCGGTCAGTTTGGTACTCGTCTGATGGGTGGTAAGGATTCGGCCAGCGCTCGTTACATTTTCACCAACTTGGAGCAGCTTACTCGCCGTATCTACGATCCTCTGGACAACGATTGCCTGAAGTATCTGAATGAAGACGGCCAGTCGATCGAGCCGGAATGGTACATCCCCATTATCCCCATGGTGCTCGTGAACGGCAGTGACGGTATCGGAACGGGTTGGTCCAGCTCTGTTCCCAACTACAACCCACTCGATATCATCAAGGGTCTGCGTCAGATGATCAACGGAGAGGAGGCTACTCCGCTTACCCCGTGGTACCGTGGATTCACCGGCCATATCGTGGAGAAGATCAACTCGCGTGGAACTGATACCGGCAATTACATCGTCCAGGGTCTGTACGAAGTTTCGGATGACAGCACGCTCGTCATCTCCGAGCTGCCCGTGAAGTCGTGGACTCAGACGTACAAGCAGTTTTTGGAAGGGCTTCTTGAAGCGGGTACAATCAAGGACTTTAAGGAAAACCACACCGATGTTAAGGTGCTATTCACGATCACCATGGAGCCCAAGGCGCTGAGTGACATCACGAAGGCTCCCGGTGGAATTGTGAAGAAACTCAAGCTCGAATCGTCCCTGTCGACCTCCAACATGCACCTGTTTGACGCTTCTGGACACATTAAGAAGTATGAGAACCCCAAGGAGATCATGGACGAGTTTTACGGCATTCGTCTGGAGTACTACGAGCGCAGGAAGAAGGCGATGCTGCAGAAGCTGCAGGACCAGATCAAGCTCCTTTCTAACAAGGCTCGTTTTGTTCTCGCTGTCGTGGAAGGGAAGCTGATTGTGAACAACCGCAAGAAGCAGGATCTGCTGGAAGAGTTGATTGCAGAAGGCTACGACCAGATTGCCCCCAAGACGAAGAAGAAGACGGACAACGAGGATTCGAATGAGTCTGAGGATGAGGAGCAGAACGTGGCAGACGCCAGCAAAGGGTACGACTATTTGCTGTCGATGAAGATCTGGAGTTTGACCAAGGAGCGTGTTGACAAGCTGCGCGCAGAGCTGCAGGAGCGCGAACAGGAATACACCGTCTTGGAAGGCAGAACTGTGCAAGATCTGTGGCTCACGGACTTGGATGCTCTCGAGAAAATGCTCGTCGAGACCGAGGCAGAGCGCGAGAGGATCTTGGCGCACACTCCCAAGAAGAGAGGTGGCAAGGGCAAGAAGCCTGCGAAGAAGCGGAAGCGAAAGAACGACAGCGACGATGAAGACGATGACTCCGACTTTGAAGTTGCAGGCTCGAAGGTGGCGCGTAAAAAGCCGAAGACTCAAGCCAAGCGGCCAGTCAAGAAAGAACCAGCTGCGAGCAAGACGAACGGCACAGCCAAGAGTAACGGCACGAAGGAGAACAAGACGAATGGCGCCAAGTCCGGCAACATCACGTCGTTCTTCAAGCCTAAGGAGCCACCTGCTGCCAAGGAGGAAAGCGAAGAGGAAGTCGAGGAATTGTCGCTGGCCGAGCGGCTTGCTCGGAGGTTCAAGGTGTCTCCCCAGAAGGTGGCTGCTGCCTCTATGTCTGCTCCGAAGGCAAAGCGCTCGACCAAACCCACTGCACCAATCGATCTGGCGAGCTCTGATGACGAGAAGACCAACGCAAAGGACGTCGAGGATGACGTGTTTGCCATGGAGTCGGATGATGCTGGAAAGAAGCCAGCATCCAAGCCCAAGTCTCCTGCTCGAAAGGCAGCCCCGAAGAAGGCAGCACCGCCGAAGAAGGCCGCAACGACCAAGAAGGCCACGCCTGCCAAGAAGAAGGCTAAGAAATCGCCTTTGGAGGGAGACAGTGACGACGAAGAAGCCAGTGACGACGGCGCTGATCCGTCTCCTGTAGCTCCTCGTCCGCAGCGTGAACGCCGCACGCAGAAGCGCATCGTCTACGAAGAAATCTCGAGCGATGAGGACAACGAAGAGGACAAGAATGACGAAGAAGAGAGCTTCGCCATGGAGGACGACGCCGACGACAGTGATTTCGAGTAATTTGTGACAGTATCTGTGCCTGCAGCGTCGCAGGACTGAAAGCGGAAAAAAAAAGAAAAGAAAACAGCAAACGAACCAGACCATGACCTTGAGGCACGACGGAAAGAGCTAGGGAGACCGTGCCAACTCGTAGTTGATTTAATTCAACGTATTCTTTTGCAGGTCCATTCAAGGCTCTTCGTTCTGCTTCTCCCAGGCTTTTTGGAGCTTCGTTGCAAACCTGTCGAATTTCTGGTGCCACAGCGTGAATGGATTTGGGTCCACGTACACAGCAAGAGCGACGATGGCGGCAGCGAATTCGTCGAACTCGAGCTGCAACGTGTCGTCATTGTCGAGAGTCATCACCGAGGAGAAGACATGCTGAGCGTCAGTGAGAGTCACTTTGTTGTCGCTGTCTTTAGCCGAATCGAGCAGCTCAAACGCAGCCAAAAAGGTCTGGAACTCACCAAAACTCATGGAACTTCGCTTGGTCTTTTCCAGTTGAAAGTCGGAGCCTGGGTCGGGCTGGAATAGAGCAGCGTTGGCTTCTGCCGCAGAGTCTTTGGCGTGACTGTTTGTATCGTGGTGTCTACCGTTGTCTTGTAGCTGACGGATGAGTGTCTGCTCTTCCAATGCTGCTCGTTCGTCCTCGGCCACTTCGTCTTGTTTGGCGTAGAAAAAGAAGATCGAGCGTAGGAACGAGCGATGTTCAAGTAGTGCGCGACCTACAAGAGGACAACTGAGTTTTGCAGCGAAGTTGCGTTCGACTAGAGCGTTGCCACTCGCGAAGGCTCGAGGAGCGAGGATCTTGCGACAGAATTGCGCCATGATACGTCCTGGACGGTCCGCAAGCTCCGCTGCTTCTAGCAAAGCCTCTTTGTTATTCTCGTGGTGCTTCTTCATCGTTGTACTTTGTGCCTTCGCTCGTGTGCGAGCTAGAGTCACCCGATGTCTTTCAATCGCAATCAGCACAAACAGCTCCGAAAACTGCGTTTTCCCCACGCCAATTTCTTGATCGAGTGAGGCTTCAGTCGTACGCTCAGACTCTGAAGCTTCCACGACGCTCTTAAAGAGAGCTTCTAACCTTACAACGGGGAGATTGCGAGGGTGCACAAGATCCAGCTTGTACATCATTGCTCTCCATCTATGCAAAGGAACTTGTGGCGAGCAGTTGTAGCGCGCTTCTGAGAACCGTTGAAAGAGATGTTCAATGTGCGCTGCATATAATGTCAGCACATTCTCAAGCTCGCGACGTTGATCAAATATACTGGTGCTTGGCCCATTGTCCTTTACAAATTGGCTTAGATTCATTCGAGAAGTATCACAGAAACTTTGGAGTGCGTCCTTCAAAACGATTCCGTTGCTCGATCGGCGTTGAAGAAGTTCCGAAGTATCTTCGACAGCAGCGAAGTGCCCGTGGTATCCTGACATAGAATCGATACAAGGGCGCAGAGCTTGACTCATGAAGAACATCTCAGTTAAACAGGTTTGTCTTAAAGCAGCCGTCCCGTTCTTGCTGCTTCGTTTAGCTGCTACTCGCCAGGCAAATGCGAGAAACTCTCGAATGCATTGAACAGCAGCATCGCTCTCGGATTCACCCACAAGTCGTACGAGCTCTTGGTCCACGAAGTGCAATAATCGCTGAGCATGACGCCGGATGAAGACGTTCGGGTCATTGTTGCATAGAGCGAGACTGTGTCGAGCATACACACGCCACTTCTCGCGGATGGATTGTACCATTGGGCTTGGAATTGCCAGAGATATAGCCCGTGACTTGGTACTAGACTCGACACCCCGCAAACTCCGCTTAGTTGGTAGCACCCCCGTGACTTCCATAAGTGCATCAACACGAAGTTTCGTGCTGTCCAGCCATCGCATCTTTTGCAGCGCGTCAAACAACCCGTCAAAAGTGATCTCAGCAGCGGCACCTCCAGCCCCTTTCAGAAGCTCAGCAAATAGCCAATCCATGTCCATTTGAGCCACATCACTGTCTTGAGCAATCCCAGATTGCAGTAGAAGCTCGCGTAAAACGTTACGGGACAGACCGTGCAGATATTTACTGTCTCCATTAGCTTCTATTGATCTCTTTCCTCTCTGCAGCTTCACCTTTGGTCGCTTGTTCTCTTCACCAGTTTTGGATCGATCTTTCTTGTCTTCAACTGCGACTAATTTCTCGGTTATACGATGCTCACCTTCCTCCAAGCGATTCAAATGAATAAATAACGCGCGTAGCTGATCACGTTCCCACTGGAGCTGGAACTTGTACGTTTCCATCAGCAACGCAAGGAAGACATCGGTTGGAATCTTACCCTCGTCTCCTGTAGGCTGATAGAAAGGCCCCAATCGCGCTGCTAGCTCTTCAGGGGCAGGAGCGACCGCAAATGTTAATAGCAAATTGTTGAAAGTCTCCAATGAGATCGGCTCTCCCTGATTGTTCTCAATAACTTTGCGTAGCGCAGTTTGAGCAACAACGTGCGGTGGTATGAGCTTTTGTTCCACTTGCTCCGTATCTGCCACAGTCGGAGGTACAATTAGAACAGCAGATAGTTCACCCAACCGAGTCTTGGGCTTTCGCTTTGGAGAGGCTGATGGTGATGTTGGTGCAACTGTAGACACAGGGACGCTGTTGTTACTCCCCTTTACAGGACCCTGCTTGGGTTTGCCTCGTCGTTTGCTTTTCCTCGCAGTCGATGGTCGACACAGCACTCTAAAGTGAAGCAGTCTGAAGATGGTTCTCGCAATGAAAGTAGCCTTGAGCACGCAGACAAATTGCGTTTGTTGGTTGTCTGCTCCCTCAGACGTGCCTAAAAGGCGTTCGTCGTACGGAATTCCTAGCTGGATATCATCCATCGCTTGACAAACCCACAAGAAGAAGCAGAGTTCTTGACGCGAGCAGGATTCCTCCAAGAACTGGCAAAACAGTTCCAGGTTGTAGCAGGTACTTCGTATGCTGTGAAGACAGCGCACAAACTGCTCCAGTTCGTGAACAGCATCTTGTTCCTGAGTGCATCGTTCCAAGAAGAAGTGAAAAACAATAAGAGACAGCGATACTGGGTCAGTGACTGGACTGCCGGCACTGGAGCTGACGCTCGATCCGAGCGTTGGATCGCCGCCAATTCCACGATTCCCCAGGAGATTCTGAGCCTCGACGGCGACTAAAAATCGCTGGTAAAATGCCCATACTAGCTGAAGACAACCTGCAACGATCTCTTCACTATGTTCCTCAGCTTCAAAGCTGTTCGTGTAACTGACGTTATTGCCTGAGGAGGTTGTAGCTGCAGCAGACTGAGGCCTCTGTTTCTTGCTCGTGGCTTTAGACCCCCCCGCCGAACGAGCTGTTAGTGCTCTCATCGGAGGGTTTAAGGTCGGCACGTTCCCTTGTCTGCGTGCTTTAGATTCTTCGTTTGCGACAGCAACCTGCTTGTCTGTCATGAGCAAACCAGTGATAAACTTGCTCAGTTCCGTGGAGGACTGTTGCTCAGGCTTGGGCTCCGTTTGTTTCTTGCGAGGCTTCCGTGCTTGTGCTACTGGCGGAGGGCTTACGATACGTGAAAACCAGTTCGCAACGCCTTGAGAACCGTCTTGCAGCCCACCCGGCTGAGTTATCCCAGAGTTGGTGAAGTTGTTCTGGGTTTCTTGGGTTTCAATCGCCAGCTCACTCGTTGGCATCGTACATTCTCCAGGTGAGTCGTTAACAAGCGCAACGCCGGGCTGTTGTGACGTCACAGTCGAACTCGCCGAATCAATCGATGGCCTGCTGTGCCTGCCGTTATTGGCCGCATCTGCTGTTGTAGTCGGTCCCAAACTGGCTGCTAGCTGCGCTTCTAGAGCCTGCAACTTCATCACTTGTTCTTCACGAAGGGCCAAGTTTTCTCTCTCCAGGACACGCACCCGCTTTTTCTCGCTCTGAAGCTGATTTCGAAGCATTCCAAGCTCGCTGTCGTGGAACAATGCACTCGACACTTCGGCGACACGAGCCTTCTGAACGTCACGTTCGTGGTGACTCAACCGAATCTCCTGCTTGGCCAACTCCAGCAGACGTGATAGCTCTTGGCACTGCTGCTTCAACGCATCATCGCCAGCTTCTGAGCTGCCTTCAGAGATTTCAGCGAACGATAGAGCTGAGATCGTTGTATCCTCGCTACGGTTATCCACCCCTTGACGTCTGGAATCCGAGCTACTGGCTGTGAAGGAATCCACTGAATTTACGTTGTTCTGCTCGTAAAAATCGCGCTGATCTCTCATCTCAGTCTGAAGCTGCTCGTTCTTCACCATAACAGCGGCGAGTTCTTCTTCAAGTTTCTTAACTCTTAGCCGGAGTCCATCCACTTCGTTTACGAATACATGGCGAGCAAACTCGTACAGTTTACCGATACGCTCAGTAACTTCGAGCAACAATTCCTTGGCGTATTGCGCCTCCTTCCCCTCCACTGTCATTCCAACGACATGACTGGGGCTGCTGTTGCTAGTTTGGTCGTCACTCTTGTCGAAGATAACTGAAATCACCTGCTTCATCGCGAACTGGAAGAGCTTGACGAGATCTCTCGTAGCGCCACGGATAATAGCTTCAGGTTGTTTCTGCTCCTGCGCTTGGTCGCCTATGGACAGCATCAGGTTGTCGATCGAGCAGCACACTCGCAGCATTCGACTATTCTCTCTCTCGCTCTGGCGAAAGAGCTGCTCAGCTTCGTCTTCTTCATCGCTCGACCACCCAGTGTTTAGACTAGCACAGCTCAGGCTGCTCTGTAATGGTCGAAGGAGATCGTGAAATGTGCCTGGCTTCTCTGGTTCCTGTTGTGCCGGTGCTGGTCTTTTAGGCGCCTTAGTGACTGGTTTGTCATCCTCTTTAGTCGTTTGAAGCTGCTGCAACTGATTCGATCGACGAGAGTGTTGCATCGCTACAGCGGCAATGGAGAAGCGCTTGGAGTTGGTCGAGGCCGATGACATGCTGAGTCGCGGAGCTTTGTGGGGTGAACCAGCAGCAGGACCTCGATCATTCAGACTCAACATCCGTGATGACGCCGAATTGGACCCCAAAGCGAACTGCCTTCGGAGGATGTTGACGTGTTGGCGCAGCTTCTGTGGCAGTTTGGGCATTCCAGCAGGTCCAGATACTTTGGGTGGAGATAGGGCTTCGGTGTTGAGAGTATAGCGCGCATTCCTTGGCTCACTCGTCTCCGTGGTGGCTGAATTCTTGCTCATGCGCTTCGGCAGCGTCGACATGTTGGCTGCTGTCAGGCGCATCTCGGACGAGCGTGACGGGGTATCTGCTGCATCCGTCGAGCTCAGGGTAGCAGATCGAGAGGAAACACGGTACTTGGTCGACGACGTGGATCCGCTGCGTCCTCTGGTGTCTATCGTCTTGGTGGGTGCGCTGTCTGTGGACGCAGCGCTGAAGAAGTCCGTTTCTTTTGGCATCCTAGTCTTGCCAGTCTTCGATAGACCTCACAACATGCTTCGCCCAAGGCTTCTCGACTCAGATAACGGAGGGTCATCCACAGTAACTGCCACCCGGTCTCTTGTTACCTAAAGCTGTCGAAACACGACAAAATCTCGTACAAGAAGACCCACTTCGAAATGCAATACGATGGATTGATTAGACAGCCTCCACTGCCGAGCCAACATCACCTACATATAACCATTAGAAATCACCAGCACAACACATACCTAAGCCATATAGAGCTCCGGAAAGCGCGCTGGCGTCTCTCCATTCTCCAGCATCGCCTTCTCCGGCTCATTCATCGCCAAGCGTTGCCACTTGCATTGCTTCGCAGTCGCCTTGCTTTCCTTCGTCATGAAAACCGAGTCATCCGATAGCACCAATAAGTCGGTCACGCAGACTCTCCGAGCTCCCACAGTTGCGTTTAGCGCGTCGGATAACGCCGCACGCACAGCGTTAATCGTCGCAAGCACTTCGACTTTCAGCGCCATCTTGCGAGGGAACGTTGCGTCTTGCGCCCCCACTTTGACCAGCAAAATCTCGCCAGCTTTAGCATCCATGTGCAGCTGAATATTGGCATAACGCGGAGCTGTAACAAGCAGCATGATCGGGTAGTAGCACAGGCTATTCGGAGGTAACAGGGTGCAGTTCGTGCACCACATTCTCGTCTCATCACCAGTGAACAATCGATCGGAGTACACCGCTAGCAGTTTTGGCTCTTTGGTTCCTTTCTTCGTCTTGGTTTTCAGGGGTCTAATAGGAAGCGAGAACAGACTGCGACTGCCAGTCGACGCCTTGACATTATTCCTCTGCTGCTGCCACGTTAGCTCACACGAGTTGCTGCCTCCCACACGAAACTTGAACGCCAGTTCTCGTTCCTCTGGGTTCGGCCGCATCCCCAGGTTCACAGGGAACTTCTCCCCGCGAATATAGTAAACAAGCGACACCGGGAAGCTCATCCTCTCCACTGTGTCCTTAGTCACTTCACTGAAGCAGTTTTCTTCCTCTTCGACCTGATTTCTCGGTGTAGCATGCGAGTAGATGGACACAGTATTCTCGTCGTACGCCAGAGCAGCGAGTTCGTCCATCGGATTGGCGCTTCCTGATAGTTGGTTGAACAGTGTGGCCTTGTTTCGGTTTGACAGAGTCTTGAACTCTCCAGCTTCTTCCCGGTTCACCTTCAGGTCGACTCGATCAGTGTCGTTGAGGTCATCGTCCGCGAACTTGGACGGTTTGTCTCGCGTGCTCCCGATCAAGTGCTCGCCGAAGTTCTGAACGATCAGGAAGCGTAGAACTCGAACTTCATTGCGCTTGCCGGTAACGGTATCTCGCGCAAATTTCAGCAGCTTCTTGTCCACCCGCTGCGAACTCGCATAAGCATCCAACTTGGTCAACATGACGACCGCTTTGGCGTCCAAGAGCTGCTCGAGTCCTTCGTGTTTGCTCTTCGACAGCGAGATCAACCGCGCACACAGATCGGAAATCAGAAAGTTGAGCGTTTGGTACCGACGAACGGAGATGGAAAGTTTGTGGAACACACCGCTCAAGTTGCGCTTGACGTTGACTCGTTGCTCGCTCATCGTTTCCATGTAGAAGAGCCAAATGGACAACGGCTCGCTCCACATTCCTCCGTCGAGTTTGAGCTTTGCTTGGAGGTTTTTCTTCATTTCCTTGAGGTAATTTTGCGCTGACTGGGCGTGGTAGAACGACGGCATGACGAACAGATCGGGTACTGCGAGAATCGCCACTAAGATGACAGTATTCAGCAGAAGTGGCCACGATTCTCCCTTGTTAGCGTTGTCCTGAACTGTGTACGCGCCAGTCATTAGCAATCGACACAGCTGGAGACTGAGAGGCAAGTGGCACACAAAAGACCCGAATCTGGTCAAGCGAGAAGCTTCCTCTTCGTCGGAGTCGATCGCATCAAACGAAGCCAGCAACTTGAACGCTCCGCCGACATGCGAGAGGTCTGGAGCATCCAACGCTTGGCGGAGAAGAGCACTGGGCACTCCAAATTCGTTCAGCTGTCCCTTGAGTTGCAGGATGATGCGGTCCAGTGGTTTGCGCAAGAGTTCTGGGGTGTTGTATTCAGCCATACACAAGTCACGGAATGCCGCCGTAAACAGGTGGAACGCCGTGCCAGGCATGACTCGCCCAGCACGTCCTGAACGCTGCAGCGCAGACGCACGCGAGCACCACGTGTCTACCAAAACTTCTGCGTGTGAACTTCCAGCATTGGGCATCTCGATCTGCTTCTCAATAGCGCAGTTAATCACATGCGTCACATCCGGGATGGTCACGCTGCTCTCAGCAATGTTCGTGGACAGAATGATCTTCGTCGACCGCCCACCGAGCAACTTGAACGCCTCCTGCTGATGCTCCAACTCGATACCGGAGTGCAGCACCATAACTTGGACATTTTGACCCCCTGCACTTATTGCGAGGAGACTCAACGAGTCGTACAGCGTGTTGATGCTTCCAATACCAGGGAGGAAGACGAGAATGCACTGCGATTGCGATCCAGTTGGATGACGCTGACCCTCGATCAACGAACGCACCATTTCCTCAATGACAATTAATTGTTTCTCGTGGATCTTTGCGATCGCCTTCTTCGCCAATTGGCTGTTGGCGCTCTGTCGGCTTTGCGAAAGGCCTTGAAACTGGTCCCTCATAAGCACCATTTCCTTTTGGCAGCGATGCCGGAGACCAGGGAACCAGCTCGATAACTCGTCGAGGTACACATTCTTCACAGGGTGGAGCTTGGAGCCGACAAAAAGAGGCTTCCTGCTGACCAAGCGAGTCGATAGTGCTTTGCCCAGGTACTTGATAAGAACCTGTGCATCCATGGTGGCAGACATGATGACAAGACGGAGGTGAGAATGATCTTTCAGCTGGAGTTTCAGTAATAGCAGCAGCAGATCCACATCCATACTGCGCTCGTGCACTTCGTCCAGCACCAGGTGCGTAATCTTCGCCAGCGCCTCTGGATCGTGAATAATCCGTTCAACCATGTACCCGGTAGTGACGTACGTGATCTTGGTCTTGCTGGAAGTCAATTGCTTTTGGCCAATTCGATAGCCAATAACCTTCCCTACTTGACCATCCTCCTTGAACTCATTTCCTTCGCGCATCCTAGCCACAGTATTGGCCAGTTCAATTGCAGCGATTCGCCTCGGTTGCGTCACGTAAATGTTGGCAGGACGCTCGAACGCTGCTTTATCGCGAGCCCATGAGTCGTACAAGAACTGAGGTACAGACGTGCTTTTACCACAGCCTGTCTCACCCTGGATGATCGTCAGCTGATTAGCAGCCACGTTCTCCAGAATCTCCTCGCGATGGGCGAACACAGGCAACGTCTTGATCATCCCCTTCAGACTCACAGGCTTCATGGGCTCCGGTATGGGCTCGGGGGCGTATCCAGTACCATCGCGCATGGCACTGTCAGTGCCTAGACGCTTCGCTACAGACACTGGCATTAATCCCTTCACCGAGCGAGGATTAAAAGATGGAGCTGAACCATCAAGCTGAGGTCGAGACAGTTTTGGGTTAACCACGACAGGAGCTGGTGCTGGCGGTTGGAGATGCGATGGCGAGCCTAGTGGCAATGGGGGGATAACAGCTGCTGGCTGGAGTTTCGAGCCATCAGCACTGCTGTCTCCATTGCTTCGCATTGCCTTTTCTAATGATGCAGTCGCTGCGCTCTTGTTCTTCACGCCAGCACGCGCCACAGCAACTGGAAGCACGATTTGTTCTTTCATGCGCAGCATCGTAGCACGGACGTACGTGTAGTGAGACCAGAAGAGATTTTTGTCCGAGATTTCGGCAAACGCTTCCACAACTGGCTCCACTTCTCTTCGAGATAACTTCGCAACACTCTTGGGCGACTTTCCCTTGGAGCTGCTACCATTCCGCATCAAGATGTGGCACACCTTCACAAATACTTCTCCCGAGTAATACGTTGAACATCCAGTGTTTTGTGGCGATTTGCTTCCCAGGAGAAGACGCAACTGGTGAAGCAGCTTTAAGATCTCCAGATATCCACCCACGACAGCGTAGATTTCCATATTCAGCAGTTGCTCGTCAAACAGCACAGAGTCTGGATCTACTGCTTTCCGCTTGGAAGAGTCCACAGCAAACGAAATTAACGACGTCAGCAATAACAGCTCCAGCACACGATCATCCAGCAAGCTTGCATTCGTCAGGTAGGTGCGGTCCCGTTTCCACAGGACGAGCAACGAGTACACAATGTTCCTCACTGCGACACCCTTTTTGTCCTTGCCACCCAGTAAACCAGCTAATTGTCCTGCTCTCGGAGTTTTCCCATTGGGGTCTTCATAAAGGAGAACAAACATCAAGGAGCGAAACATCCGCTCCACCGCACTGGTACTGCGTCCTTGGACTGGGACAGATAAGATCGGGCGAAGGAACTCCAAAGGTGCGACGTGAACCACTACACAACTGTGGACTGTTCCTTCCTCGACCACCGGCGTGTCCAACACCAAATACGAGAGACGCCGCGCTGGTGCTTGCAATTCATCCAAAGATTTGTCTTCTAGACCAGATACCGACGCCAGCGCATCAAATCTTTGACTAAGTCCACGAGCTTTTGTCTCCAGAACATCGATCGCCATGGGAGGGAAATCGTAGTGATCGACCAGCTTTTTGTACAGCTTCATCTTCTTGGGCGGCAGGATAGACTCGATCTTCATAGGAAACTTCTTTAAGAAGGCAGCAGTGTGTCCGTAGAACCGGTAGATCTCGAAAAGCGCTCTTAGAAAGCCCTTCTTCTTCGCCTCAATATGAGTCAGGAAGGGATTCTCCAGTATCGGCATGCGTCCAGCAACGTACCTCGCCGCGTCTGTAGGATACAGCGAGCCCTGCATTCTCTGCACTGGGAACTCCAACGTCGTAGCCATCTCGAATTCATTGTCCAGTAAGGGCGTAAAATCATTACCGCATAGTAGCGCCAAGTCCACGAGCTGCTCCACCTCCAGACCGAGCGACTCCGCCACCATTTCGGACGAGAAAACCCTCGCTCGAATCTTCATCTGCTTTGGATCCTGGTCGTGCTGGTAGAAACTCAGTTTCCCAAACGGAATGTACTTTACTCTGCTCATAACTAGAAAGTCCGAGTCTTCCGCTAACACTGCGAACGCTTCCCCTGTCCTCACCAAATTGCCCAGTTCTTCATCGGCCTCTTGACTTGCCGTCTTAATTCCGATCCCATGCTTCTTCAGCACACCACGCAGTTTCTCTCGAGCGAATGGGAAGCGCCCGTTTGTCTGCAATAACGTCCTGGCCGCTATCCCCTTCTGCTGGGGACTTGGAGCAGACTCTAGAGCTCCTGCAGCCGTCTGACTCTGTGCTTCTAGCCCAGTATTAATGGTGAGAGTCTTCTCCAAGCTCTGGGCCAGCTGCTCGATCTGCTCGGCCTTCTGCAGCGCGCGGTCCTGTAGACAGTAGCCCTTGCGGTGGCTCTCGCCCCCGAAACATTGCGGCGGGTCCGTGATGAACACAAGACGCACCTTGCGCTCTTTCAGGCGCTTGATCCATGTGTCCACGTACCGTTCGAGCCGCAACGTGCAGCCACCCAGTAGCAACCATGAGGGCGACGCGTTGCTCTCGTTGAAGAGCTCCTCGCACAAGTAGTAGAGGAAGCCCACAAAGTCCACAGCTAGAGTCACATCGTGCAGGTCCAGCTCCTCCACGGACGTCTTCGCCTCGTTCTGGTGGCAGTAACGCGTCAGCCCACGCACGCCCATCGTTGTTAACCTTCGGATTCTGCACTGATGGCGGAAAAAGATTTGCAACAAACAACCCCGTTTTACACCAACGTTTTAGCTAAAAATGGGTCGAGTAAAATAGAAAAATAGAAAGCAAAGTGATCTAGATTTAGAAATAATTTATTCTAATTCGGACTGCTGCAAATTATTTTCAGCTACTCCGAAGTATTACCGAATGGCCCGCTATGTGCGTGGCTGCGTGGTGCATGCGCCATCACGCGGCTGTATCGAGCTGTCCGAGGACGCGTTTTGTCAATTTACCCTGCAACGGGTCGCATCACCGCTTTCCACGCTCAAATCGAGCCACCCGACCTGGATCTGCTTTCGAAAGCCTCGTCTTCAGAGATCCTGCATCTTTCCAAAGGTCAATTCCTTATGCCAGGATTCGTGGACACTCATGTTCACGCACCACAATTCCAGTTCATGGGGACAGCCACTGATATCCCGTTGATGCAGTGGTTGGACAGATACACATTCCCCGTTGAGCAGAGTTTTGAGGACCCAGAAGTGGCTTCGAAGTGGTACACCGCACTCCTGGACTCGATGTTGAGTCAGGGTATCACCACGGCCCAATACTTTGCCACAATTCACGTCGAAGCCACCAAAGTACTGGCGGATTTGGTGGAACTTCGGGGTCAAAGGGGGTTGGTTAGTGGGGCTCGTCTCCATGGATCGGAATGCCACAGACAACTACATGTCGTCTATAGTGGAGAATTGCCTGGCAGACGCCAAGGAGTTTATTCAGTACGTACTGAGTAAATACAATGAACTAGTGAAGCCAACTGTCACTCCTAGGTTCGTGCCGACCTGCTCTTGCAGCTGATGAAAGGGCTGGGAGCACTTGCTAAGAAATATGACGTGCATGTTCAGTCGCACATTGCCGAGTCGACAGATGAAGAAGCTTTTGTGGAGACATTACATCCTGGACGGAGAGATACTGGGCTGTTTGAAGAAGCTGGACTATTGACGCAGAAGAGCTGTATGGCTCATGCTGTGCACTTGAAGGAGGACGAGCTGGAGGTGATGCGTCGCACTGGAACGGCGATCGCCTGTTGCCCCTTGTCCAATTTCTTTTTTGCCAATGGGTTTCTGGACGTGAGGAAGGTGCTAAACAAAGAAGTGGACGTCGGACATTGCTGGTGGGTACTCTCCGAGTATGTTGCATGCGATTCAGACGTGCGTGTTGACGATCAAGGCGCTGGAGATTCAAGAAGGTACGTCCGGTGCCCCAACGCAGTCGTTTGATTTCAAGGATGCCTTCTGGCTGGCCGCAATGGGCGGTGCCAAGGCGCTGAAGCTTGAAAAGGACACAGGGAGTTTTGCGGTGGGCAATCGCTTTGATGCCATTCTTGTGGATGTGAACCGTGGTCACAACTTGGTTTTCCGAGAACGACACTCCGATGGATGTCTTCCAAAAGGTCATTCACAATGCAGACAACCGCAACTTTGTACAGGTCTTTGTGAAAGGCAAGGTGGTGTACGAAAGTATGGGAATGGGATAGCTTCGGAATGAGCTGTTTTAACGAGGTTTAATGTAGCAATACCTCCAGGCCGCAATTCGCAACCATCACGGTGGCAATTGATGAATGTTCTTAGCTATCCTCACCTACAACACGAGTTGCAAACGCAACAACCAAAACAACTACTACATAGTACGACGCAACATGATAAAAAAGAAAGTGTCGGTGCGGTACACAACCTCACATAGAAATCTCGCGACGGCATGAGGGGCATCGAGCAGATTCTCCATCTTGCTGGGCATTACGCACCAGCACATCCAAGCAAGCCTTATGAAGCTCGTGGCCACATCCGTCCAGCTTCACCGTCTCACCCGATGCCAAGTCTTGTCCACAAATGACGCAGTTCCGCTCGTGATCCGGTTTCGCCAACGCCAGACCCACCCGAGTGCTCAGTGAAGCCGAGATGCTGTAAAACGTTGCCTTTAGTTCAATGCCCGTAAGAACATGGTGATACGAGCCGCCCAGCTTCTCTGCAACTCGCTCCAACACATTCAAGTTGATATGCCCGAAACCCACTGCAAATGCTTGTAATCCGTTCTTCTCGTAACATCCTCTAATATGGATAGCAAGTTGTTCACCCTGAAGCGGGTCCTGAGGTTGTCCATCGCTGAAGAACACAATAACTGGCTTGTACATCTCAAAATTCACTCGTGATAGAACCTCGTTAGCAGAGCGAAGTCCAGTAGCGTAGTTCGTCCCTCCACCGCGAAACTGGATTCTAGCATTCGTCATCGTAGTGATTGTTCGGGCCTCGTACACGATTTGAGCGGAATTATCAAACGTGACAACCGAAATCAAGTCCAATGTGGCTCCATCCGCGATTCGGTTGTACACGTATTCTTTCCACGCAGCCATGAGATTATCCCAAGGTCGTCCGCTCATTGAACCGGAGCAGTCCAAGACAAAAACGTGATGCATCTTCCCACCACTTGCAACGTGCGAGCACTCAAACTTGTGTCCACTGACATAAGTGAATCCGTCAAAGCCCGTAGGTTTCGATTCTGGATTGTGCCACGCTGGGAGAATGCAGTACGAAGACTTGTCATCGTGATCAGGAGCGTCACACTTGTATCCACACTTACCGAAGAGTTCCAGCTCCATCTTGGACGTGCACGGATCTTCCCAGCCTTGAGTCTTCCAGAACTGCTCATGAAGAACTTCATCCGTCTCCTTCTCCTGCTTTGGTTCCAACGCTCGCGTGCAGTGACGACGCTGGTCAGTTGTGCTTCCAGAGTAAACGCACGCCGCTTTGCTTCCTTGCTCGCAGTCTAGATAGTGCACGTGTTCACGACCCATCTTGGAGCAGTACAAGTTGCACATTTCTGCAATTCCCAGCTCTCCAGCCTTGTACTTGCGCTCCTCAATATCGATTTCCTCTGCGTCGGATAAGAAGAACGTGTTCCGCATGTTGCCGTGCGATGTCGTGTGCGAGCCAAAGTGCCCGTATTTCTTCTTACAGAAGTAGCTGCAGCACGGACAGCGGACATCGCAGTAGTGGATCGTCTGGTCTTTATCGTCTTCATCGCTCTGCTCGCAGATACAAGTATGCGCACCCTGATGCATTTTCTGACCAGGAGGCAGCAACTGTGTGCACTTCTTACGAGACCCATTCATCTCTTGGAAAGTGAACTGGAAACTGCCACGAGCACCCGTGAACGTCTTAGACGATTGCTTGAGAAACACATCCACTCGACAGATTCCATTCTCTTCACACATAGCTTGACACTCGTGACCATTCCCACACATGTGAACGACTGGAGCTTCGGAGGCAGCATCGAATGTATTGGCCCCTTTCTCGTCGTTTTCCACTGAATACACCACTGCAACGTCCACTTGGCCGTGAAAATGATCCATCGTCCCGCACACTTCGTTGCATCCGTCCATGACACACTTGTGCGTGCAACGCACTTCGACGCACTTGTGAGCCGTATGAGGGCCCTCCACGTTCAACACACAACGACCAGGGCAGTTCTGCGCTGAGCATTCCTTACCACAGGTATGAATGGGAACATCGCACTTGTGGAGATCAGTGTGGCCTCGCTTCAGCGAACATTTCTTACCGCAATTGGGCGAGTTGGCCATGCAGCAGTCTTCGCCACACGTGTGATCTCCATCACGACACTCACATTTGCCTTCGTGGCCTGATTCTTTGCTGCATGAAGGAGTCTTGCCAAGATGGTCACTGCTCTCACAGTACTCACAGCGACCAGCACAGATGTGGCTACCTCCGCAATCATGTTGATCAGTTCCCGGGTGAGCAGCAGCTTTCATGCATCCCAGTCGACAGTTGTCACACTTGCTTTGACACCGTGTAAGGAGCATTTGAAATCTTCCCAAGAACTGTTGCTCCATAGCTTTCCACTCTTCAGGCACTCGACCTCCAAGCATTTGCTTCACCCAGATCGAGATTCGAGCCTTGCGACGACGCACAAAGAACGCCAGGAATGCGTCGAAATCTGAGAGAATCTCTCTCGACATTTTCCCACCATGGAAGCTCGCATTGGAGAACAGGAACTGTCGAAATAGCCGCTTGACTGCGCTGTAAACCTGGGCAATAGAATCGTCGCTCGTGGTGCAGCAGTCGAATCCCAGATCAATCTCCCAATCTGGAATAGAATCGAGATTAACGAGCTGGTTGAGCCTTGTCCACTTATCGGCCAAAGCAGGATACTCAGCGATCAGTATCGCCAAATCCACATCGATCACTTTGCCATTACCAGCCACCACAATGTCTTCTTTCAGGTACGACGCAATGCCTTCTTTTCTCGGAACGTACTCCTGAGGAACAATACAACCGGTTCGGATAAGTCCTGGTAGCTTCGAGCTGATTTCCGACAACTGGAACTGCTTTGCACCTTCATCCAGCGATGTCCAATCCAGAATCGCAATCTTGGCGAGCACCAAGCGGATACAGTTCAAAAACGTCTTACCGCTCCGGAATCCCGCAGTATCCACGTCACACAAGGAGGTCTCGATAAAATTCTGGGCGTGCATCAACGACTGGTAATAATTGATTGTGCCCAGCGGTGGAGAGCAATTAATATCCAGTTGCCCAGAATACAGATCCAACAAGAAGTTGTTGTCCTTATTTGCACCAACCAGTTTCTGGAACTTGGCAACAAATTCATCCAGTACCCCCTTCTGGTCGTTCGGGTTCACATCCTTCACGGACATGTACAGCTTTCCTCGGAAAAGACTGGGGTCACCCTTGATCAACGCCACACCCTTCTGGAAACGTGCAAACAAATCATCAATCTCCTTGTCGAATCGCATCTCCATTCGGAATATCGTGAACATTGAGATGGATGCATTGAGTACCGACAGGAAAACGTCCTCTTGTTCGGTTCGCTCAAAAGATCCGAGACCTTCAAAGTCAAGAACGACGAGAAGAGTATTCTTCGGCAGGATACGGATCGACATCCAAGCTCCATCCGTGCAACGCGCTCCAGCAATAGCAAAGGAAGACCCCGTCAAGTGGTTGAGCAGATAACTTTTACCCGTCGATTGCTTTCCCATCGACGTGATCACGACGCAACGGCCTGGCCAGGACTCGAGCAATGGCGACAGCAACCCGAACCGGATTGAGCGCGCAATGTCAACAGCTTGCAGATTCTGCGACTGCGAATCCATCGACGTCGCTTTCCCATTCGTCATGACCGTCAGCGAGTTCGCCTCAGCTCGACATATTTGAATCGGAACGAACGTGATCAGCTCCTGGAGGAATGATCGAACCGCTTGTGATGAGACATCGAATCCAGGATTCGACGCAGTCACGAAAGTCAAATCTCGAGAAAAATCCATTCCACTCAGAGGTTTGTTCAGTTTTCGCAAGTCACGCATCATGACCTGGAAGAAATAGCGACAGTTCTCTTTAGTTAGCTCCGTCATACCAACACTGCACGTTAAATACAGCTTCAACATTGCTCGGGTATCATCTACGCCTCGAATCAAACCACGCACGGGGAACTTTTCGTACGTGTGGTAGAATGCTCGAAACCAATGATCCACCTCGTCATCGTCCACTGCATCAGACTTGCTGCCGTTGACCGAGTGCTCCTTTGAGTGCTGGATCCGGAACGACTCGCTCCTCACAGTCACTGACTGACGGTATACACAAATTTTCTTCCTCTTTTCATTCACAGCGAACAGCAAATCATCAAAGCTCTGAATCGACAAACCTTTCGAACGCAGGAACATGCCAGTATAATTGACAGGAATTCTGCGGAAATCCTCACTGGCCACGGCAAATAGCTCGGAGCGTTCACCATCTTCAGTTGAGTCTTCGGCTTTCGATTTCCCCACAAAACCAAGCACCATACTATCGGCCGTAGCGAATAACGAACTGTTGGGCTCACAAGACCCCGATGTCATAATTTGCACTGCTCGAGATGTTTGCTGGTTCTTCAAGTTCACCGATTGGATCGATCCATTCGTGTCGGTTGCATAAAGAGAACCATCTACTAGAAGAACATCTGCAACCGGGAGTGTCAATGAAGTCCGAAGCGATAGCTCCACTCTCTTGTAGATTTCCAGTGACGAGAATGTCTCGTTGAATCGGTAGAGCACCACCCGACCACCTTCCTCCACGAATGCGACAAGGCGCTCGTGAACATTAAAGTCGCACAATGACGCCGGTCGACCGAATGAGCGCGCGTACGAAACGTCTCTGGTTTTTTCACGCCACCGCGAGCGCTGGAGCGGAAAATCGACGCGTTCTACCAGTGTACCGTTCGGAGAAGTAGTCACCAACACGAGGCTGGTATTCTTAAGAGTGAACGCTTCTAAAATCCGTGCACCTGGATTCAGCCGATGCGTGCCCAGTTCAATGGTACTTAATGCCCCGTTGTCATTTTGCGCTAGCTTGAAGACCTTTAGCTGGTCTGTAGCAGGTTTCCATTGCTCCTTCTCGACGTCGCAGTAAATTGTCGTCTGGCGAACGCGTGGCTGGACTTTAGTCATCAGACCTCCTTGATGTTGCTGATTCCAAGCACGAAGCAGATCGTCGAACGCTTCCGAGATGAGTGTGCGCTCATCAGCTTGGCAC
This sequence comes from Phytophthora tentaculata, assembly GCA_033557915.1. Classification (NCBI taxonomy): domain Eukaryota; phylum Oomycota; class Peronosporomycetes; order Peronosporales; family Peronosporaceae; genus Phytophthora; species Phytophthora tentaculata. Next base: position 5,866,999 of record JAUCEA010000009.1, read on the forward strand.
GCTTGACAGATGGACTGCTGTGTTTCCTCGCTCCATCTCTTCACTAAAACACCGTCTGCGATAGCTAAAACCGTCTCAATCGACTGGAACCAAGCTTGCCGCGCTTCAATCAAAGATCCCGCCATGCATTGGCAGAACTTGTCTGACAGCAGATCAGACTCCTGCTCCCTTGGCCACACTCTCTTCCATGCTCGTCCAAAGATCCCATCATTATCACTCGCAAGCTTCGTATCGAGCACAGTGAACTCTCGCATGAAGGAAGCGAGGGATTCAGCTACGTCTTCATCAGGACCATTAGCGACATGATCGCGGAACGTCGAAGCAATCACTTTCATGTGTTTTTTTAAACGAAGCGGAAGGTTCAACGTCACCTGTGTAGATGCGCCAAGTTTGCTCCAAATGCCGCGGTCTGTCTGAACTTCCTGTACATATTTGTTAAGCGTCACGAAAGCAGGTTCGTCTTTTGCCCCTTTGTACAGAACGTCCAAGTCAAACAAACTCTCCATGTAGCTGAGCAGTGTCGCGCGGTGTTCCTCGATGTACGTTTGGACTCGATCCATGGATTGCTCCACCGACGTTTGTAGATTACGATCCAGAATGTCCTTCACACTCTTCAGCTCCTTCTCAGGCCATCGGTCAGTGGCCTCTAGCAACGCGTTACGATAGTGGCTGGGGCCCATGCTACCAAAGTCGAGTCGCAGGTTACGCTGCTTTGACTGTTCGATCAACCAAGTCGCAAACTCTTTCACGTTTTCAAATCGGTGACTACTTGACTCCTTGCATTTCGTCGCTGGAGCTAGTTCCACCACGGAATACGCTGGGTAGCTTCCCTTTAGTAACTGGAGGCTCTGGGAAGAGGAGTTCATGGGCAACAGTAGATCCCCCATTTTTTCACAGACAACACCATCGCTCTGCTCCTCCTGCCGCTCGACGTGGAAAGCGACTGAAAACGACCTCCAAGCGTCCAAGTTGCTGGAGTTCATGGAAGTCACCGCTCGATCAAGGAGATTGACGTCTTCACCTGATAAACAGCATACCATATCGGAGCTCAAGCATGTCAGGAATCGAAGCACGTACGTCGCGGTATCCCGCAGGAGGGATTTTCGGAAGAAGTTGTCTTGGATCCACCCAAATAGTACCAACACAGTGCACCCGTTCTTCTGAGCGACACAGTAAATTCCTTGGTCTTCTGTCTTCAGGTTGCGCTCCATGTCGTCCGACCAGCACCCACGTCGTTCCAGCTCTTGTTTCACCGCCTCTTGTTTCCCAAAAAGTGATACCACCTTGACATCGTCAGCCTTTTGCCTCTCGTCCGCCCCAAAGATCTCTTTACGCAGAAAGAGAATGAAGTCGTCGTCGAACTCTTGAGCATCCAGCATCTCCATCTCAAAGTCTTTCGCAGTCACCGACGACAGCATTCCAAGGGACCAGCTTAACCGCATCACCTCCAGCTCCTCCAGAACCGGTTTGACCACTTCAACATCATTCTGCACCTCCGGTACCAAGCTTAGCAGACGGAAACAGTCCGAGCTAATGAGCTTCTTGCTAGCACCGAGATTGAGGCGCATATTTCCCTTCGCCGTCTTCTCTTCTTGCTCTCCACTTGTTGCCTCCCGAGAGTTTTGAGGAATGAAAAGCGGGAGCACTTCTTGAAAGCTGGGACCCGCCACTGAATCCTCGTTGACAAGTTCTAATGCTCAACGGACTTGAAAAGATAAAAAGACTTGACAGTTGATGACCACGCAAAAATCTTTGAAAGCCTACGAGGTTACTTCGCAGTGCACGTTGAATTAACGGTTGAAACTTACGCTAGGGGTACCTTACTCCGACGTGATCAACAGCAGTCCTCGTTCACGTACAACGTTGACATTCACGTAGTCCTTGTCGATGGCTGATCTCTCTCCTGCCACCTTCCTCATCGCATACAGTTGGTCCGTCGCCAATGCCCGGCTGAGTCGGTCAAACGCACTTTGAAGCTCACTATCCATCGTCGTCTTGAGCTCTTTCTCAAAAGGAGCTCGTTCACATGACGCCCACTTGTTAGTGAGCGTTTTCTCCAGGAGATTGAGTACTTCATCAACGACTCCAACCCAGTCTTGGGCCATTAAGACGAGCGGCATCAAAAGCTGCTCGCGAAAACCCTCAGGAAGTTCACTTAGACTCGAGAGATCCAAAGGGGAAAAGGTACCGACACTGACCACGACGGATAATCCAACGGGAGGTGAGCGCTTCTCTCCCCCTGTCGACGCAGTGTATTCTCCAGCGAACATCGTCAGTAGTTGCATCGCCTCATGTACCGCAAGATGGTGACCACAGAGCGCCAACGTACTCACACCTTGAAATAGCGGCTCGAGCTTCAACGGTAGAGTCAAGAAAGCACACAGACGCCCATTTTTCTCCATCAGCTGCTCGTAGAAGCCATCGACATTCTTGAGCTCGTCTACAAACGCTAGCAACACGTCTCGCACTTCCGATCTCGGCGTAGATGCTTGATGTATCAGTGGTTGGAGTAAGTCTAGCCAGAACAGAGCTTTAGCACCAGTAAATAGCTTCCCACGAAGATCCTGGAGATACAATTGCACGTGCTCCTGGCATTGTCGCTCTGCCGCCTGACTCAGCTTTTGACAGCGCTCCATCGCCTCAGAGACCTTCATTCCGGGCCAGCGGTGGAACTGTCGAAGTAAGGCATCACGCACTTCTTCGCTCCGTTCGCAGCAATTCAACTTCAGCTGCATGGGCCGATACTTCGCGACATTGTACACCCAATCGGCCAATTTCTCGGCACTTTCAAAGTGCGGCAAGTAGCTGTGCGTCTGTGGTAAGATCGACTCCATCAACACCATAGCCTTCAAATCGTTTTTGTCTTTGTACTGATAGGGAGGCTGCTTCAGCTTCCAAACCTGCTTACAGTAGGTCTCCATGATGACGTCGTCCTGGTCTTCAATCGTCTTGCTTTCTTCTACAACGTTCTTGGACTTGGCACGTTTCGAGACTCTACTCAGCGCTGAGCGTTTTCGCCGCGCTGTCATGCACAACGAGTTTTTCGCTTTTGAGTTCGTTTGTACATCCCTGTCCCATTTCACCCACCACGCGTTTACATCTATCAGAGCAGTGCCACTACCGACAGTTGGGCTTAATCATGCGGATTATCTTTTTTTTTCATTTTAAGGAACTAAGAATGCAGATATTTTCTCTTTGTCGACCAATACTGGTGTGCACAGGCTCAAGTGACTGTTTTCACCACTCGTTTGACCGGTTAGGAAATCAACCGATGTCTCTAGCTGCACGACCATGTTACTAGGCTCGTCCCATTCGAACCAAACGGAAATTGTAGTCGTCGTCCTAGCAACTTCGCGCCAATTCTTGTCGGCTTGATGTCCTTAGCATTTTCCAAGAGGTGCGGGAATACACTCTTTAGTGTAGTTCCGGTCACTGTCACAGCCAAGGACGCTGAAACAACGACGAGATTCGGGGCCATCTCATCCATGCGCTCGAGTTGAAAGTGCAGTTTCTCGAAATACGACGAGTACCGATGCCACTGGCCGATCAGAGCATCTACACCGCGACGATTGCCGAGGCTGACGTTCGATGCCACCGACGAGTAGAGGAACTTGATCTGCTCTTGAATTGGCGGATCCTGAGCGGGATTTGTTTGACCATACACCGGAAGTGTCGGTAGTCCATGACGAAAGAAGTGGAAATACTCGACTACCACGTCAAAAACCGAGTACTTGACACGAAGGCTTCGCTGTAGTTCCAGCTGAGAATTCTCCTCGCCTAGCTTAATAACTTCATTCTGGAGAGCTAACGCTCTTTGCTCTTTCTTGTGTCGATAACGAGCCTGGTTGATGCGACACTGCTGTCGTCGACGTTCAATTCTCTGCACCTTCGAAAGCTTCGTATTTACAAATACTGTACTACTACCTAGTGCTCCGTCCGCACCGAGAGACGAGTACCCGCTTACGTGACGATTCAAAATATCCCTTCGGACCCCCAAGGTAGAACTGCCACGAGAAGGGAGTGCGGGAAATGCCGATTTGGTTGGTAGAACCGACGTATCCAACCACTCATGCCGACGAGCTCGCTGAAAAATTGGCCCAACAATCGCGAAACTCATGTCAATAGGAGTTGGCTTTATGAACAGGTTTTCATGACTAATGGCACCTGGTTTCATCTGCGATGGTCTTGATCTTGAGTATTATGGAATGGTTCATGCCTTTGTCATGGATGGAGCCTGCTGGTCAACGTCTATAGTCGTCATCACTCCTGGAGATCGTATGATTACCAATTACCCGGGGGATATTTTGGTGTTTACCGGTGCCCATGCACTCCTCGGTGCCCTTGATTATCTCAATCGAATGTATGGGGATGATAACCCGTGATGGTGATGGTCAAGATGAAGATCCTAAGATTGTAGTTCTTAACTTGTTCGAGCTTCTTTTGCTGCTCGCACAAGATAACTCTCTCACCGGTCATCCATGCAGAGCTTACAAAAAGACTGTGATGTTTCCAGGCAGCTAACTAGGGCTTCGCGTAGGCTGAGATAGCCTTTTTAGTCCTACCAACAACACTACTGTAGAATTTGCTAAATTCTCTAACTAATAGCGCACGTTGAAATAGCATGTGTAAAATATTTCCACTGCATTAAAATTGTGGCGGTGCTTCTAGGTAAAATGCTGTTTTTATTTTCAGTACGATACCAAAATACCAAAAACCACAGCTATTGCATAACTTAGTCAACATGTCAGCACAGCTCAACATACCGATGTTCGGGCTGGAATTCGAAGCTGTAAGTTCAAAACAAAATATATACAGTCTTTTCAGGGTAAGCATAGACCCTTACAAGCATCTCCTGCGCCTGCTTCGCAACCGCAGCATTTGCCTATCAATAGGACGACTCGTTGGCGCGTATGGCCATGTAGACGATCTCAGGTTAGTAGTCCATACAGAGTTACTGAAAATACGCAATGTTGCGCACTGAACAATGCTGTGGAAAAACTAGATGGTCTTCGACATCGCAGCTCACCCCGCCTTGTTTTGGCAGCCTTCGTGAAACCCTAAATGAATGAGAAGCGCTGCACCCAGATCTTCATCGTTAGAATTTCTTTAGAATTTATCAGTACTCATCGAAGCTGGATAAATCTACAGATAAACTCGTTGTAGAATATCTCACACTAAATATTACTGTTGTGACTTGAAGTAAAATTGTACTGTTAGGTTCTACTATATGCTGCCTTACTGACAATATCTCAAGTTTAATATCCAGAGCTTCTCCGTGCAAGCACGGCTTAATAATATAGCAAAATTCACCCAAGTATTCTCTTGTGTAGAAACAAGTATTCTATTGCTGCTTCAATTTTGCCATCGAAAAGTTGGATAGTCTTGCAGCTGTACAGTAAAGCTGTTAACCAGAACTAGGATCGCTCAGTTTTACAAAAAAAGTTGTGTTTTCGGCTCTGAATTCGATCGTTTTTTTTAAATAGAAATTTGACGGCTAAATAGGTTCCACGCCTGAAACAAACCAAACCAACAAAAAAGTGCAATCTATTGGTTCGAGGAAATATTTCACTGGAATCAAACCAAAATTACGAGTCTTCCATAGTTTGAAGTCCAGAAATCCGTAACTCCAAACCATTCGGGTGGTTTGGAGTTGCACGGTTTGGCGTTTCGGCTCGGAGAGCCGCGCAGGTTCGAACTCTCGTTTTTCGATAGGCAGAAAGCGATCTTTCGATAGAGCCGCAGCGCTTGCGCCAGGACAGGCCATACCTAAAGCGACGTTTGAGTCCACGCAGCACAACTACGTGCACCCAAGCGTTAGGCCAGTCATGGGGTGCGATGGAGCACCATTGCTCTTAGCTCAGAAGCCACTTTGTAATGTGCTTTGTCCTGCCCCCCTGCACACCCTTGCAACAAGATTCATTTGTTGTTCGTGTGGCCTTCGTTTTCCACTAAAAATCCGCACAAGTTGCCATCGCTGTGTTTACGTCGGCGCTAGTTCTGCTGGACGGCTTACAGAAGAAATGCGCAACCCGTTCTTTTACATGCGTCAGGCAACGTCAAACCAAGCTGGCGACGTTCGCCGGAGGGATGAGTCTGAAATGTCTGCTACGCCACCGTTCCGTCCTGTTGAAGAAACAAATACAAGTGCTCCAGACGATCATGATCCTGGCCTTCGTGCACCCAACTTGGCACCAGCAGGCGGACCACCTCTTAACGACACTGGCCCACAAGGTCAATCCGAAGAGACTACTTCTGCAGACCGCACAGCAACTCAGGGGGGAGATCGCTCGTCCTTGAGCATGCCTTCAGTGCCGCAGTTCGTGACACAAGCAATTCACGCCTATGAACCACTTCCTGGATTTACAGTGCTGCCAAAACGACGCGGAGAACGCTCACTGATACTGGATTGGGGGGTTCGAGTGTCATGTATTCTCGATGATAAAGAGTACATCGGCTGGATTTACATGGGAAGTCGGTCATGCCAGCGTGAAAACAAGATAATCCAACTTTTCGGCAACGCATCTAAGGCTACTAAGCATCTTGCTGACGTTCACCGTGAGCTATCTTCCAAAACAGTAGCTGAAGCTGGACGCAAACGACCCCGTCAACAAGAGCTGGATCGCATTATAAATGCAATTGGGAGTACTGATGACAGTCGGTGAATGACGTTACTGTTGGAGACTTTTTGCGGATTGTTCGCAACAATCTTCCATTCTGTTTTGGCGAAAACGATGAGTCAGAGCTCATTGCCTATCTGCTGATAAAGGAGGCATTTCGAGCTACAATCAACCGCCATACCGTGACGAGAGCGATTGTCGAGCTGTATAGCTCATCCCAGGGCTGTGCAGTGAATTATATCGATATCAATCGTCTCAAACTGGTGGCTTCGATGGCAATGATGGTGGACTTTTGGTTGTGTAAGTCACAACCGGGCAAAAAATACCTGCGTGTGCGCGTGTGCTTCATCAACAACCAGTGAAAATACGATGTTTTGAGCCATTGTATAGAGAACGGTGTAAGGGCTACCGTTTGCCATTTAAAAGATGGATTGTTGAGCTGCTGCAGAACTTCAGCATCATACTTTTTTGGCTCCACAACTGACGCGGGGCCTGACGTCAAGTGGATGATGCGAAGTGGGCTCTCGTTGAAGTGGGTGTGGTGTCTATCACACCTCACCCATTAGGCAACGGAGACAGCGTTCGGTATAGTCGCCCAGCGCAGTGCCTCCAAGAACCCGGTGCTGACAAATTTGATTTCGCGAATTATGAAGACAGTGTATGCCATCCGCTCCAACGAGTCAATGCGCTTCTTGTTTTCTGAACATTGTGAGCAGCTTCAGTTGGGTGGCCCAACACAGCTTCTGACTTTTATAGAACATCGGTTTATTGGTCTGACTCTCGTGATCCGTCGTATACTTCAAACATGGGAGGCATTGGAGCTATGGTTTGAGGAACGACGAGCAAAGGCCATACGAGCGCGAAAAAATCCCCCTCAAGACTTTCCCTTAGTCGATGATAAGACTACGCTGCTGCGACTTCTTGCCATACTTGATCCCGTTACAATGTTGAACACGCGTGCTCAAAGTGAAAGTTGAAGTACTTTTGAGTTTGTACCTGATTCGCTTATCAATTCCGGATGAAACTGTGGGGATTAAGGATCGCCTCCGCTCCGGGACCGAGCCTGTGTTTTTTCATCGAGTACACGAAGTGACACCGACCGCAAAAAATGCTCGTCATTTACTCGCGACCGCATTCCAGACTAATGTTTTTGCGCGATATATAGACCATGCCCAAATGCGTGACACGGCATATATCCCAGAGGCACAAATGTGCTTGCATCCAGTATTCAAGAATCCAGGCAAGGGACTCACGAAAGTTGTTCGTATCTGCAATACACAGCTGGCCATCGATGCTGAGCAACCTCATCTACGTGCCGATGAACAGACAGTTCAGCGAAATGTGGATCAGGTCGAGGAGTGTGTCAAGAAGTGCATTATCTCACTAATGGTGGGCATCGCGGTAGCTGAAGATGGTCGCGGATTCGTTGGCCACAGAAGCACTGGAATCGAAAGTCACTCGTGTGGTTTTGGCTGAAAAAACACAAGTCGGAGTTGGCGTCACTGAACCGCGTCCAAGAAATGATCTACGAGGCGAACGAAATCTCGGCAGACGTCCCGCCACGTGAAGCGGTACATGTGCTGGCTGGCAGCGAGTGTTCAAAGCGAAAAACTTTCGAAAATTTCGTGCGTGATGACAATCCACCAGAACGCGGTTATGGTAATATGGCAGTGATGACCAGACGAAAACCAGGAAACGCGTCAGGTTTGCCGATGAACACTCGGAGGGGGTCGCAAGAGCTCAAGAGCAGCATGGAGAACAACGAGATGCACCCAGCGAGGATTCAATAGGTAAAGATTCGACAAACGATGCTTCCATACTGTGCCAGCAGCAGTTCCCGATGTTGATGATATTGACCCTGTGGCGATACAACACGAACGACGGACGGATAGCCGTGGCGCAGGACGAGGAGCAGAAGTGGTCGAACATCAAGAAGGTGCTGCAAGGTCAAGCAGAAGAGCTGAATTATAAGTGTGGTGTAGTGATTTGCGTCTGCAGCGAGTGAAATAAGTGTTGTGGTCAACCGGTGCGACAGGGCTTGTCCCCGCCGTTGCCACACGATTCTCAAACCGCTAAAATGTCCAAGTACGGTAATACCGATGACTCGCCCTGATTGGCTCAAAGTCCAAATGGTGACGACGCGACGTGGCAAATCCACCCAGGGCTGCGCGACATATGTGCGACGTGGTAAGGCGAGCGACAGGGGGATAAAGCCGGAGGGTTGGAATTCTTCCGTGTTTTTCCGTGTTCGGCGGGACTTCAAGTCGTCAGTGAGTCGTCGGCAGGGACAGTTTCGGTGAATCCAGTGACCAAGGGACGCGACTGACTGACAGTGGTGCTTGAGAAGGACAAGGAGGGCGAGATCTTCGATTGTAACGGCTGAACAAGATCGAACGACATCTAGGCGACGTGGTAAATCAGCCTGGCGACGATGAGACGCTACTAGCCCAGAGACACGCAATCGGGATCAACATTCAGCTGCCGGACTTCAAGTCGCGGCTAAAGTTGCTGCTGAGTTGTTGTTGAGTTGCCGGTGTAAGCAGTTACAGTCAGAGCAGAACCCAAGCGACGCAGATGAGTGGTCGGTGGCGCTTGTGGACGACCAGACGGGTGAGACCTTCAACAGTAACGACTGCGACGGATCCAACGACTCTTCGGGTGCGACGGTATGCGGTCCGGTGACCTTTCGAGTCGTCGGCGGTAGTGTGGAAGATCCATAACGGACATTTTTGACTAGATATTTGTATAGATAGATTGTGGTGAAGTGACTTTCGAAAGAGACGAGTATCGATCAAGATCAGAGCGGATCCGGATCCAAGAGGTAAGGCGATCTGGATCCAGGTTGATGGCAATCTGGATCTCGGATCTCGGACCCCGACATTGCGATCGAGGACGATCTCAAGATCTATGATAGGATGATGGCGAGCCCACGTTGAAGAATGCACCTCGAGATGGGTAAGAGTGCGAAGGACATAAAGGCGGTGATAGGTGGTCGTCTGTCCAGATCATAGCTATGGATCAGATCCCGTCGCTTCCTAAGTCGCGGAAAGGTAATACCAAGTTGCTGATCTGGGTTGATCTGCTCAGCGGATACGTGATCACGAAGGCAAGTGCTTCCAGATCTGCGCAGACGATCGCCGAATCGTACGAGGAGTGCGTATTCCGGAGGTTCGGAGCTAGTGAGGCGATCCGACACGACCGTGAGCCAGGCTTTATGTCGGACTTCTTCAGGTCGTTCAATCGGATCCTAGGACAACCGCAGAGAGCTACCATGGCCTACCGACCGCAGGCGAACGGGACCGCGGAACGGATGGTACAGACGCTGACCCGATCTTTGGAGATGTATGTTCAGGACGCCGATCAGCGTGATTGGGATAAGTACGCCGAAAGACTAACGCTCGCGATCAACACGGCTCAAGATCGGATCCGCGGAGATACGCCGTTCTATCTGGTGCACGGTTGGGACCCAAGATCCACCCTAGAGGCGATGACGCCGCTAGGAAGTACTAAGACTCGAGATCGGGACCCCCGGCGGTGGAGATATCGGGTTCAGAGATACTACGATCATGCAAGAAGACAAGTTCATGCCAAGCTGAAGGCCGCGATCAACGATCGGGCCGACTCACAATGACGGGGTGCGACCTCACCAAATCGACACTGGATCTCAAGTATGGCTCTATCTCGATCGAGTGAAGGAATGATACGCCCGGAAGCTAGCGCACTTATGGCATGGACCTTTTCGAGTCGCAGAAAAGATCAATGAGTACTCTGTAATGCTGCATTTAGCAGGATCGGAAAAATCGTCTGTTCCCGATCGTTCACGTCTCCAAGCTGAAGTTGGTCAAGGAGTATCCCGATCGGCTCCACGCGGAGTTAGTACGACCAGGATCTGAACGTTTTGATTTTGACGAAGCCCTGCTGCCCGAGGATAGCTGGATGCGAGAGTTGGATGAGGACGAGTTTGAGGTGGAGAAGATCACTGATATGCGGACCGGCCGGAAGACACGATATGGAAGAGTGTTGCGGGACTTCCTGGTGTTCTGGAAGGGCTATGACGATCCCACGTGGGTGGACGAAGCCGATCTCAATTGCGGAGCATTGCTACACGACTTCTTGCGAGATCGTGCGAGCAGGAACCGTTTCGAGGTGATGCAGTCTCACGAGGAAGAGTGAGATCGGAGTACTGGGACGAGTTGGTCGTCCCGGTATTGAAATGGGAAGAAGGGTCTGCAGGGAGGCTGCAGATCGGAGGACGGGGGTATATGTGAAAGTGAAGTATATGCATTGAACACAAGAGATCAGTGAAGACCGCGATGATCAAGATGTCACTGCTCGAGGTGGGCTCAGATCGCTTAAGTAGAATCGGCGCTCATGGCGCGAAAGTAAAAATGAGAATTTGACGCGGGCGAAGTCGGTTCTGGGGCTGACGGGAAGAGACCGAACAAGATCGAGGCGCAATGGAGAGGTGGAGGCTGATGTGTGATGGATGGGTAGGTCTGGACCAAGATCGGCGTGCGACCGGGATGGATGGGCCCAAACCATGGGATCGCCATGTGATAAGTGGGTTTTAGACGAGACGTCGGCCCGCCTGACACCGGATCAAGTGGGATCCAAGTGCGTGCGTCCGAAGTGCATTATCGGGTGACCCAACTTACGGACGACGGGCGGTTGTGGTGAAGCGCCATCAGGATTTTCCAAGGATCGGGGATCGTAATAGATATCCGCAGTCAGCGTCGCGAACGTGGCGCCTAATACGACGTCGGGGAGGCCCGGAGGAGGGATCAGGACACCAGAAACCAAGATCAGGACACCAGAAGCCAAGATTCCCCGCCCAAGCACAAGATCAGGCTGAGATCGTACAGACGATCTTGACGATCAGGGTAGCCAAACGATCCGGAAGAAGGCCAAGAGATGAAGATCGAATACCCGTGGCTCGAGCCCGACGGCAACAGGTTGAGATCGGGGCAAGGTCGGTAGGTCAGAGCAGGAAGTCTGCGATCAAGCTGAAGACTGGTGATCGGGGATACGAAGGTCGACGATCGTCACGGAGACCGCCGATCGACATCGAGGCTGCCAGACTGGATCAAGATCCTCAGGGGAGATCAAGATCGCTCACCTGGATCAAGATCGTCGGGCAAGATCAAGATAATCGGGATTGTCGACTCCAATCAGAATGATCAAGATCGCCGATCTCGGCCAAGATCACCAATCAGCATCGAGATCGCCGGACTAGATCAAAATCGGCGGTCTTGGCGGAGATCACCAATCAACATCGAAATCGCCTGACTAGATCGAGATCGGCGATCTTGGCAAAGATCACCAATCAGAGGAGAGATCGGCGGCCAATGGACAAAGTTGAAGATCGCAAGATCGGTCGACCAATCCAGGATGGTGGGAGCCGATCTTATCCAAGGATGAGACATAGGACGGCGCATGATGCATGGTAAGATGGGCAGGTAGTGGATACACTTAGGATAAACATCAATCAGACCGTTTTTTACTTTGAGGTGCACAAGTGGCCTTCCCCGCACTCGAGACGTCTTAAAGACATATTGGCTCGTTACGAAGTGTTAGAAGGAGGCTTAGGTAGAGGTTACTAGCGTCGTAGCGTAAGATCTTGGTTAATATATTAGCCGGATTTACCTACACTAGTTTTCCCTACTTTAAGTGTACAAGTCCCTGATTATCTAGACTTTAGTGCTTGACTGGAGGTCAGATCCGTTCTCAAGACTAAAGATCCCGCAATTGGAAGCGGCAAGCAACCCGGAAAGGAGAGGAAGAACAAGAAACACGCTTATGTAGGCATTTCGGCGCCTAAATTAGGCATAAAGTCCAAAGCAGTTAGCGACTGAGACTAATCTAGATTTGGCTCCAGCCGGTCTGCTTACGTCGCCTCGAGAGGAGTCGCTAACTGCTTTGGACCCGAAAAGTCAAGAACACCTTTTTGCAGGCAACGTCAAATAATTTCTGCCAATCAAACGACACAGAAAATCGGACATGAAGCTGCGCAACGTCAGTTGAGGATGGATGTCATGGCCTGTTTGACAGCAACACAAAAGCAACATTGTAGGACTTCCTGGCACGGCGAATCGCCGCGAAACACCTTAAAAAGGTTCCCGAGTTATCAGCGGATCGATAGCTACCTATATGGCGAGCTGGGCGTAAGCTCGCGGGCGCTATTTTGAGGTTTCCAACTGAGGCGTTGCGTCGGCAGACTTGGCCGAATCGAAATCACCTTCCTCTAACTCTCAGTAGGGCTAGGTTTCTGTTGACGTTGCTTTAAAGACTTCGGAAGAGGACGGCGAGGGTTAACGGGCGTAAAGACTGTTTTGCCCCCGAGCGGATTGGAGAATGGAGTAACGCTAACCTGCTGCATTTAGCCGTGTTGAAGCGATAAGACATTATAAAAACATCTAAAGTTGTATGTACGTTGAAGTGAAGCATTGCAATTTTAAATTGCAATGCCCAATTGCATGGTCCTTGCGGATTGCAATACTTAATTGCACTCGACAAGCTAACTGCGATGTAAACTGCAATAGGGCGTAATCCAAGAAATCGATGCAAATTGATTTTTTCCCTTGCCTGTTGTAACGTCGAGCTTCTGGCATCTTCGACTACACCAAAAGTATCTGCTTGGATGAAGCGCATGAAAAAGTTGCCACACCACGATGAGATCCACGCCACATTGGATTCGTTCTTTTGGCAGCTCGGGACTGAAGACAAATGCGAGCTCGTAAGAGGCAGAAAGGTGCTTTCCAGCTCTATCAGCAGTTGCACTGCATGAGCTCAGTCTGCACGAACTCGCAGTAGGCAGCAAAGTCCGCAACTGTCGGGTCGGGTAGTCCGTCACAACTTCAAAGTCCTTCACCAGAAACTTCTCCATAAGCTCCGCCAACTTAGTGAGGAGAGCGCGTGTGTCTTTGATACACACAGCCTCCTGCAATGTTCTGCTTGGTGTGTATGAGCGGCACCACCACTTTGGACGTGATGAGACGGGCATTCGTGTGGTGCCAGTGCAAGTACTGGTTCACCTTGGCTTGGACCTGCACGTCAGTCGGGTACAGATCCGAGCAGCCGAGCTTCTCGGCCAGGTATCCATCTTGTACATGTAGCACTGGGGTGAGACCGTTGGGGTTCATCGCCAAGAACTCCGGCGACTTGAACGTGGGGCTGCCAAAGTCCGTCATCACCAGCTCGTGGTCCTGATTCTTGAGTCGCAAGACCCACTCCGCTGTGCGACTCGGCTGGCTAATCAGATTCGCTTACAGCTGGATTGTCATCTTGTCTTGTTTACTTCAACGTCAGAAATGGCTACAGTTATTTTAAGTACGATTGCAATATCGACAAATTTGTTAAAGATTCCTATCATCGATGGCGCTTGACCGTCCGGATCTGCCGACGCAGCAGCACTCAAACTCGTTCTGGTCCGATCCAACGTCCGTTCCGAGACTGGCAGTACTGCTGCTTAATGCGTCACACGACTCGTGGCGCGTCACTGAACAGGGTGTGGGCTTACACAGCTCCGAGCTCTTCTGGAACTTGTGGAGCAATGCACAGCTTACGGTATGTGCGGATGGAGGCGCTAACAGACTGTACGATCGCAGCGTGGAGCTCGGAGTGCAGCATCGAGTGGCTCCACATTTCATCAAAGGAGACCTGGACTCACTACGTGCCGATGTGCGCGAGTTCTTCGCAACTAAAGGGACGACAGTGCTGAGAGATCCAGACCAGAACTCCAACGACCTGGACAAGTGTCTGCAGCTGATCTACCAGGAGCAGGAGAAGAAGGACGAGAAGTTTTCCGTCATGATCTTTGGTGCCATGGGCGGGCGGTTTGACCAGGAGATGCAGAACATCAACGCGCTCTTCAGGTGGAAGGACAAGTTCGAGCACATGGTGTTGCTGTCCGACGAGACCACCGCCAGACTGCTAGAACCCAACGTTCGACATGTGATCACACCCAATTTCCACTTCGAAACGCGAACTTGTGGGCTAATTCCTGTGGCGGGGACATGTAAGGAAACGACGACGTCGGGACTGAAGTGGAATCTGAGTCCAGGGATGGAGACAGGCTTTGGAGGACTAATTAGCAGCTCCAATCACGTGGACAATGCGTGCGACCAAGTGGAGGTAGCGGCGTCACAACCACTTATCTGGACTACAGAGTTAAAAAAATAGAAATGTGGCCTCTTGAAAAATACATACCTGCCTATTTCAAGCCTGGATAGGTATTTTGGGCGACCCCAAATCGGCATTCAAAGGGTAAGATTCAAAATAGGCATTCAGTTTCCAAGTATAAGTGACCACAATCACTCCATTCAGTGGGAGTATGTATTTGAAAAAGTAGGAGTAGCATTCCTACGATTTTCTTAGATAAATGAATAGGTACTTTGTACTTTTTCTTAATACACTACCTACTTTCCTACCCAAGGGCACTGATATCCGGTTTCTAAATGATTATAGCAACGTCGCTGCGTGGTCCACCTCTATTAGGCTATAAACGATCCACTCAAAATGACTGGTGCTGCACAAAACGGTTGCCGACAGTCTGCTTCCTCTTGTCATTCGGAAATTAGCGCCGCGCCTGAGAAGGTCAATCCACACTTGCATATATTTCGCTGGGAATGCAATGATGATCCAACCTTTACATTTCAGACTAGAGTTTCTGAATCCGGGGGGTAGTAGCCCTGGTTGTTGAGAATTTTACTCCGAGCATTCCCACACCCAGCTCATGTTTGCGTTAGATTTTATTCTCTGAGGAAAGGAATGATGATTTTTATTTTCTGTCAACCATCTTTCGGGGCTGATATTCCAAGTATTTGATGCATAACTAGAAATACTGACCTTTCCTCCATCAAAAACATTGTGCACTCTTCTTCCATAATCGATTTAAACGACTGCTAATGTACACGACGCGTCATCTGCTATGGCAAATCCACCGCCTTCAGGACGTTGACGCGGTCGAGGCGACAGCAGCCGAGCACCTGCTCGGGCAGCTCCTCCTCCGTCTCGCCCTGGATCACGAAGGCGACGTCGATCACCAGGCGCGACGTCTTGTCGATCAGCGAGTGGATACCGCGACGTGCGATGTACGAGAACGCGTGGACGTCCACGACGATCTCCGTGGTGCCGTCCTTAAAGTGGTAGATACGGTGCTGGGGCCGTGTGAGCACCGGCGTCGCGTTGTGGCTCACCAGCAGCTTCTTGGCCATGCCCATGATGCCACATTCGTCTTGATTGGTCACTTGCGCGATGACTTTGAAGCGATCGGTCAGTGACGTGTCGTCGCCAGCCTCCAAGAAACGCTTGAAGAGCTTCAGAGTTGTCGTCGTCGGGTTCTTTAACTCCTACAAAAAGGAAATGTCAATACTGGCGTAATTAGCTGTTGACGTCGTCTTACCTCGACGATTTCGTCTGGGATCTTCCAGTAGAGAGCCAAGCTGTAGCCTGGGCCATCGTACGAGCCATCCCCCCACACGCTCGGTCCGTACGACGGGAGCTGCTCACACAAAATCGAACTTAGCTCACCAGTTATACTAGGTTAAAACAAGAAATAACCTTTACCTGAGCGTTGATGATAAAGAGTCGACTGTTTTCGTGTTCCGGTGGAAATTCGACGCGCTGGGAGATGAGATCCACTTTGCTCTCAGTTCGAACCAGATCCGCTCCGATAAACTCAAAAAGTGCTGACTTTGAAGGCTGCAACAACAACAACAAACACCGTCAGCTCAGAAGATAACCACTCAGTGTAACCATGGTTACGTACCTCTTTCTTGCGCGATTTTTTGTACTCGGAGCTGCGGACTGTAAACGTTTCAGCGTTTGTGGTCGTCCACGAGTGTTCCACGTTGCTTGATCGTCCGTTCGCTTGCATCTCGCATTGACTCATCGTGCTGCCCATAGGAAACTTGACAAAGCGTCGATTGCCAGCTCCACTGCCACGTCTTCTAGCCTCGGTCGATGTTTCTGTGCAGTTCTTCTCATTGCCATCTCCGTCTGCTCCTGTCGGACTCGACACCTTGTGCAGACAACAATTCTCTGGGTTGCTGCACTGTGCGATGTCCGTCCCTAGTAAAGCTGTATCGATGCCGCCATTCAACTCCGAGAAGCTTCCTCCCATGCTTCCGTGGAGAGGACGATGAACTGGTCTTGGGTTGTAGATGCTGGCGATGAACATGCCCGAGACAGCAAGACAGACGAACAATTTCCACAGCACATGCTCGCTTGCAAGGCATCGAATCGCTACAATGTTCAGCATAAACCCCACGATAAGACACTGCTTGGTTCCATCCACGTTAATGTGAAGATGCCAGCACGAAGCGTCCGGCACTTCACTGTCCGGTCCTGAGGAGAACTGGGTCACGATTCGAGGAGGAACCTTCCGCTTCGGATGGGATAACGGAGAAGTATCAGTTGGAGCTTGCGTGTTCTGCTCTCCTTCATTGTGAACACCAGGAGATACTCGACCAAGCGTTGGGGGAGGCGAGTCATGCTCAGTATCAGCCACTGCGGTCTCTGATTCACGCTGCTGAGCTGCTTGCTCCTCCATTTGTTTCTGAAGAAGACGCTGTCGATAGAGTTGTTGATGCGAGAGTACTGGAGCGCCAGTGTTCGCTTTCCCATGGTGCGAGTCTTTCCGGTTAATAGCCTCAGCTATCGCAGACGTCCAGAGATCAAAATCTGTCTCCGTATCAGCACACAACTGAGCACAAATGTCACAATGTGTTAGTCTCAACACCCACAACTAAAGAGGCCCTCGCAATTCCTTCTCGTACCTTGTACTGGACGCCACGTTTCGAATCGATATCGTGCAGAGACAGCGTTGAGACTTGGAAGAAGTAGCGAGTCGGGGCGTTCCTCGCCAGATTCTTCTCGAACAGCAGCGACACGTTGTCCATGTTTAAATCCAACGCACCGCGATACCACGGATGCGCTTCATTCAGGTACAACAGCGTTTGTTGCTCGGGTGTTTGCTCTTGCTCTTGCTTCGTCTGTTCCTCGATAGTTGCGGCAGTTCGGACGCCTGATTCTGCTTCGTCCTTCGATCCGCTCAGACGTCCAGCGTTGTCACCGTCGTCGCCCTCGCAAGGGGAAGACGAGGCTTGAGTGGGAGACCCAAACGACCGTCTATTGGTCTCAATTTGTTGGCTCGAGGACGAAGCAGCGACTCCTTTGCCCGTTGGGACAGGGGAGTCCGCCATGTGGACGATGTTGCCTTGTGATGAAGACGTCGGCATGTGGTTGGCTGGGTTGTGTCGGTAGTACGAGAGCACACCACGCTGGCGGTCAAGAACGAACCATCTGCGGTGCCACGACCGCTTCTTGCCCCATTTACTGTCACTGATCTTGTGTAAGTAGCCGCAAACGTACTTCTTCGTGCTTTGCGATTCGGACGAGAAGGAATAACCAGCGGATATCAACTCAACTGCGGCCGGATCGTCGTTATGGTGATCTCCAGTGTGTTGATTGTTGCCCTGGGACTTTCCAACGTGCAGGATACTCCGTCCTACGTGACCGACTTTAGAGATCCCGCCCCCGACAGCTTTGCCCATGTATCTCCCCATCTTTTGAACGCCACGAGAGCGCGAGACTCCAGTGCGACCGCCTCGTCTTGGAGCTGTGGAGTCGTGAGGTGTGTACGCTGGATCTCGAACGGATACCGGCAACGACGCCGGATCTCGTTGTCCACTTTGACTCATATCACTCGTACGCTCAGTATTCTCATCCTGTACCGCTCCAACCTCCTTCAAAATACTCGTCAGTTCATCGTTCCCATTCAACGAACTGGAGCTGTCACGATAGGAGCTTTGCGACATCTCCATCTCCGTAAGATGATCCGAGTCGTAGAGCCCATCCGAGTCTTCATCGCCGCTGTCTTCGCCGCCGATAAAGTCAAAAGAACTTCTAAACGGGTTCCGGTTTGGATCATTTCGACACGACGGACTGTTGTTCAAGGGATCTCTGAGATGCACACACTATGTCAGCAAATGATAGCAAAATGATATCAACAAAAAAAACACGCGCAAAACCTACGAATTTGCCAAAAACTCTTCGCTTGCGTGGATAGAGCTAATGGGACTCCCAGATTGTGGAGAAGACGGGAGATGAATGGCAAGGAACTGCAAAACACGGTTAGAAAATCGACTGAACCAGCAAGAATCGCTTAACAAGGAGAACTCACCTCCATGACGTCTGGATATTGGCGCACCCATGTGATAAACTGCGAGTTTGACAGCAGTCCCGCCATCGGGATCATACACTCCTCAAACGCAGCGTACAGTTGCTTCGGCAGCGGCATGTACTCCTCCAGGTAGTTGAGCAAGTACAGATAGTCCTTCTCTGCGATGAAGCCGTCTCCATTGTTGGTGCTGTAGCAACAAACAACTCATTCAGCCTCTAGCAATCTTATGCCTCCCTATAAGTCATAGCGACGTACTTCTCCCCTGAGAAAATGATGTTGTACATGTTGAAGATGTAGCTGATCCGGTCTTCTGTATTGCCTCTGTGCACCCGCAACACAACAACATAAAAAAATCAGTATCTTATCCCCAAGTCTTCGCAGGACTGACGCTCCACGTACTCGTAGAACAATGCCAAGATGCAGACGAACGCCTCCTTTGGAACGGTGTCTCCGGGCATCTCCTCGAAGAACTGCATTGTCGCATCTATAGCGACAGCAACCACACCAATTAGCCTCCATATCTTACTCCTATTGCTGTCTCCAAATAGCTGCGCACCGCCGAACAGTCCTCGCAGCAGCTTGGACGACAGAAGCCCCTCCTTCTTGGCTACATAGTGCTGCTCCTCGTCCTCCACGGCATCACCCTGCAATAGCCAACGCAATAGGTTAATCAATTATCCACTTGAAATACCTGTCGGCATTGCATCGCACCTTAAACGTGAGCCATGCGACTGTGAACTCGCCGGCGTTGACTGCGATCCAAATAACCAGGTTAAAAAAACTCAGCGAATAAGCTTCGTTCGAGGACTGCCGGTAGTACGGCGTTCCCCCTGCAGATGCAGAGCTGGAGGCGCTGAGAAAGCGAGCAGAGAGCCACGTACACGGACGATAGAGCCGACGCTGCTTGGAAGGCGACGCTCCCATGACGACTGTTACAAACTGGGCTCAATTGGGCTCAAGTACGTCGCCTGGTTGTGTTCAACTTACATAAATTAGTGTGACCACCTTATAAATTATACAAGTGTACAGCATACTGAAACCAAGAAGGTACGGATACTTTCGACCTACATTAAGTATACAGATCAGTTTGGGGTGCTCATACATGTATTACAGTGCGACGTGGTGGGTTGTGCGGGTGAAGACATGTACTCGAGCTTGGATGCTGGACGCCAAGTAGCTCTGATCAATTGATCGTTGCAGTTGCAATAGGCAGCGTGCTCGCAGCAGGTTCAACATCGGAGGTGAAGCAACATCTTGTTCCTGTTCCTCGTCCCTACAGTCGTCAAGCAGATGCTGCGGCACTGAGAATTCTTGCAGAGCGATTTCCAGCTGCTGCTGTGGACTGTGAGCCAGATGACAACAACGTTATTATAGCAAGAGAGAAGCTGGAACTTTGTGCCAACTAAACGACAGGGAACGTACATTAGAGCCGCAGTTTGTACCAAATAGAGCGGGCACATGGCTAGGCAGTTCTCCTGCTCGCTCCACTCGTCTACAGCCTTGTCACCGTCCGCCAACATGGCGTACACGCACGGGTAGCACAGTAATAAGCCTGCTAATGCGGTTGCATTGAGAGTCGACGGTTGCTTCAGTTCCAGCACTTGCGAGGATAAAGACAGCAGTTCCTTGCAAGTTTGGACAGTCCACACAGCGAACGCGTGCAGTCGTGAAGCTTTCGCCTTTGGACTGTTACTGATGCATCTAGGCTGATCGAGACTGGCGCTGACGTCCACGTACATCTGATAGTGCAGCCCCGTAGTCATCTTCTCGTGAACGAAAACGTCCACGTTCATATAGAAGACGTTCCCGTCCAACAGCACTGCACGGACTTGGTTGGCTTGAATCCATTGACGGTACAGCTCGTATTCATCTGCTAAACAGCTCAAAAGAAGACCCGCCAGCTCCTTCGTCAACGCACAGCAGTCCACCAGACACGACGGTCGCAGTCCGGAGACCACGAGCAATAAGTCGCGGAGCAACACGCGTACTTGAGTCACACTCAGTCTAAACTTCGTCCTCTTTTCGTTGCGTCCACCTCTTGTCAGTCGGCCGTGAAGACGTTGCGCTAGAGCATTAAACTCCTCGTCCGTCGGCCACGAACCAGCCTGCCCACTGCTTCGAAGCGAGCGATTCAGCCACCACGACGCTCTGGACAAGTTGCACTGGTCCAAAGACGCAAGGAACGCGCAGATCTCCCGCTGGAAGCCCAGCAACACACTCAGCGCCTTCGAGTCATTCGGATAACCGCTCATCGACCAGAGACCAACCAGCAGCAGTACTGTAGACATCAAAGACGCGTGCGTGGCAGTCCCGTCTCTGTTAATGTAGTCAGACGTTGCAGTGCCATAATCAGAAACTCTAAAAACGGGAGATCACCTGGCAATGCGGTCTCCACATCTCTCCCTACCGCTCCTGGACATTCCTCGATTGTCCTGGCGTGTGAACAATGCCGCCTCCTGTTAGGACGGAGAATGGCAAGGTGCGCGTTCAGCTCCGCGGCTTTGAACGGGTGTACACTGCGGTGGATGAATCGTCGACGAAAGTGGCGCACGTGATGGTTGTCAAAGGACCTGAGCACATTCTAGTTCAGCACCTCCCGACTGCGTTGATGCACACATTCAATCTGCACCCGAGGATGCGAGCGCTGCAAGTGAAAGGTGCTTTCCACGAAGCCGAGATCCAACCAGCGATTAACATCGACGACGTCGCTACTCGCCGGTTGCTGCGCGTTCGCTCGACAAATGACGCGGAAGAGCAAACAGAAGCATGGAAACGCCACGTACAGGAAGAGTGTGAGAAGTTCGTGAACCGATATGAGGAGTTCGCGTCGTTCCTGGAGGTCTGGACTCATGAATCGAACGACATGGCCAGACTCTTCCTGTTCTCCGATCACTACATGTGCGACGGTACTTCAGGCATGACGATCCTCAATGACACGTTCAAGCACGTAGCTCTGCTCGCCAGTCAGACGAGTATCGAACCGAAACAATACCCCGTTCGTGCGTCGCCCTACAATCTCTGGTTGGATAACTACACCTTCACAACGCCACTCACCAAGATGACTGTGAAGCTGTTAGCACCTGTCATCAAGAGCATTCTAACGTCTCACACGAAGCCACTTCTACCTGCGCGTTCAGATCAAGCAGACTTGGTGTACCCCTTTAAGAACAACCCGAGTTACGCACTGTTCGCGTCTGGAGCCCCCGAGACTGTGAAGAAGGTGCTTCAACGCTGCAAACAGGAAGGAGTCACGTACTCGGGAGCCCTCAGTGCTGCGGTCATCTTGGCTTACTACCACGCCTCCCAAAAGCACCATTCAGTGGCGCTTACTGAGAGTTTCAAAGTCACTCTTACAATGAGCACGAACCTGAGAACCCGCTTCCCGACGCCTGTGCCTGAAGATGTCGTAGGCAGCTACGCGTCGCTGGTGCCCTTAGACAGCGTGAAAAGCCCCGGGATCATGTTTGCCTCTGCCAAGTTCTGGGACGTTGCTCGCTCCTGCAAACAGGACATCAAGAGCGGTCTGAAATCCCCTGCTGCGGCCTTCACGGACATCTTTATGGACCAGAATTTCACCTCGGTTTCGGTACCCACAGCCTTCTCGAAGCATGTGATCAAGAACTCGTGCAGTGGAGACGTCAACATCTCCAACATCGGTCGGTATCCGTATCCAACCGCTCACACGCTCGGCGACGCTGGTGAGCTATCTGTTGAGAATCTGTTTCTGTATGAGTCCGTGCCGTTCTTCTCCATGGGGACTTTAATGTACGTGTCGACGGTCAAGAGTTTCAACTACTCCATGCTACACAAGTACGAGGACGACGATGCTAAGCGGCTGTTTCAAGCGTACGTGGCTTTCGGTGAACACATTGGTGATGTGGACCAGAATTCCACCATGGCTGATGTGCTTGCTCAAGTCGAACCGCTCTTGGACTAGCTACTGTAGCAATCACTTCGATATATTACATGCACACCTATGGGTTTCGGATACTACAGACCCAGGAGTTCTAGTACGTGTGCCAATGTATCCTCGGCCGTGATGGCGAATGCTCTGTGGCAAACGGGTACCGTTCCACGTTGGAGAGGTTGGCATCTGAAGTCTGCGAGTGGCGGATGTTGAGAGCTTTCGAAAGATGGTTGTATCTTGGCGTTGATCCGCTGGTCGAGGATAATTGGCACAGCAGCTAACAACATCGTTTGTTGAATCTTTGAGTCGATCTCGTACTTTATTCGGCGTGCAAGATCCCAGAATTTGGTAGTCTTTAAATTGACACCATCACTAGCTAGCGATCCCAGATCAGCGAATGCAACGTAAGCGCCAACAGAGTCTTCTTCCACTGGGTGGGGCACACATCGTCGCATGTTGTAGTCCAAGTCGGCCGCGAGCTTGAACGGCTGCGTTGGATCGAAATCTGGGAGTCCTTTCGCGGCGTGGTAGAACGCGAGCAGGGTAGCACACACCACCGCACCACCAAAGGTGACGTTTTCGTCTTTACACTTTATGAGAGCCTTGGTCATAGAGCGTGGGTCTCCCTCGGCAAAAGAGGCTGAAATGGAGTTCGAGACGGGTGGAACTTTTCCATCTCACTGCGGTAGATCGCCTTCCCAAACAACCAGATGATACCCTTCACTAGAATTTTCGACAGTGGGTTGTTGGACAACCACATATCGTAGAAGGAAGGACGCAGTGGCAATTCTTGGACTTGGTTGTCTTCATTCGAGGGAGTCCGGGTAGCAAGTGAAGTTACGTGCTCTAGGATGTCGAATCACCATTCCCGAATACCCGTCCGACATGTAGTGATCCGAGAAGAGCATCAAGCGAGCTTGCCCCGCCTTGTTGTCGACCCACGCGAGTTTAAAAAGAACGGGAGCTGTTTGTACCGGTCAAACCCAACATTGCACTCGTCCTCCGCGTACTTCTTGAAACTACCCTCAGTACATTGAGAGAATCGTTGCACTCGTAGGAGATTCTTGCTGGTGATGTCGTCAAAAGCCAAGAACTCTTGAATTTCAGCGGTAAAGTCTTGGTCCTGGACTTGGACTGTTCGCATACGAGGATGCGTGTTGAAAGTCCGCATGAGTGCGGTCGACAAGTGTCGAAGCAATGTGCTTACGTCTCCGATTACTATCATAATCTTTAGGGAGACGCTGTCTACCAACGTCGCAACTGCACTTGTCGTGGATAAAAGATGTCGGCACCATCTACCATGGTAAGCTTTTGTCGTTGTGTGTTCCGCCCGAAACTTCAAAAGTGAGAGGTTCGCATTTAGTGCAACAAACTGTAGTGGCCTGTAAGCAAGCAAGATATCGCGCTTTTTCGCACAATTATTCAGCCGTAAGCTTCCAGTATATCTGCTTTGTACAAGTCTAACTCTAAGCTTTAGAATAGGGTATTCCATCGTGAAAAATGCACGAGAATTCTCCAGTTGTATCATCAGCAGTTTTATCGAGCCTAGAGCTGAAATTTCACACACACTTTTTCGCTCACTCCAAAAATGAGCAGTACAACATGCAGTAGGAATACTTGTAAATGTAGGACGGAGTATCATATACGGTGCCAGGTGATAGATGCATGTGCAACCGATTCTTTCAAAGTTGGGGAAGACGCTACGATCGACGAGCTGAAGACCAAGTTGCGAGACTGTCATAAACGCTTCTTGTGCCCAATTGACGAGATAACTCTTTATGTGGGGAAGAAAAAAGGTAAATGATGATGTCGTCAGAGTTCGCTCGTTTGAAACCGGGTAAACTGCCGAAGTCGATCAAGTCGGTTATGAGCGAGACCAACAAGATGGACCCACAATGTCGACTGCGCGACTATGGATTTCCCCACTGCGTCATCGTCGATTATCCTGAGTACATCAAGTGCCGATTTCGCGAGGAAAATCCGAAGGCGATGCCACCAGGTGAAGCGAGGAGAATGCGCACTACATAAAATGACTGTTCTAACGATAGTCTCATTGCTCTGCAATGTACGCCGAGGCGTTTGGTGCAAGAACTTAGCCGCGGAATCTGTAAGTCGCTACAAGTAATGCGGAAGAGGTGTGCGTTGGCGTTCCCGGGTTTGAGAAAACAAAAGCTTCGGGGAAAGGTCCTCTAGCGTCGCGAGTCTGATCATGATGACCGTAGAGAGTAGATCACTCGCATTCATAGCAAGAGGGCGGTGAGATGCAAAGACTCGGAACTACGATGGAATATCTCTTCCCGGTTCGTAGCAAGCAAGGAGCCCAAGGAAAACATATTGATTCGAGATATCGATCGACCATACATTCTAAAAGAAACCATTGGTATCGTTCACCTCTGCGTTTTAAGTTTTTAAAAGTTTGAAATGACGATCGACAGATTTATAAAACTCATCTGTTCTTCTTTTCCAAAGATCTTAGGACGAGAAGGCAATCAAACGGTATGCGAGTATGATTGACCAGTCGATTCTGGTAGTATCTAGAAGTAGGACACACACAGATGAACTTTTGACAACAGAACACTTTTGAATATGACCATTTACCTGCGCTCATCCAAGTGTTGCCTACATATTTCGATGCATTAGCACGTTTTCCAACGTGTCTTCAGACCCAATACCAGCGATGTTCTCGCAAATATCGACCCACGCAGCGAAAAGAGACTTCGCAGCACCATTCTCACACTTGTACCCCATCGAATAGCAAAATGACTCCACCGACGAGACAAAGAAGACTGCTGAAGGACCCAAATGAGGAATCGGGTTGTACACGTGGAGGTTTTTCACTTCAAGCATGCTCTGGTTGCCTTCTCTCGTGTTCAGTCTGTGCTTCTTCGTGTATGGATACCGTCCGACATTCGAGATGTTGGCGTCTGAAGTCTGCGAGTGGCGGATGCTGACAGACTTTGCCAGTGACGGCTTCATCTGGGAGTTGAGCTTTTGGTCCATGATTATAGTCATGGCTGCCATGGTTCTAGTGTTTAGAAGATTTCCGTCGATCTCACGCTTAGCCCTGCGCGCGAGATCCCAGAACCCCATAGTTCTAAAGTCGACTCCTTCGTTTGCGAGCCATTCTAGACCTGCGAAGGTTATGTAAGCCCCGACCTGATCTTCTGCAACAGGACTAGACATGCGCTGGCGCATGTTGTAGTCGATGTCTGCTGCTATTTTAAATGGCATTCCTGGTTGAAAGCCTGGTTGCTTCTCTGCTGCATGATAGAAGGCGAGAGTGATAGCAGCCACCAGAGCTCCACAAAATGTGACGCCCTCTTCCTTACACTTCACTAGTGTCTTGCGCATGCACTCAGGGTCTCCTTCTTTGAAGAAGGCTGAAGTCGGATTCTTGACTGGGGGGACTTCGAAGTCGTGTTGATCGTCTCGTGCAGGTAGAAGAGGATTGAATTTCTTCATTTCGCTGCGGTAAATCGCTTCCCCAAACAAACTCAGGACTCCTTTCAGTATTTCCTTGAAGACGAAATTTTTCGAAAAAAACATTTCGTAGAACGAAGGGCGCAGAGGGAACTCTTGTGTTGGTCGGTCTTTTACTTGTTCGGAGAGGATAGATACTTGTTCAAGGACGCAGTTCAGCACCGCCATACCCGAGCGGCCGTCCGACATGTAGTGATCTGAGAAGAGCATGAGTCGAGCTTGTTCGCCTTTATCGTCCACCCAAACCGTCAGGAAGAACGGAAACTGCGTATATCGGTCGAAGCCAACGTTGCATTCTTGCTCTGCGTAGTGCTGCCAGTTGTCGAAAGAACCTTCGGTATTTTCAGAATGGATGAAGTGTCGAATCCGGAGCAGATCCTTGCTAGAGATGTCGTCGAGGAACACCGTATCTCGGATCTCTGCCATGAAGTCCTCGTTCTTAGCTTGAAGCGCTCGCATCCGTGGGTGTGCGTTGAAAGTTTGCATGAGTGCGACTGGGAGGAGTCGGAGTAGCGTTTCGACGTCGCCAGCTACGAGCATTGAGTGCACAATCTTCATGGAAACACTGTCAACCACAGTGAGCATACGTTCGAGGCCTCTCAGCATCACTTGTCGAGGTTGAATGTCATC
The DNA here is from genome assembly GCA_033557915.1 of Phytophthora tentaculata. NCBI lineage: Eukaryota > Oomycota > Peronosporomycetes > Peronosporales > Peronosporaceae > Phytophthora > Phytophthora tentaculata. Next base: position 5,893,814 of record JAUCEA010000009.1, read on the forward strand.
AGGCATTGCCGGATCAAGCACTTTGCGGTCTCGGGTAAATTTGCGGCTGAGGATGATGGCCCCACCCCAGGACTCTGAAGTGATTCGGCAAATCTCAGTAGATGGCCCACGGTACTTTGAAGTATCCACGCAGTCAATAGGATAGAAGCTGCACGAAGGTCCAAGGACTCCTTCAAGGAGTCCTTCTGCTCCTTGGCAAGGAGCAGAAAGAGACTTCAAAGTGAAAACCTGGTACGTATTGTAAACCTGGTACGTGTTGTCGTCACACGCTACCCCAAGATATTCAAGCATTGCCGGCAGAGCATTGATGGTACATTGATACTAGTTGTTTTAGAAATCGGCTCGGCATTTCATTAATTATTGAAGGTTTAGTAGCGATGCAGTAGTAGTGTTGTATATCCTGTAGTAAAAGATGTAGCAGTAGTTTTGTATCAATATAATATATTATGGATAGTATTTACTTCTCAGCAAACATCAAACAAATAGTAATCAAGAAGCTGAAATTAGGATTAGGATACAACTGAGCCATTTTATCGCAGCCTTATTCTTATCTGAGAAGCTTCAGCCCAGAACCGACGACGAGCCATCCCGACTACCGTTGGAGAATTATCGTGCATCCAGCAACCATGCAGGATGCCACCATCAAATCACAACCGTAAAAGCCAAGCGCCAAGAACGAGCCCAAAAGCCCCGACCATAATGAAGCTCCTGCATCACCTCATCGTGAGTGCTACCTGCATAGCTGCTCTCGTGACAACGACGCCTACCTCAGTCGCAGCCCAAGAGATCAATGTGAGTGATTCAGAATCCGGAAGTGCCGAAGACACGACGAAGCGACTCCGTGGCTCCGAGCCAAACTATTACGATGATGCCGATCTCTACCCTTTCCCCGACGAGAGTGAAGACGTGATTGCACTAATCCCCGCTGGTGCAGTGGAGATTGAGATTGACCTTGACGAAGTCGGCGAGGAGTTTAAAACCGAGCTGGTCTCAGTGGGTGAGGAAGACGTAGATGATCCTGAGGTTGTTCCTATTACTTTGATCAAGATTGTCGATGAAAACTCTGAACTCGTCCAAGATGAAGACGTCGAAGTCACTGTCCCCGACCATGAGGACCACCCGTCAAGGTATCACCGTCATCTACGGAGCTTGGTCGACCCAGCTCCGGCAGGCCAGATTCAACTTGCAGAGACAACACCTCCGACGGAGAAGGTCACACCTCCGTCGAACCATAACAAGCCAAACCTGCGTGGGATGAAACAAGGAAAGCTGTAGGCAATGGCACGGTGAAGAGGGGTCGATCTCGAGCAACACTATAGCCACTTCATATGTTTGATGTTAGTCTAGCTTCGGAATAAGTATTCTAGCCGCTCTTCATTATTTGATCATATTGCTTTACAGAAGTACTGTACCCGCTGCGTTTTTGTTTTCAATCGAAGATCAACTATATTATAGGGTCGGAAAATAAAATAAAAACTGTATTGCAAATGTCTTTTAGCCATAATAATCATTTCAGCAAAGTCGTACTGAAATATTTTTTTATTTTTTTTTAGTAATTTATATTTTATTCACATAGGTTTTAAGCTTGCGCAGGTCGTCCCAAGTGTCACAGAAGACGAAAGAGCATTCTGGGACAATGAATTTGAATGAACGTTAAGCTGTCTGCACCTGTACTGATAAACCATTACTTTTCACTACTAAAACGGTACTGTCAAAGCGCTGCTGTGTTAGAGCTGACACATACTACAGTATTATACTAATAGCACAATATATACTCCGTCCTGTACCACCTTGGAGCTTTAATGCATCTCCTGCACCTGCTTCGAAACCGCAGCATCTGCAAATGTCATCTACTTATAATAGGGTTGCGGTTAACTTTTTTTTTGGATCGTATTTGGACATGACCTGGATTAGGTCGGGCTTACCTTAAGCGATAATTGCACCTTTATCAAGCTTTCTGTTGACATATAAACCAATGCAGCAGTCGAAAAGGCCCCTCGGACGTCTCCTTTGAGCTAGACAGGTACTGCAATGACGAAACGGACAGCTAGTTGAGCGGTAAAGACAACAGTTTTGCTTATCAATTATAATTGACCTCATAAGTGTCGATAACGTGCTCGCAGGGGGGTCCTGAAGCATTCTACGAGAAGGGTATATGCACCTCTAACACTCCGCTGCCCTGTCTACTTACACTGGCAAATTCGTCGAGTATCGGGCCGAGAATGCGTTGTCTGAATTTAGACTTAAATATATTATCGGACCTAAATCCAGGTCATGTCTGAATACGACCCAAGAAAAAATCTACCTAGGGTTGCGGATTAACAGTTAGGATTAACCAGTTCTCTAAATCTATAAATCTGATTAACACCGAGTATTGCCAGATACGGAAGACTTAATGAATGCCTAGAAGTGCCTCGTCGTTTATTGCTCTTGATTGCGGCTGACTACACACTGCTTCCTCCGGAAATTCATGTGCTTACTGAATACATGCACAGAATATGACTCTTTCATTTCATTTTTTAGCGGTCAGATCGGTGCGTCCACTAAACCCACCGCGACAACATTTTATGACGAAAACCAGTCAATTAAGTCTTCATGTTGTTGGACTAACACGGCAGATCGCCTTGCCCTCGCTATGGAACTGTGGGCGTTCTTTATAATTTCATACCATTAATATTCGTAAATTTGATAAATGTCACTTGTAACTTTGCACGATCAAGGCGTAGTAGAGATACTGCTATCTACCGTAGGTCTTCCTTACTGCTGGTAGCGGGGCGGAGCCTACAGGCAGCACCGGTCACCACCGGGACGGCGGCGGCACCTTTGTTTTGATGCGCGATAGTAAGCTCCGAATACAACTCTTTTTTTATTTTTAAATAACTTAAAAGTTTGTCCACTCGCGCAACATCACCTCGCAAATATATTACCGTACTTAGCTGAGGTGGACGGTTCGAACGACGCGCATGAAATTTAAGGGTTTTCTTAGATCGAATATGATCTATTTTTGAGAAACTATCCCGATATAAGAGCATCTCCACCGGTAGTGCAAATTACAAAAGTGATAGTGCGAAGTGAATAGGCTATAATAGGCATAGATAGGACCGTTTCGTGTGCAATAGTTCTGTGTCCCCAAATGGTATTAAAAATTGGCGTAGTGAACGCTATGAACACAGCCTCCAGAAGAGAAAGTAGGAGGCTGTTTGCCCATGTCTGCCGTGTTTTGCTATTTTAGGTCACACTGAACGTGCTGGGGGCGGATTGAGGGCCGACAGAAGCCAGGCGCTGCGAGAATGAGCCGCAACATTATACGCCTGTAGCCTATAGAAAACTCGTTCCCTTTGGATGCCTTGAAAAGGGCCTTACGCGCTGGTATCTGGATCTATACTGCATGTGCATATGTGTTGAGGTGCATACAAACAATATCAAGTCGAAACCGCCGAGGTTGGCGCCTGGAAGGGCAGTTATGGAGTTTGCACTACGTGCGCAATAGTGGAGCCTCGTAGTGAATAGCCGGCCTCTATTCACTACGATTCTCCCGTATTGCACATTCACTTTTGCTATGCTACTTTACGGCTACTTTTTGGTCACTATCACTACACCGGTGGGGGTCGTTTTTATGTAATAATGGTAGTGTAAATTCTTGCCAATTTTGCGCATTTTGCAATACCGGTGGAGATGCTCTAAGGTTTGTATTGAACATTTTTGTTTTTACAGTATAATTGTTTTCACCGATAAGGTTTGTATTGAACATATTTGTTTTTACAGTATATTTTTTAGCTAATAAATTACCAGGTTTTAGTTCATGGAAAATCATACATCCCTCCTTACCCTAAGGGTTAGCTCTGAAATAAATTTCAGAGAATCCGCTGAGCCGCAGTCATCATTTTAGTAGAACAATAGCAAAATCAAATCATTAAATTGCTGATAAGGAATAACTTGATCTCTGTATGGTGTCAAGAGTTAATCATTGACGACTGCTAATAATAATAATTGCAATACAAGCAGATCCAATAATGTGACGAACCATGCAACGTTTCTTTTAGGCAAATGCCTGCAGGACTCTATAGTGAACGAAACACAAATAGACATTTTCTCACCCACCAACCTCCGCAAGAACGGGTTGACGTGAGCGCGCTCACCACTACAAATTAGCTCGAGTTTGCGTATTTATTTCCTCTTGAATTGCGTATCTAACAACTACTTGCATGCACAGTAGGAATGGTCATGCCGAACTATCAGGTCTCAGTCAGTAGTCGTTTGTCCTCGACACGATACGAAACATCGTGCTCCTCTAGCCTGTTCATCGACATCGTATGAGGCATAACGTTACAAGTATATTTTTCTTATACAGCAGTTTGAACGATGATGTCAGCGCCAACAAAGACAAAAGCAGTAGCAATGGTTTTCTGTTGTCAGACGAACAAATACACTAAAACTAGGTAACATGTTTGCAAACACCACTAATTTAGAACCACGAATATGTCTGTGGGTAGCATGTGAGCAGGAGGACGATTATTCAAATTCAATATTAGTATTAATGTACGAATCGACTACTACTATTTCATAAACTACTGAAGCAAGAATAGTACTCCAATTTTTTTAACGATTTGGATACTACTCCCATCTCCACAGTCAAATCTCAGTACTTACTACTGACTTATGGAAATTGCTCCATGCTTGACGAACAACTCGCGCACCATCTTCATTCGAGCTCACAACTTGCGGCAGCGAGGAATTAAATTATATAAGTAGATTCCGGGCATTTTTGCAAAACGTAAGTAGTCGTCTGCATCTACTAATAAGTAGATCGTACAAAAAGCACATCCAGGCAAACAGGCTTCACTACTAGCAAGACACCTGAAACGATTTAAGAATACTTTGCACCACGGGCTTAGTGCACAGGGTGGTTTTTGTTGAGGCTCCTCTGACTGCAATGGCCGCATGTCTTGGGAGTGGCGATGTCGAAGTCCACACTTCGGGGGCACTTGCATTTCGGCAGTCTGCGCCAATAGTAAAATGTTTGTGGTACTCTCCACTCTTGGCAGTTCAGGTGGTCCGTTGAACATTATTGCATGGTGGTATGTACTTGTTTCAAGACCATATTGACTACAAGAACTTTCGCTCTCATGAAGCCCTGGACCTCACCCCCAAACGGAGTTTAAAGGCATTATTGTATTACCTAAGTAGAGTTTAAAGGGATGGATGGTGGTATACCAAATATAAAGCCGTGCGTTCAACCCATGAGCCCGGTCCATAGCGCTTCAATATTTTAAAAAGTAAAAGCGTTGACCGAGATGCTTGTCGGTCGTTGCAAACATGCTTATGCCACGTTTCCGACATACTCAAGCACGGCATACTGGATAATGTCGGATTCCCTTTCCTAGCCAAAGGAACACGCAACACGCTAAGCCCGTGCTCTTTTTCTTTTGGTCATAAGCTCAATGCAAATTGGGCTGGATCTACTTATAAGTAGATGCAGACGACTACTTACGTTTTGCGAAAGTACCGTCGATCTACTTATATTATCTAATTCCTCTTGCGGCAGCGCTCCTGGGCTACAAAAGTGAGCGTGTTGGCGGCACAATTTGTCGAAAAAACCACGTGATCCTGTTCCAAAGTAATCAGTGGCAGCTCCCATGATTCTCTATGCTGATATAACCATAATTCTGGGTCATCGTTAAGCGCCCCCAGAAATGTCACAAAACTACGCACTAGTATTGGATAAAATACACAACAAAAAGTGGGGATTGGTTAAAATCAAGTGCATTACGAATCACACGTAGGTTACATAAAAAGTTGGCGAGTGATTACGAAACATTGCGGCAGTGCTAAAAAACAATTTAATTTATTATAATGCCACCTTTTTAAGAATTAGAACTCAATGCAGTACCGATAGGAGCCCCTACGACCTGAGTGCAATGTAAAAAATGTAGTAAGGTTGTACTTACTCTGTGCTACAATTCAATATAACCATAGGGCAGTGCTATTAATTAGTCAGTCATTACTCGGCTAGAGTGGTATGAATACTTTTGAAGAAATTACTTTAGAAATGACAATGAAGAGTACAAATGCAGCGTTTAAGAATACCGGTATCACAAATTGGCAATAACGAACTTGGTAACCAGATCGAAAGCATTCTGGTACAAATACAATTGAAATTGTGCTCATTCGCACACTTTTGTGATTGCTAGGTAAGTCCATGAAAAATGCTGCTACTGAATTTTGTAATTTCCCTAATGATACGTTTCATGTATTCCATTGGCATATCAAGATACGTGTATGAAGCTAATACACAGGTCCATCCCTAACCAATGAATGGAAATAGAAACAGATACGCTCAAATGGGCATTTGAAGTTAATTCACAGGTTCATCCTTGATCAAAGAATGGAAATAGCAAACAGCGGGGGAGTTAGAGGCAAGACGAGCGTAATTAAGACCATTTTTTACTGAGTATATTAGATTGGGGAGGGAAAAACTAATGAGAGTGAGAGATGTAAGTACGAAATATGCTTTACATTATCGGGTACAAAACGGTAGCTCCAATGTTAGCGGAACCAAAGCCTATATATATTAGAAAGTGTTCAGACCAAATCTCGCCTCGACTCAAAATCCGCCAAAGATGCAATTATTAGGACAGTTTTTATTATATAATAAGTCGATGTACAGACAACGACGCAAATATCCGGCAGACACAAAAATCCGGCAGACAAAGTCGTGCAATTTAAATTCACAACTGACCAGCCAATCAGATTCAGCTGTCACACTTGGTCTTTGTATTCCATATGCCTTTTGGTATTTTTTTCTGTCGTTTCGTGTGTTTTATGACACGGCGTCTTGTGAAATGGACGGGGAATTCTTGTTCTTTTACTATGGAGGATGGCATTCAGTGGTGCCGGATATTTGCGTCGTTGTCTGTAGTGGTGTGTACACTTTGTGGTCAAGTTGGCAAATCACTGCAATACTTAAGTATATGTTTTCTTTGTTCGGTTGAAAAAAATGGTTGCTTCTGAAGTACCTTGAAATCCTATAAATAGTTGCCATTACTTAAGTAGAAAGGATAGACGACATAGCTACTACTTTCGATTTCTGAAGGGAGCTTAAGAATAGAGAAACTTGAAAAAATCTTGCTTCCTCTGTTCGGAAATATAGGGCCACATCAAATCAAAAATTCAAGCTTAAGACCAAAAAATTAAATTAGCGCTAGCTGATCGGTGATCAGTAACCTTGTAACCGTCTTTTTGTCGTAGGCATCTAATTATTATTAATCAGCAGCTCAAAGGCGAAAAATAACTGCATGAATTCGCCACTTCCTCCATAGGTACGATTATTTTTGACGTAAGTACGATTTTTCGTCTCGACCACACGCATCTAATCGGACAAATACATTTTTCAAGTAAATTAGGTGGCCTTTTATTTCCGGACGTACTTAAGTGCGACCTGGTCCTATATTTCCGGACAGAGGAAGTAATAGATTTTATTTACAAATACCAAATAACAACACTATTTCAGGGATGTGTGTGGTAAATTCCAAATTCCCGGAATTTACAGTTTGCTAGAAAAACATCATACAGTATTGCACGTAAAATACTGAAGTAGTTGGTCACTAGGAACAATTCATAAACGCGAAATGATACTAAATACAAATTTACAGCACAGCCTATCACTATCAATCCTTCTAACACAGAACTAAGGTAATATGTAATACTACCGAATAAGCAGTATGTACTAGGGGGACCTACATTATTTTTATGGATTAACGTTGTACTTAAGTTCAGTTCCTTATAGCCAACAAATATTGTACATGTCCTACTCGAATCCAAGGAAATCCTAATCTTTTCATACTGATACGGGTACTGTCTCGATGGTCTTCTAGCTAAGCCAACGTGTTTACAGTTTTTCACTTAAAGCTCGGCTGGGTCATCGTGCCATTATATTTGCAGTTTACACATTGGAGGCAGTGTCAATACACAGAAAAGTAAGCAAAGGTATTCAATGCGCAACCATTAAAAGGCGGTTACGCTACTAATAACGAGGCAGACAGTGATATGGCACTCACCCAGTGCTGGATGCACGTTAATATTTGTAGCTCTAGGCTTACTATAATACACTGCAAATAGCTGTGATTATTGTACTAACGTTAAGCACCGACTGCAGATCTGTCAGTAAACCAAGCTTACTACCAGTAGGCTGTAAGCATTTGGAAAATGAATGTGTGCATAAAAAAATAATAAATCGAAAGCTCCCGCCGAGCGAAGCGAGGGCGGATAATACGTGTACCCCCTTTTCAGTGTGTCGTGATCGGTAGCTCTCGGCATCCGTCCAACTTAGCTATTAGAGAACTATAGTTTCTGGAGTTGAAGTAAGGAATATCTCAGCAAAAATCCGGATTAGGCAAAATAGATTTCCGTGTGGATATTTTGAGATACCCCAATACTTATTATAACTCCAGTGGAGTAAACTACATGGATTTTTTCACATTATTAGTGAAATAATTACTATGTACGATTGCTGGAAGCACTGGCATCTTGCTAACTATTCAATATCAACGCCAATATCTTTCGTAAATACATTTTTGAGTCATTTAGGTCAGTGTGTCCAATATACGTTTTCGTCATGGTGATAGCAGCTAAACTGGCGTACATATATCTCAACAAGGGGCCTCAAAACGGAAAAAGTTTCTGCCCTAAACCTCCGCTGTATTTTCATAGGTTGGCCAGCGCCGAGTTCCACAGCTAGCCGCACATTGCACAGAGAGAATCGTTTTTTAGGATAGTTTGAGATAGAAAATCCTAAAAGAGGTTTACGACAAATATTCGAGTATTTATTTCTTTAATCGATAATCCAATATCCTGAATTAGTAACAGAGGTAGGTTACGATAACCAGTAACACCTTAACACAATCAGGATAATTTTTAGGACGAAAAAGAGGACAACAAACTGAGGGCATTGTTAGGGCCTCTGTTTGATAGATGCCTGCATATCAAAATGTAGCCATTTATTAGGTCTCCTCAAGTATTTCAGCAATCTCCATTAAACTCACGGGTTATTGGGGGGCTGCTGCGCGCAAGGTGTCGGGGATGAATACTTAGAAGGTGGTTTGTCCTTAGATTTTTAAAAATGCTCTAACTGTGGTTGGAGTTATTAAACAACAATTTAGTGAAATAATCCGGGTATATTTAAGATCTGTAGACTCGAACGAGTCTACCATAGTGCAACGCCAGATGGACTCCTATTTAAACCCGGTCAGTACAGTAGCACGATACTGACCGCGGCATTTTCAATAGGAGGGTCAATGGGGAATACAGAGCAGCCATAAATTTCTCCGCCGAGAGAAGCGAAGCGGCAAGGAACGAGTATCGAATAACCTTTTTATTCGTTTCCATCCATCCATATTTAGCTTGGATTTCCAATCTGAAATTTGAATGCACACTTCTAAGCGAAATCTACCCGCCGAGCGGAGCGAGGCGGCCACACTCCTGCTCGGCTTTAAACTTGCAGAAATAGCCCCGCTTGCGGGGCTCCGCTCGGCTTGTGCTGATATAACCACGATCAACTGGATGACAACAGTACGTGTACTTCCGTTTGCTTACTTGGTACTGTATACGACGTTTTGTGGTTTCGTCGCACTGAACCCTTACTTTCGAAGTTCTCAAGACGCACCACCACGACATACGAGTTAACTATGGCAAATGCCACTGAGATCTGCAGTCCACGACAAGTAAAGCTGCGGGGGTTTGAGCGCTTGACCACGTTGGTCGACAGCGTCTCCATGAAAATTGTACATTCGATGCTGGTGGCCGGAGACGTAAACACGCTGCTTCAACACTTGCCGACCGCACTCATGCGGACTTTCAACACGCATCCTCGTATGCGAGCAGTCCAAGTCCAGGACCAAGACTTTACCGCTGAAATTCAAGAGTTCTTGGCCCTTGACGACTTCAGCAGCAAGAATCTCCTACGAGTGCAACGATTCTCTCAATGTACTGAGGATAGTTTCAACAACTGGCAGAAGTACGCGGAGGACGAGTGCAATGTTGGGTTTGACTGGTACAAACAGCTCCCGTTCTTTTTAAACTCGCGTGGGTCGACAACAAGGCGGGGCAAGCTCGCTTGATGCTCTTCTCGGATCACTACATGTCGGACGGGTATTCGGGAATGGTGATATTCGACGACATCCTAGAGCACGTAACTTCACTTGCTACCCGGACTCCCTCGAATGAAGACAACCAAGTCCAAGAATTGCCACTGCGTCCTTCCTTCTACGATATGTGGTTGTCTAAGAAGCCACTGTCGAAAGCTGTAATGAAAGGTGTCATTTCGCTGCTTGGGAAGACGATTTACCGCAGCGAGATGAAGAAGTTTCACCCCGTTCTACCAGCTCGAGCGGACCAACACGACTTCATAGTTCCACCCGTCTCGAACCCCACCTCAGCCTCCTTTGCTGAGGGAGACCCACGCTCTATGACCAACGCTCTCATAGAGTGTAAAGACGAAAACGTCACCTTTGGTGGTGCGGTGGTGTGTGTTACCCTCCTCGCGTTCTACCACACAGCCAAAGGACTCCCAGATTTCGATCCAACGCAGCCGTTCAAGCTCGCAGCCGACTTGGACTACAACATGCGACGATGTGTGCCCCACCCAGTGGAAGAAGACTCTGTTGGTGCTTGCGTTGCATTCGCTGATCTGGGATCGCTAGCTAGCGAAGGTGTCAATATGAAGACTACCACATTCTGGGACCTCGCGCGCCAAGCGAAGCGCGCCAAGCGAAGCGCGAGATCGACTCAAAGATTCAACAAACGATGTTGTTAGCTGCTGTGTCAATTATCCTCGACCAGCGGATCAACGCCAAGATACAACCATCTTTCGCGAAAGCTCTCAACATCCGCCACTCGCAGACTTCAGAGGCAAATCTCTCCAACGTGGGACGGTATCCGTTTGCGAGAGAGCATTCGCTATCATCAAATGATGACAACAGCGAGCAGAGTCTCCTTAAAGTGAAGACGCTGCATGTGTACAACCCAATTCCTCATTTGGGTCCGTCGGTAGTTCTTTGGGTATCGTCGGTTGACTCGTTCTGCTATTCGATGGGACACAAGTGCGAGGACGACTCAGCTAAAGCTCTCTTCGCTGCTTTTGTAGCTGTTTGTGAGAATATAGGCAACATCACGGCTGATGTAACATTGGCAGACGTACTAGAACAACTGTAATTGTAACTTTCAATGAGCACATTCGTTCCTTTGCTGCTTTTTCAAAGTAGTGGATACATGACAATCTTGAGCCACCACCATTACGTTCAGGCTAACCGGATCGACCATGGGTCTGATTGATTTGACACGAGGACCAGGGGAACTTTATACGCAAAAGTATCATTACAACACTTTACATTCAGATGGACTGTACTACGCTAGATTACCCGACACAACGTTCACACAGAGATTCCGGTGGTTGCATCCAGTTTACTTTGAAGGTGACACCTTTGGGGAACCAGCAGGCGTTGGCTTCGGACTAGCAGTCGGTGTGGCTGTACGGTTGGCTGGCTTTGCTGGTGTGGGTAGCGTTGTGGCGTTGGCTGGCATGGGCGACTCCGTAGCATTGGCAGGCTTCGATGGTGTGGTGGCCAGGCATTCCGAAATAATAATTGTATTGCCACTTCAGTATAATATATCACATTTAATTATTGATTTTTCACTTCCTGTCAGTAAGTTATTTTGCTCATTCAATAAAGTACTTCATTTTCGTAAAAAGTTGCTTTGTTTTATCTTCCAAAAGCGAGATTACCAGTCAAATCTTCAGAATTGCCAATCTCTCTCTCAAACATGCACCAAACTTTCTCTTTTTACTGGAACCGTGGCGCGCGTCGAGTAAAGCGTAGGATCATGTATGTAGCTGTTGTGAAGTTGATACTCATTCAATACACTTCTTTTGCTACAAATAATTTATTTCTTGGAATTTATTTCTAGATGCAATATCTTATTTCTGCTAGTGCCACCAATATTATTCCAATGTTATTATCGGAATGCCTGGTGGTGGCATTGTTGGCCTTCGGCGGGGGCATGTATGCGGAAGGCGCTGCTGTTTTCGCAGGTTTTGTCGTCTTGGGTGGTGCAGTGGTCTTCGGTGCTGCTGTAGTGGGCTTCGGTGTCGTTGGCTTCGGTGTCTTGGGCTTTGGTGTCGTAGCCGCCGTGGACAGATGACGGGTCTCGTCGGATGACTCAACGTCTGCATCGGGAACTTTATCCACAACAGGGACAAGTTCAGTGCTGTTGTCTATTGCGTCGAAGCTCACAGCAAGTTCGCCACAGTCGTCCTCGTCACTCTCGTTGGGGCCATCGACGGGCAGCTCAACCGGGACATCATCGAGTGCGGACCTTAAATAGGCCCCGTCGACAGCTTCAGCCGAGACTTGTGAAGAGGTTGCCCCCAGGAGGACTACGCAAACAGCACTTGCGAGGAGATGGTGCAGCAGCTTCATGATTTTTGGACGGTTGCTTGCTTGTTGCTTTTGAAAATGAACGTTGGGGACTACGGCCTGAAGTCCTCAAGGGTAACTGGTGACTAAAGCGTTGGGGGCCAAGTGGGGCCTACAGTATTCCATCTGTCCATCGTCTCCCAACCTCTTAAAGCCCTGATTCGAGAACTGATTTCGTCCTCGCCAAGTCCAAGAGGTCTGATGCCCCCCCCACTCACCCACACTTCTCAATGTAATAAGTTCTCATTCGAGTGTCCTGGTCGATAAGGCGAGGAATTAGAATTGCCATGTGATTTCGGCCTCGTTGTTATAACCTATCTACGGTGGTAGTACAGGGAACAATAGAAACACTGAAAGATTACTTTCAAATCAACGTCAAACAAAGCAACCAACAAGCGAGCAAGATGAAGATCCTTTCAAGCGCAATCATCTGGGTGGTACTCCTGACAGCAGTCCCTTCAGTTGAAACACTTTTCCTGTTCGGTTCGACTCCAGGGAGCCACGAAGGTGATCACGATGCCGGTTCAATCCAGCACGTTGTCAGAGTTGACCCGCCACCACACAGGGGTCACCCACGCGGCCCGCACGGGCCAATTGGATGGCTGCACGACAAGCAATTTGGATCAGATCACGATCGTCTGCGAGCATCCGGTCCTGCTGATCCGAAATTGCGTCGAGCCCGGGATAAGAAGTTATTTGAACGTGCAGCAGGTGACTAGATCCTAATTGACGACGAATGCGTGAAAACAAGTTATACATGTATTATCGTGGATTTTATCGAGGACCGTGGGTCAAAGTTCTACTCGTAACGTCAATTACAGAACCAAAACATCTCGTGCTTTCATTGCAATAAAGTTACGTCTGCTGATACTACAAAATAAAACATTCTCCGACTTAATGGTTTCCTGCAAAAATGCACGATACCGGGTATCTTTCTTACTCGTCCAATAGAGCCAGAACATCAGTTAGGTTTTCATCACCTCCGATGTTGCCCAGGCTCTCGAAGAGCACCACTAGCGCCGTGAACAAGTTGTTCCCAACCTCGTTTTCCACCTTATGTGCCATCGAGTAGCTGAACGTGTTCACCGATGACAGGAAGATCGTAACGGAGGGGGCAAGGTGTGGTAGGGCCTTGAACACATGCAAACTCTCAATCGATAACACATTGTGTGGAGTCGAGTGCATGCTCTCAAGACGCCACGACCGGGTCAAGTCACTGTCACTGTCCGACGGCAGCATCACCTGACGAGCTTTCTTGTACGCCAGAAGGCCGCGTCGACTCTCAGTATCATAACTTTCAGTGAGTGAATGGTTCTTCTCGAAAGGATATTGGACCAATTCAGCAACTCCAACATCGGCGGTGATGGAGTGAGCCACGCGAACTTTCTTCAAGAAGGACGGATCCAATTGCGCATTGAGTTTCTGATCAGCCGTGATAGTAGGTAGAGCCATATTGACTGTATTCTTGAGACTGGCTTCGATCTCTCGACTAGCGCGTCCAGCCAAGTCCCAGAAGCGCGTGGTTAGCATGTCAACTCCTTCCGAGCTGAGCCAGTCCAGATCAGTCGTTGCAGTGTACATACCCACCTGGTTCTCCTCAGCAGGATGTTGCACTTGGTGGCGCATGTTACAATCGACATCCATCGCGATTCGAAACGGGTTAAAGCGTCCACGCTGCTCTTTGCTACTACGTACACGGTAGAACGCGAGGAGTGCGACAACGACCAAGACCCCATTGAGAGTCACACCCTCCTTCCTGCATTTGGCAAGCGCTTCACGCATAGATTTAGCGTCTCCATCGGCGAACAGAGCTTTGGTGCTGTTGGTTACAGGAGGTACTGCGAAATCCTTCTGGTCTACTCGAATAGGTAGTAGAGGCGTGAACTTGTGCACGTTGCCGCGGAATATCCGACGTCCGAAGATCGCGTTGGTGCCTTTGAGCAGCGGTTTGGCCCACGTGATCTTATTGAGCCACATGCGGTAGAGTGACGGACGCAGTGGGAACTCCTTTACTGTCAGTGTGGATGGTCTTTGGTTCTCCGATGAGGCTTGTCTAGCGAGCTTTGACACGTGCTCCAGGATGCAGTTAAGCACCACAGCACCTGAGAACCCGTCGGACATGTACTGATCCGAGAAGAGCATGAGACGAGCAGTGTCTTTACGTTTAGCCACCCAGACGGAGAGATAGAAGGGCAACTGGCAGTAGCGATCAAAGCCAACACTGCACTCCTTCTCCACGAACGCCTGCCAACTCGTAGGGCTACCGTCTCCATAGTCTGCGGGGGTTAACATCTTCACTTGCAGTATCTTAGCAAGGCTGTCAGTGGTAACTGGAGACTGGACCTCGGCCGTGAATTGCTGGTCTTTGAGTTGAAGAGCTCGCATCCGAGGATGCAGGTTAAAGGCGTGTATCACTGCAGCGGGTAAGAAGCGAAGTAGAATGGTCGTGTCACCCCGGACGAGCATCGAGTGCGCAATCTTGACAGACACACCTTCGGATGTAGTGACTGTCCGCTCAACACCTCGAAGAGAAACGCGACTACCGGCAGCAGAAATTTCGACTTCAGTACTCATGGTTTGAGTTGGTTAGTCCTTGGGAGCTCGAGTAATCTCTCGAAGGCGAATTTGATAATGAGCAACGAGTTTGGCAATGGAACTCGCTCGTGGTCGTAAGAGAATCGATGACATTGATGGCTATTCGATGGCATGTCGGACGTGCGTTTCTACCTGCGGATGATCAATTCATGGAAGGAATGGAAGGTGAGGAACATTCTACAAGAGACTTGTGCTCCGCCTCTGACGAAATTGCGCCGATGTTGCCAGCATGATATCGTCGGGATGAAGCTTTCGATGTGTCGAACGAAGTCTTTATGTCTAGTGACTTGGCAAGCTTATCTGAAAGGTTTAAGATGCTGGAGACGTTTCCTATTCATAGCAAGTTGACAACATCGGTGCATTGTTCACACCTTAATTAACTCGCAATTGAGGACAATGAGCTCGTGGGTAGTGACGGACGACACACCCACAGCCACAGTCGTTTGGATGGCCGCTGAGCAGATTGGCAAGGCTCAGAACCACGAGCAGCTTCAGAAGATCTGCGACTACCTCGTCAAGTATGGCGCGCCCAATGATGGACCAAGCACATTGAGATCTCTACTAAGCTCACCGGTTTCGTGGTATTAATCACAGCAAGCACTGGTTCCAGACTGCCGGGGATTTAAGGAGTGCCCGACAAGAAGCTACCGAATGGCAAGCGTACGTACAGTCGCAGCATTGTTGAGCAAGTGTAAGTCTTGACAGGTTTGCTTGCCAATAGGCTCGAGGTACCGGGGCGTCTGAAACTTGCCATTCAACAAGTTTTGGATCAATCGACGGTATCAAACTACAGCTACGATGACTACTACGCAGCAGATGAAACCACAACTCAAGACTGGACAGAGACTTCGACAGGTTATGAGTATGGCTCTGCTGAAGGAGCTGACCAAGCTCCCGCAAATTACTACTACTCAAGTGATTATGGCTATCCATCCAGTGACACAACAAACTCGACAACAGCTCAATACAGCTATGACCAGACTGACTATAAGCTTACAATAGACAACCCGCCATCTTACGAAGAAAGCTCTAGAGCAAGTCACGAGAATTACTACAGCAACACAAGCACGAATAGCAACTATGACAGCGGAGAAGCAGCGACTACCTTGCTCAGTTTGCATGGAAGCATGGAGCAGGCTCAAATTGATGAAAGCGACGTTGTTGAAGCACATGCTATCGAAGAGGAGGTCGCCAAAGAGTGTGAAGAGGTTCTGCTAGCTTCAGACCAACCATCGTACGCTGTAGAGCTTGGCGAGCCAACGCAACGAGATGAAAGCAAAACTAGCGGGACCTGGAGCTGCGGCCAGTGCACGTACCTGAACCCGATGACCTCGTCGTTCTGTGAGATGTGTATCGGTCACCTTTCGCTGTCCCCAGACATGAAACCAACGGCCGGTACAAGTGTCTCTGCTTCCTTGCTGACCCCAGCCAAGCCGATGGTTGACGTGGTTACGAGTTCACCTCCGCTTGAGCCTCCAGTTGCGCAATATACACAATCGGGTGTGACCTGTATGATGCCTCCAGTAGGCTCATTGTATCCTCCGTCAGCACCAGACTTTGAAGGCTCTGAAGATGAACCGGTAGATCCATCGCCAATCCCACCACCGCCACCATACCCAGGTACTAGTACTTGTGGTAACGTAGACTTCCTGGCTCTCGCCTTCAGTGGCAGTAGTGCCCCGAAAACACAAGTGACACCTCGCTCTTCTCCCACAGGTAAAAGCTGTCAAATGCGGCGTGAAGAGGCCACCACTGAGTACACCTTTTAGGACAGTTCCACGATCGTAATTTCCGATAAACTAAAGCATAACAAAGAGCACAGAACATCGGTCAAAGCCCCGGGTACTTACAGTTTTTAGCAACCTGATGGTCTATGATGATTGTTCCCTCGGTCTACTTCGCGTAAGGGCACCAGACCTCGTTCATCTCGACGTACACGGACTTCAGCTGCGTCCACGAGTCGATACCAGCAAGTCCGTTCTCACGACCAACACCAGACTTCTTGTATCCGCCCCACGGAGTCTCCACTGGCGCAAGGTTGTAGTTGTTGATCCACGTCGTGCCAGCCTGCAGCTCATCGATCATACGGTGAGCACGTGTAATGTCCTTGGTGAAGACACCAGCCGACAGACCGAAGATCGTGTCGTTCGCACGAGCCAGCACTTCCTCCTCGGTGTCGAACGGCAGAATACACATGACCATACCAAAGATCTCCTCGCGTACAATAGTCATGTCGTCCTTGCAGTCCACGAAGATCGCTGGGGTGAGGAAGAAGCCATCCTTGGTGGCCTCCGACGGCATGATACGTTCACCTCCTCCCTTCAGTAACGTGGCGCCCTCAGCCACCCCCTTCTCGATGTAACTCTGCACCAGCTTCATGTGCTTCTCGTGGATCATCGGTCCGATGTCTGTGCTCGGGTCCAACGGGTCGCCAATACGCAGCTTCAATGTGCGCTCGTGCATATGCTGCACGAACTTGTCAAAGATTTTACGCTGCACAAACACTCTCGTGCCATTGGAGCAGACCTGGCCAGACGAGTACCAGTTGCCCATCATGGCACCGGCCACCGCCTGCTCGATATCTGCGTCTTCGAAGACAATAAGCGGCGACTTGCCTCCGAGTTCCATTGTCACTTTCTTCAGGTCGTTTGCTGCACCCGCATACACATTGCGTCCAGTGCCTACAGAGCCAGTAAACGAGACCTTGGCGATATCCTGGTGCTCTACTAGAGCCTGTCCTGTTTCTCCTGCCCCCAACACGACGTTGAAAACCCCCTCAGGAACACCTGCTTCCAAGTAGGCTTCAGCCAGCTTCAAGGCTGTGAGTGGCGTCTCCTCGGACGGCTTGAATACCATCGAATTACCGAATGCCAGAGCAGGTGCAGACTTCCAGGCTGCGCTCTGCAGAGGGTAGTTCCAGGCTCCGATGCCGGCGGTGACACCCAATGGCTCGCGTTTAGTATAGGCCCAACTGCCTCCCGTGAGCTCCAAGTGTTGACCCCCTACAGACGGACTCACACCTCCATAGTAGTTCAGACAGTCTGTGGCGCTCAGTACGTCCGTGACGGTCGTCTCCGCAATGGGACGTCCTGTGTCAATAGTCTCAAGCGTTGCAATATCGTCCGTCTTGGCCGTCAGGATGTCTGCGGCTTTACGGAGGATGGAGCCCCGCTCGGCAGGACTCAGACGACGCCAGTGTTTCTGAGCAGATCGGGCGGCACCCACAGCTTCGTCCACTTGCGCCTTGTCAGCAGCTGTGAACGACGTCTCGGGCTTCCGCGTCGTGGCGTTAAGAAGCGTGAAGCTCGGCGCAGACGCCCGGGGCGCCACGTACTTGCCGTTGATAAAGGACTTAACCACGCGCGCCATTCTGGAAACGATGGAGGGATGACGATTTGTGGCCGCACGGCGAAAAGCCTATGATATAGAATGAATATGCGGGATTGTAATGTCATCAGTTTTTAACAATGCGGGCAATGCGAGCGGCTAACGCGGTGCTACGGCGCTCGTCTCGCTCTTCAGGCCAACGTTCTCGACCAACTGCTGGTCTCACCTTGTTGCCTAGTGTCTGGTGCGCCTCTGGATTTTTGTTTAACCGCCCATCGCTCTCTAGAAGCCGAGATATTCAAGGTTGTCCGACTGTGAGTCGAGCATTCACTACTTTGCTGGGCAATGGCGCCGCGCCACAGCCAGTTGCTGCCTCCGAACCGGTAATAGCATTGCCGCCCAAATATGAGTTGCAGCCAGACGACGTGCACTGCTTTGTGGGACTGAACGGCAGCGGGAAGACCCAGTTCTTGGCCAGATTACAGAATCACGTCAAAGAGCAACAGGCGAGGGGGGAACTACCAGCGTCTTGTCGGTTAGCGAGTCTCAGTCTTGACGCTCATCGAGAATTCGTGACCGAGAATGGACATCGAGTTGTGGCCGATGTGCTTGGCGGCATCGGCTCCCCTACTGCTCGGGATCTGATAGTGAGACTCGGACTGTTCCCTGTGTGGGAACAACGAGTGCGTCACTTGTCGACAGGAGAAATGAGGAAGCTACTACTTGCCGTGGCGCTGTTGGAGACTCCGAGAGCGTCAGTGCTGATTCTAGACCAGCCATTCGACGGGTTAGACGTCAAGGCGAGACGACAGCTGCAGTGGATGCTCGGACAGTTGACGAGGGGGTTTACCAGGCTGTTAGTGGAGACGACGGGAGCCAAGCACGAGGCGTTCGCCTACAAGACACAAATGCTGCTAGTGGCGAACAGACTAGAACAGGTATTCCCGGAGATCTTCTCACACACAGTGCTTTTGAGACACAATACCGAGGATAACCATGAATTCGAGGTCGTCGCCTGGCCTGAAAACAAGGAAGATGACGCACGCAACAAGGCTATGATGGAGCGTTTGAAGGAGTTCTACGCTGAAGAGCATGAGAAGCGGGTGAAGATGACGGACATGGAGCTCATATCACTTGTCGAACAACTCTTCAAGTGCCGGGAAGAAGCTCAACAGGTTGGCCCTAACACTCCCGCTGTGCAGTTGAATGGTGTGACGATCTCGTACGACCGCAAGAGAATCTTGCTACAAGACGTCAATTTCGTACGCCAGACGCACGAGCACTGGGCTCTGCTTGGACCTAATGGCTCCGGTAAGAGCTCTCTCATGCGCGTCTTGATGCAGACACCAGGTCACGGCCTGACAGAGGGCGAGGTCCTGGTCGTCGGCGAGCAAGTGCAACCAACTGGCTCAAATTCGCGCAACGAGGACGCAGCAACGAACTTGAAGCCAAGACTTGAGGCTATCTCGACCGATCAACACATCCAGCTCTTGCACAAGAGCCTACTGACGGAGGAAGCAGAAGACCAAACTGCGTTCAGCCTCATTGAGAGCAACGCGGCGAGCTCTGAAGCTGCTGAGCTCACGATGCGCTTGCTTGCGCTCCCGGTTGCAGTGAAGACGCGCACGCTCTCTCAGCTCTCGCAGGGCGAGCAGAAGCTCGTTTTGATTGCTCGCGCACTGGCTGCATGTCCAAAGTTGTTGATTCTAGACGAGATCACGCATGGGCTGGACCCGTTCAATCGCGCTCACGTGTTGCGTGTGATTGAAACTATTGGCCAGCACGCAGCACAAGCAACTCACATGGTGCTAATCACGCACCACGAGGAGGAAATCACTCCTTGTTTCTCAAACATCTTTGAAATCGAGGACAAACAAATTGTTGAGCGGCCTAGACAGATAGAAACTGCATGAACAAGATTAAAAAAGAGAGAGCGTTGGCATCTTCTTCATTTGCTGTCCATGTCTCGAATACGGTAGGTATGATTCAACGCAAAACTCATTGATCAGTACGCAACTGTCTGATCATACCCAAAAGTGAGGATGGTCTGGTTACGAAGTGCCGTAGAGAAGCTCGGGTCCACCGCTCCAAGTGCCATTCGATCGAGCATTGGGCTGAAACAAACGCCTGTAATGTTGGCGACGGTGTTGACGGGCTGCTAGGGCGACACCCAACGCCATCGCCGACAGTGCACACAGGAAGAAGAGCGGATAGCCAAAGTACTTATCGTAACTCGAAAGGCCACTCGAAGCCTTGTTCAGCGACGATTTCTGCGCAACCCCACTACCTCCGATAGATCCACCATGGGGAACAATGACATCGTCATCGCGAGCGCAAGTTGGTGCATGATGTCCAGTCTTGCACGTGCAATTCGCACCCGGTCCCTCGGGGCAAAACCCGTAGCCCGAGCAGAAAGGTGTAATCGTGCCATCCGACATGTAGACTCCGGCTGACAGCCAACACGGGTCAATCGATGGCTTCTCGATAGGGACCTTGGACGCGTCGCAAGATTTAGCAGCCATCGGTTTGCGGGGCATCGGGAACTCGACAGCGTTGCTGTAGCTGCTGGGGTTTGCCAGACAGCCCTTGTCATTGCCGTTCGCGGCGCAGTTGTAAGCAGGGAGTTCACCGGCCGCCACGCAAAGATTGCGATCCAGTGTCTTGTAGAATCCGGCGACACTCGAGTCTATCCATTGAGCTCGTCCCAGAACCGCAGTGACCAGTTGATTCACTTCATCATCATAGCTGCCTTTGGTTTTAGCCTCGACATTCGCGCATTGCAAGTTATCAGTCTTCCACCCGACACATTTCTTTAGCTGACGC
Source organism: Phytophthora tentaculata (assembly GCA_033557915.1). Lineage (NCBI taxonomy): Eukaryota > Oomycota > Peronosporomycetes > Peronosporales > Peronosporaceae > Phytophthora > Phytophthora tentaculata. The sequence continues at coordinate 5,915,029 of JAUCEA010000009.1, forward strand.
CGAATCGGCTCAGCGCTTGTTTGGATGAACGACTTAATGGACTCGTCACTCCACGTTGACGAGCGCAACTGAACCCACCGCTGTTGAACGAGGGATGCGAACTTGTAATTGCAGGTGAGACGCTTCCAGAACGTGTGAATCGTGTACATCCAAGTCGTCTTGGAGCCACCTTTCCCGTAAGCCAAATTGAAATCCCAGACGGGGCCAGCATTGATAGGCTGACTACGGTCCTTGAAGAAGTACGTGCTGCGGCGGTACGCGTCGGAATTCATCGATAACTCCGAGTGCAGGAAGTAGTCTACGAACGAGCCAATGTCGATATGTTCCTCTAGTCCGTCCGGGTGAGTCATGTTATCATAGAGAAACTGGTACAAACGGGGAAGCGGGCCAGTCTTGGGCGACACGAAGTAGTCGCGCATTGTTTGAGTGATGTCTTTTGGTTCTGGGAACGTCAGGATTGGTCGCGCACCGGCACCAAAAAGTCCAGTCGCTTCATTCAGCACGACGTTGGGCGAGTAGTCGCCGTAACCCAGCGGATTGTTTTGCCACGCCCACCCTCCAGAGAGCTCTTTCTCCGTCTGGCAAGAACTATTTAACGGAGTCAATCCGACTCGATTCGGGGTATACGCGATCTTTTCCAAAGCCAAGTAGACGCCCCGATACCGTGGGCTCCAGTCGTTAGCATCTAGTCTGTCACGAACGAACACCACAATAAGACGGGTCCGGGGTGAATACCGATCCGTGCCGCGGAACATCCAGTGAGCTAGATGGTTGCGCATCAAGCTAGCATCAACCGTGGGGCCATTCAGGACGAAAGTCCGATCCGCTGGAAACCCGAGCAGCTCACCGTCTTCATTCAGCTCAACCCCAATCTGGTGCTTCATGAAGTGGAGACTGGATTGTCCTCGGTAGTGAACGCTTGCAGGATACACCGCCGTTCGATTCATTTCCAGACAGTTCAGTGTGCCGTTCGCGTTGTCAATAACTTCGATATTGGCTTCGACGGGGTCCCTCATGCAATCAGGTGCTGGCAGGCGAGGCTGGTTACACGTCTCAGTCGGCAATTTCACTTTGGTTGGTGACACGATGACGATCGGCAACTCGAAGCACGCTACGATCATCGCAAGCAATAAAAGGGTTAGATCGCACAACGCCCAACAGTCTGCCAATTCATGAAAAGATCTTACTGCTGTCTGACGCTTGCACCACGTAGCTACACAGCGCGGTCAATGCCAGCAGCAACGTCTGAAGCCTTGCAAACTTCATTTTCGTTTTTGCTCGGCTTTTGGCCCCAAAGATTCCTTGTTGCCGAAGAGCCTGAACTGTTGAGCTTGCTCCTGCTGCTTCGAATTCGCGAATGCCAAAGGTTTTCGTAACTGACGAGAAGTCGACTACTGACGGGTTTTGACCAAACGATGGGTTCTACTGCTCCATTTATAAGATTTTACGCGACCAGTTCTATAGTACTGGGTGCCTTTCACAAAGGTCGCCGCCAGTTGTGTTCAGCTAAGTTCATCATTTCAACTAAAGATCGCGCTGATACCGCAATCGAGTCGTTTCGCATACCGTTGTCATCGTCGCCTTTGGTAAGGCTGGCTAAAAAAAACAAAACCCCCAGAAACGCTTGCACCTGGTCATCACCACCCAGCTCGCTTCGTACATCCACGTAGCGCGCAAGCAGGCCCAAAAGTGCCAGAGAATCCTGGACGAGATCCATACGAATATGGTCATTCAGCAGGTTCTGCGTAATGCTCGTTGTCCGAGCACCAAATGTCTCCTGATGAAGAAGCTGGGACAAATAGTAAATTACCGACCGATACCCGTCTGCGTCGCCGGGAAGGCCATGAGTGCTTTCCAGCACGAGGCGAATTCCTTGGGCTGGAAACGACGTGATGATCGAGAGCAGCAGTTTCACGATCTGGTGCTGAAGTGTCCGCAGATTTTTTGCCTCGTCTACAGAAAGCTCTCCTTTACTCGCCAGCATTTTGGCGCATCGATTGAATAGCAATGACTTCTTGGACTCGGCCTCCACTTCAGTAAAGACTTCTGGAACGCGTAGTAGCTGGGCCAGCAGCCCAAGTGCTTGGCTCTTTACAGTAGGAAGGCCCTTTGGTGCCAGCAAAATAGATGGGATTACGTTGCTTGCCAACAAGGGTTTGAAGTCTGGGGTTAATGCTGGTCGATGCGTAAGTCCGAGATCGACCCAAAAGCAGAGTACGCACAGACCATCTTGCACGACTGCAGGCTCCTTGAGATTGTTCTTTATAATGCGACAGAGTGCACCCATCAGCTTCGAGCAAAGCTGCCGCTGTTCTGAAGCAGCTTCCTCAGCAGATAACTGCAACATGTCGCCCTGACCCACCGAGTCGTACTCCGATCGAGCTGACAAGTAATCGTCCAACGAAGTAAAGCGCAACCCGGTCAATGAAATGCGCGGGTGCTCCATTCTGTTGGCGTTTCGCTGCAATCTGGAGACCGAAGACGAGGAGTCATCGGAAGGCGACGATGTCACAAGTAGAAAGTGCTGGAAATGCGCACTGTGATGCATCACTGAGTACATGACGCGCAGCACACTGCAAATCGCTGTCCACTCCAAATCGGTTGGCGCCGCGAGGTACTGCACGAGCACCGGCGCAAGGGCAACAGCAGAAACATCCCCTGCTAGCATTTTTCCGATCACATCGTACAGCTCTCGCGCTCGATCCGAGGCCAATGCACTTTGTGTCGCATTGTTTTCCCTGGCAACACTCAAAATTGACGCATGTGCCTGAGCAGACGCTCTCCCCGCCATCTGCGAGAATACGCTTTGCGAGAACGGAACTCCACTAGCCGATTGCTGCATCGATTCAGTTAGCGAATTGCTCGATGATCCCTGAACAAATTGCGACGGCGTTGAGCTATGACATCCTTGTAGCGGCTGTGTTCGGTCATCATCAGTATTAGGTTGCTTATTTCCCCCAGGCTTCGCAGTCACAGTGCCATTGATAAGTGTCAGTAAATCCCTGGAAGTCCCTGTCAATAAATATGATATCAACTTCGCGTTCTCTTCCTTCGGACCACCAATGCCGCCCTCTCCTCTCTCGTCTCCGAGCTTCAGCTCTGTCTGTACAGCAGTTTCTACCACTGGCACTGGTGGCCGCCTCGTCACCTGTTGTGAATGCTGTGAGAGCTGCTGGGACATCCTCATAGATTGACTGGCGGCCAGGAAGCTTTCGTGTTTGCGGCGTCTAGTGGCCATGAGTCTACGCTCGGCGTCGCGGCGTTTGGTTTCGATGATATGCTTCTGTTGCAGGTCTTCAGCCTCCTTCATGGCGCGCACCTTGACACGCTCAGCATTCTGCAACTTTTCGGCCGTGAAAGCAAGCTTAGATTCGAGTGCCGCCATCCGTTTCTGCATCTCGCGCTCCTTCTTGTCGCTCTCGTACTTCGTCTCGGTCTCGAACAGCGACATACTGGCGCGCAGATCGAAATTGTCCTCCTCCGCCTCCTTCAACTTGGCCGCCAATATATGTAGCATGCCTTCTGCTTCACCCTTCTCCTGCTGCAGCCGCTGGAGATCCTCCTGCAGGTGCATACGGTTGTCCTGCGGTGCGCCATACATGAGCGCGGAATTCAATTGTTGCAGTGCGTCAGGTCAGAGTGATGGTTTAAAGCTTGATTTTGTAGCGGCTTACTGAACGTAAGTCGCTTTCTGATGACATCTGAGAACGTTTCGCGCTTTAATTCGTCATTTTTCGATGGAGCTGAACAAATCGCTCGAGGAGGTCAAGGACGCCGCTGTGACGGAGGAGGCCGTCGCGACGGTGCCCGCTGTGGACGCAGCGCCGCCCGATCGCCCGCTGTTTGACGAGTTTTACGATGACTGGGCCTCGTTCGACGCTGCAATTGCGCGCGCAACGGCGGCGTATCACCCGATCCGCAAGCGCTCGTCGCTGACCTTTGAGGTGTACAACCGCACAGTTTCTAAAGGTAAACATGACCGCAAGAATATCGCCGAGTTCCTGTCCAAGACTTTCAAATGTACGCACGGCATCAAGTTCCGCTCGAGAGGAAGCGGCAAGCGAATGCGGCATAAGTTGCGTGATATCGGATGCCCATTCCACGTCTACGCTTCGGCAGTGGAGTATGGTCCCACATACCGCGTCAAGGTGCGGACTCATGACAAGCACAATCACCCTATAGGCCCAGACTCCATGAAGATGATGAGCGGCGCGCTGAACGAGTCGGACTATGAGTTAGTGACGCACGAGAGAGATAACGAAATGGCGTCGACGCAGCAGAACGCTGAGCCTACTGCGGCAAGCACTAATGTGCATCAGATGGAGCATGTGATCTCGTCTGACAGCGCGGCGGAGGCAGTACAAGCGGCGTATGAACGACAGATGAGGGAGCAATTGGCGCAAGCAGAAGCCCAGGCTCAGGCTGAAGCCCAATCACAGGCGTACCAATATGCCCAAGCGCAAGCATTGCTAAAGGCTCAGGCAGAAGTGCAGGTGATGACTGACGCACAAGTGCAAGCCCGAGCGCAGACGATTCTTCAAGCTCAACATAACCATACGCAAGGGCAACCCCAGTCAGATGATGCTGCAGATATTTTGAGTGCAAGCGGCCACGGTAGCGAACTGTTAGATGGATCGATTGACAGTACAATGAGCGACGATGTTTTCTCTGCTTCTTCGGCTGCGCAGACGACGACTTCTGACGTCGCAGTCGCTGCCAATACCGATAAACAAGACGCTTCTTCTAGCGATATCCAAGCACCAGCGAGGTTTGAGGAGACGATGACTCTCGAGTCACTTCGGAAACGTATCGCGGACTTTGCTGGCGAACGCGATTGGAATGAGGTACGCCTGTTTTGGTGGTCTTAACAAGTTTTGCCATCACTGACTCATTACGTTGTTCGTATTTTGTGATGTATTATCAGTTCCACACGCCTCGCAACTTGTTGTTGGCTCTTACGGGTGAGGTGGGTGAGCTGTGCGAGATCTTCCAGTGGAAGGGTGAAGTTAACAGCACAGCGGGTTAGCACCGAAATGACATCTCCATTGATTCTCTTCTGGTGAGCTTAACTACTGCTGTGATACAGATTGGTCTGCGCGAGACAAGGAGCACCTAGGCGAAGAAATTAGCGATGTGCTGATCTATCTGGTGCGACTTGCTGACAAGTGCGACGTAAACTTACCCGCCGCTCTCAACGATAAGATTGCAAAGAATGCCAGGAAATATCCTGCTGATCTGGTTCGTACACGCCAAGCTCGATGTGAACCTGCTCTTTGACTGCTGCTTCCTAACGCACGTTCGTGCTTTTGGTCACTGCAGGTGAGAGGCTCATCGAAAAAGTACAACGAGTACAAGAGAATGCGTATTACAGAGGAGTCAAGCTTGTAGAGAGGCAAGAAATAGTCTTTGAGTATCATGCATCGATGTTGAATTGTGCGTTGAAGCGAACGGACTCAAGGAGATCACGCGGTTCAGTATATAAAAGCAGCGAGTTCACCACGAAGGTGCGCAGTGCATCAAGCTGTTTTGGATGTGCATGCAAGCGCTTCCATCTAATCTGCCACAAGCGTCAAGTCGCTTGCCACGAAAGATGCTACGCGCCCGAAAGCTTATAGCACGCGATCCACGGTGTCGTCCATCCTTTTCGATTCGGTGCTCCCTTAACCCTGCCTGCGCTGTGCCTGTCTAATCCTCTGGAGCGTCGCCGTCCACCATGCGGCTCTCGTTCTCGAGCTTCTCGATCATCTGCAGGAACTCCTTCTCCTCGTTCACGCTGACAACCTTCGGCTCCATCTTCACAGACATGGTGCCCTTCTTGGCGGTAATGTGCTCCCGCACAGCCTCGATGGCCTCCTGGAGTTTCTGGATACCCTTCTGCTTGTCCAGCGTGCTGGTAGTCATGACGTACATGGGAGGCGCAATGAGTTTGACCTTAACGGGAACGTCCGCAGTGCCGATATTCTGGGCAGCCTGCAGGGCCGAGCGAATAGCCTCAATACCCTCGTACGTGAAGCACGTGACCTCAATGTCCGCACGGATCTTGATAGGCTGCGGGGTTAGCCGGCGGCGGATCTGTGCCTTGAGCGCCGTGAGGATCTCCGGCGTGATGTCCAGACCCTCAAAGACCGAGTCATCTGTAATGCCCATCTTAAAGATATCGTAGCAGTGCACGTACTCGACCTTCTTCTCGTCCTCACTGGGGGTCTCGATCTTGAACTTCTTGTACAGCGGCCAGGCCACCTTCGAGTACAGGTCCTCGATCTCGAGGTGGTTCTCCTGTGCCACCTGGCGCAGCACACCGTGCACGGTCTTGGCCTTGTTGTAGCGCTCCTCGCACTTGGCAATGTCCTCGGGCGAAACCCGGCGCTTGGACAGATCAATGTAGCCCTTCTCCTTGTCCACACGAAGCACCATGACCACCTCGTTCTTGCCCACACGAATGAGCTTGTTGATGGAGCGGATGCGGCGTCGAGACAGCTCGGACAGCAGGATCATGCCCTCAATGTTGTTGTACTCGAGCAGCGACACATAGGCGCCCATTTCGGCGATGGAGCGCACGTTGACCATAACCAGCTCATCGATTTCAGGGAACTTCTGCTCGTAAAAGCGGCACTGCAGGTGCAGGATCTCCTGCGCTTGCGTAGTCTCCTCGCCAGGCACTGCTGTGGGGGTCGTCTCAGCCATGTTACTCGTCGGGACGGATTTCTCTCACTTACTTTGGGAGCTGTGTGCCAGCCACCAGTGACCAGACCACAAGAACTTTTTTGCAGGTTGGTGTACACACACAATAACGTACTTAAACGAAACAAATTGAAGTCAAGACCATCACTCCTATTCCGCACTGATATAATATGGCGGAGAAAGCGCTGACCGCAGCGGCAACCGCTGGATCGTATGGCGCCATCTCCCCACCCCACGAGGGTCTTCTGCATCATCTAGCGAATCAATCCACGCATGTAGAATCTCTGCGGACGCTGAGCCGCAAGCTGGAGCGCAACACATTCGCGCCCGTAGTCTGCAGCATCCTGGGCGTCGTGGTCTTCATGCGGCTCGGGGTCGTCGTAGGGACGCTGGGTATCTATTACGCGCTCATTGTGATATCGTTGGCCTTCACCACCACATTTCTCACCGTCATGTCCATTTCCGCGCTCGCGTCTACGGGCAACGGTGTAGCGCAGGCGGGTGGAGGGCTCTTTAACGCGCTGCGGAGCTCGCTAGGCCATCGACTGGGCCACATGATTGGCCTCACGATCCTTCTGTCCTTCGGTATCGGTGCCGCGTTCTACCTTCTCGGCTTTTGTGAGCTGGCGATGGTCGTAATGGGGCTGAATAACGTTAAGGGATTCGCTTTGCCATGGAATGAAGACGCATCGGCTCTCACAGTGGCGACTGCGAGCGTGCTCCTCGCTGTACTCATGTATGGAGTGCAGGTTCGCATCACGTTGCGAGCACTACGACTTGTATTTGTCATGGTGATGGTGGCGGTGGGATGCAATGTGTTGTTTTTGTCGGTACCTAACGCTGCGAAGCGTACTGGAATGTCGATGAAGCACTTTAGGCAGAACTCGGACGAGCACACACCTAAGCTGTTTCGGCAGATGTTCGAGATGTTCTTTCCTGGGTTTTGTGGAGTTATTGCCGGCGCTAATTTAGCCGAGTTTGTGTCGGAGAGAAGTGCAGCCAGAGCGTCGTCTGCTGTTATGAAGAAAGCATCACAATATTTTCTGTTGGGAATTCTTAAAGCGCTGGCGTTCAGCTTTGTCATCTACGTGGGGCTCGGATTCGTACTCGCTGCCTGTATAGAAAAAAAAGTGCTTCAGACCGAGCCGCTCATAGTCCCGCATGTCGTGGATTCGACTTTGGGGGTACCACTTATCTTTCTGGGTGTGGCCTCCACAACGCTATCGTCTGCACTTTCGAATCTCAAAGGCGCTTCTACCATTTTTGTGACGCTGTCCGCTGAACCATCCCAGTCGGATGAAGCTCGGTCTCCATCAATGGAAACTGAATTCACAGCAGAGGAACCTAATAACCAAACCAGCACACTCACCTCGCTAGCATGCACTTGGGTAGTGTGTCAGGCTGCTTTGCTGTGCGGATCGATTGACGGGATCATTCCCATTTTAAGCTCTACGTTCCTCCTGACGTTTTTCCTGCTCAACTTCGCGTGCTTTTTCCAGGATCTATCATCTACGACCTTCCACCCTTCTTTTCGTATGGTAAGTTTTGCCAGGACTTCATGTTTGCTTGCCACCCGACTCAAATTCTTCGAGCTAACTGTAACTTTTTACAGTACTCGAAGTGGACAGCTTTGCTGGGTTGTGTGCTTTCACTGAGTGCGTTCTTCCTGATTGTTTCAACGCTGTTCTTGTCACTCTCGAGTATTTTACTGCTGAGTTACACTACTTACTACCGCCGTGAGCTCACTCAATTTGTAGATGTGCTCCGACTTCCACAGCCTAGTGGTCGGCGCCACCTTCGACGACAGGATTCCGTTGACGAACTGATATTGGCTGATGAAGTGAGAGCACCGTTGACGCTAGGGTCGGCTCTATCTCGACAACGAGGGTTGTTAGACAGCAAACGGGTCGATTTGGCTGCTCTGTACGTGCGTGACGCTATTCAGGGTCGGTTCCTCGGAGAGGAATATTTAATCGACGGACTCAATCGGATGCATTACAAGCAGCTTTACCACGGCCTGTGGTATATCCGCACAGCAAACATAAGCATGCTGATGGCGCTTGCTTTCTTCGAAACACCGTCGTGGTGCTTCTTTGAATCTTCTAGTGGTGATCAGTCGAAAGTCCTGACTTGGGAATTACCTGTGCTCCCACAGAAGGTCTCCATCGCTATCGAACTCGTTTGTCTATTTTTCCTGGCTTTGGAGCTGTCGATGAAGTACAAGTACATGGGATCACGGGTATATTTCGTAGACAAATGGCACGTTCTCCAGATCGTCTTCGTCCTCGCAGACTTTGTGGCGGTAATCACGGTGCTCTTCGTTCCCAACGATACAAATTTAAAGTTTTACCAAGGACACAGCAGTAAAGGAGAACTGGACACCAATGGATCTAAACCTATTGTCCTAGCACCGCTTATCCGCCCACTTATCGTGATATCCATGAGTCACCGACTACGATCCGGCTTTTCCAGTTTGTTCAAGGCCCTGCCACGCTTCGCTGACGGTCTCATTACGCTGGTCTTTCTTGTCATCCTTTATGCGGTACTCGGCATGGTGCTTTTTGTGGACACTGCAGAGTCTGGAGCATACTTCAAGTCGTTTGAGGACGCATGCCTGAGTCTCATTATCTTGCTGACGACTGCAAACTTTCCAGATGTGATGATGCCCATCTACTCACAAGCCCGCATCTACAGCCTCTTCTTCATCAGTTTCTTGATGATCGGCCAGCTGCTCGTGATGAATCTTGTGTTTGCCTCAATTTACCAACACTATCGGCAAGAAATCGGAGCACGCGCAATGGGATATTCAACCAAGAGAAAGCTCGCAATTCACGCCGCGTTTCATCTCTTACCGACAGAACAAACTATAAATCCTGACGATGCAGTGGAGGAGGACGTGCATCTCAAAACTATTAGCCAGAAGACATACAACCGCCTCTTGAACAAGCTCATGCGCCCAACAATTTCTCTATTTCGTGATGACGAGTTACTTCCAGCTGAAGATGACTTTAACAGTATCGAGAACTCAAGGAATGAGCTGGTCACGTTTGACGAGTTTGTGGTTCTCATTAAGACGTTCATCACGCGCAAGAAATCATTAAGTAGAGCCACCTGCGAGCCGCGTGATTCAAGTAACAACGCGGTTATTCGCGCGACTCAGCGTTTTGTGGTCTCTGGATGGTTTGACAGAGTGGTTGACGCTTTTATCCTCTGCAACCTCATCGCAATTCTCGTGGAAATCCAGGCTAAGATTCGTGGTGAAGTGGCTGTGAGCCTCGCCTGGGAGCGATGGATGTTAGTATTCTCGTTGGTTTACATCGTCGAGATGATACTGAAGATGTATGTCTTCCGCCTGGGTGGGTACTTTAGCTCTACCAAGAACATCTACGATTGCACTGTTACGCTCGTAATTTTCGTTGCAGAAGTGAGTGTGCACTCTCATAGCTCTGAAGTGGAGTGGAAGTGGATTCGTCTTTTGCTGCTATTTCGCTTTCCATGTTTGCCATTGTCGTGCGTTTAATTCCCGCCTTCATGACTCTTTACGGTACGTGTCACTGTGTTTTAGTGATATACAACGTCCCAACACTTATGCTCTGCATCTAGGAATGCTGGGGGTGTTGATGTACGTGTACGCAGCAGTCGGGATGCAGCTATTTGGAGGAAAACTGGTTGTTGGAGACCCTCGCTTGGCCTCAATCACGTATGGCCAAACAAACTTCTACAGCAACAATTTCAATGACTTCGCTTCATCATTGACAACGCTGTTTGAGCTGCTGATCGTCAATAATGTGAGTTTAATTTGTTGTCAAACTTTTTTTATTTACTAACAGACGCCTTGCAGTGGTTTGTCACGATGGAAGGCGCAGTGGCAGTGACAACGAAGTGGAGTCGTATCTATTTCGTCAGCTTCTACGTTGTAGGAGTTGTTATGGTGCTAAGTCTCGTGGTTGCATTCGTGGTAGAAGCCTACTTCGAAGATGCGGCAAAGCTGGAAGCAGGATCCCAGTCTACCGAGGCTAACGCATCCGAGAGTTCCAGTTTCTCGGATACAACAGCCCCCGAAACCCACGAACCGAGTAAAACCACACAACGACTATTAAGAAGCCACTCCTCCTCTCTACGTATGCGACCGCGGGCCGACAGTATCTGCGTTGAAGAGTTTTTATAAGCTCTTAGCAACCAACTTACCAGTGAAGCTGCAAACTTGTCGACAAATATAGGCGGGACGTGAAGTCTATTATTGCTGGTACCACCAGTAATAGCAATTTATCTATAGCATGCAACGCGCTCAACTCCAAATTGGCGCACAAGCCAACCAAAGCAAAAACCACAGAAGTTGACACACACTCGAGACGAAACGAGCCACCCAGCTGCGTGAAAACCATGCCTAGCCCGGCTATCCTGGAGAAGCAAAAGGTGGTGCCAATGATCTACAGACGGCATGGCGATACTGCACCCAAGAACCGCGGCCATGCTCTCGGCAACGCCAAGCCTGCAACATTCTACATTCGAGAGCTTGAGCGTCAAGGGGACAATGGGACTACCACACTGTTGGATGCATCAGTGCTCCTGGCAACTCGCCCATTCAACCCGAAATTTATTGCCTATGACAAGAAGGTACTGCGCTTTGAAGCATACTTCCTGGAAGCTGTGCACGAAAGCAACCTCGAGAACTACCGAGTGCGCCGTTGCGAAGTGCTGTACTACCTCGAGGACGATACGTTGCAGATCACGGAGCCTAAGGTCGAGAACAGCGGCATCCTACAGGGAAACTTTGTTAAACGACACCGCATCCCGATGCCGGAGAGCGATAGCCGTGGTAACATGCAGTATTTCACTCTGCATCACCTGAACGTGGGCGAAGAGTTGACATTTTATGGTCGAACATTCCACCTCATCTCGGCGGACGAGTTCACACGTCACTACCTCGTTTCTCAAGGAATTCATGTGCCCCCGGATGAAGCGGTTCCACGAGATCCGTACACGGTGCTACGTCAAGCACACATGGCTCGCGAGACTGGCCAGGATCCAGACGCTCACTATGGCAAGAAGAAGTACCCGATGAAAGACTTTATGGAGGCCTCCCTGGGTAAATTTGCGCGACCCAGTGATTACCTACGCCGATTCCTGGCACACGATCGTGAAGTGCTGCGCTTCTTCGCTATCTGGGACGACACGGAGAAGCTCTATGGTATTCGTCACCGCTACACGCTGCACTTCTTCCTGGCTGATAACACCATCGAAATCCTCGAGTCTTACGAACGGAACTCCGGCTGCGATCCTTTCCCCAAGCTACTCAACCGAGCGAAACTGTCTAAAGACCCGGAACGCCAAGCGTGTGCTGCAGTGTGTGACGAAGCAGCGGATGACGAAGAAATTCCCCAGCATAACTATTACTCGTGGGAGGATTTAGCTATTGGCAAATACCTGCAGATCTACAATCGGCGAATTCTCTTGCTGGACGCCGATGCATCCACGCGTTCGTGGTATGAAGAACACCAGATGCCTCTCGCACCTGCTATTTCTATCAAGGACATAGTGCCACCTCGGCCGGGGTTTACACCGCCAGTACACGACGGTTTGGGTTCCGAAGAGGACTCGCTGCAGTCATGCTACCACTTGCTGCCCAAAGCTCCACTCAAGAGCATTGAATCTCTCGATACGACCGAAGTCCTGCGCTTCCGTGCGCGCTTTGAGACCGAGCAACCAGAGGATGTCGGACGTCGGTTTGTGATTTCGGTCATCGTGTCTGATCAAAGTGTGTCCATCATCGAGTTCATCCAGCGCAATTCTGGTATCGTGGGCGGCAAGTTTCTTGAGCGTATGCGTATCAAGCGTACCCGTCCTGACGGATCCGTAGTGATGACCGAAGGCCGCATTTCGTGGCTAGGTCTGGATGACTTCTATGTGGGTGCTCGTGTTCGCATGACAGGCCGAACTTTTGTACTTTTCGAGATGGACGAGTACAGTGCCAAGTACATGGAAGCTCGTCCGGCCAAATTTGCGCGGTCCGACAAGCTTGCTGTGCTACGAAAAGTGCGTGACCAAGTGGACAAGTCGGCGCTGGAAACTCGCATCAGCGAAATTCAGAACAAGCAGAGCCAAGTTGACATCGAAGAATTGACATCATTCTTGAATGACCTAGCAGTCGACGTTGCGCAGCACGACGCCTTCACTATTATTCGAAACTATGGCGACAAGACAACTATGAAGATAGACGTTGGGACGCTTCCACAGCTGCTGGTTTAGTGGCCACAAGATACCACGTGACATATAACATGATAATCTTCATGCATGCATCACAGCCTCACTATAACAGCTCTTAAAATTAATAGCTCTTGGAGAAAAGCTGAGATATTGGTTAACTATCTTTCCCTGATCAAATCATACAATATTAAAACTTAGGCATTTTTTTTGCTGACTATTTATTTTCGAGCATATCGTTTCACTTGCAAGTCTCCAGGATCTTAGAAATATCTTGCGAACAGATTCCGATCCTATTTCGATGCCAAAGAGTAAATACTGTAGTGGCGAGAGCTTTTGGCATGCCAAATGAGGGGGTCGTTCCTTGGCGTGCCAAGATGTTACTCTTTTTCGCATAGCTGCCTTGTAGCTCTAGATGTTATGTTCGTGTGTATCGTAGGAAAGTATAGATGAGACCCTGCAAACGCGTTTTTTTTGTGAGTTCCGGCCAAAATTACCCCAATTTTTTTTGCACCAAATAGCAGTGGATACTTTTCTACAACGAAAGCCTCACCATTGATATCAGTAGTGTTACGGCTGCTTGGGTGCGTCGAAGCGCACGATGGCACTGATCTCCACCATCATGTACGGCAAACCGAGGCCTGTGACGCCCCAGGTCGTGCTGGCTGGTGGGCACGCACCAAAGTATTTCTTGTGCGCGGCAGCCAGCTTCTCGACATTTTCACTGAGATCCACAACCATCGAGTTTTCGTTCACGATTTGGCTGCGTGTTGCTCCGATCGCCGCGAGACACTTGTCCAGGTTGGCGTACGTCGCCTCGCACTGCTTTTCGATGTCACCTTCACCAATTGGATTTCCATCACTGTCGTGGGCGAACTGACCCGAAATCCATGCCGTATCGCCAGCGATGATCACCTGGCTGTAGTTGTGGGCATCCTCCCACGGTAATCCATGTGAAAACGTCTTGGGAGTCGCCGGCAGGTCCAGGCGGACGGTGAACTTGATCTCCACCAGCATATAAGGCATGCCTAGCCTAACCACACCCCAGTTCGTGCTCGCAGGACGATGTGCTCCGAAGAACTTCTTGTGCGCGGCGTTAAACTTTTCCATGTTGTCACGAATGTTGACAATCATCACCTCCGTGTGCACGATCTGGTTGCGCGTGGCGCCAATCTCCGCCAGACGCTTGTCAACGTTCCTGAACGCTTGCCCACACTGCGCATCGAAGTCGTCACCGCCCGTCGGCTTGCCTTCATCATTGTAGTCAAATTGTCCCGACACGTCCACCGTAGAGCCACTCACCACAATCTGACCGTAGCCGAATTCCTCCTCCCAGGGCATGCCATTCATGATGGTCTTGTGATCCTTGGGTAGATCCAGATGCACCGTGAACTTGATCTCCACCAGCTGGTACGGTAGGTAGAGTTCCGGAACACCCCACACGGTGCACGCTGGGCGATTAGAGCCGAAGAATTGCTTGTGTTTGGTCCCCATAACCTCCATGTTCTTGTCCAAATCGACCACCAGCACCTCCGAATGTACAACCTGGTTGCGCGAGGCACCAACCTCTGCCAAACACTTATCAAGGTTCCCAAACATGGTGTCGCATTGCGCGACGAAGTCTCCTTCACCCACGGGTTTTTCGCCCTCGTGGCTTAATTGTCCGGAGAAGTACGCAGTCTCACCCACGCGTAGGACCTGCACATAGGCGTAATCGTCTTCCCATGATACGTTGTGCTTGTAAGTCGAGTACTCGGACATCTTATGAAGAGATTCTTAGCTTGTTGATGGGCTGGCGAATTGCACAATGAACTCCTTCCTAGCAGCACCATGACTCCTGGCACTACAGAAAAGATTGATTGCATCATGGTCACTCATGACGTTCGCCGTGACACTGATTATGAGAGATTGGCGCACAATCTGTACAGTACTTAAAGTAGACGATATATTACAAATAGGTAGCTACTGTACTAACAGTATGATTAATAACGGAAAGGTATTTCATGATTACATCATTTTAGTCATGATGTGATCAAAAATGATCGCCTTTCAAATACATAAGTATGTACATTATCCATATGCTTTGCTTTTGTTTTACAGTTAGGCAGGGTTCTAAGGCCCATTCTCAACCGGCTCATGCGACCATATAATGGCTCCTTGGGTAATGGGTCATGCGACCGCATGCGGCCGATACGCTGCATGCGGCCGATACGCTGCATGCGGCGAGAACGCCGCACGAGAGTGGGTAGGGAACGCACGGTAACCGGCCAATCACTGTTCGGAACGGATTTAACTTCAAAACATAAGATTAGGCGAGCAAATCTGAATTCGGTCGAATTAATGCGAATCCAGTCGAGCTAATGTGAATCCGGTCGAGTTAATGTAAATCCGGTCGAGTTAATGTGAATCCGGTCGAGTTAATGTGAATCTAGTCGAATCTCAAATTATTTTTAGTCAACGGAAGCTTCTCACTCTAGCCTCTTATTTTTTTCTTATCTTTTCTATCCTAGTCTCCGTTGGTCGATAGTGAAGGTAGCGGCGAAGCTCATCCGGCATCAAGCTCCTGAATACATCCCTCCCCTGCAAGCTTCACCCGATTTTACTTGCTGATATCGTTATGGATCGTTGTGGCTCTGAGACCGATTTGTTTTGCGCCATTCTACCGGCTGCACTGGTGGCCGTCAACGTGCGGAAAGAGAACAAACGGGCTAAGGTCGTGCGACACCGAATTGAATGGGAAGCCCATGCCACCCGCCTGCTGCTTGAAGGAGAGTTTAAGCAAAACTGTAGGATGTGTTACGCTGGATTCGAAAGACTGATCTCACTTGTGGGATCCGATTTGGCCACGGATCCCTTGAAGCGCGCTCGCCGGGCGCTTGGAGAGTCCCCCGTCTCTCCGGCGGGCATGCTGCAAATCGGTATTAGCTAGTTGGCGAGTGGGAGCTACCACCATATTCGAGTTATTACTGGTACTAGCCGAGCTGGGTTTTACGGAATCGTGCAAGCTGTATTGAGCGCCATCAACAGTTCCACGTAGCTAGCTATGCATTTTCCTCAAAGTAACGACGAATTGGAAACATCCGCAGCAGGATTTCTCAACCGGCCGCATCGCTGCGCATCGCATCGCATGGCTCTGTCCAATGCGGTCGCAGCGGTTAAGAATGATTGTGCGAACAGTAGCGTTATAAATAATATATATTTATTGATATTATTAATAGCGCCTATTTGGCTACATACGACCGGCGGTGAAGACTCCCACACTGCGACTCTTGTGTGGTGGAGTGGGTATCGCAAAATCGCGTTGCGATACGATCTCACACACAGTGCCCCGGACTACCGACTGACGGAGGGGGTACTCCGATAACCATGGGGTTGCTGAGGGCTCACCTTGTGTACCCGTCGGCGGGACTGGTTACACTCCTCTGGTGGACTCGAGGAGAAGCTTGGCCTGCGGTTGGTTTCGCCTTGGCGAGGCGCTGGACGGTGGGGGTTTGCGTAGCGTGGAAGTTCTTCAGGCTACGCGCCAGGTAGGTTGTCGATCTTTATCGACTTGGGATGTATAGGGCTCCTTTTCTTAGGGGTAGATAAAGCTCTACTTGCGAGGCTTGACCGCTTCCTATAGCGGGGGAGTTGAGGGCGAGAGCGACGACAGTCGGGCCGGCCAAGCTGCAAACTCCGGCGACTGACACGTGGACTTGGTAGATTTGACTTGGTTATTGTATGGGCCACTGCAATTTCCCGCCACAATCCACAGTCGAAGGCCACTTGTCGTTGACAAGGCAAAATTCACTCTGTTATTACTTAAGGTCCTTCTGGCCCACTACATTGCGTATCCTATGATTACCGATCTGGTACTTCAAGAAGGTCCAATCGTACTTTACCGAACTTGGGTACAAATCAGTTGACCTGTACACGACGACTTCCGGGCATTCTCAGGTGGATCGTACATCCGATCTCCCGTCCCAAGCCGATCCGATCCACGCGGTGACGATCCGATCTAGCTAGCAGCGATCCGATCGCATCCTTCTCTGGGGCGTGGTCGCTCCAGCTTCACCCCGAACCCGCCTGGTCAGATCGAGTCAATATCCATACCTCAGCCCCAGCTGCCAAAACTTAACGGGCGCTTCACCACAATCGTCCCCTGTGTGAGCTCCGACAGCACAACTGTCGCGACCCACACACCAACTTCCAGTCGCCCGCCCATCGGCGTCTTCTCAGTGTCCCAGCATGTTCTCATCACTTGGCTTCCTTGCCACCTCTTATCTTCCTTGCGTTGGTGTCTTGTAGCTCGGGCTCGGCGTTCGCCCGATGCATCCCGCTCTCCTGGCCGCTCTCCTGGCCGCTCTCGGGTCCCACCGGCTCTCAACGAGGCGTCCACCGTGGATCTCACAGCAGAGCTACGCAATACACATCCTTAATATCCACAGCCACGCCCCGGCGCGAAGCAGCAGCCACAGACACTATATTCCGCGCTAACCCCTTGACGTACAGCACATCATACAGGACACATATCTCTTGTCCATGTCTAATCAGTGGAGCTTGACTGACTGCTGTTCCGATCAAACTATCTCCAGACGCCACAGTGAGTGCATGTGTCTCTTCCAGTTCTTTTACAGCGACCAGGTTGTCGATGTGCCCGGTCATGTGACTTGCAGCACCACTATCACCAATCCACTCACGCTAGCTACTGTCGGAAAAGTCGTCCTCAGTGAACGCCACGCTCGCGGCTTCCGCCTTCGGCGTCTTTTTGTGAACCGCGTTTCTTCGTGCAATCTCGTGCGAAGTGTCCAATCTCTTGACAGTTACTTCACATTGCTCATGTCGCGACTGTTTGCCGGCTTTCTGCTCAACACTGAGCGCTGTACTTGTCTTGCCTCCGCTTGATCCATTCGTCGAACGTCGTCCCTGTTATTGTGTAAGACGAATGACTTCAGCTTAACATCGCTGTATCGTCATCTTGAGGTTCAGGACTAAGCACTCCTATGAAACCATTACAAGCAGGTCGTAGGCTCTGCATGAAATTCTGTCGCTTCTCCTCATCCGCGATGACCACATGCCGCTCTTGCAACTCATCGTTCAAGCGCCTTGTGCTATCAATGCGGTCTACCGTGGCGTCCACGCCAGCAAAACAAAGGACCATGTACTCGCGCCTGGCTGCACCAACAATTGCGCAGCATTTGACCTTGAACATTATCCGCAGGTACCACAGCATGGCTAGCGGGAGGTCCACCAGGTACCCTTCGGTAGCCAGCTTCTCGCTCAACGCAGAAATGATAATCCACGAAGTCAATTTTCTGCTTCATCCGGCGATAATGTCGTGGCCTTGTCGATGATGGATCCGATGGTGTCATAGACGCTGGCGACGTTCCAGTAGTTGCCGCCACTGCAACAGCCATCTCGGTTCTTATCTCAGTTTTGGTTGGGGTCAGCCCTTCTACAGCATCCCGCAAACGCTTTATCTCCAGTACCAACTTCACCTGGCACCACGCGCTCGGCACCCAGTTCCGCTGAACTGCTTCAGCTTCGTGGTGAGCGTCAGGGTGTAACCAAGGACATCACAACGTATTGGATGGTTTTGGGTCGATTGCAGATGAGAGTAGACGTAGACCAACGAGGGCGAAGACGAAGGGAAGGGTGTGAGCACTCGAAGGAAATGTGAAAGGTGATTGATTGATTGAGGTGAGGTAGGTAGAAAACATATAACAAGCTTGGCTATTGCTGCACTGCTGCTGCACTCACTCATACAAACCACCGCGCTCTGCGCATACTTGGCCCTGACCGTAGCTGCCGTCTCATTGGATTCAGTCGGTACACCCAAATGTTGGTGCGTATTGCTCCGGCTTCAACTTGATGTGCCTGACTGTCGAAACTTCTTGTTCTAGCGGGATGCTCCGGCCCGTCACCACCATCGAACAAGAACCAGCTTTGCTCGCGCTGATACCAGGAGCTAATGACCATGGTTAAATAGATTCCTTTTCTCTCTCATAATTACCCAAATTTTGGATTTTGGGCACATGCCGTAGAATTGCATGGTTTGATGTGGTGCACATGAATCTTTCCCCCCTCTATACATGTAGATCTCAATATCCAAAAGAAGCTCTTTCATGACTATGGCCGCTGACGACACCAAGAAACCAGTGCTCAAGAAGCAGGCTAGCGTGGGCAACATCTCGGAGGAGATCGAGGATGACCTCAGCACGTTGCCTAACATGAAGCTCTCGCAGCTGCACTTCCTACTGCGACACAAGCACTCTTCGGCTTCGACCCTGACTCCCGAGGCCGCTATCGCCGCTCAGACGCAGGTTTTGGAGCTCGTGAAGCAGAACGACATGGCTCCGTTCTACCGCTTTGTGTGCAGTGAGTTTAACTGGCTGGTGGACTCAGCGCTCGAGGCTGAGATGAGCAGCAAGATCGCGACGGAGCTTGCAACTCTGGACGAGCGACTGGCCGATGCTGAGCAGAATTTGGGAGATATTGAGGTGCTCGAGGCGCTGCTAGCAAAAGCCAGGATGTACTCGCGTATCGGAGACAAGGAGAAGGCGCTTGAAGCCTTCAAGGTGGCGGGAGAGAAGCCCCAGTCCATCAACCAGAAGATCCTTGTGGCTCTGCACGTCATTCGTATTGGCCTCTTCTTCTCCGATCTAGAGCTGGTCGAAACGTATATTAAGAAGGCCACAGCGTACGTGCAGGAGAGCATTGTATAATTATTATTCTGAGGGTGCTGATATTTTTTGCTTATTGTAGACTGATTGACGAGGGCGGAGACTGGGACCGTCGCAACCGACTCAAAGTGTACGAAGGCTGCTACTTGCTGATGGCGCGGGACTTTAAGAAGGCGTCCACACTGTTCCAGGAGTCGGTGGCCACGTTCACAGCCACAGAACTCATGCCATACAACACGATGGTGTTCTACTGCGTCATCACGTGCGTGCTCAGCATGAGTCGCGTGGACTTGAAGAAGAAGATCGTGGACTCGCCCGAGATCCTCGCAGTCATCAACGAGATCCCGTGCCTCACGGACTTTTTGAACGGTTTGTACGACTGCGACTACAAGAAATTCTTCACGGCCATGGTGGAGATCCAGCCTTATATCCTGCGGGACAAGTATCTGTCGACCCACTCGCGCTTCTTGTACCGCGAGCTGCGTGTGCTCGCCTACGCACAGTTCCTGGAGGCTTATCGCAGTGTGACTATCACCTCAATGGCTGCTGCGTTTGGTGTGAGCGTTGAGTTCCTGGACACGGAACTCGCACGATTCATCGCTGCTGGTCGATTGAACGCCAAGATCGACAAGGTGGCTGGCGTGATTGAGACCAACCGCCCAGATGCGAAGAACGCGCAGTACCAGGACGCTATCAAGAAGGGAGACTTGCTGCTTAACCGCATCCAGAAGTTGGCGCGAGTAATCAACGTCTAGGTACATGTAGCTCGACCCCGCTCTACTGTCTCGTGGTCTAGTCGATGCTAGATCAGCCTAATCAAGGAGTAAAGGAACGCAGATCATTAACTACTTGTTGTGTTTTCGTAAAATTGCTTTAAAGAGTGGCCATTTGAATCGCCGATCGTTTCTTTCGTTCTTCTCAGTTCTTCTTCCTTAAGTTTGTCTTGAAGATGCTGACCGAGGCGTTGACCTCGTCGTTGTAGCGGTGGAGATGTAGCTCCCCACGCCGAGTCCGTCGATCTTGGGGTAGTTCGACCCAGGATGAGTGAGGACCGAGCTCAAAAACACCGCTGCCATGTTCGACATGACTGTAGATCCGATCGGTGCTGGGACTGGACCGGGAAGTTTTGACATAGATACTTCGAAATGCACAAGAGTGGCCACTTGTGCTCGTAAACTCCGACGGCAGGCATAGTGCACGCTTGGATACTGCTAAGCAAGTGAACTTTTGAATGTCAATTATGGTTTCTATTCGCTTTTCAAGCATGCGATTCCACAAAAGCACAGCGACGTAAAACTGTCGACAATGTTTGCAACTACAGCATGATTTAATTGCATTTATGTGGCAGACAAGCGATATGAGCTTTGTCCTTAGCGGTGCGCTAAACGTTGACACCACGCATTAACACAATTTCGATGCAACTCGTCGATGGAGGCAATGCCACATTCAACCGGGGTTCAAGTTGTATCCGAGCAGCTCTGGCGGCGGTCCACCTCTAAGTGACGCAAACCACACAATCGGCTACTTGCTGCTGCTCTTTTAGCTGGGGGGCGAGTAGTACATGTACACTCCTCCAAACTGTTCCCTGGGTTGACCGATAGGCACGCCCGTCTCGGCGTCAATACGATCTCCAATGCGTCCCAGCTGCTCCAAGCACTGAGTCTTCAGATGATACGCTTGCGCGAACTTGATCGTCAGCTTGACCTTGTGGCCCTTGTTCAGGAACCGCTTCAGCTGGTTCACTTTCATGTTCAAGTCATTCGGCTGGCAGTAGTTAACCGACAGCAATATAAAAACAATAGCGTGAATACAGCAACATAGAAGCGTCAGCTAGTAAAGAAAACTCACAGCGATCTTGGCTCCAACAACGACCTCCTTGTCGGGCTTGGGCTTCAGCTGCTTAGAAACTTTCTTGTTGGCCTTTTTGAGCTCATAGAACCGCTTCTTAGAGTCAAAAACTCTGCAGACTGTCGGTAGTTTGCCCACGGGCGATACCTGCACCAGATCCACGCCCTGGCCCCGTGCTTCCTGAATGGCCTGGCGAATGGGGATATCTGTGCGCATGCCGCCGCCGTCCTCCACGATATTGACGACCCGGGCGGTGATGCGGTCGTTGATGACGCCCCATTGGTCCGCGGACGCGAAACCGCGCAGCAGGACAGAGTGGTGGTCACCGAGTACCCGACGCGATCGCAGTGCACAGCACACAGGACGCGCGAGCGACGACAACATTGTTGCACTGGAGGTGAGACTTTTAGAGACTGAGCTTTAGCTATCAGAACGTGCGGGCGGTATTGGATGACAGATTAGTTAAATATCTACATGTTAGATACGAATTATTATAAAGGAGTCACTGAAGTGAAGAAAACCTCAGCCAATCACAACACGATCTCTATAACTGTTTTTTTTTTCTATCTAACACTTGACGAGAGCTCTCGTGATTACCATGCACTTTGTTCCTGAGGACTCACTACGCTCAGCATATCGGGGCTACGTGAGCGTTGGTGGCGATGAATTCGCAGTGCGTGTGTCCAATGTGTCGTACGATGCACGGACGGGTCGAACTGTATTGGATGCGGCGCAATTGGACGTGGACCGCGCGCTGGCGGCTCGGTTGAAGCAGCATAGTGCTACACTGAAGCTGCGACTGGCGCAGGCGTCGTCTCTCGCGGGTTTCGCGATGGAGTTAGAAGAACTGGTAGCCATTTGCTGCAAGACACAGACCGGTCATCAGGTTTCATTACCTAGCGCTCGATATTACGCGAGATTGATGGTGGAACTGGACGTCGTGGGTTGGAATCGGCTACGTCAGCTTAGCGACGACTTGCGCTCACTGGAGCTCGAGACGAAGGACAAGGCAGGACGAACCCATGCGGTTCGGATACTTCTGCCACTACAGTATGAAAATGCAGGCTTTGCTATGAAGCCGGAGTGTCTTGTAGACGCACCTGAGGCTTTTGAGTTGCAGTGGCCACCTGAGGACAACCAGACGTTGCTGAATGAGGTATTGAGGCAATTCGACAGCTTCTTGGACAAATGTCAGAGGTTTTGGGACGTGCTGGATGCTGTCGATGCAGCAACGTGTGTGCTGGAGCCACATCATGCGACGAGAGCTACAGGACGGAGAAGGTTAGCGCTGGAACGCCATGCGTCTGTGCAATTTGAAGTCGACCCGTCAAACCCAACAGCAGTGTTAACTGAGTTAAACTTCTTCGGCAACCAGGCAAGTGTGGGGGCTTTACGTGAACGTTGGGGTTGCAACGCATTGAGTAAGTGGGATGAATCGAGACCACTACACAAGAACTTGGAGGACGTACTGGAAGTCACACTGCCGTCTCCAAACACAACAAAGGCTGAAGAGTTTGCGGTCGAGTGCGGGATTTGCTACTCGTACCGACTGGAAGACGAGGGGGATGACAATGAAGAAGCGGAGCAAGAAGCTGATGTTACAACTCAACGGGCGATAGTAGAAGAGCAAGGCTCTCGCATTCCAGATCGTCTGTGTGAAAACACAAAGTGCAATCGACCATTCCACGCCAAGTGCCTATCTGACTGGCTTCGTGCGCTACCCGCGTCACGTCAATCTTTTCATACTGTTTTTGGAGAATGTCCATACTGTCGAGAAGCAATCAGCGCAAAGTTTTAATCAGAATTTAGAATGCAGATGACTACAAATTAGCGGTAACTTATGACTTGGCTTTCTATCAGTTGGCGACATCTTCATACCGCTGGCTGATGAGTTGGACGAGCTTAAAACTACTCAACAGCCGGAGCTGGTTCGGACTTGGGGAGATCAGCAGGTTTATTCTCACTCGTTGGTTCACTGGGAGCTGCTGACGACGCGGCTTGCTCCTCGCGCACAATGTTGATGGAGCCATCGGCGTTCACACGAATACGCTTGGATGGTTTACCAGTATCACGATCATCGTTCTTATTGGGACGACGACGGGACGGTTCCTCTCCACGTCGGTCCTCGCGGAACTCACCGTACGGGTGAGCTCTTGCGCCACTCCCGCGTCGTCGAGACGAGGATCCATACTCTCGGTCATTGCGACGACGACTGCCTCGTGAGTCCTGACGCTGGCTGCCTCGGGAGTGATACATGCCCTTCTTTGGTAGTTTTTCAGGAGGGAAGTCGTCGTCCGTGGCCTTACGCAGTAACACGCGCCACTTCTTGTCGCGAGGCTGCGTCTGACTGCCAATAGGGTTACCCAGGCGCCACTGAGACTTGTTAAACTCGACATCAGGGACCTCTACTTCCTCTTCAACTTCCATTGCCATCGCAGAGTTCTCAGCAGACGCCTCAGCATCAGCCATGTCGACATCTTCTCCAGACGCAGGAGCATCTCCACTCTTCTCCTTCTTCTGCTTTAAAGTCTGCGGCGGGATCTCCTGACTCAGTGCAATGAGCGCTCTAGCAGCAGTAAAGTTGTCCTGGAACACAATAGTACACGAGCTGTCGTTGAACCACTCTACGTATGCGGGGCCGTAGCCCACGAAATAATCCATCACGTCGCTCGTACGGACTTGCTGGAACTTCTCGTCCAGCGAGTACATGTGCAGTGCATCATCGCGGAATACCACGGCCTGTCCTTCCGCTACTGGAGCCTTGACGTCGCATCTTTCGCGACGAACTTTAGCAGACGCTGGCTTGATGCCTGTCGAAATTACTTGAGACCGATCTTCTTCAGCTGAGAGGCCGAACTTCTGCGCTCGTGCTCGCAGCTTCTCCTGGTCTCGCTGCTTCTCCGCCCATTCTTCCTGCGTCATTCCTTGCTCCAGTGCTTTAGCAGTCTCGGCTGTGTACTCCACAGAAAACTGTGGAGTGTCGAAGCGCTTCATCCGCTGTTCACGCTTGCTCTGCTCCTCTTGACTAGTGACGTCGATGCCTGTCGAGAAGCCAGGTACAATGGCACCGGTACGCTGAAGTTTCCGCACTTCTCTAGGGTCCAGGAACTTCTTAATGTCGGGAGGTGCGAATGGCGCTCCAAATCGCTCAGAGCGACGCTTAGAAGCCGCATATTCCGCCTCGTATTGTTGGCGCTGTTCGAGCGTCAGTAAGTCTTGTTGACCCAATGGATCAGCTCGCACCATTGGCCTTGGCGGCGGGAACGCTGCTACATTAGCAGCTGCAAGAGCTTCAGTCTGACCCTCGTAGACTCCATGTACCTGAATGTCTCGAATCGACACCGGAGAGTCCCACGACGTGAAGGCTGTTTGGGTGACATGCACGAGGTCCGGGTCCTGCACCGTCGAGAGCACGTCCTGGCCTACCTGAGCGCCCACACCGAAGGATAATGATCCGCTCTTGACATCCACTACGGCCCAATACGCAACAAACTCCTGAACGGAACACATGCGGCCTGTGAAGACCCGGGCCAGATCCACCTCCTTGGTGCGACCCGAGGCCGATTTGCGCCACACCAGTTCCGTATTTCCACTCGTTCCGACCGCCACCTCATACTTCCACTCAGTATGAGACTTCTTGCGTTCTTCACTGTCCCCAGAGCTGTCTTTTGAGGCCTCAATAGAGGGGGCAAAGCCCACCCGCAGATCTTCTCGGGCAGTCGCCTCAAACTGCACGACCAGAGCGCATAGAGAGGAAGCAGGATGTTCATTAGAAGCGTCTTCCATCGACTCATTAGATGGGGGCGGAGGAGGAGAGCGCCAGTGGCGGTAGCGCCCGTAGAGCGCGCCTAGCTGAAGCTCTGAAGGTGGTGACGCGGCCGACTCCATGCTCAAAGCGGTTTTTCAGTAAAGGCTCAGAAGCTATTTATCCCAATCGATGATATTATTTGGGATAGTTTTGAAATGATCAAAATAACCCAAGAGAATAAATGCTTGGGTAGCTGATCCACCCAAGTCATACGCTCCACACAATCAATCACTTTGCAATGGCCGACACCAAGCTACAAGATGCCGTGAACAAGATGGTAGACCGTCTGGACCGCACGCTTCTGCGTTGTCTGCAGCGTGACGGCTACCTATGCGCAGCTAAGGTGTTCGAGAACAAGAACTGGTCATCGGAGCAGCTCGCGGCTGCTGTGGAACGCTGCCAAATGCCGACGCAGCAGCTGAACCAATTCATGCAGCACGAGATGCAGAACTTTCAGAACCGCATCCAGCGCTGCGTGCAGGACTGCCAGGATAAGGCGCAGGACTCGCTGCCTGCCGGTGGCAACCCCAACGAGAAGCAGATGGCTCGCGCACAGAAGGACATGGAGACGTGTGTAGGCCGTTGCGTGGACTCGCACGTGAGTCTACTGCCCAACATCAGCTCGCGCATTGAGCAGGCTGTGGCCCAGGTCAAGCAGCAACAGCAGCAGTAAGCAACACACCATAGAGAGAACGGAGCGCTCTTTGCTGCTCTTATACTAATCAACTGCTTCCTATTGCTGGACTTACTATTGGTACAATTATGATCGGGGATTTACAGCACGGTGAGCTCTCGGTCGCGTTCTTCAAGATTGACATCGCCCACCTTGACGACTGCGTGGCTGCTGTCTAGTGACACAGAATCCCCTGTGCTGGTGGAGCTTATCTCATCATTGTCTCCGCTTTTTGTCTTCTTCTTGGCCTCCAACTTGGCTCGTTGATCCTTTCGACGACGTAGCATCCACTCGTACGTGCCATAGCCCAGTATCATGAGCCAGACGTGGAAACCCACCAGTACGAAGTACATGAACATGCACGGGACGGAGATCATCAAGCACAAGATCAAGCAGCCTTCCACCACATAGCGGGATCCTCCTGCGTCATCTAGCGGGTGGTAGTGCAGCCACAGCAGACTCAAAGATGCGTATGCCACCTGTAGTACGAATTGTAGCGTGCCTGTACAAGCCACTGTGAAGAACTGGGCGTAGTTGTTCTTGCCGATGCACGTCTGTAGCCAGGTACAGTGGTGGTCGAGTCCAGGTACAGGCTTCCGGCATAGTGCGCAGTATCGCGTTTTCTCCCATCGTGGGCCACTGAGTCTCACGCCACACCATCCGTTAGGCAGCGAGTCTTCTACAGATTCAGCAGGGTCGATGGTCTCGCAGGATCTCCAGGCCGTCACGAGGATCATTGAGTTAGCTATGTGTAGTCCGATAGTCACGATGGTCTGCGATTATACAGGCACAGTTGTCAGTCATAAACGGTTCATCTACCTATTCTACCATCGTCCTACCAGTGTGGTGACTGTAGTGTTGGTGTGTTCTCCCTCCACGCCGCCTTCACCCGTGCACAAATTAATGCCTGCCGCTCCAATGAAGAAACACAGCGCCGAGATCGAGTGGCCGATCCACGAGATCACTTGGTCACGCGAGAACGGCCGTTCGAAGCCATTGTGGCGCTGCATTGAGCTGGGCACGTTATTGCTGTTGGTGCGAGGTGAATGACCCATTGCAGACGCACGAATTGGACTCTGTGGCGTCGGCGTCCCGGCCATTGTTGACAGAGTCTTTGACCAGCACTTGTTCAAACCTATTTGCGGCGGGTGGCAAAGATAAAATCCAATTACAGGATGGCACAATTGAAATTTGCTTGAGTTGCGTGTAGAACCAGTGAGAATATTTTCTGATATTTTTGAGCTGCATCGGTAGGCTTCGTCAATGTAGGCATTGTGTGCATAGACCCGGCGAACTGCCTACATTAAGTTTTCAAAAGTGCCTCCAGGAAGTCCCTAGATCAAGGCTGATCGACACTAATCGGACCTTATTTAGGGCTTAACACAAGGAGGCTGCCCCAGACCCCGCCAGGACGGTCAAGATTTCACTTATCGGACACCTTCGGATCCCTGAGGGTCGCTCCTAACCACGCCGTGCCATGCCATGCCACGCCAATCTTGCCTCGGCGTGGTGGCATGGCTGGCACTTTTTCGATAGGAATATTTTTTTTAGATTTAATCTGCCATGAAGTGCCATTGGCGTGCCCATTCCGCAATATATCAGACAACACGGTAAAATACCAACTGGTATTTTCAGAACGGAAACATCAACAAGATGATCCGGACGAACGGCAAGCTGTCGAAGAACGCCACGAGCGCGGGGAGCAGCGCTGCAAAGTGAGCCAGGCTCGTGCCGCTGGCACCTCTAGATGCTCCAGTACCTGACGCAACCCGCAACAGGGTTTCTTCCGCCACGAGGATCTGCTGAGACCCCAACAACCCTCTCACCGGCTGCGGACACGGTCAGCTTCCGAGCGACGGTCACTGAAGGAAGCTCGGCAGCGGTTTCACCTCGCTCGAATATTGAGCTCCTGGTCGCTATTGATACTGTGCTTGGACGTGATGATAGCGCGAGCGCTGTCGATGAAGGTGTTGAGGGTGGAGCCCTTCAACGAAGCTCAGGCTTTGTCACTGTACGAACAGCAGCTTCTACGGCTCTATACAATTGGACAGTGAAGAAGCCTGGTAAAGTTGCCCCGCCTACCAGTAACAACTACAATACCTGGATAGTAGCGCAGTTGCGTAAAGAGTGCACGGAGAGAAACCTCCGTCATCCTAGGTCTACACCGAAACTCGACCAAATCAAAAAGCTGGAGGCTTATGATGCAGCGCGCAGGTCCATTCAATCAGCCGCCGACGAGGAGTATTTGATCGAGCCAAGCCTGCGCAAGACCAAGCACTGCTGTCTAAGGCTACTGAATGTCCTTTTCTCGAACAAGTTCGCAGCACAGCTCGCATCGTCGGACGACGCCGCCAGCCGCGATCAGATTGATACCAGCGAAGTAAACCAAAACTCGCAGTTCTGGAAGGACGTAGCGTACGAGTTTCGCACCAACATGACTGACTACAACAGACTCTTTGTTGTCGACAACCCGCACTTCGATGGCATAGACCCGGCCTACATCGTGCCGCACGATGTCCCGAGGTTGTACGACATGTGGAAAAAGGTGAACAGCAAATATGTGAAGGCGTATGCTAAATTCTACGTGTCAGGGCAGAACACCAACGAGTTCTACAACTTCTGCGAGGGAAATTTAGACGAAGTCTACCTGTGAGAGTGCATCAAAGTCAAGCCAGAGCTGGAAGAGTATGTTCGTAGCGGGATGCGCGAGGAAGATGAAGTAGACTCTCTCAACCTCGAGAGCAGTAACAACCGAGCGACATCCAGCAGCTCGTCGAAATGGCAAGATGGATTGCTCAACACTGTCAATCGGCTCGCGGATATCGTTATTGGTAATCAGGTCACTGCCAAGTCATCTTTCGCACACGCTCCTGCTCATCGTCAGGACGACGAAGACATTCTGATCGATAGGATCGGCAAGTTACAGCAACTTATTGCTCAAGTAAAGGACCGCCAGCAACAAGCAGAACTTGACGACCAACCGGATGCTACTTTGGCTAATAGCCTTGCCCTCTATCCCCAGCGCTTGCAGCACTACGAAGCCCGCCTGGCGGTTTTGGAGTAAGGTTCTACACTTCCACACTACTCGGCATTCGTGCTACGCGCATGGTAGTAGGCACTAACATCGATCTGGGAGCTAATGACGACTGAGTACTTACATTTAAAAAAAAAAACGAGCGCTATGCAAGTTCAGCATCTATTCTTCCATAGATTCTGTCAACGTGTCGGGCAGTATTGCGAGGCAGCCTGTGCACCATTTCCCTCTCGAGGAAGCTAATGATGGCTTGTCGAATCCACTCTGATGAAGCATAGCGATCCGTCGTGCTTGTTGGGTCCGAAGAAGCATATAATTGTCGTTAGCGGGAACTGTCGTGAAGAGCCACAGAGGTGTCCTGCACTTGCTCTCCTTCTTCAGCATCCGCTGCTATTCCATCAATCAAGTCTTCGTCATCCTCCACCCGGTATACCTTATTTTCCTCTAGACGCCGGTTAAAACACCAAATGTGCATAATGCACGATGCTAATATGGTACGCGGGACTCGCTTGAATGCAATCTCCAACGGCGCAGTGAACACGCGCCATTTACACACTAGCAGCCCAAATGCCATTTCTATCCTGATGCGTAATTGGCTGAGATAGAAATTAAAGCTGTCATGGAATGGCGTCGAGATACTTGGTCTAGGGAACGGAGTCAAGAGCTTGTTGGTGTTGGTATACGCGTTATCTCCCACCACATAAAGCCCATTAGGAAGGGTATCTACCACCGAAGACAGCTTCCACTTTAAAAACGCCACCGAATCTCCTGTTCCTCCGGGACTGGAGCACGTGACTGCTGTGAAACGACTTAAATGGTCGCAGCAGGCTTGCACGTTCACACCATATCTCTGGTAATGTCCAGAAAAGAGCGACCTGACCCTCGTAACTTCTTTCTTTCTCGGTACGCGAATCGCACATAACCAACCGTCCACAGGACCAATACATCCCTTCATCACATCGGAGCTACTGACCCGTCTAAACTCTTTGGCGGCATGACGCTGAGCAGCCAGGGTTGATGGAAATCGAAGCTGCAAGTCTGGGTGCGCTATGATTGCCTCGACGACTTCGTGAATGCAGTCATAAAATGCGGACACACTTACTCCGCTTATCGAACGGATATCATGGTAAGAGCCACCGCTGAGCCACCGCAAGAACATGTGTAACTTGTTCACATGAGTTATTGGTTCTGTCCTGGTACGATTCCATGATTGCCGTTCGTTAACGGGCAAGTATGGCTCGAGTTTGACAGCAAGCGCATCAAAGGACGCCCTTGACATCTTGTAGCACTTCGAAAACTCGCCTTCGTTTTCTAACAGCTGCGCGTGGCTGTCCCAGTTGATACGACGGCGCTCAAGACACCGGCGCCGGACATCGGTAGGTATGGCCACGAGGGCCAGTAGTAGTAGCAAGATCCCAAGAAGATCCGCTAACTTTGCCTCCATGATAATTGACAAAAACTGAGATTGCAACTTGTAAATTAGACAGAGAATATACTTATATTTCCTAGTCAGTTTGTAAATTACACTGATGGCAGTGTGGCAAGGTCAACTGCGGTGGCACCTACTGGGCGCGACCTGTGGCACTTCTCTCCTAGCCCTAAAAAATTTCGACCCATGAAACATCTCTATTTTGTGCCATGGCATGGCATGGTGTGAATAGGAGCGACCCTGAGAGAAAAGATTCAGCCCGCCGACGGGTACACAAGGTGAGACCAAGTTCAGCCGATCACAGATCATCGGGACTGTAACAGGGTACAAGCCCCAAGTGTACCCAAGTTACACGAAGAGTGACTAAGATCACTCTTCAGAAGGACTGGCACACGGTACCAGTGGCTCCAGGAGCCAACCATTGGATAATTATATAGCTTCACTATAGGTGACTTATAGTTTGTATTTAACTCAAGCTTAACCTTACCTATAAATACATTCAGTCTTAAACGTACCTTTAACTGGTTACTTCGTCCCCTCAGACCAGGGACATGTGAACTGCCGTTCACTTAGGCTTTGTATACTATCGGAAGCTCTTACTTCCTCAAGCACAAGGTGCTGTGTGACCCCGTCACACTTAGTAGCACTTGGAGTCAATCCACGCCAACGCGGGTAGACTACCTGATTTTTTCATCATGGACCGGAATAACTTTCCGCACCTGAACGACTCGCAGTTCGAGCCTGTTCGGAAGATGGCAGGCATCTTCGGGATGGAGGCCTTGCAGAGGCTGGTGACGTCATCACCGGCCGAGCAGGTCGAACGTGTCAATGCGTTTGACACTTATGGGCAACGGCTCACCGCGCACGTGCGGGGAAACCTGCAGGCGCCGGCGGCTGAAGGGAAGCCACCTCACCCGAAGCCATTGCGGCTGAAAGTGAAACCGTACAAAGGGAAAGAAGGTGAGAACCTTCATTTCTGGGTTCGAGAGTCGGAGCTCGCGATGGACGCGGCTCTGATCTCGACCGAGCAACTCCGCGTTGCTTTCGCGCTCTCCAACCTTAGCGGTCGTGCCAAGAGTTGGATGTACACGCGGGAGGCGACCTCGCCTGGATGCTTCACATCCTGGGCTCAGCTGTGTGAACAGCTTCGAGCTGCGTTCCTCCCGGCGAACTACGAGTACCGGCAGCGCTCGCGCTTCCTCTCATGCAAACAAGGAAAGATAGAGCTGCACGAGTACATTCAAGAGATGCGGGAGCTTACGGCATCCCTAGTGGGCAGCCCACTCAACGAACACATCAAGGTGACAGTGTTCTGGGACGGCCTTCGAGTGGGCCCTGCGCGCACTCAGCTATTCCGGGTGCAGTCAAGTACCATCGAAGAAGCGATCCAAGTCGCCCTTCAAGAAGAGTACAGCCATCGCCAGGTGCGTACACCGGCCTCAGCGTGGCCTGGGAATTCATTGCTGAATCCCAGTCGGGCAAGCCCCAGCGGACCAGTCCCCGTGGAGCTCGGTTCCGCCGAACAGCACGACATTCGCTGTTTCGGCTGCGGGAAGCTGGGCCACTTCAAGCGAGACTGCCCCGCGGAGAGACACCGCAGGCGGTTCAACCCCAAGTCTGTTCTGAAGGGTCGCTGGCAGAAGCCACGATCCCGAGGCCAGGGGAACCAGTAGGGGCGGGGCACCCTACTGGGGAAGATGTAAGTCGTCGTGAGCGGTACGCAGGTGGAGCGTACCACGGGGATTTAGCCCCTGAGAGTCTTCGCACTCTCGAATCGGCGAAGGGCAGCGATGGGCTGCTTGTAGTACACGGACGTGTACGAGGATACGATCATCCCTTTAGAATCTTGATCGACTCTGGGGCGTCGAAGAACTTCGCACGCCGCCGGACGGTTGCTCGTAATAGCAACAAGTTGACCGATGCTTTGAGGGAAAGCAAAGGCAACGGGGCCGTGTCAGTGCGACTGGCCGACGGGAACAAGGTTACTGTTCCCAACATCCAAATGGATCTGGCTGTCAAGCTCGAAGACTTCGACAGCCTCGAACAGTTTACTGTTCTCGACATGGATCCATACGATTTGATCCTGGGCATGCACTGGCTCGAGAAACACGAGCCGTGGACCGACTGGCGAGGCAAGGCCATTGGTGCCAGCCGCCCTGCAGTGACCCACAGAGCATTGGTGAGTCATGTTCCCACCTCAGGGCCGCCAAG
This sequence comes from Phytophthora tentaculata, assembly GCA_033557915.1. Taxonomy (NCBI): domain Eukaryota; phylum Oomycota; class Peronosporomycetes; order Peronosporales; family Peronosporaceae; genus Phytophthora; species Phytophthora tentaculata. The sequence continues at coordinate 5,947,579 of JAUCEA010000009.1, forward strand.
GTACCGAAGCATCCGGCGGATACTTGGGAGTTGTCGACGTATATGACGGCTCCGAGGAAGCTTCGAAGGTGGCGACGCAGACAGACGTCGGCCAAGTGGGTAACACAGTTCCACACGAGGTCGCCCAGACCATAACTGAAGAGGAAGACGCGGGGTGCGCTTCCTGTATGGGTAACATAGTTCCACACGAGGCCTCGAGTGCCTCAGATGTCAGCATCACGACATACCCAGACGTGAATAACAACGTTCCACGTCACGGTCGCCGTCGACGACGCCGCCACCGCAAGTCAAGTCTGAACATGGTTCAGACTGGAGTCGTGCACAACGACTCGGAGTCCAGGGCCTGGGCTCCTTCGACACCGTCGGTGGAAGGATGTTATCACATCTTCGATGGCGAGACCGGTTTACCCGTCAAGGCATCTGGTGTCCACTTGGAACCGTTGCCAGAGGTTGCAGAGATACTGAACCTCGAGGAAATGACGGCAGAGTCTTTCCTGGCCAACCTCAAGGCTGGAGAATTGCCGAAATGGTTCTCATCAAGCACGAGACCTCTCAGGAAGAGTTGAACTCCTCCTCTGTCTTGGACGAAGACGTCCTCGAGGAGTTGAGTACGCAGCGTTAATCGCGCTTGGGTTCTGAGATTCTTAAGAACCCCAAGGATCCGGTGTATCCTTTGGTGTCGGAGTATGCGGACGTGGTGACAAAGAACCACCGACCCAACTCCCACCAGATCGTGGAGTACGGCACGAGATCGATCTCGTGCCTGGCACAAAGTACTGTGTCACGAGGCAGTGGCCTCTACCTCGCGGACAGTGCGAGGTGATTGATGCCTTCTTCGCTGCGAAGGCAAGGGCGGGCATGGTGTGGGAGTCGAAGTCCCCGCACTCGACGCCGACCTTCTGTGTTCGAAAACTGAACGGGAAGTGGCGTCTAGTTCACGCTTATAGCAAGCTGAACAGCGCGACGGTGTTGGCACAGACACCAATCCCACGAAAAGATGTGTTGTTGAACAACATGGCCGGGTGCGTACTGTACAGTGCGCTGGATTTGGTAGACGGATACTACCAGATCCTGATGCGCGAGAGCGACATCCCGCTCATAGCGGTGAGCACTCCAAACGGTATGCTTTGGGAGTGGCTCGTCATGCCGCAGGGCCTGTCAAACCCCCCACCGACATTCAATCGCTTGGTTACGCAGCTGGTCAGGGCGCTGCGTGCCTTCGTACAGACGTACTTCGACGACATCTTCGTCCATAGCCGTGCCGAGGGAGGCAAGACGGCCATGGAGGTGCATCTGGGGCACCTCCGTCGAGTGTTGGACGTGATGAGAGCGAACAAGCTCTACGCCAACATCGACAAGTGCGTCTTCGCGTCACCAGAGATCGAGGTTCTCGGTTGCTTCGTCAGCAACGTGGGCGTTCGGACTAACCCAGACAAGGTCAAGGCCATTGCAGCCTGGCCGACGCCCAGATCCCAGAAGGATCTCAGGAAGTGGTTGGGCTTGGCCAACTACTTCCACAATTACAGCGCAGGGTACGCGGGTCTCGCAAAACCCTTGTCAGACCTCCTGAAGAAGGACGTCGACTGGCGCTGGGAGCAGACGCACCAGGACGCCTTTGACAGCGTCAAGGCCAGCCTTCAAGAGACGCTGGTCCTCGCCTTGCCGGACGAGACGAAGCCGTTCAGCGTCGTCTGTGATGCTTCCGATTATGCGATCGGTTGCGCATTGCTGCAGAACGATGCAGACGGACATGAACGAGTCATCTCGTTCCAGTCCAGGCAGCTTAAGGCCGCCGAACGGATCTATCCATTTCACGACAAGGAGCTCCTTGCCATGAAGTATGCCCTCGTCAAGTTTCGGGTACATCTTCTGGGCTCAAGGCCCTTTGTGATCTACACAGACCACGTCTCCTTGAGAACGACGACCAATTCGCCTCACCTCTCCCAACGGATGGCGAGGTGGCTGTCTTTCTTCGCGAAGTACAGCTTCCGCGTTGAATACAAGCCGGGCAAGCTCAACGTGCTTGCCGACGCCCTGTCTCGGCGTCCGGACTACGAGTTGGCCCACATCACACGGGTGACAACGGATCTTTATGATCGGATACGCATGGCGTATCGAGACGATGAGGCTATCGCGCCTATTGTCAAGTTCCTGGCAGCAAGAACGGACGCGAAGTCTGACTGGCTTTCGCCGCGGCAGCGTTCCCGGCTCCACCGATATGAGTTGGTGGATGGCCTCCTCTATTACCGGGTGGAGCCTGGTGATCCTCCACGGGTGGTCGTACCCAACGACGAGGATATAAAGTTTGACATCCTCGCGGAGGCGCACGATGCACCCTCCAGTGACCACTTGGGCCGTGAGAAGACCTTCCTGTCGATCTCTCAGACCTTCTGGTGGGCCCACATATACAAGTGGGTCGCCAAGTATGTGAAGACATGCGACACATGTCAGCGGGTGAAACCCGCAGGGCACGCTTCGGCTGCATTACAGAGCCTGCCCGTACCTGCTGACTGTTGGAAGTCGATGAGTCTTGACTTCATCTTTGGACTTCCCGCCGACGGACACGGCAACACCGGGATCGTGGTGTTCGTGTGTCGCAAGATGTACCATCTTGCTCCGGTGCCCGTTACGGTAACAGGCGAACAGACCGCACGACTATTCGTCGACGGCGTGTTTCGCTATCACGGTCTGCCCGAGTCGATCGTCTCTGACCGAGACCCGCGTTTCACCGCTGCGTTCTGGAACACGCTGTTCACTTTGCTCGGAACTCGTCTACAGATGTCCATGGCCGACCACCCGCAGACGGACGGCCAGACGGAGCGCGTCAATCGAGTGCTCGAGGCCACTCTGCGCAGCGTCTGCGCTGGAGCTCTACGTACGTGGTCGCCACAGCTACCAGTTGTTGAGTTTGCGCTCAACAACGCAGTGCACGCGTCCACGGGGTTCACGCCGTTCTACTTGACCGGCTTCCGCCACCCCAGAGTGCCTCTCACTCTTCGAGGAGACGCCACATCCTCTGTTTTAAGTGGGGGAGAGGTTCGGAAAGCCCTTTCCTCCCAGGTCTCAGATGTGAGACCGGTTTCTCTGCGGAAATAAGTGGAGTCCTTTATGGACACCAAGCTGATTGTGACCAGCAGGGTCCGCGATGCAATGGCAGCGGCCCAGGACAGACAGAAGAGTACTCGGACAAACATGGAAGAGGAAACTTAAATGTGTTCAAAGTGGGTGAATTTGTGTTACTTGACACTAGAAACCTACCGCTAGACACTGTCAGCTCTGTCGGCAGCAACAAGTTGAAGCACCGCTTCATCGGACCGTTCGCGGTCCTGGCCAGACATAGTGCGTCGTACACCAGCGACCTACCAAAGTCAATGACGACGCACCCGACGTTCTACGTTGACGTCTTAAGCGGTACCATGATCCGCAGGGGGTTGCCGACTCGCAGACCCACCTTGGTCCAGCTCCTCGAAGCGAGGAGCGGCCTCTGACGTCGACGGGCGCGCAGGAGCGTGCACCCAAGGCTCGGTCTGGACAGCAAGGCTGCGATCGAGATCATACGCCGGAGGGGCCCCGTGCGAACGGACCCCAGGGGCATACGCCGGGTACGCCGAGTACGCACCATACGCGTACGGCTGGGAGTGCGTCAAAGGCGGCTACGGACGTTGTTGTGCGTACTCAACACGTCGGATCAAGCGGTAGGCCTCCTCCAGATCGGACGGGTGGGCCCGGCGGTCGACCCGCCCATGGAGGTCCGCTACCTCCCGGCTCAACCGGTCCAGACGGTCCTCTAGTCGAGCAAGGACCTCTCGGTTCCCGGCCTGGGCGGCAGCATCACCGCCAGTCCCAAGGCCAAGTGCAATCTCAAGCACGAGGACGCGTTGACGGAGGCGGTCCACCTCAGGGCCCTGCGTCGGACCCGCAGGTGGAGCACCCGGGCGAGAGAAGATCCCCGGAGACGCCTCATACTCGTACTCGTATGAGGGCACCTCCGCCCCTGCTTGACCGAAACGGAGAGGTCCACTACCACGTGGAGCGGGTACTCCAGGAGCGGCGGCAGTGTGGTAAGCGCCAGGTCTTTGTGAAGTGGAGGGGGTATGCCCACTCCGAGAACTCGTGGGAGCCGATTGAACGGCTCCAGGCTGACTGCCCGAAGGCTGTCGCGACCTGGGAACAGAAGCGGCGGTAGCTTCGTAAGTAGTCCGGGGCTTCTTGCCCGAATGGGGTACGGACGTTGACGACACTCCGTACCCGCGCTCATCACGAGCGCTGGAAGCCGCGCGCTTCTGGATATCCCTTGGCAGCTGCCGCTTGCTGACCAAGTGGACAAACCGAATGCGAAGATCGCGCTGGTCCAGGATTTTGGACAGCAGCTGATCTTCTTGGAGTTCCCGTAACTCCTTGGGTGAGTACTTGAAAGTCTCAACCCACGCCCAGAACATGTCCTCGCATGAGCACCAGCTCGGACAGTTCTCGAGAAAAACCCAGGGGTAGCCCCATACAGGGTAGAGACCACCCCGGTTCTCGGGCTTCTTACGACAAGTCGTGAAGTCCTTCAGAGGGATCTGATGCTGCGCGAGAAGCCGCCCCCAAGTTGTCGACGAACAACTGTTCCTTCTGGACCAGGGCGCGTTCGTAAGCACCCTAGGAAGTGTGGCCACGGATAAGCCCACGAGGAGGAGCGAGTTTCTCCAAGAAGAGGTCAGCTCCAAAGCTCTCCTCGGGAGGCCAATAACCTCTCGGGTTGATGGCAGCTCCCTGGCTGACGGGTGCCACCACCGAACCCCCATGCGTTCGCTGGGCAGCTTGGAAGACCTCCTGCTGCCGGTCGAGGTCGTTCGTGATCTTCCGGGGCTCATCAATGGCACCCTCCTCCTCTTCATCCGAGGATAGGAAGAGATCCTTGTAGAGACAACCAGTCCCCTCCTCCTCGCGGAGTGGGGACTTCGAAGCCATGCGCTTCTTAGAGTTCTTGACCTCTTTGGCTGACGCTTTAGCAGCCCGAGCACGCTCAACACCCTCGGAGAGCGAGAGGTTCTTCGGAGGTTTGCCTTCGTCATCGCCGCCAACATTGGGCGAGCCCTTGGCCTCGTCGGCAGGGCTCTCATAGCGCTCAGGCGTCTTTGAATCGTGATCATCGTGATCACTAGCGTGCGAGTGTACGCGTTGTCGTGCTCGCTGGGCACTGGAGTGTGCCCTCCCTCGGAGTTCCCAGATACGCTGTGGAGGCTCCTGGCCTTAGCCTCGCCCACAGTACCCGGACTGTGCTCACGGCAAGTGAAGCACGGGTTCGGACGGATGTCAGGTGGCACCGAAGGCGACCGACTGCGGCGTGAGCTTGCGCGTTTGCTCGCAGCCGTGTTACCAGACGAATCAATCGCCTCGGAGGCCACCTTAGTAGCCTCCTTGAGTGCAGAGTCTTTGTCGCGAGGCTTAGAACTCTTGGCTTTCACCTTTACGGCGGCAGCCTTGGTGGGTGCTTTCGCACCGCCTTTCGCAGAGCCACGAGGCATGCTAGAGGTCGAAGTGGAGACCGTGAAGAAGAGAGCGCTTGCTGCTCGAGGCTTCAACTGTGAAGTGAGCCACCGCCGCGTTCTCGTAGCTCGTCGATGCCTTTCGACTTGGAGAATGAGAGTTTGTGACTCACTCTCCCTCATTCTGATTGATCGGTAAGCCGAACCTAAGTGGGGGAGGATGTAACGGGGTACAAGCCCCAAGTGTACCCAAGTTACATGAAGAGTGACTAAGGTCACTCCTCGCAAGGACTGGTACATGGTACCAATGGCTCCAGGAGCCAACCCTTGGATAATTACATAGCTTCACTATAGGTGACTTATAGTTTGTATTAACTCAAGCTTAACCTTACCTATAAATACATTCAGTCGTAAACGTACCTTTAACTGGTTACTTCGTCCCCTCAGACCAGGGACACGTGAACTGCCGTTCACTTAGGGTTTATATACTCTCGGAAGCTCTCACTTCCTCAAGCGCATGGTGCTCTGTGACCCCGTCACAGGGACCGTCTCCGTTAGTCGGTGTCCTGGGCGCAGTGTGTGAGTGAAGGTCGATCTCAACCAAATTTTAGCTGATACCGCTACACCACAAAAGTGCACGTGACCGGATCTTTTGGGAACTCCGAATTTCACCGTGAGTCCGATGAAGATGTTCAGGTAAAGCAAGAACAACGGGATGAAGCGTCGACGGAGTTCGATCAACGACAGAGTCGCTACAAGCAGATTTCCTGTACCACTATCATGTGAGGCTGGAAGGAGGACATCAAGAGATCGGGCGTACCTACCAGCGGATCAGAAATTGTTTCCACTGGCGAGGCCTATTCCGGAGCGTGCAGCATTATGTGGGTGAATGTGTCGATTGTGTGACTGGAAAAGAGAGTCTAGGATCAGGGAAGAATCACCCGGAAATCTACAAGCAGTTACCCATTCCGGATCTTAGCTATGCGTCGCTCTCTGAGTCGCGGAAGGGCACACTGAGCTGCTGATTTGGGTCGATCTGTTTAGCGGATATGTGATCGCGAATGCAAGTGCTTCCAGAACGGCACAGACTATCGCCAAATTCTACGAGGAGTGCGTCTTCCGAAGATTTGGGGCTAGTGAGGCGATCCGGCACGATCGTGAGCCCGGCTTCATGTCAGACGTTTCAGATCGCTTAATCGGATCTTAGACCAGCGACAGCGAGCTACGATGACATACCGACCACAGGCAAGCGGAACGGCAGAACGCATGGTACAAACGCTAGCCCGATCCTTGAAGATATATGTTCAAGACGCCGACCGACGCGACTGGGATAAATACGCCGAAAGGCCTACGCTCGCGACCAACATGGTCCAGGATCGAATCCACGAAGATACTCCGTTCTACGTGGTACATGACTGGATCAACGCTCGAGGTGATGACTCCGTTGGGAAGTACGAATGTTCGGGGTTGAGACCCTCGACGGTGGAGTTATCGGATCCAGCGGCACTGCCATCGCGCTAGGAGAGGTCAATGCTAGGCTGAAGGCCGCGATCGGCGATCGAGAGGAAGATCATACCGAAGAGATGCGACCACACTGGGCCATAAGTGTGGCTTTATCTAGATTTGGTGAAAGAAAGATACGCTCGAAAGCTAGACCACCTGCCACATGGGCCATTCCGAGTCGCCGAGAAAATCAGCGATTACTCTGTAAAGCTGCAGATCGCAGGGCACGATATCGTCTATTCCCGATCGTACATGTCTCCAAGCTGAAGCTATCCCGATCGACCCCGAGCCAAGTTAGTACGGCCAGGATCCGAACGTTTCGACTTCGATGAGGCGCCACTACCGGAGGATAGCTGGGCCAAAGAGCTGACGAAATACGAATACGAAGTGGAGAAGATCTCCGATTTGAGGGTCGGCCAGAATACGCGATATGGACGAGTGCTGCAAGAATTCCTGGTGTTCTGGAAAGGCTACGAAGATCCGACGCGGGTAAACAAAGTTGATCCCAACGGCGGGGCGTTGCTACATGATTTCCTAAGGATCGTGCAAGCAAAACCCGTTTCGAGGTGATGCAATTTCACGAGAAGGAGTGAGTTCTGACCGCTAGGGCGAGTTGGTCGCCTCAGTGATGAAGTCAGATGAAGGGTCTACAAGGAAGTTGTGGATCGGAGGAGGGGTTTACGCGTGAAAGCGGAGTATATACATGGAATGCAAGCGAAAGAACGAGAAAGGTGTATGATCAAGATGCTACAGCCAAAGTGGAGGCCGGATCAAGTGAGTCGAAGCTCCGGAGTTCCGAGCTAGCCGATCGAGGGTTGTCACCAGCAGGGGTAGACCTCCCGGAGGAATGCCAAGACCACCAGGTGGGTTGAATTTGGTGGAAATGTGAGCGATAAGCCGGGTGATGTTCTGGTCTACCACGAACGTGGTTCCTCCAGGGATCAGCCGCGTCACATTCAGTCAAGGCCATGATCAAGTCGTTCGGCTCTCCTTGGTGTTGGTTGGGGTCGCCGGCATTGTGGTTCCTAGAGACGGATCCCGGATACCATCGGATGCGATCCGCATCAGCTACCAGGTGCAGGAAGAACGGACTTAAGCCCAGTGGCGTGGCCTAGTGGTCTAAGCTTCTGGACCGAGCGTTGTGGGCTAAGGGTTCAATCTCCACAGCGTACAAACTCCCCAGGGTGGGGGGAAAAGAACCACCAATAAGGTCAGGTCCTTGGCACAGGCGGTAGTGCACTGTGGTGAAGTGCCATCGGAATTTTCCCCGAAGGATGACTTATGATCGGGGAGGATCGGGATATGGCGATCTCAACCGACATGGGGCGAGGGCAGGGAGATCCGATGTCCCCGCGACTGACTTGAAGCCAGAAGCCGAAGATCAAGAGTGGGCGGCCGCGATCGGGCCGCAACCGATCTCAGCCAAACGCTGTAACTGAAAGCCTCAAGATGTTAGCCAAGGTGCATGGAAGAGGGATCGCGACACTAGAAGTCAGGATCTACGGCGGAAGGACAAGATCAGGTCAAGATCGTCCGGAAGGTCAAGCCGATCGGACTTGCGGGACGAGTCGGAAAAGGGTTAGGAGACGGAGATCAAAGCTCCACGGCTGAGATCAGCTGCGATTAGTGGATCTCGAGACAATAATGAAGGGCCGGTGATCAAGTGGAAGATCAACGATCAAGTTGAAGATCGGTGATCGAGAGGAAGAGGGTCGACGATCTTTACAAAGACCACCAATCAGGATCGAGATCGCCAATCAGGATCTAGATCGCCAGGTAAGGTCAAGATCGCCGATCAAGGCGAAGATCACCATCAGAATCGAGATCGGCGATCAAGGGCCGAAGTTGAAGATCGCGAGATCGTTCGTCCGATCGGAAACGGTAAGAGCCGATCTTATCCGAGGATGGGATATAGGAAGGCGCACGATGCACGGTAAGATGCGTAGGCAGTAGGTACATATGGATAAACATTAATCAGAACCGAATTTACTTTGAAGTGCACAAGTGGCCTTCCTCGCACCCGGACGTCTTCGAGACATATTGGCCCGGTATAAAGTGTTAAGAGGAACTTTAGATAGCGGATACTAGCGTCGTAGCGTAAGATCTCGGTTAATATACTAGCCAGATTTACCTACACTAGTTTTGCCTATTCTAAGTGCATAAGTCCCTGATCATCCAGCGTTTGGCACGGGTACACAAGGTGAGACCAAGTTCAGCTGATCACGGATAATCGGGGGACCCCCTCGTTAGTCGGTGTCTGGGCGTACTGAGTGAGTGGCGATCGGCCTCAACCAGATTTTGGCTGATCCCGCTACACCACAGTGATGCGCGTGCCCGGATCTCTTTGGGACTCCGGATTTCACCGTGAGTCCCATGAAGATGTACAAATGAACAGGAACCACGGGATGGAGCGTCTACGGAAGTCGGATCAACGACGACGCCGCTGAATGAAGCGAGATCCGCGGATCAGCAGAGTTTTGGGAGGAGCTCTGTTGAACGAATCAAAGAGGAAAGTCGGGATCACGATCCAGACTTGGAAGAGAAACCTCGACCTCTTCCCCAAGTCCCTTCGGGGACACTCGCAGATCGCGATGCGAATCGTCATGTGCATGACTCCGGAGGGAAACCTTCGGAGTCTAAAGCTTCCGCCTCGGAAGCACCCAAACCGGCGACCAAGAAGAAGAAGACGAAATCTAACAAGAAAGAGCTAAAGGCGCCGGAATCAGACATGGACGAGCCGGGATCAGGCAAGATCGCGCCGGCTTGAAACGCGAGTGCGCTGGAACGAGCTTACCACCGGAAGTTCGTGCTTGATTTCTTGGAGTACGACCCGATCTTGAGGCTTCTGCAGATTAAGGCGATCGGGACGCTAAACGGATCGGTGAACAAGCCCCCAGCGACCGTGGACAAGTTGGTCGCGATCAAGGATTTGTTCCAGCTGCTGGGAGAAGCAGGGTTGGTCGCTGGAGCGTTCGACGCTGACGATCTCTTCGAAGCGAGTCTTGGTGAGATCAGATCGGCTGTGTTGGAACTATATCGACGACTTAGGATCTAGACGGGGACAAGACGCCGATATCGGAATTTCACTCATCGCTTCGAAGCAGCACCGCCGACCCACACACGGGATCATCGCATTACGCCTCGGCTACCTCAGAGCAGGGCTCAGACAGCTCACCAACCCCCAGCAGATGTCGCTAGGACCGTCAGGAGTGAAGTTGCTAAGATCTCGGCTCAAGGAATCCACGTCGACAGCGATCGCGCGGCCTCCGCCGGGATCCCTTCAACCGAAGAAAGCCGAGTCAAGTCAGGATCGCTGCAGGATCGGCCGACCGATAACCTGGAATCATATTTTCAAGCGCCAATCGACCGTTCCCTGGGAGAACAGAGGGTGATCGCAACCGCAGCCGGGAAGAAGAGGCTCACAACCACCTCGATCAACGTCGGCACCCAGGATGTCGACTTGGAATCGGTCGGACCCCCGATACACGAGACAAGCCCTGGCGAGTACGACCCGGACGATCTCGATTTCCCTACCCGATCCCCGGCCAATTAAGTCGGCGTTTTTACGAGATCAAGCTTCGGAAGAGGAAAAGTGTCTAACGTTCGCAGATCTGATGTCGGGACCGGCCAAGAACTGGTACAGACAACTGCCTATCTACGCGGAACAAGTGGAGCGATCTGCTTAAAAGCTTCCAGACACAATGTTGTGACCTGGGGGTATCGGTGGCATGGCAATATTATCATGCTCGCTAGCGATCAGACAAATCCCCGTTGGAATATCTCTACCGTCTGAACGTTACTGCGCTACGCGCCAAATTGAAGATCAAGGATGGAGATCGCAAGGCTCTACAGGAACATGTCCAGCATTTCATCGAGACCTTAGGTGATCAAGAGTTAGCTGATCAGCTGACACAACTCCGGATCTCCGACGCGGACAAACTCGAGGAAATACTCCGAGCTCGTGACCGAGCCAAGACCAGGTAGAAACGATCAGCGCTCGGCTCTAAGTATCGGCAGAAAGTTCCGTCGTCGGTGACGCTCACCTCCACGAGAGCTGTTCAGGCTGTCCAAGTTCCCCGGGCGACTTCAGATCCGGAAACGTCAGAAGGGTCTGATGGCTCGGATGGAGAAGGAGACTTACGACGCGTATTTCTAGCTTCGGCCGAAGGAGATCGGACCCCCAAGAGTGGCGATGCCGGACGGCCCGATCGCCAAGCACGGAAACCTGCGGCGCCGACCCGCTCGAACATGGATCGAGAGAAATCAGGATTGAGAGATCGGGGTTTCCGTGATCGGTCACCCGACCGACCTCGGTGTTCGTATTGCGGATCGAGGAAGCACAGCGATCTGGGATGTTGGAAGAATCTGACCTGTCAGAAGTGTGGCCGTCGCGGACACCCGTCCGATCACTGCCTGTTCGTCTGTCGCGGCTGCGAAGATGTCCATGAAACGGGCAAATGTCCGATGGAGGAATTCTATAATCTCATCCGTCAGTGGTACGATCCGGCGAAACATGAAGCCATGCTACCGGTTTCAGCGAAGAAGATGTTCAACCAGGACGCTCGCCGGGTTGGAATCCGATATGAACCGAGCGCTCTACGTTCTGCATATATGCATTTGTGGAGAAGAAGTCGGTAGATCAGTCTAGCACTCGATCAAACCGATCGAATAATACGCATGATCTACACCGACCTACTACTTCTGCTCCCCCGATCTCAAGCCTGTGTGTGGCGAAAATCAGCGACCACAGGTGAAGATGACTCTAGATCTCTTGCCAGAAGAAGTCCGAGGATTCTGGAAACATTACGCTCCAGGAAAATCGTTTCGCCAAGCGAGGGCAACTGGAGAGAAGTTGTTGCTGATGCGGGGAGAAAAATGGGTCCCCACGCTAGTCCATGGACCAGGGGCGCTGCGATATGTGAAGATCACTAACATCGGAGATCGTGTGTTGAACTTAAGTCCAGCTATCATAGTCGGAATGTGGCTATCTGCCGATCGAGTTTCTCACCGAGACGGATATGTCAGCGAAGGATCGAGACGGTATCGGGAGTGGCAGACGTTGGCTTATCAGGGTACGACTGAGCTCCGTCCGCCAGGAGAACAGATCGCAGATTCGAGACCTCTGGTGGATCATCCTGTCTATCCGACACCAAAGGCGATCTTGAGGCGGGTACCGGCCCTGACCATTAGGACCCGGCCAGATCAGCAGGGATACGGTCCAGAAGAAGGACCGAAGAGTGGGGGATGTAAGGCGAAGCCGGCGGAGCGATCAAGCGAGCCAGTGGCCGAGGTAAAGATGGAAATAGGTGTACTCCGTCCTGATCCTGAGAAGTCTGGAGACTACGACCTCCGATCTGCCGTGAAGGATGCCGAGGTGAAGTGGGAAAAGAGCGATCAGGATGCCGGAAGTCGGAAGACCGAAGGTGAAATCTGACCTGATCTCAAGACGATCGAAGATACTGAAACAGGAGCAGCACAGACTGAGCCGATCCGGAAAGAGGAACCAGACCTCGGCGCGAAAGTAATGATGAAAAGTCAGACGACGGAATGTATTTGCACGTGGGGAGTGATCTTTTCGCAGAAGAGGTGGAAAACGTGTTAGCAGTGATCCCCGAGGTCGTGATTACGACAGAAGAGGTTAAATTGGGAGATCTCCGAATCGGAGACCCTGAAGTAAACTCGACAGAAGAGATCGAGAGGTTGAGAAAGCGGATCTGGAACAGGTATCATCCCCTGATCGGGAAAGGTAATGTGTTGCCACCCGCGACCAAGGTGGTGTATTGTGATATCGATGTGCAAGGGGCGAAGCCAGTCGGCCAGCGGGTCAGGAAGATCGCGCCTCGTTTCAGGGAGAATGTGTCCGATCTGCTCAAGGCGTTACTCTCCGCACATACTATCCGACATTCGAAGTTACCATGGGCCTCGCCAATCGTGGTTATTATCAAGAAGAATGGCGTGGATATCCGCCTTTGTATCAATAACAGGGTGGTAACCAGCCTAACTCGGCTCATGGTGTATCCGATGCCGCTGATCAACGATCTGCTGGAAGATCTCAACATGGCCAGTGGATTTTGGGTGGTTCGAAGGACAGATCGGGCGAGAGCGATCTCAGCTTTCGTGACTCCTTTTGGGTTGTTCAAGTGGAATCGGATGTCGTTTGGTCTCAAGAACGCTCCTCAGGTTTATCAGTGATTGGTGGACAACGCACTGTACGGGTTCACGAAGATCTCGCGATCAGGAAGCCAAGAGGAACCGTCGGACGTGTTCGAAGACGGAGGCTCCGGAGATCCGGGTTCTCCATCCGTGTTAGGCCGGATATCGTACATCGGCGACATCCTGTTGGTAGCGGAGTCATGGGATCAGCTGTGCAACACGGTTGATCACCTGCTGGAAGCATGTGATAAGTGGAACCTGCCGACAGCGTAGAAAAGAGCTCTTGGGGCATGCGGAAAGTGGATTATCTCGGACATAGAGCGTCGAAGGAAGGATAGGAGGCCAACCCGAAGGATCTGGCGTCGCTGATTGATCTGCCGTTTCCGAGTTCGCTGCGATCCATGCAATCGTTCCTCGGGAATCTGAACTACTACAGTCGGTTTATCGAGGACTACACGATCTACGCCGCGGTTCTATATGGATTGAGAGAGGTAGACTTTGCGGGGATACGATAGGACAGCAGGACTACACATCTAGAAGACCGCTCTCGGATGGAGGTGCAAGATGCCGAGGGACCGAGTCCGCCAGAAAGGGATCTAACCCCTACCCCGGCGATCTCGACTAATCGGGAAGAAGAGAGATGGGATCGGGCCAGAAAAGCATTTGATTTTCTCAAGCAGAAGATCGCTTCGACGTCGATCCTACGTCACTTCGACCCTGATCGACAACCGGCGGCGATCGTGTAAGCTAGTGATTGGGCGATCTCGGCAGCACTGATGCAAGAACATCACGGAATCTATTTTCCGATCTCCTTCGCTAGCCGAACGCTAAAATCGAATGAGTTGAACTACAACGTGGTGGAGAAGGAGATCTTGGCGCTGCTGAGAGTGATTGACATGAACTACAATACGTTGGTCGGTCGGGAGATCAAGGTCCTACCACGGCATTCTACGCTCGCGTGGCAATTCCGATCTTCCGGTCTACAAGGGCGGTTAGCTCAATGGGCTGCTCTCCTTTCACAGTGGACACTGGAATAGTGAAATGAACCAAGGGAGATGACGAAATCCTAGGGGCGATCGCCGCCAGTATTACTCCAAGATCGGAGGTTGACCAGGCGTTGGTAGGGATCGCCCCAAAGAAGGAGTCCAGGAAGAAGATCCAAGACCCGATCCCTACAGTGCGAGCCGAAGAGGAGCTGCTGGCTCTGAGCTTTGACGGTTCAGCCAGAGTGAAGCGCGGTGGGGGCGCGTTCGGAGCGATCATGTGGAAGCTGCCGGAGTGGACGATCTTGAAGCCCAGGTCCGAATACGTGGAAGATGTGACGGTGAATGAGGCGGAATATCGAGGGTTGCTGTTAGGTCTCGATCTGTTGGACTCTATGGGTCGGACACGGTTAGTGATCAGCGGTGACTCCAACTTGTTCGTCAGACAGGTGCGTGGAGAGATCGACTGCAAGGTGCCTGGGCTCACCCTGCTAAGGCAGAAGGCATTAGATCGGCTGAGAAGTTGGCCAAACCACGATCTGGTACACGTCAAAAGGGATTGGAACGCGAGTGCGGACAAGTTGGCTAGTGAAGCCCTGTAGTCACAACAGGGGATCGAGGTGTGCGAAGAGAGTGAGGTGCAAGATCTGATGACTTTGAACCGGTTGGACGAAATACTGATCGGCACGGAGGAAGAACAGTCAGAACATCCGATCAAGACGCCCCGATGCGAACACGATCCTGTGCAGATACTCAACTAAGTCCTTCGGTCTTGCGGGAGGAGGTAGTCCGACAGCTACGGGCGGATCGGATCAGGCGGGCTCAGGACGAGAAGGTGTGGATCTCCAATGAATAAGTACATAGCTGGTGATTTGGGACGATTAACCCAAGCCGAAGCGCGGGAACTGGAAAAAGTTGCTGAAGATTACGCGGTCGGCAGTGACGACCCGTTGTTCTACTGTCCATCTACACCGAGATGAAAAGAGGATCGCGATGGATTGATGAGATTGGTGGTACCGGAGTCATTGCAAGCGGACGTCTTGCATCATTATCATGTGAGTTTGGAAGGAGGTCACCAAGGATTCGGACGCACCTACCAACGGACCAGGAAGCATTTCCACTGGCGAGGTTTGTTCCAAAGTGTGCAACGCAATGTGGGAGAGTGTGTCGACTGCGTGACGGGAATGGGGAGGCCTGCGATCCGGGGGAGAACCACCTGGAAATCTACAGGCCACATATCCGTTCCATATCATAGCTATGGATCACATCCCGTCGCTTCCTAAGTCGCAGAAGGGTAACACTGAGCTTCTGATCTGGGCTAATCTATTCAGCGGATATGTGATCGCGGTGGCAAGTGCTTCCAGAACAGCGCAGACGATCGCCGAATCGTACGAAGAATAAGTTTTCCGAAGACTCGGAGCTAGTGAGGCGATCCGACACGACCGTGAGCCGGGCTTTATGTCGGACTTCTTCAGATCGTTCAACCAGATCTTAGGACAGAGACAACGAGCTTACCAACCACAGGCGAATGGAACGGCGGAACGCATGGTATATACGCTAACCCGATCTTTGAAGATGTATGTTTAGGACGCTGACCAACGCGACTGGGATGAATATGCCGAGAGGTTGACGTTCGCGATCAACACGGCCCAAGATCGGATCCGCGGAGATACACCGTTCTACCTGGTGCACGACCGGGATCCGAGATCCACCCTCGAAGCGATGACCCCGTCAGGGAGTACCAAGACCCGAGACCGAGATTCCCGGCGGTGGAGATATGGGATCCAGAGATACTACGATCATACGAGACGACAGATCAATGCTAAGCTGCAAGACGCGATAAATGATCGGGCCGAAGATTATAACGACGAGGTGCGACCTCACCAGATCGACACCGTATATCTCAAGCATGGCTCTACCTGTATCGAGTGATGGAAGGATACGCCCGGAAGCTAGCCCACTTATGGCACGGCCCTTTCCGAGTCGCGGAAAAGATCAACGAGTACTCCGTGAGGCTGCAAATAGCAGGATCGGAGTATCGTTTATTCCCGATCATACACGTTTCCAAGTTGAAGTTGGTCAAAGAATATCCTGATCGGCCCCAAGCGGAGTTAGCTCAGTCGGGATCGGAACGCTTGGACTTTGACGAATCCCTGCTGCCTGAAGATAGCTGGACTCGAACGTTAGACGAGGATGATTACGAAGTGGAGAAGATCTTCGATATGAGGACTGGTCGAAAAATGTGGTACGGAAGAGTATTGCGGGATTTCTGGTGTATAGGAAAGGCTACGATGATCCCACGTGGGTAGACGAAGCCGATCTCAACTGCGGGACGTTTCTACATGATTTCCTGCGAGATCATGCAACCAGAAACCGTTTTGAGGTGATGCAGTCTCACGAGGAGGAGTGAGATCGGAATACTGGGGCGAGTTGGTCGTTCCGGTAGAGAAGTGGGAAGGAGGACCTGCAAGGAGGTTGCAGATCGGAGAATGGGGTTATGTGTCAAAGTGGAGTATATGCATAAAAACTCAAGAAACAAATGGAGACTGTGATGATCAAGAGGTTACTGCCTGAGGGGAACTTAGATCGGCTGAGACGAACCGGAAGTTTATGTATTGCCACCCGCAGGATGATTATCACTTGGGGGCGGACCCCCTGCTGGACTGCCCGGAGCGCCAGGTGGATTGAACTTGTTGTGAAGACGAGCAAAAAGTCAAGCCGGATGCTGCTGTGGCCGGTCCCGAAAGTGATTGCGCCAAGGATCGGCCGCGTCACATTCATCTAAAGCCTCGATCAGGTCGTTCGGTTCGCCTTGGTGTCGGTTGGGATCACCCGCATTACGACCCCTAGAAGCCGATCCGGGATACCAGCGAATACGATCAGCATCGGCGATCAGGTGTAGGAAGTACGAATCCAGCAAGAGGTCGACGTCCACCCAGCGTTCTCGCAACATCGGGAGGAGAGAAGTCACAATCCCCTTCCACTGATCTCCAGCGCGCATCCGGCGATTGCGTCGCGCTTGGTAATGCCGTTCCACGACGGGATCGGCTAACTGCTCAGCAGTAATAGGAAGATAGTGGATGTTCTCCCAGAAGGCGATTCGGTGTCGCCACTCGAAGACCAAATACGCTCGGACAAACCGGTACAATCCGGTGTGGTGACGTCGATGGAGGGCCAGATCGAAAGTGAATGGACGTCGAGGATTGTTGAGGACCCCCCCCCCCCCACGGATGAGGTGCCATGAGAGCGCCGAGGTTGGACCCGGTGATCAAGCTGTCAGGATATCCAGATCCAGGAACTGGACGAGAAGCTCTCGGCGCTCGAACTGTGAATAGCCATTCGATTGGGAAGGCAATCACTGAAATAATGGTGCGCACGATCAGGGCCGCGATCTGGAGGGTACTCAAGATATCAGCTCTCCAGGGTTCCGTATCAGCCTGGATGAGCTGCCGCGGATTATTGAACCCCGAAATCATGTCGGCCTCGGGGAAGAGCGGACGATTCAGAGACGGAGCAGGAGAGGGTGGCGCTGAGTCAGGAGGCTCTGGAGTGCCTGGAGGAGATGGGATGGGCGGACACCCTCCCGCAGGCCAGCCCGACGGCGCGCCTTGAGGAGAAGCAGGTGGTGATGACCGGTGGGGTGACCCCCCAGGAGAAGCTCTTGAACTACCGTGAGGCGATCCCCCCCGGAGCGGTATCAGGGCTACCCGGATCAGAGAAGGATATCGGACGGTCGGCAGTCCAGGCGGGACCGGAAGGTCTGTGGCGCCGGGCGTCAGATCGGGATCGGGCGAGAGCAGCTCGCGTAGCGTCGTCCGTATCCGAGTCGGAAGGAGAGGTCTGGTCTTGACCGGATTGTCGGGGAGATGAGGCCGGGGATCATTCACCGGATCCCTCTGCGCCAGTTTTATCATGATCCTCATCGATCTCTTCTTCTTCTTCCTCCTCTTCTTCCTCCTCTTCTTCGGCTCCACCCTCGTCCTGGATCTCGGCTTGGGGAGATCCTCCCTGGGCACCACTATCAGAGCCTAGTGGACGACTGATCTTGGGGCTTTTGGACCCGATGGCCGCAGATCCGCTGCCGGCAGGAATGGAGTCACGTCGAGCTGGTTTCTTGGAGGTGGGCTGACCGTGCAGCGGAGACGATGGCCGACTGCGCGCACGCTTGCCCGTCGGCTGACAGGACGATTGTTGATGGGATCACCATGTGATAAGACGACCCTAGACGAGACGTCGGCCCACTCAACAACAGCTCAGGCAAAGATCAAGTGCGTGCGTCCGAAGTGTACCACAGGGTGACCCAACTTGCGGACGAGGGGCGGCTGTGGTGAAGTGCCATCAGAATGTTCTCCGAAGGACGACTTACGATCGGGGAGGATCGGGATATGGCGATCTCAACCGACATTGGGCGAGGGCAGGGAGATCCGATGTCCCCGCGACTGACTTGAAGCCAGAAGCCGAAGATCAAGACTGGGCGGCCGCGATCGGGCCGCAACCGATCTCAGCCAAACGCTGTAACTGAAAGCCTCAAGATGTTAGCCAAGGTGCATGGAAGAGGGATCGCGACACTAGAAGTCAGGATCTACGGCGGAAGGACAAGATCAGATCAAGATCGTCCGGAAGGTCAAGCCGATCGGACTTGCGGGACGAGTCGGAAAAGGGTTAGGAGACGGAGATCAAAGCTCCACGGCTGAGATCAGCTGCGATTAGTGGATCTCGAGACAATAATGAAGGGCCGGTGATCAAGTGGAAGATCAACGATCAAGTTGAAGATCGGTGATCGAGAGGAAGAGGGTCGACGATCTTTACAAAGACCACCAATCAGGATCGAGATCGCCAATCAGGATCTAGATCGCCAGGTAAGGTCAAGATCGCCGATCAAGGCGAAGATCACCATCAGAATCGAGATCGGCGATCAAGGGCCGAAGTTGAAGATCGCGAGATCGTTCGTCCGATCGGAGACGGTGAGAGCCGATCTTATCCGAGGATAGGATATAGGAAGGCGCACGATGCACGGTAAGATGCGTAGGCAGTAGGTACATATGGATAAACATTAATCAGAACCGAATTTACTTTGAAGTGCACAAGTGGCCTTCCTCGCACCCGGACGTCTTCGAGACATATTGGCCCGGTATAAAGTGTTAAGAGGAACTTTAGATAGCGGATACTAGCGTCGTAGCGTAAGATCTCGGTTAATATACTAGCCAGATTTACCTACACTAGTTTTGCCTATTCAAAATGCATAAGTCCCTGATCGTCCAGCGTTTGGTGCTTGACCGGAGGTCAGATTCGTTCTCAAGACTAACGATCCCGCTAGTGGAAGCGGCAAGCAACCCGGAGAGGAGAAGAAGAACAAGGAACACGCTTGTTTAGGCATTCTGGTGCTTAAAATAGGCATAAACCCCAAGATCAAGGCCGATCGTCACTAATCGGACCCTGTTTAGGGCTTATCTCAAGGGTGCAGTGCGAAGAAGTGTCGCGCTGCCCCACAGATCCCGCGTCCCGCCAGGACGGTTAAGTTTTCACTGATCGGACACCTTCGGCTCCCTGAGAGAGCAGATCCAGCCCGGCGACAGGTACACAAGGTGAGACCAAGTTCAGCTGATCACGGATAATCGGGGGACCCCCTCCGTTAGCCGGTGTCTGGGCGCACTGAGTGAGTGGCGTTCGGCCTCGACCAGATTTTGGCTGATCCCGCTACACCAAAGCATCTGAAACTAGAGCTGTTAAAGGAAAACCCTAGATTACATAAAAATGTGTAGCCACGTCCTGATTGGAGGCAGTTCCTGTTAGAGACAGGGCGTTGGCTCGAGTGAGCAAAATCGGCAGCGTTCGTTATTGGAGAGCCTCCGGGCTTCACCTCGCCTTACTCCTTGGATCCGGGTCCGCTTCTCTTCCTTGGGCCACTAGTATCCTGTTGCTGCTTGCTCCTGCACTGCATCCGCTTGGTATTCCTCGGGGAGTGTGACGCTTGCATCCACGGTCTCTTGATGTCTGATCGGGGATCGCCCCTTCTGTCCTACCGGTTCTCCAGTGGTCACTCTTCGGGAAAATGACTGGGTCCAATATTGTCACTCAGGTCACGATCCATCCTTCTCTCACTTTTCCCAGAATTTGCATCACCACAGAGTCGGGGTCGATTACAGCAACATGTGGCCAAAGGTTGGGCGTTCCGGCCAGGAACGCCAGTACTGCATTCACGTCGATATCACGTGGACGCACGGTGCCGGTCAATCAGTCAATATGAGGCTGGTGACGGGCGAGCCACGGAATGCCGAAGACGCAGTCAAAATCAGATCAGATTCAATGCTGCCATAGTAGGGAAGCAGGACGGGTCGGCAACCAACTTGCCGAGGGTCCATTCTTTCGTCTTGCCCGTTAGTTTTGAAAGTTGGAAGCGAGTCCTCGCGAGATCGGTAGAAAGCCACCGATCTTCGACGGCGATGTCCACTTCGCAGAACCAGCGATTCAAGTGAAGGCGGCCGTCGCCTTCACCACTATACGTGGATACATCGAGTTTAGCGATGTCGGTCTTGTTCTTGGACAGTTTGGGAGCCGATACTCACTGACGAAGGTCTGCGAGCTCACGCGCCGCGAAATCCTGAGCTGCTAGGTGTTGTTGGGCTTCTGAACCAACCGTGAGTAACGTATGGATAACGGCCTCGCCAGACGCAGCGGTGAGGCGGTGGAGCGCCTCCCACTCAAGTAACGAGAGATGAGGGAAGCTGTCGTGCTCCAGGGAGGTGCTGGCCATCTTAGATGCGCCGTACATCGGCGTGTCATTCATCGTGGCGTTGGATGGATTACGATGTGCTACCGCGTGTAACGGGGTAACAGCAACCAGTTATTAGGCGTACACTGTTGCGATAGGAAGCATTCAAATTAGACTCTAATATTGAAAGTTAACGGCGTGGTCTCGACACGTGATACCACGGCAACCAGTAGCTGGTGTCTACGCGCCGATTGGCCACCGCCGTGGACGCGGTGACGTAGAGTGACGATGGCCCGTCACACGTATCGAAAGAGAGGCATTCAATGTTTTAACTTTTTTTGGCGTATGGCCATCACAGCTATGATTATCACAATCGCCCCGTGTTGCATGTAGTTATGTAGGGCTGATGGGTGAGCTCGCTTGTCAGTAGACCACCGCCACTGCCTTGACATGTATGCGCACTGCTGCACCCAGAGTATTCTTTGCGATAAAGTATATGCTCCTTTGTGCCCTCTCTATAATGATGTAATTCTTGTTATAGCTGGGTGTACTTCGCCACGAAACAAGGTGTCTCTGACTCCCTGTTAAAGTACATTGTGCGGATATCCACACAGGTTGATATCCGCACAATGTACTTTAACAGGGAGTCAGAGACACCTTGTTTTTTCATTTTAGTGTATTTTGCACTTTGTAGTCGCTATGCGAACTTAACCGCCACCACGGTATTACATCGGCGGGTCTGTAGTTAAGATGAAATGGCAACCACGGAGGCTGACTCCCAACTAAATAAGAACCATTCTCCGGTATTTCAGGACTTTTAGTTACGATTCTGCAGGTCATCGATGCTACTTGGAGGAGGTCAGCAGATACTGCGGCTGCGAACGGGCACAAAAGATGCACAAATTCCAGAGAAGCAGCATAATGTAATGAAATAAATAAAAACATTACAAGTGTATATAAACTCTACCTAACCATTTGCGCTGTCATGATAAAATACCCATTTCTTATACTGTATACAGGGACTCAACCAAAATAGTAATTGTTTTGCAAACCCTTTTCGCATGTCTTTTCGTCTTTGACGTGGATTGGTATTGTACCACTCAATTTATAAATCTTTGAATCCAAAGTGCTCCCTACGCATAACCCAAGTGCAAAACGAACCTATTAATGGGTTTGAGAAGGATTTTATTTACTTAAAGAGGTTTGTGTGGACAAAACATCAAAGCGTAAAGGGCACGATTCTTTGTACAGGAGACCAAATTTTGACCACTAAAGCGAAGACACAAAGCAATGGTTTTATCCAACCATTGAAAATGATGCTTCGTTGGCACATGTATCTGGAAGTGGCAGACTTCGCTGCATGCAGAGTTTCCACATTCAAATAGCCCGCCTCAACGGTATGGACCGTGGTATAGCATATCCACACTCCAGTCTTATATAATACTTAAGTAACTACACACCTGAAGCTTAAAGTATGTAGCAGCGGTTTTCGATCAGCAGGAGGCATAATATGACATTTTATGCTAGCTGCATTTACCTAGGTCGACGTTTCGGCATACTATTGGTATTACATGTAAGTCAATCACAATTCGTATACCTGAATTGCCACAATGCTATGCGATCAGAAGTGCTCACTCAGCACTCATCACATAGAATCAGCTAAGCGTCAGATACATGTACTTCAGCAGAATGCAAACTCAGAGACTCGTGTTACGATCCGGGCAAGGGAAAGCTTTATAATTCAGCTGCAACTGTGAGTGAACCCTACTCGCAGATGCAGCTTCTTCACGGACACGCCGTAATACGTGTAGGAAGCGCAACGGAAGAGTAAATACATGTACCGCAGTAGATGAGCACCCATTTATCGAGCTGGCTGCAAGAGCTCGCATGAGCATCAGGTGGGGCTGGCTACATAAGGTTTCGTGGCCGATGTGTGAGCGTCTCAGTTTATACCGGGCTGCTGGTCCTGAAAAAGAACAATAAACTGCTTTTTTCTCGCACGGATTTTAAAAAAGGGATATGTATTAAACTTAGGCCTTGCTCATATCGATTTAGAAAATTCAGGACTGGCTACGATGTTTGTTTTACGAATACTCCGTATTTTATAGGATCTCAAGGATAATCTGCGTTTTATCTCTTGCAATTACCCAGTGTTTACAAAGATAGCTGGAAGGGTAACACCACTATTGTTGACTAACATCTTTTGACATCAAGTACTTTCAGCTACCGACTTCAGTTACTTTACCGGCTTCAGTTAACGGCTTCAGTCAACGGCTTCAGTCAACGGCTTCAGTCAACGGCTACAATTACCGCGACCGGATTAATCGGATTGGTGCTTACAAATCCTACTGTAGTCGTTTCAAATCCCCTGGAACACCTTATATTTTTGATGAGGCCAACTTTGGCGAAAAAATTAACTGAAGTCAAGTCAAAAAGCGTGCCAGAATTTACACCCCACAACCCACACACTACCTTACCACACTTCTGAGCAGTAGAGGGGTAGTGAAGTACTGTTTGCATTTTACTGAGATAGCCTTAGAGGGTTGGGTACCGTACTGGTCACTTTTTACCTGTGAAACTCTATCAAGTTTGGCCGCTGATCTTGATTAATCTGCAAAAGTGTTTACCAGCTGTGGATTTATCTCCTCCTTTTAGAGATACAATTCAAGCACAATAGTTTCGCGCAGAACTGTAAACACACGCCTGTCATCAAAACCTTGACATCATTGCCATTTTATCTTACCGCGCGTAACTTGGTATTACACGTCAATATTAACTGTACTCCGCGCGCTGTTTTTAGGAGTACAGTACTCCTTGCGAATTAAAAGTACGCCGTTTCAATTTGCAGTTACCCCTTGAAACCAGAGGACCTGCATAGGCAACTTGGACAACATTTTTATCCTGCATTATGCAGGTTCAGCACAAAAATGACTTGAAATACGTAAACACGCTTTTTTGTGTGCAAATCATGGTCCATACAAAAATCAAGATAAAATGAACCATTGGTGCGTTAACTCTATGGACCCCAGCGACCGTAGCGGCGACGTACGATAAGCGGCGAGACATCGGAGATTTCCCGATTTTTGAATATACGATACGAAAGGTTTCAGGGAACAGCATTAAAGGTTCTACGGGATATTTTCCGGCCTCCACGCGACCCAATCATTCCAGAATTTCCGCGCGGGGAGAAGAAGCCGGAAGAACCTGTCAACATGGTTGCTGTCCGCGACAAAAGTACACTACTGTCAGCGACGTCCCGTTTGGCGCCGCGTGGAGGGAGCTCATAGGACAGGGGTGAACATCATGAGTCCATGCACACGGAACTTGGAGCAGAAGTGGAAGTACGCCCACCCGGGAATCTCAACGGTGTCAAGGACATGAACTACTTTTACGGAGAGAACGACTAATGGAATATTACGTTGCAGCAAAACTATGGGCTGAATAACTGTTGCGAATTGCAATATGGACTATTTGTCTTATGTATTTGTTGCATTAGCTTCTTTGGCGTCTCCACCCGCGAGTAATGCGGCGTCGCTTGCTGCTTCCTGTCGCTGCATCGTCGGAACCAGCTTTAGAGGCCCAAGAGGGAGAGCGGATCCGGATCCACAAAAGTAAGACGATCTGGATACGGGCTTATGGCGATCTGAATCTAGGATCCCTACATGGCGATCGAGGGTGATCTCAAGATCTACGATGCGATGATGGCAAGCCCACGTTGAAGGATGTACCCGGTGATAGGCAGCAGTACGATGGACATAAAGGAGGTGACAGATGGTCGTCTGGCAGTTGTGAGTATAGTAATGTGCAAATCCCAGATTGACCGGAATTAATTGCTTGACTGGGAGATCCTCTGATTCTCAATTACCCCAAGATCCCGCTATAGGAAGCGGCAAGCAAGTGTAAGGAAGACTGTAAAAAAAGCCAAACTCTCCTTATGAAGGCAACCTCTTGGTCGGATCCAGAACCAGGCCGCCAGATTCAAACTCGAGTAATCGCGTAGGAACGGGACAATTTCGGCAGCAGAGAAAAAGCGTTTCCGTGCTGCTCCGCCCCATCTCCAACATCTCGCCGAGATGTCCAAGTCTTCACCACTTGGACCTTCACAAACGCATTGGAGGAGCAAGATCCAGCCCTACCGTCGCGTACACAACACGATCAAAGTTCAGCACAAGATCACGGATCATCGAGGGACCCCCTCCGTTAGTCAGTGTCTGGGCTTAGTGGAAGCTGGATCTAGCAGTCTCGCAAGATTTTGATGATCCCACTACTCCACAATGGCGCGCGTTCCCGGATCTTCTGGTGGTTCGGGATTTCACCGCGAGTCTCATAAAGAAGTTCCAGCGAGGTTTATATCTGGGGATCAAGCTTGATCGGGGATCCGACCGACGACGACGTCGCTGAATGAAACTAGATCCGCGGATAGACAGTGTACTGGGAAGAACGCAGTCGACGAAAGAGATACATGGAAGAGAAAACTCTTAATCCTCCCCAAGTCCCTTTGGGGATTCCTGTGGGTCTTGACGCAAGTCGAGATTTGAAAAACATAGACGCCAAAGGAAACCCAAGGCGCAGGTAGCTCAGGATCCGCAAGCTCAAAAGTCTGCAGTAAGAAGAAGAAGTCAAAGTTTATTTGAAAGCAGCTGAAGGCACCTTAGTCGGGTGGCGAAGATCCAGAGACATCTGCCAGTCCGTGGACCGGCGACGTTCTGGAAATCAGGTATTACCAGAAAGGTCTGCGAGGGTTTCTACGGCAGGACCCGGTGATGGCAATCCTGAAGCTGAAGCAGATCGACGGACTCCGCGGACCGGTGATGGCCCCGCCCATCGCGTCGGACAAACTTATCCCGGTGAGGAAATCGGTCCGCGTGCTGAAGGACGTTGACTCCACCGCCGGCACATTTGACATGAATGACCTATTCGGCCTGGAGCTGGCTGCGACCCAGACGTCGACTCGGAACTTGATCGACAAGCTGCGGGTCGTGATAGGCGACGTGTCCTGCTCAAGATTGGTCAGGATTGCCAGCGAACAGCGCTGGTGATTCGTCACACTACGCGTCAGCAGCCGAACTAGGATCGGTTTGCTATTCAGAGCCGCGTCGCAGTTCCCTGGGACCGTCGGGCGTCACTATACTGGAAGCTCGAGCGAAGTCGGCACGCCGATATCAACCACGATCTCCGCACCAGAAGCAGACTCCAAGATCTACGGACCAAACGGCCACTACCACGTCCACCGAAGAGTCAAGCGACAGGCTGGAGTTGTACTTCCAAGTCACCCTGAGCCGATTCTTGCGCGAGCAGCATATCTCGACCGCCTCGCCAAGCGCAGGGGTGGGTGGAAACATATTCCAACACAGTCTTGAAGCTGATTTTCGTCAATGTAGCACCCACCTTATGAGCCGAGGCAGTTTCCAAGATGGACACTGCAGCGCCACTGTTCAGAAGCATGATCGTTTTCTCATTGTTGATCTTGCCAGCGACTTTAGCTTGACGGAATCATTCCCCAAGAGCATGGTATTTCAAGTATCCATGTGGTTCAGTCGATAAGAGATCTGCCTCTCCTACCATCCCTGATCGTCTGACCTCAGCGATTCAGCTTGGTTTCGGAGGATCTCAACTTCAGCCGCCTTGGACCAGTGATCCCGATCTTGCTGCATCCAATATCCTCTCGCTTCTTCGTGACAGGGATCCAAGGGCACAGACGTCACAGAACGGTCGAAGTCGTCGGCCTGATACAGACTAGAAATCCTGATGGTAAGTTTCTCGTGCAGATCACGTGTATTACCCGATAGATTGTGTCGCTTGCTAACTTGATCTATCGATGTCTTTTTCATAAATGCATAGACGCAGTATCTAAAACGCTCGGCTCGTACCGAATTCCAACCCGGCGAGCGTCGTAGTTTACCATCTTTTCTGTGATCTCAGGTAGCAGACCGCCGTGCTTGTCGGGAGCGTACCACTTCCGGATCTGGTTGTAGAACGCCTCCATCGGGCGCTTGTCTAGATCATGCAGCTCACCATAGCCGCGACACACTAAGAAACAGTGACCGGCTGGATGACCCTTCTTGCCACATTTTTCGTATATGAAGCGGTGCTAGCAGTCGGCCTCCCTGCGGCAGCACGATCCGAAATAGGTCGACTTGATAGCTCCAACTAGAAACGAGCACGCTGATGGCGGGAGTGCAGATCTTGTTCCTCTTGGGTAGGCTGATTTGAATCGCGAACGTTCTGGATCTTTCCTGTCGTCGCCAACGCTGGGTCAGCCGTCGCAGCCAAGGAGATCCAGCGGCGATAGTCCTCATTCGAGCTGTATCCGACGTTTGCGCTTGGTCCGCGTGGACTTGTTTCGCCTGTACTGTCGCGGTTGGCGCGCTAGACGTCTTCTGCCGACTTTGTTTCCATGTGCCGACTTGTTCTGACGATTTTGGCCCGATCTAAAGCTCGCAAGAGTTCTTGGGGATCATCAGCATCCGTCAACCGCACCAGAGTCAGCCGATCTGCGAATTCTTGATCGCCTAGCGCTTTGATGAAGTGTTCGACATGCTCCTTTTATCCTCGACCTTCAGCTGCACGCGCAAGGCTGCCACGTTGAGACGATACAGATACTCCAGTGGAGATTCATCCGATCGCTTGCACGCGTGATAGTACTGCCACGCCAGCGAGTTCCCGAACACACTTAACTGGGTCCGGAGGCATCGATGCAGATCGCTCGATTTGTTTCGAGATCGGTTCTTCGCCGGTCCTGCCAGCAGGTCTGCGAAGGTAAGACGCTTCTCCTCGTCCGAGGCTTGGTCGCGCAGGAAGGCTGACTTCACTTTGCCGCTCCAGGCTCTGGTACGATCGTCATCTTGATCCCTGCCAGCGAATTCCTCCAGATCTGAAATCGCAGAGATCCGAACTCCCTGGATCATCGATGTTCCCGTAGAGCCGACCGCCGCAGAAGTTACTGCAGTACGTGCAGCCGCCTTAGCTGTCGGGGAACCAATGCAATCCGGATCATACTCCCAGTTGGAGGGCTTGTGATCCGGCAATCCCACCCACTTCATCTCCACATCTTGCTATCCCTACGACGAATGGAAGAACTCGGATCAAGATCACGTGACTGGAAATCTGGTATATTGCTTCTACATATGTGTAGGCGATCTGTGTGGCTAGGAGGCGATCCTTGGCATGGACTTCATGGTCCCTGCTGGTGTCCGCCTGGATCGTGCTGACGGCACGATGTGCTTCCCGGATGAGATGAGGATCGATCCTGGAACGATTTCGTGGAATGCTGGAGTTTGATTGATCAAGACCAACTCGGCACCCAAATAGGCGTATCTGTAGCCTCAACCAACCAATGGGGCTGTTATGATGGTGTAGATATGGCCAGTCAGGATCGAGTATTGCACCTTCCGGGGTATGTGTCCGTCAGATCCAGGCGATACACCGCATATGCGCGATCCGATGGGTCAGTGGAGGTCTTTAGTAAACGCTTGGAACCTGAAATCTGGAAGTTTTAGTGACATTTTTCCAGGTTTCAGGGAAAATCGCCTTCAGCATACCATATTTTCCCCTGAAACCTGCAAAAATGTTCCAAGAGAACCCCGCTTTAATGACATTGTTTCAGGTGCATATCTGGGTCCCTGAAACGTGGAACGTTTAAGATTGAATACTTTTCTTGACATCAAATCCCCCCTCATTCTGCCAGACGCAAGCTATGGAAAGCGGAGCGGAGCAAGCATGCGATCCGGAAAGCGGGGCCACACCTGACCTCCCTGTACTAATTGAAGACCGCAAACGTAACTGGACGGAGGACACGATCCTGGCGCTGGTGAGAGCATGGCGCGTGGTGGATAAAATATCTTTAGTGCTCATGACCAACTTGCTGGTAACAAGCATGCATACAACAAATAAAACAAAGTAAGTAAAACTAAATTACACCACAGTACCGCAGTGCAATGTCCATACCATTAATGGGACTAAAGAAGGCTTGGGCGAGGCCGTGAAAGGGCCGAACGGCTTCACTGCGCTGTTGTAAGCTTGGACAATGTCGTCGAAGGTCCGAACGGCTTCGCGGCGCTGATGAAGGCTCTGGAGTGGCCCTCGTGGGACTGGAGAGTGTTAAGGCGCTATTGAAGGCTTGGCTGTGGCTGTCGAGTTTTGGAGAGCGTCCCAGGGCTGCTGTACGCTTGGCCCTGGCTTTCAAGGGGCTGGAGAGCATTCCAGGGCTGCAGTACGCTTGGTCCTGGCTATCGAGCGGTTGGAGAGCGTCCCAGGGCTGCTGTACGCGTGGTCCTGGCAGTCGAGGGGCTGGGGAGCTGTTGTGCGGTGCGCAGCGACGATAGGTATGCGGCAATAGCGCGGGCAAGGAGGACGGACTTTGAATCTGCAGAGAGCGTGCGGCGGAGTACAGATCCTCCTTAAATCTATATTCTGAATGTATCATTTTCTTTGCTCGACTTTCCAGGTGGGTTTTGCTGAATTGCTTCGAAAACGGGCCGCCTGGAGTTTTTCTTCCAGGTTTCAGGTTCCAAGTTTGCTAAAGACCCCCAGTGTCGGAGATGGGAGAATGAACTGGTCTCTTGGTTGATCGCTCAGAGTACCTGGCGAGGAATACTGCGGCGAGCACAAGCAACGCGGATCCAGTTTGCAGTGAGAAGAACGCCTACGCCGAAGTGTCTTGCCTAGCAGCCCGCCGCCGGAACCAAGTGACACGACGCGCCGTCGGAGCAGGATGGTACCACGGTACCGGCAGCGTCAGGAGTGATGGGCAGTGCAACAGTCACACACGATAGCGACGAGTCAAAGAACGATGTTAGCCGCCAAGAAATCGGAGCCGCTGAACCCAGTCGAGACGACTCTAGCAGCGAACTACGAGACGCCGTGATGCAGAAGCGCAGTGGGATTCAGGGCCGGAAGCGACGTGGATGTTAGACGCCACGTATCCGACTAATGCGACAGGGGGTGTGGCGCCAGAGGCATTGGACCCTGTCTCAGCAGAAATGGTGAGGTGTTGCAACGTCAACCGGGCACAACAGGTCCTGATAGCAGACAGGCGCCAGGCGCAAATTACCATAGTGCAACCAAGTCGATCACGCCGAATCCAGGTCCGACAACGGAAGCCAGAGACGTTGAAGATGAGCAAGTCTGTTTCACGATGATGATGAATCATTTGCGAAAGTTGCTCTAGCTGAGATGCGAAAGTTGCTCTAGCTGAGATGCGAAAGTCGAACTGACGGCTGACAATGTGACTGTTGAAGATCTCAATGTCGGTAATCCGCCCTTCGCCTTCAGCACCAAGGAGAAAGAAGGTTGTCTGCGGCGGCTATTCGGGCGGTGCGAACAGACAAGGGCAACGCGCTGTCGCCAGCAGCAACAGGCGTCAAGTGCGACAACGATGTCGGAGACGCGAAGCCGATCGCTCGGCATGTGAGGAAGGTGGGCCCGCAATTCAGGGAGAAGCTGGAAGCGCTCATCAAGGGACTGCCGGCGGCCAAGATTATCAAGCACTCAAGTTCCCCATTGACATCTCCGATTGCCATGACCATTAAGAGGAACGGCGTGGCATCAGGTTGTGTATTGATAACGACTGGTTAGACGCCAAAACCTTACACTACGACGCTAGTAACCACTACTTAAGTTTCCTTTTCGCGCTTGCGCCGGGCCAATACGTCTCTAAGACGTCCCAGGGCGTGAGGAAACCACTTGTGTACTTTACGGGAAAAGCACTCGGATTGATGTTGATCATAAGCCTACCTCCTGTCTACCCACCCCATAGACTATCGATAGTATCATCGGGAAAGCGACCAAAATTTTGAAACTGTGAGCCCAAAGGCTACAGTTTCACATTTCGGGTTCGGTAAAATCTGCGAAAAGACACGTGAACCTATTTTATCGGTAATATTGGATCATACCGAAACTGTCTGAAACCAAGAACTGTTTTAAAGGTGGTATCTGCGGTAAGTTCATTCTAGGCGTGGGGAAGAGGGTGCGTTCAAACGCGCCACTGGGTGACCCAACTTACGAACGAGGGGTGGCTGTGGTGAAGAGCTATCGGAATTTTTCACGGAGGGCTGACGAAGATTGGCGGACAAGGGCCGAGATCAAGGTGTGATCAGGCATGCCGGTGCAGCTCAACATAGGTAGGCTCGACGCTCAAGGTGCCGGAGATTAGGGATCATAGGTCACCAGGGGAAGATCGGCCGTCAGGAGACGAAGATCAAAAGTTGATGGCCGCGATCAAACCACGACCGATCTCGACTAATACCGAGATAGAAGGCAGCAAGATGGCTGTCGAGCCCTTTCGAAGTGAGATCAAGTGACTAGGACTCAAGATCGGTGGTCTAAAGGTGAGATCAAGACGAGATCAGGTGGCAGCCTGACCAGATCGGCATGGTCTAATTTGGCAGTCTAAGGCCGCAAGGAGGAGATCAAGGCTCAAAGGATCAAGATCAGTCATCCCCTGGTGGAGATCTAGGACGAAAATAAAGGTCACCGCATCAGGATGAAGATCGTCGATCAAGATGAAGATCACCAATCAGGATGAAGATCGCCAAACAAGAGTCGCAGTTTAAGATCATGGGATCAATCGCCAGATTGAGGATGGTGAGAGTTGAACTTAGCTAGAGATGGGATATAGGAAGGCGTAAGATGCATGTTTGGTCAATAAAGTAAAATTGGCGACACTGTGCTCTTCAACAAAAGCTGCGCGATTGCATCGAAAGAGGCTACAAGGTTTTATGTACCCATGACTGATAACAATTAGTTTACATTATTGATGACAATAAAATCTATTAAATATTAGGTAAACCAAATAGAGATTATCAAATGATGTGTACATCAATTCTACGGTAGAACCGCAGCATTGCTGCTGGCACAGCTCACATCATTTAGCTAGAATTATGAGCTTTTTAAAATCAAGAATCAGACATACAATTGGCTAAAAGTGGTGAGAAAATTGAGATTGACTTGAAATGCTGCGAGGCACACGAGATGCACAAAAGGTTTATCTCTGAGCGCTATACGAATATAAGCATAGAAGAAATATAAGAGATATATCAGCCTTAGTGCGTGTGTACCTCTCCCATCTAAAGCCGCTTAGCGTTAGGGTCTTAACTACTGCTAGCAACAATCCAATAGGTGCTCGAGAAAGATTACCTGTTGACGTTACTGCGAAGGCTCTTGCTGAAAAATCGCTGTTCTGTGTCCTTTCGCATGTAAGGTTTAGAACCCAAAAGTGATCAGAACCCGATTCCTGATTCTTATTGGATCTGAGTAATTATCAAAACCATGGTTCTGGCTCGGTTCGTTTTAGGCGTGTACTTCCCTTTAGGCCGATCTGACGCATCATCCAGGACCCATCCATCTCGTCGCACGTTGATCCCACGGTCTGGACCCCGTCCATCTGATCCGCCTTGATCTCTGACGTTCGATCATCATCACTCTGCAATTTACTGCAACCATCGTCGAGCTACACACTCTGCATCTCGGTCTCATGAGTGCAGCTCACCGTAACGACTCCGGTGGCAAAGGATCCCAGCCTCCTTCTCCCGGCAGTGCCCGCTCCCGGCAGCCTCTCGCTTACCCACGCATGCTGGATCAACGCCGGGTGTCCTTCTTGGAAGGCCAACTCCGGCAAGTGGCGCGGAGCTACAAGACCCTCGAGTACGGTCGAGATCGCCTGAAGAACACTCTCAACATGATCTGGAGCGTCTCCGCCACGACCAACAGGCCGGGATCGCTCGACTTGAAGCCTAGATTGGCCTACTCCAGTGAGATTCTCAGGATGATACCCCTTCGGCGTCCACTCACCCGAAACGCGATCTACGCAGCCTGATCGACCAACGGAATGACGATTTCTGTGACATGGACCGTCGCCTTGCGCAATAGCATCACAAGGCAGACGACGCCAACGCCCGTGTCCAGCAATTGGAGCTCGAACTTCAGATGTCCTGTCACGAGATTGATTCTCTCTCCAGCAAACAGGTGCTAATCTGACTCCCTCTGTCGCCAGGTGGTTGATCAGGAGCGTGATCTCGATTACTTGCGTGGGGAAATCTCTCCGTCGAGAACAGCACGGATCGTCTGTGAACTGCCTTGGCAAGGCAGAGTCGGATTTCGCTGCTGCTCGATCTGCCATTGGGTCGCTCAGGTGGCTCGTGATCAAGCCGTAGCGACTTCGACCAGGCTAGAGTGCGAGCTGCGTCGTGTCCGGGCCTTTTGACCAGGCTCACGCGGGCATCGCCGCCACCAATCCCTATCGTCATTGCGAAATAGCCGCTAGAAACGCTGCTCAATACACTGTGTCTCAAGCGGAGTTTGACCGAGATCACGCGATGGACGAGTTTCGAACTGCTCGTAAGTACCTTTCTTCTTCTTCCGATCTGGTTTCGCTCTTCGCAAGCGGGCTATACATATTAACACAGTTTAGTTTGCTAATCCATAATTGTTCATAAGCCTCAAGATGGGTACGATCTTCCACTTCGTAGCTTTTGATGAGGATTAGCTTAAACTTATCTATGCCATGTCGTTGAAAGTGCGTATAAATTGCATATTTAGTATGATTATCACATAGCCATTCACGATAGTGTTGCTAATGATTTTGCCATCTCTTACGAGGCTCATTGAAAGTCAAATCTACATATTGAATGTAGCTCTCCAGGTGGATAATACGATAGATGTGTCCGAGCATGGCACAAATGTACGTTTATATTTATATAATATTCTAGCTTCGTTCAGGATTAAATATAATTCACTTTTTCTCTCAAAAGGGTAAATATAAACATGGTTTTCAAAGAGTTAGAAGTTTCCGTATCTGTTCCTGAGTCCAAGCTCAAGAAAGCATTCAAGACTGGAACATTATCGTTAACTAAAGATGAACTAAGTGGTTCTGGTGCCACACTTCATCTTCACCCGGAGTCAGATGCGAAAGCTCTTCGGGCTCGCAAATCTGGTAAAGGAACACGTTTGGCTATCACAAAAAAGGAGATTGGCTACCCGTTTAAGCATATGCAAGGAGGTGGCATGTATGGTTCGAGTATTTGGTCCAAGGTATGGGGAGGCATTAAATCTGCCTTCAAGTTTGCCAAAGATTCGGGTCTCTTGTCTCGCGCTGCCGACGTTGCTGTCCCCGCTCTCGCAAGCGCGCTCGGGGCTCCATAGGGTGCTATCCCAGCAAGAGCCGCCATCCGTTCCATGACTGGAATTGGTGTATTTGACTCTGATAGTGATGTCATTAAGGAAGGAGGACGACTAACTATTAATGATGTGAAGAAGGGTGCAAATCGTGCGCTTTCGTATGCTAAACGCAAAGGCGTTCTAACCGATGTAGTCGATTCCGGTGAGAAGTACCTACTATCTAAGGCGACCAAACCTGAGCATGGGGACCTGATCAAGATTATTCGAGGTGAGGTCCGTCGTCGTCATGGAGTAGGCGTTGTCAAGCCAAAAGGAAAGAAATTTGCAAGGGGTTCACCAGAAGCTAAGGATCACATGGCTAAGATTCGCGCTATGCGAAAGTCAGATGGCTCCTTCCGTTTGTGAGAAAAAAATGAAGCATTAGCTAACTTATTTTTTTGATCTCAGCAATAACATGATCGAAACTGAAGTATCCCGAAAGATCACCTTTTTATCGTTTTGATTGTAGATACTGACAGTGATCGTTGGTCTCGATCCATTGAAACAATTCATCCACGCATACTGACTGGGTTTGTACGAAATTAGCTGACCAATTGCTGCATCACCTCTATCAATGCGCTGACAATATCACTAGATGCAACGTACCATTTTTGATCAAGTCGCAACGAACGATGTATGAACTGGTGGGGTGAATCTGAGGGATAATGTTAGAGAGCTGAGCAGTGGCAACGATTGCTGAGGCAGCAGGGTACGTACCTGCAGTAAGACCAAGCACCTTTCCAAACTCAACATTATCAATAATTAGTCGAGGTACGCGAGTGGTAGTAGGCAATCCAGTACCACCAGCAGAATATAGTCCAGTGGCGGGTCTCGTCCAAGTACCTCCAAGAGTTGGTAATGTCGTTGGTGTTGCTGAAAAATCCACCCGGCATGCATAGTAGACACCGTTTTCACTAAGCTTTAGATAGAACACATTGTTCCAGTTGGATCGATCAAATATGCTCCAGCATTGACCAGGGCTGTCTGAATGCTGCGATTGATGTCGTCATAAGAATAAATGCCATCAGGGAGAGTGATACTGATAGTAGAGGTGGTCGCAGCAATCGGGACTTCGACTTTGAAGCTAGAGTTTTGGAATTGCATCGCGTCAATGTTGTACTCACTGTTGTACATGGTAATGCTTTGGACTGCACACACTACGTCGCGGAAGTCAGCAGCAGAACCAGGGAACGAGTATTTCCAAGTAGAGTTGTATCCATCTTGGATTAGGTTGGTACTGTCAAGTTTGAGAAAGCTCGCCATTTTTGTTATATATCATGCTAAGTATTTTTCTGATGGATAAATCGGAATTTGTCATCCATAACAATAGGTCTGTGAAAGTTGTACCTGATTTGTCCCTTCACAGAGTCGATGAACAACATTTGTCCTTTCTGCTCAGTGACTTTATTGTAGTAATAGACGATCGATCGATCATCCACACCCTTGATATTGAAGTCCTTGACAACCATCTGTGAATCACGCTTCGAATTCGCTCGTAGAATGGCTACGTATTCACTATTGAGTCTGATCATCTTATCAGTAGCAAAGTAGCTGTGGCTCAAGAATATGGTTGATAGCTTGAAGTGCCGACCCCTTGTGAAGTAGTGTGAGAATATATTCTTCTGGAGCAGCTTATCGTTGCTGTAATCATCGATGATAACAAGCTCAGGTTTATTCGAGCTCATTGGAGTATGACGCACTTGGTCAACGCTGGGTGGAGTATCAGGATCTGCAAAAGTGCTGAAATCCTCTAACTTATCTCGAAGATATTCGTATAACTCTTGGTGTGGATTGCGGGCTATGATCATTAGATGTGCAAACACGCGGGAGAATGCTTGAGAATGAACATACAGAGATTGTTCTTACCACTGAACGAGGGGCCAAGGACAACCATTCTAAACAGCTTTTGGATGTCAAGGGCAGGGATATCACCCATACCAGCAGACTTGAACTTTTTTGGCAACGAAGCACCATAGTTTGGAATTTCATCGCCAATCTATAATCCTGCTTTCTATCTAACGTTGGATGCCAGTGGATATCTAACCTATAATTATGCACAGACGCTTTATCTCGATAAAAACGATTACCGCCTAACTTACATAACAGGTCTTATTCCAGGGACAGCAACACAAGGTGTAGCCCTCATTCCAGGTACTAATAATGATATCAGTGGAATTGGAGCATTATCATGTACCAGTCTGACTGTGAATGGTTTCAGCGTATCATCTGCTCCCACTTACGTGCTCAATATAACGCCTGGAACGGCTGCAAACAACAAGGCACTTGTTCTGGGACCCTCTGGCGAGATCGGAACGATCACGTCATTGACTGCAACCAATATCACGGGCACGCTACAAACCGCGGCACAAACCAATATAACATCTATTGGAGCGCTCTCAGGATTAAGCATTGGCGGCAATCTGACCTTCACAGGAGCATCACGAATCATAACTGGCTTACTACCCTAACGGCAACTACACTGACAGGATCACTATCTACGGCAGCTCAGACCGCGATTACATCGGTTGGAATTCTAACAGCTTTTACGATCGATGGCAAACTGACCTTCACAGGGGTATCACGATCGAGTTCTGGTTTAAGTAGTATTTCAGCAACTACACTGACAGGATCTCTCTCTACGCCAGCGCAAACCTCAATCACGTCAGTTGGTACTCTATCTAATCTTACGCTTGCAACAGGCGGCACTGGTTTGCAGAATTCAGGAGTTAAGTTCTGGGACGCAACGACTTTGGCGTAAAAGTCTTTAAACCATAATCAATTCCTTGATATCGTAGAGGGCGGCTGTGTTGCTCAAAACGCACTGGTAGTAGATCTTAACAAAGATGTTGGATCTATCAGAAGTCTCTCTTGCACGGGAACTTTCTCAGCATCTGTATCAACATCAACTCCAACTCTGACATGTGATACGATAACCAAATCTGGAACCCAATGATGAGCGTAACGACTCTCAATCTTAATCGAACTACTCTACAGCTACGGGGTACTACTATCAGTGCAACTGCTACTGAACTCAATATCCTAAGTGGCTGTAATGCAACGACAACAGAGCTTAACTATCTTGATATAACAGCGACTGGATCAGGACAGGCCTCAAAGGCTCTTGTTCTTAATTCATCGTCAGCAATAACCACAGGTTTAACCAGTCTTACAGCAACAAATCTGATATCGATTACAAACACTCAGTGTTTAACTACAGCCGGAGCTGTTCTAACAACAACTTCATGTGCGAGTGAATATCAGACATTGATTCTCAATCAGAGCTTAGCTGTTGGAGCAACATCCGGGATTGCTTTTGCTGTAGATGATAGCGTTCTCAATACTTTTACACCATCAGTTGCTCTGATAGCTACAAGGACAGCTACATCCATCCAATACGCTATGGCTGACTATGCTATCCAAACACGATCCTCGTCAAATGCTCTCAGTCCTATGACGAGTCGCTTAGTAGTGAAAGAGGCAGGAGGCATTGGTGTCGGCACAAGTTCGCCAACAGGTAGTGTCCATATTATTGGATCTGCTTCGTATGTAGCCGGTAGTTGGCAGCGAATAATGGCCTTTGCCAATGATGATGCTACGACACCGATTCGCGCGGAGATCCAAATAGTTGATGCTACTTCTGGTAAGCAGCGGAAATGGACTTTGGTTCGGGACGATAACTGCAGATCCCGTAAAATTTGGATGTGGTAATACCTCTGTGATGTATATCAATACGAGCAATCGAGTTGGTATTAACCTGTCAGCAAGCTCCTGGAGCCCTGAAGTTGATCTGCATGTGAATGGTCAGGTATGGTCTAATAGCTATTTTCATTCGAAGCAAAATGTGGACGGTAAAGCAGTCAACCGCACTAATTGGTCTCAATCAAACTATCTGGCGTGGGGAACAGATGCAACGGTAGGAGCTATGAGGTTAGGAACATGTGATGCCAATTATGCATGGGTATCGTATGCCCTGTGAGGGGCGGTGCATATACCAATGCATCGGACCAGAGGCTAAACACAGACATTGTAGAGATCCCATATGGACTGGATAAAGTTATGCGTATGCAACCAAGGAAGTATACTATGTGTTAAGGTAATAGTCAACACATTGGATTCATTGCGCAAGAGATGCTTAATATCATACCTGAATGTGGTTCAGGGACTGAATCGCCTGATGATGAGATGAATATTGTCGGAGAACCGTGTAATCCAATGGGTATCGACTTAGCCTCCTTGACCGCCCTCCTTTGTCGTGCCATTCAAGAACAGCAAAAGCAAATTGATGAGCTCCGGGCAATTACCTCGGAATGAGTATAGCCATGGCTGCCTTCAAATTTCGCGTGTCTAAACGCAGAGATAAGAAGTATGATGCTGTGTTTGCTGATGGTAGAATTGTATCTTTCGGCGGTACGCCTTATGCTCAATACAAAGACCGTACAACACTGAAAGCTTACCAAGACCACGATCCCAAGGATAAGAAAACATATATTTGGTAGAGTATAGCAACAATGGGTTGCATCCCAAGTAAAGAGCTCAAAACTAACCTATCTACTGATAAACCGAACCAGATTGTGGGATCAACGATGCTGCAGGCTGATAAGATTATTGTTCTTGGTGATAGTGTGTTCCTCCCCACCCAAGGTCCTGATGGGGAGTCTGCCATACTTGAAGTTAGTATCAGCGATAAAAAATCAACATTTATCGAGGATATCGAGATAAATTGATGCGACATGGATTTCTTAGAGAGCGAACGTCTTAACCGTTTTTGACCTTTTTTTCGGCTGGTAAGCCCACATACAGCCACCCTCGGTTTGCGTTGATGCATCCACCTTCCGGATTGACTTATCAAGATCAGTTGCCCACACAGCAGCCTGAGTCTTCTGAGGTCGGTCATGAATGATTAGATTCTTCATGATTGCTTTGAGTTCGGCAATATTGTTATCGGCGTTATCACCATAACTACCGGCTGAGCTGGAAATAATGCGGGGGTTGAAGAAGAACATGGTGTTTATAGTAGTCGAGTGATAATTTCTTTAAATTCCTTATCATCGATGAGACGATTACTGTACATATCCACTGGGAGAGACTTGAGCTGCTTAATAATGCTTGGATTATCATTTCCTAACTCAATCTACCCCTTGAGCTTGTCATACTCAGCACGAAGGGTTTCCAAAGGATCCGTGAGTTTATTGTGCAAATTGTACTGGAGATGGGTGATTGCAAGGATCTCCTTGAACATTTTTTTTATCTTCGACGCTGAGCTTATCATACTTTGGCTGATCAATGTGTTGCTTATAAACAAGAGTTCTGATCATGCCTTGAAGACTATCACTGATCTGACACTTCGGTCCGCACTTTCGACGATTCGGTTGCACAATCACAAGAGTAATAGCATCGAGGTCAGGAATACGAATATACTTGCTACCAAGCTGGCGATATACGTAGGCACTTGGCGTAGCTAAGCCCTGAATCTCATTGAGATTGTAGGTTCTTCCACGCCTGACAAGTGGAGCCACACCAGCCCCTCTTAGCCCACGACCTTTAAGACCCTCTCCGTGAGAACGTGTGGCAACCTCGTCGGCAGCACACTCACGTTCCTCTTCTTCCGCAATCTTCTGGACTAATTTGCTGTATTTCTTATACTTGGTACTTTGAAAAGACTTTGTAGCCTTCACAGCTGATGCTGTGGCTTTCAGTGCTGATCGAGCTGCTTTTGAGCTATTTCCTTTCACAGCCTTCTTAGCCTCTTCATGTCGCTTTTGAGCCTCTCCATAAGCTTGGTAAGCGCGCTCAGCGTCATCGTGAAGCATGTCCAATTCACTCTCCTCTTATACATCCTCACTTTGTTGTTTAGCGTCATCAGCATTGCTGAAGATTACCTCGCGAATGATCTTAAGATTGTCATTCACATTTTTAATCATTTTCTTCTCCGCTTCAGTTGCAGGACCTTCGATATCGCTAACAGTACGATGGACATCTTCCAGACCACTTAGAAGCGCAAGGAATGTATCCATCCAACGCATCACCTTCATCAGGTCGGACCAAGCGTTTCCTGACACAATTTCATCTTCCTTATTCCTAATATTGAAATAGTGATTCTCACTTGGTTCGCTAAAATAGTACGTGGAGTGGACTTTCACACCATTTTTAGAATCGACAACAGGGTGTAGAAGAAATGGGGGTATCAATCTTGTTATCAAATAGGCTCTTGTAGTACTCATATAGAATTTTCTTAGCTTCGCTGTCAGGGATTGATAGATTTCTATCCATATCTTCATCCAAGCCGGTTTTCGTACCATGTCGTGCCTCGCGCTCTTCATCATCTTCATAAGCCTTGTAGTCCTTGATATCTCTTTCAACATCGCTATCTCCAACCATAGTTAATGGCAATCCTCTATCCTTGATCATGTCTAAGAACGCTCTTAGTGTGGATTGCCAATCAATCTTCTTCAGTGTTGCTGTATGCTTCAGGTTTCATTCTTTTCCAAAAAAATCAACGGATCCATCTTTTACCCAAACATACTGTTTTAACGAGCTTTTGTCAGATTTATATTTATCCTTGAAAATTGGTGCAATGCTCTTCATTAATCCATTCGAATCCAGCATCTCCATGTTTTTAGAAATAATCCATAGCATCTTAAATCTACTACGCTCATCGTCAGATGTGGTAGAAGTTATTTTCTAGCAAATGTAATATTGGGCAGTCTTCGATCCTGAAGAACAGCATCAAGTTCTTTTAATTCATCACCAGTTCGCTTCTTCTCTAAACGCATACCGGTTCTCGTTCGATTTTCTTCATCCAACATTCCATGTATTTCATCGATCGATTGACTTTCAGCATCATAGTACATATCTTTAATCTTCTCCATAGTTGCTACCCAGTCAATATACTTGTATCGTTTATATTTTGTTTTACCATTTTTCGATATAAGCGCCCCGTTTTCACCAATAACATAGCGTTTATCGTCTTTAGTATCTTTCTTTTTAATCGGATGAATTCTAAGTGCAACCCAATTGTGGTACTTTTTGAAGAACGCTTTGACCCATTCTCGAGATGCCACTTGCTCCTCCGTGTCAAGCCGGCTGTGTTTAGAAGATGTATTGGTTTCTGCATCAGTCGTTGAAGGCTCGATATTATCTGTGTTTGTCCCATTGTCTGACATTCGTACACCATTGTCTACTTCAGCATCTGCCGTACGTACTCCGTTATCCACTCCAACGTCCACTGTATTAGGGCGGACCTGAACGTTTCGATCAGTTGTATTAAGACTTACTTGGAATCCTATTTCAGCTGTATCAGGGTGTGCATGGACTTCAGCGTCTACCATAATGGGGCGAACATTCACATCAGGATCGGTTGATACATCAGGGTTTGTTTGGGAGGATTCATCACTCACCGTTTTTTTAAGGGCTCAGACGACCCGGTTGCGGAATCTGTCTGAGCTGATGTGGAAGATGTGGAAGTTATGCTAATAGTTTTAGCTACGTCGCTTGCCCACGATGCGCCTTCATACATATCACGCTTAGCATTAGCTTGACGAACACGACGTTGAGCTTTTTCAAGAAGCTCCTGTCGTTTTTGCTCTCTCTGAGCGAGGGATGTGAAATTTGGAAACATTGTGTCTATATCATTCGAATCATAAAAAAATGAGTACGTAATTACCAATAGCTGGGCATAATTGAGTCGTGTCGAAACTGAGAGTACGAATGACAAATATGATTTCGCTCATTAAGAAGACTTAGATAGCGGTCCTTGATGCAATGGAATGGAACTCCAAATATTGCTTCCAACTCATGGCGATACTTACGATTTACTACCGTTTTCGGAAATTAGCTACTACATCGAGGTTCATTAGTTCGTTCTTGATTCGGCATACTTCCTGGATAATCCATAGCTTCCGCTGTAGCTTAGCAAGCTCACGATCCTTATCTAAACAGCTGGGGCACATTATTATCCTATTACTTTATATCAAGTCAGATAATTCCAAACTTTTCTCAAAAATAGATCGAACAATATACTTGAGTCAAAAGCTTACAGAGGATGTCTCTATCGAATATATTTACAAGCTAATTATGACTTATTTTTGTGGCGGGTGAAACCCAGTACTCCTTCTCTAACGCAGACGATCTGTTTTTATTAATTAAAGGGAGATTTGAGAATGGCTCCCAGGAGTCAGGTTCATTACCTAGCCATCTCACCAGATATTTGAACTTTCCGGTTCGCATCTTTTTGTGATCTAAGATCTTCTCTGCCTCA
Source organism: Phytophthora tentaculata (assembly GCA_033557915.1). NCBI lineage: Eukaryota > Oomycota > Peronosporomycetes > Peronosporales > Peronosporaceae > Phytophthora > Phytophthora tentaculata. Next base: position 5,989,813 of record JAUCEA010000009.1, read on the forward strand.
AGAATATCGCCTCGATTATAGTAGCATCCGTAGTCTCTGATTTAACCCTTTTAAGATCATTTGGTGCCTTGTAGAGGGTATGTCCATTTATTGAGCGGATTTGAACTCGGTATCCATCAATTCTAACGATTGTATAGACGGCTTTGCTCCATCGAGAAGCTTCTTTATCAAATGTCTGCTTCTTAAGTCGATATAGCACATTTGCTCCGACTTCGAGCTCATTCTTAACTCTCTCTGCTTCACCTTGGTTGTGTTCCAGCTCTGACCCAATGACTTTACCTTTGGCTTCGTTTGGGGTCATTTTAATTGAGCGATGAAATGTGCTATTATAGTTTTCGATACCATCGGTGATAAGCTTTTGCGTAATCCTCTTGGGAGACATTTTAGTTAGTCTCTGCTTTAATGTCCTGTTGAATCGTTCGATTTTGCCCATGGTTCCATGATCACCAGGCTCATTGTTGTAGTGCTCAATTTTTTTAGTTTGGAAGAATTCTTGAACCTGTGAGTTCATGAACTCGCTTCCATTATCGCTTGTCAGGATATCAACTGTGTGAAGGTGAACAAATGCTTTAAGCGCTGCTAACACAGTTGCTGCCGTCTTGTTTGATAAGAGCTTTGCGTATCCCAACCTTGAGTTGATGTTGATAGCAGTCAAAATTGGTCGTTTCTCCCAAAACGCAAGATCCATTTGCCACGAATTGGGGTTGTATGAAGCTATTTTGAAGCCATCAAATCGCTTCTTCTGATCCTGAAATCGCTGAATATCGGTCTGGATAGCATACCACTCCTTCACGATTTTGATAGTAATCTTAGGGTCTAACTCCTTTGCCTTCTGATACAGAGCTTGAGTGCCGATAAAACCGGTTTTGGGATCATAGTAGATTTGTTTTTAGTAGGTCTTGAAAAGACATGATTCTATATTTAGATGAAAAAAAAAGCATCAGCTCGATATATCCCCTTAGACATTAAGAGGAATCATTGAAACACCGTCCGACATTACCTGACGCTTATCATAGTAGTAATTGAGCGCTGTTTTGGTGTTTTGGTTTGAGTAAAACTGAAGCATGAGTAGCTTAGGGAGCTGATAGATAGCAATCGATAAATGGATCGGGTTAAAATTGTTGTTGAGCCGACGCTTTTTCATCGTAATCTCACAAGAATCATTAAGCTCCTCCAACCCGTGAAACGTAAAGTGTTCGATCTTGTTCTTAATAGCTTTGTCGTTCGACTCATACTTGACCTCTTTGTGCTTGCTCATATCCATTCCAGATCGACCGAAAGCACTGTTGCCTACAAGTTTCATCATCTCAGCAATCATCGCCTTAGACTTATCAACATCACCCTCTCGTCGAGCGTTTGATACGGCCTCCATAAACGGATCAAAAGTCTTGTGAGAGCTGGCCTTAATAAAGCAGTAAGTCTTGATGATCTCCAAACCATGAGAGAGATACCATTTAAGCAAAGGTGCGTATATAAGAATCTTTTCACCAAAGTAGCTACCTATAAGCTTACGAGCCGGTTTTGCTCGGCTTTGCTTACGTGCCTCGTTGTACTTAAACATGTGATGGCCAATGACACTCTCATCAGTACAATCGATTAGCGTGTTCGTGAAAATAGGGGTCATCTCACTGAAGTACTCTTTGAAGTGGTCTGGTGTGCGAATGTCACACTCGAGGAAGCCGAAAATCTTATCAGCAACGATGTCCTCGACAATGCCGTCATAAGCCTCGATCGTAGTCAATCGTCCGCATGGCATCTCATGATTAAGTGCCCATAGGTATAGAGCGTTAGCATCGTATCCGATAATTTTCTTACAGAGCTTACCACCTCGAATCTTCGTCTCATTGCGCTTAGCGTAGCGATTGAAGATAATAGATGGGCCTCCAGCAATGTTGGCTTTCATCTTAGCGTAGATGTCTTTTTCCTCCTTATCAATGCTATACACCAATCTGTCCGAGTTGAACTCAAGCAACTTCTTATAGCGGAATCCCTTGAGCGACATGTCTTTACGCGCGGTGTTGCACTTGATACAGCTGACCAATATGTTGCCATCGATGTGTCCAAGCTTGTTGTTGATACGGTCTGCTGAAGCGGTATCGACGGTCAACTGACAGTAGCATAAGCCACACAAATACTTTTGCTTTTGTAGTAATGTATCCAAGTGATCAAGTATCATACCAAATTCCCGCTTTGCCTTAGCATCCTGACTCTTGTAGCCACCCATACGCTGAGCTGGAAATTGGAATGCGTTAGCAGGTGCCTTATCCGGATGTTGGAGATTTTTGAAGCAGGTCTGATACATAACCTTCTCCGAAAGTCCAGGTAGCGACACTCCATCCGCGAACATATCCAGATCGAAACTCATGAATAGCTCGCGCTGGGCTTTGATAGTCTTGATGAGTGGAACTACATAGATATTGTTGTACCAGACGAGTAGGTCCTTGATGGAATTCACCTCATAGTACCCCCACACGAACTTCACCCGCTCGTAGTCGTCATCGTTGATGCTTGTTCCACGGAGCTTACTGTCAAAAGCTGACTTAGGCGGGATAGTAGTCTGGTTGAGTACATTGAAAGCGGTGATGTACTCATACGGGAAAAGACCCTTGCCAAGACCACAGACACATCTAATTTTATTATCACATTTGCAGCCACCCAGATATGTCGTAAGATACTTATCGTAGCTGGTACCAGCCGTTACATAGTTGCTAATATCGAGCATTTTCATGTTCGATGTAGCAATGCACATGTAGCTGGGGTTCTGATAACAGATTTGATGTTGTCAGTACCAATGATGGCGAATAAGTCGCTCTTAATCAAGTTGATATCGTATCGACCAGAATTGAAGCCGAATACTGGTACCTGATCAATCTGCTGTTTAAGTCTCCCGTAGTCAGACCTCTGCTTACCAAAGCCAAGACTGGTATGGAAGTGGAAGAAGTGACCATACTTCCCTTCCTTAATCCAACTCTCCACATCAGACATCTTGTACTTCTGACCAAGATTGACGCCTGGAATTTCCAAACCGGTCAGACCGTGGGCATTGATGATTTTTTGCAGAAGCGACTTATACTTATTGACATTGTACTGTTTTATCTTCACCGATACATCACCAATGTATTTGAACATATCCATAAGCAACATCTTTGGATCGTCATTTACAAAACAGCGCACCTCCTTGGTTAAGCTATCAGCTACGGATACAGACACCGGAATGTGTTCGTTCGTGAAGTCAGTATTCTCCCCGTGTTGAGTTGTGGTAGGCTTAAGGATTGCCTCAAAGTCATAAACAATGAAGTGGTCGATGTACTGGTTAGCATCCTTAATGGAATACTTTGTAAGCAGTGATCGGATCGAGTTAGGTGCTGGCTTGTAGATAGTTGGCTCAGCGGGGAAGCTCTCAATATTCACAAGCTCGCACTGATTTTTCTTGTGATTTTTAAGTCTTTCACCGCTCACGAAAATCATTTCACACTTGGGGCACTGATACTTAGACTGAAGCACATCGATGCTCTTAATGTAGAGAGCGTGATTCTCGTGTGATAGAATATCCATAGCTTCATACCACTTGTCCGACCTACGATTGCATTCTACATTTCCAGAAGCTACATCCATGCTGTATACGTTAATACCGAGTTGGAAGCAGTCCTCAACCTCATCGAGCTGTAGCAGGTCAATAGACTTGAAGCTCCTAAATAGACTCAACGTATACTTGATCCCCTTAAAAGAGCATTAGCGCTTGATGCCTCCTTCACCTGAGCCTGAATTCTGCGAGGATCCTTCTTAGCGCTCTGGAATGTGTGCCAGGCGATGCAGTGGAAGACGCACTTGTTGTTGGTCTTAGGGAAGTTGATTACATGCTTGTTTTCGCGGATAACCTTAGGAATAACAGCATCGCTATCCCCAAGAGCATGGTCGCGGTGGTAGACAGAGATCTTGAATGCAGTGATCGCCTTAAGCTTATATCCAGCTGGGGTAGTTCAGCTTGTCAGCCAACTCCATAGACCGGATTTCCGAAATCACCTTCTTTCGAATATCCGCCTTGCTGTTGATTGCGACAGGCTTATTGAATACATAAGTGTTGGCGAGATTCGGGTAGAAACAGCGGGTGTCATCAGGATCAGTCTTGCTCACAAGTTCGTACCCAAGAGCAATATTTACCTTAAAAGCACTTGTCTGAGTCGACAGAACGTTCTCAAGCTTATCGTAGAAATCAGTAGCCTCGATACCCTCATATAGGTGTGATTCCATGTGTTTACCAGTGTAAAAACGGTACTTGGGATCAGCCTTATAGTCAGGCGACATATCCTTCTCAAGGGTTTCAACTGAAACATTGTATTGCTTAGCCACCACTTTCTTGTTGACTGAACGTGAAATGTTGCTAACATATACCATCTTACCAGTTCTACCTCGAACCTTAACCCGGTAGCTGCTACCCCATTTGACAGCTTGGATATTTAATCTCTTTAATCCTGCGAGTTCGTATGCAAACATATTGCCTATATATCTTCGTCTATATTAATCTCGTGAGAATCGACTTTATAATATCGGACCTTGTATCAGGATCGACTTTATATTTGGGCTGACTTTATACCTAAGAACTTTTTTTAATTAATTAGTTAAGTTCGCTTTGGCAAAGTTCTGATTTACTTAAGTAATTCTTCTTCTTACGGCACGAATTTCTTCGCGATTCTTCTCATCATATTCTCGCTGCTTAACCAGTCGCGTTTCCCTTGTTTTTAGATAGTACCGCTTTTGAGCGGCTTTGATTCGCTCTTTGCTAAGTTCGTATTGTTCAGGTGAGTACGTCATCTTTGTATATTACTAACTTTATATTTATCAGGAATAAAATATTGTAATAGAAGGCAAAGCTCCGCATTCATTACTTTTTATGCCTACTTCGAAGCGTATTACTAATCTACATATCGCTTGCACCCCTGCGGTCTTACGGCGAACAATATGCCACGCTTTTCAAACAACTCCGGCATCCTTTGCCGCATTAAGCTTGTCGCTTGCTCTCTGCAATGAGGCCTTGGCCCACATTTTGTCAGCCTCTCCAAACTTGAAAATCACCCGAAAGTCCGACCTTAAAAAGTGTGGACCACATCGTGTAATTTCTCTGTCAGAAAGCAACTCGGTCGAAAAGCACCCATTGGGAAAGAGCAGCGATGGCGGACAAGCAAAAACCTCACGAAGACGTCCTCACGCGACTCGTGCGCGACTTGGAAACGAAGACGACTTTGTGCTACGTCAAGGACTATCCTGGAGTGGAGCTGAAGCAGTTGAATCATCACTTGAAGAAGCTCGGTCCACTGGTGAACCCTGTTTTTGGCGAGCAGCCGGCGTTCTTCATCGACGAAGGATACTTCATTCCGTATCGAATGGTCGTATATGGCAACGAGAAGGTGGCGGCCAAGATCGCGAGAGTTTTGGATGAATGGGCGACGTGGTCTGGAAAAGGAGGCAGAGTGACAACCTCGCAAGGGGCGTTCATTCTGGAGCAGCGTCCCGGAGGGCCCAACGTGAGAATGCCCGACGTGGCATACACACCGCGAGATGATGACAGGAATTTGACTCGTGGACAGATGTGGACGTATCGTGGCGATCCCTTTGTTCCCACCTTTGTTGTTGAGATTGATAAGCTTTCTGGTCGAGGCTCTCAACGCAGAGCTCTCGATCGAAAGATGCGAAATGAATATTTCCAGCACGGCGTCCAGTTGGGTTGGCTGATCGACCCACGCCCAGACTTTCAGCGGATGTATGAGTACTATCTCGACGACAATGGAGACGTACAATGCTCTGACAACACTGCGTGGAGAGATCTTGACGGTGGCGACGTTCTTCCTGGTTTCAGGATGCGCGCACCTGTGTTGGAAATGGTATTGAACCAGGATTCGGGTTCGTCGTCAGAAGATGAAGTCGATTTTACTTGCCCAGAGCGAGGATGCAGAAAGCGATTCCGATCGCGCAGTTCATGGACTGCTCATGCTGAATGGCACCGTGAGGAGAGATCTATCTCGAAGTACTTAGCCAAGCGTGAGAACTCATAGTCATCCAGTGTGAACTCATAGCCATCCAGTGTGGCAACTACGCTTCGACAAGTTCCTATTTAACCATATCGCAGAACCCAAAGCTTGCGATCTAAAGCATAGTTGGCGGCGCTGACTGATTTCTTTTTCCTGATTAGTGGTTAAGAGAAGATAATAAAAAACTATCTATTGTTTTATCAATATAGTTTGAATGTTGTCGGTCGAGCGGTTCTAAAACTACCCTACGATCCAAAAGACGTTGCTTTCACTCTCAGGTGGTCGAGAGGTTGCGTCGCTGAAAGCGATCCTGGCCCGAAAGAAGATTCCAGGAATGTTCTTGGTGGTAAATTACGGTAAGGAAAAAAACTGCCGGCGTAATGTTCTAAGTATTATTAATACTACTAGAAGAAAGCGAGTCGAGGAGGCGCTGGGTAGTGAACTCGCTTGGGTTTCGGCGTCTCTCCACTCGCGTCCGCTTCGTCCTCACTACTCGACGCCTCGGGAACGAGCTGTACAGTCTCCACTTCACCTTCTCGCTCCGGTGGTACGATCGCGATCACATCTTCCAGTAGACCAAGTAGAGTACGCAGCTTCTTGACGCCATAAGTAGCAGGCACAATGGACTTGTGCATCGACTTCTCGAATGCTGCAGGGAACTCACTCAGCGGCACTTTTCCAGACCCACCGCCGTCATAGCGACTCACAACTTTATGAACTTCGAGCTTGAGGATGTTAAACTCTTGGGCCAGTGCTGCGTCCGACAGGATCCGCTTCAATACCGCCTCTTTCGGTTCATGACTAGACTCCGCAGTCTCCAGAGCTGCGTCATCTGCATTATCCTCACGCTGGCCAAGATCGACAGGCTTGAGGCCTGTTCGTGGGCGTGTAATGTTCTGCTTGTTCATGGGTTCACTCTTGGCACGATCGAGTGCGTCAAGATCATCCAGCACCTTGCGGAGTTTCGCTCGAGTCTCCAGCATCGTCTTCATGGCATTCTTAGCAGCGTCAAGCTTCTCATGAGCCTCTTCAGCCGCTTGAATCGCCTGTTGCTCAGTGGCTCGTTCTGTGGCCAATTCTTCTCGCAGTCGGAGCAAGATCAGGCGCTGAGCGTTGACTCGCTGCACAGTAGGAGCGATCTCAGCAGCCTTGGAGGCGTATTGACAGGCAGCACGGACCCAGACGCACGTGGCTGCTAGCGCTGGCGATACAGTGTGCAGTTGGAAGTTACTCGGACGGAGATGCGGATGGTGGATCACACTCGTAAGTGAGAGCAGTCAAGTCCTTCGAATCCCCTCAGCGAACGAGTAGGCATCGAAAAGTGGCAAAACATACAGCGCCTTGACCGCGTATCTGTGGATTAAACCTTCTCGATCACCTAAGATGACGTTCTCGTCGCTGTTGGACAACAGACGCTAGACATCTTGACGGGACGGGAACTCTGGCAGCTCAGGAGGTTTCAAAGCAGCTTTGTCGCTTAACTGGAGCTTGTTCATCTCGTATTCAGCCAGCTTGTCACGTCTCTCCTTCTCCTCGAGTTCCAATTGGAAGTTGGACGTGAAGTTGAGTAGCACGCAGAGAGCTTTCGAGACCGACATGAACGTATCGTCTAACTTGGCTGATCGGAGCCTGTACCAGTCCATGGGTTCCAGTTCATGCAGCCCGTCGACTGCTTCTCGGTATTTGCACTCGAGTTGCTGTCGATCTTGTTTCCAGAACTGCTCCACTTTGACCTGCATGGATTCTTCCTGAGCTTCAGCTTCGCTTAATTCAGTAGTCAACGAGGCCACACGCGCTTTGGCTTCTCTCATGGATCGAGCACTCACTTCCTGCTCATTACGAAGCTTCTCCAGTTCCGGTTCCTGCTCTTCGATCGTCTTCACAACGGCAGTGTGTTCAGTCGACGTTTTGTCGAGCATATCAGCGCCAACCATGACGTTTTGAGTCTTCGCAAGTAGATGAACCACAGCCTTGACGAAGTTCCTCGGGGTCCACACCTTCGGGTAGAGTAGGCAACTGTCTCGCTATCATCACAGCGTACGGAGTCCGGAACTTGTTGGGCAGTAGATCGAGTTCTAGCTCTCCCGAGCCATTCTTGTGATGCAGAACGCCAAAGTACTGAACAAACGTAGCGGTTGCTAGCTGCGAGCTGGGCTTACTCAGCCACGCCTTGTGTTCACCGTGTTCCCAGCGTCCAAGACGCTCCAAAGGCTCACTCTTCCCACCCAAAGTGCCGTCGTTTCCAGCACCTCGAGAGATAAACATTCCCTCGCCATGCATCTCGTCGTCTTCGAACGGACCTTCGTATCTATCGCCATTTGGGAACACTAGAATACCGCGACCGTGTCGTCGTGTACGTCACATTGCGCCTGCATAATGTCGTCCGTCAGCAAACCCTACAGCTCCGGAGCCATCGAGGAAGCCGTCGCAGAATTCACCCGAGATTCGGTCGCCATTCGCCAGAGTGCGAACGCCATGTCCATGCCAGAGACCACGTCGGAAGGAGCCATCGTAACGAGAATTATCAGACAATATCAGTTCACCTGGGCCATTGTGACGGTCGTGTGCCCAGTAGCCTTCGTACAGCTCGCCGTTCTCCATCCGTTCGATGCCGTAGCCATGACGTTGACCATCTTTCCACTCACCGACGTACTCGCCTCGAGCGAAGACCATTCGGATGTGTAGAATGCCAAGTCCGTGGAATTTTCCACGTCGCACTGATCCTTCGTAGATGTGAGTGGCAGGACTCACGTCACGCGGAAATTCGCGCCACTGGCCGTGAACGGCGAGAAGAAGTTGTCAACACCTTCGCCTTCCTACACTGTGCCGTCTCGGCACGTGAACTTTCCCCAGTGTTTGTGTGCCGGCTTTCGAGTCTTACGCGGTGGATCAGGATGAGCTCCAGCGCTGGAGAGAAAAGGCTTTAAGCCACTGGCACTGGCATCTTCGACCCACGGGCCTTCGTAGATGGAGCCATCGTTGTACTCGATAACCACGTGGCCTTAAACTCGTCCGTCTTGGAATGAAGACTCTAACCGAACGTTCGTATGGGGCAGTTCTCGGAGCTTGGGCTTCTCAATTCGTGTTTGTCGTCGAGGCTTTGGCTTCGTAACAGGTTCACTCGTCTCATTACCGACAGCTGCGTCGTTTACAGGTGCCGGTGTGCTCTCGACTATCGCTGTTCCTGCAGATTTCAACTCGGAAGTTGCTTGACCAGGTGACGTCGTGTTGATATCACCCACAGACTGAGCAGCACCTTCAGCAGGAGCTCCAGTTGACTGCCTTCCAACGTCGTCACGAAGATACTCAGCGTCTGTAGCTTTGCCATTCAAGAAACGTTCGTGCAGCGCGAGGTCGTGATTCGAGATGTGGAGCGAGTGCAGCGGTATTTTGAGCTCCTCACCAGCCGCAGCGGCCTCTGCTGCCTCTTGAGCGGTCTTAGCATTCGCCATCGCCAGCTCCATTAGTGTCATGGCACTCTTAGCCATCACATCCTTCTCAGCGCGTTCCCGACGATGTACAATACGAGCCTGTCCCTGCCGTAGTTTCCCCAGTAAGAATACCTCGTCGCCTTCATCACGTTGCTGCCGCAGCTTCTGTCGCTCTGCTACATGCAGCAACTGCAGACGTCGCAGTTCTTCTTGAAGAGTCTCGAGTTGTTTCTTCCACACTGCTATCATGGCGTTCCAGGCGTTCAGCATCTCCACTTGATGGTCCATACGTTCCAACAGTTTGCGGAGATCCTCTTGGTACTGAGCCAGAAGATCGCGGTGGTTTTCAAGAACATCCGATCCCTGTTTGTGAGTCTCCAGTACTATAGCACGCATGCGTAGCGTCCGAATGAGTTGGTGTATGAACGGTACGAAAGCTTTTTCGATGGCTCCCAAGCGCGCCAATTCTTTCTCCATGATGGCGATTCATTCCTCGGACGAGGCGATCAATGCTGCCAACTTCTTCTGAACCTGCGCCAGTGACGCCTCCGCCTTCTTCCGTTCACGTTTGAGCGACTGCTTCTGCCATTCTTCGCCTCCACTGGCTTTGATACGTTTGGTCTTAAGAGCGATATAGTCCTGAAGTTCGCCCTCTTCGTGACGCAAGACGTCAAGCTGCGTGTTCGTCTCGACTCTAAAAGCCTCGAGATCTTGTTCCAGTAAGCGTATGG